>CM060904.1:1084812134-1087229634 GCA_030737815.1 Allium fistulosum
GAAACATGAAAAAGTTAAAGCTTTGAAAAAAATCAAGTGTACCAAGCTGACCAAATTCCATCAGAGAAACCAACGAAATTGAATTTCGATAGCTAAGTCAAAATGTGTGAAAACAGGAACTGCTCCTTAAAAAGGAATGAGTTAAATGTGGCAAAGGATGTGTATATCAAAATGTTTGGATACTTATAATAAATCAGGACTGTGTGCAATGAATGGTAGAGTGATAAAGCAAGATTTATTTTGAAAAGAACTACAAATATAGCTGAATAAAAGTAGCTGTGAAGGTAATCTTCACATTTTTATAAACTAATGACATGTGTTTAGTAAATCCACTAAACTAATGAATTTCAAAACCTATATTCATACTTTAAATGTACCTCTAAATATCTGTCATCTGCAAATTATGATCATGATTCAACTTGGATTTCAAAGGTCTATTTGAACCGAATAAGCAAAAATGAGGGCCAAAATTTTCTATAGTTAATGTCCATTGAACTTAAAGCCTATAGTTCATGCTGTATAAATAATATTGTAACTTAAATAAAAAAGAAACATAGAATTCCTCATGTACTTGATGACTTAATCATACTCAAATCTCTGAAACCTTTTATTAAATTTTAAGGTTTGGAAAAGGAAAACCCTCAACCAAGAAAAAATATGAAGAAAAATATGCAAGAAGATAAGAAGATTACCAAGAACCCCGATGTAAAAATGAGCATGAAAAGCAGTCAGATGCTTGATCATAATAATTAAATTTATTATTATATATATATATATATATATATATATGTTCACAAATTTAATTCATCACTAACTATTGTCACTCCTTTAAAATTATATAGTCAATATTTAAAATAACAATTATCAACCTAACAGTTACCTGTGTAATCATTAATATTTTGTAATTTAAGTATATGTTGGCCATCATAGCCAGTTTAACATTTGAAAAAAATTATCAGGCGAGGAATTAATTGTTGGAGAGTGTAAATTATTTGTTTACATTTGCCAACCAAAATTTACTATTTTTAGGAGAGGTTGATTAAATAACAAATTAAACTTACAGTAGTTACCTCCAAATCGGACTGCATAAAAATAGTAATTAGTGTTATGCATTAGAACACAACTCAAGGTGCTACTTCCACGAAGACCAATATGGAAGGCACGTATGTGAGTTAAAAAATGTGGACGACCGTATTATGATGAAAAAAATAAATGCACCCATTATAAGTAAAATTGGGCGTTAGTGCATTAGAAATCATATTCTTATTGTTGATGTCCAATTCAAGTTGGTTATATTAATTTTTCCTCATCTTCATTTACACTCCCTTTGTATATTATGAAACAGAAGTTTATTTATACTCATGTTTCAAAATAAAAGAACAGTCAAGCATGATCTCTTATATTATGTTTTTTAGTATAAAAAATTTTGTATACAAAAATGGTAAATTATCTATTCTTTTGTTTTGTACCATAGAAGTGAAGTTTGGAACATATGGAAACAAATGATCCAGTTTGTATCATGCCCAGTGAACTTTTGGACACGTCAAAAAGGGCAATGTCTGTTTTTGCTACAATTCAAAATAGAACATTAAATTGGAAAAAAAATTGTATAATTTTTACATGTTTAGTTGAATAAACCAAGATTCAAGATAATTAATTGCTACCACCACTCTTTAAACGGATGCATGTACCTTATCTCCATTTTAAGGAAGGAATACTATTCTAAATTAATTTCTTAAATAAGATATAATGCTGCTATCAATTTGAGATTAATCATATACCTGACATCAAGGTAAATAAAAAAGTTTGCAGATATTAGATCAATTAACCAATTTAACACATCAATTTTTTTGGAAGTATGTAAATTTTCAAATCACAATTATCGGATTGGGTAAAGCTAGAGAAAAGAGAGAAGAATAGAGCAAGCAACCCACATACCTTGCAGCGGCTATCATGTTGAGTTTGAGAGGCACTTCAGGATAAATACCGTTACACTACCTTTGATAAATAAAGAGAATATATTCACAAATTATAGTAAATTCAATAAACCTTTGCAGGTTACAATATATGTTTAAAATAATTTCAGAAAGGCTTGGAAGGAAGATAATCCTAAAATGTTTGAGTACTTTCCCATGTATTGCGAAAAATATAATCAAACAGCGAACCTTCGTAGTAAAAGGCCAGATTACATCTTATGCTATGGCAAACAGAAATAAACATAGTTGTAACATACTGCTCTGACAGGTTGAATATTCAAAGACAATTTTAATCATACAACTACACAGGAACAAACAATAATAAAAAATGATATAATTAAAGTGATATAAATTTCATATTTAGATTGAACTATAAGCTTCTTCTGGCATCAATATACTCCCTTTATACATTAAAACAGCTCGGCCAAACATTTTCTTTCCAATTTGGACATTTATACTTTGGGTAAAAAATTATTATAAAAGAGTGCATACTTTTTTTACTATTATTTGACTGCAAAAGTAATGTGGTATGGTTGTAAATATCTAGTGCGAAAAAAATGCTTAGGCTAACCAACCTCTTTGAACACTTTTTTCTGAAAATATTCAGGTTTTCATTGTTTAGCATATTATAATGTGGAATGTAGAAAACTCAAAAATTATAGGAAGAAATATGTGCCTATTTAATCGCCATGCACAAAGTACATGTTTGACAAATTGATGAGCGTAGAAGTGGACCTGTAACATATGAATAGATGAATACATTAAATATTGTGCATTACTGCCATAATTTTTATGGAAAATGAAGATTAAAATTTAGCATCAGCAACATAAATCATGTGTATAACTTATTAGTAGGCATCTCTTTGGGTTTCCAATGTATTAAATATCATAATACTCTATATATCATAAAAAAATGGGCAACTGCATACTGATAGAAATTGCAAAGCTCATGCCAATAGTTGTCTAAACAAAGAAAATGAAACAAATCGAGATAAAAATATGAACGACTCTCTTGTTAGAAAAATAGTGTTTTTGGTTAACAGATAATATTGAATTGACCAATAAGTGTCTTAATTTGTTTTGTTCCATATTAGGCATATTAAAAAATCATGAAAAGTCAATCCACTAATTATAAGAAGTTTAGACAACACTAAAGCTTTGAATTTAAGAAAATAAAAATAAACATGTATGCTATATCCCTTGACAGCCAAATTAATTCTTCATAAATCTCCAATTGATATAATTAAGCTAATTTAGGAAGAAGGCAACGCAATCATGTTCTTATCATGTATACATTATAAATGCATGACTGTTTAATTTCAATTTGTAAAAGATGGATCTGGAAGAGTTTTGCTGCTATGGTGGCAAGTAAATTCAATCAAATGTAAGAATAGCAAATTTAGAGGAATTCAGGGAGCAAATTGGTAATTTGTTGTGTGATCCCTTCTAAAATTGTGTTCCAGGCATATAATTTGACAGCATAAGTGTTCTGTTATAGTAGCATTTTTGCATGCTTATAGTAATCAAAATTTAAGCACTAAACTGCAAGTCATTGCCAAATCAACCCATACTTGAGCACAATTATATGAACATTTCATTTGATCAAAAATTCTTCCTTGTAATATTCCAAGCGTTGAAATTCTCATTTGAAAGTTTTGTTTGTAGCTTATTGTACTAACTACTAACTATTATAAATTGTAAAGAAAATAAATCAAAATTGTAATATGCTGCATTAATGAATGGATAAATAAATGCCGATAGGATAATACACAGAACAATTTATCAATCAACCATTCAATAGTTGTTTTTTCATCCATAAATACCACTGCAGGGCCGTTTCAATTAATTTCTTGCTAAACACTTTAAATGATTTCAAGCAATAATTATTCCTTCTAAAAAGTTTTCATCAATATACTATACTCATTATTCAGTGTTGAAAACAAATACATAATCGAAATCTGTTAAATTGCAAGTTCAAACCTCCAGTATTAATTTCTTGGAGTGAACTAATTTTTTTTAATAAATGCAATAAATCAGAGAATGATATAAATGCAAACGCAACTCTCAAAGATGTTCAGAATTAATGTAATTACTATAACAATAAATGAGCATAAATGCGACGTTAAATGATTTTTTATATTATCATCGAACCTATGGTATGCACCTAGATTTTAATTGAAATTTTTCATAAGAAATAAAATGGTATAAGTATAAGTAAGTCATACATTATTATTTATTAAGTAACCGTTTGATGGTCATTTCAATCATAATTTTGCTCATATTTTGATTATGTTATATACTGCATAGACTGTTTGTGCTCAATGCGGATATATTTGAATTATTTTACAAAAACATTCAATTTGGTCATGCTTACCCACAAAGTTATGTACATCTATATGATAAAAAGTACAGTTTACTCAAAATTGTTAAATGGAAAACATTGGAGCCTTTGAATTATAAAGTCCCTTTAGTTTTCTCTGTCCATTTTCTGATACTGTTCATTTCTACAATCAAAGTTGCATTTCCCTTTGTAAAATATGTAACTGTAGATCAAATTTTCAGGAAAAGGACCTACTCTTACATAATTATTAGTCTTAAAAAAGTATACAATATACATTGTAGGGTTGTCTAATACATGAGTAATAATTCACATGATTACAATTAAAGTTGTGGACTTCAAGTTGCACACAAACATACAATTTGTATATCCTAAGGATTAATTTTTCATGGCTAATCAAGCCAGTTCCGTCTGTATTTGTACAAAGCAATTATTCAATTTAGATACTACAACTAAAAAGGACCTGAATATTATTAAAAAAACACATTCATATATCTCTTAAATAACGAATTTGGAAACAAAATTTGGAACCAAGCATAAATTAATGGATAATACCGAAAAGGAAGTAAAATCTGGGGCCATGCTTTTGAAGCGGACGGCATCAGTGAATCACCATTTCTAAATGAAAATTATCAACCTTGAGAAAACCGAAGGACAATGATTAAAAGTAACATAAAATTAGTAAAATTAAATCAATTGCATTACAATCGCAATGAAATTGTAAAAACGATCAGAAAAGGATGAGTAGAACTTGTTACAATCAAACAAAACATGAAAATTTCATACGAAATAAGCATGAAATATCGAAAGCTTAATATCATAATACCTCATAATATTCTGATTTTTTGTTCGATAGTACAAAAACTTAACGGAGCAGCGACGCTTTTAGGGTTAGGGTTTAGCGATCTGTGACGAAGGGAAAGAAATAACGTAAATCTAAGCCGACATGATTCAACGAGTATATATTGGGAAATGAAGATTTAGGTTTAGCAGGAGAAAAGAGGAATGGGAGAAGGATTAAATGATGGTCTTTCGTAAGAAGGGTAGAAAATATGGAAGGGACGAAAGAGAAAGAGGAGCCGTGACAGTTGAGTTGAGAAAGAATGATTAAAGGTTAACTCGGAGACTGTTCAATTGCCAAATTTCAAAGTGGCCTGTGTGAGCTTAAAATTTAACTCACTAATAATAATATAGTATAGATTGCCGAAAAAGGTGCATAAATGGTATTGTACGTGATCTTTAAAATCTGAATTTTTGAACAAGTAATAAAAATTCCAAATGTTAACTTGATATAGTGGTATATAATTGCTGATGTAAGTAGGTTGAGCATAGTTCAGTCTATACAGAACTAGCCAATATAACCAAACTGAAATTTATGATATGGTTTGGTTTAAAAGTACTTCAGTGTGTGCTTGGTTGACAAACTAAAATAAATCAACTAATGGATTGAGTATTTGGTTTAGAAAACTCTCTAAACTAAACAAAATGGTTTACAATTGAATAACCAATGTTAACTCTTTCATTCACTGCAACTCAACTAACCAAAAGATGCATGTTTTGTTTTTTATGTTGCATGATACATGTTGACACGGATTCACGTAGCTTTATACACAAGAGAACAAACATGAACAATAATTAATGTTCATATTAGCTAGTAAATAATTATTCCTTTTCGCTTCAACAAGTTATATTCACATTAGTAAATTGGTTTGATACTACATGTACCAAATAAAACCGGTTTACTTCTGTTTGTTTCTAAATTCAAAAACTGTCAGCTTCGGCTCTATTAAAATTTTATCACTTCAGTTTTATTTTGTTACAGAAAATTGTACCCTCTTCATTTGGCACATGAATACCAAACGATTTACCAATGCAATGTTGCATCGTATAATGTATTGAGAATCAAGATAAAATAGAGATGTAATCTTACCCCATAAAGGAGGGAATGGATCGTTTGGAGACTTGTTGTCGGTGAATTTAGTTCCTATTAGCAATTCAGTTCCTATTAGCATGCAGCAACACATTGCTGCTGTTAGGCAACAGTTCCCACTGCCGCCTTACAACAGCAGGGGCTACTGCCTCTCATCGATGGACAGGGCCCGCTGCCAGCATGGCCCGACACTTCGTACTCTCTCTTATATCTTTTTTATTTTCGGAAATTTAGGGCCCGTTTGATTTCGTTTTGAGTTTTGTGTTTTGTGTTTTCAACATAAACAACAAAATACAAGAAAACGTGAAAAAAAAATTTACAATTCTTAGCCATTACAACGATGGACGGGAAACGGAGGGGAGGAATTGTTTTCCGTCCTTTTGTTATATCTCAAAACACGAAAAATCAAACAAACTTGTTTTCTATTTTCTATGTTAATTTCATTTTTCAAAATTGTGTGTTTTCCAACAATACATAAGAAATGCGCATTTTTGTTTAGACGAAAATACAAAACTAAAAACAGCAAACCAAACGGGCTATTATGTTTTAAGACTTGGTTTTAGTAAAATTTACATCATAGTAAATAATGTACGAGGTTTAAGCCTTTTAGAGTGTAAATAATGTGATCTAAACTGTTTTGTAATGCAAGACAAATGAATCCGGCATTCAATATTATAATATGCAAGTAGCATTAACAAATTCAAATTTGCACAGTATTATAGTTAAACACTAAGCTTAGTTCTATAATCATATCCAAGAGCAACTTACTTAGGACCAATGCATCCCATTGTACTTCCCAGACCTCCGTTATGTATCCAAGAGAAACCATAGATCTAATTAAAATGGGGAATTAGAATACAAAGTGTGTAGAGAGTTGTATAATATAAAAGAGGATATGGGTTGCTCTTCTGATGTGAATGGGCCATGTAACAAGCCCAATAACCGGTTTATAATTTTGCTTATGTACGCTGCTATAATAAATGCAGCAATATACTCCCTGTTACATGGTATTGCAGAAATAAAAATAAAACTTCATTATACAGTAGAATTTGCATCATTTCTATTTTTGGATAATAAATAGAGTGTGATTCTACCATTCAGGCTCATTATTCCCACAAGTCAACAACTAAGTCTGGACAGCATGTGCAGTATTGCTTGTTGGGAAAAGATAATTTGATAGTCCAAATTATCCTTACTTTTAGCAACTTTAGTACTCCGCCTATTAACTGGACCGTCTAAGAAAAACTATCATGCATGTTAAAAAAACAAGCTTTGAAACTGGTGAACTTTCTTAAAGTAGCCATACTTATCACACAAAGCAAAATTGATAGTGATAAAGATTGGATTTGTTCTCACTCTTGGAAAATTGAATGCTAACTCTTATCATTTATTGAATTATCACCAATAAAGAGAGTATAATATTAGCACAAGCTAATAGCTCACATATTCCCCATCGTAGTTGCAGACAGTGGTAATTGACACACCCACACATTGAATATTAGTATATAACGATTTTGGTCATGACTCCTTAATTCGTCTATATATATTATTCCGGTGTTTCTCATAAGATCGTTAAAATCAAATACCAAGCGTTTGATTTAGCAATCCAATATATCGAGCAAATGAATAGTTAAAATACAAAATTAATACTTGTATTCGGTAAAAGAAGCAATAAAGTGGCTTTGGCTTGCATGAGCTGCTGTGGGGGTCCGTGAGGACTCCCGTTGGACTGACAAAGGCCACGAGAGGCCAGGGAAGGGATTTGGGCTTATTCATAATCTATCAGAAACAAAAATTAGTAAGAAATCCGCTGTCACACAACGCAAGCTATTCTCACTGAACCGTAATTTGTTGATCCTCAGGACCTCGACGGTCGTAGAATCAGAATTCGATGGACAACATCGACATCTCAAAATTGACGATGAGAGGCGACGATTCAGACCAAGGAGAATATTTAGGCTGGGACGAATTAATTTTGGAAATTGGAGAACGAAAATTTCAAGCTTTATTTTTTAAGAGATTTGAGAAGTTGCGTAGAGACTTGGATAAATTTTAGGTTTTGTTTTGGTGCTAGCCACGAAAGAAAATGAAAAGTATATGGGAAGCGGGAATGAAAAAAAAAAAAAGCCCGCCGCCTACAACCTACTGAAACGCTACTAGTATAGATAGGCCAAAGAAATAGATGCATCCCATTTTCTTTTGATTTTTGGTTTTAAGACTAAAATCCGAAATGTTTTTGCAATTTTATGTCATGTTTTGATGATTAAAGTTGAATATATTTATTGATTGGTGAAATATGTATGTTCATACTTGTTTTATGATATGTTTAATATGAAAACCCTTTTTGATGACATCCAAATGCCTTGAAAATTTAAATAAAGGTCAGAAATGATATTTCAGCGATGGGTTTCAATTTTCATAGTTTTCCAAATTACAGTGGATTTTATATTAATTTTCTAGTGATGGAAATTGTTTATTGGGTTATAAATTATTTTCGGCTGATATAATAATTATTTGGGGATGAAATTTTTATATGTTAGGAAACATATTAAAATAGATTTTATGGGATTTTTCAAGATTTTTCAAGATTTTTCCTAAGTGTATTGATGGATATATAAAATTATTTAAGTATGTGACTTAAATGTTTTATATATTTAGTTAAAGAGAATGAGCATTTTGTAAAATAAAATTATTATTTAAATCTGAAATTTGCAGCAGCATTTTTCTGAAAAGTAAATGTTTACCAATGAGAATTTGTTAAAAAGGGTAGGTTAGTTAAAAGCTTACCTTCTTTATGTTAAAAACAAGAAAATCATGTTTTTGACATGTTTGAACCATTTTAGGCATAATACCTTCCGACCCAGACCTTTCGTCTAAGTCGAAAGGATTGAACCTTTCGACAAGGTCAAATCAATGCATATGGTATCAAGTACTTGGTGCGTAATGAATTGGGTAGAGTCGAAGGGTCGTTGGTCGAAAGGTCGATGGCCAAAGTGGCTGGGGTATGTTTGTTTTATAAACCAAAAGCTTTCGCCTGCCTTGCTTTCGAAATTGAGCTTTCGACTTGGTTGCTTTCGATTAAGTAAAAATGTTTAAAAGAAAGGTTTT
The DNA here is from genome assembly GCA_030737815.1 of Allium fistulosum. Taxonomy (NCBI): domain Eukaryota; kingdom Viridiplantae; phylum Streptophyta; class Magnoliopsida; order Asparagales; family Amaryllidaceae; genus Allium; species Allium fistulosum. The sequence goes on from CM060904.1 coordinate 1,084,821,487, forward strand.
AAACCTTTCGACACAGACGAAAGGTTACTGTTGCAACTTTGTTTTTGAAACATTCCGGCGTAGCCGAAAGGTTACTGCTGCTTTATACAAATGTTTTGTTTTGAACCTTCCGATGAGGTCGAAGGCTTTTAATTTGATTGACTTTGAAAAGTATATTTGTTTTAAAACCAACCGCTTCTCCCAATGCTTTCGAAAGGAAGCTTTCGACTTAGGTGACTTACCCTTGTTTTATAAAATGAAGTATAACCTAAAGCTTTCAAAGGAGTTGTTTTAAGTGATGCTTTAAAGCTTTCGAAGCAGAACTTTCGACTTAGCCGAAAGGTTGTTTCCAATGAAGTCGAAAGGTTTTAAAAGAAGGATTTCCACCTATTTTAAATTGAACCAGAAAGTTTTCGAAAGGTTTTGTTTACTGAATCTTTCAAAAGGGGGTCGAAGGCAAAGCTTTCGAAGGGGTCGAAAGCCAAGCCTTCGATGGAGTCGAAAGGTGACCTTTCAAAGGGGTCGGAAGGTTTTATTTCTGAATGCTTTTGGAAGGTTTTAAATGGAAGGGTTTCCGAAGGTTTTACAAGGCAATGTTTCAAATGTTTTAAAATAGGATGTCCAAAGGTTATATTGCTTTCGAATGGTTTGAGGTTCAATGGTTAAGAAGGGTTGAGTTTCAATAGTTTTGAAAGGTTTTGAATTCTAAGGGTTTTGAGGGTACCAATGAAAACAATAAATGAATGTGACCTAAGTTAGGGATATCAATGGAAATAGGTTAATCATGGAGTTAACATGATATAAATGGAATCATGGAGCTAACAAGATGCAAATAGATTCATGGGGCTAGCATGAATCAAATGGAAAATTCAAATAGAATCATGGGGCTAACATGATACAAATAGATTCATGGGGTTGGCATGAGGCAAATGGAAAATATAATCATGGGGCTAACATGAGACCATTAAAGTTCATGGGGCTAACATGAAATAGTTAGATTCATGGGGCTAGCATGAATCAAGTGGAAAAATGATGGGTTGGACTACCTAGAAAAACTATGTGATGTGACATGGATACTCTACATCAACTTAAACTAAATAGGTTGTCCCTCTTTGATATAATTAAACCAAATTGGGGATGGGGAAACCCTAATTGTTTTCAAGTATGCATATCACCATAATTTTTTGCAAATATATGTTTTAACCATTGTGGATGCAGGAGCACAAAATATGGTTTTATGAAAGGTTTTGTAAAAGATATGTTTAAAAAGGATGTTAGTGGGGGAAACCCGTTCCGCTAAGCGGCGTGGTCTCACTTAACATGTTTAACCGGGATGTATAGCATTATTCATACCAGGCTTTATGTCTGACTCGAAGTTTATGTTTTCCCCTTAAACTCTCGAGTGCTCAAAATTAATTTGAGTAGATTGAGGGGTTAAGGCCTTTTTAAGGTTTAGTAGGATGACGAATAAGGCTACCGGAGGCATGCAGGAGGCAAACGGATGGCTATTTAGGATTTTCAGTTCTTGTTATGTTTTTATATATTTCCGTTGTGATTGTATTGGATCTATTATGACCATATGAGACTGATCAACCAGAGGGTATCATCATATACCGCTCTTGGTGTATTTTGTAATAACTATATTTTATCTGTGCTTGGGAACGATTTGGGATTATGTGTTGTGAATGTGAAACAATTGGTTTTGAAATGTAATGAAGTAAAAGTGTTTTTCTGAAACCTATGTTTTTTTTCATATTCAAGTGCTTCTGATATAGTTAATACTATTAACATAGCCGTATTTAGTCGTCGGTAGCTAATACTATAGATGACTGCAGCATCTGCGGTGCTTATTTTTGGGCTTCTAGATAGGGGATGTTACAGCTTGGTATCAAAGCATGGTTTATGAAATACTAACTAAAAATGATTTTTGAAAACATAATCCTTAGAAATTAGAGTTAAGATCGGGGTATGGGATAACACTATAGTAACGTACTTGTATTGCTATATATATAAGTATACGATATATCTCTAAACTCCTATCTTAGTTAAGCTATTTATCTGTATCTAACGAGGTTTGAATATAGATATGGAAGGAAGAAGAGGCATAGTTAACGTTGGAGGAGAGAGCACCACTACTAATGGAAATGCCCGACCCAATGCTAGAAGAGGTCTCGGTCAGGCACAAGCTGAAACTGCTGGTGCAGGAGTTCCCCAGATGGACATGGGAGTCGTGTATCAGTTGTTGGCAAACCTTTTGCACGCAGGAGCTGCTGGAAATGTGGGTGGAGCAAATCCTATAGTTCCAGTTGGATATAACAACGCTAAGCTGAGTAGGGACTACATCATTTTGGGAGGAAAGCCATTTGCTGGAATGGAAGATGCTGTTGAAGTGGAGGATTGGCTATTGAACTGTGAAAGGATTTTTACAGGTCTAGGCTTGAATGATGGAGAGAGGAGAAGGCTAGCCTCGAGACAGTTGCAAGGGTTAGCGCTTCATTTGTGGAACAGAGGTTCTTGTCAAAGGTGGCCAAGTCGACGTTAATGAGGAAGTTCATGGATCATGTCCAAGGAAAAATGTCTATGGTCGAGTATGCTGCAAGGTTTGATGAGCTATCCCGATATGGTTATGCTTTGGTTGACACGAATGTTAGAAGGAATGAGAGATTCATTAGAGGATTGAGGCCAAAGCTGTGCAGAATGACTATGGCCCATATCCGAGATCCTTCTAATGTGGTAGTGGAAATGGCCATCCGCCATGAAGAAATGCTTGTTGTTTCGGCTAGGGAGAAGCCCATTGAATACCATAGTCCACAAGGGAAGAAGAGAAAGTTCTTCAAGAAGAAGGGTGCTCGAAGAGAAGGAGCCATCAAGAAAGGGAAAGAGGACATAGTTTGTTACAAGTGTGACAAGAAGGGTCGCTATGCTAATGAGTGTCGTTCGGGGGATGGAAAGTCAGTTGTGGGGAAGCAGAATGTGCAATGCTATAATTGCAACCAAATGGGGCATTACAAGAATAAATGTCCTAAAGCCACCAAGGTAGGGAAGGTCTTTGCTTTGGAGAAATCGTCCTCTAAATCAACTACTGCTGAGAAAGGAAAGTCTGCAATGGAAGGTGCGCTTTTGATCCATGGCATACCAATTAGGGTATTATTTGATACCGGAGCATCTCATTCTTTTATTTCTCGATGTTTGGTAGATAAGCTTAACCTAGAACCCTCATATTTAGTTACTTCCTTAAGGGTTGCAAATCCGATAGAAGGTTATGCAACGCTTGGAATGAGGTGCGACCATTTAGAGTTTGGTTTGTTAGGCCATACTTTTGAGTGCAGTTTGTATGTGTTTGACTTTGGGGGATTTAGAATTATCCTTGGGATGGATTGGTTAAGTAAATATAATACTAGGATATTTTGCCATGATAGGAAAATATCACTTAGTCACCCGGATTGTGGGGATCTGGTAGTTTATACCGTAGAGAACCCTAGTGGTGAAATGAATGCTTTATTGGGTGTTATGGAGATGGAAGATGAATTAAGTCGAGTTTTCGTGGTAAAGGAATTCGCAGATGTATTTTAGCCGGTAACTGGGTTACCACCGAAACGAGCCATTGAGTTTCGAATTGATTTGGTGCCTGGAGCAGAGCCGGTGAGTAGGCCGCCGAGTAGAATGACTCCCACCGAGATGAGATAGTTGAAGGTACAGTTGGTGGATATAGAAGGCAAGAGTTTCATCCGACCAAGTAGTTCGCTATGGAGAGCTGCCGCTGTATTCGCCAAGAAGTCGAACGGATCGTTAAGGCTATGTATCGATTATCGTAAGTTGAATGAGAAGATGATAAAGAACCGATACCCATTGCCGAGATTAGACGATTTGTTCGATCAGTTAAGTGGAGCTAAGGTATTTTCTCAACTGGATTTGGCGATGGGATTTCATCAGCTTAGAGTGGCAGAGGATAACATTCCTTTAACGACGTTTAAAACAAGATATGGATCGTACGAATGGTTAGTTATGCCGTCCGGACTGACTAATGCGCTGACATTCTTTGTGGATTTGATGAATAGGATTTTCCAAGAGCAGTTGGATAGATTTGTGTTGGTCTTCATAGATGACATTCTGGTATACTCTAAGGATAAGAAGGAACATGAAGTTCATCTTAGAGTTGTGCTCGAAACGTTGGGGGAGCATCAGTTGAAGGCTAAGTTTTCGAAGTGTCATTTTTGGAAGAAGGAAGTGAAGTTCCTTGGTCATGTCATCTCAAAGAAAGGGTTGTCTATAGATCTAACTAAGATTGAAGTAGTGAATAATTGGAAGAGACCCGAGACGGTGACCGAGATTAAGGGCTTTCTTGGATTGGCTGGATATTATCGAAGATTTATAAAGGATTTTTCGCGAATAGCAGCATCGATGACTAAGCTTACGCGAAAAGGTGTGAAGTTTGTATGGACTGATAAGTGTAAGGAAGCATTCCAGACCTTGAAACACTTATTGGCCCATGCGCCAGTGTTAGTGGTTCTGAAGGGGAATCAAGATTTGGTTGTTTATACTGATGCGTGTGAAATAAGATTGGGAGCTGTATTGATGCAAAGAGGTAAAGTGATTGCTTATGCTTCTAGACAGCTCAGACCACATGAAGTTACGTATCCAACGCATGACTTGGAGTTAGCCGCTGTTATATTTGCTCTGAAGATATGGAGGCATTATCTTTTGGGAGAGCGATTTGAGCTTTATACTGATCATAAATCATTGAAGTACTTTGTTCTCTCTAAAGGAGCTGAACATGAGACGGCAGAGATGGTTGGAGTTTATTGTTGCTTATGATTTTGGAATTGAGTAAACACCCGAAAAAGGAAACAAGGTGGCGGATGCACTTAGCCAGAAACATTAGAATGCAGTATTGGCTGTGATTGCTGAGTGGAAATATTAGGAAGCATTGTCAGCTTGTAGTGTGTAGTTTAGATCCGGGGAAGGTTCTAGTATCGGAAGTGCTGTATTTACTTGTTTAGAATTTAGGCTAGTATTGATGAGAAGATAGCTTCTAAGCAAGAGGAGGATCTAATTTTGGCTGAACGGATCAAAAGGTTGAGGCAAGGAACGGAGGGCGATGACCTAAAGGATTTCAGTCTTGACCAAAATAGGTGGTTGAGAAAGAGAGGAAGTTTGTGTGTTCCGAATGTAGAAAACATTAGAATGGAAGTTTTGGATGAATGCCATCGTTTGAAGTTCACTATCCACACAGGAGGAATGAAGATGTATCAGGATATGAAGAGAAGTAACTTTTGGAAAGCTATGAAATGGGACATTGGTTTGTGGGTTAAGCAGTGCTTGAATTGCCAACAGGCAAAGGCTAAACACTATAAACCAAGCGGATTGCTTCAACCGTTGGAAGTTCCATTGTGGAAGTGGGATTCAATCTCTATGGATTTCATTGATGGGTTGCCAAGATCTAGTAGAGGTAATGAAAGCATATGGGTTGAGATTTGTTTTAGCTAAGGGTAGCCGTGACATAATAGGGTGTTAACTAATTTAAAATAACCTAAAACAAAGGTGTTAGGAAATGACAAGGGCAATATGGGAAATAGGTGGAGCTTATACCCTAAACCCTTAGGAGAAAGAAACTCACGTTCATTTAATTTTACACAAACTAAAAACACTAAGGTCGACCACCATTTTCACTCTTAAGAAGAAGACTAAAGCTAGGATTCAAGAGAAGGAGGATAATCTACTAAATCAACATCAAATCTCACATCTATAATCTCAAAACTAAGATGAATAATTACTATGTTCCATTTTCTTTTAATTTTCGGTTTTAACACTAAAATCCAAAATGTTTTTGCAAGTTTATGTCATGTTTTGATGATTAAAGCTGAATATATTTATTGCTTGGTGAAATATGCATGTTCATACTTGTTTTATGATATGTTTGATATGAAAACCCATTTTGATGAAATCCAAATACCTTGAAAATTTAAATATAGGTCAGAAATGATATTTCAGAGATGGGTTTCAATTTTCTTAATTTTCCGAATTATGGTGGATTTTATATTAATTTTATAGTGAAGGAAATTGTTTATTGGATTATAAATTATTTTCGGCTAATATAATAATTATTTGGGGATGAAATTTTTATATGTTAGGCAATATATTAAAATAGATTTACTAGGATTTTTCCTGATTTTTCCTAAGCGTTTTTATGGATGTATAAAATTATTTAAGGTATAGGACTTAAATGTTTTATATATTTAGTTAAGGAAAAGGGGCATTTTGTAAAATAATTTTTTATTTAAATCTGAAATTTGTTGCAGTATTTTTCTGAAAATTAAATGTTTACCAATGAGAATTTGTTAAAATGGCCAGGTTAGTTAAAAAGTTACCTTCTTTAAGTTAAAAACAAGAAAATCATGCTTTTGGCATGTTTCAGCCGTTTTAGGCATAATACCTTCCGACCCGGACCTTTCGTCTAAGTTGAAAGGATTGAACCTTTCGGCAAGGTTAAACCAATGCATATCGTATCAAGTACTTGGTGCATAATGAATTGGACAATGTCGAAGGGTCGTTGGTCGAAAGGTTGATGGCCAAAGTGGCTGGGGTATGTTTGTTTTATAAACCAAAAGCTTTCGCCTGCCTTGCTTTCAAAATTGAGCTTTCGACTTATTTGCTTTCGATCATGTCAAAATGTTTAAAAGAAAGGTTTTAAACTTTCGATAAAGTCGAAAGGTTACTGCTGCAACTTTGTTTCTGAAACCTTCCGGCGTGGTCGAAAGGTTACTGCCGCTTTATACAAATGTTTTGTTTTGAACCTTCCGATGAGGTCGAAGGGTTTACTTTGATTGACTTCGAAAGATCTATTTGTTTTAAAACTAGGCGCTTCTCCCAATGCATTCGAAAGGAAGCTTTCGACTTAGGTGACTTACCCTTATTTTATAAATTAAAGTATAACCCAAAGCTTTCGAGAAGTTGTTTTAAAAGATGCTTTAAAGCTTTCAAAGCAGAACTTTCGACTTAGCTGAAAGGTTGTTTCCAATGAAGTCGAAAGGTTTTAAAAGAAGGATTTCCACCTGTTTTAAATTGAACCCAGGAAGTTATTGAAAGGTTTTAGAAGGTTAATGCTTTTGAAAGGTTTTGTTTACTGAATGTTTTAAAAGGGGGTTGAAGGCAAAGCTTTCGAAAGGGTCGAAATACAAGCCTTTGATGGAGTCGAAAGGTGACCTTTTGAAGGGGTCGGAAGGTTTTATTTTTGAAGGATTTTGGAAGGTTTTAAATGGATGGGTTTCTAAAGGTTTTACAAGGCAATGTTTCAAGGGTTTTAAAATAGGATGTCCTAAGGTTTTATTGCTTTCGAAAGGTTTGAGGTTCAATGGTTTTGAAGGGTTGAGTTTCAATAGTTTCAAAAGGTTTTGAATTCTAAGGGTTTTGAGGGTGCCAATGAAAACAATAAATGAATGTGACCTAAGTTAGGGATACTAATGGAAATAGGTTAATCATGGGGTTAACATGATATAAATGGAATCATGGGGCTAACATGATACAAATAGATTTATGGGGCTAACATGAATCAAATGGCAAATTCAAATAGAGTCATGGGGATAACATGATACAAATAGATTCATGGGGCTAGCATGAGTCAAATGGAAAATATAATCATGGGGCTAACATGAGACCATTAAAGTTCATCGGGCTAACATGAAATAGTTAGATTCGTGGGGCTAGCATGAATCAAGTGGCAAAATGATGGGTTCATAGTCATCCTAGGAAAACTATGTGATGTGAGATGGATAATGTACATCATCTTAAACAAAATAGGTTGTCCCTCTTTGGTATAATTAAATTCTAATTTGGGGATATGGAAACCCTAATTGTTTTCAAGTATGAATATCACCATAATGTTTTTCAAATATATGTTTTAACCATTGTGGATGCAGGAGCACAGAATAAGGTTCTATGAAAAGTTTTGTAAAAGATATGTTTTAAAAGGATGTTAGTGAGGGGAAACCCGTTCTGCTAAGCGGCGTGATCTCACTTAACACATATAACCAGGATGTATAGCGTTATTCGTACTAGACTTTATGTCTAACTCGAAGTTTATGTTTTCCCCTTAAACTCTCAGGTGCTCAAAATTAATTTGAGTCGATTGATGAGTTAAGGTATTTTTCAGGTTTAGTAGGATGATGAATAAGGCTACCGGAGGCATGCAGGAAGCAAACAGATAGCTATTTAGGATTTGCAGTTCTTGTTATGTTTTATGTATTTCCGATGTGATTATATTGGGTCTTTTATGACCGTATGTCTTTGATCAACAAAGGGGGTATCATCATATACAACTCTTAGTGAATTTTGTAATAACTATATTTTATCTATGCCTGGGAACGATTTGGGATTATGTGTTGTGAATGTGAAACAATTGGTTTAGGAATGTAATAAAGTAAAATTGTTTTTCTGAAACCTGTGTTTTGTTTCATATTCAAGTGCTTATGATATTATTGATACCATTAACGTAGTTGTATTTAGTCGCCGGAAGCTAATACTATAGATGACTGCAGCGTCTGTAGCGCTTAGTTTTAGGCCTCTAGATAGGGGATGTTACAATAATGTCGCCTAACTACTATTAAACCTTGTCTCCATTATTTATCCATGTTCATGATCCACATAGAATTATGAACGTTGTCGTTGTTAGAACGTGACATCAATCGTCTTTGTATTAATTAAAGTCGACATTGCGGCACAAGCATGTCCTACTACATCAATAATACCCTTTGTTAACCCATTGTTATGATAGCTTACTATATTTTAGTGTTAGTGATTAAAGTGAAATATGATAACTTTGCATTGTTAAGATAGGTAAAGGCGACGACATTCAATCATAGCTGACGTCACTTGCTTTTGACATTAATTCGTACAGTCTTACTTTAACGTCGATGAGCTCCTTGCTTATCATTATTGTTTCGTAAGTTCTCTTAATGTCATGAGTTAAGCTTAATTCATCGCCATTATCTACAAACTATCTTCCTTAACACATTATGTGCAATTTAACCGGTTAGTTTGTCGACTATTCACATTGCCATTGCTCATTGATGTCGGTGACATTTATTACTTAATTGTTAATTATAGTTGTGAAGCATATTATCATTTTGAATCATGAGTTTATTACATGTTCATTCCTACTCAACTTTTGTATTCTTCTTGTATATGGTTCTCTTATTAAGATTAAAATTTAGATTTACTAACAAATTCGTTATATGCCATCTAAGGATTGTTTCCTTATATCTAGTTTGAACTTTGTTATTTAGATAACGATAAATTATTTAGACAACAACGTATTAAATTTTCCTATAGCATGAACATGACCATTTCGCATGTTTAGAATAATATCACTGGGTAGGTTAATGGAAGGACAACAAGTCAGCATGAAGCTCACTAAGAAGTCTAGCAAGGGTCCAAATCTATAACCTCAGTTAATAAGAAAGAGGACAATCTTTTAATTCCATCGTATATAACGATCCAAGAAGAAGTGGATTCTATTCTTGGAAAGTTTGGCATTATTGGTGTAGCGACCCGACCTTCCACTACCGGAAAATCGCATCACTATGAAGAAAGATGAGGGTGAGAAATAGAAAAGATAGAGAAGAAAGAAGAAAACACACCAGAATCTCAACAGCGGAACGAATGAAATATAATATATCACATAAGAGATTACATAATATCATATATATCAGAGTTACACAGATAATACAACACATACTAGACAGTTATAAACACATGTCTAGTTAATACAACTCGATACATCTCAATACAATACAGAGATACAACACAGCGGAATACAGATAAATACTAACACAGCGGAATCACTATATATCTATACGCTGAAGCCTCCTGCTCCATTGCTCCTCCAGAATACGTCAAAGCTAACCTGAATCCCTTGGCTACCCGTAAAAATTTGGGTACCCGAGAGTTTAGGAAAAATAGAAAAATAAACTCCGGGTCAGACATGGGTCTGGTATGAGTAACAGGTTAAAGTTGTTTAACTTGAAAAACCTTTGAGAACAAAAGGTATCACGTAAGACATCCCACACATAAACATGGAAATGTTTTTTACCTTACGCTAACCAAAACATTTGATAGGAAATCCAGTGATATTATAATAGTGTCTAGGGTTTTCAAGTAAATAGAAAATAGCTGAAATTGTTACATCTATTAAATTCCAGCATACTAGCCACAACGTAGGTAATACAATCAAAACCGTAAAGTCTCGTAGGGAAAATGGGTTTCCATCAATGGCAGGGCTACTGGGGTACCGCCCGTCACAGTACGTGGCCTAGATCACCGTACCGAGGACCCACCCTAAGTCCTCTGCAACACAAGACCGGAACCATCCCTTACTGGACAGTTCCAAACAAGACAACCCCGGCGGTTGTAGCTACTAAACCGCCCACACAGCCGAATAAAAAGGGACTCTAGACAGGGGTATATCTCGCTCTCAAGTGGGTGCTACCCACGAAGCCTTGATGCACCTCCCCTGTTTTAGCCATTCCCGGTTGATGAGGCTTGAGGTCACGATTACCTTTAGAGAACACATCTCTTAGAATGCTCATCGCCCGCCTGACGATGTTCTGAAAGCATTCGATCCATATAAGTTCGTTCCGGGTTCGAACGAAACCGAAGGCATTATCTCGTTACACTCATTTTGGAATCACCCTCAGAGTTAACGACAACAACCCTTGCAATTTGAACCACCATCTCGAATCTATAAGTACTATCTCCGTCAAACTCATTACGGAATCACCCACAGAGTTATACTGACGAATAGTTCTTATACCTCGAGTCTTCACTTGCTCCATTTGGATTTCACGACCTAACGTTATTTTGGATCGATGTGGTATTCGGGTCTCCAGACCTAGAATCCCGGTATACGGAAACCGGATCCCGGTCTCATCGAAATCCAAACCGTATCTTTTAAGGCCAAGTTGTTTTAAAGGTTTAAAACAATTCAATTTATTATCTATATCAACACAGATAGATAAAACACAATATAACAATGGAGAATAACATCATCATCATAAACAGATAATCCATATTATCTACTCAAACATATAATCAATATCATCATACTTAACCAAGCATCCATAACACAATAGATATATATCTGAGATCACAATCAATCATGGAAATCAATATCATCCATCATATATAAACAAAGATTAATAATCACCTCATTTTATAATTAATTTAAAATGAATTAAACTAATTACAAATCTTTAATTTATTTAATGTAAATTAAATTAATTACTCCATCATTATTAAACTTGCTTATACTACTATTAATTAATTATCAATCAATTAATTAATCATCATCCAATTATTCATTTTAATTAATCATCCTCGATTAATTATCTTTAATTATATTTAAAGTAAATTATCCTTTAGTTATTTTTACAAATTAATTATCTTTAACCAAATATAGGAAATAACCTTTACCTTACTTCATTTATTAATTAACCTAAATTAATTACATGACTTAATTTATTTTATTAATAAATCTCTTCATTTATTAATTAATTCCAAATAAATTCATTCTAAGATTTCAGCATTTATAATAAATGATCTCTAATTACATTTACTATTTAATTCTATTACATCAAGTAATTAACTTTTAATTAGTTATTTTATTTCTTAATTTTTATTAAGAAAACTAATTTCCAAATCACATATATTAATCACCTCGATTAATAACATATAGTAATTAATTATCCTTAATTCATTACTCCCAATAAATAGATTTAATTAATCCCTTGATTAATTTCAAGTAATTATATCCAAATTACTTCTATTAACAAATCATTATCCATAAATTACATCCTGTAATTATTCATCAATTACTTTCCTAAGTAATTATATCTCCCAATTATCAAGTGGTTAATCCCCATTAATTAGACTTAATTAATTAACTCAAGTTAATCAATTACTTAATTAACTAAAGTGAGTAATTAATTTCTTACTTAATTCCCATTAAGTAATTACACTTAAACATTTACAATGTTGATTATTAAATTAATTAATCTAATTAACTACTAAAAAATCAATTATATTAATTAATCTGGTCAATGACCTTCATTATTATTTATTTAATTTCTTTTCTAAATAATAACTTACGATTTCCTCAATTAGTAATTATAAGTTCCATTAACTCTTCATTTATTAATTAAAGTCGAATCTATGATTCTCCATTACATATTAATTACTTAACTCATTATTTACTTTAATTAATACATTTCCACTTATAATTACTAATTTAATCAATACAAATTATCGATTATCATTCTAATTATTCTAATAGTCAAAGAATTAACCCTTAATCTTTATTACTTAAAGAAAACTCATTTTCCCTTTATTTATTTAAGTTTCACTTCCATATGTTTGAAACATATATGCCATTTTCCTTTTGAACTTTCATTTAAAATTCCAAGTTTAAACGATCACCAATTTACTTTAAATCACTTTATAATCTAACTTTTAAAAACTTTAAATTACAAATTAAACAATACTTTGCTATGGAGGGATGTCAAATCCCTTAAATTCAAACATTTAAACTTATTTAAATTTATAACTTCCTTTCATTTCAAAATCTGGAATTAACATTTATTTATCCTCAGTTAAACTTTGATTTAAATTTTAAAACCCAAACCTTTAAAACTGGGAACAAGTTTATAGGTGAAAACTGGAAAACAATTAAACCCGAGTTCTCAAATTTTACTTCGAGTAAAATATAAATTTACTCGAGCCAAACAAGCACTAACTCGAGTAAATCTCGAGTCTTTCCCCTAGCCTAAATTCGACACCACCATAAACAGCCTCACCAGAAACACCCACCGTGCACGTGCACGGCGTCGATCGCCACTTCCAGTCGACCACGACTATCTCCACATATCGACGACCACTTCCAGATCCTATCCCAAGCCTCCGTTCAACCATTCAAGCACGCGATCGAAACGAGATGCTCAAAACAAAGCCTGTAAACACGAAACGACATCGCCACGACAACCTGGCAACACCCCGCGCTCCTCGCTCCGACCACCAGAGGCCACCCAACTCCGGCCATAGCCTCGTCCACCTCTCCTCTACCAAAACCCAAACGCACGTGACACTCGATCCATCAATGACTTCGAACGAGACGAAATACCCAACGCCTCCAAAACTAGGTTAAAATAAAACAAAACCCCACCGCCGCTTCCACGTCGAACTGGAGCAACTCCAGCTATTTTTCCCAACACCACCGGAGGCTCCTTTACCCTCACGCGAAAACCTGGCTCCTAACGCTCCACCCATCACCGGATTTTGATAAAAATCCATTTTTGGTTCATATTCAAACTGCTCTAAAAATACATGAATATAAATCATCATTTCTATCTTAAAAATCCTATTTTCTAATAGCGATTCAAGTTATATAAATGTATTTATAATTCATGACATTCAAATCTTTCATAGATTTAAATTCTCTCTGTAAAATCAAATTCCTAGAGGTATTTACAAGTTGTTTCTACTTTGATAAAATTTTAATACTTAAATCATAACCAAACAAACATCTTTTGTTTACATCTTACAATCAAACAATCAATAGATCAAGTGGTGAGGGTTTATTTACCAATCTACTCAAAAGAAATAACAACAATAACAGAGTATCAAAGAGAACAGGTACACATAGATGTGCACAATCATATATATACAAAATATATCATCACAGAGAAAAGCATGGTCCAAATTATCTTAAGTTATATTTTAAAGAAAAATGTTACTCACAGGTTTAAAGTGATGGACAGAGCACAACTTTTTGAAACAGCTTGAACTTTAAAACTTGCGTATGCTTTTGTCTAGCAACAGGCTTTACACTTTCAAGTTGAAACCTTCCCTCTTGCTTCTCTGTTGTATTGAGTTGCTTGTTGTATGTTTAGGTTTTAAAAATGAAGTTTTTATCTTTGTTTCATTTAGTTCGAATGGAAATGAAAACTGGTATGGGAAAAAAATATCTTACAGGTTGATATATGAAACAGGGTATCACAAACTTTAGACAAAATAGTGTACAAGCTGTACAAAATTTCAAAGATAGTTTTATAGTTTATGGCCGAGATTACATCCCTTTGTACTTAGAAAAGATATTTGCTTTACTATCATTTAATGCTATGTCCTTGTAAGTGCTTATTTACCTTACCAGCCTACATTTTTATTTGATTTTGTTGTACCTAAGACTGCAAATCTATATATTCGAACCACTTGTCTCCATACTTCCTATGCAAGCTTATTTTCTAACAAGTTGTTAATATTTTAACTATGCAGATTTTTATTTTGAACTGGTAGACCATTCTTATGTATTATACTGCCTTGTTCTAAATTTTGAAATGTATTTGAAATATTATTTCCTATGGTTCACTTGCTTATGCAGATTTCTAGTTTGAATGCAAATGAATGTTGTTTAGATATGTTGTTCTAACATATTATTTAAATATTAAGTGTATTGGTTTTACAACTTTACAAACAATAAAATTTAACTTATGTATATTTTACCTTTCCTTGTTTGATATATTAACTTTATTACTTGTTTTATTTTACTTTAGTCAAGTTTGCTTTAAAATATAGGTGAAGACATATATCTTACTTTTATCTATTAATTTTATATGTACATTCTTATTTATTATTTTAAAATAAATTACACATTTAACAATTTGAAATGATTTATAAAAGAAATTATATCTTTACTATAACTACTTACTTAATATTATATACTAAAGCTAGAACAAGTTTTAAAACTATTTAAACATTTATCTTATATATTTAAACCCATATTTTATTTATTTGATAGCTTTGAAAAGACCTAATATTAAATAAATGATAATTCCCAAATCAACAAAGAAATATTAGAAGTTTGGAAACATAATTAATTAGTTTTTAAAAGATAAAACTCACCAATACAATATTTATTTAAAGAAAAGTATTCATTTAAGTCTTATAAATCCAAGATATATCAAAACAATTTAATATTTAATATAAATTATTAAATTGTTATTGCTCGAAATTCCGGGTCGTCACATTCCTCCCACCTTAAAAGAATTTCGTCCCCGAAATTTAAAACAAAGGTAATTTAATAATCTATTTAGAAATTTTAATTTTTAAAACACAAGCATATATCAATCATAAGCTAACAACCATATCAACCAAATCATCAAATCAAACAAACCTACTTATCCAGACAAAAATCCTGGATAGAGTTCTCTCGAGTTTCCCCAGTATAAGTACCGGGATACTCGCTCTACAGAATCCAAACAATCAATACAACTAAACTACAGAACTCCTACTCAACTAGATCTACACAACCAGACAGAATATCAGACTACAGACGAGTCTGACTCGCAATCAAAACTCCCTGGACTGCTGGTTCCAACACCAAAGATAGAATCTTACACGTACTCCCTCAGAGATACGTGAAATACAACGAATCCCAGCTATCCAAACTGGCAATCCAAATCTGAAAACCAAACACCTACCTCTCCAGAACACAGAGAAAATCCAGAACATCTCGGAGCTAAGTTCCCAGACGTACCAAATTATAGAGCTCCTTGAATCAGAGAAAATTCATCCAAAATCAAATCCCCAACTCTGAAATCCAAATTCCTCCGTCTCTTATCCACCAAACTCTACGGACGATCCATAGCTGCCTCCATCC
The DNA here is from genome assembly GCA_030737815.1 of Allium fistulosum. Taxonomy (NCBI): domain Eukaryota; kingdom Viridiplantae; phylum Streptophyta; class Magnoliopsida; order Asparagales; family Amaryllidaceae; genus Allium; species Allium fistulosum. The sequence goes on from CM060904.1 coordinate 1,084,837,169, forward strand.
CTACTGATCAGCTAAATCTCCGCTAATGCCTTTCAGAACAATCTGAATCCACAACAATCCAATAGAATGATCTTCTCAAACCCACTAAAATCAAGAACACAACCTTTACTATCATCCGTAGAAAACAACTTCTCTTCTCCAGAAAAGAAAAGCAGATGCACTCCCAACTGCTTCCGCTGCACAACTCTGATCTGAGTAGATGACAATGCTTATGACGAACACAAGCAAACACGGGACAACAAATTCCAAAAATATGGTTCAACAGATTCAAAAATAAACTCAGAAGTTCCTCCAAAACCTGAGCTTCTTCACTAAAAACTTCCTCCAAAAACCATCCTATTACTAAGCTAAACCATCAGTACCACTGCTGGAATCCAGTCGATACCAAACGCAATCTCCAGATGCTAACAAAACTCTGACTTCCTGAAGTCATCTAGAAAAATATCTGAAACACAAGAGAACGCTCCAACTATCGCAAGTCACTTTTGCGACTAATCCATCCTGATTCCAAAGAAAAACTGTTCTCTCTTTACCAAACAGAACAGCCTAAGCTTAACTGGCCCATCCAACGAAAGAACGAAACCACTCTGCTGCTTCTGAATTCACTGCTAAGCTAGAAAGCTTCTTGCCAATACACAGAACACTCCGAGCTGCACTGCTGACACCAATGCCAAAGAATTCCCAATCCAAAGCTCTTCGAGAAACTCGGACCTCAAACCAACCAGAAACATCCTGCTGAACACAGCCACAACACCGAAGCAGACTTACTTCCTTAACTCGTTCCAAAGAAACATCTTCGGAGACATCCATAGTCACTGTGTCTCATCACACAGCTACAACATCCTGAGATATCAAGATATCATAACTCGCTGCTGTCCAACCGACAGATCCAACTCTACTCATCCAAACTATACACTTCAAAAAAAATGATCTCCAAATCTTAACAGATTACCTTCAGAGACTTGGTGAAATCCTTTCACCACAAATTCACTCGAGAAGGACTGTAGACCCAATACCGTCTCGGTCGATACACTTCCGACCTCAACAAATCCAACCATCGGTAGTCGTGTTACACACCACTACCTTATCTACCTTTATAAATTATATTGGAAAACCTGAACGGGTAACCCAACAATAGGTAGAAATAAATAAATATATATATATATCAAAAATACAAATACGCTCTCTCAAGAAAGAAATCACTTAAGAGCCTAGGTATTCGCTCAACCTAACGCTCTGATACCAACTGTAGCGACCCGACCTTCCACTACCGGAAAATCGCATCACTATGAAGAAAGAAGAGGGTGAGAAATAGAAAAGATAGAGAAGAAAGAAGAAAACACACCAGAATCTCAACAGCGGAACGAATGAAATATAATATCACATAAGAGATTACATAATATCATATATATCAGAGTTACACAGATAATACAACACATACTAGACAGTTATAAACACCTGTCTAGTTAATACAACTCGATACATCTCAATACAATACAAAGATATAACACAGCGGAATACAGATAAATACTAACACAGCGGAATCACTATATATCTATACGCTGAAGCCTCATGCTCCATTGCTCCTCCAGAATACATCAAAGCTAACCTGAATCCCTTGGCTACCCGTAAAAATTTGGGTACCCGAGAGTTTAGGAAAAACAGAAAAATAAACTCCGGGTCAGACATGGGTCTGTTATGAGTAACAGGTTAAAGTTGTTTAACTTGAAAAACCTTTGAGAACAAAAGGTATCACGTAAGACATCCCACACATAAACATGGAAATGTTTTTTACCTTACGCTAACCAAAACATTTGATAGGAAATCCAGTGATATTATAATAGTGTCTAGGGTTTTCAAGTAAATAGAAAATAGCTGAAATTGTTACATCTATTAAATTCCAGCATACTAGCCACAACGTAGGTAATACAATCAAAACCGTAAAGTCTCGTAGGGAAAATGGGTTTCCATCAATGGCAGGGCTACTGTGGTACCGCCCGTCACAGTACGTGGCCTAGATCACCGTACCGAGGACCCACCCTAAGTCCTCTGCAACACAAGACCGGAACCATCCCTTACTGGACAGTTCCAAACAAGACAACCCCGGCGGTTGTAGCTACTAAACCGCCCACACAGCCGAATAAAAAGGGACTCTAGACAGGGGTATATCTCGCTCTCAAGTGGGTGCTACCCACGAAGCCTTGCTGCACCTCCCCTGTTTTAGCCATTCCCGGTTGGTGAGGCTTGAGGTCACGATTACCTTTAGAGAACACATCTCTTAGAATGCTCATCGCCCGCCTGACGATGTTCTGAAAGCATTCGATCCATATAAGTTCGTTCCGGGTTCGAACGAAACCGAAGGCATTATCTCGTTACACTCATTTTGGAATCACCCTCAGAGTTAACGACAACAACCCTTGCAATTTGAACCACCATCTCGAATCTATAAGTACTATCTCCGTCAAACTCATTACGGAATCACCCACAGAGTTATACTGACGAATAGTTCTTATACCTCGAGTCTTCACTTGCTCCATTTGGATTTCACGACCTAACGTTATTTTGGATCGATGTGGTATTCGGGTCTCCAGACCTAGAATCCCGGTATACGGAAACCCGATCCCGGTCTCATCGAAATCCAAACCGTATCTTTTAAGGCCAAGTTGTTTTAAAGGTTTAAAACAATTCAATTTATTATCTATATCAACACAGATAGATAAAACACAATATAACAATGGAGAATAACATCATCATCATAAACAGATAATCCATATTATCTACTCAAACATATAATCAATATCATCATACTTAACCAAGCATCCATAACACAATAGATATATATCTGAGATCACAATCAATCATGGAAATCAATATCATCCATCATATATAAACAAAGATTAATAATCACCTCATTTTATAATTAATTTAAAATGAATTAAACTAATTACAAATCTTTAATTTATTTAATGTAAATTAAATTAATTACTCCATCATTATTAAACTTGCTTATACTACTATTAATTAATTATCAATCAATTAATTAATCATCATCCAATTATTCATTTTAATTAATCATCCTCGATTAATTATCTTTAATTATATTTAAAGTAAATTATCCTTTAGTTATTTTTACAAATTAATTATCTTTAACCAAATATAGGAAATAACCTTTACCTTACTTCATTTATTAATTAACCTAAATTAATTACATGACTTAATTTATTTTATTAATAAATCTCTTCATTTATTAATTAATTCCAAATAAATTCATTCTAAGATTTCAGCATTTATAATAAATGATCTCTAATTACATTTACTATTTAATTCTATTACATCAAGTAATTAACTTTTAATTAGTTATTTTATTTCTTAATTTTTATTAAGAAAACTAATTTCCAAATCACATATATTAATCACCTCGATTAATAACATATAGTAATTAATTATCCTTAATTCATTACTCCCAATAAATAGATTTAATTAATCCCTTGATTAATTTCAAGTAATTATATCCAAATTACTTCTATTAACAAATCATTATCCATAAATTACATCCTGTAATTATTCATCAATTACTTTCCTAAGTAATTATATCTCCCAATTATCAAGTGGTTAATCCCCATTAATTAGACTTAATTAATTAACTCAAGTTAATCAATTACTTAATTAACTAAAGTGAGTAATTAATTTCTTACTTAATTCCCATTAAGTAATTACACTTAAACATTTACAATGTTGATTATTAAATTAATTAATCTAATTAACTACTAAAAAATCAATTATATTAATTAATCTGGTCAATGACCTTCATTATTATTTATTTAATTTCTTTTCTAAATAATAACTTACGATTTCCTCAATTAGTAATTATAAGTTCCATTAACTCTTCATTTATTAATTAAAGTCGAATCTATGATTCTCCATTACATATTAATTACTTAACTCATTATTTACTTTAATTAATACATTTCCACTTATAATTACTAATTTAATCAATACAAATTATCGATTATCATTCTAATTATTCTAATAGTCAAAGAATTAACCCTTAATCTTTATTACTTAAAGAAAACTCATTTTCCCTTTATTTATTTAAGTTTCACTTCCATATGTTTGAAACATATATGCCATTTTCCTTTTGAACTTTCATTTAAAATTCCAAGTTTAAACGATCACCAATTTACTTTAAATCACTTTATAATCTAACTTTTAAAAACTTTAAATTACAAATTAAACAATACTTTGCTATGGAGGGATGTCAAATCCCTTAAATTCAAACATTTAAACTTATTTAAATTTATAACTTCCTTTCATTTCAAAATCTGGAATTAACATTTATTTATCCTCAGTTAAACTTTGATTTAAATTTTAAAACCCAAACCTTTAAAACTGGGAACAAGTTTATAGGTGAAAACTGGAAAACAATTAAACCCGAGTTCTCAAATTTTACTTCGAGTAAAATATAAATTTACTCGAGCCAAACAAGCACTAACTCGAGTAAATCTCGAGTCTTTCCCCTAGCCTAAATTCGACACCACCATAAACAGCCTCACCAGAAACACCCACCGTGCACGTGCACGGCGTCGATCGCCACTTCCAGTCGACCACGACTATCTCCACATATCGACGACCACTTCCAGATCCTATCCCAAGCCTCCGTTCAACCATTCAAGCACGCGATCGAAACGAGATGCTCAAAACAAAGCCTGTAAACACGAAACGACATCGCCACGACAACCTGGCAACACCCCGCGCTCCTCGCTCCGACCACCAGAGGCCACCCAACTCCGGCCATAGCCTCGTCCACCTCTCCTCTACCAAAACCCAAACGCACGTGACACTCGATCCATCAATGACTTCGAACGAGACGAAATACCCAACGCCTCCAAAACTAGGTTAAAATAAAACAAAACCCCACCGCCGCTTCCACGTCGAACTGGAGCAACTCCAGCTATTTTTCCCAACACCACCGGAGGCTCCTTTACCCTCACGCGAAAACCTGGCTCCTAACGCTCCACCCATCACCGGATTTTGATAAAAATCCATTTTTGGTTCATATTCAAACTGCTCTAAAAATACATGAATATAAATCATCATTTCTATCTTAAAAATCCTATTTTCTAATAGCGATTCAAGTTATATAAATGTATTTATAATTCATGACATTCGAATCTTTCATAGATTTAAATTCTCTCTGTAAAATCAAATTCCTAGAGGTATTTACAAGTTGTTTCTACTTTGATAAAATTTTAATACTTAAATCATAACCAAACAAACATCTTTTGTTTACATCTTACAATCAAACAATCAATAGATCAAGTGGTGAGGGTTTATTTACCAATCTACTCAAAAGAAATAACAACAATAACAGAGTATCAAAGAGAACAGGTACACATAGATGTGCACAATCATATATATACAAAATATATCATCACAGAGAAAAGCATGGTCCAAATTATCTTAAGTTATATTTTAAAGAAAAATGTTACTCACAGGTTTAAAGTGATGGACAGAGCACAACTTTTTGAAACAGCTTGAACTTTAAAACTTGCGTATGCTTTTGTCTAGCAACAGGCTTTACACTTTCAAGTTGAAACCTTCCCTCTTGCTTCTCTGTTGTATTGAGTTGCTTGTTGTATGTTTAGGTTTTAAAAATGAAGTTTTTATCTTGGTTTCATTTAGTTCGAATGGAAATGAAAACTGGTATGGGAAAAAAAATATCTTACAGGTTGATATATGAAACAGGGTATCACAAACTTTAGACAAAATAGTGTACAAGCTGTACAAAATTTCAGAGATAGTTTTATAGTTTATGGCCGAGATTACATCCCTTTGTACTTAGAAAAGATATTTGCTTTACTATCATTTAATGCTATGTCCTTGTAAGTGCTTATTTACCTTACCAGCCTACATTTTTATTTGATTTTGTTGTACCTAAGACTGCAAATCTATATATTCGAACCACTTGTCTCCATACTTCCTATGCAAGCTTATTTTCTAACAAGTTGTTAATATTTTAACTATGTAGATTTTTATTTTGAACTGGCAGACCATTCTTATGTATTATACTGCCTTGTTCTAAATTTTGAAATGTATTTGAAATATTATTTCCTATGGTTCACTTGCTTATGCAGATTTCTAGTTTGAATGCAAATGAATGTTGTTTAGATATGTTGTTCTAACATATTATTTAAATATTAAGTGTATTGGTTTTACAACTTTACAAACAATAAAATTTTACTTATGTATATTTTACCTTTCCTTGTTTGATATATTAACTTTATTACTTGTTTTATTTTACTTTAGTCAAGTTTGCTTTAAAATATAGGTGAAGACATATATCTTACTTTTATCTATTAATTTTATATGTACATTCTTATTTATTATTTTAAAATAAATTACACATTTAACAATTTGAAATGATTTATAAAAGAAATTATATCTTTACTATAACTACTTACTTAATATTATATACTAAAGCTAGAACAAGTTTTAAAACTATTTAAACATTTATCTTATATATTTAAACCCATATTTTATTTATTTGATAGCTTTGAAAAGACCTAATATTAAATAAATGATAATTCCCAAATCAACAAAGAAATATTAGAAGTTTGGAAACATAATTAATTAGTTTTTAAAAGATAAAACTCACCAATACAATATTTATTTAAAGAAAAGTATTCATTTAAGTCTTATAAATCCAAGATATATCAAAACAATTTAATATTTAATATAAATTATTAAATTGTTATTGCTCGAAATTCCGGGTCGTCACAATTGGAATGGAAATCATTCATGTAGGTCCTTCAGATGGTATTACCTGTTAACCATAAAATATTCAGAAGAACGAAGGTATGAAAGAAGGGTCATGAGAGCACGAGGAAAGATCAGAAAGCACTAAGATATTCTGGATAATTATACCTTCCGACAAAGAGCTTCTGGCGAAGTCCAAGGCTATTTTTCAAAGTCCATGGGTAGGATGTTGCTTCAAGAATCCAACTTTCGACTAGAATGAGAGGTCCTTCAACAAAGACATAGGAGAGGGAGCTCAAACCAAACCTTTCGAAGGAGTCGAGAGGATGCAGCCACCAAGATTTAATAGCTTCAAACCTTCCGAAGTAGTCGAAAGGTTCCGTTCAGGGATTTCTTTCCTTTCGAAGAAGATGAAGAAATCAAAGCAAGCAGGTGCAACTCCATGACAACCTTTTCGAAAGCATAGCAAGCCTTTCGAATCGGTTAGAGCGCCTACTGAATACCTTTCTACGGTGTCGGAGAGTCTATGATGAAAGCAACATTCATAAGTCAGCAGAGAACGTAAAGCAACCTTCCGACAACATACAAGGAAAGCTCGGCTCTCGGCAACATCCAAGTAAAAAGCGACCTTCCGCCCAAGTCGAAGGGTTCACAATAGTCAGGAACCTTTCGACACCTCCGAAGGGTTCACATACTGTATAGATGAAAAACCTTCCGACAAGGGAAAAAGGTTCCTAAAAACAAATGAAAGAAAAGACCCTTTGGCAGCGTTCAAGGATCCACGATGACATCTGAAAGGAAAACCTTTCGTTGAAACCGAAAGGTTAGCAATTGTAGATTAGAGGGGAACCCTTCGATCCAGCCGAAAGCACAGGGACGGAAGCATAGCCGCCGACATTTATAAATAAGATCCAAGGAGTCCTATTTTGGGACCGAACTTCTCTCATTCTAACTTTGTAACTTCTTGATTAAAGAATTGAAACCCTAATTGAGTGTGATTTGGGGAAATTCAATAAAGTGAAGCTTTTTCCTGAATAAAAAGGGGAGTACGTAGCATTGTTAATTACTTTACTACTTGTATAAATCTTTGTTGGATTAACCCATATTTGCAGGTTCAACCTCATTAGAAGGTTCTTGTCGACAAGGTCGACAACACTCTTGAATAATCAATAACTACTACCTTTCAAAGTCTTAAACCCTTCAACCAAAACCTTTCGACAAGGTCAACAACCTATTTGGATTAACATTCACCGAAACCTTCCGAAACTGTTGACTCAACTGTTTTAACCTCTCGACAAGATTGGAATCTACTCAATATAAGTGATCAAACCTTTCTTCCAGGTCGGAGGCTACTACCTTCTCACCAAAGTAATTGATTTCCTGCCCTAATTCAAGGAAGACTGTCTCCCTAACCTTTCGATAAGATTGAATCCGACCTTTTGAGGACTCAATTCAGGAAAACCTAATCTAATCAAAAGAAAAGCCTTTGTGGAAGACTTCAAGTGAGCTCAACGAAGCCGGAAGGTCACTTAGCCCAAGCTCTAAACCTTTCGGCGTCAATGGAAGGTCTGATTTGCGAGATACTTATGAGTGAGGATACAAAAGCAATCCTTAAGGGAATCACACCCTCAGAACAAAACAATCACAAACAAAAGAGCAATCATGACTCGATACTATCAGACCACGGCATAGCATACACAAACAAGACGAACCCCCAACTGGATTGGTCACAACCAATGGCCTATTAACGATATCCGGTTCTAAACCCAACCGGCTTACAAGTTCATTACAAACAAAAGAATGCGATGCCCCAGTATCAAATAACACTCTAACTGGAACACCACATATGGAAAGAGTACCTTGAACCACCACACTTTTTCCTTTCTCTTCAACGGTAGAGGCTTTCGAAGATGATGGAACAGCCCCCAAAGCATAAGCTTGCACAATCTGCTTGTCCTTTCGCGGTTCTGGACAATTCCTCTTGACATGCCCTGGCTTGTCACAGTTATGGCACTTCACCGGCACCTTTGGATTCTTGCAATCCCTGGAGAAATGGCCCTTCTGCTGGCAATTGTAGCAGGTCACTTCGCCCTTTGGCTTCTTCTGGCCATCCTTACCCTTTTGTTGTTGCTGCTTCCTCTTCTTGTTTCCACCCTGCTGTGGTTTAGACTCTTCCTTGGTTACAGCAACAACAGATCCTTCTTTAGGAAACAGATTTTCGTGCCTGAGCGCTTTCACCACAAGCTTCTCAAATGGATCGTCCAGATGATCCACCAACTGCCTCCCAAGATAAATGTCCAAGCCTGTCACAAACTTCTCGTTCTTCTGATAAGGAGATTCAATATATGACCGGGCATACTTGGACAGAGCTTCAAACTCAGAAACATACTCAAGAACTGGTCTTCCATTTTGCTTGAGCTCCACAAACTTCTTGAACAGAACAGACTTCTGAGCTGTAGAAATGAACTTAGCTTCAAATCTGGCTTGGAATTGCTCCCAAGTAATTTCTTCCTCCGCAGTATCAATGGTGATAGAGTTCCACCAATCAGAAGCTCTCCCTTGAAGCTGTCTTGATGCTAACTTCCTCTTAGTCGCATCCTCAATTCCCAAATCACTAAAGATCCTTCTACAAGCATCTATCCACCTCTGGAATTCAATGGTTGATTCTGTTCCTAAGAAAACCTTTCCTCCAAGAGTGGTATAATCTTTACACAGCTTAGCAAAATCCACCGGTCTTGGAGTTTGAACTTGAACTCCAACATCAACTGATGGCCCCTGAGCTGGCATCCTTCTCATGATCGAAGTCATCATAGCTTCGAACATAGCAACATAATCAGCAGCCCCCTCAGCAGCACGGCCTTCCCTAGCAGCTGGTCCCCCTCTTCGACTCATTCTTAATATATATAAAAGAAATGATCAGCACACCTTAAGAAACTACTGCATAAAGGACTCAAATCTTCCTAAGCTACTATATTATATATAGTAATCATCCATCAAAATACAATTACGTCTCTCATACGTAGTTACGTCAGCGAGTGTTGGGTAAAATCGATTAACCAAAGCTCTGATACCAAATGTGACGACCGCCCATGACCCCCGCACTGAACTAGGTAATAGTGCGCTGTAAAGTGTGCCAGGCAGCCATGGACGGTTGTCAAGGTAAAGTTAAAACAACAGAATCTATCGTATTACTCACAGCGCATGGATAAAATACAATAGAGAATATATATAGTGAAGCTTCACAGAATAGAATCTCATCAATAAAACTTCATAATAGTTGAATACAACATCTGAATAGTCAATACATCAAGTCTCACTACATATCACTCAGAGAATTATACAAAGCAGCGGAACATCCAGTACATATAGTAAGAAAAATAATATGCAAGCCTCCAGCTCGTCTTCGTCATCAGCATCGTCGGAAGCAAAGAACAACACCTGTCACCTGCTACCTAGTCTGCCCATCCCAAAGCGGATGAACAGCCCAAGGCAATAAGAGTTAAACATAAAGCCTTAAGTCAAACAACAGTCTTAGTGAGCGGTAAATTAACTAACAACATACCAAAAGAGCATAAAGGAAAAAGAATAGGAATCCAACCCTCCCACTCCACCTCTTTCTACAGTGATAGCCCCTAGACACACTAAGCAGAAGTAAACATAGCAAAGCAGACATTTAAAGTAAAGCAATTATCACTCGAGTCAAGGTCAACATTTTCCAAGTACAAACCCCCAAGGCCTAAACCAAGATCAGATAAGCACCCAGAAAACATTGCTCTTGAGACCGAATGACGATACAACCAAACATCCATGACTCTGGCTATCACTGTTATCTTTGCCTCGATACCACCGTTAATTGAATGACCGGCACATTCTTTCAGCCGTCCGTCAAGGGCTAATGGAAACCCCGGTTCTAGACATAACTCCGCACATCGTCGCAGCCCGTGCCTAGGACTATCGAATCTGCCCAGAGTACTCGACTACCAATCAGTAGTCTTTAGGGACTATCGAATCTGCCCAGCGTACTCTTGCTTCGAGCATGCTAGAACCTTCAACAACGATGAAATCTCAGCCTTCTAGTCATCCTCCTCGACGACTATTTCCATACTAGCTCAAGCGCCTCTCGAGCCAACCATTATCCTCAAACCCGAACCATTTCACCGAGTTATCAACATGCTTGGAATGATCCCGTCTGGATCAAACCAAGGCTATCTCATACCATGCTTCGCTTCATCTCATCATAGCAAAGCCTCATCTCAACATCATCATCATCAAACCTATCCATATGAGCTTCATCATCCGCCACATATGCCACGAGCAGCTTTCCCAATTCAAGAGCCTTTCCCTTAGCTTTTGAATCATCTTCGACCATCTTGTCTAAATCAAATTATCACTCAACTAATTCATAACAATCTATCAAGTCAATCGTTAATCCAAGTAATCAAGCATCCAAATATGATCTAATTAACAATTATAACAATAATGGCAATCTTGTAAATAAAGAGTCTAAATCTAACAAGCATGAAACATGAGCATTATCTCTATAACTTGATGAGTGAACTTGCATAGGTTAACATGTAGTAAAATGGATGTCAAATCATCATGAACAATAGATCTATACTTAAGTTTAAGAAAAAATGCATGGAAATCACTATTTTATCACCAAATCAAGCCAACAATCCGATATACTCCTTTGGATCCATGTGAGAGATAATCACCACTCACCAAATCACCTAAACACCTCAAAAGCAACACACTTCAGATCTGGACAGCGAAGAATCTAACTCGATCTATCAAAACTCCGCTTCAAACGATAAAATCTCTCTTCGATGGACGAAGATCTTCAATCTAAGCTCTTGGATCTTCGATTTGATCTTCGATCTTGGATGGAAGGAATCACAAGATTAGAGTGGAGAAAAGAAGTGAAGAAGTGTAGAACTCGAGCTCTCAAAATGGCAGCACTTCGTCGCTTCGAAATCCGGATCCCAAAAATGAAGAAGAACCCGCCTATTTATAGGCTGATTTCCTTAGGTCGTCCGCTTCCCCTTAGGTCGTCCACGACCTAACAACCCCGACCTACGACCTAACAGATTCCCCGACCTAACACTTTGCGCGACATAACAGATTCCGACTCAACGACTTAGCACATGCACGCGACTTAGCTACTTAGCACTACACGACCTAACTGCATATGCGCTTCCACGACCTAAAATGTCACGACCTAAGACTCAATACCAATGCGCGACCTACGACTTAAGCCCTTGCGCGACTTAACACCCTACGACTTAACACTTAGCGACTTAACGCTACTCGACCTAACAACTTAACTAGGATACGACTTAACATCCATGCGACCTAATGACTCAACCCACCTATCTCCTTAACTCGTCCACGACCTAACCTTCTTAGGTCGTTAACTTGCTTAGTTCCTTAGGTCGATGTTCTTCCTTAAGTCGCTCAAACCTTAGGTTGCTAACTCTTAGGTCGTCCACTACCTTAAGTCGCCAACTTCCTTAGGTCGCTCCAATCCCTTAAGTCGCTCACCAGACCTAACTACTACTCGACCTAACCTACCCCACGACCTAAGCCACCACACGACTTATCTTCCAGACGACCTAAGCTACACACGGCTTATCTTCTATACGACCTAACCTCTATACGACTTAAGCTTTAGTCGACCCAATGACAACTGTTTTACAAACATTCGATCCGTAAAAATATGGGTCATTACAAAACGAGATAGTCAAGTAAATAAATCTCTTGAGCAATTAAATAGCCTTATCCCAGGATACAATAGGAGAAGTTATAGAAATGAGACCAACAAAAATGACAACCTACACCATATAGTGGTTAATGCACTTAGAGAAAAAGAATTTATGATCCTGAAGAATATGTTACCCTGCAAAAGGCCCCCTTTTCCGAAGAAATAATGAAGACAAATCTTCCTCCACAGATTCAAATTCCTTCAGTAAAATATGATGGGACAACTGATCCAGATGACCACCTTGTTGTCTTTGAAAACTAGATGAACTCATACAATGCTCCAGAGGCAGTTCGCTGTAAACTTTTTCCCATTACTTTTCAAGGAGCAGCGATCAAATGGTAAAGGAGTTACCAAATAGGAACTATCTATTCTTAGGAACAATTTACTTGTGACTTCGTGGCTCAATTTTCTATATTCATAGATACAACTATGGACTTTAGCTTGCTAGCAACCATCAGAAAAAATCCAAGGGAGCTACTTGGCGAATATTTAAATAGATTCAGTGTAGAAGCATTAAGGGCAGAAAGTACAACTGATTGAGAAAAGCTTATGGCAGTTCGATCAGGGTTAAGTGAACAAACCCCATTTTGGAAAGTACAACTGATCGGCCTTCACTTGTTGACAGTATGCACACTGCCTAACCCACAAGCCAACACCCCTCTTCATAACTTCCCACTAGAATCTCCTCTTTATATCTTGATACGTCTTGGTTCCTCCGGGATGAATCGTAAACTTGGATCGATGACATTCCCTATGAACTTCTTTCCTTAAGTCCTAAACATTTGGAACACACAACCGTCCCTTCTTTCTTAACCATCCTCTCTGGTCAAGACTAAAATCTCTTAGATCATCAATCTCAGTTCCAACCTCAAGCCTTCTAATCTTCTCGGCTAATACTGGATCCTCCTTTTGCTTAAGCAATCCTTTCGACCAACACTGGTCGTACTTCCAAACAGGACAACATGGTAGTGCCTGACTAGAACTAGTAGTCGATCTTAACTACACAATACATGTGGTCAAGGCTTCTAAATCCTTCCATTCTGCCAACATAGCTAACACCACATTCTGATGTCTTCTGCTAAGAGCATTGGCTACTTTATTTCCTTTCCCAGAAGTATACTCTATACCAAAATCATAAGCAGCTAAAAACTCCAGCCGCCTCCGTTGTCTCATATTCAACTCCTCTGAGAGAATAAGTACCTTAAAGACCTATGATCTATGTATAGCTAATATCTCTCCCTTAAGAGATAATGTCTCCAAATCTTCAATGCAAAGATCACTGTAGTCAACTCCAAATCATGAGTAGGATATCTTCATGCGGTCTAAGATGTCATGAAGCATAGGAAATAACTTTACCTTTCTGCATCAACATAGCTCCTAATCATGTTCCGCATGCATCGGTATACACCGCCAACCCTTGGTTTCCGTTTGGAACTACTAACACAAGTGTGTTGGTCAACAAATGCTTTAACTTAAGGAATGCTTCCTCACATCTGTCGGACCAGATAAACTTCACATCCTTCCTGGTTAACTTAGTCAATGGTGCTGCTATCCACGAGAAATCCTTAAAGAATCTCCAGTAATAGCTTCCAAGAAAACTTCTAATCTCAGTCACCATCTCTGGTCTCTTCTAATTATTAACAGCTTCGATCTTATCTGGATCGACTGAAAAGAAACCACGTGACCTAGAAACTTAACCTCTTTCTTCCAAAAATGACAATTGGAAAACTTCGCTTTTAGCTGATGCTGCCTCAGCATCTCAAGCACTACTCTAAGATGATCTTCATGCTCTCTTCCATTCTTAGAGTATACGAAAATATCATCTATAAATAGCAACATAGACCTATCCAAGTACTCTCGGAAAACATGGTACATCAGATCCATAAAGAAAGCTGGTGCATTCGTTAACCCGAATAGCATTACTAACCACTCGTACTAGTCATACCTAGTCTGAAATGCTGTCAGTGGAATATTGTCCTCTGCCACTCTTAACTGATGAAAACCTGTCGCCAAATCTAACTAGGAAGACACTCTAGCTCCATACAACCGATCAAATAGATCATCAATCCTCGGCAAAGGTACTTATTCTTAATCGTTTTCTCGTTCAACTTACGATAGTCAATACACATCCTTAACGACCCATCCGGTTTCTTCACGAACACTGCGATCGCTCCCTAAGGCAAACTACTTAGTCTAATAAAATTCCTCCATTTTAGATCCACTAGTTGCACATTCAATTTCTTCATCTTGGTCGGCGTCATCCTACTAGGTGTTCTACTAACAGGTTTAGCTCCTGGCACAAGATCAATTCAAAACTCAACAGCTCATTTCGGTGGTAGTCCTGTGACCTAGTCAAACACATCTGCAAACTCTCTTGCCATCCGAACCTGACTTAACTCTTCTTCTATTTCCATAGCTCTCAACAAGGCATAAGCACTTCTGTTAGAATTCTTCACTAAGAATATGATTCTATTATGACTATCAGGTTGTCTCAATGATATTTTCCTATCTTGGCAAAATATCCTAGCCTCATATTTACCCAACCAATCCATACCCAAGATGATCCTGAAATCTACAAAATAAAAAACATATAGACTGTATGCAAACTTATGACCTAACAAATCAAGTTCTAACTGGTCACATCTCACCCCTAGAGTTGCATACCCTCCTATAGGATTCGCAACCCTTAAAGAAGTAACAAGGTATGTGGGTTCTAAGCATAACCTATCAACCAAACACTGAGATATAAATGAATGTGATGCATCAGTAATAAATTATACCCTAACTGGTATACTCCAAATCAAAAGCATACCTTCCATCACAGTCTTCCCTTTTTCAGCTACAGTTGGCCCACCAGCTGATGGTTAAACAGCAAAGACTTTCCCCCTGTCTGCACTGACTGGCTCTAGACACTGATTCTTATAATGCCCAACCTGGTCACAGTTGAAGCACTTCACACCCTTCTTTTCTGCAACCTTCTTCCCCTTGTCTGACCGGCACTCATGAGCATTATGACCTTTCTTGTCACACTTAAAGCAAACTAAATCAGCCTTTGCCTTCTTGGAAGCCTCTTCCTTCTGGGCTCCCTTCTTCTTAAAGACCTTTCTCTTCTTTCCCTGAGAACCCTGGGTTTCAACTGGTTTTCTTTCCCACAAATAGCAAGCATTTCCTCATGTCGGATTGCCATCTCTATAACTACATTACAAGGATCTCGGAGATGTGGTAGGGTCGCCTTAGCAATCTCGGGCCACAATCCCCAAATGAACTTCTCATTCCTACTGATGACAACGTCTATGGTATCATACCCATTTCGGGACAACTCATCAAACTTAGTAGCATACTCAATTACCGACATCTCTCCCTGCACCAAATCCATAAACTTCCTCAATAATGCTGACTTAGCAACTTCAGACAAAAATCTTTGCTCAAATCTCCTTCGAAACTCTACCCAAGTTTACTCTTCCTCAAGAATTCCGATAGCAACACTATTCCACCAATGAAGTGTTGCCGCTTGTAACTGCCTAGAGGCTAGTCTCCTCTTCTGCTCATCATCCAAACCCAAATCAGCGAAGATTCTCTCACAATGCAACAACCAATTCTTCACTTCTATGGCATCCTCCATTCCCATAAACAGCTTCCCACCAAGACCTATTTAGTTTCTGCTCAACTTAGCATAGCTATTCCCAATTGGAGCCACGAGAATAGCTCCTCCAACATTTCCAGCAACTCCAGCCGTTGGTCCTGCTTGCATCAGATTGACGCGGAACTGATTCATCATCCCCATATCTACTGGCAAATTTCCAGCACCTACATTGGCATTTGCATTTTGGTTAGCATTAGCCTATCGACCCGGGTTCCTCCTGGTATTAGGTCGAACATTTCCATCTGTTGTAGTGCTTCCTCCATCAAGATTTCCTCTTCCATTTCTTGCCTCCATATCTTCTTTCTCGTAAATCTGCATACGAGCCTTAGTATGATACAAAAGAACGGTCTAAGGGAGTGAGGAATATGTACTTATACGTATATCAAATACAAGTACTTTATCATAGCGTTATCCCAAACCTCGATCTTATTTTATGATTCATTAGAATATATTTTGAAAAATATTTTAGGTTTAAACTTCTTTTAATTTTTCATAAACCTATGCTCTGGTAACAACATGTAACATCCCCCACTTGGAGGCCCAAAACTAATGGCTACGAATGCTGTTGTCATCCATAGTTATTAATCCTCGGCGACCAAATACGGTAATGTTAGATACATTGATATAACAGAAAAACATAGATGTGGAAAAATTTTAAAAATCATAAAACTTCTTTCATATTCCATTTCAAATCATTTCAACTTTCATTACATAATCCCTTATTCAAGACCCACGTTCAGAGTAAATATAATTATTACAACATACGCCAAGAGTGACATATGAAGATGCCCCATTGGATGATCAGAGTATATATATACCTAGGCAATTAAACAACTTTGCATTTACAATAAAACACAGCATAATCAAAATAGAGAAGAACACCTACTAGCTAGATTGCCTCCTGGATGTATCCGGAAGCTTATTCATTTAAAGAGGTACCTAAAAACCCAACTCTCAAACTATAAAAAAATAAATTAAGCACCCGAGAGTTTAAGGGGAAAACATAAAATTCGAGTCAGACATAAAGCCTGGAAAGAATAATAACCTACCATATCAAACCACTTAGATATCTAGTGAGACCACGCCGCTTAGTGGAACGAGTTTTCCTCTCACTAATATCTTATCAAAACTTTATAAAAAACATATGCCGTGCTCCTACATCAACAATGGTTAAAACATAACAATTCAAAATATTATGATGATATGCAAACAAGTAAATCAATTCTGGATTACTCATCCCCATTCCTTTTTACTATCTGTCTCAAATATAATTTCTAGGGTCACTATTAACCTATTAGTTTTCATGGGCTTACTAGTAACCTGTTTAAAACTTATGGACTCCTTGTTCGGTTTCATAGTTTTTATAGGATCACTAAGAACCTATTGGCCCTTGCCAATAACTTTATAATTTCATGGGTTCTCCCTGAACCTATTGGTATCTCCAATAACTTCCCTTATGTCCTAGTTTTCATGGGTTAACTAGGAACCTATTGACTTCTGCCAATAACTTTATCCGGATATAGTTGTCAAGGGTTTACTACAAATCTATTGGCCCCTACCAATAACTCTTTCTAATAATAGTTTTTTATGGGATCACTAAGAACCTATTGGCTCCTGCCAACGACTTTTTCTAAACATAGTTTTCATGGTTTACTATGAACCTGTCTATTTGACAACTTCTGTAACCAATATTTAGACACCCTTTATTCTCGTCTACTTGACCTCCTAGATGCAGTTCTACTCATACAGGAGTTAACTCAATTTATATTCACCATTAGGTCAACCTAGCTGGTTATTCTACCCTTTTTCCCCAAAATACAGTTATGTGACCATTTTAAAGTGAATACATATACTAGAAGAAGCAAACTTAATAACATAATAACACCAACACCTGTGATTTAATATCCTTGAAATAATTTTCATATGAAACATGGTTAATCCCTTTAACCTATTATTTTATCAAAGAAAGCTTCTTCAAAAACTCCATACCTAAAAGCAATTTTAAAACTTCTTTTATTTATGCCATGGTTTGTCCTTTTAAAATGAGATTGGGTTCTTTGTTTTGAAAACTAAGGCTTTCAAAACCTTAAACTTTTACTTTCGAAACCATTGGATAACCTTTTTCGAAAGCATTAAAATCTTATTTTCCAAACACTAAGAATATGCCTTTCGAAACACTTTAAAACATCTCTTTCGAAACCCTCAAAACATACCTTTTGAAAGTGTTAAAGTGTTACTTATTAAATCTTAGAAGCATAGCTTCGAAACCATTGAAAGTACCCCTTTCGGAACTATTTGAAATATCCCTTTCAAAACCATTGGGTTTATTCTAAAAATATTTTTTAGGTCAAAGTGAATACAAACAAAAGTACCCATTTCGAAACCATTAACCTTCATATAAAACAGTATGGGGAAAACTGATGGCTTTGGAACCATCCTTTCGAAAGCATTAATAATATAAATTAAAACACTTGGAAGGATAGCTTCAAAACCCCTTTCGAAGCCATTGCCTTCGAAACCATTAAACCCTTTCGAAAGCTTTAGGAAGTGGCTTACTTCATTTATAAAACAAAAGCTAACTTTTGATCTAATTGATGACTTCAATCCATTCGAAAGGCATATGGTTAACAGCAATATTTCGATTGGGTTGAAACTATCCCTTTCGAAAGCATTGAATTAAAACAAGGCAACTCACTCGAAAGCATTCTGTTTGAAACAAAAAGGCAGCAACATTTTTGAATTCTTTTTAAATGGGTTTCGACTCCTTCGAAAGAATCCTTTTGAAAACAAGGCAAGCGCATATCTTTGGAGAGTGAAACAAAGGCTTCGACACCTTCGAAAGCTAGGTTTCGACACCATACCTTTCGACACCATACCTTCCGTCTTTCTCCAATCCACTACGTACCAACTTATTGATAACTAGTGCGTTGGTTCGACTTGGTTGGTTGAGGCAGGAGTACAGGGTTGAAAGGGTGGCATTTGAAAGAGAGGAAACATAATTTCTGGGTAAAGACTGTTTAATGCCTTTTTAACTAATTGCTTTTCAACTAACCTGCCTATTTGTAAACATTTAATTGGTTGCCATAAACTTTTCAAACTCTTTCTAAAATAAAACTGCCGTAATTATTTCAAATCTAATTAAAATAATTTAACAAATAAGCTCTTCCCTTAAGCAAAACAATTAAAGCATTTAAGTCCTATGTCTAAAATAATTTAATTTCCATAGTAAATTACTTAGGAAAAATCCCCAAAAATAAAAAAAAATCACTTTTAGTTATCTATCATATATAAATTTCAGACCCAAATTCCATCATATAATAGCTGAAATAATTTTAAACCCAATTTATTCATTTCTTCCTTCAAAAATTCATAATAAATTTTCCATAGCTTGGAAAATTACAGGAAATTTAACCCATCTCCAAAATAATGTTTTACATAACATATAAATTCCTCATGGCATTTAAAATCTAGAAAATACGATTTTTGCCTAAAAACCGAATTAAACAGTTATCAAACAATCTTGTTTGAATCAAACATATCGTAAAATTCATGCATATCATCATCAAAATCATCATAATGACTTTAAACTTAAACCCGAAATCAAATGATCATTAAAACAAAAAATAGAGATGGTTTATATTATTATTCACCTTGATTAGGATAAGGAATTTGAGATTTAATCCTTGATTAATTCCCCTAGCTTTAGATATAAAAAAATCTCTCCTCTTTTCCTCCTAAGTAATGGACGGCTTGAGCTTTAGGTTTTACGTTTTTGTGTTTTGCAAAATGAACATGAAAAGAAAATGGAATGTGCTTTAGGGGTTGTAGGATTAAGGTGCGGCGATTACCTATAATGTCGTTGTTTTGTTCTCTTATTAATTATCTAATAAACCATTTCCATAAACTCATTCTTTATGTTTATTTAAGCACAACCTCTACATAAAGTTTCAAATCTCAATCCCTTTGTCACACTAATATTTACAATATTCTATTTAATTTATCCAATTAAATCTCCTGAATAATGTTACTAGAATTAGGGGTGTTACAGGTTATGGCTCAGGAAGCAGGGCCCTTTTCCCTTAGTGTTGAAATCCTCCATTCCATAGCAATCCCTGCTAAAGTTGGTGACCAACTGGACCATCAACTATACCGCATTTGTCCTTATCCAAGAAGCATGATCTCTAAATGTGTTAACAAAGCAAGGGATTGGGAGACTCGATACTTTTTCGTCAAATGTTTTTCTAGCATTAGAGGGACATTTTCTACTCATAGTAAGTTGCTACTGTTGTTGTTTTTGGCACCATGCCCACTCATTAGCATTTTCTAATGGATGCTTCTTTCTAGATTCTGCTCCTAAACAGCTAAAACCCGAAGATCATAAGATCATGCTATCCTTAACTAAAGCAGCAGAAAGTATGAGGAACAGGCTCAGATTACTGACTTCGGCTA
This sequence comes from Allium fistulosum, assembly GCA_030737815.1. Lineage (NCBI taxonomy): Eukaryota > Viridiplantae > Streptophyta > Magnoliopsida > Asparagales > Amaryllidaceae > Allium > Allium fistulosum. The sequence continues at coordinate 1,084,857,778 of CM060904.1, forward strand.
ACCTCCTTAAGTAAGGTCATGGGAGAGCCCCTGAAAGTCAGACTAGATGCTAGAGGAGGATGCTCATTGGTGATGGAAAAATCAGAATCCTTCACCTCCAACTCTCCAATTCAGTCTGATGCTACTGGTAAGTTTTAGTATTACTAAAAACGGAATTTATAACGTTATCATCTTATAAACTTCACTTTCATTTTAGGTTTATCTTCTCTTATTATCACTCCCAAAGAAGTAAAAGTCCAAGAAAAAGTAAAGATGAAGTTCTAGCTTTGTCCCAACCAATTAAGACCGTCTCCTTTAAAGATTCCATCACTTAAGTTGTTGAAGAATTAGATGAAGATGAAACATGTGATGATGTTTCCATTGATGGCCCCTTTTCTCTCCAAGATAATAGGCTTAAATTTGCAGGTGAATTCACTCCCGTTACCATAAATGAGATGGAGCATGTAAATATTGATCCATGTCCTGAGGCAACTTATTTGGAAAAAGCTCTAGAAAAGCCCGCAGAGGTTCGAACTAAGATATCCAAGGAGGCTCTAATCCCCAAACCCTTTCTTAATATCACATTCCCTACTTCTCCAACGTCTATCGGCTGCATGTACATTGAATTCGATCTAATTCTCTCTCTAGAAGATCTTGCAAAATTGGCTATTCAATCTATTTCCTTTATTCTCTCGAATCATCACAACCTCCGATTTACTCCGATGACCATCATTTTCTTATTCCCAAACAGCTCATATTGGTACATTTCCTGCTCACTTGGTTAGCTTTATTTTTATAGATTTTGTTTTAACTTATACGGATTACATATTTTAGGAGGAAAGCATATGTTCCTCCTATGAGACACCTCTCAAAGACCTTCAAACGAAGTAGTTTAGCTTAAAGGGAAATTTTCTTTGCTCTAAAATGATATGATCTACATTGCCGTGGCAAGAGACGAGGTGGTCTTAGAAAAAGCCATACTCGCTTCTTCTCTTGAGGAAGAAAGGAAAGTCATGCATCTACTAGAAAAGAGAGTAAAACACTTGAAAGCTGATCTCAAGTTGTTCAGCGGACTCAGAGCATATTTGAAGAAGATGACCAAAGAACACTTAAAGGTTGCCGAAAAGAACTCAGAACTAGCCAAAAACAAATCATTAGAAGATCAACTTCTAAGAAAATCCAATCTTCTAGATTATTCAAATAACATCATCAGTGATGCTAAGAAAAAGATCACTTCCTTTCTTGATGTTGCTCTTCCTAAGATCACAGAGAAATGTTATGAAGACGCCTTATATGTGGCATATGCTAACAACATCAAGTAATGCGCAGATCTAGATTTCCCATCTCTTTCTGCCTCAAATAAATTATGCGAAAGGAAATTCAATCTTAGAATAAAGAAAGAAAAGAAGGTTCGTGATGTGAAGTTTCCCTTTAAGGAAGAAATTGATGCTGGAAAGTAGCTATCATTTGATGATGCTCTCGTTGATGAAGAGCCAAAACTTGATGAAGGGGAAGACGATGATGACGATGATGACGACAACGATGATCGTGATGATGGAGATGATCGTTATGATGATGGTAATGGTGATGGTGGAGGTAATGCAGGTGATGGAGGATGATTTTTTGAGGGACCAGGAAACAAGGAAGGATTTGGTGAAGCTAATTTGGACTCAATTATCGAGGATGCTGAAGCTACCGACTTACCGGATCTTTTGAAAAATGTTTCTTTTAAGGTGGGTAACACTACTTGAGACCAAGGACCCAAGAACAAAGGCGAAACCTATTCATCATTAGTTCTGTTTTCTCAGGTATAGGTCATTCTATTCAACTATGTTAAGTTATGAAATAATATTTAGGTAACACATCGATTATTTCAGTTGAGAAGAAAATCAAAATACTCGTATAAAACTATACTTAGAAAGAAATAAAGAGAAATTGATCGATTAAATAGAGAATTAGACAAGTTAATGAAAGATTATAATGGGTTGTCCAAAAAATATAAGAAACTTGCTGAAAGTGCATCGAAGTTAGGATTCTTCAAAGAAAGAGAAATTGCTCCTCGGATGAAAAAAGCCCATCATCGTCGAGAAATACTCATGAAAGAGAATTCTGCACTGATGACTATCTTCAAGATGTTAATTGATGATAGAAACACCCTGGTGGAGTTTCTATATAAAGCTTATTGTAGGGGTAAATTTGTTGATTTCTCATACTTAGGTGATAACTATGGTGGTTTCTTTCGACACTTTCATCGCAAATATTTGGACAAACATGGGTCCGATCACCACCCTGATATGTGTTGGAACCTTCTAAGAGTGCCATCTATACCACTTTCTTCTAGCTCTCTTCCTCTTGAAAAGCTTAGGTATATAAGAAGATATTTATTTCCGAAATGTATAACAATCGATTTTGCATGAACGTGAATGTTTGTAATATTCAACTTGGTTCATTTTTGAATTTTACCGTTCATTTTCTTATTCTTAATTTAATTTCATTACAACACGTTATTACAGAATAAAAACCACTCGCGCAGTCTGGTTCCTAAGGTCCTCTTGAGTAAATCTATCAAGTTAAAGAGAGATTTTACGGAAAAATCCTCAATTGTCAAAACATCACAATTGGCAAAACATTGCTTCCTTAGAGATTTACTAGAAGTTTACATGCATTACCCTCATATCTACTTTGACTTTCTAGGTGATGAAAAGGACAACTTGCTCAGGTGAAATCTGATCTTATCACACAAAAATGATATGTGGTCGTGACAGTCCTTCATTTAGGGAATGGGACTACCGTCGGTTCCCTTCCATTTACGCCCTGGAAGGAATTAAAGCCTTCTTTTATTCTATACTTATGTTGTCTGCTAAGTCATTTAAAAAGGTTAAAACCGCAGTCTTAGGACTTTAAATGTTGATTAAATGCTTTTGAAAATAAATACATGATGTATCCTTAATTTTGTATTACTTTTGGAATCGGATTATTATTAATAGAAAAGTTTGTTTTCCATATATTAATTCTCATCTCCTTTATTCTTAATAGGAGATTCAGTTAGTGCATGCATCTGATTCTTTGGATGCTTCATGAATTATCGAAATTAAGGACAGGTTGCTTGCTTATGTAGAAGAAAAGCGATCATCTCAAGATGACTCAACTCTACGATTCCCCAAATAATCCTATAGTGAAATAGTGGCATAGGAACTACTTTATGTTGAAATCGACATTTTGGACTTATAAGAAAATGATTGCTCATATTGAGGAGCAGCTTAAAAAAAGGGAGAAAGAGCATTAAGCGTTGAAAGAGAGAACTAACTCAATTTGCGAGTATGGTCCTTCACTCGAAGCTGACGCAATGATAGCTATATTACATAAGAGAATAAATGATCCTGAAGTAGACTTAATAAAGGGTCAAGTTCACTGTCAATCACTGGAGCTTATTATGAGTGAGGGTGAAGTTGGGCTTCTTACCCCTACTCTTCGAAGAATTACCAGATCTTGTTCTTCGACGAGCCAAGAATTCCCTACTTTGCTAAACCCGCCTCTGCGCTTAAGCAATGAAACAATCTCGTCATGGAGCAAAAAGGTCAAATTTGAGGTCATACAACATTTTGGTAAGAAATGGGATGAGAAAGTTTCTTAATGTATAAGCGAATGCGAGAGAAAAGTTCAAAAGCTTGAGTATGAGAGATATACTTTCAAATAAAAGATCGAAGAGTTGAATGTCCAGATTGCTTCTATCGACGATGCAAATACGGTTCAAAAAAAGGAAAAGAAACTTAAAGTACCCTTGGATGCTGCTATTCAAAATGTTGTTGACCCCGTAATTGCCAAGGATTTAGAGGAAACTACCCAAAATCTTAAACTTTGATGATGATTTTCTTTGAACTAGCTTCCCTTTCCATTTGGCTTTTGTATCTACCACTTTGTACATAATGTATTAGATTATAAGTAAATTTATAATTGAATGAATGTTATCTCAAATTCAGGTTTATAATTGTGAATTGAATTTCAATTTTGATCTGAAATTGTTTGATGATTTGTATTTTACTTTTCCATATTTGAGCTTTCCGATGTGTAAACTAACTCTCCGCTTGCTTGAAGAATCAAGAATCTTACTGATTGAACTTGACTTATATGTCTGGTAGCTTGCTTCTGTAACGGAGATTCCCATTGAATGAATTTGTGTTGAAAACTGCTTGGTAAAGTCCTGAAACTTAATCTGGAAATTGAAGAAGACTAGAAACCCAAATTTCCTAATAATAATATATCAGAAATCTATATTTGAAAGAAGATTAATCCATATCTGGCAATAATAGAGGACTAGAAATATTCATCTGAGAAAAGACCAAAAATCCAAATTTTGACAATAATAGCAGATCAGAAATCTTTTATCTGATAACTTGGCATTAGATTGCTGGAGAGCGTATTTAGCTTGTATCTGATAGATCTTCCTCTGAAAGATGGACTGAGAGGAAGTACTCCTTAGCTCAAACCTTGGTAGATTGGGAGCACTGCTTGGCTCTGATTTTGATAATTTGGTCTGATGCCATCATAGGTGGTGATCTTTACTTGGATCGAAACCCATTTCACCGTCATAGATAATGACTTGGGTATCTTGTCCAATACATTTGGCTAGCTATTTTAGGCAGAGCCAAAGACTTATCCGGCCTTATTTTAGGTGATGCTTAAATGAGGCCTTTGATGATGGTACTGAAAGCATAGTTTGAGGCCTTAGTGAGGCCTTTGATGACGACACTAAAGGCTTACTCAATCCTCCCTCTTGGAGGCTCTTTAACCAAGCCGCATTGGCAAGGGTTGAAGGCTTTCCCGGTGCTTTAGTAAGGCCTTTGATGGAGGCACTAAAAGCTTATTCTGACCTCAATCTAGGAGGCGCTTCAGTGAGGCCTTTGATGAAGGCACTGAAGGCTTAGGGCCTTTGATGGCCAGGGACCTCTTGCGGTCATGAGCCTTTGATGGCTGGGGCCTTGGATGGCCAGGGATCTCTTATGGTCATGTGCTTTGGATGGCTACATAGATACGCTTATTTTATTCAGAAAACCTTTGTTGATGATTGACTTAACATCTTTGTACAAACTGGTTGAGTTTTCCTTGCCTTAGAAAATTGATGATCATTCCTTCAAAGCTTCAACATTGATTGGTATAATGTCATTTACAAGATGATAGTGACAATATGACTTTCCATGATACCTTTTGAATTTGGGTCTCCTTTTTGTGAAGGCCAATAGTCAAGCTCATCCTTAGTCAAGAAATAGATGTTTTCAAGAGAAGTGTTAAGAATGCAATCTTTCGGAAGTCATGATTTAGAGGCTAGCGATCTTGCCTGATGTTTAACCCATTTTCTGTCTGTTATAGGTATCTCGTCTTCTATAATTAGTTTTCTCTTTGATGTCCTTTGAGCTTCACTTAGATTCAATGAATGACTCATGTCCTTATGCCATTTCTGAGCGAACATGTCAAAATCACTTGTTATCTCTTTCTCAAATATAGTTCCCTTGGATTGGAATTGGTTGGCCTTCCTTATCTTTAAAAATAAGTTATCCTTCTTTAGGCTCTCTCTTCCCAATGCAAAAATTAGAGTAGAGCCTATATGAAATGTACTTATGCTGCAATTGTCTAGATCATAAAGAGCCGTCCACTTATTCTCATTTATAATCTACAAGGCTGTTAATCTCAACACTTGTTCTTCATGAAGTTGAAGGTCACTAGTAACTCGATAGGTAGGCCTAATAAATCCAAGTTTAGAAGACCTTTGTTCGGACATTTTAGTAAGATTACATGGCATGATGTTAAGAGTTAAGGTTGGTTATCTTGAAATGTGATATGCTTGGTTAGGAAAATTCTCTATGCCCTAAATATGTAGGCCAGGAAGTTCTACTTAAGGTTTCAACAAAGTCAGAGGTTCAAGACCTCCTTCTAGCACCAAAATGTTAAAGAACAAATTCGCTAACCCCAAAAGTATGTGTATGGAAAATAGAGCAACTACAAAGTGAGGCCTTATCGAGGCAAATTGAAGTCATCAAATTAAAATATATATCCACTCTAAGTTAACCATCGTCGTCATTAAGGGCTCGAGGTAAAATGCAAAGCATAAGTCAACATGAAGGTAATTGTTGATAAGAGATTTCTTTATCCAATATTGCCTCTCAAATCATGACTTTTGACGTTAATCAAAGTACTATTCAGTGGCTGCCGTGCTTCATGGAAGTTGATATTCACGCTTCAGTGTTTTGAGTTTTATCAAGGCTAATGGATTTTATGTGATATCGCTATTCTTCGCCACTATTTCTTTGAACATCTTCGACGATGGTGATAGTAGTAATAATAACTAATTATAGAAAATTATGGAAAGTTTTCCATAATAGACAATTGATTATAAAGTGATCTTGAATATTTTTGAAACATACATGTAAAGGATTAAAAGTAAAATTTTATACTAAGTCTTTATTTTATGATTACACAAATAAAGTGAAGGTATTAAGCATAACATAATATATTTTAAGGGTTCTTATTGTTTTACGAATGTAAATAGATTTAAGAAGTTTTATTATATATTTATAAAAATAATTATTTTCTTAATTCATATTTGAATGTTTTGAAATTTTACAATGGTTTGAGTTATAGTTATTTTGAATTTAAAATGATAGGTTTGAATTATATTTGGTGGATTGAAATAAAAGTACAAGTATTTTGGAAAACATAAATTATTACAAAATAGAATTTGATTATAGAAATTATATAGTGAATTCTATAAATTATATTTGATTCGTTAAATGATTTTGAATGTATTATAAGTATATAAGCAAGGATTTACAATTATACATATATATTAGAATGTATTTGATTTAAATGTTTTAAGAACGATTTTGTTGAGCTTTGTTATTATTTCTTTTTTCAATTTAAACGGCATTTTTAGTATGATTTCTAAATCTTCTAATTTCTCATTTCCTACACTGATTTTGATATTATAAATGATTCACCATTGATATTGAGTTGATTTTCGATATAATACGGTGATGATACCCTTCTATATGATTTCATAGAATTTAATTCTATATGATGATAAATCTGAATAAAGGGTGTTATAAAACCATTTGGGATAGGCCATTTGGTTATATTTCTCCAGTTATTCTTTGGACTCGTTATATAGAATATTTAGAGATTAAGTGTTGCTTACGAGCATTGAATAAATGATTGAGTATCACGCAGTGGTATGGGACGTTGTTGTGATATTTTTTCGATTATTCATTGTAATTAGACGACACTCACATGATGGAAATATTATTATAAGATTGTACTTACATATGGTAATACTCGTAGGTGCGATAAGGGTACGTGCCCTAATATTTATCGATACTATATGCCACTATCATGATATACTCCTTTTACTAATGTTGGAGAGGACCAGATGGTTAGAATCCACCCCTAGCAGCCAGATCTTGGGGTCGTGCCCCAGATCCACGACACCGTTATTGGATATCTGTTTGATGTGTATTTCATGAATTGGGTTAGATGACCCATGGGATGGGTGCCCCACATCATAGTATTTATGTTAGGTGACCCATAGGGAAGGTGGTTTATAGCTCATTTATCATGTCACATAGGCCAGCAATTTATTACCTATTTGAGCAAAGTAGGATCTTGATTAAAGGCTACGTGATGACAAGCCATTTGTGGATATGTGCCATGATGCCCGTCGAGGTGACTAAAGACTGCAAGGGCAGATCCAGTTTGGTGACCATGGGCTCCTGGAGTGCGAAAATAGCCATTAGTCTCCCTTTTGGTTCTAACAGAGTGTTGGATTGACATACTCTATTGATATGTCTCACTTAAGTATAGATATAGGTTAGGTGACCCAGGGTTAGGCCACCCACATATTGATGTATATACGACTGCTTGGGACTTCATGTTTGTTTTACAGTCATTCCCCATCATGATTTACTTGATTTATTTATATATAAGGAGGTGAGATTATATCTGGATAGGCATCCAGAGTATAGCGGATTATAACATCTCCCATTTTGAGTCCTGAAACTAAGTGCTACGGATGCTGCAGTCATCCACAATTATCAATTTTCGGTGATAAAATGCAGCTATGTTAATCATATCATCAGAAGCACATGAATATGAAATTTTTTAAACACAATTTAATAATAAACTTACACATTTCAGTTCATAACTAACATTTCATATACATTACATAATCTCATTCGCAATCCACGTTCAGAGAAAATATAATTATTACAAAATACTCCAAGAGCGACATATGAAGATGCCCCCTTAGTTAATCAGAGTCTAAAACTTGGCAATTATATAACTTGTCATTACATCTATACAGACAAATTCAAACAACACAACAGATTAGATAAGAACTCCTAATTAGCTGGATTGTCTCCTGCACGTCCCTAGGAGCTTATTCGTCTTACTGGAAACCTGAAATCTCCCACTCTTGACCTAAGAGTGCCCGAGAAATTAAGGGATAAAACAAAAACTTTAGGCCAGACAAAAAGTTTGGTGTGAATAATAACCTACCATCTCAAAGAAAAAATAGATATCTAGTGAGACCACACCGCTAAGTGGAACGGGTTTTTCTTTTACTAGTATCTTAACCACAACACATTAACGATATACTGTGCTCCTACATCCATAGTGGTTAAATCACAGAAAAAAGTATTTTTCAATTATGCAACATATACCGGACTACCTATCCCAATTTATTAGACTGCCCGTTTTAATTTCATTTAACTATCCATCTTAAACTTATATGGACTACCCATCTCACATATGTCATTTATTAGACTGTCTGTCTTAATTTCATTTGACATGGTTTCATTATCAAAGTTATGTTGACTATCCATCTCACATATGTCATTTATTCAAAATGATGTGGACTATCCATCCCACATCCCATGGTTTTCCTAGGATGACATGAACCCTTCATTAACCGCATAGAGACTATTCATCTCTAGCATGATGTGGACTATTCATCACACATCCCATAATTTTCTTAGGATAACTATGAACCCATCACATATCAATTTAATTCATGTTTAACCCAAATGTTCAAACTATGCCTAGTTGTGTGCCCAGTTAGGTTGTATACCTCTTGAACTTATACATCTCAAAATGATATGCCTTGGTATCCTTAATGATCTATGTCGAAATTTTAAAATGAAATACATTGGTATCCCCATTGATTAATGTCGAATCATAAAAAAGTGGTTTCAATATGTTATACATTGTTATCCCTAATGAATAATGTCAATTTTCTAAAGAATATAGCATGTCGAAGTTAATCAACATTGGTATCCCCAATAAACAATGTCAAATATTACTTATGGCTCACCACCGTTAATATAGAAAATATGCGATATTCGTGCCGGATTATACAACATGGAACCTATATCCAAGGTTAGAAAACAAAAAATGATTATTTTTAAATTATGTGGCTATCTACTGAAATCATAAGGCTATCGACCTTCTTAAAAACATAGGCTATCTCGCCTCTTTAAAACATATTATTAGTTTGCAACGACCTGTCCTTCTGACCCTTAGAAGTCAACACTAATACATCCACTGCCTTCATGTACCAAGCATCCAAGTGCCGGAAAGACAGATTGTTGGGGAAAAATAAAGAAAAGACAAAAAAATCTCACACTATGATGAGTAACAAATAATATACAATAGATCTTTATAAAAGAAAACTTGTAATATACTTACATCAAATGAGAGTAATTATACAATTCATCAACCTAGACAGCTATAACTACGTGTCCTCATAATTGCTGATGAATACAACTAACAAATGTAGGGGAAAATATAATATACATGAATACGTCCCGGGTCTCTAGCTCATCTTCTGTAGCTCCAAAGCATTCAAACTAGATAAGAAAACATGCTCGGTCGACCCGAGCATCATAAGAAAATAACATCCGGATCATTCTGGTAAAGCAGCGTGAGAAACACACCTCAATTGGATTTTAATGTTCTAAAACCTTTTAAAATAAAGGTACCTCGCAAGACCACGCTGCATATAAACACAGATGGATTTTTACCTTACGATAACCAAAATATTTCTATAGAAAATCCAATGATATTATAATAGTGTCTAGATTTTAAAGTAAATATTGAATCATAGCCAAATTTGTTACATTAACTAAATTCCAGCACAATGGATATATTACTATTTCCAAAGGCACTTATTGGAGAATGGATTCCATCAATGACTGGGCTACTAGGGTACCGCTCGTCACAATACACCTCTAGAAAAATGTACTGAGGTCAAAAAGAACATTTTGCACCCCTGCTACACAGAACCAATCTACCCCTTCCCTGATAGTACCGAATATGTCATTAACCTGGTTGTTTGCAACCTTTACCGAGAGCTCTCATGCACAATCCATAAATGAATATATATATATATATATGTGTGTGTGTGTGTATCTAGAAGGGTGTGACATACCCTAAAGGATGTGACCCACTTAGCTCTGCTGCATATCCTATTTTTTAGTCATTCCCGATTGATGGGGCTTGAGGTTACGCTTTACCTTTTTGATAGCAATCCCATTTGGAATGCTAACACTGCGCTCGAGGCAGCAATGCAGTATCAGCATTCATCCATACAAGTTGTTTAGGATTTGAACAAACTGAAGGCACTACTTTTACTACATCCATTTTGGAATTAACCTCAAGATTAGTTGTAAGTAACCCTTGCACTTCAAAAAATTCCATCTTCGATCATCTTCAAGATATTCCAAATCGAAACGCTTATGCCGGTTTGAAGTGGATTTTGGATAATATATCTGATCCCGGTCTCTCCGAATCGACAAAGATAATTTTAAAAACAGGCCAACATTTGGTAGTTGGTTATTTAACCATCAAATAAACAAACAATTCAATCAGAGATTTTATGAAGCACGGTTAAGTACTAAGCAACCACTAAGCCTCTTTAATTTATCTTTTCATTAATTAAAATTACTTTGTAAATTTTCATATTAAAATACTTTTACATAGATATATTTTACGGACCTATTATATTCCTCTCAATACTTGGATGTTTGCGCTAAAAATTGTCACAAACACCCAGTTGTATGTGAAAGCACCAATTTCCAAAAACAATATTCAAATAGAAAGATAAGCATGTAGACCACAGAATTAATAGCAGAAAAAGTAAAGGAACACACGAGTTTTATAGTGGTTCGACAAACTCTGGCCAACGTCCACTCCAATAATCTTTTATTTATACTGTAAGATTACAAGTACATCTGTTTTTTCCCTTAGAAAAATAATAGAGGAAGAGATAAGAAGTGATGAAGGAGAGCCAGCCGAAAAAAAGTCCTTTGCAATGAGCAAGGTCCGCTGTATTTATAGGTGAACACGTGCATGGATCGGGCTGAAAATTCGGTATGAGAACCTCCAGGCCCATTTGACCCAACCCACAAAATTGGGATCGATCGGACACCAAAAATAATTTAGTCCGATCATCCCATTCTAACTCCAATGGGGCTATGATCTTTTTTATAGGGTCCTCCATGGCTCTAGTCCATGCTCACAACGTTTCGCGCCATTCCGACTTATCGTTTGTGAGATATCAATCGATCTTCGCTGTTTTGACTAGAAATTGGATCACAGGAGATCATTCCATGCTTCATCCTTTTAAGCTGTGATTGATCATGTGAGTTCCCAATGATATTAGCTACTTGGTCTCCAAATTTCATTCAATTCTGACGTACTGTTTGTGATATATCACATTTTCCGTGAAACTATGGATCGTTCTGGCTGATTTGTACGATCGTTTCAACAACGATCGGCCTCTTTTTCCAAGGTTTGGGAGTTTTATCATGTGATCGTTTTTGTGGGTTGCACTCTTCAATATATTAATGCTTTGAAAGTTTTAAGTGCACTAGCTTTGTAGATTTTGAGATATTGATCGATCTTCATCGATTTACGCTGTTTTATGGATCGTTCCCGATCGATCCATATAAATTCTTCCTTGCCCATAACTCGAGCATACAAACTCCAATTGACTTGAAATTTGAAATGTGGCCTCACAAGGCCTTTCTTGACACTTCATATTGATTTAACCTTGATTGGGACTTGGTCCAAATCCGCCCAACTATAGTCCGTAGTTCCAAATATCATCGATTTCCGAGCATGATAACCTTCTCTTTGGGCTTCCTACCTTGATGATCACAGAAGCCATTTAGGCAACTTTTGTGATATACTACTTGGTCAAAAGGTGGGATGACATTGGAAAATATCCATATACTTTTCTCAATGGTATAAGTATATTCACAAAGCACTACACTTTCCCTACTTAGAAAATGTATTCATATATTTATCTCGACGGTATAAGTATATTCACAAAAACACTATGAAAGATTTCTTATTCCAAAATCATATCAAAAGGACTAAAACAAACATTGTTTTAAAAGAAATGGAGATAAGAATAAACCCAAACACTATTCCTTCGATGTTAAGCATGGACGGATGTCTACACCACCAAAATTAAAAAGGTCAATTTGGGGAAATCAAATCACAATTTCCTTTATAAATTTCTTCAATAAATACTTTTATAAATCTCTTTCATTTATGAACATCTCCTTTACTAAAATTCCAAATCTATCTATAAAACTCTTAATAAATCTTTGAGTTTATTTATAACGCCCTTTTATAAATATCCAAAATCATTTATAGAACTTCGTTTATAAATATACAAAAATCCTTTATAAAACTTCTTTTATAAATATCAAAAATCATTTGTAAAACTTCTTTCCAAATTTCAAGACCTCTTTCCAAATTATAAGACTCCCTTATTAATCTCTAAACAATTTATAATACCCTTTTATAAGTATAAGCTCTAAATTCATTTTAGCGTTCCTTTCATAAAATACCATTTATAAATTCCTTTATATATATATATAACATAATTGCAGCCTTCTTTTATAAATTCCCAAACTTTACTTAATGTCTCCTTTATAAACACCTTTTATATTATTTATAAAATCTTTTATACAAACTTCTTTTATAAAATACAATTTATAATTTATTTTATAAATCCTCGACTTATTTGCAACTCTTTATAAACTCCAAATACATTTATAAATCAGGAAAATAGACAGAGGGAAGAAGTTGCAAAAAATTTTGTCTCAAGGACAACAAGTTTTCTTTTTAGTCTGAAGGTCACTTTTTAGTGTAAACAGGAAATGATGGTTACAACTATCATTCTGTGATTTACACTAGAAAGTGTCCTTCAGCCTAAAAAGCAAACTTCTTGTCCCTAAAACTAAATTTTTCTTCAACTTTTTCCTTAAGCCTAAAAACCCCTTTATAAATTTTCTAAATAAAATTACCAAACCTCCGTTTTTAAATCAAACTTCGAAAATAACACCAAACTCCAAATATAAACAAATTCCAAATACCATTATAAAACTCATATGCTTTCTATAACACGATCTTCCCATATATTTCAACAATTTTCCAATGGAATTTATTGCTCCAATTTATCAAAATGATATTGATTTCCTTATATGAATTCATTTCAATTTATAAAACACTACATATACATCTCCAAATTTATCGCACTTTCAATTCCCAAAATAGATCCAACTACTTTCTCCAAAGCGATCATTCCATATATTATTTAAATCCACAAATATGATTTATTTTGTAAATATATCAAATGGAAATATCTTCCATTTTTATAAAATATCACTTATAAGACTCTCCTTAAATTTATAAGATACCATTTATAAATTTATTCTTTTATTTACAATGTTTTATATAAAATGTCTCTCAAAAATTTATTTTCAAAATATTTCCATCTTCTTCAAAACGAAATCACTTTTAGATAAAAGGTAACCCCTTTTATTTATTTTTGAATACAAGTATTATTATTATAATAATTTTCTACTAGAACAAATACTTCCAAAAATAATCATTAAAACATTTACATAAATATATACATTAGAAAAGAAAAATGAAAGAAGTTGAAATAAAATAGAAAAGTTTAAAAACTCTTTTAAATTAAAATATCATAGAAATCCCAAATAATCAGATTTAAAATCATTTTCCCAAATCAAAAATTATTTCCAAACCACATCAATAACTTATAGAATTTCAAAAATACTATATCAAGGCCAAATAGTTACTATAGCACCTAACGAGTGCTATAACTACCTTTTCTACTAAAAAGGTTCAATTTCTACATATGTCGGTGTCTTATCCAAAATGTCTAACAATCAAATTCAGCATTTAATAATCTTTATCGTAGATATATAACTAAAATAAATCAATAGGCAAATAACTGGAAATTAAAAGTAATAATATCGAGAAATATGGATTTCACAACAAAATTCCTGTATTTCAATGTTAAATACTAATTGCCTTTCAAAGAGGATATTTTAACCAATCAGCCAATAATTTCAACAAAACACAAACAGTTATATTCTATCTATTTTATAATATATGATTTATCCAAAGAGGAGAGTGTAACTCACCAATATTCCAGTTATCGCTTTCGCATTCTGGTTCCGTCTAAAAGCGAGTAACATTTGACTTTAGCTTGAAATTTGACAAGCTCCAATCTCAATCAATCAAATTCCAAAATGTAGATAATGACTCCACAAGTCCAACGCGACTAACTGCTATTGAATTTGTAACGACCCACAAATTTATCAATTTGATAAATTATATTTATTTTTAAAATATTTAAATATAAGATTTTTTAATATAGATTATGAAGTTTTGAACAATAAATAATAATTCTAATAAGGATTTACAAAAATATATACTTTGGAAAAATAGCGATAAAATGACTGAAAACAATTTTATCGACAAACAGCTCTATAATCGTAAAACGTCACGCACGGAGCTGGATACATGCAATTTTTTTATAATTGAACAAGAATATGAAATAAAATTATTTATTTTATTTTGGATATTAAATGTATTTATGACATCATCAGTGATGCATTATATTTAATAATTGATTTATAATTTAAAATTTAAAATTTAATGATTTAATAATTATTTTAATTATTCTAATAATTGTTTTAAAATGATAATAAGTCATTTTAGTTTATTATATAGTGATAGTAAATCATTTATAATAGTTTTATGAAGATATAGGTCGAATTGAAAAATATAACAAAATTGATATCGTTTTATCGGTATAATAGCAATTTTTGTAAATAATTGTTAATATTGATTTTTATGATTTTATGATTCAAATGAGATCATTTTTATTAATTAAAAATGATTAGAAATTTATTTTCAAATTTTGTTTAAATATATATGTAATTTGATGTATAAGTGAAAGTGTGACCGGGAATCGATTCTCTGCTTGGCAACGGTTTATCGAATGGAAGTTGTTCGAAGTCAATGCAACATTGTTATATGTCATATACACATATACAACACATAAATACACAACCTAACATATACATATATCCATATATGTACGCATTATACATTTGTATATACATAAAGTTAAAAATATCTAAGATATTTTCCAAAACTTAACCCTTAAGCCATCAAAAGTCAAACGCACATGCCATGAGAAGAGTGAAGTGATGGTGGCACATGGTAGCACATGGAGGGGACAGGGGTAATATTTATTGTTATGTGAAAGAGGGGGTGTGTGCAAGGGGTGTTTTGGTCCATGCACATTTAGATATTTTTCACACATTTTTCCTATAAATACCCATGCATTCCTTCACATTTCTACACACCATTCTCCTTCTTCGTCTCTCTTTTCTAAGCTTCTTTAATGGCTTCTCTTATTAGAAAAATTATGGCCAAATAATTCCAAAATAGAAACAAATTTATTTACACTAGTTCATAAGACAATTCCACCTCAAAACAAGTTCAAATCACCTCCTTCCCTCCAACAACCCACAGCTTGACCTAAATCCACCCCTAGCCAAGCTCCACCACTTCATAAAGGTTAGGCCGAACCCATATTGAGGTAAGGAAGAGATCCGGGTAGCTCTTCCCGGAGCAAGAAAAAGAGAAGAAAGTATCGCCGTTTCCATTCCAAGAAGATATGAGAAAATTCGAAGTGCCGCGAAAGATCTATTGGATTTTCTAGAGCTTGGGAAGGAGGGAGTATTTATTATAGTGAGTACTCAATTTTATTAAATGAAAAATAATCTCAATAACTATTTTTAAGTATGATAATATGACCATTTAATCTCTTAATGATTCATATGAACGTCTGATAACTTGGTTGATTATATGGATATTGAGATGGTTGATAACTTGGTTGTGATAAATTAAGAGAAATCATAATAAAAATGGTTAAGTAATTAATCATGGTTAATTAATAGAAAATGAATTCATATAAATATGTGTATGAAGTTTATAGAGCCTCTTAATGGTTTTAAAATATAAAATGTTTGAAAATGAATATTATAATAATATAGTATTATGAAATGGTTTAAGAGTGAATATGAGATTTAATATGGAAAAAATTTGTTTAAATGGTTTATAAACAATAAAAATCAATTTAGAGAAATTTTGACAAGTTATGAAAAATAAGTCAAAATATGGCGCGTCGTGTAACGGCATCTCGCGATTTCGTGTTGGAAAACATAAATGAACATATAGAGTGGAATATAGCTCAAAATTCTTTAAGATAAGAATTTTCCGAACTATTATATTCATTTTTTTGATTTCGTTTAGTAGATTCTGAAATATGAGCAAATCAAGTTTTCAAAATAATCGCGGTTTTGCAGTTCGGAATTCAAAAAGGGAATTCCTTTAAAATGATATTTTTAAATTCTTTAAAAATATGAAATAAATTCTATAAATCTTTTAAAAATATTTAAAATATATTTGAGTTATATAAATGAATTTCCAAAAGATAGAATAGTCCTTTTGATCAATATAGCTTTTAAAACACTATTTGCAGCACTTTTTAATAACCTTTGCAAATAATGGTTTTGACTTAATTATTCTTTCCCGAATCTTTTGTGAACCTTTTCAAATAAATAATTAACTAATTTAAAGATGATTAAAAGATTTAAAAATGAGTATGCGGAAATGACTAGTATATTTGTTCCATTTGTGAGTGTAACAGAAAATCCAATAGAGGAATGGAACAGATCGAAGGGAAAGCCTGGATGCTCTAAAATAATTAAAGTTAATTAAGTATGTCAAAATATTTAAAGTCGATCAAATAACTTGACCACATTATGGGTGACAGAGTGGTAGTCTCTAGGCTTGGGTTTGGGAAACCAGTTGCTTGCAGTCCCTGGCTATCTGGACTGGGCCGACAGAGGGGATAGTAAATTTGATTTACTCGGTTTACTCAATAATGTTTTTCGATAAGAGATTTAAATAAATGATTTGGAAATATTTTCCTAAATAAAAGGTAAATTATTTAGAATTATTCCAAGATTCAAAAAGGTTTAATTAACCAAATGATTTGATAAATGCGACTTAATGATTCCATATACTCTAAAAAGATAAAGAAATGATTTAATGAATATATCTCTAAGAGAAATTTGATTTAAATAAAAAG
Organism: Allium fistulosum; assembly: GCA_030737815.1. NCBI lineage: Eukaryota > Viridiplantae > Streptophyta > Magnoliopsida > Asparagales > Amaryllidaceae > Allium > Allium fistulosum. The sequence goes on from CM060904.1 coordinate 1,084,875,293, forward strand.
TTAATTAATTGAATGTTGTGTGATAATCACCTATACACCTAAATTCCTTTTTACCGATGATTGGTTCGGGGGAACCGAGGTTGGATTTGGGTAATTCCTATCCGAAAACCACTTCGAACCAATATATACATTCAGAAATGAAGACGTGTTGAAGATGGTGATTTTTGAAGATCGAAGATCATCAGAATTTAGGGATTGCTCTCACGAGTCCCAGGGGTATACCCCACATTATATTTATATGGCAGTGCTGTCTGCATTCTGAAATCCTTGTTGTATTTAAGATCAGAGATCTTCATAGCGGAACAACTACTTATTGACATTCTCTGGGTAGCTCTCAATATAAAGAACATTTATTATAGTAGTGGTCCTATCATGTTTTGAAATCTTTTGATTGTAAGGACTACTCACTATTAATGGTAGTAGAAGGAGTGCCTTCGGTTTCATTCAATCCCAAATCCCAAAGCAAACTTGTATGGGCGAATGTCTAACGGTGCATTTCTGATCATATTAATTGGTCTCTATCAACGCATTATCTTCTTTGTGGAGGAGAAGGCAACTTCTCTTAGCTTAACACCCTTTCCTAAGATGTACGATCTTAGGAATTATACATTTGTAGAAATCAGTTGTGTGATTATGGAATGGCAATGTGGCATTCAAAGTGGAACCTATTATGAGAAAGGCAAAGCATGGATTTGTGGAAAGTGTGAGCATAGCCTCTCAAGTCTCTCATCTTGTTAATGATACAGGTAATTATGTGTTCTGCAGGACATATATTTCAGGCTATCGATTTATGAGCGGATTGGAATGATTAGGCCTTGTTGCCTTATGGGGCGGAAGATGTTTGAACCCTTATATTGTACGGTATAGTGGCGTGTGAGTCCTTGCATGAGAAGCCATAGATACATAGTAATGTAGAAAGTACAGTGGTGTGTGAGTCCTAGCAAGAGAAGCCACCAGGTACGATGGTTGCCATACGTGGAAATCCACTGAGGAAGGAAAAGGCCACTAGTTCCCTATCATGTTGGAAATCCAATTCCAATATGAGCTTTATGGTTTTGATTGTAGTCCGAAAATAGCTGTAATGCTTTGCAAACATTCCTGCCACCCCTTTTGGTATCATATATTCCGTCCAGTTTATTCCGTTGACCTAGTTCGGATATATTACCATAGTCCGAGTATTGATACTTTCTTTGTATATATATTTATTTGAAAGCGTTTTCAAACTGATGTCATTAATAATAATATCAAAGTTGTTATCCATATAAAGTATTTTGGTTATCGTAAGGTAAAACCCATTCAGTATTTATGAGCGGCGTGATCTTATGTGAGACTATTCTTTTTAAGGTTTTGTTTAGTTTCCATCTATGACTCCATCATGTGTTTATGGTTCGAGTATCTCACGCTAGTTTAACAAGCCTGATCTAGGTATTTTTTAATACTCGGGTCAGATCCGAGTAGTTTTAGGTTTAGTTGAAGATGCTTGGAGTTTCCAGCGGAGAGCTGAAGATCTTCATCTATGTATGGACATATTCTATTATCCGCTACATCTATTGCATTTGGTTTTATTTTTCAGCATTGTAAGGACATATGGTTTATAAACTATCCAAGTTAAATCTAGCTTAGACTCTGATATTGTATTCAAAATTTTCCACTGTAAAGATTTTATATTGATATAATATATGTTATTCCATTCGTGTGAGATTCTATTTCTTGTTATATTCTACCGTTATTTTCTTTTTCCCCCAACGATCAGTCTTTTTGACACTTGGATTTGTGGCACGTTAATACCAATGATGTATTAGTGTTGATTTTCGAGGGTCGAAAATCTGGTTCGTTGCATTTGGTATCAGAGCTTATGTTAAGCAAATACCTAGGGTTTGGTGGGTTAAAACTCATTATAGATATGGTTTATTAATACCATAGAATGATTGACTCATTAGAGGTAGGGTTAGTGGTACCCTAGAAAGAGTTTGAGAGTATTATACATATGAGCGCATATTTGTTATTTGATATAAAAATATTTTGTGGTGATTAATTTGTTGAGTGGTTTATGAATTTTTGTCGGTGGGTGAAGAGCTCCATGTAAACGATAGGGATTCCTAAATACTTAAACAAGACGAATCGACACACCATTTTAAAAGAAGTATATTTTATATATACAAAAGTATAAATATTTATATGATTTGGAAAATTTATAAAATATTATTCCTTTGAAAAGTTCAAAGAATAAGGTCTTGATCTGTTTGGTGATGATGAGAATAATCTTCTAAGTATCGATCACATGTTAGCTTTGGTGAAAGGTATCGAATGCTTGGTAAATTATTCTTCTTATCATTGTACAATCAAGGCAAGTTCAAATCCGAACAAGTTAAATCAAGTTATTTGGATAAAAGGAGTTTAATTCAAGAAATAATATGGTATGAAACTTCTGATGATGTTTTGGTATATCACTTAGGGGCAGGATGATTCTCATATAACGGGTGATGAATTTTTGTTGACTCCAAAGCAGGCATGTAGAATGCAAGCACAAAATGAAGCAGAAGTAAAATTAAAACTAGGATCTTATATTGGAATCTACTGGTTTAGGTTTTTTAAAGAAGGACATTACATAGTCTTTTGTACAGACAGGATAAAAAGGAAGAAAAAGAAACATGTTCTAAATGATATAGTTTGTTTCAAGTGTAAAAGGAAAGGGAATTTTCTACATGGGTGCCCGAAAACCCAAAAATTCCTACAAGGAAGGAAAAGAGTTGTTATCGCTGTAAGGATGTAGGACATTTCGTCAGGGAGTGTTCTTTAAGTCAAAGGAAAAAGAAGGCTAAGACATGTACCTTCAGACAACGCCCCTTATAGTCACTACTACGACTGGAGTGAGAACGTGGGTTTACAGTTCATGTGATGGAGAGGAACATTTATGGATAGAATGTCCAAAGAGAAAGTTAGGTTTGGTTGACTTTGGTACCAAAGATAAAGCACCGTCTACCTTAGTGAAAATTCAAGAATAGTACGTATAGCAGTTCAAGTATCTATATATAAGATGGTGATGTATGGTAGGATGTATTCCTTAGGGGTTATCTCTAAAAGTTTGTACATAGGATAGGGTTTGTAATGAATGTATAAATATGATGTTAATTAATAAACTTCTCTTTGGATTATCCTCTCGGAGCACTTCTTCTATCTTATATTCAATCAAATTTAATAAGATATTTTGAAATAAAAATATTATATAATATAAAGAAGTATCTTTATAAAAAGCGTTTAAATTAAGAAATTATTTAAGAATATATTTTATAAAAGTATATTTTATAAAATAAAGTGTAATTAACAAAAATAAAATGATGTTTGAGAAAGTTGGATTTGAGAATCATATCCTAATGTTTTGAAAAAGTATCAAAGGGAAAGTTATGTAATATGAAATAATTTCTGGAATTAAATTTATAATGAGAATTATTAACAAAGAAATTTCAAAGGAATTCTGAAATAAGAATATAATGGTATTATTCCAAATAAAGGATAGTAAATTTCTTTTGGAAAAGAGATAGAAATATTTTCATGAATAAATATTTTGAAGAATAAAGGGTTTATATAAGTATTTAAAGCAAAAGATAATTTTTATGAGATGTTTTCATAAAGATTTGAAAAGTTAAATAAAGTATGGATGTTATACATAGAACATTTCGTCACACGATTCTGATCTAAAATTCGAGTACGGAACTTGGAGGTGTTTACACTAGCTCGAAAAAGGATTTATCGCTCGATTCTTAATGACGAACATTGATGAGGACTTGTGTTTGGATACTTACGTTTTCTATCATAGTTGAGAGCTATGCAAGAAAAACAAAAGGTTCTAATAGGAAAGCTTGATCAAAGTCCGCACAAGAGAATTGGGGGATCAATACTAGTTCAGAAGTAAAGTTATGGATTCAAATAGTAGATCAAATCAGATGATCTGTATACATCATACAAATGTAGGTTCAAAAATAAATATTTTGGGCAAATACCTTTGGGTTTTGTTTTGGTGTAATTTCGGGGACGAAATTCTTTTAAGGGAGAAAGTATGTAACGATCCGCAAATCTATTAATTTGGTAAATTATATTTATTTTTAAAATATTCAAACATAATATTTTTTTAACATAGATTATGATGTTTTGACCAATAAATAATAATGGTAATAAGGATTTACAGAAATATATACTTTGGAAAAATAGCGATAAAATGAGCAAAAATCATTTTATTGATAAACAGCTCTATAATCGTAAAACGTCGCATACGGAGTTGGATACATATACATTTTTATAAGTGAACATGAATATGAAATAAAATAATTTATTTTATTTTTGGAAATTAAATGTATTTATGACATCATTAGTGATGCCATTATATTTAATAATTGATTTATGATTTTGAGATTTTGATTTAATGATTTAATAATTATTTTATTTATTTGAATAACTATTTTAAAATGATAATAAGTCATTTTAGTTTTTTATATAGTGATAGTAAATCATTTATAATACTTTTATGAAGATATATGTTGAATTGAAAAATATAAGAAAATTGATATCGTTTTACCAGTATAAAAGCAATTTTTGTAAATAATTGTTAATATTGATTTATATGATTTTATAATTCAAATGATATCATTTTCATTAATTAAAAATGATTAGAAATTTATTCTCAAATTTTTTTTACATATATATGTAATTTAATGTATAAGTGAAAGTGTGACCGGGAATCGATTCTCTGCTTGGCAACGGTTTAACGAATGGAAGTTGTCCGAAGTCAATGCAACATTGTTATATGTCATGTACACATATACAACACATAAATACACAACCTGACATATACATATATCCATATATATACACATTATACATTTATATATACATAAAGTTAAAAATATCTAAGATATTTTCCAAAACATAACCCTTAAGCCATCAAAAGTCAAATGCACATGCCATGAGAAGAGTGAGTGATGGTGGCACATGGAGGGAAGGGGGGTAACGTGTATGGTCATGTGAAATAGGGGGCGTGGGCAACGGGTGTTTTGGTCCATGCACATTTAGATATTTTTTCTTGCATTTTTTCTATAAATACCCATGCAGTCCTTCACATTTCTACACACCATTCTCCTTCTTCTTCTCTCTTTTCAAAGCTTCATTAATGGATTCTCTTCTTAGTAAAATTTATGGAAAAATAATGCCAAAATTGAAACAAATTTATATACAATAGTTCATAAGACAATTCCATCTCAAAACAAGTTCAAACCACCTCCCTTACCTCCTACAACCAACGGCCTCGCCTAAATCCCCCTTTAGCCGTGCCCCACCACTTCATCAAGGGTAGGCCAAATCCATATTGAGGTTAGGAAGAGATCCGAGAAGCTTCGAAGCAAGAAAAAGAGAAGGTAGTGCCGCCGGTTTCATTCCAAGAAGGTAGGTGAAAGTTCAAAGTGTCGCGAAAGCTTTGTTGGATTTCCGAAGCTTGGGAAGGAGGGAGCAGTTGTGATAGTGAGTACTCAATTTTATTAAATGATAAATAATCTCCATAATTATTTTTAAGTATGATAATATGACCATTTAATCTCTTAATGATTTGTATGAATGTTTGGTAACTTGGTTGATTATATGGATGTTGATATGGTTAGTAACATGGTTGTGATAAGTTATGAGGAATCATAAAAAAAATTGGTTAAGTAATTAACCACGGTTAATTAATAAAAATGAATTCATATAAATATGTGTATGGAGTTTATTGAGCCTCTTAATGGTTTTAAAATATAAAATTTTTAAAAATGAATATTATTATAATATTATGAAATGGTTTAAGAGTGAATATGAGATTTAATATGGAAATATTTTTTAAAATGATTTAAAATGGTTTATAAATGTTTTATAAACTATAAAAGTCAATTTGGAGAAATTTTGACAAGTTACAAAAAATAAGTCAAAATAAGGCACATCGTGTAACCGCGGTCTGCGATTTCACATCGGAAAAGTTAAATGAGCATATAGAGTGGAATATAGCTCTGAATTCCACAAAAAAAGAATTTACCGAACTATTATTTTCATAGTTTTCAAACAAAAGTAAAAAAAGAATTTTTAGTAGATTTTGAAATATGAGCAAATCGAGTTTTCAAAATAATCGCGGTTTCGCAGTTCGGAATCCATAAAGATAATTCCTTTAAAATGATATTTTTAAATTCTTTACTAACAAGGAATAAATTCTATAAATATTTTAAAATGTTTTTAAAGAGATTTTAGTTATATAAATGAATTACCAAAAGATAGAAAAGTCATTTTGATCAATATAGCTTTTATAACACTATTTGCGGTACTTTTTCGCAGCACTTTTTAATAACTTTTGCAAACAATGGTTTTAACTTAATTATTCTTTCCCGAATCTTTTGTAAACCTTTTCAAATATTAAGTCATTTAAAGATGATTAAGAGATTTAAAAATGAGTATGCAGAAATGGCTAGTACATTTGTTCCATTTATGAGTGTCATAGGAAATCCGACCGAGGAATGTAACACATCGAAGAAAAAGCCTAAATGCTCTAAAATAATTTAAAATTAATTAATTTCAAAAGATTTAGAGTTGATCAAATAACTTGACCACCTTATGGATGACAAAGAGGTAGTCTCTAGCTTGGGTTTGGCTAGCTACCCAGGGGATGGGATAGTAAATTTGATTTACTAGGTTTGCTCAATAATGTTTTCCAATATTAGATTTAAATAAATGATTTGGAAATATTTTCCTACATAAAAGATGAAATGATTTGGAATTATTCCAAGATTCAAAAAGGTTTAATTAACCAAATAATTTGATAAATAAGGCTTAATGATTCCATATACTCTGGAAAAAAAAGAAATGATTTAATGAATATACCTTTAAGAGAAACTTGATTTAAATAAAAAGTTTAATTAATTGAAGTTGTGTGATAATCACCTATATACCTAAATGCCTTATTATCGATGATTGGTTCGGAAAAATCGGGGTCGGATTTGGGTAATTCCTGTTCGAAAACCACTTCGAACCAATTTATATGTTCGGAAATGAAGACGTGTTGAAGATGATGATTTTTGAAGACTGGAGATCTTCAGAATGTAGGGATTGTTGTCACGAGTCCTAGGGGTTTACCCTACATTATATTTATATGGCTGTGGTGTCTGCATTCTGATATCCTTGTTGTATTGAAGATCGGAGATCTTTATAGCGGAAGGACTGCTTGTTGACATTCTCTGGGTAGCTCCCAATACAGTGACATTTATTATAGCAGTGGTCCTATCGTGTTTTGAAATATTTGGATTGTAAGGACTACTCGCTACTAATGGTAGTAAGAGGAGTGCCTTCGATTTCGTTCAATCCAAGAACGAACTTGTATAGACGAATGTCTGAAAGTGCACTTCTGATCATATTAATTGATCTCTATCAACGTATTATCCACTTGATGGTGGAGAAGGCAACTTCTCTTAGCTTAACACCCTTTCCTGAGACGTACGAGCTCAAGAGTTATATGTTTGTAGAAATCAGTTGTGTGATTATGGAATGACAATGTGGCATTTAAAGTGGAACCTTTTATGAGAAAGGAAAAGCATGGATTTTTGAAAAGCAGAGCATGGCTTTATGGAAAGTATGAGCATAGCCTCTCAAGCCTCACATCTCTATAATGATATGGGTAATTATATGGTCTGCAGGACATATACTTTAGGCTATTGGTTTATGTGCGGATTGGAATGATTAGGCCTTGTTGCCTTACAGGCCGGAAGATGTCTGGACCTTTATATTTATGGTATAGCGATGTGTGAGTCCTTGCACGAGAAGCCACCATATACATAGCAGTGTAGCAAGTAGAGTGGTGTGTGAGTTCTTCCACGAGAAGCCACCAGATATATAGTAGTGTAGCAAGTGCAGTGGTGTGTGAGTTCTGCCACGAGAAGCCACTAGGTGCGATGGTCGTTATAAGTGGAAATATGCAAAGGAAGGAAAAGGCCACTAGTTCCCTATCATGTTGGAAATCCAATTCCAATATGAGCTTTATGGTTTTGATTGTAGTCCCAAAATTGCTGTATTGCTTTGCAAACATTTCAGCTACCCCTTTTGGTATCATACATTTCGTCCGGTACATTCCGTTAACCTAGTCCGGGTATATTACCATAGTCCGAGTATTGATACTTTCTTTGTATATATATTCATTTGAAAGTGTTTTCAAACTGATGTCATTAATAATAATATCAAAGTGGTTTTCTGTATAAAGTATTTTGGTTATCGTAAGGCAAAAACCCATCCGTATTTATGAGTGACGTGGTCTTACAAGATACTATTATTTTCATGGTTTTTTTAGTACCCATCTATGACTCCGTCATATGTTTATGGTTCGAGCATCTCACATTGGTTTATCAAGCCTGATCCGGGTATTTTTAATACTCGGGTCATATCCTAGTAGTTTCAGGTTTAGTTGAAGATGCTTGGAGTTTACAGAGCAGAGCCGATCTTCATCTACATATGGATGTATTCTATTATCTGCTGCATCTATTTCATTTGTTTTTATTTTTTAACATTGTAAGGACAGAGGGTATATAAACTGTCTAGGTTGAATCTAGCTTAGACTCTGAAATTGTATTCAAAATTTTCCATTGTAAAGATTTTATATTAAAATAATATATATTATTCCATTCATGTGAGATTTTATTTTTTGTTCTATTCCACCTCTATTTTCTTTTTCCCCTAACGATCTGTCTTTCTGGCACTTGAATTTGCAACACGTGAATACCAAGGATGTATTAGTGTCGATTTTCGAGGGTCGAAAATCCGGTTTGTTAATGAATCCGACCTCATATGGAATAGATATTGAGTTTACAAGATTTTGGAAATAATTAAATAATTAATAACTTAATTACATAATTAACCCACCCTAATTAAACCCTAATCCCATCATTCACAAACAAGGCCGCCACTTCCTCAATACACCACCGCCGTCTCAAGTGATCCCACAGCGCCGCACTTCGATAGAGGGCAGCCCTTACCATGACGATCACCCCGGCACCACTCTCGCCTCCTTACGTCATCGCTAACTCAAGAGCGGGCTTGAGGAACACGGCTCCGTTCATCTCCCTCCAGACGCCACCACAAACCACCAAAGGTCACTGCACCACCACCCAACGCTAGCTCTCCTCAATGTCGACCCAACGCTACCAACCGTGATGCCGGCCATCCCTCGTAGCTCGCAAATGAATGAAAAATGTCGGCGACGTTCATCACCAGATCTACACCGCCTTGCCTCTATTCATGGTGATCCAACCGTCCACTGCCTTCATTTCCCCATTTAAACAACTTTCATGTTGGGGTCAAGCCCCAATTCAGCCTCTAGCTCTCCGATCAACCATGGCCATCGAATTTAGAGGACTAGGGTTAGAGTTTAAGGAAAATGGGGAGAAGTGAAGGTCTTTATACAGGCAACCAACCGATACTATTCATGTCCGAAAATTCATGAACTCCAAACGAGGCGTGCTTACTGGCATTCCTAGCCAAATAACCTTATTCTGAACCCAATGGAACTAGTTTCGTGACCTAATTCCAACATATATAGAAGTTAAATTTTCGAGTTGCTCAATTTTCGAACCGAACTAGCCTTCTAACTCAAAACCAAACAGTCAAAGTATATTGATACTTATACTCACTCTAGCTCACTCTGACCATCCGGACCCAATGGAAATAATCCCAAATCCTAAAAAGTCCATCTATTAAAATCGAGTTTTCCAACTCATCGATAAAATTAAACATTTAAATATTTAAATATCCCAAAATTTAAATATTCAGAGCACTCTTAAAAATATAGGTTGTTACATAGTTAGCATAAAATAAAGCATCGCCGGCATGGAAATAAAGAGTAGCGGCATCAATGCCACTGGGCGTTATCGTCGAAATCAATCACTTGCAGCAATAATACTATATCATCAAAATACATAGTACTTCGGCTTTATGACATAAAACATAGGTGCCAGCATTGACAACGCATGAATAAATTTCCTTTACATCAAAGTCAAATAATCATGGCATCATTGCCGCATAATAGTTATCATCAAAAGTAATGCTTGCGACATCACTGCCTTAAGCTATGACGTCAACATAGAAAACATGCGGCATCGCCGCCTTAACATAGTTGGTATCAAAATAGTGGTATGTGGCGTCATTTAAAACTATGGTGAAAACTTGCGGCATTAAAACATGCAACATCATTGATACCGAACACATGAATGTCGAACTTACTCATCTTCTCACTTCAACCAAATGGATTCATTTCATACCAACTAAGATTGATATCATATGCTTCCACTATAGCTAATTCAAAAAGCATAGTTGTGGCATAGATGATTTCAGCATAAATGACAACGACGACACCAATCCCATAATTAATATAAAAACTGTATTGTTACTATTAAAAGCATTTTATTTTCTCCAACTCTTATTCTTTGTCAAATTTCTATTGGATAACAATATACTTTTGGTCCAAATATTTTTAGAAAACTACCATAACCAATTTTACTTTCCCAAAACATATGTCAGCTTTAATTAATATCTAATTATTAATTTAAATGCTTATCTAGCATAATAATTTTAAAATAAATCATAATCACTTGGGAAAAATTCCCAAAAATCACAAAAACTCAAAAATATCATAGTTTTTACCATATAAAAATTTTGGGATCAAAAACATAATTTAATTATTCCTAATAATTAAGCACGAAATAAACACAATTTCCACGTTAGGAAATTCATAAAATATTCATTTTAACTTAAAATTTTATGAAATTAAAAACACATATTCAAAATAACATTTTACTCAACATATCAGAAAATCAAATCGATTAGAAATTAAAAACTTAGATTTTACCCTTAAGACTCATTAAAATAATTTCATAAAAAATCCATAATTCATTATTTTATCCAAACAATGATCATACAACCAAAACATGGCATAAATTATCAAAATAATTCAGGTATTACCCCTGGATAAATTTGAAAATAAATAATAGAGATGGTTCACTTATTATTCACCTTAATTTAGATGTTGGAGTTAAGATTTGATGGAGTTTAATTCTCCTAAGCTTTATCTTCCAAATCCCCTTAAATTTTGTTCCCTTCTTCCCCTTAGAAAAGGACAGGCCCTAGGTTTTTCCTTTGATTGTTTATGAGTGTAAGTGAGAATGTATCAGAGGGTGAGGGTTTAAGGGATAAAAGATGGATCTATTCCTATTTTTTCCTCCTCGTATATTCTTCCATATGTTAAGTTTTAAAATAATCTTATTAGTTAATTCGTTAAGGCCTAACCCAATTAATTGTCAAATCTCATCACCTATCGCACTACATTATTCTATTTAATCTATCCAACTAAATTTTCCGAATAATGTTAAACTAAAATTTGGGGTGTTATAGGCTCCCCTCTTTAAAGAATTTCTTCCTCAAAATTAAGTAAAGACTTCATAACAAGCATATCAAACATGCAAATAATGCTAGTATACCCTACTAGCTATAAAGTCTATATACAACAAATGTAGAACATACCATCATAAGAAATCAAGATAAGTATCCCTAATCCTATCGTCTATCTCCCAAGTACAGTCATTCTCGTTGTCACTCCACTGGACTTTCACCAATCTGATTGTCTTGTTCCTTAGCCTCTTCTCATCTCTGGCCACAACACGAATCAATTGTCTCACAAAAATCAGATCCGGTCCCACTACTAAGTCCTCCAATACAGTCGGAGCAATAGCATTCTCTGGATCATATACATACTTCCTAAGATGAGAAACATGAAAAACATTACGGACTCTTATCAAACAACTTGGTAACTTTACCCAGTACGTAAGTTTTCTGATCCTCTTTATAATAGGACACGGTCCAACATATCTCAGTGCCGGTTTTCCTGACTTTCCAAATGATACCATACCCTTCATCGTTGATACTATAATGAAAACATGATCTCCAACTCAGAACTCTAAATCTTTACACCTCTTATATGCGTAACTTTCTACACAAAGTTTCCCTCATCCTAACTTGGATTAATTCAGTCTTCTTTGTGGCTTCTCTCACCATATCTAGACCAAGGACCAATCTGTCTCCAGTCTCCAACCAACATTCGAATGGCGCCATTCCTATACTAGTTTGATAATTACCGTTACATGAAAACTCAACTAAGTGCCAATGTTCTTCCCATGACCCACCGAAATCTAGTACACAAGCTCTCAGCATATCTTTATGTGGGTGATAAGCGGTACTCATCTTTAGCGTGGTACCTAATACCTCTTGCAGACTCTTCCAAAATTCACTAGTGAACAAAGAATCTCTATCACTGACTATACTACTTGGAATCCCATGCAGTCTAATAATATTCTTCATAAACAACTTAGCTAATACATGTATCATCCAGGTTGACTTAACAGGAATGAAATATGTAATCTTGGTCAGTCTATCCATTATGACCTAAATACTTTCATTTCCCCTATTTGACCTTGGTAACCAGTCAATAAAATCCATGGATATCGAATCCCACTTCCAAATAGTATATTTAAACAGTGAACCAATCCGCTCAGCTTCTAATGTTCGGCTTTTACTTGCTAGTAATTCACACATTGCTTCACCCATAAGCATACATCTCTTATCATACCTTTCCAGAAGAAACTTCTTTTCATATCATGATACGTCTTAGTTCCTCCAAGATGTATAATAAACTTCAACCGATGACACTCCCTAAGAACTTCCTTCCTTAGGTCATCAACATCTGGAACACATTACCGTCTATTCTTCCTTAATCATTCCCTTTGGTCAAAACTAAAATCTTTTAGATCATCAATCTTGGTCCACTTTCCAATCTTCTAATCATTTCAGCGTGTAATGGATCATCTCTTTACCTAGAAGCATCCTTTCAATCAATACTGGTCGAACTTTAAGCAAGAAAACATGGTAGTACTTTGACTAAAACTAGCAGTCGATCTTAACTGCATCCTATAATTAGTCAATGCCTCTAAATCCTTTCATTATGTCAACACAGCCAGTACCACATTATGATGTTTTCTGCTAAGTGAATCCGCCCCTTTGTTTCCATTCTTGGTGTATACACAATACCAAAATCATAAGCTACTAAAAGCTCCAGCAACCTCTACTGTCTCATATTCAACTCTTTTTGAGATAATAAATAACTCAAAGACTTATGATCTATATACAACTCGAATATCTCTCCTAAGAGGTAGTGTCTCCATACTTTCAATGCGAAAATCACCACTGCCAACTTCAAATCATGAGTCGGATATCTAACTTCATGTGGTTTGAACTGTTGAGAAGCGTAGGCAGTTACTTTACCTATTTCCTTCAACACAACTCCTAACCCTATTCCACATGCATCGGTATACACCACTAAATCCTGATTCCCATCCGAACAACTAATACTAGCACATTGGTCAACAAATTCTTTAACTTAAGAAATGCTTCCTCACATTTATCGAACCAAACAAACTTTACGTCCTTCATGGTTAGTTTAGTCAGGGTAGTTGCTATCCGAGAGAAATCCTTGATGAATCTCTGATAATAGCCAGCCAATCCAAGGAAACTCATTATCTCGGTCATCATCTTAGGTCTCTTCCAACTATTTCAACTTCGATCTTAGCTAGATCAATGGACAACCCTTCTTCTAAAACTACATGACCAAGAAATTTCACTCTTTTCCAAAAATGGCACCACAAAACCTACGCTTTTAGCTGATGTTGTCTCAATGTCTCAAGCACTATTTTAAGATGAATCTCATAATCTCTTTCATCCTAAGAATATATTAAAATGTCAATAATGAACACTAACATGAACCTATCCAAGTGTTCTCGAAAAATCCAATTCATCAAGTCCACAAAGAAAGCAAACACATTAATAAATTTGAATGGCATCAATAAATACTTATAGAAGCCGTATCTTGTTCGAAATGCTATCAAAGGAATACTATCCTTCGCCACCCTCAGTTGATGGAACCTTATCGCCAAATCCAACTAAGAAAATGCTTTGGCTCCACTCTGATCAAACAAATTCATCGATTCTTGGCAAAGGATATCTATTCTTTATCGTCTTATCATTCAGCTTACGATAATCAATACATAATCTTAACGACCCATCCAGTTTCTTTACGAACATCGCGGTTGCTCCCCAAGCCGAACTGCTTGGTCTAATAAAACTCTTTCCTTCTAAATCCACTAGCTACATCTTTAACTCTTTCATCTCAGTAGGTCTAATCTTGCTAGATGGTCTACTAACAGGTTCATCTCTAGGTACAAGATATATTCGAAACTTAATAGCTTGTTTCGGTGGTAGTCCTGTAACCGGCTCAAAAACATCTGCAAATTCTCATGCAACTATTCCCGATTTTACTCATCTTCCACTTATGTGGCACCTAGTAAAGAAAAAACTTTTGGACTTGAATTCTCAACTGAGTATATAATTCGATCACTACTATTAGGGAGTCTCAATGATATATTCCTATCTTGGTAAAATATTCTAGCATTATATCTACTTAACCAATCCATACCTGAAATAATCTCAAAACCCGCAAAATCAAACACAAACAAACTACAGGCAAAAGTATAACCTAGCAACTCAAATTCTAGATGGTCACATTTCATCCCAAGAGTTGCATACCCTCCTATTGGATTAGCTACCATTCAGGAAGTAACAAGGTATGATGGTTCTAATTCTAGCTTATCTACCAAACACGGAAAGATAAAAGAATGTGATGCACCTGTATCAAACAATACTCTAATAGGTATGCTATGAATCAAAAGCGTACAATCCATTATAGACTTTTCTTTCTCAGCAGCGACTGGTCTCGATGCAGATGGCTCCAAAGAAAACACCTTTCCTTTAATAGCCTTGGTCGCTTCTGGACATTAGTTCTTGTAATGCCCCATTTGGTCGCAGTTAAAGCACTTCACATTCAGCCTTGTCAGAATTGTCTTGCCATCACTAGATCGACACTCAATAGCATAGTGCCCCTTTTTATCACACTTATAACAAAAAATATTTGCTTTCCCTTTCTTGGCAACTCCACCCTTCTGAGCACCCTTCTTCTTGAAGAACTTCCTCTTTTTATTCTGAGAACTTTAGGTTTCAATCGAATTTCCTTTCCTAAAAGTCGCAAGCATCTCCTTATTCCTTATAGCCATTTCCACCACTATATTGCTCAGATCTCGGAGATGTGGATAGTCGCCTTAGCAATCTCCGACCTCAAACCTCGGATAAACTTCTCATTCCTCTTAATCACAGTATTAATGGTAGCATATCCATACTAAACAGTTCATCAAACATTGTAGCATATTACAGTACTGACATTTCCTCTTGCTCCAACTCCATAAACTTTCTAAGCATGGTTGACTTAGCTACCTAAGATAAGAACATTTCCTCAAACCTTCATCTGAACTCAGCCTAAGTCAATTCCTCTTCTGGCACGCCAATGGCTACCCCAATCCACCAGTACAGTGCAGCACCTTGCAACTGCCTTGAAGCCAATTTTCTCTTCTGCCTATCATTCAAACCAAAATTAGCAAAAATCCTCTCACAATGCAACAACCAGTTTTCCACTTCAACAACATCCTTAGTTCCAAGAAAAGGCTTCCTACAAAGAATGGTATAATCTCAGTTCAACTTAGCATAGTTATTACCAACCGATGTCGCGGGATTAACTCCTTCCGCATTAGCAGCATTTCCTCCAACTACCCCTACAGCTGCTCCAGCTTGCATTAGGTTGACGAAGAACTGATACATATTCCCCATGTCTACTGGTGGGGTTCTAACACCTACATTAGCACTTGCGTTATGATTAGAATTTGCCTATCGACCATGGTTCCTTTTGGTACTGGGTCGAACATTTCCATTGGTTGTAGTGCTTCCCCACTTAAATTCGCTCTTTCGTTTCCTACTTCCATTCCTTGTTTTCTCGTAATCTACATATGAGCCTTAATATGATACAGAAGAACGGTCTAAGAGAGAGGGAAGAATACATATTTATATATACCAAATACAAGTATCTTACTATAGCGTTATCCCTTGCCCCAATCTTATTCTTTGATTCATTAGGATTATATTTTCAAATCTTTGAATCTTTTATGTTTTACATAAACCTATACTCTGATACCAACTTGTAATATCCCCTTTTTTTAGGCTCAAAACTAAGTGTTACGGGTGCTGCAGTCATCCATATGTATTAATTTCCAATGACGAAATGTAGTTGTGTTAATCATAACATTAGAAGCACAAGAATATGAAATTTTTTAAACACAATTTTATAGTAAAATTTCATATTTCATTTCATAAATAACATTTCATATACATTACATAATCCCATTTGCAATCCCACATTAAGAGAAAATATCATTATTACAAAATACTCCAAGAGCGGCATATGAAGATGCCCTCTTGGTTGATCAAAATCTAACACTTGGCAATTATATAACTTGCCATTACATCCATATAAACAAAATCAAACGACACAGCGGATTTAATAAGAACCCCTAATTAGCTAGATTGCCTCATGTACGTCTCTGGGAGCTTATTCGTCTTACTGGAAACTTGAAATCCCATACTCTCGACCTACTCAAATGAGTACCTGAGAGTTCAAGGGAAATAACAAAAACTATAGTTTAGACAAAAAGTCTGGTGTGAATAATAACCTACCATCTCAAACCAAAAATAGATATTTGGTGAGACCACGCCGCTAAGCGTAATGGGTTTTCCCCTCACTAGTATCTTAACCAAAACACATTAACCATATATTGTGCTCCTGCACCCACAATGGTAAGATCATAAAAAATAAGCATTTTCAGTCATGCAACATATAATGGACTACGCACCCCAATTTATTAGACTATCCGTCTTAATTTCATTTGACTATCCATCTTAAACTTATGTGGACTACTTATCTCACATATAAACATTTTCTGGATTATCTATCCCCTCCTATATAGACTACCCATCGCACATGGTTTCATTATCAAAGTTATGTCGACTATCCATGTCACATATTTCATTTATTTAAAATGAGGTGGACTATCCATCTTACATATTTCATTTATTTAAAACGATGTGAACTATTCATCCCATATCCCATAGTTTTTCTAGGATGACTATGAACCCTTCAGTAACTGTATAGAGATTATCCATCTCCAAAATGATGTGGACTATCCATCACACATTATAGTTTTCCTAGGATAACTATAAACCCATCACGTATCAATTTAATTTAGGTTAAACCCAAATGTTCAAGTGTACACAATTAGGTTGTATACCACTTAAACTTATAGCATCTAAAAATGATATGCATTGTTATCCCCAATTATCTATGTTGAAGTTTTAAAATGAAGTACATTTATATCCCCAATGATTAATGTCGAACCATAAAACTATTGTGTCAATATGATATACATTGGTAGCCTTCGAATACTTGATTTTTTTAAATTACGTGGCTATCTGTCGAAATCAGAAGGTTATCAACCATTTTTAAAACACAAGTTATCTCGCCTCTTTAAAACATACTTTTAGTTATTATGAAACAAAGCTTTGCCAGCATTGAAATAAAGGGTAGCGGCATCAATGCCACTTGGCATTATCGCCAAAATCAGTTTCTTGCAGCATTAATACTATAACGTCGAAAAACATAGTACTTTGGTTGTATGCCGTAAAACATAGGGTTTCGGCATTGAAAACCAACGATATAAATTTCCTCTACATCGAAGTCAAGTAATAACGGCATCATCGCTACAAAATAGTTATCATCGAAAGTAATGTTTGCAGTATCACTGCTTTAAGCCATGACGTTAATATAGAAAACATGTGGCATCGCCGCTTGAGTATAGTTGGTATCAAAATAGTGGTACGCGACGATATTTAAAACTATGGTAAAAACTTACGACATTGCCATGCGGCATCATTGATACCGAAGGCATGAGTGCCGACCATACTCATACTTCTCACTTCAACCAAGTGGATTCATTCCATACCAATTGAGATTGTAAGATCCCGCCGTTTTGGACCATTCAAATCGACAATAAAACCACACATGTCCTACTTGAATAATTCAAAACAAAAGATTGTTAATAAAATTTGGGTCAGATAAAATCAATCACAGAATCACAGATGCAGAATATCAGAATAACTCGTAGCGGAATAAATAAACATAGGAGTTCATGAAACTCCTAGATACATAGTCTTAAACTAATACATAATACCCAAGTGTGAAAGCAAATACAACGGAAAGTTTAGATACATAAGGTCTCTACTACAAAAGCAAAAGCTGAGTGGAAATAACTGGAATGGAAATATCAGGTAGACAGCTAAATCTCCGGCGGATCTCTAGCTCCAAAAAGGATGAAACCAAAGCTGTGAAACTCAGGCTGACCTGAGCGTAAAGCAAAAACACAAAACACTCGAGTCAGGTCATACATACTTATAAAATGTAAATCAACCCAAGTAAACTGTAAAAGAAATGCATCAGTAACTTAAAGGATACCTGGGATTGCCTATCCTTTAAGGATCCATTAAACTATCTACTATGTAGTAATATACGCTATTATAATAATGTCTAAAGTAAAGTAAACTATTAAAATAGCGTTAAGGCATTACATTTTCCCCCTTAACACATTTTTATAATGCCAATAGTCTATACAGTACCGTAACTCCCCGTAAACTGGGGCCACCAGAGGATACCCCATAGGTACGACATAAAACAAACTCGTAGAAGGCGCGCTAGGGTAGGTGACATGGAACAATTAGGCAATGCCAGGGTAGATATACCAATTACACTTCCGGACTGTTGGTAATGCATAGCCGCAACTACCGCCCAACACGATCCACACTCCCGAAACAAAGGTGCGCACCAAATCAATCACAAAGTAATAGAATGGCTAACAATGAAGTGTGTCCGATCGGAGGAGCTACCTCACTTGGCCTATCAATTTCTCTTGTTTAAGCCACCTTATGCTAACTCACGGGAGTTAGGTCCACGTAAATATACCTTTAGGATCGTCTCCACCAACCTACTTCATTCTGGAATCTCCACCGCGTACAAAGTTGTTAACGTGGTTTTCGGTATCGACGGAGAGTATGCCCATATCCAATCCCGGTCTCTTTAACAACCATACATTATTATAACCCGTGGTTATTTCAATTTCAAATGGTTTATATTTAATATCAATCATACTCATTTAAAAACCTCATAAATCCAATGTCATTATTCTTTAAAATATTATTCATTTTTCCAAAGTTGTAACACTTCCAAATTTCATTTAATCATAACCCCTTGAAAACGTAAAAATTTAAAGATCATAGCACTTAAAAAATGTAACCTTTAGAACCATAAAATTCGGAACTATAACCCTTTAGAAAATTTTGTAACATTCTGGAAATGTCACTTTTAAGAAAACGCAGCAGTATAGAAATGCTACTGTAAGAATTCGCAGCGGTGTAGAATTGTTAATGTAAGAATTCGCGACAGTGCAGAATTGTTACTGTAAGAATCCGCAGCAGTGCAGAATTGTTACAGTAAGAAATTACTGCAGTTTTGAATTGTTACCATAAGAAATCGCTGCAGTTTTGAATTATTACTGTAATACTTCCTACTACAATAGTTTATATAATCAAATAGTACATATATTTACAGTTTTTATCATAGTCATTATATCATTCTTATTATATTACTCTAATTTTAGCTATTTGGTCATTAAAGAAACCACACCTTTATTTAAATAACTTTGTTACTATAATGTCAAATTTTAAAGCTGAAATCCTTATGCTAAGTTAAAAGTACGTTATTGACTTACGCTTTATTTTCTTTTCAGTAAATAACATTTATCATTTTTATTACCCAACTTATACCATTTACATTAGTTAAAACTTATATGTCAAATGTACGTTTTAACTTACATTTTTTTTCACAAAAAACCATTTATCATTTTAATCACTATTACATGAATTAAAATTTATAATTTATAGGTTAGAATAAAATACCATTATTAAGTCAAATCGGATTATTAAATTTCAATTAACCTTCATTCTGTAAATTAGATTCCAAAATTTACATTTCCAACTATTTATTTCTTATAAAAAATTTAACTCATGTAAACAAATTTACAAATATTATTACATTAAATTTTAGTTGAGATTCATATATAGAAATCCAAAATACTTAGTAATTGTTAGAAAATCATTTTAAATCAACCACGGAGTCTGTATAAAATTCTCTAACTTAGGGTCAAGTAAATACGGATATATATCATTTCAATCCGCAATTTATTAATTTTCCGAATTTTATATCATTTCAAACCCGCAATCCCAAGTCAAATAAAATTGCTCATGCCTATCATTTCAGCTCATAACAATTTTCCTTAATCTAAAGATCATTCGGGTATGTATCATTTCAACCCATAGTGAAGGAACTTGCAGTGTGAGAATAGAATATGAAATAAACAGAACAATAAATAACATATCATGGCATATGTCACAACAGGTTTAATATCATAGAAATAACATAATAAAGCATAGGTGAAATTTCTAACTTGCATATACATATCCATACAATTCAATTGTCGTCAATTCACCAAAATATAAGTACGTTGTCAAGAGTGATTACTCACCTTCTTTGGTTAGAGAAGTGATTCAAAACGCAACACAATGACTATGATAAGCACGCCAAATTACGAACAAGCTTGAGTGAGAGGAGAATCCAAATCCGACGCTTTGAAAAATAAAATAAATTCCATACGTAAACAAATAATTCACATAGAAAAATAAAAGTAGAAAAATTATATATTGGTAAACATGTGAAGAGGGCTTGTCTAGGCAACACATAGGTTTGGTCAAGGGTTTGTTTGGGTTCGGTCTAGGCTATATTTGGGTTAGGGTTTGGTCTATAGGCTAGGGTTTGTGGCTACAAGGCTAGAGGAAGGCAAGGTTTGGGTTTAGGGTTCGGCCTACATGGTCAAGGCAAGGCTAGGGTTAGGTTTTGGGTTCGGCCATAGGCTATGGCAAGGCTAGGGTTAGGGTTTGGCAATTGGAGAGGAGGATGGTGGTGATGGCTGAAATAAATGAAGAAGAAAAGGGGGAAAAAGGAAGAGGTTCGGCTATAGGGTTTTTTTGTTGGAGGAAGAGGAGGTGGATGCCAAAATTGGTGAAGAGGAAATGGGAAAAGGAAGGGGAAGAGGTAGTTTTGGCTAGGGTTTGTGGTTGGAGGGAGAGGAGATAGGTGTAGAGACAAGCATGACCGAAATTTGTTTAGGAGAGGAGGAAAATTGTAGAGGAAAACAAAATTTTAGAGAAGAAGAAGAAGGTGAGGAGGAAGAATAAAACTTACATCAATTTGCGGAGGCACAAATGAAAAGATGAGGAGTCTAGAAAACCGTAGGATATTATATAGTCATCTCAACAGGTGGCTTCTCATCTAACTAAAGGAATTCCTAGCCCATTAGTACAAGCCCAAAGTCACAATGTAAATAAGATAAGATGAATGTTAAAGGGAAAATAACTGCGTGTAACACGCCAAAAGTTGTAAATTTTTGAGAAGTAGAAATCAAAATTTTACAAAACAAAAAACAAAGAAAATGTTAGAATTAAATACATCTTCATAAAAAAAAAGTAAAAGTTCATAATTCAAATTTTAAAATTTTCACTGAAAGTCAAACTTTGACAAAAGTTGACCAAAATTTGCATTTTAAGAAAAATCTTTATTTTATTAAATTTGGAAGAACATTTCACATCAAATCCCAAAATATTACATTAAATTTCCAAATTTATCAAATTTTAAAATAATCATATTCAAAGTTTCAAATGAATTTTCATTTAAAAAAATTCAAAATTTGCGGGTTGTTACACTCTCCCCCACTCAAAACTTTTCGTCCTAAAAAAGGAACAAGACCCAGAAAATAAAGAGGGATAAGGTAGGATAACGAATGATACCTGGAACAAACAATTCCGGATTCGAAGCACGAATGCTCTCTTCCGTTTTCCAAGTATAATCCCGATCATCAGTGCTCCATTGCACTTTGACCAAGTTGACAGATTTTCTTCATAGTTGCTTTGTACCTCTATCGATATTACGAAGTGGCTTTCTCTCGACAGTAAGGTTCGGCTCAACAACCAAACTCTCGAGAGCAGAAGGCTATACAATCAAAGATGGATCATGAAGATACCGACGAAGATGCGAAATAAGGAACACATTATGCACTCCAGAAAGCTTCTCAGGCAAATCCAAACGGTAAGCTAAGAAACCAACTCTCTCTAAGATGCGAAAAGGACCAATAAACCTAAAAGCGAGCTTCCCTCTCCGACCAAAGCGAATCACATTTCTTAATGGAGATAACTTAAGGAAAACCTAATCACCAACAGAAAATTCTAAACTCCTCCTACGCATGTCAGCATACTTCTTCGTCTATCCTAAGCACTCCTCATCTTTCTCCTAATCTCTTCAACCTTCTCAGATGCTTCAAGAATCATATCAGGACCAAGAACCAAACGATTACCAGATTCAATCCAGCAAGATGGAGATTTGCAAGGGTTTCCATAAAGAGCAGCAAAAGGAGCCATTGCGATGCTTGCCTGAATTCAAAAATGGGATAAGATAGATAAATGTGTTAGACAACCTTAAACAGATATTTGAGACCTTTACCTGATAACTATTTTTATAGGTGAATTCAATGAGATGGAGATGATCTTCCCAAGATCCTCCACAATCAAGGACACAGGCACGAAGAAGATCTTCCATAATCTGATTCACTATTTCAGTTTGACCGTCGGTCTATGGATGGTAAGCAGTGCTCAGATTCAGACGAGTACCTAAAGATTCCTAAAAAGCTCTCCAAAACTTGTGAGAAATGCAGATTACGGATCTTAAGGCTTGAATAACACTAGAAGGGGGTGAATAGTGTTTTATGGATTTTCTAAAACTTTTTGAAACTTATGTAAATTTAATCACCAACAAATGCAATTCACAGACACGGATATAATCACAGAATTAGACACAGATGCAAATAATAAATAAAAGCAGTAAAGGAAAGAACACACCGGATTTTATACTGGTTTGGAGTTACCCTACATCCAGTCCTGTACAAACGTACGGATTTCTTATCAAAAATAATCTCCCATATTACACCCTCGATTTCAAGGCCACGAGGTACGCCCTCCTATATTCAAGTCCGGGGCAAACTCTCTTGATTTACCAAGCCACAAGGTCACCTGATCGATTTCTTGGGCAACAATCACACCCAATTGATTTCAAGGCTCAACCACACCTTTTACTCAACAGTTTGATTTACAAATAATCCTATAACTCTGAATAGCACCGAGATCTTATGGAGAGAGTGGCAGAGAATCAAACAAGAGATAATCAAGTTTGATTCACTTGGTATTTCGACAGAGTATAGTTTGGAATTATATAGAATATATGTGGAAGATGAAGAGAAGAGAAAACAAGTGAAATCTAATGATAAATTCGTTTAAAACTACTAGTATTTATAGGAAATCAACAGCCATATCTATTCGTTAAAGGATACGACGAACATACACTTCTTCTGAAAATTTGAATTTTGAATTTAACGGACACCATGTCGACATGGAGGGTTGAGGGATGTCAACATGCTCTAGGCAAAATTGATGATTTTGATTTTCTTATTAAAATTGGTTTCTATAATTTTGTCAAAACGATTTCTAAACTTTTTAAATATACTTGAATATAGTTTAAACATATAAAAGAGTTTAGAAAGTAATTTTTAATATATATAATCTTAATCTATAAAGTAATTTAAAATCTGAGTAAATAAATATTTTAAAGCT
The DNA here is from genome assembly GCA_030737815.1 of Allium fistulosum. NCBI lineage: Eukaryota > Viridiplantae > Streptophyta > Magnoliopsida > Asparagales > Amaryllidaceae > Allium > Allium fistulosum. The sequence continues at coordinate 1,084,899,146 of CM060904.1, forward strand.
AAATATTTAAAACAAGAGATAGTTTAAAATCAATGACAACTTTAAAATCAAAATACTAAAAATGATAAAGATAGTTTTAAGGCTAAAATATTTTGAAAAGTAGTTTTGAAAATCATTTTAAAAAACCATTTTGAAGTAGTTTGGCAAGCTTCTTCCTGCAGAATATCTCATCACATCAGGACTCGAGAACTTGTACAAAACCAGGATGTTCGTGGGTTTGTAAGCCACTTGTCGTAGGTTTGTAAGCTACTTGTCGTGGGTTTGTAAGCCACTAAGAAGGTAGAAATGGGTTCCATCCCAAATGAAATTTTGAACGAAGATTTTCGTGCTATTATGAAGTTTTAACATAATTCTAGACTCAATACTTATCTTGTACTATTAAAATCTTGAACTCTTGACACTCATGAGTCTTTAATCTTGATATCTTTGATCTTTAAATTCATTAGTCTTGTATCTCTATATTGTATAGTCTTCATTCTTGGTACCTGCATGTTTATATCCTACATATACATATACATACATACATATATATATATATCTAAACTATAATGTTAGTATTTATATTTTATTACAAGTCCTAAGGTTGTTGTCATCAAAACCATCCTTCTCAAGGACTAACAATCTCTCCCTTTTTGATGATGACAACCTATGTTTATAAAATATACTTCTCCTTCACAATAACTCCCCCTAAAACTAATAACTCCCCCAAAAACTAATAACTCCCTCTTAATCTAAGCCTAACTACTCTAACTACTATATTTTATATTCCTCCCCCTTTGTTATCAACAAAAACTAATCCTAAACTAATATAACCCCCCCCCCCTTAGTCTTATATTGGAGTACCTTTGACAAATTAAGATGGAGTATATATATAATAACATGAGTTAATTAATGAAAACATAACCAATATGATAGTTTAAATCTAATAAGCATATACTATGTTTCATATAATTTTATACATTCCATTCAAATAAAATCAATTCTAATCAAAGTAAATCAAATCAAACAATTTAAATCAAATCAAACAATTCAAATCAAATCAAACAATTCAAAGACAAGCAATTCAAACCATAAGGAGATCAAATAATTTTAGGAACTTCAACCCATCCTTCTTCTCCAAAGATAGGATCCTTTTTAATATATTCCCAATCTTCATTATCTTGAATTAAAGTTCCTTCTGGATTTGCATCGAGATCATCTTTGTTTAGGGCGGAAATCATCCAATGGAGGGCATCGAAATGCTTCTCTTGTTCTTTTATCATCTTCATTTGACTTAGTTCTAAGTGCCTTTGATTGCGAAGAATAAAAGTAAGTATATTCTTGAATGATTTGAGAGTTTCTTCGAGATTTTCACTTAGAGTTTGTGAAGAGGAAGCCATTTTTGATAAGTAGTTAAAAGCTATAAATAGAGATAAGTAGAAATGAAGAGATTACAAATTTCTGGAAGAAATAGATATTTAAATAGGTAGAAATTCGTTTAAAATGAATAGACATGAGTTAGTTATTTTAATTTCAAAATTTAAAAAAATAACCAACTCAGACAGTTATATGTCGACATAGTGGGTTGGGGTATGTCGACATGGGTATGTTAATCTATGTGTCTTCTTTGTTTAGTGAATAAGTATGTATATATATAAACTTATATATTATACAAACATTTATTCCAGAGACACGATAAGGTAGAAAAACATAAGATAGATAAATGAGTTAATAAATGAGATACTTCATAACATGATAAAAGAGCGATACAAGTTCATACAAAATAAACTAGTACATCACATCCTAGTTTTTAGAATGTGCTAGAGGATGAGGAGGAGGATGATGATGATAAGCCAAGTTTCCGACCTACTTTAGCAAAGAACTTGTTCAAATTAGTGGTCATTTTATCCAATTTCTTACTAACGGGTCCTTTGAGAATCCGTTGATTTTCCACTATGATCTTTTGATTTTTGAGGTGTGTTTTGTTGAAAGGATTGTTAGGATATTCAATACTTTACAAGGAGGTATCTTCGTTTTCTTCTTCAATTTCCATTTCCTCCCCTTCTTCTTCTTCTTCCTCATTTTCTTCCTCCATCTCTTTTTGTGCCAACCTTTCATCCTTTTCGTCAAGAGATTCATATTGTTGAAATATGAAAGGAATTTTCATAAGAGAAATATTGGCATGATTAAACACTTTTCTTGAAAAAAATTCTTCCCTTTTGTAATCAACACCAAAATAATTAAAAATCCGAGTGAGATAGATTCCATGATACAAAGTATTCTCACCCATTTCCAAATTTTTAGGACGAAGTTCATCCATAATCACTTGCGCCCAATTAATGTCATAATGACCAAAAATGGCAAAAGGAGCTTTACAAACTTTTAAAGTTGGGTTATTGAAATTTCCCGATCTAGGAGTGATAGTATGTTGCAAAAGAAGATTAACAATACGTGCTTTTGGATGAAAGTTACAATTTTTAAATTCAAAGTTGTCATCTCCTTCGAAAATGTGATGAAATGTCTCACAATCATGTTCATCAATGTTGAAAGTAGAAAGATCCATTCCCAAATTCTTGCAATTGAGAATGTTGCCCAAAATTTCACAATTTAAAACAATTTTAGTGCCTTTGACACTACTCTAAATTTCATTTTCATTTCCTTCATGAAAACCATGATTCAAATTTGCATAAAACATTTTAATAAGATTTGGATAACAAACAAAATCATTTTCAGAATTGTCAAAAAGACTAAGAATATGGTTCTCTTCAAGAAGAGTATTGATTTCATTTGTAGAGAAATCGCTAAAGATAGCAAACTTTCCCATATGAACTTTTCCGTAATTAGCATAGCTTATATAAGCCTTGATTGCTTTCAGATCATTATAGAGATACTCTTTGATGGTTTTAGATAGCCTCATTGGCGATGGAGTGCTTGAAGAAGCCATTTTTGAAGAGAGTAGAAAGTTTGAAAGAGTGAAAGAGAGTTTGAAGTTTAAAATGAAAATGAAAAGATATGATAAGATAAGGGAAATAAATAGATATTCAATAGTCATGTTCTATGGTCAAGAGGTACCTTTCAAGAACATTGGAGTTGGTGAAAAGGTGGAGGGAAGTTCAAAGATTTGAATTCAAATTTTAATTTCAAATTTCTGACAGGGATGTCGACATCATAGGTAGGACCATGTCGACATGGGTCAGAGAATTCATGTGACTTATATTTTCCTATATACTTTAATCTCTATATATTTATATATTATTTTTAATGTCTATATATTTTCTGGAGTAATATTTAATATAATAATATTACTTTAATAAAAAAATATTATAATATTAAAAAAATAAAAATAAACATAATAAAAAATTAAAATTCAAACAAAAACAATCAAACAATCAATTAATTTTAAGCAAACAATTTCAACCAATATATTGTAAATGTGTACCTTTTTCTAGATTCGTATCTCTGAGATCATCAGAATCATGAATAGCCGTAAAGCACATATTTGAATTTTCTGTTTTTTTATCATCATCGCTTGAGGATGAGTCTGATTCTGAATCGTCTAGTGTAGCGGTATACGCTCTCTTCCTTTTCTTTGTATAATCATCGCTTGCAGGAAACTTTTGCTTATCAAGGTGCGGACAGTCTCTTTTGAGATGACCTGGTTCGTCATAGTTGAAACATTTGACGTGGTTTGGTACTTCATTATGATTTCCAAAATTCCTATGATCATTCTTTTTGAAGTTGTTTATCTTTCTGTGTTTTAGAAACTTCTAATAATTCCTTGTTATGATTGCTATTTCTTCATCACCATCACTTCCCGATTCTGATCCATCTGTTAATGCATTGAATGCAATTGACTTCTTTTTGAATGCCTTGCTATCTCTTCTATCTTGCATTTGTGCTTCAAACGACATTAAATTTCCAATCAATTCTTCAATCTTTAAAGTACTGATATCATTTGCTTCTTCAATTGCAAGAGTTTTCTAATCCCATTCTGGAGTAAGAGAATTCAGTATTTTTCTAACTTGATCTTCTTCGGAAAAACTTTTTTCCAATGATATTAGAGAATGCACAATATCCCAAAATCTACTATACATCTCTGAAATGGACTCATTAGAATTCATTTTGAATAATTGAAATTGATTCGTGAGTATGGATATTTTGGTTTGTTTGACTTTGCTTGTTCCTTCATGAGTAACTTGCAAAGTTTTCCAGATATCATATGCAGACTTATAAACAGATACTCTATTGAATTCATTCCTATCAAGTGAACAAAATATATTCATTGCTCTGGAATTATTTTGTGCAATAGTCTTTTGCTTAGTAGTCCATTGTGCAAAATTAATTGTAGGTTCAGAATATTCAGTCTGTGTGATATTCCAAGTGTCTAATCCTGTTGACTGTAAATATATTTTCATTCTACATGCCCAATATGCATAGTTACTGCCATTAAAAAGTGGTGGTCTGGAAGTAGACTGACCTTCTACAAATGAACTAGTGATAGTGTTAACAGAACCAGTGTTGGTAGCCATTTTTTTAAAAAACTTTTCAAAATTCAGATTATGAAAACTTTGAAAACCTTGCTCCGATACCAAATGTGAGAAATGCGGATTACGGATCTTAAGGCTGAAATAACACTAGAGGGGGGAGGGTGAATAGTGTTTTATGGATTTTCTAAATCTTTTTGAAACTTATGTAAATTTAATCACCAACAAATGCAATTCACAAACACAAATATAATCACAGAATCAGACACAGATGCAAATAATAAATAAAAGCAGTAAAGGAAAGAAGACACTGGATTTTATACTGGTTTGGAGTTACCGTACATCCAGTCCTGTACAAACGTACGGATTTCTTATCAAAAATAATCTCCCAGATTACACCCTCTATTTCAAGGCCACGAGGTACACCCTCCTGTATTCGAGTTCGGGGCAAACTCTCTTGATTTACTAGGCCATAAGATCACCTAAACGATTTCCGAGGCAACAATCACACCCAATTGATTTCAAGGCTCAACCGCACCTTTTACTCAACAGTTTGATTTACAAATAATCCTATAACTCTGATTAGCACTGAGATCTTATGGAGAGAGTGGCAGAGAATCAAACAAGAGATAATCAAGTTTGATTCACTTGGTATTTCGACAGAGTATAGTTTGGAATTCTTTAGAATAAATGTGGAAGATGAAGAGAAGAGAAAACAAGTGAAATCTAATGATAAATTCGTTTAAAACTACTGGTATTTATAGGAAATCAACAACCATATCTATTCGTGAAAGGATACGACGAATAGACACTTCTTTTTAAAATTTGAATTTTGAATTTAACAGACACCATGTCGACATGGGGGGTTGAGGGATGTCGACATGCTCTAGGAAAAATTGATGATTTTGATTTTCTTATTAGAATTGGTTTGTATAATTTTGTCAAAACGATTTCTAAACTTTGTAAACATATTTGAATATAGTTTAAACATATAAAAGAGTTTAGAAAGTAATTTTTAATATATATAATCTTAATCTATAAAGTAATTTAAAATCTGAGTAAATAAATATTTTAAAGCTAAATATTTAAAACAAGAGATAGTTTAAAATCAATGACAATTTTGAAATCAAAATATTAAAAATGATAAAGATAGTTTTGAGGCTAAAATATTTTGAAAAGCAGTTTTGAAAATCATTTAAAAAAACCATTTTGAAGTAGTTTTGCAAGCTTCTTCCTGTAGAATATCTCATCACATCAGGACTCAAGAACTTGTACAAAACCAGGATGTTCATGGGTTTGTAAGCCACTTGTCGTAGGTTTGTAAGCTACTTGTCGTGGGTTTGTAAGCCACTAAGAAGGTAGAAATGGGTTCCATCCCAAATGAAATATGGAATGAAGATTTCCGTGCTATTATGAAGTTTTAATGTAATTCTAGACTCAATACTTATCTTGTACTATTAAAATTTTGAATCTTGATACTCATGAGTCTTCAATCTTGATATCTTTGATCTTTAAATTCATCGGTCTTGTATCTCTATACTGTATAGTCTTCATTCTTGGTACCTGCATGTTTATATCCTGCATATACATATATATATATATATATCTAAACTATAATGTTAGTATTTATATTTTATAACAAGTCCTAAGGTTGTTGTCATCAAAACCATCCTTCTCAAGGACTAACAAAACTGACTAGTAAAGATGGGATCTCTATCACAAACAATACTGACAGGAACACCATAAAGATGAACAATCTCTTTCATATAAATCTCAGCTAAACTCGAAGCAGAACGGTTGGACCTAACCGGAATGAAATGAGCTGACTTGGTCAATCTATCCACAATTACCAAAATACTCTCATTACCTCTCTTAGTCCTCGGTAATCCATCCATAAAATCCATAGAAACTTGTTCCCATTTTCGATTGGGAATCCCAAGGGGTTGTAATAATCCAGCGGTCTTCTGATGATCAACCTTAATCTGCTGACAAGTTGCACATCTACTAACAAAAAGGGAGATATCACGCTTCATACCCCTCCACCAATACAGCTTCTTCATATCATGGTACATCTTCGTCACACCTGGATGAATAGAAAGTCTGGACCGATGATTTTCCCGAAGTAATTCTTGCCTCAATCCATCAACATTCGGGACACAAATCCGATTATAAATCCTCAAAATCCCTTTATCATCGATTTGTGCTCCGCTTCCATCTTGGCTACAACCACCAACCATGCTACGAACATTTTCCTTAATAAGCCTAATTATCCTATCTTCATCCTTCTTAGCGATAATACGATCCATAAGAGGGGAAGAGACAACAAGCTGACATAACTCGCCTTCTTTCGACTCAAAGCATCGGCTACAATATTAGCTTTCCCGGGGGTATAGTTGATGTCGAGGTCATAAGAAGCTAGAAACTCAAGCCACATAACTTGCCTCAGATTCAAGTCCTTCTGGGTGAAAATTTATTTCAAAGACTAATGATACGTAAAGAGCTCAAACTTAGTTCCCAATAGATGATGTCTCCAAATCTTCAAAGCGAAAATTACGGTAAGCAATTCCAAATCATGGGCTGCATAATTGGCTTCATGAGTCTTCAACTGATGACTAGCATAAGCGATAACCTTCCCATCCTGCATCAGAACGGCTCCCAAACCTTCACGACTAGCATCAGTGTATACCGTTAATCCCTCATTTCCATTTGGAACGGTAAGAACTAGCGCGGAAGTAAGCTTGCACTTCAAAGCATTGAATGCAGCTTCACACTTATCATTCCATCTAAACTTAGCATTCTTATGAGTTAGAGCGGTGAGAGGTGCAACAATCCAAGCAAAATTCTCAACGAATCTCTGATAATAACCGGCATGGTCCAGAAAACTACGGATATCAGATGGAGTCCTAGGAGTTTCCTAATCATAAAATATAATAGGGGAATAAGAATCGAGAAAGAGATAGAATAATTAATGTACAAAGGAAGAAGAGAAGATAGACTTACATTGATCACAACGATCTTAACTGGATCAACAGAAATTCCGTCACCAGAAATAATATGTCCAAGAAATCAGACTTCATCTTTCGAATTTGGCTTTCAACTGATGACTCCTAAGGGTCTTCAGAACAAAATTCAAATGTATTTCATGTTCCGCCTTAGACTTAGAGAAAACCAGAATATCATTGATGAAGACTAGAACAAACTTATTAAGAACATCACGGAAAACCCGGTTCATAAGGTCGACAAAGAAAGCTGGAGCGTTAGTCAAACCAAAAGGCATAACTAACCATTCAAAGAAACCATCCTCAGAATGGAAAGCAATTTTGGGAATACTTTACTCGGCAATTCTGAGCTGGTGGAAACCGGCGGCCAGATCAAGCTGAGAGAATATAGTAGCTCCATAAAGCTAATCGAACATATCATTAATACAAGGCATTGGATATCTATTTTTCATAGTGAGCTTGTTCAGCTCCCTATAATCAACACACATCCTCAAAGAACCATCAGACTTAGTGACAAAAACCACTGCTGCTCCCCATTCGGAATGACTAGGTCTGATCAAACCTTTGGAGAACAAGTCTTCAATTTGCTTCCTCAACTCAACCTTCTCACAGGGTGCCATTCTTCTGGGAGGAAGAACTACAGGTCGAGCTCTAGGAATGAGATCAATACGGAATTCGATTTCTCGTTTAGGAGGTAAAGAAGTGACTTCACCAAACACATCGGGATAGAGTTTGAACATAGGAGTAGAATCAGGATCACTAAGGGAAGAATCAGGAGAATAGATAACCTGCCTGCATACTCCTGAGGCATATGGCACTGAATCACCAAGGGCTTACTAAAATCATCAACAAGAGAAACAGTTTGGGTTTTACAAGAAATAACAACTTCATGCATCTTTATCCAGTCTCCTCCAAGCAACATGTCAAAAGCATTGAAACCAAGAACATAGAAATCACCAGAAAAGCGATGGTCAGAAAAGAAGAGTTTCATATTGTTACAAATCCTACTAAGGTTTGCGGGACCACCAATAGGATTAGTAACACACAAAGGTTCGGTTGCAAACTTAGGTGAAAGGATATGCTCAAACTTATCACAAAGGTCCACAGAAATGAAACTATGCGAAGCTCCAATGTCAAATAAAACACGAACAGGAAGACTAAGCAAGGTAAAGGTGCTCTGGAGAGTACCTTGGGTATCACTAGGAGCAGGTGGAGTAGGCGGAGCATGAGTGGAAGAAGTCATGGCAAAGACTCCATATCTCATGCCCTTCTGATACAAGGGACAATTATTCTTGAAATGGCCAGGTTGTAGACAGACATAGTAGAGGTTATTCTTGGTATTCTGAAGTGGAGGAATGGCGGCACCGGCAGGTTCTGGACAACTGTTGGCATAGTGACCCTTCTGATCGCACTTGAAGCAAGTGATGGAAGAAAGATCAATAGGTTGCCTCCGGGAAGAAGAAGATCCTAAACCTGGATTCTTAAGCCAATTTTGCTTCTGTCGATGGAAATTAGACTTCCTCTTCATAGAGTTGCCAGAAGAGGGCTGAGATGAAAGTGCACGAGCAACAGATGATTCCTTAGAAGTGGGGTTCTCATATCTAATGGCCATATCCATCAATCTAGTAAAAGGGCTGTGCACATGAGAAATCAGACGATCATAAAACTCTGGTCGAGCTCCAGCTATAAACTTCTCATTCTTTTTAAGAGGGGTATCAATCAAGCTAGGACCAAACTTGGAAAGTTTGTTGAACTTCCGCTCATACTCAGAAAATGACATATCCCCTTGCTTAAGATCCATAAACTCCCTATATAGCTGAGACTTCCCAGCTTCTGGCATCCACTTCGCCACAAAAGCCTCCCTAAAACACGATATCCAAACTTAAGAAAGATTCCAACGGGATAACCTAAACCAAATTCAAAAGGACTAACTCAAGACAATACCAAAATTGTTCCCAAGAAATATCTGCCTCAATAATGTTGGCTGTAACTGACTCCCACCAATCTAGGGCTGCCTCTTGTAACTGCCAAGCTGCTAACTGACGCTTTTGAGCGTCAGTGATCTCCAAACCAGCAAAATTCCTTTCCAAACTCCTCAGCCACTGTTGAGCCTCAATGATGGTCTCTAATCCCATAAACTTAGTACCACCTAGCTGAGTGAACTCCTTACAGGGACTGGTAAAATTAATGGGTGCAACTGGAGCAACACCACGACCCTGACCTCTGGCATTCCTACGATTCATTTTGGAAATTCAAGAATGAATTTTTTCTTTAGGACCAAGATAAAGGAGAAAGACAAAAGACAAGATTCAACTATAATGGAAATCCTAATCAAAGAATTCTATTAAACAAGGTGGATTCGAAAAGAAGGGAAATTCTAAGGAAAATTAGATTTTAAAACAAGAAATTTTTTATATCCAAAATAATCCTTTAAAATCATTTTATACTTGAAAATACGTTCTCTCGCAAAGAATGATTCTAAGATTGATTTTACTCATTCTAAGGTATTTCTACCTTATCTCTAATGAGTTTTTGCCCCGTAGGCTAAGGTTTGCCTAAAACCTGGCTCTGATGCCAACTGTAACATCCCGCCATTTTGGACCATTCAAATCGACAATAAAACCACACTTGTCGGACTTGAATAATTCAAAACAACAGATTGTTAATAAAATTTGGGGCAAATAAAATCAATCACAGAACCACAGACACAGAATATCAGAATAATTCGCAGCGGAATAAAATAAACATAGGAGTTCATGAAGCTCCTAGATACATAGTCTCAAACTAATACATAATACCCAAGTGTGAAAACAAATACAATGGAAAGTTTAGATACATAAGTTCTCTACTACAAAAGCAAAATCTGAGTGGAAATAACTGGAATGGAAATATCAGGTAGACAGCTAAATCTTCGGCGGATCTCTAGCTCCAAAAAGGATGAAACCAAAGCTGTGAAACTCAGGCTGACCCGAGCGTAAAGCAAAAACACAAAACACTTGAGTCAGGACATACATACTTATAAAATGTAAATCAACTCAAGTGAACTGTAAAAGAAATGCATCAGTAATTTAAAGGATACTTGGGATCGCCCATCCTTTAAGGACCCGTTAAACTATCTACTATGTAGTAATATACGCTATTATAATAATGTCTAAAGTAAAGTAAACTATTAAAATAGCATTAAGGCATTACATTTTCACCCTTAACACATTTTTATAATGCCAATAGTCTATACACTACCGTAACTCCCCGTAAACTGGGGCCGCCAAAGGATACCCCATAGGTACGACACTAAACAAACTCGTAGAAGGCGCGCTAGGGTAGGTGACACGGCACAACTAGGCAATGCCAGGGTAGATATACCAATTACACTTCTGGACTGTTGGTAACGCATAGCCGCAACTACCGCCCAACTCGATCCACACTCCCGAATCAAAGGTGCGCACCAAATCAATCACAAAGTAATAGAATGGCTAACGATGAAGTGTGTCCGATCAGAGGAGCTACCTCACTTGGCTCGTCAATTGCTCCTGTTTTAGCCACCTTATGCTAACTCACGGGAGTTAGGTACACGTAAATATACCTTTAGGATTGTCGCCACCATCCTACTTCATTCTGGAATCTCCACTGTGTACACAGTTGTTAAAGTGGTTTTCGGTATCGACAGAGAGTATGCCCATATCCGATCCCGGTCTCTTTGACAACCAAACGTTATTACAACCCATGGTTATTTCAATTTCAAATGGTTTATATTTCATATCAAACATATTCATTTTGAAACTTCATAAATCCAATGTCATTATTCTTTAAAATGTTATTCATTCTTCCAAAGTTGTAACACTTCCAAATTTCATTTAATCATAACCCCTTGAAAACGTAAAAATTTATAGATCATAGCACTTAAAAAATGTAATCTTTAGAACCATAACATTCGGAACTATAACCCTTTAGAAAATTTTGTAACATTCTGGAAATGTCACTTTTAAGAAAACGCAGCAGTACAGAAATGCTACTGTAAGAATTTGCACCGGTGCAGAATTGATACTGTAAGAATTCGCGACGGTGCAGAATTGTTACCGTAAGAATCCGCAGTAGTGCAGAATTGTTACAGTAAGAAATCGCAGCAGTTTTGAATTGTTACCATAAGAAATTGCAGCAGTTTTAAATTGTTACTGTAATACTTCCTACTACAATAGTTTATATAATCAAATAGTACATATATTTATAGTTTTTATCATAGTCATTATATCATTCTTATTATATTACTCTAATTTTAGCTATTTGGTCATTAAAGAAACCACATCTTTAGTTAAATAACTTTGTTACTATAATGTCAAATTTTAAAGCTGAAATCCTTATGCTAAGTTAAAAGTACGTTATTGACTTACACTTTATTTTCTTTTTAGTAAATAACATTTATCATTTTTATTACCCAACTTATACAATTTACATTAGTTTAAACTTACATGTCAAATGTACGTTTTAACTTACATTTTTTTCCACAAAAAACCATTTATCATTTTAATCACTATTACATGAATTAAAATTTATAATTTATAGGTTAGAATAAAATACCATTATTAAGTCAAATCGAATTATTAAATTTCAATTAACCTTCATTTTGTAAATTATCCAAAATTTACATTTCCAACTATTTATTTCTTATAATTTTAACTTATGTAAACAAATTTACAGAAATTATTACATTAAATTTTAGTTGAGATTCATATATAGAAATCCAAAATACTTAATAATTGTTAGAAAATCATTTTAAATCAACCACGGAGTTTGTATAAAATTCTCTACCCTAGGGTCAAGTAAATACGGACATATATCATTTCAATCCGCAATTTATTAATTTTCCGGGTTTTATATCATTTCAAACCCGCAATCCCAAGTCAAATAAAATTGCTCAGGCCTATCATTTCAGCCCATAACAATTTTTCTTAATCTAAAGATCATTCGGGTATTTATCATTTCAACCCATAGTGAAGGAACTTGCAGTGTGAGAACAGAATATGAAATAAACAGAACAATAAATAACATATCATGGCATATGATCACAACAGGTATAATATCATAGGAAATAACATAATAAAACATAGGTGAAATTTCTAACTTGCATATACATATCCATACAATTCAATTGTCGTCAATTCACCAAAATATAAGTACGTTGTCAAGAGTGATTACCCACCTTCTTTGGTTAGAGAAGTGATTCAAAACGCAACACAACGACTACGACAAGCACGACAAATTACGGACAAGCTTGAGTGAGAGGAGAATCCAAATCCGAAGCTTTGAAAAATAAAATAAATTCCATACATAAACAGATAATTCACATAGAAAAATAAAAGTAGAAAAATTATATATTTGTAAACATGTGAAGAGGGATTGTCTAGGGAACACATAGGTTTGGTCTAGTGTTTGTTTGGGTTCGGTCTAGGCTAGATTTGGGTTAGGGTTTGGTCTATAGGCTAGGGTTTGTGGCTACAAGGCTAGAGGAAGGCAAGTTTAGGGTTCGGCCTACATGGTCAAGGCAAGGCTAGGGTTAGGTTTTGGGTTCGACCATAGGCTATGGCAAGGCTAGGGTTAGGGTTTGGCAATTGGAGAGGAGGATGGTGGTGATGGCCGAAATAAATAAAGAATAAAAGGGGAAAAAAGGAAGGGGTTCGACTATAGGGTTTTTTTGTTGGAGGAAGAGGAGGTGGAGGCCAAATTTGGTGAAGAGGAAAGGGGAAAAGGAAGGAGAAGAGGTAGTTTTGGCTAGGGTTTGTGGTTGGAGGGAGAGGGGATAGGTGTAGAGACAAGCATGACCGAAATTTGTTGAGGAGAGGAGGTGGAAAATTGTAGAGGAAAACAAAATTTTAGAGAAGAAGAAGAAAACTTACATCAATTTGCAAAGGCACAAATGGAAAGATGAGTAGTCTAGAAAACCCTAGGATATTATATAGTCATCTCAATAGGTGGCTTCTCATCTTAGAAAATTTTTAGGGCTAAAAACATTATTTAATTATTTTTAATAATTAAACTAGAAATAAACACAATTTCCATCTTAGGAAATTCATAAAATATTCATTTTAACTTGAAAAATTAAGAAATTAAAATCTCATCTCCAAAATAACATTTTACTTAACATATCAGAAAATCAAATCGATTGGAGATTAAAAACTTAGGTTTTTCCCTTAAAACCCATTCAAATAATTTCAAAAAAAATTCATAATTCATTATTCTATCCAAAAAATGACCATACAACCAAAACATAGCATAAATTATCAAAATAACTCGAGTATTACACATAGCCGAATTCGAAAAAAATAATAAAGACGTTTCACTTATTATTCATGTTAATTTAGATGCTGGAGTTGAGATTTGACGGAGTTTGATTCCCCTAAGCTTTATCATCCAAATCCGCTTTGATTTCATTCCTTTCTTCCATTTAGAAATGCCTGGCCCATAGGTATTTCTTTTTATTATTTATGAGTGTACGTGAGAATGTATGAGAGGTTGAGGGGTTTAAGGGATAAAAGAAGGATCTATTCCTATTTTGCCTTCCTCATACATTTTTTTAAATGTTAAGGTTTAAAACAAACTTATCGGTTAATTAGTTAAGCCCTAACCCAAATAACTATCAAATTTCATCCCCAATCCCACTATATTATTCTATTTAATCTATCCAACTAAATTTTCTAAATAATGTTAAACTAAAGTTAGGGGTGTTACATGGATTCTCGTATCTTTTATTGTATATGATTTTTCAGATAGGCGGCCTATATTTTATATTGGTGTTGAGATTTTATTATTTGAGATTGAGAAATATATTCAGGCTTTGTTGTGTACTAGTCTGACTATATTTGATGATATCTCATATATTGATGATTATTGAATTTTTAATGATGATTTCTGGATATGTATGATTCACCCAATTGACATGATTTCCTGATTCATGATTTTTTATGGGTGATGACATTTTTATTCTTGCTTTCGTGGTTATTGCTATTTTATTATACTATTGTTTGTCTGTCCTTACTGTTATACTATGCATATAATATATGTGTGTGTACAACCCCTTAATTTGGATATAGTCCGACCCATGTGTTATTTATATGATACTCGAGTCCGTCTAAGACATTTTAGGTACAGGGACGATGAGACCATCTTGTACCATCTAGGCTTACAGGAGACTTATATATACTATTATTGTATATCATTTTGGTTTTGTACAGTCTTATGTATGTATTCGACATTGTGATGTATACCATACCATGTATATTTTATATTATATCTTATCACTACGTTATTGACTCTGTGTTCTCAGTTATATATTATTTATTGTGTATTGTTATGTCTTGCAGGCACACATGTTTATTGCTTTGTTCTAATACTATGTACATTTTTATATTTGATGTTGAATACATACTAGTACTAACACAAGGGCATATTCATGTGTGCACCCCACATCGCTACATTTTCCGTATTTACTGATAGTATTCTCGATAATACTTTTGGATATTATGGGTATATAAGTGGGGCGTTTATAGCCACCAAGGTAACTTTCCCTTTTCCAGGGCCACAATATCCTCCTCATCTAGAAAGATTGACCTAAGATGGTCTTTATCAACACGTTGGCTAGATTGGCCAGCCCTATTCCAAATTTATTCTGAAGAACAGCTCTTGTTACCAAATAGCTCACTCCTAACCATTTTAGATTTTTCATTTCAATCGCATTAGAAAAGAGTTGAAGGAGAGTGGCTTCCATTTCTACACTAGTCTGAGTGGCCCTATCTTTAAGCTCTGAAATTTCTTCCCTGACGCCGACAAACTCAACTTGGACTTGATTTTGGACTCGGTCTCAACTTTCACATTGGTTTTCAGATTCTCCACTTCTATAACGATCCATATTTTCAACGATGGGATATTTAAATAATTAATTTAAATATTTAATCATTAATTAAATAAAGGCCCAAAATGTGATTTTTCATATACGATCAAATCAGGACTCGAGACCACTTCCATTGAGTTCAGATTGACATTGCAAATTAAAATGAGTATAAGGACCGCTATATTTGAAGATCGAATGATTTGATGGCTGAAACGATCTCTAAATGCATGAAATTAGCATCCCACGACGCAGTTTCAGATAGCGATGAAATTTATACCGTTGGATTTGGAAAAATGAAATGATATATGCAAATAATTTTCATTGCGATCGGACGCGTCGTGTGATCGTATGGACTCGAAACGTATGACCATTTATTTGAGAAAATAAATAAATGGAATAAAGTATTAATATAAATAAGCCCAAAATCTCTCTCCCATTCAAACCCATTTCATTGTTCCATTCTAGTGAAATAAAATCATGGCCTCTTCGTCAAATCCCCTACAAAAAATAATATCAACCAATCCGCTTAACTAAAAATCGCGAAATCGGATCCAATGAGCTCATATGAATGAGAGCTACGTAATGACCGTGGTAGAATTTTTTGATCGATCGTCATTGGCGATATCCACCTTCTTGGTTGGGGTTTGAGATTGATGGAGATTGGAGCGACGATAGGCAGATCGAAGATCACCATTGCGTTCTCTCGACGACGCGCTCCTTGTTACAAAGTTTCGTTGATCACGGTCGTGCATACAAAAACTTGTCTTTAGCCATAGTAAGGTTTGCTTAGGTCGCGATTTTATATTAAGGACCGAGCTTGTCCATTTTGATTCCAATGCGGAGAGGACGCATAGTGGAGCGCGTAAGCGAAATCCGTCCGTCGATTCATCGAGAAATAAGTGAGATAAAGAGCGGAGAAGGTATGGAACATGATGGGTTTATTTATGCCTATACGTGGACATATACGAGTGAAGGGAAGGAAGAAGGATTAGTTGCTAATTAAGGTAATTAGCATTTTAATTGGTTAATTAATTATTTAAATAATCCCAATTCTTATATTGGCCATATCTTTTGCATATGAGGTCCATTTTGAATGAGGTTTCTTGCATTGTGCTCGTAATAAAAATATCTACATTTTGGTAATGGTTTGGATAACGTTTGTTGAGATAAGAGATATTGTCTCTCACTGTATTATGATTGGTTGTATAGCATTAGATCAACGTTTTGGAATCATTTTTGGTTTTAAAATGTGATTTTCCTATACTTACATACCTACTAGATTTTATAAAATAAAATAAAATTATTTCAAAATGATTTAATATCGAATATCAAATATTTTCCATCGACGTACCATTTTTAGGGAATTATTAGATTTGGGCTATTTTTGATATGATTTCCCTATTGGTTGGTAAGGATGTATTTTACATGTTGTATGTATGTTGTTTTGGATGTATGTATGGATGTTGGTTGCATGGTTGCTTGCTTGACTGTTTTTGGTTAAAAATGCTAATTGGCGATGATCGAGTGTTAGGGGGATATCTTTTACGTTGGGGTTCCATACATGCGAAAACCTGACGAACGAGATAAGTTGTAGAGTAGTGTTAGGATATGTGCCAACTAATTTGAAGGTGGAAGACGAGGCTTCGGACTTCGGGATGGATGTCGAATGTTTCTGTTTAGTTTGTACTTATCCATTTTGGTTAAGTACAAGATCAAGATGGTTGGTATTGACTATCGTAGAGTTGACAATGTCCATCACTATTGTTGATTGGTGATTTGGCCGATCATTGGCTTGGACGTCGAGGATATTTTTTGGTGCATGATATGATGGTTTGTTCGTATGACCGACTTAGAGTCTTGGTGCGATTGCTCTACGATGAGCAATTTAGATGGTGAGGCGATAATGTGGCGCTTCAACATGAGAGTTGGTATTTCAGATTATGACTCAATGGTGTATGGAGTAGGTTCCGAGATTGATAATTTCTGGACTCTACAGATCGTGCTGGAGCTGTTGGCTCGTTAGCAACATAGGGGATGGCGATGTACAACATGATGAAAAGCATTATATCTTCGATTTGTGACTCATAGGGGTAGTAGGTACCGAAGATTAGACGGGTCGTATCTTTGGTTTGTGACTCGAGTAGAAAGTAGGTACCGAAGAGGCTCGTGGGGGGAGTCGTGGAGTGGAGGAACGTTGGGAGTTCCAGATAGTGGAAATTGTATTGAGCTAGTGGGGCTCAGATGGATATGTATGTGCTAAGGGATCATTGATGACTCAGAGAGTTTTCTGTTGTACTCCGGGGCATTGTATAGTAGGGACGCCTATGGATTGGTAGCGAGGATCTGTATATCTTGGACCTATGGCTTTGAGTCTATTGTCCAGCTTTAGGCTGCGAGACACGTATCCAGTTTTTGACAGCGAGATACGAGAGTACGATAAAGTACCGAGGACTTCTACTTGTCCCTGGCTTGGGGGTCATACGAGTTATCATTTATCTAGAGCACACTGGGTGATGATTAGTATTGTTTGATGAATGTTATATATGTTATGGTTGCTTCACTTGCCACCTATTACTCTAAAGATGTCACATGAGGTATGTATTGTGCATAGGGATACCTAGACACCTTGGACAGTTTATTTAGTATGGAGTAGGTATTATAGATGGAGATATCTAGGCACCCCGATAATTTACTGAGTATGGAGTACTCTTTTATGATGTTATAGAGTAGCATATTATCGATGTTATGTTCTGAATCTTTGGTTGCAGGGATAGGTTAGGTATGATTCGTATACCCTCTGTTCCATATACTATATCATTTTATAGTATTTTGAGACTGTTTATTGCTCACACCAGACTGTTGTCTGACCCGAGGTTTTGTGCTTTGCTTCTTATTATCTCGGTACTCTTAAATGAGTTGGCTAGAGAGCAGGTGTGGATGGCATATGGTGTTCTGCAGATGGACTAGCAGGAGGTGATGTTTACTCATACTCATACTTGAGTTGTTATTGTATATACCGATGTGTGACACTATAGAGCCTTGATAGTGTTTGACTTATTATTATTAGAGACAGTGTATCAGTTGAGTTTATGTATCAGTTGTATAAACTATTTTACTATGTTATATAACTCTGTGGATCGTATACTCTGATGTTTAGTTCACATTGTTATTACTATCCCGACTATTTTATATCTGCATTGGCTATTATATTTTATCTGATGCGATGTGAGATACACGAAATGTATGTGGTTATTTGATGTCTCCTTTTTTTCTTCTTTTCCATTCTCTTCTCTTCTATTTCCTCTTCTTTGCTTCTTTTCTTCCCTTTGACAACCATTCTGCACCGTAGGTGTAGGGTAGTCGTTACAACTTCAACATGAAACATTGCTAACTATATGTCCTTTGTTTTGAATTGTTCTTCGTGCTTAGCATAAAGTGTGGGTGTTCTTCTACTAATCATTGATAAATGCAATCGCTTGCGTATGGACCTTAGATAAGTCGGCCGTTCTTTCTTTGGAATTCTTGGCTAATTTTATGCTTCATCCTTTTTCTTAGTCATGTTAGCCAATTCTTGTTTATAGCCTCCTACTATCCTGTCGTGATTGGCACTCCGAGAGTCAAAAAGTCCGGATGATTAGCTGGTCAGCCCAATTCATGTCAAAGAAGTCTTTCGCTATCCTTTTCCATTCAAAAAGCTGACCCGCGATCTCCTTGACTTTGTTAACGTTTTGTTGAGTGATGTCCCTGACATTGCAGTTAAACATTAACCCTTCTAAGAAATAATCAGGCAGAGCAGCCTACATCCTAGTAGTGATGGCTAAGGACTGGCCTATGAGGTGTGGAGACAGAGAAGCATGACTGGAAGTTCCTTTGGATTTGTGGGAAACAGAAATTGAGATGGTAGCAGGTCGAAATGATGAAGGTTGTTACTATGAAGACTGAGAGTGGGAACATGGCAAACTAGAGAAAGAACTGAGCTTGGAATGATCATGCGAACCCTTCTGTTCATCTAAGCGGCACTAATTCCTTTCAGCATCGTGAAGCTCTTTCTCTTCATGGCGGTGCTAACTACCATCCTCTTATTGGCACTCCATTTCTTTTCGTCTCCTTATTTTGGAGTTGGTCTCTTGATGGGTGTTGGGATGTCAATTATAGAACTCTGGAATTGAAGAACGACGCTGATCTATGTCCAAATAGATTTGTCAAAACGATCTATGCCCGTTGTATCGAAAAATAAGAGGGAAAGTGTCAGAACAAAGGCATTGGATTAAGAACAAAGGTAAGGATTGACTATGCCTCATTTGTGCTACACCTTAAATCCCCGTGACTTCAACCACATGTTCTGAATTATATAAATAAAATAAAATAATGGAAAGGAGGAAATATAATTATTTAATTCGAAATACGTGGTTGAAATTACGGAGGATTTGAGATGTAGCCGATATACATAATGATACATTGGCTAATCGACTAAATTTTCACGTATGATCATTATATATTTATAGAAGATTTGTAAGTTCAAATAACTTGGTTGCATTATTTAAGAACAAGGGCTCAATTTTAACAATGTTGCTTCTCAATATGTACCCTTTATTAGTTGGTTATATAATCTAATATTTGGAGTTGACATGCAAATTATTCCATAGAGCCGTAGGTAAATTTTTCTGACTAATGTACCTTTGTTTTTTTTCAGTTACTACTGTATTAGAATTTTATTTCTCTTTGTTAAATGACTTACGAAGTCCATTGTTTCGCAAAGAAAGTAAATTTTAGAATTTTTATCCGAAAGGATGCCACTGTTAGAACTTTGATTTTGATGTTTTGATCTTGACAACTATATAAGTTTATATTATATGAACTAACCATATTGTAGGAGAAGATACTATTCTACTCGACAATAGATTGAAGACCAACAATTCAAAGAGAAGTTTTAAATTTTATAAATGGTTTGTCTATACTCTAATTTAGTAGTTAATCATTGTTAAAATCTCTCCTAGGTGGTATATGCATGCACACAATGTTTTAAAATTATTTTCAAAATCATATACACACAATAAAAATTGTTTATACCAAGTTCATAATCAAAAACCTTTCAGATAGAAATATATATGGCAGAAAACAAAAATTTCAATCGACTGAATGGGTGCGTTCAGTCGACTGAACAATCCTACTCAGTCGACTGAACTAAGTGTCTTTTCAAAAATAAAATTTGAATTTGAATTTTTAAATATTGAAATTTTTTCTTTGGTCGACTGAATATTCATAACAGCTATTTTTCTGAACGGTCACCTCCTTTTAACGAACGGAAACAACCCTTGATTCAAGAGCTATTTTCATATCTTTTAACCGTATCTTTTCACGAAGAATTACATCTTTTAAACACTATATATAGCCTTGAATTCAGTTGTTTTCAATAAATTAATTCTTCGGTTCTATTCTAATATTCTTGTTATCTAAAATTCTGCCATTTGCTTTCAAAAAACCTTTCTAATCACTCGACATTCAAGCACAAATTTATTTGTGATTAAAATATCTTTTGATCTTCATAAACTACACTATTGTTAGCGCCAAAATTGGTCACTAACACCCAAATCCAGATGAAAGCACCAACCAACGATTACAGATAACAGATAGAATGTATGTAGAGAGTATAAATATGAAGAACTGTGAAAATTAAAAAGAAAGCAGTTATGATAGAGGATTTATAGTGGTTCGGCTGACTCTGGCCTACGTCCACTCTAGAAATTTCCTTTTTATTGATATGAGAATCAATTACATTTACAATCCAGAGTTTTTAAAGCAATAATGATAGAGTAGCCTTAATGGGGAAGAAGGAGGAAAACCGAATGAATATCCCCTTTTCTGAAGCCCCACATGCCGTATTTATAGGCAAAACCCGAGCTGCTGGGCTTCTTGAGTAATCCGGGCACATCAAGGCCATAGCTGAACCCAACTTCGTCATTATGACCGACCCCAAGCTTAGATACACCGACCCAATATTTCCTTGGGAATGACTCAAAGGTGACCCAGAGCAAACTTGCTTGCGACTCGAAGTAATTCAATGCCAAACTCACTCCTTCAAGACACCGATCCACTTTAGCCGACCCGAAGAAAAGCATTGACCGAACCGAAGTGAGAATAGTTACCGACCCAGAGTGCTCTTCCCATGCAGATCCCATGTCCCCCTTGCCAAACGACCCACTACGGCCGAACCACATATGGCCGGTCTACGTTCTAATCCCCTCGAGGCCGAACCGATCCATACCGAGCCACTTCAACCAAATATCCTCCCAATTAGACCGAACCACCTATTGTTAATCCAAACGGATTGCACCGATCCCGAATGACCGACCCACATGGTCGAACTCCTTTGACCGAATGCTCGTGACTGACCCACCTTAGCTGACCAAGTTTAGCTGATCCACGCATGCCGACTGACTTCAACACACCGACCCACACCAGCAAGACCGATCCACACCATCCAGACCAACCCAAAGCATGCCGAACCACTACCCTATGCCAGTCCACTCCATCATGACTGAACCATGTTACGCTGAACCCCGGTTCTGTAATCATATTGTCATCCGTGATTGATCGTCTATCCATCCAGTTGAACCAAATCTGTCGTATTCCATCCTCGATAATCGAGCAATCGATTTAGTTAAATCTGCCTATTTACAGCCTTGCCAAAAGGCGTGTTAACAACTGTATACCAAAAAGGAGAAGATTATAGGAAGGGTGTACTCTAAAGGCTTATCCGTGCGATCTACGGAGCACAATCAATCAAGAATATTTAATGTACTGTTGAAGTCCTGTTCAGTTGCTCAAACGGTAGAAATCCTATTCAGTTGTCTAGGCGGCAGAAGTCCTATTCGGTTGCTTAGGCGGTGTAATACCTATTCCTCTGGGTTAAGAGAGGGTTGATAGTTAAATTCTAAAAGGAGTCCGGGACTGGACGTAGGACGGAAGTTCGAACCAGTATAAAAATCCCCGATGTCATTTACTTTACTATTTACTTTTTACATTTCATTCCGCACTAGTAGATAACTTTAGTTTCTCTTCCATATTACGATCCTTAGCAGCACTTTCAATTGGTATCATAGCAAGGCCATCATATAACCATAACACAGTTATTTGATACATAGTTAATATAGAAAATAACACAAACACAAGTTTTATTGAAGGTCAATCCACTGCACGACCACCACTATTTAATGGTTTGAATTACAATTATTGGTCAACTCGAACGAGAATTTTTATGCAAGCAAATGGATATGATACTTGGAATATTACTCAAAATGAATACACTATTCCCAGTACACCTTTTGCAAAATGGTCAAATACACACAAAAAAATAGATGCTACATCGAATGCAAAAGCTATGAATATGTTATTTTGTGCCTTAGACAAAAATGAATTTAATAGAGTTAGCATGTGTATAATTGCTTATGAAATTTGGAGAACTCTTAAAGTCACACATGAAGGAACTAATAAAGTTAAACAAAGCAAGATTTCTATGCTTAAAAATCAGTTCCAAAATTTCAAAATGAGACCAGATGAAACCATAAATGACATGTATTCGAGATTCCAAGACATACATCATTCACTATTGGCGCCAAGAGAAAAAAATTCAGATTTTGATATTGTCTCTAAAATTCTAAACTCTTTAATGAATGAATGAGAACGAAAAGTCTTAACTATTGAAGAAACTAATGACATTTCTACCATCAAACCTGAAGAGCTAATTGGAAATCTCATGTCATATGAAGTGAATTTGCAGGCTAAGCGAGATCAAGCATAAGATAAAAGGAATATTGCATTCAAAGCTGAACAAGAGGATTCAGATTTAGATAAAGATGACATGGCATTGATCGCAAATAATTTCAAAAAGTTTTTAAAATTCAGAAAGAAGAAGAAGTTTGGAAACAATAGGAAAGACAACTCCAGTAAATTGCCAGCCTCAAATATTGAATACTACGAATGTCAAAAGAAGGGTCACATGAAGAAAGACCGACCTGATAGAAAGAAAGAAAGATAGATTCAAGAATAAGAAGGACAAGTACAAAAAGAAGCAAGCATTTTCTGTTACATGAGATAATTCAGAATCATCTTCATCATCAGACAGTGACACAAACAGCGATTCTGAATGAGTCAAATTCTGCTTATGGCTTCAACTAATGATGTAAGTGATTTAACTTTTGATGATTTAATTGATATAAATTTAGAATTGTTAGATTAACTCAAAGAAGTTAAAAGAAAGTATAAAGATGCATTGGAAAAACTAAATAGAACTAAAATAGAAGTTGATATGCTAAGAGATGAAAAGAAAATCTTAAAAGAAGAACTTTTTAATACACAAGAATCTTTGTCTATTGTTTCCTCTCAACTCACTATGCAATCAAATGAAGTAGAAGTGCAAAAAGAAAGGAATATGACATTAGCTTCAGAAAATCATGATTTAAAATTAAATGTTAAAATTCTTGAATTGAAAAATACTAGTCTCAAAACTGAGTTAGAGAATATCACTAATAATGTGACCAATTTTAATAAAGGAAGAGAAAATCTTTTTAAAATTATTAGTAATTCTCAAACTACTACTAGTAAGAATGGATTAGGATATAAAAATTCTTCGAAAACAATTTGAAAGAAGAATAGTATATCATATAAAAATTTCAATTTACATAATAATTTTGTAAAAGCAAAACCAAAGCAAAATGTTCACTCAAAAGAAAGAAATCGGTAAAATAAATACTATAAAAATTTGGATACCAAAAACCAATAATAATTTAATCAGAAATAAGTATATAAAATCATTTATAACTTTAGTTCATAAAAATAAAGATTTTGCTTATAAAGGGAATTCTAAACCCTCTTGGGTTTGACTTCCTAAGATCTAATCCTTGTGACCCTAATAAAAGGTGGGTACCAACGCCATTCATATATTTTTTGTAGGTACCGACTACGAAAAGAGGAAAGTGGATACTAGACAGTGGTTGCTCAAAACATATGACAGGAATAAAGGTATGCTGACAAACGTTATCTGCTCGGATGAAGGATCTGTCGCATTTGGAGATAATTCCAAAGGCTATATCATTGGCAAATGCGATGTGAGCAATGACAGTACATCTAACTTACCTCTTATTACAAATGTTTTATTAGTTAAAAATTTAAAACATAATTTTCTAAGTATAAGTCAACTATGTGATAATGGTTTTAATATAACTTTTTCAGAAAATAAATGCAACATTTTTTATCAAAATAATAACCTTATATTTGAAGGAACCAGAGAAAGAAATATTTATATATTAAATATGAAAGTAAATCATAGCACAAATATGTGTCTAGTAGCCAAAGATAATGATCCTTGTTTATGGCACAAAAGATTTTGTCATTAAAGCTATAAACAAATTGTCTAAAAATAATTTTGTTGAAGTTTTACCAGAAATGAATTTTAAAATAAAAAATATTTGTGATGCTTGTCAATTAGGAAAATTAACAAAATCTTCTTTTAAATCAAAGAAAATGATTTCTACATTACAACCGCTTGAATTATTACATTTGGATCTTTTTGGACCAACTCAAGTTCAATCTATAAACCATAATAGATATGTTTTTGTAATAGTAGATGATTTCTCAAGACAAACCTGGACAATATTTTTGAAAAATAAAAGTGATACTTTTGAAAAATTTAAAATATTTGCTAAAAGAATTCAAAATATCAAGAATTTAAAAATTAAAATTATCTGAAGCTATCACGGTGGTGAATTCGAAAATGAATCTTTTGAAAATTACTATAATAAGAAAGGAATTGTTCATAATTTTTCATTTCCTAGAACTCCACAACAAAATGGAGTTGTAGAAAGGAAAAATAGAACACTTCAAGATTGTGCTAGAACTTTATTGAATAGAAGTACTCTACCAAAACCTTTTTGGGCAGAAGCTGAAGCAACTGCTTGTTATGTTTTAAATAGAGTTTCCATCAGACCGTTAACTAAAAATACACCATATGAGCTTTTTAATGGAAGAAAACCTAACATATCATATTTTAAAGTTTTTGGTTCAAAATGTTTTATATTGAATACAAAAGATAAGCTTGGTAAATTCGATCCAAAATCTGATGAAGGAATATTCATTGGTTATTCGGAATGAAGCAAAGCTTAGAGAATTTATAATAAAAGAACTATAGTAATCGAAGAAACACTTCATGTGTCATTTGATGAAAATTTCAAAGTTAACCAAAAAATAGAAGATGAAGAAATTATTTCTAAATCAAACAACTCAGATGATGATTTTGAAAATATTGAAAATAATACAGACAATAATTTACAAAATAACAACGATATAAGATCACCACCAAGACTTCTAAGAAATCACCCTGTTGAAAATATAATAGGAGAAATAAATACCAACGTAAGAACACGAAGTCAACTAAATCAAATGGGTCACGTAGCTTTTCTTTCGAATATTAAACCCAAAAATGCTAAAGAAGCTTCAGCTGATGATTATTGGATTATAGCTATGCAAGAAGAATTAAATCAATTTGAACGCAATGACGTTTGGGACTTAGGTCCTAGACCAAGTAATCAAGGGTTATCGGTACAAAATGGTTTTATAAAAATAAAGCTAATGAGTAAGGAAATATTATTAGAAATAAAGCTAGGCTAGATGCTCAAGGTTATAATCAAGAAAAAGGAATAGACTATGATGAAACATTTGCACCCGTAGCTCGTCTAGAAGCTATACGTATTTTATTAGCATATGCATGTTTTAATAATTTTAAACTTTATCAAATGGATGTAAAAGTGATTTCTTAAATGGTTTTATAAAAGAAATTGTTTATGTAGAACAACCTCCTTTATTCACACATGAAAAATATCCAGATCATGTTTACAAATTAAAAAGGCTTTATATGGTTTAAAACGGGCACCTCGTGCTTGGTATGTCTGTCTTAAAAGTTATTTAATTAATTTTGGTTTTAAAATCGGTGAAGTAGATCAAGCTTTTTTTATAAAACAAGATAAGAATGATATTTTAATAATTCAAATCTATGTAGATGACATTATTTTTGGTTCCACAAATGAAAAATTATGTCAAGAATTTTCAGAAATTATGACAAGAAAATTTGAAATGTCTCACATGGGAGAACTTTCATATTTTCTTGGTTTACAAATTAAACAATTAATAAATGGAATTTTTATTAATCAAGAAAAATATAGTAATAATCTCCTAAAACGATTTGGTATGGAAAACACTTCTACTAAACCAACTCCTATGAGTGCAACATTACATCTCGATAGAGATGAAAATGGCAAAAGTGTTGACCAAAAACTATATCGTAGTATGATTAGTTTATTATTATATTAAGTTCTAGTCGACCAGATATAAAAAATGAGTGTATGCTTATGTGCATGATTTCAAGAAAATCCCAAAGAATCACATTTGCGGGCAGTGAAGCGAATTTTGCGATACTTAAGTAAGACTAAAGACTACGGTCTCTTTTATCCAAAAGAATGTACTTTTGAATTAGTATCATATAGTGATGCTGATTTTGGGGGATGTCGAACGAATTGACAGAGTTCTAGTGGTACTTGTCACTTTATTGGACGGTCTTTAGTATCTTGGTTTAGTAAGAAACAAAATTGTGTTTCACTTTCGACGTGTGAAGCAAAATATATCTCTGCTGTTTGGCATGTGCTCAAGTAATCTACATGCAGCACACACTACAAGATTTTGGAATAAATCTTTCAAATTCAACAATTTACTGTGATAATACACGCGCAATAAATTTACCGATCCAACAAATCATTCTAGAACAAACACATAGATATAAGGCATCATTTTCTTAGAGATAATATAGAAAAAGGGAATATTTCATTAGAATTGGTATTATCAAAAATCAGATAGCTGATATATTTACAAAACCTTTAAATGAAAATATATTTATAAAATTACGTCGAGAATTGGGTATTATATCTTTACATGATTTATAATTAATTAAATAATATTTTTAAGAAAAATAAATTTTTTGTTATATCAACTATTACCAGAGAACTCAGGTCGCTGGAAAGGTAGTTGTATGTATTTCCATTGTGCTATATTGTTTCTTATTATATCAACTATTACCTTCCTCAAATCACCTGTACGGTTATTATTTCTCATCCTTTTCTACCTCAAATTTTTCCTTAGCCATAAACGTTTACTCATTTTGCTTCTCGGGTTTCTTTCACCTGAAATAGTGCATACTCCTGTATATAAAGGCTCCAACTTCAATTTTTTCTACATTATTCCTTCTACAAATTTTCTTAGTTCAATACTTTTAAAAAAAATTGTTTACAAACACTAAAATGTCTTCACAAGAAGAATCAAATCGGTCTTCAATTGTTTTTAGCACCCCCACTTCTGAATCGTCAAAGAATTCCAACAAATCCACTCCTGTTTATATTCCAGTTAAAATCACACCATCTTCAACACATCATACTGGATATACGCCACAGGAAAAATGGACTAAACGTAACTTACGTTTTGCTTCTCCATCCACGAAGGATAAAATTGATGATATTCATCATTACCAAAGAGAGACTCTGGAACTGCAACACGAACTGTACTGTGAACGAAAAGTGAATGCTAAACGCTTAAACTTTCTAGAATAAGTCGCTTTGAAGTTTTGCGGGTCTTGATCAAAATAGTGCGTGCATCAACCATCGCCACAACATTCTCAAGTGCCACCCAATTCTTGGGAACGAAGCCCACAACGTCCTCAGGTGTCACCAAACTCCTGGGAGCATAATAATGTATGGTCGCCTATTCGACCATTGTAAGAAATAATGAAGGTTGAACCGCACTCTGACGATTCACAATCCTCTGAAAACTAGGATTTTATGTATATTGTTTTGAAATAAATTTTGTATGTTTTATATGTTTTTCTATTCCATAATAATATATTTTTTGTTGTTTTCAACAGATTACAATTATAAAAAATTTTAAGTATTTATATTTTTTAGTTTTTGAATAGAAAATATTTAGCTCATATGTCAAACATTCAAAAAAAGAACTGTTTTAATCAACTAAATCGACCCAGGCAGTCGACTGAAACTTCAAATTAAACCTTTTAATATCCAAATTCAGTCGACTGCCATACCAATTTCAGTCGACTGAAAATCAAAGTTTTTAGGCTAAATATTCCCGAATAAATTTTCCTGCACAATAGTCGACTAAATTAAAATTTCAGTCGATTGAACATTCTTATATGCTTTTTTTCTTCCAATTTTCAGTCGACTGCCCCAATAAATTCAATCGACTAAATTTGACGAAATTAAGGCAAAAACTTGCGGGAAGAAATTCTCTGCATAACAGTCGACAACCCAAAGATTTTGAGTCGACTGAATGATGTATTTCTGGTTTTAAGAAAAACAAATGCACGATTCCCAACTTACATTTTCCACTACCCTATATATTTATCTTCTTCATTTCAAACTGTACCTCATTTCAGCCAACTAAACCCTAGCCCTCATTATTCTTCAATTCAATTTTTATTACTTCAAATCAATTCAATCCAATGGCACCTAGAACCAAAAGAGCTAGAGAATCTTCGGCCGAACCATCCGAGAGCCAAATAAGATCATGCCTTCACAATGAAATTGCGGTTACCCGATTCAACGCCATGAAAAGCTCAAGGATCTTTGATGACTCCTTCGTCAAATTTCCCAACTTTAATGCTTACATCATTCGCGAAACTGTCGAAGCTAGCGGGCTTGATAGCTTGATTGGTTTCGATGCCAATAATGTCAAAATCTACCCCCTCCTCATCAAGCTCTTCTTCTCCAACATGAACTTGGATCACCAATATCCAAAAAACAAAGATGACTGCATCTGGACGTTGGTTTGTAGCATCCGCATTTATCTCCCTCTTCAACGGATCGGCCATATTCTCCGTTGTCCATCCGA
This sequence comes from Allium fistulosum, assembly GCA_030737815.1. Classification (NCBI taxonomy): domain Eukaryota; kingdom Viridiplantae; phylum Streptophyta; class Magnoliopsida; order Asparagales; family Amaryllidaceae; genus Allium; species Allium fistulosum. The sequence continues at coordinate 1,084,928,434 of CM060904.1, forward strand.
AATAGTCGACATCAACGACATTGAGGTCAACATGGACAATTGAGATGAAGTCTCTCATCAATTTCTCTCCGTTGATATGACCGCTCTTAAATCTATCACCTAAGGCGCGCATTGTTCATCGTGCCCTCATCTGATCTATTCAACCTCATATTGGGAGTTACGAGAAGGTCTACAAAAGAGACTTCCAAGCACTCTACGCCATCTACTCCTCTTAACATGTGAATTGGTCCAAAGTAATTCTTGATGAATTTCTAACCGTCAACCACAAGAAAAGTTACAAAACCATCTTCTATGGAGCATACATTATGCGCATTCTCATGAATTTCGAAGTCACCATCCCCGATGTCGACTTCATCACCGTTGGAGAGCTAAACTCATAAGACTTAACTCTAAGACTTTAAGTCTTATGAGTTTGCCAAAATGTCCGCCACCTCAACAAATCATTGGCTTCCAACACTGGCCGGCAAATCAAGCACAAAGGATTCCACAACCCCATGAAACACATATTGGCTCCTCCTCCGCTTCCCATCACATTGAGGAAGAAAAAGACGACAAATTACAAGAGCTTCAAGGAGATTTTGATGCAAAGCAAGGCCTTGTCACTCTCTCCCAAAATCAAAGCAAGCTCAATCGACAATTGGTCGCCGTCAAGAAAAATGTCGTTAGGACCAATAAGAAGCTCAACTCCATCAAGGGTTTTTTAAATAAATATGGGAGAAGATCTCTTGCACCGGCTCTACTTCCACAAGTATTGTCGAGAATCCCGCTCCTTTCACTTGGACTACATCTGAGGAGGAAGAAGAGGAAGAGGAAGAATTCGATAGCAAGGAAGTTTAGTTTTAGTTATCTGATCTTATGCTTTTTTTTTGTTAATTCCGTTGTTTGTTAATTTGTAAATGCACATTTGTTGTTCGTTTAAATATGTTGTTTGTTTTAATGTTGAATTAATGTTGTTTGGTTGATGTTGGTTTAAATGCAATTTATCCATGTTATCAAGTTTACTTGTTGTTGATAAATATCAAGTTTATTTACACTCATCCATACTACTATTGTTTACCATGTTATTCAATTATTCCTTTTTGTCGATGACAAAAGGGGAGAAGTATATGATGTTTAGCAGGTAGATCGTTTATTCAGGGGAATTACAATTATATTTTATAAATTTTTATAAACTTTTAAACTTGCATAGTTGTCATCATAAAAAAGGGGAGAATGTTAGAACTTTGTATTTTGACGTTTTGATTTTGACAATTATATAAGTATATATTATATGAACTAACCATATTTGCAGGGGAAGATACTATTCTACTCGACAATAGATTGAAGACCAACAATTCAAAGAGAAGTTTCAAATTTTGTAAATGGTTTGTCTATAGTTAAGTTTAGTAGTTAATCATTGTTAAAATCTCTCCTAGGTGGTATATGCACATTGTTTTAAAATTATTTTCAAAATCATATACACACAGTAAAAATTGTTTATATTAAGTTCATAATAAAAAACCTTTCAAATAGAAATAAATATGGCAGAAAACATAAATTTTAGTCGACTGAATGGGTGCATTCAGTCGACTAAAACCTCTACACGTGCACAAGTTCATTTGAAGGTTCAGTCGACTGAACCACCATATTCAGTCGACTGAACTAAGTGTCTTTTCAAAAATAAAATTTAATTTTCGAATTTTTAAATATTCAGAAGACTGAAATTCTTTCTTCAGTCGACTGAATATTCATAACGGCTATTTTTCTGAACGGTCACCTCCTTTTAACGAACAAAAATAACCCTTAATTCAAGAGTTGTTTCCGTATCTTTTGATCATATCTTTTCACGAAGAATTACATCTTTTAAACTTTATATATATAGCCTTGAATTCAGTTGTTTTCAATAACTTAATTCTCTGATTCTATTATAATATTATTGTTATCTAAAATTCTGCCATTTGCTTTCAAGAAACCTTTTTAATCACTAGCACAAATTTATTTGTGATTAAAATAATATCTTCTCATCTTCACAAACTACACTATATACCACAAAGGAGAAGATTGTAGGAAGGATGTATTCTAAAGACTTATCTGTGCTATCTACAGAGCACAATCAGTCAAGAATATTTAATGTATTGTTGAAGTCCTATTCGGTTGCTCGGGCGGTAAAAGTCATATTTGGTTGTCTAGGCAGTAAAAGTCATGTTCGGTTGCTCAAGCGATGTAATACATATTCTTTCGGGTTAAAAGATGGTTGATAGTTAAATTTCAGAAGGAGTCTGCGACTGGACGTAGAACGGGAGTTCGAACCAATTCAAAAATCTTTGGTGTCATTTACTTTACTATTTACTTTTTTACATTTTATTCCGCACAAGTAGATAACTTCAGTTACTATTTCATATTACGATTCTTACGAGGCACTTTCAGCCACTGCTTTCGATAATTAAAATGTGCAACTTCATACGACAATTGTACATGCAGCCACCTTTTCCCCGTTGTTTGGTCAATGATGTTCTTCATCCAAGAAGTTGATGTTAGGTGAGTCTTACATCTAAATTCTCCTTTCTCCTTCAAATGTATTAACTAGCAATTTACACGTGTTTACATTTAGCTTTACTTTGATTATGTGTGTTATTTACACGTGTTTATGATTTATTACCTATATTTATCAGTACAAATTTGTGATAGGTGTGTGGTTCGACTGTAAGTATTTAATTATGAATGTTTAGTTTGATGTCTTTTTTTGCTATAAATTTAACTTTGAATGTCTAGTTTGATGTCTGTTTGTGTTATAAATCTAACAACATCGTGCTTTTGTCGCAATGTCATTGACTACTATACCAAGATGTACCCTTTGCGCAAACATCACCTAAGTTACAAATTTTCGAATCTTTTAAAAACATAAAAACAAATCTTATGTACCATTTGCTAAATCATCGTGTGTGCAAAGCATGAGGCACAAACTAGTCATGTACAAAAGTTTAATGTTGTTAATTTTTGTTGTATGTTACGTAAATTACGGTGTAACGATGAACCACAAGGATAAGTGCTGAACAAATTTTATCTGTAAACTCCAATGAAACGAATTGAGCTAAATATTTTAACGAATCGAGTTGTCCTGAAAAAATCAACCTTCAAAGTTAGACTTTCGAAAAACGAACGTCAAGACGCTGCTCAAAATATAGGGCCCAAGCTCGGTTTTCAAAAAATGTGCCTCCCCGCTTTGATACTCCATTTTTTAGTAGCTAAAATATATTTATCGAATTCTCTTTTGTTTGATAAAAATTCACGATTCAGCAATAAAAAATAAATTCACTTTGTATATGTTAACTCGCCTTTTAGCGAAGCGGATTTCAATTGAATTCAGAAAATCAAAAAAAGAATGAAATAATTCACCAACTTGAAAACGCGATCGGAAGAAGAAAAAAACATCTTGAAAAAGTTTCAACTGACTGAAATGAAGCTAAGTACACAACTCGGTCCCGAGTCGTTTAGTTCAGCACTGACCTATTTCTTCTCCCCTTCTTATTTCCTAAACTCCATATACCCCATGTGCAACTCCAACTACTCGAGATCAAGTGATTTTATAAGAGTTTGGACGAGCGACTTTGAGGATTAATAAAAAGAAAGCGGGATAAGTCAAGTGTTATCGAAGACTGTTAGAATCAACCACAAGTCGATGGAAAAGAGGCTGAAATACATTAAATAAAAGATAGAAGAAGAATAAGTGAAGAAATCATTTTGCATAACTAAAACAAGTAAGTGCTAAGTCATTTAACTCGACACAGAGTTGTTTTCTTGGGTTTTGTGCCTTCGAGCTCTCTTGTACAACATCGGGCTATCTCCTGGACCTCGGTACAAGTAGACTTCGGACCTATTGGTTCTGCTTCACACTTCTATCTTCTTCTTCTTCCTTGAATACTCTTCATTGTAAATCTAAGACCCATAAGATTGTGATCAGATCCGATATACTAGTTATAATCTGAAGAGAAGACAAGTAATAACAAAATATAAAGTGAACGTAGGCCAAAGATTTTCGAACCATTATAAAATTATTGCGTCTCCTTTTACATTCCTATGATTTATGCTTGTTTGATTTGAATTTTTACATTTTTGTGCTTTCATCTAATATTTGGGTGTTGGTGCCGTTTTTGGCGATAACATTTTGATGATTTCACTGAAAAAGAATCAGATCTATAGACTTGAATCTTGAATATGAGAATTAGAGAAAATGAAGAGACTCAACACTAGATCTAAGGCTAGAGGAAGCCAACCTGAGACTGGAGGTAGCCAGGAGATGTCTTCAAATTATAATCAATCCATCTATGTAACTAGAGAAGAGATGGAAAAAATGATGAAGGAGATGTAGGATGGAATGATAAGTAGACAACAGAAAATGCTGGAAGCATTTTTTCAAAGGATGGGACAATAAGGAATAGCTGGAGCTGTTGGAATTCAGAACCAAGGACCAAGAACTAATGTAGGAACATCTGGAGTCGGAGCGAAGCAAACTAAAACGATGCCTCTATGAATAGAACCATTCAGTACCTACCCAAATCCACTTGGTACAGAGATAATTTTACTCGGAGGCAATGTTGGTGTGAGCTTGGGACGCGCTGAAATGCCGGGAGCAAATGATAATGGAGCCAGAAATGCAAACCAGAACGTGAATGAGCAACGACCGAAGGAGTATGTGCTAGAATCTCCCTGCAGAAACGGAGGACAGAATAAAGTTAGAGGCGCAGGACAAAAAGAAGATGTGCAGCCAGAGGTGTATGTACCAGAATATCTACCGGAGTTCCTCCTCAAGATTTGGGCCAGAATGTAGCTAGTGGTCTAAGAATTTCGTTAGATCATAACAACCGGATGGTTGAGATGATCAGAAGAATAGTTAGAAGTTGACCTCTAGACCAAAGTTTGGAGGATATAAAAAGGAATCTATTTACGTTAACATTTGAAATGCGAAGAATCCTCCTGATTTCAAGCTTCCGACGCTGAAAATGTACAATGGGCAATCTGATCCAACAATTCATTTAATGAGATATATCCGACACATGGAAGTGTTAAGTGCTTCTGAGGAAGAAATGGGGCGGCACTTCCCGTTATATCTGACAGATTTAGCAGTGGTGTATTTAAGATAGCTGGAGAATGGGTCCATAAGCACATTGACCGACTTGGTGAATAAGTTTATAAGGCAGTTCAGAGTTCACATCTCACAGTCAAAGAATGTAATGACACTATAGAGCGTGAAGCAAATGGCCGAAAAGAACCTGAGAAGCTACTGACTAGGTTTAACGCGGCAGTTGCTGTTGTCGATAGGCCGGACCCATCCATGATTCTAATGGCGGCAGTTTCAGGTTTTGCAAGCAAGACTAACTTTAAGATTGCTTTGGAAAGGGATTTGCCAATGAACCTTATGAAGTTCTATCATGAAACTGAAAGACATTAGCTTCAAGAAGACGCCAAAGCCTAGTTGCAACTAAAAAGGATCTCTAGATTTCACTTCACACTTCTATTTTCTTCTTTCTTAAATATTCTAAAAACTCCATTGTAAATCTGAGATTGACTAGATTCTAGTCAGATTTGGTATAACTAGTTGTAATCCGAAGAGAAGACAACTAAAAAAAATGTAAAGTGGATGCAGATCGGAGATTATCGAACAACTATAAAATTCTTGTGTCTCCTTCTACTTTTCTGCGAATTATGCTTGTTTGATTTGGATTTCTACAATTTTGTGATTTCATCAAGATGTAGAAGTTGCCGTTGAACACGTAATACAAACTTTAGGTAATTAAAAACAACATTTACATTTAGTTTACAAATATTGAAAAAGCATATGAATGGCACCTTTCCTAATATCAACCTGGCAACCGTGAATGTACCAAATTTTGTTATAAAATTTACCGTACGTATATATTAGATTAGGATGAGTTAATACTATTATTTATTGCTGAGTACAGTCCGGTATCCTTTTGTAAAGATTTTCTTCAAGACGTGAATCAGCTTGTTATAGTTGAACATGTACTTTAGTTTCTTCTCAACTCCATCATTCATCACCCCACACAATTTGATAATACTATAATGCAAATACATTGTTAGAATACAAGTGGCAAAAGTTGTGATGTGATAGTAGTGGTTGTAACTTAGAAACATCAATCACTATGTCTTATATTAATCTGCCATTCTCCTATATAAAAAATTAGTCTGCTGCTCCTAGGGTCGGGTACAACTGTCAAAACTTGGCCACCAAGTGATTTTATTCAATTCAATTATAAGTTAACTTAACAACTTAAAAGACCTTTCTTTTCCATTTTGAACTAATTTACTTTTATGTTATTATTATTTTCTATTTTGTTTCTTACAATTGACTAGTGAGTACTTATTCAACGTTCAAACATACTGTTAAAAGATTCAGAATACGTGTTCCATTTTACATAATACTCAAAAATATATAGAAAAATCTACTCGCTGTATATAATATCAATCGAATACATTTAACTTCGATCTTATAATGACAGCGATATACTGCTGATCGTTAATATTTTAAGACTGGTCGACCAACATGAAGTACCATTTCTTTTATTTTCCTTTGGTAATTTATTTTATTTTAATTAGATGAAGAAACAGAAAGGAGGTTTCCTTTTTGTCATTAATGTAGAAAAAATAACGACTTCTGTCATTAACAAAATAACTGGACGCCTAAGTAAAGTTAGGTTCCTTTTTGTCAAAATAAATCGTTAATAGTGCGTTCAATTAATCATAACAAATGAACAAGGAATTCTTACATTGGCTTTAGTCTATGCTACAGCACCCATTTTATATTGCTGAATGACAAAATAGACAGCTAAGCCTAAGATACAAACGGAACGAGGATAACGATCTCTCTTAAATATAAAGCTCTGCCATCGGACGGGTCTGAGACATGTAGAAATTGTGAACAGAGTAGAGTCTCGTTTGTTACACTCAATAAAATTGAGTTGTTTAGTAACGGGGCGACGTGTTCAAAGCAAACAATCATTTTATTTTTCTTTATATTTTTTTATTTTTTTATTTTTACATACAAGTGGTTAATTTTAGTAATTACTAAACAGATTAAAATGATAATGAATAATAAATTTTAATAAATAATAAAACAGTAAAAGAATTATAAATATTTGTTTCTAATAAAAAATTTATAAAACTTAGTGTATTTTGTAAAAAAATAAAACAATATCAATACTAATATAATATCTTTTGTAAAAATAAAAAATTACAAAGATAACATATACTATTTTTTCAACGATTGGTTAAATGACGCTACACCCTATATCCCCGCAACTTGACCGATCGGCTCAACTTTCATCCAGGCCTGGGTGTGGGTGCACCCACACTCCATCTAAAGATTTGCTTAGAATTTCGTTATTCAATTTAAATCCTATTATTTTGTTCTTGTATTTTTTTTTTTCATGTTACATTTTATTGTACTTTTCAATAACAATTTAAGGAAAAAAATTTAATGTATGTGCTTTTTATTTTGTGAAAACAAGAGACACATCCCTAAAATCAAACTTAATATACAAAACATCATCCTCATAAAAAAAAATATAAATTACATGTCTATTTTCAAATACTACAATTTTCTTGCCTACATCACCTCCCTTCTCCATTGCAGCAATGTTGATTCTTCATACATGGATGTTATTCTTACATCCATAATTAAAATTTGCACCCCATTAATTATCAATTTTTAAAACACAATAATTTCTTGTAGAAACGACGAATTAACAAACCGTTTTCACCATTAAATCACAAATTTTATTATTTTTCTAACAGCATTGTGCATATGTAAAAACAACGGCAGGACAAACTATTCGTGGATCCAACTATATGGACAATTCAACAACTATTTATGCAATTATTCAATGAATAATTGTAGATATTTATGCAGTTATATCCATAAATTGCATAAATGTCTATAATTATTCAGTGAATAATTGCGGAAATTTTTGCAATTTTTTTAATGAATAATTGCGGAAAAAAATTAAAGAAATATCCACAATTTTTTGGTGAATAATTGCGGAAATTTCCGCAATTTATTCACTGAAAATTTACGAAAATGTCTACGATTTTTTGATATAATTGCATAAATGTTTGCAATTATTCAATAATTTAATTTTAAAAATCTAATTTACATACTGTTTTTAACAAGGATTTTTGATGTATTTTGAAACTTTAGCCAAAACTATCCCAAAAAAAATCCAAATTCATGCAAACAACCATTACCTCTTCGTTGTTCATTTTGTAATACAAAAACGCATCCTCTTTCATCCAACATTTTTCATTCGTGCTCCATCTCTTTCAGACGTCTCTTTCCGCTTATTAAAAATGCAATATAAGTCATATAATATTTCAATCAAAACAGTGTAAAAAAGGTATTACGCTTTTAGAAAAACAAAGTTAGATTGTTATATTAACATATAAGAAATTACACAAAATACCCGGCCTTTCAATGTTTATGTACATCAACATCTAATCCACCGAAATCTTATCCTGTGTACAACAATTAAACATTTACACTGAAATCACAAAGAAATATAATTCATTCGTTTCCAATTATATACAATCTAGGCAGAATGTAAGATGAGATTAAGAACCCGTTTCAATCCGTCATTACCAGCATAACAATATCCATTGCATCTGTCTTCAAGTTTTTTATGGTAATCCTTCTTTGCACTTCAAAAATTTCTGCCAAATTTCTTTTTCTATGTACAGATCTTTTTTTTTTCCTTTTTGTTTTGTTCTTTTTTTTTGTTTTTTTTGTTTTTTGCTAACCAAAAGAAACATCTCTCAAGGTATAGCCTATAATACCGATTAGGACAAGCCTCACATTTTTTGAAGAGAATCAAGCCACTGTTCAATATAGTCCTTGTCATCTGTGTATAAATTTCATGTATTAGATACACGGTCAAGAGAAATGCATAACATCCATCAGTTAAAAATATTTCATCATAAAAAATTCTAGAATAATAAACCATTTAGTTGTTCTTATTACACATTTGCCACAGTGATTCCTCACTTCTAAAACCCATGGTGTTCACATATCAGTTGATGAATCTAGTTTCGAACTTGTACATAAACATGGTCAGCAATACGCTAGGTTGTTGAAGGAAAATTTACGATATAACTGTATAATATCTGCAATGTATTTCATGTGTCTGAATCAAGGAATCAATGGTCACTAAAATCATGATGCAAAATGCTGAAAATATTTCCTACCTATCAAAAGAATTATATGATGGAATCATTCATCAACTAGGAAACATCATATCACAACTTCTGTACACAATATCCGGTGTTCAACCAATATATGAAAGTTCCCAAATGCCAAGAAATTTCATGTAGCCTAGTGAAAGTTTGCTAATTCTGCACTGCTTTAGTTTTTATATATTTGAAATTTACTGGGCATAATATTCACAGATTTGACTAAACTATTGTAACTCAACATGAGATTTGATAAAAGGATATGAACTGGGATATGCAACACTATAATTTTCATCTCCTGCCAAATTCTCAAACATTTTGTCATAAAAACTTGAATGAACTCACTATTCCCCTCAAACTTCAATGTATATAGGAACTCATGAAGTGTTAAAATACTCCAATAGACCAAGTACATACATAAAAACTAACACAGTTAGCCCAATAATATTTAAAAGTTAAGGCAAACAAGTTATTTACATCAAGGGTAATCACCGATGTGTTAATGGTCTATCAGCTCACTCACAAATAATGAAAGTAACTGACACAGAAACTGCCACAATAAGTGAGCACAATTAAATCTATCACTATCACAACATTAGAATTTACTCCAGAAAACTAGAAGACAATAGGAACGAATGAGACCGTAGCACAAACATATGCAATTTAATTATGGGGCAATTAAAATATTTACTACTATGCAAAATTTGGAACTGAGGTAATAAAAACAATGAAAGACGACGAATTTTTTTTCGCTGCAATTGTCAGGTAATTGCACAACTGAAGACATTTTCAACTCCATTTTTCAAGTTCAAGCAACTTAACTGCCATTCACCAATTGAGGCATGTGTTAATGATCAAGAAACTAACTAAATAAGTAGCATAATCAACTCCAAAAACACAAATTAATCATATGCAACCATATTACTGGTAAATAATATTGGTTAAAGCAAAAGAATCCTTCTATTTCACTATGGATTGTTGGAAACAATGGCTATCTTCGGCTGAGTCGTGGACAAGTCACTCTCTTGAAGACGTTTCGGTGATCTGCTCAATGGTGCAAGCAGTTCGTCTCAATCACCGCCGCCTCTAGGATAAAACAGCCTCTCGTAAGTTTTTGTGGTATCGGTTCGTTTGCACGGACGAAGCGATTCTGGTTGCACTCAAAAACTTGTTGCTCGATTATTATTTTTTTTTGAAAAAAAATGTTGTTCCTTTTTATTTTCGTCTTCGTATCAATTAAGAAGACGGAAGAGCAAAAGAGCGTTACTGAATGGGGGGATACGTGGTCTTGAAAAACGGATCTGAGAAATACCGGGTCAAAAAATAAATAAACGTTGCGTAACGTTCTTCAATACGGGTTTCTTACCGTTCCAGCCCGGTCAGAAAACGGTAAATAAATTTGTACCAAAAATATAAGTATTACACCACTACAAGCCCGAACCCGAACCCGAGCCCGGCCCGGGTCGGGTCGAGTCGAGTCGAGTCGGTCGGTCGCGCGCGCGCGCGTGTGTGGTGGTCAAGCATGGTCTCCCTCCTCACAAAAGAGCATCATTGGGTGCCCAAAGGGCCCAACTTAGCTTCAAAGAATCAAGTATAAATACTTGATTCTTTTATATAATCCCACAATGTGGGACTATTCATATTCCCATAGGAGCCATTTCATACTTAGTCAAATTTTTAAGAATTCATTCATTTTAAAACCATTTCCAACAATCCCCCACTTGAATTTTTAAAACTTATTTCGAGCAATTTCTGAAAACCATAAGATTGTGCATAAACAAAGGTGTCTTTCGACTTGAACCTTTGCATAGTGGATAAGATTCAGTTTTTACTAGAGTGACACGTGGTCTTGAACTCTATTCCTGACATCAGACCACACACAATCTTTCTAGAGTGCAATCAAGTAAGCCCGTGCTTTTATGGCCATGCACGTCTATCCCAGTTTAGTGAATGCTCTAGGAGTTTTGCCCAAAACTCCATAGGAAACGGCCAAATTTCCACATTCACACAGGTGAGTCTATCAAGAGTACTCCTGAAGGTAGGTACTCCACTCCAAATGGAATATAGATCTCATTAAGAGTTTCTATTAACTCAACCTCTAATCACTTCAGGAATATATGCTTCTATATATATGAAAAATAGCATATTCAACTCATATCACTACACAACTTGTTCTTACCCATTGAACCTAGTTCTTGGGATCTCCAGTCAGTAGGTCGGGTTACCATTGTGCGTGACTCAACAATCTAAGGGCAATAGTCCCATTTTTCTAGAAGTTGTAAAGACTTTCTCTCTGGCCAGTCCTTTCGTCAAAGGATCTGCCAAATTCTCCTCACTGCGTATATGATCCACTCTAACAGCTCCTGAAGAGAGTAGCTCTCTAACAGTGCTGTGCTTACGACGTATCTGTCGTCTCTTACCGTTATAATAACGGTTCTGTACTTTTGCAATAGCCGCGGTACTATCGCAATGAATCAACACAGCTGGTATCGGTTTTTCCCATAAGGGAATCTCTGCTAGCAGATTTCTTAAATACTCTGCTTCTTCACTAGCTGTAGCTAGTGCTATCATCTCAGACTCCATAGTAGACTGAGCCAAAATAGTCTGTTTCTTGGATTTCCAAGAAACAGCTCCTCCAGCAATGCTAAATATATAGCCACTGGTTGCTTTTGAATCATCAGATAAAGTATTCCAGTCTGCGTCGGTGTAACCTTCAAGGACAGCTGGAAACTTTTCATAATGTAACCCTAGGTTCATGGTTCGTTTTAGGTATCTCATGACCCTCTCAATAGCATGCCAATGCTCTATACCAGGTCTACTAGTAAACCTGCATAATAATCCCACGACATAGGCAATGTCGGGTCTAGTACAATCAGTGGCATACCTAAGGCTGCCAATGATGCTCGCATAATCAGACTGTCTTACACCTTCACCAGTGTTCTTGAATAGCTTTACACTAGGATCATATGGTGTACATGCAGGTTTACAGTCAAAGTAATTGTATTTCTTTAAGATCTTCTCAATATAATGAGATTGATCCAAAGAAAGTCCCTTATTAGACCTAGTAATCTTAATACCAAGGATTACACTTGCTTCACCTAGATCTTTCATATCAAAATTGGCACTTAACAGAGATTTAACAGAGTTTATGGCATGCATGTTTGATCCAAAAATAAGTAGATCATCTACATACAAACATATTATAGTGCAAATGTCATTTTCAGATTTATAATAAATGCATTTGTCACTTTCATTAACTTTAAAACCATTTGAGATTATTAAATTATCAAATTTTTCATGCCATTGTTTAGGTGCTTGTTTTAAACCATATAAAGATTTATCTAATTTGCAAACTTTATGTTCTTGACCATGAATTACAAAACCTTCCGGTTGGTCCATATAAATTTCCTCTTCTAATTCACCATTTAAAAAAGCAGTTTTAACATCCATTTGGTGTATAATTAAATTATGAATAGATGCTAATGAAATCAATACTCGAATGGATGTGATTCTAGTTACAGGTGAATAAGTATCAAAAAAGTCTACATTTTCTCTTTGCCTAAAACCTTTAGCTACCAAACGGGCTTTATATTTATCAACTGTGCCATCAGGTTTTAGTTTCTTTTTAAGTACCCATTTACAGCCTATAGACTTACAACCAGGTGGTAAATCTACTAAGTGCCAAGTCTTATTGGATTCCAAGGAATCCATCTCATCATTTATAGCCTCTTGCCAAGAATCGGCATCTAATGAAGATAAGGCTTCTTGGAGGTTTGTGGGATCCTCCTCTATAGTAAAAATGCAAAAGTCTGAGCCAAAATCTTTATCAACTCTTGCTCTTTTACTTCTTCTAGGTTCAATTTCAGATGATTCATTAAGTTCTGTTCTAATAGGCACGGTGTTATTTGACGTGCCCCCACTATTCCTTAATTTAAAAGGAAACTTAGTTTCATAAAAATCAGCATCATTAGATTCTACTATATTATGTGTATTCAGGTTATAAAATCTATATGCTTTGCTGTTAACAGCATAGCCAATAAATACACATTCATATGCTCTACTAGCTAATTTTATTCTCTTAGGGTCAGGTATACGAACATATGCCAAACATCCCCAAGTTCTAAAGTAAGATACATTTGGTTTATAATTTCTTAAAATTTCAAAAGGTGAAATCTTACTTTTTGATTTAGGGATTCTATTCAATACATAGCATACAGTCAATAAAATATCCCCCCACCAATGTTTTGCTGCACTAGAATTTAATAAAATAGCTACAACTAATTCGGTAAAGGTCCTATTTTTTCTTTCAGCTTTACCGTTCATTTCAGGTGAATAAGGTGCAGTTCTCTCATGAATTATACCATGCAATTTATAAAAATCAAGAAAAGGACTAGACTCATATTCAGTTCCTCTATCACTACGAAGTCTCTTAATTTTCTTATTAGATTGATTCTCGAGTTCAGTTTTAAATAATTTGAACATATCAAATGCATCACTTTTATTTTTCATAAGATATACATAAGTGAAATCAGAGCCATCATCAATGAAAGTGATAAAGTAACGGTGTCCGTGTCTAGTCAAAGTGCCATCAAGCTCACATATGTCAGAATGAATTAAATCTAAAGGTTCAGAGATTCTATCAACTGATTTATGGGGTTTCTTAGTGATTTTTGCTTGACTACAGAATTCACACTTATCAAAATCAGATTGTGTCATTTTAGGAATCAAATCTAAGATGCTCATATTATGAATAATGCGTTTGTTAACATGACATAATCGAGAGTGCCAAATATTAAAATCACATAACATATAAGCAGAACTGGTTACTTTATTAGATTCAACATTCAGTTTAAACATACCCTCACAAGCATAACCCTTCCCTACAAACATCCCCTTATAAGTCAAAGTGTACAAATCAGCCCCAATAACTTGAGTAAAACCAGCCTTATTAAGGAGAAAACCAGAAACCAAATTCTTTCTCATCTCTGGAGTATGCATTACATCTTTCAAAATAACTGTCTTTCCAGAGGTAAACTTTATTTCCACATTTCCAATGCCAGCAACTGTAGTGGTGTGAGAATCTCCCAGTAGCACTTTCTGATCATCAGCAGCCGTGTATGTGCTAAACGTAGCACGATCATAGCAGACATGGCGGGATGCACCAGTATCTACCCACCAACCCTCTGATCCACCAACTAGGTGAATCTCAGAAATCATAGCCGTAAGAGGCTCCTCAGTCAGGTTAGCCTGCGGTGCAGGGCCTGGTCTGTTCCTACACTTGCGTGCCATATGACCTGGTTTTCCACAGTTGTAACACAGAAACAACTGTCCAGAATCATTCTTTTGGGTCGGTTTTTGCTGTGCCTTTTGGTTCCCTTGCGGGTTCCAATTCTGTTTGTTGCGGTTGCGGTTCTGATTCTTAAAGTTTTTCGGATTCGGTTTCAGAACCGCAGGCTTGGACCTTTTAGTGTTGTTGTTTGTGACAACAAGCACTTCCTCTTTTTGGTCCTGCTTACGAGCCTCCTCCTCAATACGGAGACGAGTAATCAAGCTCTCTAAGGAAAATTCCTTAGTCTTGTGCCTAAGCACATTCTTAAAATCTTTCCAACCTGGGGGCAATTTATCAATAATAACAGCAATCTGAAACTGTTCATCCAAAGTCATACCTTCGGAGATGATCTCATGAGCAATTTTCTGTAGCTCATGAGATTGCATCTCTACTGACCTGTCATCTGTCATCTGGTATTTGAGGTAGCGGCTGACTGCATACTTCTTTGCTCCAGCCTCCTCAGTGTCATACTTCTTTTGTAGCGCTTCCCAGATCTCCTTGGCTGACTTGTCAGAGTTGTAGTAGTCGTACAGGTCATCACTGAGGCCGTTGAGTATGTAGTTTCGGCACATGTAATCTTGTTCTGTCCAGGTGTGCAACTCCTTTGATTTTTCTGTCCAGGCTCGCATCTGATCAGCGTCTGCTTCGTCTGGTCTATCGGGTAAGTGCGGTTTGTCGGTTGTTAGCACAGCCACCACTTTTCTGGTTGTTAGGAAGAACTCCATCTTCTGTCTCCAGCGTTTGAAGTGGAGGCCCTCGAATCTGAATGGGGCAGCAGAGATCATGGGGACCTGGAAGAACGAAGCGGGAGCAGTAGGATCTAGATCTGCAGCAGAAGCCATTGATGTCGGAACGTCTTCAAATTGTTGGAAACAATGGCTATCTTCGGTTGAGTCGTGGACAAGTCACTCTCTTGAAGACGTTTCGGTGATCTGCTCAATGGTGCAAGCAGTTCGTCTCAATCACCGCCGCCTCTAGGATAAAACAGCCTCTCGTAAGTTTTTGTGGTATCGGTTCGTTTGCACGGACGAAGCGATTCTGGTTGCACTCAAAAACTTGTTGCTCGATTATTATTTTTTTTTGAAAAAAAATGTTGTTCCTTTTTATTTTCGTCTTCGTATCAATTAAGAAGACGGAAGAGCAAAAGAGCGTTACTGAATGGGGGGATACGTGGTCTTGAAAAACGGATCTGAGAAATACCGGGTCAAAAAATAAATAAACGTTGCGTAACGTTCTTCAATACGGGTTTCTTACCGTTCCAGCCCGGTCAGAAAACGGTAAATAAATTTGTACCAAAAATATAAGTATTACACCACTACAAGCCCGAACCCGAACCCGAGCCCGGCCCGGCCCGGGTCGGGTCGGGTCGAGTCGAGTCGGTCGGTCGCGCGCGCGCGCGTGTGTGGTGGTCAAGCATGGTCTCCCTCCTCACAAAAGAGCATCATTGGGTGCCCAAAGGGCCCAACTTAGCTTCAAAGAATCAAGTATAAATACTTGATTCTTTTATATAATCCCACAATGTGGGACTATTCATATTCCCATAGGAGCCATTTCATACTTAGTCAAATTTTTAAGAATTCATTCATTTTAAAACCATTTCCAACATGGATTGTACTTAAGATAGCCATAAATTCACCTATCAGAAAACGAACTACTTCAAACTAAAGAACTTGGAAGCTATATGTGTAATTCAAGGATACATTATGTGGCTATATAAATAGAACCAACTTTATGTTACACTTACCAGTGGTAAACATAGCTTGTGAATGCACAGCACCCAGCACACCATTGTTAGCCTCTCTCACTTTCCCATTCCTTCCTCCTCCGTAACATGGCACTAAAACTGCAAAGCTTTCCATGTCAGCACCAAATTCTGGACCATGCGGCTCCAACCAACCGACTGACCAATCTGAATCATCCGACTCGCAATCTGAATAACTTCCACCATCAGATGTAACTAACACAATATCATATTCTTTATCAACTGTTATCCTTTCTTCCCTACTCTGCCATTTTTTCTTAATCCTTCTGGATGAAGATGACCTAACTTTTGGCTCCTTTTTAGACTGAAATTTCAAAGAATCTGGCTCTCTATAGCCGGAGGAAAAATCAGAGGATGAACTTAAAGAATTTTTTGGGTTTTCGATGGTATTTTCACCCCAAACCCAGTATGAAAGTCGAGTGAATGAAACAGCCATTGACTACTTTTGAGCTGATTTGAGGCCTGGGTATAAAAATTGCGGGAAAATGTTAAAATTGGGAAATTGAATATCGAACCGAGGGCAAAAATAATTCAAAATGTTTTTGTATTTAGAATAAAAAATAAATCTTAGAATTAGCTATAATTAGCGTGTTCTTTCCCCAAAAACTAGCAAGATCTTTGATGCCTTTCTCTAATTTAAAAATAATAAGAAATTGCTCGAAATAACAAAGTTCCAAAATTCAACTTTATCACCCAAAATTAGGCGATTGAGCATGAATTCGGTAAAACAAGACAGTATGGTTCTTTTCTTTACAAGACTGAAGCGAAAAAGTTCAAACGGAACCTGAACTTCAGAAATGGAGCAAAAATCCAATCACTAGTTCAATAAATTAGTCACAATCGATGAATAATTTGAACAATAATCCAAGAGAGAGGAAACTACTGATTGAAGATAAAGAAGAAAGCGAGGATAGACAACAAATGGAAAGGCTAATCAGTTTTTTTTATAATGAAGCCAATATTCTTCTACTTATATCTACTTCTTTACAATCATTGAATTGAATTTGTAGCCCTTGATTCGTGATGATGAATATGTGGTACAAGGGCATGTTTATAACCCGTGAACCAAAAACTCAATAGAAATCACCGGACATGACCCAATGAGTGGGTGTCCCATACAAAGTCTCTACTCTCTCACACATGCTACTAAAATGAAACAACGTTAGGTTTATGGTTAAACTAGTTAAGATGTTAGTCCAACACATCTAATTCCATTCACTGATGTGTGATTATACAAGATGTTCATGTTAATGCCTGATATGTCATTCTTAGGGGTTCAGTTCATAAATTCCGACACTAAATCAGATAAAATAACTTTAGGCATGTGCGTACCATTCTCACTTGAGTTGGGTCTCGGATCATTAATTTGTACATGGTCATATCCACATTATCGAAGGCAGAACCGTCCTGAATATGTGGAGGCTCTAGGTCAATTTTTTTTTTTTTTTTTTTTTTTGAAAACTTGTTAAATTTGCAGAAGTCAGGAACAAAACTTGGGTTTTCAATGCATACTTTACTAAACTAAACCGATGAGCCACTTTAACCTTTTATTATTGCTGAATAACTTACTTTATACATGAAGAATAAATTAAATTTTGATGCCCTCAAATTACCGAGGCCCTAGGCCATCGTCTAAGTAGCCTATGTCTAGGATCGGGCCTGATCGAAGGAGTCTTTCTCTACTATTTAGACATAAAATCAACCACGTATAAAAAATGAATCTAATGTATAAGTACGTATGAGAATATTGTATTACAGTGCTCTTAGCCATTAGGAATATACTAAATGCATTTTTTTTATGTTTTCCTTGTGATTGCACCTTATTAGCATTGTGGTCATTACTTGATAGAGGCAAGATGGTGGATGATTACACGTGCCTTCCCTTTTCTTGAATTTGTATCTTAAGTTAACATCCATTGACTTTTACATGCTTATAATCGTGAGGTTAGATGGGAAAACCATCTCATGATGTCGCGTTAAAGTATAAATATTTTACAGGGTTAAACATACGTATTTAACGTGAAAGCCAAATAATCATAGACAATATAGTATATTCAGAGCTCACTTCATAACGAATAAGCATAGTTAACTCATCATCAAATTATATAAGAATGACCAAGTATTCCATAATATATATATATATATATATAGCATGATCAAAATCTCCAAATATACATCTACGTTAGCCTATCATATAATAGTCAAGTGGCTTCATACATGCAATGTCACATGCAAAACATAAAAATAAAAAAACCAATATGACACTATTACACCAAACATCGACAAGATCAATTCAAAACTACCTGCTATGATTTACATAACTATGTACTAGAAAATCGAGAACATGAGAAACTTCGATTAGAAGTAGCTAAGGTGAGAACTTCTTCAAATCTTGGAGAAACAAACATAAACACCAAATAATTCTTATATAAAATCACTATGGGTGAAAATACATTATATCATGAAGTTTATCTCACTCGGATTTTAATTACTTTGGAGTTGATTTCAAAAGGAAAGAATTTATAACTAGAAAAGTGTTCAACCATGGAAACATTTCCCTTATGCAAATTCCATTAGTGTTTCAACCATATGAAACACTTACGGAAAAGGAAGAAAGGCTTGCTCATGAAGAGATGGAAGAAATGGAGGAAGAAGAAGAAGAGGAAGAGGAAGGAATGGAAATTGAAGAGGAGGAAGAGAAAGATCAAGAAACTTCCTTAGAGAGTATTGAATATCCTACTAATCCCGCTAATCCATCCAATAAGACCATTCTCAATAATCAAAGAATTATAGTGGAAAATCAAAAGACACTCAAAAGATCAATGAGTAAGAAAATGGATAAGATTTCCACTAAAATCAACAAGTTCTTCGGGAAAGTTAGTAGAAAGCTTGGACTATCATCTTCTTCATCTAATTAGTTTTAGTTCATGTTATCTTGTTTGCTTCAAGTTCTATCCATGTATTTTCCTTTATTTTAGTTAATATTATATTATTCTATGTAATGTTGACTAGAATCATTAATGAAATCTTTTATTTCCTGTTATTCAACTTCACTTGTCTTTGTAATTGCTTGTTTTTATATTATACAAATTTTAGTTGCATAGATTTGTTCATAATATTCAAAACAAAGCAAATTGTCACTTTAGGCAGAGGCATGTCGACATCCCCCATCCCCCCATGTCGACATGCAACGGGCAGAAAGTAGTTACACTTTCAAATTTTAATTTCCTGTAACTAACTTGTATCTATTCATTTTAAACAACTTTCTACCCCTATTTATACCTATTTCTTCCAGAATAAATTATCAAACTTCATTTCTAATCACTCCCTTTCATATTTCTTCCTATTTCTTGAATTATGGCTTCTCCGATTAAGAATCTAAGTGATAATCTTGAGGAAACTCTCACTTCCTTCAAGAATATCATTACATTCATACTTCGTAATCAGTGCCACTTAGAATTGAGTCAAATGCTGATGATCAAGGAGCAAGAGAGACATTTCGACGCCCTTCATTGGATGATCTCAGCCCTTAACAAAGACGATCTCGAAGGAAATCCACCAGTCACTCTCGACAAAGATAAAGAAGAATGGGATGCCATCAAAGCAGACCTTATCTTTGGAGAAGATGGATGGGTGGAAGTACCAAGGAATGTCTAGTCATTCTGTATGTTATTTGTTTGATTTAATTGGTGTATTTTAAACTTGATTGACTTGACTTATTTAAAACATTTGGTGTGGTTTGTATATTTGATTGGATTGAATAATTACTGTAAATATGATTGAATGATGATTGATTTACTTCTGGATTACACTTATGATCACACTCATGATCACATTTCACATTTATGATCACATTTCATACTTATGATCACACTTAGCACTTATTACACTTATATATGGATTACTCTATTGTATTATGGTTGATTATCTTATATCAAGTTTAGGGAATTTATTAGTAAGAAGTTTTTGTTGATGACAAAGGGGGAGAAGTTATAAAATAGTTGTTGGCTTGGAGTAAGGGGGAGTTATGATTGGAGTAAGGGGGAGTCATGGAGTAAGGGGGAGTTATGATAGGAGTTATGGTATGGAAAGTATATTTTATAAATACAGGTTGTCATCATCAAAAAAGGGGAGATTGTTAGGAACTGAGATGTTGGTTTTGATGACAACAACCTTTTTAACTTATCTTATTATAAAATATATACTAACACTATTGTCTTGATAGATATGTATATGCAGGAACTATGCAGGATATATATATATATATATATATATATATATATATATGCAGGTATTGATTACTGAAGACTGATCAGTATAAAGACTCAAGAGTCAAGATTCAGAATGGAGATATCAAGGTTGAAGACTCTAGAGTATCAAGATCAAGATTTCAAGATAAGTGTCTAGTTTTTGTTAAAACTTCATAATAGCACGGAAATCTTCATTCCAAATTTCATTTGGGATGGAACCCATTTCTATCTTCTTAATGGCTTACAAACCCATGACAAGTAGCTTACAAACCTACGACAAGTGGCTTACAAACCCACGAACATCCTGGTTTTGTACATGTTCTCGAGTCCTGATGTGATGAGATATTCTGCAGGAAGAAGCTTGCAAAACTACTTCATAATGGTTTTTCAAAATGATTTTCAAAACTGCTTTTCAAAATGTTTTAGCCTTAAAAATTATCTTTTCAAATGATTTTCAAAAAGATGTTTTAGCCTTAAAATATTCTTTGTTTTTGTTTTTAAATAAACTCTTGTTTTAAACTTCGTTTGTTTTTAAAACTATCTTCTGATTTTTAAATATTATTTATATAATATATATATATATATATATATACTTGAGATTTAAAATCAAATTTATATATACATTCTAAAAATATATTTTTCTACTCTTATTTATTTTAAAACATAGGAAAATTAGTTTATTTTACTCCAGAATCATTTCATCTTGTTTTCCTTTCAATACCATTTTCAAAACAAATTTTACATTGTTTTTAACTAAGGGATGTCGACATCATGGGATACCTCATGTCTACATGGTGGCCGTTAAATTCAAAAGTTTCAATTTTCAAAAGAAGTGTCTACTCGTTTAAATCTCTTCACGAATGGTTATGACCATTACTGGTTTATAAATAGCCTTCACAAACGAATTTTTTAACTAACTATTTTCTTATTTTCTTCACTCCTTCTCCACAAATCCATATTCTAAAATTTTCATATTTTTAAGATCGTGCTGAAATTCTACCGAATTCTCAAGTGAACCAAATTAGGATCTCATTCTTGTTTGATTCTCTGCCCTCTCTCGAAGATCAAAGTGCTATTCAGAGTTATACGATCAATTTGTAATCAAAAGTTTATCGAGTCTCTCTATAAGGTGTGGTTGTGCCTGGAAATCAATTGGGTGATCTTGTGTCCCGTAAATCAAGAGAGTTTGCCCCGGACTTGAAAATAGGAGGGTACCTCAAGGCCTTTAGAAATTGAGTATTGTAATCTCGATATTGGTATACTAAAAATCTATATGAGGTGTTTGCCTTGGTGCAGGACTGGACGTAGGGTAACTCTGAACTAGTATAAAATCCGGTGTGTTCTTTCCCTTTAGTGCTTTTTATTTACTTTCTGCATCTGTGTTTGATTCTGTGATTGTTCTGTGATTAAGTTCTGCATTTGTTTGTGTCATAATTTTAATTTAGTCCATATAAGTCTTAGAATCCATTAAACACTATTCACCCCCCTCTAGTGTTAAATTAGCCTTAAGATCCTTAATCCGCACTCCCTTTCAAATGTTGTAGGTATTGACAAAGTGTGAGTTTGGAGATGCGGTCAACTCGGCATAGCACGTATTGCTTCCTGTGCCTCGGTGCATTATTCCTGTTCGGCTTTTGATTTTATGTATCATTAAGTTGACTTGCCCTTGTTTTCCAATGCATGTAGCATTTGTCTTTTGCCACATTCCCTTGGTTTTGGGGTTCAGTTCGGGTTAGTTGTTGTGATGTCAGATTGGTTCCCTGTGCAGACTGATTCACTCCCTCTTTCCTTTCCATTTAATTTCCTCAACACGAAGGTAACTTTCCCGACCTCACATCCTGCCATGTTTTCCTTCACTGAAGTCCGTTGTAAGAATGGGTGTAACACTTGCCTCAATAAGTCTGCAGCGACCTCAGGTTGGGGTAAACAAACTTGTTGTCTTAAGCACCCAGATTGTATGTCTAGTCTGTTTTGTCTAGTCTATCTTTTTGGTAGTGGAAAAAGTCGTTTCGGCTATACTTGCATTTAATGCTCTTGTATACATGTCATTCCTTTATTGGTCTATTTTCAAACCGTTGTTCAATTTGGCTTTTCATTTCTCTAGGCAGATTATTATCAGTCTTTGCACTCATTATTTTAGTAGCTAATCCACGTTTCATAAAAATCCTTGATCACTTCGATCTTGCAGCCATTATTCAAAATGAGATACATATATTCTTTCTTCAACTTCCCCAATTTTTTTTATCATTTTGTTTGAAAAGAACTATTATTGAGTTAATTTCCTAATTTTGGTGTATTTCGGTAGATTGAAAATAGGAGAAATCATTTCAATTCTTGTTTGATCCTTCTTTAAAGTAGTCTTTAAACTTTGACATGGATTCCTCTTCATCTTCCTCAATGCTTCTTCCTTCTAAAATCACTCGGCTGGAAGATACAATCGGTGTTCTTAGGCGGTTTTCTGGTTACACGATTAGGGTTCCCAAACCTCATGAGTGTATTAACACACGATCGAAGGGATATATCTCCATCACTCTCGAACACATCCCGTGTGATCTTTATATTCCTATGCATCCGACTATTCGTCATTGGCTTGCTTTCCTTGACATCGCTCATGTCCAACTTTCCCCTCATTCTGATACTCTTGCCCTGGCCAGCTTTATTCTTTATGCTGAAAATGGCCTCAATCTCACCAGAACAGCTTCGGTTCCTTTTTGAAGTTAAGAAGAATCCTTCAAATGGGAACAATGGCTTCTTTTACATTAGGGCTAGGGAATCGGTTTTTCCTAATGTTCCTCGGAAAATTGAAAAGTGGGCCGAGTTTTATTTCTTTATTTCGAACTTGGATAACTTTCCTCCCTTCTCCCATCACTATTCCGTCCACACCATCTCCTCTGAGGAAATGAACAATTGTATGATTCTCATAGATGGTAAATTTTAAGATTGGCGGTAGAGAGTAGAAAAATAGATAAGTTTTTTAATGGACCGAAACTAAAAGAGCACCGTCTACAGCGTCCTCATCATACATTTTCTCATGGTAGATTTAAGCCATCTTCCTACCCAACTGAATCTGGGGGTATAAGTTGCTCCCAGTAGAATTTGGAAACTATCCTTCTTATGATTTTAATCTTGTAATCTCTTTTTTTTGTAGGTACAATAAATGATGCAGCTGCTGCTAAACTCCGAAAGGCTTTGAAGAAGAAAGACGACTCGAAGAGACAACATGAATGATTCGGTGATTCTCCCACTGCTTTCAAAAAATTAAATACCACTCTTCTTCCATCAAACGTTCCGCCTCCTCCTGATATAGATATTCCTCCCTCTCCTACTTCCACACTAGCCATGTTGACTGGTTCTTCTTCGCAGAACGATCCTGCCCTGGTAGGGGTGGCCTGACTATGCCTGAGGTAACTATGTCTACTTTCATAGGGAAACTAGAGAGAACTACACAAGTTCCCTCTTTCCTTCCTACTATGACTCCTGAGATATTTTCTTTTAAAGTTCTGTCTAAATTGGAGAAGCTCTGGTCTTATGTGAGTGATCTTCTTTCTCTCCTTTTCTTCTTTTAGTTGCTAGTCTGTCACTTATATTTATTGAACTTTACTTATAGTTCGCGGCTTTGATGGTGAAAGCACATGAGAAGGAGAGTGCACATGCTTTTCTTTTGGAACGTCAACTAAACTCAAAGCTGGCCTTGCTTGTCTAATACTGAGAAGACTGCACTGGCTTTTACTAAGGCTAAGGTTGAAGAAGAGGCTAGGATGTTCTGAGAGAGGGCTGATAGGGAAGCCAAAGCTGCAGAGGATGCTCAGATTTTGAACGGGAACTGAGGGAGTAGGATGAGGCACTAGCTAATGTAGAAAAGGAGCTGGAAGCGATGAACAAGGAGTTGACCCAATCAAAAAGTGACCTTGACACCATTACTTCCGATGTGACTTATGGTTTTTATGCTTCAGCCAAACGTGGCTTTAGGATAGAGGTTAAGCCTAACTTCTTGGAGGACAAGTCCTTAGTTGCCTACATTTATGAGTATTGCCAGTATAGATGGAACAAGGACTATCAAAGGCTTATCCCTATATTACTCTAAAATTCAACTTAGTAATTGCTATAACAAACTCATAGACTAAGTTGTGCATTTTTTATTT
Source organism: Allium fistulosum (assembly GCA_030737815.1). NCBI lineage: Eukaryota > Viridiplantae > Streptophyta > Magnoliopsida > Asparagales > Amaryllidaceae > Allium > Allium fistulosum. Next base: position 1,084,953,136 of record CM060904.1, read on the forward strand.
ATTTTCAAATCCATCGAGCACTAAAAATAAGTTATGTAGAAAAGGTCGCTATTGCGGAAAATTGATTTAATAAGATAATTCTTTCAATCCAAATAATAACTGAAAAGAACTAATCTCACCTCTTTGTCGATTTTTTTTCAAATCGTAAAATCTCGCCTTCCTGAAAAAAACATCTTCGTACCTTAGTACATGCAGGTCAAGATATTTGCTTCATGTCTTGAAATCATACCATACTTGATACTTCAAAATAGTATTAACTCCACATGCTTGTGAAGTCCTATAAACTGATATACGACTAGAGTACCTTTTTATATATCGTCATACTCCAAAAACACTTTACATATAACTGCTTGATGGTATCTTCTCTTACATAGTGCCCACATTAACTCACTTCCAAAGTATAACAGATGATGCAACCCAATATTGAACAGTGCATCACCCTACTAACTTAAAAATATAATGCCTAGTCACCAAGTCTCACAGCCTCCATAAACTCCATGAACTTCATATAGGAACATCGGAAATTGGATCGATGTCCTAACATAATGAACATGATGTTGAACACCTATCACATTCAATTACTCAAGTATAGCATAGATCAAAAATAACCCAAGAGCATCTACTACAAAAAAACAACCAATGTGTGGGTGTACCATAAACCAAAACAAACACATGTGTCACAAAGCTAACCGATATGTCTGTATGACGACCCTCTCAATAAATAAGTATAGTCGTCCCCTACCGTCACTTATCTCATGCAATAAACTTCTATTATTCAACCTATTAAGGAAACTTCACACTCAACTGCGCTCTCATGCTTCACAACGTTTTATGCGAATGTATCCTAGCCCTTAACATCAACATATTGTCACTTGATTTAACATCTCTTCTCTACAAATCTATGGTATAATATTTTGGCATACACTTGTCATATTTAAAAATTAAATAAGCTATAAGAAAATCACATCTTCCAAGTCATCTTGCACTAAGCCCTAGCAACTCAAAACATATTTAGAACAAATGACACAACTGTGTCTGCTCTTTATTATTATAAAAAAATCAATTTGGTACTCTACCCTTCAAACTTGAACATCGATTGAAAAAGTTCATCAAATCTCAATGTTAATTTTTCCTTCATCCCAAATCTTCCAACGCTTCACAAATCCATGATGTTCAATCTAGCAATTCCTTAGCATAGTGACATATTTTTAAATAATTGAATGTGATAGGTGAGTTTATAAACTTTATAAGTTCTTCATATAAACTTTATAAGCTTGTAATTCTTTTCTAACTCCATTCCAAATCACAAGTATTGTCATTGTGATTCCCTGTAACTAATTCAAACTTTATAAGAATGTAATTCTTTTCTAACTACATTTCAAATTTTCGAGTTTAAGTGAAAATCACAATGACAATTTCATTTTAGGTTTAAATACAAAACCATTGAGTTCTAACTTTATTTCTTTTCAACAAAACTAGAAAGCTACTAGAACTATAAAGTTCTCTGCTAATTTTTATTAACGTTTAATGAAATCATAACATACATTATTTTTCCACATTAAATTCTTTAAATTATTCTTGAATAAATTTTCAAAAAGTCTTACTTTAGACATTTCATCTTAAATCATTTCATAAAAAATCATAAACCAAATTTATGTCAATTTAATCATTTCATATCCATTCGTAAGTCTCTAATAAAATAATTAATATAATTTCAATTTCCAAAGCTAATTTCTTCTCAACAATGCTTAAGAATATTGAACTTCCAAAACTTAATTCTTTATAACATTACCAATTCAATATTAATTACTCAAAATATAATTTTATTTGAAATAACTTTGGTTATTTTCTAAAATACACATACTTCATTTTTACAACATTATTTCATATAACTTATAACCATTTTCTTTTATATATATATATAAGTATAAATCATTTTATTTTGTAATTAGCCTATTTCCAACACATTTAAATAATGCGTCATGTGTATACATAGAAATATATTTTTAAAATTCGTTTTTGGCTACTAACTATGTTCATGTCGAATATAGAAATAATTTATAAAACCATAAATCATTTATTAATGTATACTTTCAAGAGTTTCGAAAAAATCCACAATTTTAAAATAATAATTTTAAATCCTCTTTTTTCAATTTAAATTCTACTCAAAATAGTTTAATTTATTAGAAAAATAGACATGTAAAACGTATCTTTTAAAATTTTAATTTTATAAATAAGAAATTTTCACAAAGGTGTAAAGAAAATGTAATAATTTTTTTCAAAGTGTGAAAAAATATTTATATAATAAAAGACATTCAAAAAGATGAGTTTTACTTACTTTTTAATATACTTTCAAAAGTTCCTTTGCTAAAAGCAAAGTACACACTAAGGTATAAGTACAATAATGTGCCTTACACTGAACTTTCAGAAAAAATAAAAGATTTAAAATAGTTATGGGAAACTATTTCTTATTAAATTTTCCCATGTTTGAAGCTTAAAATAAGGGGTTACGAGTTCAAAGCATTAAACAAACTTCAACTTCTATATTTTTACAGAAATCCCAAGCACTAATGTTTCTAACGTTTAAGGAAAACATTTCAAAAAGTTTAAATACTTTGATTGAAGTAGATAAAAACAAGATAACATACACAAGCCCAACTATTTCATATATCAGTGCTTGAAGTGCATAAGGTTTTAGCTTCTCTTCTTCTAAAATTGGCTATCCGAAGCCTCTCCTCCAATATAATATTCAACCCTAATGAATGAACATTTTAGTTAAACAACTCTAATTTTGAGGAGTCTTCCCTTATTCCTTCATTATGCCTTATCGACATCACACTATTTTTCCCATCTAAAAACATGTAATTTATCCACAATTTCTAGTTGGTAACGACCTACTACTAGTAATTCTTTAGGAAATAAATTATAGTATATGTGATGGATTTATTTTTCACCTCAAAATTATTAAAATTTTAGTATTCATTTAACTTCTAGTTATTTACTTATATAAGGGATTACAATTACATCTACAAGTTAAAATATATTGGGTGTAGCATATATATATAGTATAAATAATAGAAAATTACAAGTATGTTCTCTCATACGTCCAAATTTAGTAAGAATCGCCTAACCTAGGCTCTAATACCCCATGTAACAACTAGCCATCTACGACTTCTCAAACCACGTCTAAAAGTGGTAATTGCATCACGGATGCCGTGGACGATTGATCGTTTAAGGTAAAGCATAAAACAGATCACAGAGCTATCTATAAAAATCTACACTTTCTGAAACTCATAATGGAAGAAACAAATATAAAACTGAAAAATACTATAATCTTAGATGAATAAAATAAACTATAACTAATAGTCTTTGGTTACAAGATATCTTTAAATAAGTAAAATAAATAAAGAGTCTGAATATCTAGAAAAAATATCAAATAAATAGTAGAAAGCAAATAGATAAATGCAAGCATCCATCGTACCAATAGTCTCCGAAACTACCACCAATCCTCACTATCTACCAATTAGAGTAAAACAAAAAAGGAGAAAAGAATTGAAGGGTTCAAACATACGTCTATTGTGTGAAATGCATCATATAAGCATATAATACTAATAAGCTATTAAAACAACACTTATCCTCGAAAATCATACCTCAACCTATGTCATATGTGCCCAAAACGTTAGCTAAACATGGTACAACACTATAGTTACGTCATATGTTAAGGCCTCACTAAATCTATCCCAGGTCTAATCTTATACATACCATTGAGGTCAAAGTATTAACTCGCATGCCGAAACAAGTGTGACATGATTGAGCCCAAAGTCCCAGCTCACCGTCATCTAAACATATAAGTACGATTGAGCCTCACCGTCATCTAAACATATAAGTACGATTGAGCCCAAAGTCCCAACTAGCATGTCAAAACCGTGTGTGACTCGCTGTTGCGAAATACATGTCTCAACCCAATGTCACTAGACGTCATTGGTCACACCAAGAACTCATTTTCTATAAAAATGTGTATCATAACGCCTATCCTATTGGAATAGCCATCGCTCGATGCCACCAATCACATCGAGAACTCATTTCCTTTGAAAAATACACTGCAACGCCTAATTTATTGGAATCGTCTTCTTAGGTATCACTGATCACACCGAGAACTCATTTGCTTTGAAAAATGCACTGTACAAACCGCCTTTGTTTGAAGTCACTGGTCAGTTCGAGAACTCATTTCCTTTAAAAAAAAATGCACCGTAGCACCTATACTATTGGAATCACCTTCGTTAGATGTCGTCACACCGAGAACTCATTTCCTCTGAAAAATACAGCATAACTCCAACCCTATTGGGATTGCCTTCGTTAGATGTCACCAACCACACCGACAACTCATTTCCTCTTAAAAAAATGTATCGAACGCCTATCATATGCCACACTATTGGAATCACCAAACATTATGAATAAAGTATAATGAACCTACCAAAACCAAGACACTTTTCTAAAGTATCTCAAAAACAGCAAGTAACATAGCAAAATATTCCTCATCTTGCCAAGGTCCCGAGCTGCGAGCAGCATATGAAATGGATATCATATGCAAGAGTTATAAGCATTTAAAGATAGGGGAATTTCTGTAATTTGATTAATTAATCAATCGATATTACTTTATATAGTCGAACGAACACCACAAATTGATCTGTCATCGAGAACTACAGTTTTCATATATAATATATTGAATTTAGAGCACTTTTATATTTTACATTTTTCTGATTAAGGAATGTTAACTTTTGTCTAATTATTAGATATGAAAAATCACTTTTTTAATTAACTAGCCATGGCATACTGCATTCTAGTCATGAATTATTACAAATTAAAGTGATTACAATAAAATATCATAATTTATAATTTGATTCAAGACCATAATGGATGAATTACTACACCTTATCTATATATATATTCAAATTGTAAGAATTCCACTCATCAAAACTCTCGAAAGAAGAACCCAACACTGTCTCTGATGTCTAGTCCTTTTAGCGTCTAAACATCTCCTCAATTTGCCCTAATTTCTATATCAGATCGTAGTACTCGTCTCCATAATTGTTTTGATGGGTAGATCGTCAAATTTATTAAGAAACGAGAGAGATACGTCATTTTGAAGTTTGATAAAGAATGAGAAATTTGGTTTACGAGATTTTACAATTATTCTTCGCTTTCCGGACTTGCTGCGCCTATGAAATCCCGATGCCTCCAAAGTAATATGACATCATAATATTCTTTGTATCCTTCAATTTTCCATTCGTTTCATTGAACATGAGAATTGAAGAAGTTATGAATTTTCGAAGTTTGATTAAGAAAAGAGAAGGAAAAGGAAAAAAATGAAAGTTTTGAATTTGGTGGGATTTGAATGAGATTAATAGAGAATAATGGTGAGCTATTTAGATAAAGATGGAACAAGAAAGCGGTAGCCTTCACATATATTTATAATCTCAATTTTCAACCGAAGTAAAAAATATACTCGAGGTTCAATATATTACAAAAATATCACCGAGTTTAACTCTCTTTAATTTTTGGCGTATTTTATCAAATTCAGCAAACTATATATGTTTTCTAATGGTAAACAGAATTCCAAACGCAATGGAACAGGTCTAGAAGCATAATTCAAGCTTCTATAAAAAAGTTACTTTTTTGTCATTGTAAAATTACTATTTTTCCTTTTTATTTTAATTATTTAAGTACGTAAAATTACTGGATGTTATAGACTATAAAAATGAGGTTATAAGATAATTATGGCTTCTAGGATTTTGTGTTCTTTGAATAGAAAAAAAAATGAACGAGTTATTCCTACACATAAAACGCTCAACCCAAGTAATCGAATCAAAACTCTATTGTGCCATATATCCAAATGTCCATGTCGACGAACTATTTAACGCATAATTGACCATAGATGGTGAAACTCATGGCTGCTAAAAAAATTCTTTACAGTTGCTCGAGCCGAGTGATAATCAATATAAAAAAAATACATCATCTGCTGGTCATTAAAGATTTGGTCCAATATTCATGGATTTGGTAATATTGTTCAATGTCATGCAACGTTTGCACAAGTTATGATATGGATTATCCAAAATTGAAATGAGAGATTTAAATAGTAGTCATGTGCCCTTTACAGAGGTAATAGACTGAATAAACCGTAGATCATCGATATGAAAATGCTAGGCGAGTTGAAAGGATGATGCAAGATTAAAAGTTGGTTGAGGATTACCTTAAAAGTGCATCATTATTGGATGGAATATGGAGCCGACTTGGCTAGAGAGCTAGACATTTTAAGCAACGAGCTAAGAACTCGAAAGGAATTATAAAAAAAATTGTGCGGAAATGGGCTTTAGGATTGGCTCATCGAAGTGGATGGCTCATCGAAGGGAGATGTAATGTTTTGTTCATGTCATAAATCAAGCATCGACAACCTGATTTGAGGTCTATTGAGGCGATTTTAAAGGTGGTTTCGAACTCTGTCTTTCTTGTCTATATATATACATATATATCCACGTGCCTTCATTCTTTTGGCTGCTGAGCTGACATGCTAACCAGAAATATAGTGCAACATGTTTGAAGAGTGCTATCTCTGTCTCAATCTTGCCATGAACGATTCAAATTGTCCCGCTGCCAGTTCATAATTTATTTGATTGAAGTTAAATCCCTAACGAATAAAAATCTGAGAACTTTGCTGGGTACTAAAGTTGTAAACTTTGCTTTGGGTTCCAGGATCCAATGATCCAGCGAATGAGAACAACGACATTGGAAAACAACCTTAGTATAAATCCGCCCAAAAAAATATTCAAGAAATAAAGAATTAAACTTAAATACGATCAAAAATGCTTTGAAAAACAAAACAACCTTAGGGAATTTCCAAATCTAAGGAACGTGATCTGAGGAATGTGATGACGGATGAGGTGGTGAACACACCAAAGATGGAAACTGAACTAAAAAATGCTGCAGATGCACTCTGATGTTGAGATTCAGAACAAGAATAAACTGGACGTGCATCTAATGGATTATGAATTTACCAGTCAGGCAATCTGCAATAGATCCGAAACAAACTAGTATTTGCAGATCAAGTACCCCACAAAATTGTATCTGAATGAATTGTAAGCTTAGGGACGAGGATAATACAGTTTATAGGCAAAGTTACCAAATATTGTTAAGAAAAATCAAGATGAAATGAAGTTTATGCTGCAACAAGAAAGCATTTTGACATGAAAATGCAGACAAAAAGGTCCGTGGGTCTTGAATAGTTAACATATCTACACTGGAACCTTATATACACAGCAAATTCTACATGGCTACATACATAAAACAGTTCTAATACTCACCTAATCATACAGATTGGCGGCATTTACAGTGTATTATTCTGTAATCATCCAATGTAAACCTTTTTGGGTTCTTCAGAAAAATACCCCTGAAAGAACTGACGCATACAAACTGAAAATAAACCTGCTAAAATACACTATGAAAAATCATTTCATGGTAGAAAATATATTAACATTGACAAGGTTTGGAGCAAAGTTTGATTCACGTTATCATCCCCAACACACCATGATGCACTCCAATATTTCTGTGAGTTGTATAGCAATAGAGACAAACAAAAAGCAGTTTGATTCCAGCAGATCCCTAGAATACAAAAGATGTATGGTTCATCATAATGCATCGAAATACATAGAAATATACATATAGTAATTTTTTTGCAGGCTACGAAATAGAAATAGAAATAGAAAATCGAAATCTTTACTGATAATAATGATATACTAAAACAACTGTTTGGTATATGTGCTTCACTTTGTACTTCTACAATCCCCCATTCTCTTCTGGCCCTTCTTATTTCTCACCTCTCTATGCATTGAATCCAAAATCAGTTCCTCAATCTTAGGCCTGTCAAGTGTCAACGGATGCTTTCGGATGCGGATAGTGCAATATCCGCATCCGCATCCAAAATCATTTTTGGATATCGGATATCCGCATCCGCGGATACGAACGGATATCGGATAATTATCCTATCCGCTAATGACCAATAAATCAAGAATTTGTAAAAGAAAAGTTTTAGTTTAACATAAATATTTTTCAATCCCATTGATTATAATAATGTTAAAAATTAACAAATATGATGATAATGAATAGTTCCAAGCAGTTAATAAGCATTAAGCGTCTATAATATAAACTACCAACTTAACAAAATAATAAATGAATATCATTCACTGCATCAAGATGCATATAATTTGAACTATAATTTTGATAAAAACCGGACAGATAATTCTCGGATGCGGATGTCTTCGTATCCGCATCCGCATCCTTTTTTTCCGGATATCGGATATTTATCCGCTTTTCGGATGCGGATGCGGACGGATTTCGGATTTTTCGGGTATCCATTGACAACCCTACTCAATCTACCCAATCTAAAATACCTTATGCTTTCAAATTCAAGTTTAAATTGATCAAAAACTTGCACCAATTGCAAAATTACGAGAATCCCTCTTTAATTAATTTCATGGCTATAAGAAGTAATAGTTCACTTTTAGTTATGGGTATTGTTTATTCACTTCAATATTATGCTCGATTGTGATGCCTATAGGGTCTGCATTATAATTTCCCTGATGTTGAAAGTTTTTTTTAGTACTTTCTCCCAGATTATTCTTATTACTGCAACCCTTTGCCACCATTGGTCAAGGTGAGCTTTAGCGACTATTTTGATTTTAGACTGTTTTCACCGCATCTAGTTACATTTTTCCTTCATTGAATTACAAATTACCAATCCAAGCACAATGGATACATAAAAGAAACCGCAACTATCCTTTCAAGCCGCTCCCCCGTATCTCACATATCCTTACGTACCACGGAAAAAAGTGAAAATGAGAAGTTATATAATATGAACAGCTTTCATTTAGTTGTTGGAATTATCTATATTGTTTTTGTACGATTAGATTCCTATCATTCGCTGACATTGTATTTTATTTGTTTGGTTTTAGATGAAAATGGATTTTGCTCTTTCTTGAGAATAAAATAAAATAAAATAAAATGGCATGTACTTAAAAATGAATTGCACTTCAGGTAGAATGCTGTTTTCATGTGTTTTTCCTTTATTGGCTAATTTTTGATGTATTTATGTTTTGATAGTAAAGAATAGATATAACAACGTTAAGGCAGAATTTAGTGTGGGCTAAAGAGAGAAATATGATAATGTTCATCTAACTTTAAGTAGAGGTTGGTGAAAGATAATATTTTCATTAAAGGCGTGTTGAATTCATTGACATGAGCTTTGATAATTTTTTCTGTTGTATAGTAAGTGTTGACTAATAAAATTCAATTGTTTGTTGACTCATTAAATTTAAATGCATAAATTTTCAAGTTCAATCTATTCTTTTCTTTTTTCAAAAGATCAAGTAGATGAATAAGAATTGTGAGCAAGTGAAGTGTGTTTCATTTCCCTATCATTATACCGTACAAAATACCACTTTCTTTCCATGGAAATTCGAGTTTTTCAAAATGTTTGTCTTTTTTGTTAAGACTGATAAATGATTTGAGTTCGGACCAATAACAGGCAGATTGAAGTGCTTATTTCCATCATATACAGCTAGGCATGTATCATAATTTTCAATTTAAAAAAATGGTGTGATGTCTTTCTTTCATTGCTAGTATAGTTTGATTTTTCTTTTCTTTGTCTATTTTGTTTTCCGTCTGCACAAATCCGAAACATACTAATATTGTACTGGCAATTAGGTTAACATGGTTGATAACAGTTAATCTCCTAAGATGGTGAGTAGACCTTTTTAATTAAGATTACTTATCATTGTCGCAAATGTTTAGATATTTACAATTTACCTCATTCTTTTAAAGTAGTGTGTATGTTCCAGTATACAATTATTGTGTTGACCAAATGTCAAGGACCAATAGCTTAACTGGTTGGTGGTATGATGCTCTAGACTTAGGTTATAGAGGTCATGAGTTCAAACCACTAAGACATCAAAATGAGTGATCTACTTGAATAAAGTATAATTCTTACTATCAAAAAAAAATTGTGTTGACCAAATGTATTAAACGATAGCTTTAAAAAAATTTCGGATTCTCATCTAACCAAAATTGTATGTGCCAGGGAAACAAATTCACCTTAAAATTAATGTATTCGTTAATATGTCCAAAGAATCTAGACTTCTAACTTTGTTGAGGAAGTGAATAATTATATGATTATTACTTGCATTTTTATTTCATCAATTAACTTCATTTTGTTGTAAATTTTGACAATAACACAGGAGGTTTTATGATTTATGATTGAACTATGCTAGGAAGCCCGAAATATGGAGGCTAGAAATGTACACAGAGAGACAAAACGTCGGAGAAAACAGTGAAATTCATAGGATCCTATTATGTTTTATCTCTATGCCTGACATTCCAACAAAAAATGATTTAGATCTTCTAGCATTTTTATTACGAATTAACCATTTTGTGAGCATAAATGTTAACTTCTAGGAAAAGATTTAGTTTGACATATGATAAATGTTGTCAGTTGTATCTTAGCCTGGCGTGCTAACTATATGTACAAACATGTTGGTTTCCTCTAGGTGAACATTTAAACCTCTATAAGTTAATACTATGAAATAGCTAAATATTCCAAACAGTTCTTCTGTTCAGAAAAGTAACGTTCCTGAAAATTCTTGCTCCCATTGGACCATTTGTATCTATTATGCATCAGGATCCCGATTAATGGATCTCTCGGTTCGAGAAATAAGAGGATCAAACCATTTCTTCCGAGTCTCTTTCAAATTCAATAAATGTTGGTTGATCATTGTAATGAAACATGAAAGTAATAGAATCATTCCATGCAACATTGTAAACTGGTGTGGTGGTTAAGCTTTCTAAGATTGATGCTTGCACCAGTCTATGGAAAGTTTAGATCTCTACAAGCATTTTGATGGTCTGTTATTACAGTATTAAGTATATTATTTTGTTCAGTGGGTGTGGGTTGTTCATTTCTGCATTCTCTATGACACACTAACACCAATTATTTCCGAACTACATTCTCAAACTTTTCAATAATTCAAGATTAAAAAGCCTTTGTGAATTACAATTTTGAGAGCATCATAGCTTTTACATAATCAGGGTCCGTCCAAAGGACAGTCCACCAAGTCCACGGGCTAGGACAACCTGCTGAGCCGTGGAAAATATTTTGGAAATTTAGTCATACAATACTCATATGAAAATGCTTTTGAGTTTAGAATTTTCAAACAAAGATGCTTAGCAGAGTGTTAGGCTATAGAATGCAACTCGGGAAGGTAGAGTTCGATTTTTGGAAAGGGAACCAAGATGTGGTTAATGTCTTTAAAATTCCCTTCAATTGAAACCAATTTTGGGCTGGGGCATTAATTATATGGGCCAGGCCAGTAGGTAATGAATCTAACCAAGTTTGGTAGTATTATGAATAACTCTACAGTTAAAGCCGTGTTTGATGTTCAAAGTGAAGATAGCCTGAAAATAGATGTTAGTAGGTATTAAATGTGTGTTTGTGTTATTCTCACTACTGTACATGTGAACTTTGGCATTTTCAATGATTACAGAGCGATGGATTTTTCGCGCGCGCGCGCATATGTATGTATGTATAACAACATTTATTGTCTCATTTGTTCTACCTCGCATCTAGCATCAACAAGCATGACTTTGTGGGTGATGCTCAAATTGATTACATGCTTATGTGAAGAGGTAAATGTTGGTTACAAATGAGTTTTTTCTGAACTAAACTCTATAATTTTTTATGTATGTTCAGTATTCAGTTCTTGCTACTAAGTACTGATACTATGCAAGAGAGAGGTTTTCTATTAAACATTGTTGAGAGCACAATGTACCAAAATTATACGTTTCAATGCTAAGGCAAGTAAAAAGAAATTATAGTCCGCATACTTACTGAAAAGTGCACGAAGCACGATGTGAGAACGTAATGAAAGTTCCCACCACATTAAGGGGAGAGATGTATAAAAATCATATAAATGCAGAGATAGTTGTAAAATTAGGAATAGATTATAAAAGTGCATGATGTGTTGGTCAACTCGACAGTTTTGATGACTGAAACAGACCAGAGTTAACTCGAAATTTTCCAATAATTGTAGTAAAACTTTCTCATTTAATAAAAGTATACATGACTGATGATTCAATCATGAAGTCGAATAATAGATGCAGTTAGCGAATTTGTAAGTCCTGATTTTATATTTTGCCATTAACATAGACTCAAATTAGGTTTAATATTGCAAACACCGTCAATATAGCTATAGTTATATCTATGGTGCTAATGTGATATTGTGGTAGGATGTTATAGCCTGCAGTGGCTCAGATACTACAATAATACCCATTGTATCTGCATTTTTCTTGAAGGAAATGGTTTTTTTACTTGGATACTGTATGAAATGAACACTATTCAAATGTTAACAAGGCTAGGCCAGGTAATTTTGAAGATTGACAGTTCGAAAGCTTGTTGGTGCTGATCGATTTTGTTTATCATAAAGTTATACCAGGGTTCTTTAATTGTAAAAGGTGTATTGTCGAAAAAAATACTTGGTACGTCTTGAATGATTTTTCTTCTTTTTTTACGCTACACAAATACATTTTCTTTGTTTTTTATTTTGCAAAAGTTCAATATAAATTTCACTTTGTTAGTTCCTCAAAGAAACATTTGAATATAATGTAACTTTCCTTTCCCAATGAATAATAAAACATAAATTAAAAAATAGTATAGAGTTTGTTTGACAAATGTTCTTCAGTTTCTTAAAAACTCACTACAAAACTTGGACACTGGGAATCAAGTGACAGATGCCAGTTTGATTACAGCAAGTGATGATGTATGCATGCCCCTACCCTAGTCAATATAAAGGAAATATTGGTACAATTAGCTAATAACTCCGATGGTCGAAGGATAAGTTAAAAAAAATTGACTTCAGAGACAAAGCTTATTTGAAAAGTGGAAATGAAGATATTAACTCACCAAGTGCTCGTCGCCGTCAAATGAATTTCTGGGATTATGTACTGACTACTGCCATGAAGGTTGCTTGTTATATCTATCATCCCAAGAACCACCTTCGCGGTCCTTTCTTTTCATTCCCCCACCTGACATCTGATACAGCCTAGCCTGCTCCTCTACAAAAGTTTGTGCGTTTCCAATCGGGAATTGTTGCCTAAATCTTCTATCAACTTTTAAATCTACATCTGTTGCAATGCTACCAGGTCCTGCATTCAGATCAAGACCTTGCCCTCCACCCCACTTCCTATTTCTTTCAGAACCAGAACCCAAGCTACCTTCAGGAAGATTCACCATGTAAGGCGGTCTGGCATAATGAGACAAAATGGAACCTGCAGGTCCCACAAGCTGAGAAGGTATTGGCTGGAAGCATGCTGAATCAACATAATGTGGTGTTGGGCCACTCGAAAAGGAGGTCGAAGTTAAAGGAAACGTTGAGTTGAAAGGGAAGCTTCCATATGGAAATGCAGTAGATGGAGGATATGGCATGGCTGGAGATGATGAAAGGACAGGACCTCCTTTGTATATATCGCTACCAAAAGTGTTAGGACTGATAACTGCGCCTAACATTCTCTGATTTCCATGTGGAGCGGCAACTATTGAAAAAGGCTGCTGATGTTCAACTCCTACGTTATCACCTTGTAAAAAGGAAGGTATTGCCACAGTCGAGTATGTACTGCCAGATGGAAACCAGGAAGCAACATTTCCCATATCAGAGTCACCCATTCTGAAGCCACCGATCTGAGGTATAAAACCCAAATTGCTGCTACTTTTCTTCGCATATTGGCTTTTTTGTGTGTTTATCTCTGTGCCTACATCGTTTAATCCCGGTCCATTGTTGAGATCAAATCCAGCTGATATATTGGAGTCAATGGCAGGGAAACTTCTAGAAGTTGATGGTTTCACTGACATATAAGGAACTTGTATTCTGTTACTGGAGCTAGCTAAGAACTGTCCATTATCTGTACTTTCATCTGCTTTATTCAAATCGAGTTCTAATCCTCCCCCCATGCTTTTCACAGTGACTCCAGACTCTGAGCCAGCTGTCTGTGTAGAACTCTGAGGGGCCATCTCTTCCTCTAAAACAATCTCATCGGCTATATTAAGATCGATTTCAAGTGGAGGGCGACCATGTCTCTCAATGTCCAAGGAAGAAGCATCAAGTGGAAATTCCAAAGCTTTTCGTGGTTCCGCTGGACGAAATGCACTTGTAGCAGCCGAGCCTCTCCAACCATGTTCACCCTTGCTTCTAATCAAGTTTTCGGGAGGTATAAAGGGCCCTTTAGCAGGAGAAGCAACTGTAATATGAGCATGCGGTCCATTTGGTATGGAAGCTATCAAGGGAGATATACCGGGAAATGGAGTCACAGGGGTACAAACTTGAGTAACAGTGGTCACAATTTGTTCATTCTGGTTACAATCGTCAATAGAAAACCCCTCATTCAAATCAAAGTCGCGCTTGACTCCCTTGTCTGGTTTCATAAATTTCACCTCCTCCTTTACCTCTGAAATACAATTTTGTGCAAGAAAATCAGCTGAAGCAGGACGGACATTAATACTCCCTCTGTTTCCTGAAATCTCACTAACTAGCACAGTATTGCTATGAGAAGAATCTTTTTTATCTTCATTTGCTTTGCCACTTGGATTTGAATAACTATCATCCAGTCCGTCATGCTCTTTTACCTTGTGTGCTTCAGCAATTTCTGAAATTAGGGTCTTCAATTTTATATCAACGTTTTCATTTTGACTTTCTACACCAGAAGACAGTTTTGGGTCTGCTGTAGCACCACTACTGCCTGTAACAGCTTTCCCTGAAGCTTTTGTGTTGGCCACGGCTATATTTTCACATTTATGTTCAATTGGCTTCTTATCATCCACTGGTGTGTAATTTGTTTTATCACCCTCCAACTTTTCCTTGATGTCGACAGGAATACAAACAGACAAATATCTATCAACTCTATCATCAGGTTCTACCTCATGGTTCACAGACTCTTCTTCAATTTGACATGAAGTGCCATTGCCAACTGAAAGATGCTTACCTGTTTCATGTAATTTATCAAAATTGTCTTGCTTTGTGCAGCCATTAACTGTAACATCATCGGAATGGGGACGCTTGACAGCAATGCCACTATCACACAATAATTTAGATTCGGAGTCAATATTTGCAGCATGAAATTCCATATTTGGAGATGTTGAAGAGGTAGACATTTCCCTAGCAGCCACATTAGCAAGCAGATTAATTCCAGTATCATCACCTGCTGATGAAGAAGTGCTTGCTTCAGAATAGTTTGCACAATTTTCAACCGAAACATTCATAAAGTTAAATAAGTTCTTTGATATAGATTTGGCAACAGACGCTCCCTTACAATTACCAGAGGAGGAATAAGCAGATTTACCTGTTTCATCAGCAGTCCTGCTCTCTTCATCAATTATGGCTGCAACGCCACTGCTCCGACACAGCTTTGCATTCACATCGTTGGTATTAGCTCGCAAAGCATCACCCTGTGTTTTGATCTTTTGATCAAATTTTTCCAGAATTGAATTTTCCTCGACAGAATCTCCATTGGCCTTGCATGCAGGGCTCTTTCCAGGGTTGGGTAACCTAACAATTAATCTCTGAGTGTTGCCCTGATCTGAACTAGTCATGTCAACATTATGACATGAGACTTTGCTTGCCTTTACCATATTACCCTCCTGATTATTACATGAATATCCATTACTCGGCCTTCTATGCTGACAGGACTTGTTTGCATTCGCTGACCCGGATGTAGAGCTCTTAGTGTCCTCCTTCCAAGAAGACTGACTATTGTCCAGAGACTGACTGGAACCTGTGCTTTTCTCTTCTTTTCCAGATCCCAAGGGTAATTCCGAATTCCCACTGGTGGCAGTACCTTTGATCGGAGAATCTTTTGAGCTTATTGAAACTGAAATAGGCAACGCTGATGATAGTTTCAAAGATCCTGTCGTTACAGATGTTGACTTGATGATATCATCTGCATGGTCAGATTTATTTATAAGAATCTTACATGCAGAAGATGGTGTATGAGCAGTGGAATTTTTAATATGCCTGCCTCCAGCATGAGGAGGTTCAGAAAAACCAGATTTTCCATCATTAGACACTGCCATTTCTGCATCAACTCGTTTCTTCCAAGTGTCAACAAGGCTCCTTGCTTTCTTTTGAATCTCTGGGTTCTTGTGGCTGCGTAAGTGATTCACAGACTTGCCGATGTTGCAAGTTCGTAAGGCATTAAGATTTATAGGCAATTTGTCTAGTGCATGAAGCAGAGCTAAAAGAAATTCCTCGGCACCTCTATCAATATCCTTAGGACTACTTCCGTCACTTTTTCCTTTGTTGTGTGCCTCCTGAAGCCAATCATCAAAAATAGTAACACCTTTGAGCTGAACAAATCTGACCAGGCATTCGATTCTGTCGGTAGCTGTAATCACATTTGCAACCAACAACCTTCCAGCCAAATCAATTTTTCTTTCACTTTTATCAAGTTGCATAACATGAACTAAATTGTCAACGCTTTCTGTGGTTACTAGAACCCCATTATCAGATATTTTTGAGAACTCAGCCTTCATCATGATCTCAAGTCTAGAACTAATTGATTCTCCATCTACTGACTTGGTATGACCGCGTTTAGTAGGTTCTGTTCCTTGCTCACCTCCTCTTTCTCTCTTCTTGCTTTTTTGAACATTTTCAGTACCAACTTTTTGGTGGTTAGATATGGAGCTGTTCAATGGCTTTGGTGAGCGGCCTCCTGATTGAACTGATGCATGCATTTCTTGACGTGTTTTTCCACAATAGTTGATATATTACTTCTTGCTCCTGAGGTATTAAACAATATTTAATCAGGAACATCAATAATATGGATATTTGTCCAAAATTACATACAATTATATACCTCCCATGCTATGAGGCTTTGTGCACTTGGATTCCACTAAAAAAACATTAACAACCACTTCCTAAATAATGTTAATAAATTAATGTTTTTCATATTGCACTCTGCTTTGAAAATATCGCCAAGTTATTTACTTGTGCTAATTTATTCCCCTTCACTCGTCGCAAAACCAAGAACTTGTATATATTCAAGGGTACAGTTTTTATAAATGAATATGTAAATATGAAGCAGCTCATCTTGGCGCACCACACTCAAAAAAATGTTACCCACTATGCGAGTACTATTTATACATTAGTATACTGTATTACTTCTAGCTCCTTATATATTAAACTGCATACAATCAGGAACACCAATAATATGGATATCTGCAAAATTACAACAATCGTAAACCTCCCATGCTACCAGACTTTGTGAACTTGAGTTCCACAAAAAACATTAACATCTACTGCCTAATTAAACTAATGTTTTCTATATTGCACTCGGTTTAAAAGAAATTGTTAAGTTAATTACTTGTACTAATTTATGCTTCCTGACTCCTCACAAAACAAAGATATTGTATATATTCAAGAATTCGGTTTTTTATAAATGAATATGTAAACATGGATGAGCTGCAAATGCAACTTGTCTTGACTACAGGGTCCAGAGCACCTGCACTCCCCAAAAAATGTTAACCATTACTTAAGTACTATTTATATATTACAATTATATTAAAATAATCTTTAGCAAAAACACCAGAGATAAGGATCAGTCATATATAACAGTACACCCTTATAATGAAACCCATAACTTAAGGTTCAAGGGTTATGAATGCTGGTTTGAGAATTTAATAAATAAGTTAAGTACTGTATTTGACAGTTCAGAATGGCATTTATGCAACATCTACTTCCCAAAAGCCATGGGTTAATAATAGATCAAAGAACTTACATTTATATATTTGTGTTCAGTTAACTTCCATAAAAGCTTATTAACAATTTTGTCGTCCCGCCCGAACACCAATGACAATATCCTTGATGTAAGCTCAACGCATGTACAGGAAAAAGTTACCCTACAAGGATAAAGCAGAGAAGGCACAGCCTTTCTGGAATAAGTAAAAAAAATTCGTTGGTGCTGCTTCAAACAATATTCCTTCCGCAAGTTTACTATCGGATCTGTAAAGCCAAATTACACCTAATTTAAGACAATTATCTTCCTTGGTTGTTGCAAGCAACCTTTAATGTTCTAGTGAAAGGAAGAGTGTTGCCAGCTTGAGAAAGTGCACAATCACCTACCTTAAACTTGTAGTCTCCCTGCAAACATAAAAAAGTTGGGTATGACAACGAATTCAAAGGAATTTCTAAGTTTCAACCACAGCAAACTAGAAGACTGGTTGATATAACCAATCACTACTTTTTATGACCACAGGCAGTACAGCAAAACCATTGTGAAAGCTTTACATGAAATTATAAATATCAAAGGATGCTAAAGTTAGTTCACTTGCAATCAATAGTGAGATAAATAAACTGACTCTATGTTATAGAATTGTAATTCACAATTTATGTTTTGGGCCATCTTCTGCTAAGAATGAATCAAATGGTTACAGTAAATTAACTGATGGACAAAGAGCAATGAAGAAGAGACATTAGGCTAAAAGATATAGTGAATAAGCAGAATAAAGAAAGTGTGTTTATAAGTTTTATTTTAATGTATATGTTAAAATGAAGTTATTAGAATAATAATATGTCTGAATCAAATTAAGGTTTAAATGGATAGATAACCAAGACTGCAAATTGATACATGCATGTATATCTTCTTATATTATAAAGCAAAACCCTGATCAATGAGTGTCAAAGTGAAGCCTTTTATAGGTTGCCTAAAATGTCCGTAGAAATAATTAACCAATAAAGTAAATGGAGGATATTTATGTGATTCTCCAATCCATGTTTTCGCCATCTACCCCACGTTCCATCCATGAACAGTGGCAGCAGTTTACTTTTCCATGTCAGTACGTGAAGAAAACTCAGAAAACCAAACTCCTATATTCAATGGCGTGATCTGTTACCTGCTTATTCAATCACCGATTTTACCTTTTTTGATTTTACAGAAATAGCAAAAACCTGGGCTGGGATTAGGATCCGACAGTTGCTTTGAGAAAGAAAAAATCGGTACATTTCATCTACTTCGAGCTTTTATAATCTTCCTTTTTGCTTTTTCTTAGTATTATTTATGCACATATTGTTTCTTTTATTTGTTTTAATGGAGCAATCGGTCTCATTGTATAGGCTTTAGGATATATAATTGCAACCTTTGGATTTGCACTACAATTGTTTGATCAAATTACTAAGAACGTTTGGACTATCTGCAATACAATAAATGACAGAATTATTTAGGTTATACTAACAAAACAACATATATATTAAAACCTAATGTTTTTATTCGTTCTACTGCACATCCCACTCATGAGTTCTTATGTTATGTATCCTTTTGGTTAGTTTGTTTAAATATATATAGAGGTGCATATTACTTTAAGATTTGGGTTAATTTGAATAAAGGCCTCTTTAATGAAAGGAAGAAACACAATATGATAAGCATTTCACTCTTTGACCAAGTTACTGCTTTATAACATTTTTACCTAATATTTTGCTTTTCTGTTTCAGCATGTATGTGAAACTCTATATAGTTACCATAAGCTTAAAAATCAGACTTACTGTATGTTGCATAAATGATTTTTGATTTATTGGAGTAACCGATGTACCATTAAAAAGTTTAACCATGTTCACACTGTCAAGCCATTGAGAAGTACTTATGCCTTTTTTTGTTCTTATACAAGGTTTAGTACTATTTTTGGGATCAAGCAGTGAATAATGGTGCTGGCAATTGGATGGACTAGCATCAAAAAGTACTGCATATACAAGCAATGGTGACCATTTAAGAAATGGTGAGTACAACCCTTCTTATATGCATAACAACTTTAGATTTTATTACTGTCAACTGTACTCTGATTTATATAGTTGGGCAATATTGTTTTGTACTTTGCATTATTTTGTTTTACTTCGGATTTTTTTGGGTATATTTCAAACTGTATTTGAGGTTTCGTAGTTGAACCCAATTCAAAACGAACCATCATGCTTTCTAACTTGCTAAAGAATTATCCATATATTATATTGGTACTTTTGACTAACAAAGATTTGGAGGAGTTTGGAGTAGTCCCGAATGACAGAAAGTTTAGTTGATAGTTGAATGTTTGGAACAAATAACAAAAATAAAATATTTGAATACATCTAAACTTACTGAATATCTAAAAGAGAAACATGTAGCGAAGAATACTAATTGAGTGTTATAAAGATAAAATAACGAAAAAAATGACTGTTTACAAGTTTATTTTCTTATGCAAGCATTGAGCATTCCTATTTACAAAGAGATCTGGACAGGAGTTTGCAAAAGTAAGCATGGAGGCAATTGATGATGATACATGCTTTCGGCAAATGATTCTTGCATGTGGCTTGAACTGCAATTCTTGCCAAGGTTTACACTTCTGTTGTTATATTAATTTTGTTGATGTAAAATATATAGAATAACCAATTACTATAGTACAATAGTAATAGAATGATGAGACTATGTATTACTATTGTCTGTTGCATACAAACCAAGATTAGCACCCATATTAGAAATGCAAAATTACAGAGTTATTATTGATTTATGCTCTTGACTAATCTTATCTTTTGTCACGTGCATTACATGTCGCTAGTTAGAAAGTCCTGACTGCAGTGCAGAAATGTACCATTTGTTCCACCTCCCATCTTAGTTACCACTGTTGCATCTATAATGGGGACACGGTCTTTTTTTTTGAAACGAATCCCTATAAACTGGAAGGTGAAACGATTCTACTTTTTTTTCCCTTTCAGTGTTAGTTTCCAGCAAAAGCTTTTTGTACATAAAAGAACAATTTAACATTTGCAAAATATATCTAAAAGGTATTTGCTTATACTTGATAACTAATCTGTCATACATTAGCTTTTAGCTTCTGATATATGCTATAACCATTTAATTCTGTGTAGAAGTAACATAATAGCTTAACGCATTCTCAATTAATTGAGTAGACATTCTTGAGCACAATGCGATGGATAGTTTTGGATCTACACATGAATATCATTTGCTGTATTTTAAACAAGTCGGCTTGGTAGTGGTAGTGGTAGGGTTATGGCAAGATATAAATGGTTGTTGGGCCTGTAAAATTTATTAAATACTTTTCTCTACAGTACAATTGTACATGTAAAGGAAATATACAGATGCACATAGGTGCATTTAAGGAGGTAATTTGAATGCATCTAACAAAGAAATTTTCTTTTCCCTCCCATTTTTAATCTAAGGTACTACGTTATGGAAAGGATATTTGTGTTTTTGAACTAAATAGAAGTCATATAACATTTTTCTTAACGCACGTCCATCGGACGTGCATGCGTACTTGTATACATAGAGAGAGACGTGTGTAGAGAGAGACATGTGTGTATGTACACACACATACCTATACATACATACACGTGCGCGTACACACATACCATATATAGCGAGAGAGATGGAGGGAAGAGGGAGAGGCTACACCACTTACACTACACCACGATAATTTTTAGAGTTCTAAAATTTGAATAAAACCAAATTTGTCAGACATGCTCTTATATCATTCTAGGTTGTTTTCACTAAAATTGATTTGCTACCAACTAGAATCTCGACAAATTACGTAAACATTATGACTTCACTTGTAGTGTGCAATAATAGGGCTATTATAATAATGATAATGATAACCGTTATCGTAACCATTAGTAAGTCCAAAATGACTACCGATATTTTACCGTTACCACTGATAAAATGTTCGTGGGTATAGCGATAAACTAATTAATCATTGATTTATAATGGTAAATTTACCAATACATAAAGCCTTTAAAATTTTGAAAATGGTATAATAGTAAATATTTTATTACTAATTTTAGCTCTATTGATGCTTATATAAACATTTTGATTTATTTTAGTTGACACGGAAAGTTTATTACAAATTATTTACAACAACATGAAATAATAATTTGCCTAATCTTAACATTTAAAATTAATAAAGCCAGATAAAATATCATCATAAATAATATTATAAGCATCTACTTAAAATCTGATAAACCTTCAAAAGTTTTTTTTGGTTAGTATTAATTAAAATAGTAAAAAAATAAAATTAATATGATTGTTAAATTTACCGTTATCGTTAGTTACATTTCTTTACCACTACATTTGTCGTTAATAACGGTAAATTTACCATAACCATATCGATAGCATCAGTGATGCAAATGAATATCGTTGAATGGGTTTGTTTTTCTCTAATTAGGTAACCGATATTCGTATTTTCATCACTCTTTATTGGATTTCTTATTATGTACAATTTTGTGATTTCTTTAATGATATTCTGCATGACTTGTTGATTCTTTACACTCAACCGAAATTAGTCTTTTGAGCGTAATTTGTCAAAATTTTAGGCAAAAATGAACTAAGATGGTAAAAATTATTAGAATTTCGCTTGAAACACTAAACCTTGGTTTAGAAAATTTGAAGATATCATCTTTAAATAGTCAAAATGCAACTTTGAAAGTGAACATCTTCAAAAGAATAAATCAGCTAAATTAAGTTATACAACCTCGGTAGAATAACAAATTAGTAATAACTGTTTTGGATATTGGAATTGTAGTCAAATTAACATCATATAACCATGAATAACTATCCAAAATTTTGTTAGGTTGAAATGTCTATTCCTAGTCGTGTCAGACAGACTGATAATAGAGAACGAAAGTAATTTAAGAACAGCTATGAATTTAAGAAAGAAAAAAGGTCAAACACAAATAAACTCTTTAAGCAAAATCATGTTGCAGTCCAATTTTATAGCAATAGCAGACACCAACCTTAGACCAATCCAGTTCAATTATAACATGTAAGCTACGGTTTCGAGCATCAAATAAAAAAACAAAACAAAAAAAACAAAAAAAAGTAAGAAGAAAAGAAAGAGGAAGAAGAGGAAGAAGATAATTAGAAATGGGTGACTAATGATGAATGAAAAAACAAAATGGATGGTTCATAAAAAATGAGTGCACAATTCTAATTCACCAAACGTGTGATGCTAACAAATTTTATTTTATTGTACTGTCTTTGGCCGGTTCTATTCCCACCCTATTTTGTTTTACATAGACCCACTTTTTTCATAAGACGGTATACATCATTTATTATTTTACACACACCCTACAATTTCCAAATATAACCTTCCGGTATAACCATTTATTACTGGAAAATTGAGATTCCGCGTAGAGACATAGTGAGATGAGAAGAACTACCATGCATAGGCCACACGAGGTAAAATTTTAATATCGCGGAGCATCTGCGTGGTTAAAATACAAACCTGAGTATCTCTCCGGAACGCCGGGGCAATTATTAATTGTTGTTGTAGATAATTGTATTTTGTTCTTTAATTAAAAAAAGTGTATGCATAATAAATTTAGGTGTACGGATAGAATTAGCCGTTGTCTTTTTATATATAAAAATGATGGATAGACAATTTAATGTATATGCATTCAAAATTGATTAAAGATAAAAATTATAATAACCATTAATACATAATAGTACATTAAACTTTGTTAAATATATCAGTTTTCATTTTCATAATGATTCTTCCATCATCATCCTTGACACATGAATGGGGTTAGCCACATGAATGGGTCAATCACATGAATTCCCAAATTGCATAGTAGTCTACCTTGAGATGTGTCTTTAGCTGAATTCAATTTGTTTAGAATATTTTTAAAACTCTCTTCTCACGTTAATTCTTCTTCTTTTTTGTCTTTTTCCCTCCATGTAAATATTATATACTCTCCTTACCGGTGTATGGCTCTTGTCCTATTTGTAATTTTCATAAATTTATTTCACCAGATGTCAATTTGGCTCTTTAAATTCACATCTTGAGCAAGTTGTATTCAATTAGAAAGAAAAAGTACTGAATTCTCTATTAAGACCTTAAAATACATCCCACTTTTAAAGTCCATTGTCAAATCCTAAAGCTCAACCCAAATAAAAAAATTATATAAACCGGCTTTCCTAAGTTAACCACCACGTGTGAGTTGTACACCTGCAACGAATATTCAGATCAAGCTTTTAATTCGAATCTTGATGACTTGGGCAACATTTGAGGAACAATATGTCAACTTTTGACTGATTTCAATCATTCTTATGTCGATTGAGCTCGATTGGTCTTCATGCTCCAACTTTGAGTGCCTTCTCCAATGGCTCCTTGAACCGTTTAAGGCAGCAATAGGTACGACTGCCTACTCATACATAGTTTCAACCGCCTATTCTGACCTAATTTCGCGCAGGTTTTCACATGCATTTTTGACCATTCAAAGAAGTGATGATCAAGCATTACTTCATGCAAAATACTGAACCTGTTCGTCCATACTTCTTGGATCATCAACCTAAAGTAGCGTAAAATAAGAGTACAATGGGTGGTTCCATGGACAGTGGTTCATGAATGGTGGTCGGTGAATGGTAATTCAGTGTACGGTAAATCTGCACCTTTAGACACTTTAAACGCAAGGGTTGAGAAGTAATAGTTAAGTTGTTTACCTAATTCAATGAAAATAACAAACTTTTGATCTTACATCACGTGTATGGCTTACATCTTCACAGAACTCTCCCTTTTCCATGTTCGAACGCTTCCCTTCTCAACGCAGATGTAAATCTTACGTTTGAAGCATCTTGTTTTACATCAGACATAAGGGGTTTGAAATTTTAAAAAGGTATGTTCAAAGTGTTAAGCAAGGAGTCTTGATGAAAACTCATGCACACCAAAAATTATGAGCTTGACTAACATTAAGCAACAGTTTCATTAATGTATTTTCCAAATGACCATCACAATGTTTCAATCTTATCGTACCAATACATTTCTATGAAACAAAAGACACTAAAGAAGCAAAAAATATTCACATATGTGTGTATAGAGGCGGTGTGGGGGTGTATATGTATGTGTATCCACATCCCCTTGTGGAAAAGAAGTGGCCATGGCATGAGGATATGGTCACTTAGGATGCATCCTTTCTCAACTAATCCTATCAATATAGAAATATAATTTATGATTTAAACTAATAATCATGGTATACTAGGAAATAATTTCCTGTATTTTCGTGTAGCCATCTTATATGTCGCTCCATAGCTAACTCATATCGTGAAAGACCAAATGAAATTTAAGGAAGCATAGATTTCCTTGCAGCTGAGTTAACACATGAAACTACCAAACCTTAAAACATTGGATAAATTATCAAACTTTGTCCCAATTTTTCTGCTTTAAAAAAAACAAAACACATTCACATTGCATTGAAAGATAATAATCTTAATCAACTCCATAAAAATCCCTTTTCTTTTTTTTTGAACAAAATTATACCAAAAAGCAGCTCATGACAACCAATTAGCTAAATACCTACAGTGAGGTATCACAGCAATTCCCAATCTAATGTTATAAAATAAACAAAAAGGATATGGCTTTTACCTCTTAAAAAGAACCGGTCACGCTCTTGATCAAACAGATAGAAGACGAGGAACAAAGAAGAAAATAAAACTACTCGGGACGGTACGGAAGCAGGCAAACATATATGCTGCTGCAACCTTTAATGGTTCAAAATCTCACAAGCACTTTCATGCATATCCCCTTTCTTTCTGTCTTCCCTCCATCATCAATTCCCCCAATTCGAATCACAAAATAGAAAGCCTAGAATCAGATATAGATCGAAAAATTAGAATCAGGTCCGAGGTTAGAGGGAAACTAGCGGCGAATTCCAAGGTTATTTTAAAGAGATTTTCTGTCGCGAAAATCACGATCTGAGAGGAGAGAATTTTTAGAAAGAAAAGCGGAGGAGATAGAGACTGTAATTTTTTATAATCGAGGGGACTTTTGTGCGTCTTTTTCGGATGGTTATTTCTTATTTAGGACAAAAAAGTTTGCTGCGTGGGTTGAAAAACACTTTTCAGTATAAATCACAGAATGACGGTTGTAACTATCATTTTCTGATTACATTAAAAAGTGCCCTTCAGGCTAAAAAATAAACTTGTTGTCTCTGAGACTAAATTTTTTTGCAACTCCTTCCCTATATTCATTTTCCTGTTTAACCTATAGCTGGTTTATTTTTACTAGCTCTTGCGGTTATTCCATCAGTAAATCAAAAGCACGTATGGACGGAAATTTTGATGTTAAAAAAGAGTGCGCATCATGGAAGAGATGGCGGATATCTGAGTTTATTAATTTTGCGGTTGGGATCATTCCCGCCTAACCCCTTAACTTAGGTTCTATCAAAATAGAATATTTGTAAAAGAAATCTACTAATATGATCTTACAATGGAGGGTGAAGAACTGTTTCAACGTGCAATTTTGAAATAATATTTATTATTAATTTCAAATATGAATATGTTGGACAAAAAATTAAAAATATCAAAGATAATATTGTATAAACATATAATAATCAAGCATTGAAGACTATACATACATGCATGTACACATATATGTGTGTATGATAAATCAGCATATTATAAAAATGATGAATTGGTAGAATATATAAACAAACTAATAATAAACTCTGATTTAATTATACATCATGTGACATTAGAAAACAATATTACACATTGTTGATATTGCAAGCATAAATGATTTTAGATCGTAGATTGGTAAATCAACCGTTATAATCCAAAATCATCAAAGGAAAAGATAGGAAACACCCCTTTATGTAAACTTCTTATGCAATCACTAAAGGTTAAACATACGTGATTTATTATTTTCTTTGCAACACCGCATAACTGAGCAAGAGAACAACCAAACTTGAATTAGATTGAGTTTTAGAAATTTTATAGCAATATATTTCAAATAGATTGTAGTATTATGTATAAGGCATTTTACATAAAATCGCGTATTTTTATGATAGAAATTAACAAACTACATTACATTAAAGTACAAATATAAACGATGCTTCCGTGCTAAGTGAATCGTCATATTTATTTTGCTCACACATTTTCCTCCTTATTGATTCTTTTTCAGCATAGTGGGGGAAACACAGAGGATTTAAAAGGGTTGTAGTTGTTGTGGCATGTGAATTGCTATAGATGTGTTTTTTTGTTGGACACCCTACTTTATCGTAGTCAACTAATGATAAACCATCATTTTCGTGCTTAGAACTTGAGACTTAATACGTGTGTTGTTGCCTAAGGAAATTAAAGCGGAATTAAACGTTTCTCGCCTAAATTGCAATCCCTTACCTTACCATGTGGTGATAAGGGGCAACCAATGGAGGTCCCTTCTTCGACATTGATTGACGATGTTATTAGTCATGAGTGATGTTTGGTCATTGACTAGTTCCAAAGTTTTACGGATGTGGTTGTTGTAACAACCACCCTACACCCATGGTGTCGAACGGTTGTCAAAGGAAAGAAAAGAAATAAAGAAGAGAAAATATAAGAGAAGATAATGGAAAAGAAGAAAAAGAAACATCGAATAATCAAATAACATGGCGTATATCTCACATCGCATCAGATAAAATATAATAGTCAACACAGATATAAAATAGTCGAGACAGTAATAACAATGTGAACTAATCATCAGAGTATAAGATCCATAGACTTATACAACACAGTAATATAGTTTATACAATTGGAAAATAAGCTCAACTAATACATTGTCTCTAATAATAGTAAGTCAAACAGTGTCACACAACGGAATATACAATAACAAACTCAAATATAAGTATGAGTAAACGTCACCTCATGTTCGTCCATCTGTAGAACTCCATGAATCATCCACACCTGCTCTCTAGTCTACTCATTTAAGAGTACCTAAGAAAAAAAAAGCATAAAACCTCGGATCAAAAAACAGTCCGATGTGAGCGATAAATAATCTCAAAATACTATAAAAGTTGATATAGTATACGGAATAGAGAGTATACGAATCATACTTGACCTGTCCTGCAACCAAAGAGTCAAAATATAACATTGATAATATGCTACTCTACAACATAATAAAAGGTACTCCATGCTAAGTAAACTTTTGGGGTGCCTAAGTATCCATCCACAATACATACTCCATACTAAGTAAACTGTCCGAGGTGTCTAGGTATCCATATGCACAATACCCATCTCGTGTGACATACCTAGGGTGATAGGTGGCTAGCGAACCAACCATAACAAACATAGCATCCATCAAACAATATTAACCGTCGCCAGTGTGCTCAAGATATACGATAACTTGTATGGTCTCCTTTCTATCAGGGACTAGCGGAAATCCCGGTTTTCTGTTGTACTCTCGTATCTCACAGCCTAAAGCTAGATACGTGTCTTACAGCACAAAGCTGAATACTAGACCCAAAACCACAGGTCCAGGGTATACGGATCCTCGTTACCAATTCATGGGCGTCCCCGCTATACAATACCCATGCTTCGAGTACAAAAGAAAACATTCCGGGTCACAATCCCTTAGCACATGCACATCCATCTGATCCCTACTAGCTCAATATAATTTCCGCTATCTGGAACCCACCACGTTACTCCATTCCACGACTCCGACCACAAGCCTCTTTGGTACCTACTCCCTACTCGAGTCACAAATAGAAGATACAAAGTGTCTAATCTTCGGTACATACTACCCCCATGAGTCACAAATCGAAGATACAAGGTTCTCATCATGTTGTACATCGTTATCTTCCAATGATGTGAACGAGCCAATACCTCCAGCACGATCTATAGAGTCCTAAACCATCTAACTTGGAACATTCATACGTCATCGAGTCATAATCCGAAGTACCAACTCTCGTGTCGAACTAACACATCATCGCCTCACCATCTAAATAGCTCGCCCTGGAGCAATAACATCAATACTCTAAATCGACCACACGAATAAATCATCAAATCGCGCACCATGAAATCTCCTCAACGTCCAAGCCAAAGTTGGTCAAATCACCAAGCAACAATAGTGATGGACATTGACCACCCTACAGTGGTCAACACCAACCACTTTGGTCATGTACTTAACCAAAACAGATAAGTACATACCAAAAGGAAATATCCAGCATCCATCCTGAAGTCCGTAGCCTCGTCTTCCACTTTCAGATCAGTCGGCACATATCCTAACACTACTCTACAACTTATCTCATTCATTAGATTTTCGCGTGTATGAAACCCCAACATACAAGGTATTCCCCTAACACCCGATCACCGCTAATCGGCGTTTTTAATCGAAAGCAACCAAAAAAGCAACCATACAATCAACATCCATACATAGACCCAAAACATCATACATACAACATGTATGATGCATCCATATCAACTAATGGGGAAATCATATCAAAAATAGACCAAATCTGGTAATTCCCTAAAAATGGTATGTCTATGGAAAATATATGATATTCAATATAAATCATTTAAAATACTTATATTTTCTTTTATAAAAATCTTGTAGGTGTATAAGTATAGAAAAATCATATCTTAAACCAACAAACATTCCAGAACGTTAATCTAATATTATACAATCAATCATAGTATGGTGAGAGACAATATCACTCACCTCAATAAAATCTATCCAAACCAGTACCAAAATGTAGATCTCTCCATCATGAGCGTAATGCAAGAAAATGCATCCAAAAATGACCTTGTATGCAAAAGATATGGATCAAATACGATTCCATTAATTGTATAAGAAATTCACTAAT
Organism: Allium fistulosum; assembly: GCA_030737815.1. Classification (NCBI taxonomy): domain Eukaryota; kingdom Viridiplantae; phylum Streptophyta; class Magnoliopsida; order Asparagales; family Amaryllidaceae; genus Allium; species Allium fistulosum. Next base: position 1,084,982,811 of record CM060904.1, read on the forward strand.
TAAATAATTAATTACCGTGTTTAACCCTAATCCATCTCCCCCTATTAATAACCTATACACGCACAGAGATGCCAAACCCAATCACACATGCAAGTTTTGGCAATGATACGGAGCTATGCTCCATGAAATCGAGTGATGTTCGCACCGTCGTGCCTCTCTTAAAATGCTCGACGCGTCCATGCTAAGATAATCTAGTCTGGCGCCTCTATGTGATTCTCCATGACCTGATCGCGACATGGTGAAGTCCCACCTCCCATTTCTCCATCGTACATCCCAAGATCGATGCCATCTACTCCCCAACGCACAAGAATCACAATGCCACCCTCAAATCCGCCTACCGTGGCCTAAATCCCCGGAAAAATCAAACCCTAGATCGGCAAGAATGGGTCAATTTTAGCCAATCAACATCAATCAAAATTCCGCCACGGTCATCGCGTAGCTCTCATCCATACGAGCTCATCGGATCTGGTTTTGCGATTTATTGCTGAGTGGATTGATCGAATTTACATTTTGAATGGGATTTTTGAAGAGCGGTCATGGATTTTGGGAGATGAATGCAATAGTAATTTATTGTGAATTTGGACGGAAGAGGATTAGGATTGTATTTATAATAATATTTTATTCCATTTATTTATTCTCTCAAATAAATAAATAATGGTCGTACGTTTCGAGTTCGTACAATCACACGACGTGTTCGATCACCATAAAAGCCGTCTATGTACATCAACTTATTTTTTCGAATCCAACGGTATAAATTTTGTCGCTATCTGATATTGCGCCCCGAGATGTTAATTTTGCGCATTTCGAGATTGTTCTGGCCATCGGATCGTCTGATCTATAAATATAGCGATCTTTATACTTATTTTAATTCACAACATCGATACGAATTCAATGGAAGTGGTCTCGAGTCTTGATTCGGCCGTATGCAAAAAATCACATTTTTAGGTCTTCATTTAATTAACGATTAAATATTTAAAACAGTTATTTAAATATCCAATCATTAAAAATATGGATTGTTACATTCTCCCCTCCTTAAAACGATTTCATCCTCGAAATCATAAAGCAAAGAGAACGACTCATAACCCATAAACCCTCAAAAGCGTCTCAAATTCCAAAAAAAAAATCGACAGCACCTCCTTTGCGCAGTTAGGTCCGGGAAAAATACCAATACAACAAAGATATATGCACATCATATATTTAAACATACTACATCATATATAGCAATCATCTCAAATAAGTTTGCTATATCAAACCACAACTATCCTGCATGCCTAACAACAGTACAAGTGTAGGTTATCATCTCAAATGCTAACGATACAACATCAAAGATGCATGCATAAGATCAACCATCAAAAGTAATATCCATGTCTATCCTAGCATGCAGAATACTAAACTATCCGTTAACAAGATTTATTGTTAACATCCCCGATGTTTTTCATAGGATTATTTTATATGGGCTCAACCTTTCGGTTGAGTGGATTCACATTTCCGAAGGAAATGACAAAGTCAGAAGGTTTTAAGGTCTTAATTTTGATCCTGACGAGAGGGGATTGATTCCGGAAGGTTATAAGAGATTATTCATCTCAGATAAGGATTTGAATGAAGAATCATCTTACTTTCGATCCTATCGAAAGGTTTAAGTATGATTCAAGCATTACAGTTTAAAGGGATCGGCAGAATTGCTCAACCTTTTGATTAGCCCAAAAGGTCTAAAAAGCCATTTAGCCTATACCGAAAGGTTTAGATATAGCTTAAACCTTGCAATTTGACTGGATCAATGGTCTTGTTAAACCTTCCGATAGGCCGGGGGGTTTAGGAAACCATTTGGACCCTTCGATCAACTTGTCATGACTGTATGACCTTCGTCCATATCATTTCATCAAGTTCTATCTTCCTTGGAAATCGAAAGTAATCCACATCTCCTTTGAATCCCTTCGGAAGGTTATAAACCCTTCGATGGTATCAGATGGTGGGATTGCCTTATTTGTTATCCCCTTACACTTTCGGCTTCCTAGGATGATATCTCACTTGTGAAAACCTTTCGAAAAGTGTGCATGATTCAAACGTATTTAAATAATAATAAGAGCTGATTCAATATGCCATGAGACTGATATCCGAGGCTAATTCACAAGTTATATTCTCCCTTCTTGTAATTGACATTAGGTAGGGAAGAAGGAAACTTATGAGATTATCCAACGACAGTTTCATGGTATATTCTCGAAATAAACAAAGAATATAAGAAATAAATCATAAATGATTAGCCGTTAATATTAAATTAACGCCTAATCATGATTATCCCCAAATATCGAGTCGATCGCAAGCCACAGTTCTCTTTATTTCTTCATAATGGAATCTAATACAAAATTTAAGAAGTTAGCCCCCAGTCTGATTTCTAAATTAGGGTTACAGTGTATCAAGCGGGAGCAATAGTGATTGTTGAGTAGAAGAATGGGAAGAAAAATTAGTCTCTAGATTGGACCCATTGGGTCTTATTTATAGCTGTAGGCGGCCTTCCTTTCGGTCATATTCTCTCGTCGGGACGGAAGGTCCCTTCTTCTATGCAGTTGTAAACCTTTCAGCCTTAACGGAGGGTTTGTTTTTTTACTCATCATCATGGGTCGCTGAATATCATCGAAGGCTTTGTGTTTCCCCAATATATTTATGAACTCTTCGTCTCCCCGAAGGGTTGGTTCCTTATGAAGCATTATGAACCTTCCGGTCTTATCGAAAGGTTGCTCCCTCATTCGATTACTGCCGAGAGCCATGCTTTTCCTGAATGTTGTCGGAAAGTGGTCTTTCGTTGAATTATGGATGCTGCCTTTGCTTAAACCTTTCGATACTGTCGAAGGATGTCGGAAATGTACTTTAACTGGTTCGAAAGGCTTATTATGCTTTCGAAAGGGTTGTCAATTGAGTTTCCTATTCTGACCCTATCCTTTCTACCCTTCTTGGAAGACGTCTGTTTGAATGATGAACAATGAATCCCTTTGCTTGCCTCGAAGGGTTTAGATTTGCAACAAACTTGTTTCCCACATCCCTTTCTTTTTATTTAAAAGACTTGGGGCACTCTTCTTTTCTTTAGTCTTTTTGTTACATTTGGCGGCCTTATAACCATCTACCTTCGAAAGCCCTTCCCTGAAGTTACCATGTGCCTCTTCTTCTCTAGTGTTATACAATCCTTTCAGTGTCATCGAAAGGTAACTTCTTCTGATACTCTTTGCCTATGCGGAAGATCTCCGATGTGCCTTCTTTATCTTCATTTACATTTTATGGTTAACATTTAGCCCCTCCTTGTATAAAGAAGGCTTTTGTTCTTTAGGACAATGATTCCAGGATCACCGAACATCCCCTGCATTCTTCCTACTGGTAATGAGTAACTGAAAACCAGATAACCCAGTTTGACGTTGATAACGGGAACCATTGAAGCTCAAGATGCCACTTTCGGGACACCGTTTTCTGACAATTAATAACAGAAATTCCAAAATGCAATTTCTGGTAATTGATAATGGAAGACCATAATATCTCCTCCGGTGGTTAATGATAGAAGTCCAGAATACCAATTTTTGGGAATTAATAACAGCAGACTGAAACACCGACTTCGGTAATTAATAACAGCAGACCAGAATATCATAGGTGGAAATTAATAACTAAAGACCAGAATACCATTACTGGTAATTAATAGAAAACCAAAATACTATCTTTAGTAATAGAAAACTAGAATACTCTTTCCAGTATCAAGTAATAGAACATTGAGATACCATCTCTTATGATAGAAGTCTAGAATACCTATCTGGTAAATGTTCGCGAGAAGAAGTCAACGACTTGCCTCTAATTTTCTCGTTGAATATGCCATCCTTTGGCTTTGTTAGTGTTTCGCATGCTTTTGCTTTCTTGGGCCCGAGTTTTCTTTGTCCATTTATCATTTGTTCTGGCCTATTTCAGGCAGGGACTCATTCGTCCGATTTTGTGCTTATTTAAGCAGAGCCTATTTCAGGCCGTTTGTTATATTTGACAGTACCGACCTTTTTGGTGGATGCTATTTTAAGCTATGCCAATTTCTGGCAGTGCCTGTTTCAGGCATGGACTTTTCTTAGTCCACCAAACATTTCAACTAGGTTTACGGTGCGTTCGGCTAGCTTTTTTTGAAGCAGGACCGGAGGACTTACCCGACCTCCCTCCAGGAGGCGCCTTAACCTGGACATAGTATGACGCGGTTAAGGGCTTGTTCGGACCTTGGCCAGACCATAGCGTGGCGGGACCAAGGGATTACCCGTCCTCCCTCCAGAAGGTGCCTTATCCTGGCCGTAGCGTGACGTGGATAAGGGTTTGTGCCGCTTTAACCTAGCCATTTTTGGTTTTGGCGCGGATAAAGGCTTACGCCCTCCCTCTAGGAGCTGCCTTGACCTGGCCTTCTTGGCACGACCAAGGGCTTTCTACCATTATTGGTAGCCTACCATCTTAGGAAGTCCAAGTTTTTAAGGAGAATTTCACTCCCGACCATGTAGATTTTCTTACTAAATCATAGCAGATGTTCTTGGAAATGCTTTATTCATTCAAAGTTGGAAAATATGGTCTTAAATGTTCCGTGTTCTAGGTTCTTGGTACCATGTTCCCATTAGGGTAGCATAGCTTGTAGGCTCCTGGAGGAATTTCTTTGAAGATTATCAATGGACCTTCCCAATTAGGTCCCAATGGCCCATCTGATGGGTTTTTGGTATTGGCCATTACCCTTCGAAGTACTAAATCCCCTTGTCTGAATGACTTGGCTTTTACTTTTGAGTTGTAATATTTTGATATCCTCCTTTGATATTCAGCCGTTCTCAAGGCTGCTTCATCTCTTAGTCCATGAATCAGGTCATGTGATTCCTTTCTCAATTCCTGGTTTGGATTAATGGCGTAGGCTATACTTCTATGAGAAGGTACCTCAATCTCTACAGGTAGCATTACTTCACATCCATATGTTAGAGAATATGGGGTATGACCCGTTGTAGTTCTAGTTGAAGCTCTATAAGCCCATAGAACTAGGGGTAATTCCTCTACCCAATTTCCTTTTACCTTGTTCAACCTCTTCTTCGAGATGGTCTTAATTGTTTTGTTAGCTACTTCGATGGCTCCATTGGCCTTTGGATGAGCGACCGAGGAGAAGCTTTTTATAATTCCATTCTTGTGGCAAAATCGTGAAAACTCTTCACTCTCGAATTGGGTCTCATTGTTGGATATTACCTTATAAGGTATCCCAAATCTCGTGATAATGTTTTTGATGACAAATCTTAGCACTTTCCCAGAGGCAATTGGGTCTCATTGTTGGATATTACCTAAAACTAGTTTATCTATTACTTTGTATTAATACACGAGGGCAATTCTTTGGCTCACCCTTAGACTTTCTTTAATAATTATCTACGAGTAAAATAGAAATATTACTTTAATGAAATAGTTATATTACATCTTGATAAAGATAAAAACGTGTACGCGGTACTTGTAAATTTGAATTTATACACCAGTATTTACAATTTAATGTTTTAACTTTTAACTGCTTATCCTTATTTTACCCTTTTAATACCAAAATTTTCTGTAGTAAATTCAACCACACATATATTTTATCAACAAAAAGCTTGAAACTTTACTGAAAGATGGTAATCAGTGATGTGGAAATTATGTTTTCAACCTCGGAATTTTTTAGTAATACAACAAAAATAGTTCTTTAGCCTTTTCGATAACCCTCATTTTTAAGCATTGTTTAAAATGCAACATTAAAATATATCGAGTTATGTAAGTAAAATAACTACATTTTAACATATATTGCATTGAAAAATTCTATTTTTAGCTTCAAATAATTACATTTTAACATTTCTACAAGTATTTACTAAAACCCTTTAATTTCAATTCTATCCTGATATTTTATATTTATATCCATATATTTAAACTACTTATGAAATCTATATTTAAACTACTTATGAAATCTCAAATTTAAATTATTTATTTAAATAATTTCAATGAATATTTAGTCTATTCTTCTTGGGGTTGTTATGGTAATGATAACCTTTATCGATACGAGAAAACTGTTGTCTTTACTGATACCATTGGTAAGTAAAAAATGACTACCAATACTTTACAATTATCACTGATAAAATGATCGTTGGTATACCAATAAACTAGTGAACCTTTCACTAGCAATGGTTAATTTACCAGTACATAAAACATTAAAAATTTATTGCATAAAAATCTTGATAATCATAAAAAAGTGAACATTTTATATCTTATTCTAACTTCATTAATATTGCTATCAACATTTTGATTTATTTTAGTTAACATGGAAAATTTTCTTAATGAATCACAAATTATCTAAAACAATATGAAACAATAACTTTGCTAATCTTAGACTTTGAACCTAATAAAAGTGAAAAAAATATCATCATAAACAATACTAGAAACATCTTTTTAAAATTAGTATAATGTCAAAATTGTTTGTGATTAGGATTAAATTAAATAGTGAAAAATATGACCGGTAAATTTTCCATTATCATTGGTTTACGTTTCTTTACCACTATATTTAATATAACAATAACAAATTTATCGTTACCACACCGATAACATTGATATATCGATGTTCCTCAATATCACTTACCAATTACTTGGTAATGGACCATTCTCATGATAGCCCTAATTCTTTTAATAAATCCTAAAAACACACACACACTCACATATGTAGAGAGATGGTAAAACTATTTTTCCATTCAGCTATAAAGATATATAAATCACATAACATAAATTATGTACATAAACAATAATAACAAAGATAATTTGTAAATCAGCTATAATTCGTTTATATCGAAGATTTATCCTACATCATAATAAAAAAAAATATGTTTTTAACTTCAGCAACTCTATATCAAATTTATATAATTTTTTACAAAATTCTTTCTACTATTTACCTTTAAGTCCATATGTTTAAACTAATTACATAATTTTAAACTTAACTTATATACACAAATTCTGTTAAATAGTATTTATTAATTCATCTAATAAATCACTAACATATGTCAACATGTATATTATATTAATATTAACAAAAACAAAAAAAAAATTCTTAATACTAATATATGTGCATAATGATTTTAAATTTGTTTTTTTTTGCTAAAATAACTTAAATTATAGTTTTAAAATGTTATATCTCATAAAATTAAATGATATAAACATATTACATATTCAAATTTTATTACCTTTGCCTTTCTATTTGTTGCATGGAACGTCGCATTTTAAACCATACAAGCTACTCGATTCATCGTTTTTGCATTTGATTTCAAGATTTTTGATTTGGAGTTTTGATTTAGATTACTAATTTTGTGTTATAATGAATTGTACGTGATTTTATTCCAAATTTCGGAGCTTAATTTATAATATGTAAAGTAAGAAGGATTTTTTTCCCCTTATGATAACTAATGAGACTGTTTCAAAAATTCTCATTGATAAATGTCAATTACCTTGTTTGTAATCTTTAATTGTTTGTATATCCGGATAATTTTTTATTTATGTACATGCTAGGCACTTGTAGAAATTTTTTGTTTTGAATTTATTTGGAAGTATATGGTGCTTATTTATATAATTATATTGAAGTTGTTGAATCTTATATTGCAGCTTGTTTGGAATCACTGGGGTAACTGATAAATGTCTTGAGGCGCTCTCTAAATTCTGCTAAAAAACACTTACAACTCTTGAAGCAAATGGATGCACTGGCATTAAGGTATTGGTTAACCTGACAAATGTACTTTTATGTTTTGCACACGTAACCTGAGGTGGATAATTCTAATGTTGTTATTTATTTGTATGTTCTTTAAAGAAGGAGCCGAGAAGACTTGCTTAAATTATTTCCTAACCGGACTTGTTTCAAAGTGCACAGCTAAATTTGGCTCATGTTGTCAGCACAGGTGTAACGACCCGTAATTTTACCACTTTGAAAATGTAATATTTAATTAATTTTAAATATAGCTTTATAAGTTAAATGAATTTGTTTTAATTAGTTAAAGATGATAATAAATTTATTTTCAAGTTTTGTTTACATAAATAAATAGTTTGAATTAAAAACTGAAAATATGCCTGGAAATTGGATCCCGAAATCTCAACGGTTTAACAAATGGAAATTGTTTTGAGTTGTTGCAACATTGTTTGTACATGCACGCACACACACATACACATATATGTGTATCACTATTAGTCAAATCAAAGCTAAAGAAAATATCTAAGATATTTTTACAAAAAGTAAGTGAAAAAGGTAACATCAAATCACCTTTAACTCATGAAAAGCAAACATCAAATCCACCATTAATGCATGTCATTCCATCTTAAGATATTTTTGCAATATGTCTTATCACATTACATCTCGTTAATGCATGCACTTGAGTATGGGGACAAAGATTTGATGTTGAGGTGATGTGGTGTAAGAGATATTTTGATAAGGGTAATTTAGTAATTTGCCACATTTTCCTAAGGCTATAAATAAGACCCTAAGGCTTCACAAATTCACACATCTCATTCCATCTTCTTCTTCACCTCTACTTTAATGGCTTCCATCACCTCCATCCTCTCATCCATAGGCTGAGCCATCTAGAAGCAATAATCCAAGTGATCGTGGGCTAAAAGTTCGAGTTAGCAAAGCTATAGCCAATTTTTAGTTAGTCGTTTAAACCCGAGGTGTGTAAAGTCCTAAACTATCGTATTATATGATATTGGATGTTATATATGTTTGATTATGATTATTGATGATGGTTGTTTAATATGAATGTTGAATATATATACAAGTTATGGAAATACACGTCGATAAGCACAAAGGAAATCACTTTCCTTTATTTAATGAATTAGTGTATATGGAATGTTAAACCTCTTTAAAATTATTTAAAAATACGAAATAAATTCTACAAATATTTTATAATGTTTTAAAAGTAATTCGAGTTATAAAAATGAGTTTCCAAATGATAAAAAAATCATTTGATCAATATAGCTTAAAAAGCACTTTCCGCAGCACTTTCCGCGGCACTTTCCGTGGCACTTTTCCGCATCACTTTTCTATAACTTTTGAAATGTAGTTTTAAACGCAATCGTTCTTTTTCAAATCTTTTGTAAATATTTTCAAATGATTAATAAAGTATTTTAAATATGATTTGAAGGATTTATGGAATGGTTAAATATTAAATGATTTAGAGTCGATCAAATTACTTGACCGTCTTATGGGTGTTAGAGAGATAGTGTCTAGGCTTGAGTTTGGAAAACCAGTTTCCTGCTCTCCCTGGCTATCCGGACTGGCCCGACGGATGGGATAGTAAATTTGATTTACTCGGATCAAAATTTTCCAAAGTTAAAGGATATAATTTTGCAAATATAAATAACTTGAATTTTATGGAGATAATATTCTTGTACTCGGTGTTAAAGCCCGAAGAGGGAACTCATACTATTCGTGGAATTTAAAGGGTGCTTTCACCGTTATTCCGCCCATAGTATTTGTTGAATACGGGAATTGATATTGAGTAGAATTAGATGATTTCTATAGATTCTTATCACTTAACATTTACTGGTTTTGGATTAACATCCTAGATAACATGCTTTTAACCGAATTAAAATTATGAGTTTTGAATTAGGTAATCTTTGTTAAGATTTAAATGAAATGAATGGGAAATATTTTTCTAAGTAAAATATGATAGGGTTTGGAATTATTCCACGATTTAAAAGGGTTTTAAATTAACCAAAAGGATTTGATAAATGAGGCTTGATGATTCCATATACTCTGAAATAGATAAAGAAATATTTCAATGGATATATCTCTAAGGTATATCTATGAATGAATAAAAATATGAATTAAATTGAATGATGATTGATAATCACATATGAACTTAACATCTTTTTAATTGATGATTGGTTCGGAGGAACCAGGGTCGGATTTGGGTAATTCCTATCCGAAGACCACTTCGAACCAATTTACGTATTCGAAGTGAAGACATGGATATGATATTAAGGATTTTCGTAATGAAGGACTTCTTGTTGATCATTTGGGGATAAAATCTCAATATACATGTAGTAGCAGTAGTATCTTCATTATGAAATATCCAATGCAAGGACTAATCGCTACTAATCCTAGGAGTAACTCCCGACAGGATGTGGTAGGAGAGTGCCTTCGGTTTGTCATGTTCCCGGACAACTTATATGGATGGATGTTTGACGTTGCAACTGTAATTACATTGGTTGATTTCTATGAACGTATCATCTGATTGGTGGCGGAGAAGGCAACTTCTCTTAGCTTAACACCCTTTTCTGAGACATATGAGCTCAGGAGTTATACGTTTGTAGAAATCAGTTATGTGATTATGGATTGGCAATGTGGCATTCAAAGTGGAATGTGCTATGAGTAAGGTAATCTTTACCTCGAGCCTCATCACCCGAAAATGACTAAAACAGGGTAGATGCAGCAGAGCTAAGTGGGTCGCTCCCATTAGGGTATAGTCATCACCTTTCTAGATATATTTATTCCTGCTATGACGTCGGGTTTTAAATTAACGTGGTGTATGCAAAGAGAGCTCTTGGGTAGGTCGGGAACGACCAGGGTGATGACATATTCGGTACTATCTATGGTAAAGGTAGGCCGGTTCTATGTTGGTAGAGGTTGGAGCCTCAGGTGCATTTTTCTAGAGATGTACTGTCGGAAGGTAGTCCCTTACCTTGTCATTGTATGGAAATCCATTCTCCAATAAGTGCCTTCGGATTTGATTGTAGAGCCTAATATGCTGGAATTTAATAATGTAACAATTTCGGCTAAGATTATGTATACTTACTTGAAAAGTGTTTTCAAAAGAATGTCATTAAAAATAATATCCACATATTCTGCGTAGCAAATGTTTTGGTTATCATAAGAAAAAAACATGTTCCGTGTTTATGTGCGGCGTGGTCTTATGAGATACCTTTGTTTTCAAACATCGTATTTTGAGTTTCTCACACCAGTCCCATGACTGACCCGGAGTTTATTTTCTTTTTCCCTTAAACTCTGGGTGCCCTATTATTCTGGGCAGCCAACTAGTTAGGTAAGCTTGGAGCATTTTGGAATGGAGCATGGAGCATTTTGGGTCTTATATTGAAGTCATCTATCACTTTCCGCTGTGTTTGTATTATGTATTAGTATCTACCAGCACTGTAAGGATAGGTCGTTATAACTATCCTAGCTGGGTTAGTACATGTCATAACTTTGATGGAATAATTTGGAGTAATTGCATGTACTACTCATATGTATAATTATGTGTTGAATACGATGTGAGATTCTATTATTGTCCACCTTCTATCTTTATTTCTTTACCCCATGATAATCTGCCTCTCCGGCACTTGGATTTACGGCACGTGGATACCGAGGATGTATTAGTGTAAATTTCTGAGGGTCGAGGAGGTGGGTCGTCACAACAGGTATGCAACACATGAGGCAAATATAAATCATAATCATTATTTAAACCTTATTCTTCATGAATCAAGGTTGGATTCTATCTAGATAATTAGACTGTATTTTTGGATACTACCCTCCATGCCTCATGATCTAGATTCATCTTTATATTTGTATTTTAGCTTTTCAAATGATAAGATGGATTTTGATTATGAGGCATGGTGAGCTAGTATTCAAAAATACCACACTAAGATGAATCTAAATCAATATATAACACTATAAAGGTTGTATATTGTAATCGAGTAGTGAACTGGTTGTGTAACATGTGAAAATACTACTCTCCTGAAGTTGGATATGCTATATGCATATATCAGAGGAAAAAAAACTGTATATGAAACAATACTTCAATTTAAGCCATTAAGTCAAGGACAATGTTTAGTGAGTTTAGTAATATTGCTATAACCTGAAAGTAAGGAGTGTTCTTTCTTTTTAATGGTAATTATTGTATATATTTACTTGTGTTTTTCATGGGGACCCAAGCAAACCTTTTTCAACATGCCCAACTTTGACTGCTTCTGTTTAATCTTTAGGTTGCAGGTTAATTGTTAGATTCCATGAATTGTGCTCCTATATTAGCATAATCATTGGCAATTATCATAAACGTATATTTTTCTCTTAAAGTCGCAAATCTTTCTCCGAGCATTTAAACATTTCAACGGGAAGAAATCGAACCGTATGTTTATTATATATCTCTACTGCCACGTAATTGCTATATATATCTCTTAAAGTTCTGAATGACATTTCAGGAGTTTCATTCAAAAGTTCGTAATGAAAATAAACGCGCGATGTGAGATCTTAATTACCCACTTGAATACGTTGCCATACTTGTGGATCATTTTATTCTTTGGGATTAAATATAATTGAGTACAAGTATAACTCTTCTTTTTTATATTTCTTAGTGTATTATTTCTATATTTAGTTGAATTTAGGAAGCAGAGCTCATGTTGCCTGCAACTGACAAATAAGACATATCAATATATAGCATTTGAGGTATATAATGTTCATATTTTTCTTAAGATATTAATTATACTAACTTTAATCTTAAACAGTTAATTTAGAACTGTGTTTAGAATTTGTAGGCGAGAACAACCAATCCAAAGAACTATTATGTGCACAGGGTTGTAGGGATTGTTGTTTCTGGATCGACATGTGATATAATAGGTAAATTAGTTTTTAGATTTTCATTGCAATATTGTGAATGGGTAAGCAATTTATATTATTGATTTTTGATAATATGGATCATTATTATTTTACGACTCTAATTAAACTGAATTTAACTACTTGTGATGTGGTAATGTGAACATTCCAGTCTTTTTGATTTTGTATCATTGAGGGATAAAGTTCATCGACAAATTTATTTAATTTTATTGTGCATGGTAGAAGATCTTTTTACCTTGCTCTTTCTAACCACAACTCACCTCCATTTGTGAATAAAGAGAGGGAATATGACTTAGTTGAGCTTCTCCAACAATTATATTACTTAAGAAGGTTGAAAATAAAATTACATGATGTAAATTGTTCTAGTCAATGCTTTTCCTGAACTTCATATTTTTTCAGCTTAGTGTCCAACTACTGCCTACTGATATTACAATGATCCATACAGACACAGCCTTCAATATAGTTGCTTATTATGTTGTCAAAAGCTCTGTCTGAGGTCCATTAGGCTTCGTCTAAGCTGAACTTTTGAGCATTGGCGCTAAATGCCTAATGATGTTATAGCATTCTGCCTCATCTTTTGTTATGTTGGTTATTGGCATCCAGAATTTTTTTTAAACTACTAACGTCATAGGGATGTTTGTTCTACTTCACAGTTAAATAGTTGGTAATTGTAATGTTATTATACATTACCATGTTTTCCTTGGTTTGAACTTTGAACTTTCTTGTTTGTGTCATTTATACAAAATCATTCAAACTTCAGGTTTTTTGGTTTGCTTACCCTAACCATAGCTGACTTCAAATGGAACGAGCTATGACTAGTTATGCTTATGTTCCAATTATTGCTGTAAGAAACTGAACAAGTACAATCATATCCAAATAAATTGAAATGTGATAAATTATAAATAAGAAAGACCTATGGGTTTGTGGCTTGAAGTGACTGTTGTGCACTAACTGATAATTTAGAAATATGCAAGACAAAGTATACATGATTTAGAAAATTGTTTGTTATGCACTAAACAATTTTAGTATTAAGCCATGAGAATAAAAATAATTATATAATTAACACAATCGGTAATTGGCTTTCTACTGATATGGGGAACAATTTTCTAATTCATTTTTATGTATTATATTTTAACCACACAATAAATCAGTGTGACTAAGTCCTTGGCATACCTAAAAAAAGTTGACGCTGAATATCATGTAGCAATACTATGCAGTTAAACAACTGTTTTCTGTTAACATGGTCTATGCATCTTTTATTCTTTAGTTATAATGCAAGCTCAAAAGGAGAGTCCATCAGATATGCGATGTGAAGATATGTTTCTCATCCAGAGTGTGATAGCAGTAGATGGTACGAAAACAAATGATATAACCCGTGAAATGGTGATACATTGTTTACTACTTCTATAGATGTTAGAAGAAGATGTTATAAAGAATGAAGATGTTAGAAGAATTAATGGCATAAATGATTTGAATCTAGCCGAGCTTAAGAATGCCAAGAAATCGTTGAAAAGTTTAGAGAAACATCAAAACCAGCATGTTGCCTGTCGATTCATTTGCCAGTAATCCCATCTATACTTGTACCGACTTTCTTTTTTTGGCTTTTAGCATATGTATTTTTATACTGAATATATCACTATTTGGCTAGCAGGTTTTCCTTGTACTACTGCACAGACCCTTTCCTCAACTGGTAACAAACTTTCTTTTACCATTTTATTCTTTTGTTGGATTCAGAATATTATGCTTGTCTTCTTGGTAATCATTACCATAGAATATTACTCAATTTAGTTTTTAGCCCACTATCATATACTTGATACTTGCTCTCTTACAATCATATTTAACCTTTGTTATTTCCATACCTTCTTCTGCAGCCATCAATGACCATGTTTCCGAACCTTCTGCACTGCCTTAATCATGCTCCCCCAACTCATAGCAAAGGTAACTATTCCTTTTTTCCTTTTACTTTTCCTTTCGTCAACTTCAGATTTTTATATGCTTTTAATTCCTTATCAAAGAAGCCTAATATTTCAATAAATATAAAAATTAACTATAATCTAAAGCTTAAAACATTTCTGTAATAAAGCATTATAATATTTCAAGAGGAAATACTAAATTTTTGAGTGAATTTGGTACTAATAATTTTAACTGTAACTATTGAAGGTAGAAACTCAGTCATTGCAGCTGTAAACATTAATATTCTATTGCACTTGTAAATGCTAATAATTTGGGTACTAACTGTAACTATTGAAAGATAAGTTAATTATATAAAATTATGAAAATCAACATATAGTGTAACTTTTGAAAAGCTTTACACTTAAAGAAATACTATACACAATACTATATCCTCAACTGTCACTTGTATCTTTTCTAATTTCTACTAACTGAAATTGAAAATAGCATGTCACACAACAGAAAACAAACAAATATAAGGAAGAGTATATAACATTGTAGAGTAACTATTTCCTTTTATCAATATTTCAATATAAAGTGTACTCAATAGTTTATGGTAACAATTTCTCTTCATCAATGTAGAGTATATAACATTGTAAATGAAATTGTAATGTAGAGTATATAATGTTGTAAATGAAATTGTTGTATAAACTGTATATAACATGTGTACGTATAAACTAACTGTGAATCAAATTGTTCATATATAACTAACTAACCGTGTTATATATTCTAACTGTAAACTAACTGTGTATGTATTATATGAAATGAGTATAAAACATATGGATATAAATATGCACTGTGAACTAACTGAGTATATAACTTCATGTGTTATATAATCTAACTGTGAACTAATTGTGTATACACTGAGTTATAAATGAACTAAATGAGTATATAACATGGAAATATTACAATGCTTCACACTTAAAGAAATGCCCAATGCACATTTGCACCACATGAATAATTACATGGTCAAAGCTGTTATCGATATTAATTTACTCGGGCTGAAAGAATTTACTCGGGCTAATATAATTACATGGGAGAAAAATCATTTACTCGGGCTGAAAATTTAAGTAGTTGTTCGGCTAATTTTTTTTAGCGACTTAATTTTAAATCTAATGAGGCGCAAGTTAGGCTTTGCTAACAAGATAATGCATTTGTGACATTTTAGGTTTTTGTTTCGCAAACATGATAAATTCACACACATATCGTAAATAGTAATGGAAGCAGTAGTAGGAGCAGTAATAATATCTTTATAAACTTAACCAAAGCTTGAAAACGTATTATAAAATTATACATATTAATTAATATAAATTACATATGAATTAATATATAACAAATAATATAATAAATGTATATAATAAGTATATGAACTAATACAAATTATATATGTAATAAATATTATATAAATGATACATATATATTATATCATATATCTGTACATATACATGCAAATCATATAAATTATATATGTAAATTGCATACACACACATATATACATATACATATATTAAATAAGTATATGAAAAATAATCAAGTTTTTTTGAAATGGTACTTTATATACAACAAGTCGCCGTGACAGCATATCACATGTCAATAAACATTCGAATCACGCTACGTAAGTTTCAAACTTATGACCTCTCGCACCAAAGCCAAATCACTTAACCACTGGGACAATGGTGCTTGTCAAAATAATCAAGTTTATGTATGAAATATATGCTATTATAAATTATATTACATAGAATATATTTTAGTAAATTGTACATGTATATATTATATAAATTTTACATATGAATAAATATAAATTACATATTTATATGTAAATCATATAATTACACATTTAAATCATGCGCACATATTGTAAATAGCGTGCGTGTATGTGTGTGTGTATTGTAAATAGCAATAGTAGTAGAAGAAGGAGTAATAATAATATCTTGATGAACTTAACCAAAGCTTGAAAACGTATTATAGAATTATGTGTATTGATTAGTATAAATTAATATAAATTACATATGAATTAATTTATAACAAATAACATAATAAATGTATACAATAAGTATATGAATTAATACAAATTATATATATAATAAATAAATATTATATAAACGATACATGTATATCATATCATATATCTCTACATATACACGCAAATCATATAAATTATATATGTAAATTGCATATACATGCATACATACATATATATAATGTCTTATATACAAATAGTAACAGTAATATGAGTAATTAGAAATATTGGTTATAATGTCTTAATAAACTTATTAAACCATAGGATATAAACGTACCATAGAAATATATGTATGAAAATAATACATAATTATATATGAATTATTATATTACGTACATACATACATACATACATACATACATATATATATATATATACATACATACATACTACATACACACACACACACATATATATATATATATCGTATTAACAATAATTTCACTTTTCTTTTGTTCCAGACTGCATTTCATGTTGTTGCTACTCGCATCAACTATGTTCCAGACTATATTTATCGTATTTTCGATTTTGTTAATTTGTGAACTTTTACTTTACAGGAAAATAGGTAAAGTGTCGCAATAAGTTATGGATGCAAAGTTATTTTTGATGCGAGAACTACATTTGGGTTTGTATGTATTACTACTTTAGGTTACTAGCAGCCATTGGTTCTACACCGTTTATGAAATATTATGGATGTATTATATATGTTTTGATGTAAGAATATTGCGTATTTTGATTATGTAATATTACATGTTGATTATGTGATGTGCTATTAATATACTATGTTGATTATGAAATGTGCGTGTTGATTTAACCGTGTTGGTATATAAATTGTTACCGATGTGTATAGAAAAGTAAAAAAACAAAAGGGGAAAACGCAGAAATGGTAAACGATTGCACTTGTAAAATGCTGTGTAAACTTTCAACAGTGTTTTAAAAACGCTGTGTAAACTTTCGAAATGCTGTGTAAAATTTTAACAGCATTTTAAAAACGCTGTAGTAGACTTCAACAGCGTTTTTAAAACGCTGTGGTAAACTTTAACAACGTTTCAGAACCGTCATAATAGGGTTCTTAACAATGAAAATAGCATTAAAAAGAACACTCACAGCAACATATAAAATGCTGTAAATAAGTATTATGGCAAGAGATAACCGCCATTAAATACATTTGACAGCAAAATTTGAACGCTAAGAAAAGTTTTTGGTTCATTAAAGGAAACATTATGAAATGTATATAACATCCATAAAACGCGATTATAAACAACTTTTCACAGCGTTTACTTTTTTTATATAGTATGTGCCTGACCTCTAATGGCATGTCGTTACACAACATAGTTAAAAATGCTGTTAAAGCCTTTTACAGTGTTTTTTAAACAGTGTTAAAGTGGAAGAACCAAAGTAACAAGTGAATTCCCTGTTATATTGCTCTAGAGTTACAAAATACATTTCTAGGGATGCGAATTGTTCGCCTCGAATAGTGCCCAGCCACTTTTAGTGGGAAATTTAAGCATTAGATATTTTAGGGAGACGAATGCATCCACCTCGTCCAGTGTCGGTCGTCCAAAGAAGGCATTATAGAATGAGGGCTGATCTATGATCACAAAGGTCGTTTCAAAGACTTGGGAACATGGGGGAAGTCCCAGTTGGACCAAAAGCTTCACCTGCCCAAGCGGAGTTGTCCCCTTATTATTGAACCCAAAGATTGGCTCGGGACTAGGTTCAAGTCTATCCTTGGAAATTCCCATCTGATCAAACGCATGGCAAAATATCACATTCACAACACTCCGCGTATCAACCAGGATTTTCGTGACCACTGAGGATCCTATTTGGGCTTTGATCATTAAGGGATCATTATGGGGGTGATGGACTCCCCTCCTTAGTTCTTGTAGATTAATCACCAGTGTGTGCATATTGATGTTGTGTTTTGGACTTTTGAATGGAGGTTCCTCCTGTATAGAGAATACACCCTTCTTAGCCTCTCGAATGTATTTACTTCGGGCGCTTTGACTTCTACCGGCGGGATGTGGTCCTCCATATATGACATCTATCCTGTTCTGGGGTGGACTTAAGCTTAGTGGGTCATCTTCCTTAATCACATTTACGGTATTACCAACAGGCTTCCTTGCATCAATGTTTGACGGGAGAGTTTGCTACGGGTTCTTCACGAATTCCTTCAACTGCCCTTCTCGAATCAATTTCTAAATTATTCCAGCTAGAACCTTGCACTCGTTGGTTATGTGGCTATTTGCTTTGTGGTAGGCGCAATATATCTCCTTTTTTCTGCTCAGGGTAATTTTGGGCCTTAAATGAAGTGGGGAAGTTGATCTTACCCTGGGTCATTACGTAGATGTAGGAAATTGGTCGGTTTAATGCCACCGCGTTAATATTGGTGTCTTCCGATCTAGCTCTCTTGGGAATTCTCTCTGGGATGAATTTACCGCCGTCCTTCTTGTGACCAAATTACTTCTTTGTGTAATACAATTCGTCCATTCGGATAAACTTGTCAGCTTGGAAATGGAAATCCTGAATATCTCGGCTTCCATGAGTAAACAGCTCCTTCCAGAAAGAAGAATTAACTATGAGTCCCAAGTGGACAACGATGAACTTATCTCTGTCATTCATGCCTTTGGCCTTCAAAGCTTAAGTATTGAATATCTTTAAATAATCCCCTAAGGACTCTCCATGGTTTTGCCTGATGTTAGCGAGCATGGTATAATCAATAAAAGGATCTTTGCATATGCAGAATTGAGCAGAGAACTCATATGAGAATTGCTTCCAAGAATATATCGTATTCTCATGATATTGTCGATACCGTTTAGCAGCGGCCCCTTGTAATGTGACCGAAAAAAGTGTACACCTCACAGCGTCGGAAGCATTGTATAAACCCATCTAACTATCAAATGGTCATCCGGGTCGGTTGTCCCATGATATTTCATGGTGGGGACCTTCACATAAGACGGTATTGGAGCTGACATGATTTCATCGATGAAGGGTGCAACCCTTTCGTAGTTGTTTACTCTTTCATCTCCAGTTCTTTTGCACTTAGCATTTAACAGGTCTTTCACAGCCTTTTCTGCCATGTCCTTAAGATATGCTTCATTGTTCAGGTAATTCCTTTTATTAGGTTTGTAGCCGTCCGAAGTTGAACTTGCGGAACAGTCTCTATCTTTCGCTTGAACTCTTTCTTGATAATTTGCCTTCAGTGGAAGGCCCTCTTTCTGTTTTGACGAAGAAATATTAGCTTTACTTTTGGCAGCATCTGCATTGATTTTCAGATTCCTTCTTGGAGATTCAACTTCTTCACCCGTCATGGTAGCTTTCATTGATGATCAGTGAGATAACACTTCATTCATAAGATCTTTCATTTCTTCCATTTGGCATTCCAGATATGCGATTTTAGCCACATGTTCTTCTGGCTAAAGATCTTGAGTCGGAGCCAGTTGTGGTGACTGCCGAAGCTGAGCTGGAAGTGGAGTTAATTGAGGTAGGAAGGTTGCCCTTGTTCCCTATTTCCAAGGTTGAAAAAGGGTGATACGTTTTCCTCTAAAAAAGTAGCATGCTCATTCCTTTTGCTAACGGTAAGAGGTCTTCTTGATTTTATTTTCACCTATAACAAACCAAATTTCACCATCAATTATATTAATAAAGCAGGTCGGAGGTTCGAGCCCTCCTTCTAGCGCAAAAATGTTAACAAGATTTCTTGTTAACATGCCCGATGCTTTTCATAGGATTATTTTATATGGGCTCAACCTTTCGGTTGAGTGGATTCACATTTCCGAATGAAATGACAAAGTCAGAAGGTTTTAAGGTCTTAATTTTGATCCTGACGAGAGGGGATTGATTCCGGAAGGTTATAAGAGATTATTCATCTCAGATAAGGATTTGAATGAAGAATCATCTTACTTTCGATCCTATCGAAAGGTTTAAGTATGGTACAAGCATTACAGTTTAAAGGGATCGGCAGAATTGCTCAACCTTTTGATTAGCTCGGAAGGTCTAAGAAGCCATTTAGCCTATATCGAAAGGTTTAGATATAGCTTAAACCTTGCGATTTGACTGGATCAATGGTCTTGTTAAACCTTCCGATAGGCCGGGGGGTTTAGGAAACCATTTGGATCCTTCGATCGACTTGTCATGACTGTATGACCTTCGTCCATATCATTTTATCAAGTTCTATCTTCCTTGGAAACCGAAAGTAATCCACATCTCCTTTGAATCCCTTCGGAAGGTTATAAACCCTTCGATGGTATCAGATGGTGAGATTGCCTTATTTGTTATCCCCTTACACTTTCGGCTTCCTAGGATGATATCTCACTCGTGAAAACCTTTCGAAAAGAGTGCATGATTCAAACGTATTTAGATAATAATAAGAACTGATTCAATATGCCATGAGACTGATATCTGAGGCTAATTCACAAGTTATATTCTCCCTTCTTTTAGTTGATATTAGGTAGGGAAGAAGGAAACTTATGAGATTATCCAATGACAGTTTCATGGTATATTCTCGAAATAAACAAAGAATATAAGAAATAAATCATAAATGATTAGTCGTTGATATTAAATTAACGCCTAATCATGATTATCCCCAAATTCTGAGCCGATCGCAAGCCATAATTGTCTTTATTTCTTCATAATGGAATCTGATACAAAATTTAAGAAGTTAGCCCCCAGTCTGATTTCTAAATTAGGGTTATAGTGTATCAAGCGGGAGCAATAGTTATTATCGAGTAGAAGAATGGGAAGAAAAATCAGTCTCTAGATTGGACCCCTTGGGTCTTATTTATAGATGTAGGCGGTCTTCCTTTCGGTTCTATGCTCTCGTCAGGACGAAAGGTCCCTTCTTCTATGCAGTTGTAAACCTTTCGGTCTTAGCGGAAGGTTTGTATATTTACTCATCATCATGGGTCGCTGAATATCATCGAAGGCTTTGTGTTTCCCCAATATATTTATGAACTCTTCGTCTCCTCGAAGAGTTGGTTTCTTATGAAGCATTATGAACCTTCCGGTCTTATCGAAAGGTTGCTCCCTAATTCGATTACTGTCGAGAGCCGCGCTTTTCCTGAATGCTATCGGAAAGTGGTCTTTCGTTGAATTATGGATGCTGCCTTTGCTTAAACCTTTCGATACTATCGAAGGATGTCTGAAATGTACTTTAACTGGTTCGAAAGGCTTATTATGCTTTCGAAAGGATTGTCAACTGAGTTGCGTATTCTGACCCTATCCTTTCTACCCTTCTTCGAAGACGTCTATTTGAATGACGAATAATGAATCCCTTCGCTTGCCTCGAAGGGTTCATATTTGCAACAAACTTGTTTCCCGCACCCCTTCCTTTTTATTTAAAAGGCTTGGGCGCTCTTCTTATCTTTAGTCATTGTGTTATATTGGGCGACCTTATAACCATCTACCTGCAAAGCTCTTCCCTGAAGTTACCATGTGCCTCTTCTTCTCTGGTGTTATACAATCCTTTCGGTGTCATCAAAAGGTAACCTTTTCTGATACTCTTTTCCTATGCGGAAGGTCTCTGATGTGCCTTCTTTATCTTCATTTACATTTTATGGTTAACAATGTCTAGTATAAAACATCGAATATGATATCTCATATGAAAGCCGATGATAAAAATGAAATCTCACCATCCGAAGAGCTTTGGAAAAGGGGTCCTCATGCTATTCTCAATCTCCGATATCCTATCGCCTTCACCTTCATTCCACAGAACCTCCACTACTCCACTGCCCTCCTCTTAATCTATTTTCTATCAGATCTATCAGTACGAATAGACCTACGAGGTCTTGAAGTCCTTGGTTCAGCCTTAATATCATATAATCGATTCGGTGCTAAATCTCAAAAGCCTCTTGTATGTTCTCCCAAAACCCACTATCGAACAATGGGTTTTCTACACTTACAACGCTTTTGGCACACAATGGAATCACACTATCTATCCCACATATAACTCAACGAATACAGATGTCGTTCTACTGGATTTAAGGAATTAGAATCTAGTATTCTTCATCAATGAATCGACTGTGACTCAAATGCTATTATACCATCCTCAATCCTCGGCAATCCATTGATGTAGCCTATAGATATTTGTTTCCACTACTCAAGAACAAACAATCTCTCATCCCTACGGAACTAACAGTTTTGGTCAGGTTCGCACTGCATTACCTCTACATACACTACTCATTCTCTTAATTTAACCATTATCTCCACTAGTCTAGTCTAATGCCTCTGACTAGTACCGATCCGCTAAATCAAAGTAGGTTTGGCGATTAAACTAGCCATCGTCCTTGGCCATAGCTCATCGAGTTCTGAAGCCATAACCAGCGATAAACTCAGCAATGCCTACCCTAGGAATATTGCTCCCAAACTAGTATGTCTTCCCCTCAAAGCATCAACAAACACATTTCCCTTACATATGTATAAGAAATGTCAAAGTCATAGGATGCTAAAAACTCTAACAATTGCTGCTCGCGAAGGTCAAAATCCTTCTCGGAGAAGATATACTCCAATGATGTGGAATTACTGAACAACTGAATCTCCCTCCTAATAGACAATGCCTCTAAATAACCAAATCGAACTTTATCGCTTCCAACTCTGAATCAAGAGTTGGATGCTTCCTCTCGTGCTGTTTCAGCTATCCACTAACATGCGGCAACCTTACCTTTTGGTGTCAATACCGCACCCAGTTAAGTACCATAGGCATGTGTGTATTATTTTCTCCTCATTCCCACTCGGAATGAGTAACATCGGTGCACTCATCAACCTCTCGACCAAACCTCACTAACGTGTGTCCGCACCTCACGTCTCAAATTAAAGTCTGGTCCTCTACCATCAAATAGGTCAACAGTGCTACTACTTTGGGTTTATTCAAATTCAGGACTGCCATAGCCATAGAATCTACAACGATGTCCTACTCTGAAATAACATGAATTAAGCATACACTTCCCTCCTCCAGAAGTGATACTACCAAAATCTCATATGCAGTCTGTGTCTTCTCAACGCCTACAACACAATCACCAATTGTCTTATGCTCTTCTTTCGTCCATGAGTGGGCGAAAGTATTATCAATGAACACAAGCACATCTCACTTAAGTGACCCCTCGAACATGGTCCATGAGACACATTGGTTAGCCCAAACGGCATAACCATTCAATCAAAAATCAAGATAGCATATGAAACACTATAATCGACACACTCTCTCAAAATACTCTCGGTTGGTGAAACCTCATATCAAGGTCGAACTAGAGATGCATTCGCACTATAGAGCTGATTGAACAAGCCATCAATAAACAAGAGTGGATACTTGTTCGTCATCTCATTCGACTCACTGCAATCAACAAACAACCCCAAAGAGTCATCTACCTTAGTACTGAACACTATAAGTGCATCCTACCCAAATATGCTCCTACGAATGAACCATCATCTCAATAGGTCATCCGCCTGCACCTTTAACTTCCTCTACTCTTTGGACATCATATGCCTTAAAGGCATAACTACTAATCTAGCACCTCTAACACGATTGATATGGAACTCTATCCCTATATGGTGGTAATCCGATTACCTCATTGAATATGTCTGGACACTCTCTCGTTACAGGCATAGATGGCAACTCATAGTATGGAACATCGAGTGAATATAGAAAGCTAACTATAACCCCATTCTATGTAGGTAACCAATCACTACTGTTTGATCCTCCATAACCCCAATCTCCACCAATGGCCCCCCACAATCCACTACTATTCCATACCCCTTTTGGCCAGTCCATTCCCAAACTATAATGTCGAACCCAATCAAACCCCAAAACAAATCAATAGAAAATAAACTAACAAACATCCATGACTCAATAATATTAAACCTCGACAAACTATGTATAGACTGGTTGAGCCCCTAACTCGGTTAGTCACAATCAAAGGGTCAATTAACCATCTCGAGTCTCAATCCCAATATATCCATTAAACCTAGATATGAAGGAATATGAAACCTCGACGTCAAATAAAACATGTATGGAAACGCCATAAGTGGAAAGCATATCCCAAATGGTAATACCATTTTCCTTCTCTTTCACCATAAGTGGAAAGCATATCCCAAATGGTAATACCATTTTCCTTCTCTTTCGTCGATGGAGCACTCGACGAAATCAGAATGGCAATCAATGCATATGCTTACATAGTTTATCCCTACTCAGTTGGTTCGGGACAGCCTTTCTATACTGGGTACAACCTCTCATATCATAAAGCCTTCTCGATCATCTTCTCGAAGCTCTCATCAATAGGACAAATCTATCGCTTCCCTGGATGATTACTCAACCAAATGTTAAACTTTCTTTCTATGTGGGGTATCAACGGAAAATAGACCGTACTTCGATAGCACATCGAATTCGGCCACATACTCCGACACAAACATTTCGTCTTACTTCGAATCAGCGAACTCCCTAACTAACACCGACTTTGGAAAAGTCGAGATAAATCTTCTTCGGAGCGAACTATGAACTAATCCCAAGTAAAGCAATCCTTGGGAATCGAAGTTATAGAGGCACTTCACTAGTTCATTGTTCATCCCTAGAGTTATCTAGGTGTTAATTTCTACCTTATGGCATCTAACTCCAAGTCATCGAAGATCCTCTCGCAAGTAACCATCCAATCTTGCCTTTCGATAGCCTACTCCGTTCCAAGGAACGGTCTGCCTCCTAGACTCTCATAGTCTCTATACAGCTTGGCAAAGTTGATTCTAGCCATTTGCACTTGAGCACCATAATCATCCAGAACAACCTGGGCATTCCATAAAATGATTCACACCATCTTTGCAAATATTTCCTATCAGTCAGGGTTAGTGACCTTGATCCTGCCTAATTCTCAACTCTGAAGATAGAGTCAATTGCAGTATTTCTCGTATGCCAGATCATTCCTACTCTACAATAATGATGATCAGTCTCTCACAAAGAAATTTGCATCAGTAGTGCTCATGTGTGCAACACAACTTATATACTATATATACTACTATATATATTTTAAAACCAAAATATATAACAAATACGAACTCTCTTGTATATACATACACTTTAGATCCAGTCTAAGGCAATAACCCCTACCCTAACTCTACTGGATCATGGTATCAACTTAGGTTAATCATATAACCTACGCTCTGATACCAAATGTAAAGACCGCCTTACACCTATGGTGTAGAACGGTTCTCAAAGGACAAAAAAGAAATAAAGAAAAGGAAATAGAAGATATGAGAGCGGAAAAGAAGAAAAAGAAAACATCAAATAACCAAATAGCATGTCGTATATCTCACATCGCATCGGATAAATATAATAGTCAACACAGATGTATAAAAATCGAGACAGTAATAACAATATGAACTAATCATCAAAGTATAAGATCCACAGAGTTATACAACATAATAACAAAGTTTATATAGTTGGAAAATAAACTCAACTAATACATTGTCTCTAATAATAGTAAGTCTAACACTGTCAAGGCTCCATAGTGTCACACAGTGAAATATACAATAACAAACTCTAATATAAGTATGAGTAAATGTCACCTCCTACTAGTCCATCTGCAGAACTCCATAAGTCATCCACGCCTGCTCTCTAGTCTACTCATTTAAGAATATTCGAGATAATAAGAAGAAAAGCATAAAACCTTGGGTCAAACAACTGTTTGGTGTGAGCAATAAACAATCTCAAAGCACTATAAAAGTCGATATAGTATACGGAACATAGGGTATACGAATCATACCTGATTTGTCCCTGCAACCAAAGAGTCAACACATAACATCGATAATATGATACTCTACAACATCATAAATTGTGCTCTAAATATACGATAAATCGTATGGCCTCCTTTCTACCAAGGACGAGTGGAAATATTGGTTCTTCGTTGTACTCTCGTATCTAGCAGTCCAAAGCTGGATATGTGTCTCACAGTCCAAAGCTGGATACTAGACCCAATGCCACAGGTCCAGCATATACGAATCCTTGCTACCAATCCATGAGCGTCCCCACTCTACAATGCCTCTGCTTCGAGTACAAAAGAAAACACTCCGAGTCATCAATGATCCCTTAGCACATGTACATCCATTTGAGCCCTACTAGCTCAATACAATTTCCACTATTTGGAACCCACTGGGTTCATCCACTCCACGACTCCCACCATAAGCCTCTTCAGTACCTACTCCCTACTCGAGTCAAAAATGGAAGATACATGTCTAATCTTCGGTACATACTACCCCCATGAGTCAAAAATCGAAGATATAAGGCTTTTCATCATGTTGTACATCGTCATCCTCCAATGGTGCGAACGAGCCAACACCTCCAACATGATCTACAAAGTCCTAAACCATCTACCTCGAAACCTACTCCATACGCCGTCGAGTCATAAACCGAAGTACCGACTCCTATGTTGAAGTGCCCATCATCGCCTCATCATCTAAATCACTTTCCCTAAAGCTATAACATCAAGCTCTAAATTGGTCGTATGAATAAATCATCAAATCGTGCAGCACAAAATCTCCTCAACATCCAAGCTAAAGATCGGTGAAATCACCAAGCAACAATAGTGATGGACATTGACCACCCTACAATGGTCAATACCAACCACTTTGGTCATGCACTTAACCAAAATGGATAAATACAAACCAAATGGAAACGTCTAGCATCCATCCCGAAGTCCAAAGCCTCGTTTTCACCTTCAGATCAGCTGGCATGTATCGTAACTGTAACGTCCCCTATCTTGAGGCCCAAAGCTAAGCGCTATGGATGTTGTAGCATCTATAGTATTAACTTCCAGCAACAAAATACGGTAATGCTAATGGCATCCATAATACCGGAAGCATATGAATATGAAACAAATTCATAGATTCAAAAATAACTTTTCTGATTACATCTACAAAACATGTTTCATATCCAATTACATAATCCCAATCATTTCTCAGGTTCAGATCAAATATAATTATTACATAAATACACCAAGAGCGACATATGAAGAAGCCCCCTTGGATGACCAGAGTACTAAATAGTCATAACAGACTTAATACAACACGGTGGAAATAAAACATAACAACTCCTAAATAGCTAACATCAGAGCCTCCTGCTCGTCTCCGGAAGCTTTATTCGTCCACCTACTAAAACCTGCAATTTTTCAACTCTCAACCTACTCAAATCAATTTTGAGCACCCGAGAGTTTAAGGGAAAAAACATAAACTTTGCGTCAGACATAAAGCCTGGTGTAAATAATACTATTACATCTCGGTTTACTGATATTAAGTGAAACCACGCCACTTAGTGGAATGGGTTTCCCCTCACTAATATCCTTTTAAAACATATCTTTTTGCAAATAAGAATCCTGCAATCAAACTGATTAATCAGACTGATCATAACAATAATAGCAATATCATATATGCTTATAAACAGGTAACAAATGGGCCATCCATCCAAAAAATATAGTTTTGTTTGGCTAATTACTAACCATTGGCTGACTTGGGCCTACCAGATAAAATAAAAAAATAATCTAACAACTGTTAGACAAACTTTCGGATGGTCTGTCCTTAACTTTCTTCTCCAAGGGTCACCTGATCCTAATGGTTTTTCGGGCTCACCAATAACCTATCCTCCTTCCTTGTACATATATTCCTTTCTATGTGTAACCATCATTTAAGTCTTACTTGTGACTAAGCCCTACGACTGGAATTTTGGACTAAAATTAGCTAGGGGCTATAGCTAATGTATAAGGCACGACCCTACACCAGTCCCATCCGGTAAACAAATATCTGAGTCATTTTACTTAGGGTTAACTACCCTTTAAATTTTCCTTGAAAACCTTTCAAATTGATTTAATCCCTTTAAATCATACTTAAATAAGTAAAACATACTACTTGCTTTACTCAAATCTCTTTTCCATGATATATGCTTTGCTCAAAACATTGTTGATGAAAACATTCGAAACCTTTGTTTTAACTTTTAAACAATCTCCCTTTCGAAACATTTGAAAGTATCACTTTCAAAAACATTGAAAATACCCCTTTCGATACAAGTAAACTACTTTACTTTTTAACCCTAGGCCGAAAGACCAAAACATACCTTTCGAAACCTTTTACCATAGTCCTTTCGAAATATTGAAAACATCCCTTTCGAAAGCTTTATAAACCTTAGACATCCTCTATTAAAACACTTTAAACATGCCTTTCGAAAATATGGGAAACCTTCCATTTAAACACTAAGGCAAACCTTTCAGAAGCACTGGGGAATCACCCCTTCGAAGCCTTTATTAGTTACCTTTCGAAAGCATTAAAGTACACTACTTAAACAAACCTTTCGAAGCATTGGGTTCAAGTTAAAATATGTGGAAAAACCTTTCAAAACCATTTGAAATCTTTCCTTTCGAAACCATTGGGTTTAACTTTCAAAACATTAGAAGGATCTTAAAACAACTAAGTCGAAAGCAGCTATTTCGAAAACAATTTCCTAAGTAAAAGAAGTGGATTGTGCTGAAACCAATCCCTTCGAAAGCATTGGAGAAGAGGCTTAGGTTTTAAAACAAAGAAACGCTTTCAAAGACATTACTTCGAAAGCTAGGATGCGGCAGCAAGGGGTTTCGACCCCTTTGAAAGCTTCTTTATAAAACAAAAGGCGCAACCTCTTTTGAAACCATTCTTTAAAACCATTCGACCAAGTCGAAAGCATTATTTTCAAAAGCAAAGCAGATGCATTTCCTTTTAAAAGCAAAACAAAGTTTCGACCCTTTCGAAACCCCTTGTTTCGACTCAATACCTTTCGCCTATGTCCAATTCACTACGTACCAAGTCTTTGATACCATATGCATTGGTTTCGATGGAGATGGAGGCGGAAGTACCTAGTCAAAAGGTTGGGGCTGAAATTGGTGAAACAAGAAAAACATGGTAAAACTGATTTTTAACTTTAAAAAGTAATTCCTTTTCAACTAACCTGCTTTGTTTGTCAACATAGCGAAAGGTTGGTACCTATGTTTGTCGACATAGCGGAAGTACCTAGTCGAAAGGTTGGTGCCAAAACTGGCGAAACAAGAAAAACATGGTAAACCTGATTTTTAACTTTAAAAAGTAATTCCTTTTCAACTAACCTGCTTTATTTGTCAACATATGATTGGTTGGTAATTTCTTTTCCAATTTATTTTCTAAAAGTGCTGCCGAAATTTCATAGATAAACAATTTAAAATATTTACAAAAATCCCCTTCTCCTTTTATAAATATATAAAACATTTAAGTTTCATACTTTAAATAATTTTATATACTTATTAAAACACTTAGGAAAATTCTACAAAAATTCTCATAAATCACTTTTAATATGTTTTCTTACATATACTAATTTCTGACCCAAAAATAATATAAATTAGCCGTATTTAATTTTAAACCTAATTAACCATTTTCTTTACTAGAATATTAATGATAAATCCAAAATAATTCAAAAAATTATGAAATTTGAAACCCATCTCTAAAATATCATTTCCGATTTTATATAAAAATCGCAAGGCATTTGGATGTCATCTAATAGGGTTTTCACATTAATACTTATCATAAAATTCATATGAAATATCATAAATCATCAACAAGAATATATATATATATATTTTAACAATAAAAAACATGGCAAAACATTTGCAAGGTATTTCAGAATTCCATCTAAAACAAAAAATAATCAAAACATGAGACGTAACCTATTATTCACCTTTTGCGTTGTTGTTAAGGAGTTGAGATTTGAGAATGGATTTGATTAATCTTCCTCTTGATCTTTAGCTTTTCTTCTTCTAGCTTTGTCTAATGGTGGCGGGCCTCTAATATTTGATTTTTTTTTTAACGTGAAAATGAACGTGAGTGAGGGTTTAGGGTATAAAGGTATGACTTATTCCTACTTTACCCCTTATCTATTTCATTTTAGTTTCCCTTTAGTTCATTTGTTTCCTTAGGCACGGCTACCCCTTAGATATACAAATCTCAATGCCTTAACCGTTTCATTATTTCATTTAATTTAACTAATTAAATGTCTTAGATAATGTTAACCAAAATTAGGGTCGTTGCAGACTCCCCTCCTTAAAGAATTTCATCCTCAAAATTACGATAAGGCACATAAAAAATCAATCACAAAGGTAAAATATACCATGAAACAAATTAGGATAAGCATCTCTAATCCTGCTCCTAGTTTCCCAAGTATAGTCTTTCTCATCATCGCTCTACTGGACCTTAACTAATCTGACTGTCTTGTTCCTTAGCCTCTTCTCATCTCTCGCGGCTATACTAACTGGCTTTCTAACTATAGTTAAATTCAGCTCCACTACTAAGTCATCTAACAAAGTCGGTGCAATAATATTCTGGATCTTGAATACACTTCCTTAGATGAGAAACATGAAAATCATCGTGGACTTCTGCCAAACTGTTTGGTAACTCTACTCTATATGTGAGTTTTCTGATCCTCTCTATAATAGAAAATGGTCCAACGAATCTTGGTGCTAACTTTCCTAATTTCCCGAACCCGATTACACCCTTCATTGGTGATACTTTGACGAAAACATGATCTTCAACTGAGAATTTTAAGTCTTTCTGTCTTCTATTAGCATAACTTTTCTGCCTAGACTGAGCTTCCTTCATTCTAGCTCGAATCAACTCAATTTTCTCTGCAGCTTCTCTAACTAAATCCAGACCAAGAACCAACCTATCGCCGGTCCGTAACCAACAAACGGGTGATTTGCATGGCCTTCCATACAAAGCTTCAACCGGTGCAATTCCTATACTAGCTTGATAACTGTTGTTATACGAAAACTCGACTAAGTGTAGATGGTCTTCCCATGATCCCCCAAAATCTAGCACATATGCACTTAATGAATCTTCCAAGACCTTGTTAACTCTTTCCGTTTGCCCATCTGTCAGCGGATGGTAAGAGGTACTCATCTTGAGCTTGGTACCTAAAATCTCCTGTAGACTCTTCCAGAACTCGCTAGTGAATAAGAAATCTCTATCACTGACGATACTACTAGGAATTCCATGCAGTCTAACTACATTCTTCATAAAAACTTAGCTAAAACAGGTGTCGTCCTGATTGACTTAACTGGAATGAAATTGGCACTCTTGGTCAACCTATCCACTATGACCCATATACTTTCATTTCCTCTATTTTACCTTAGCAACCTGTGTATAAAATCCATTGAGATCGAATCCCATTTCTAAACTGGAACATCTAAAGGCTGAAGTGACCCACTTGGTTTTTGATGTTCGGCTTTTACCTATTGGCAGTTCAAACGCTGCTTCACCCATAAGCCTACATCTCTCTTCATACCTTCCTAGAAGAAAATCCTCTTCATATCCATATACATCTTAGTTCCTCCTAGATGAATGATGAACATCGAATGATGGCATTCCTCAAGAACTTCCTTCCTGATGTTTCCTACATTCGGAACACACAATCTCCCTTTCTTCCTTAACCACCCATTCTAGTGAAGACTGAAATCTCATCGCTCTCTGTTCCATCCCTTAACTTTCTGACCCGTTCAACTAATAATGGATCCTCCTTCTGCTTAGAAGTAATCTTTTCGATCATCACCGGTCTAGCTTCTAAACATGACAACATAGCAGTCTCCTTATTAGATCTAGCTTCAGATCTCCACTGTATCCTGCATGTAGTCAACGCTTCTAAATCTTTCCACTCAACTATCATTACCAACACTTCATTCTGATGTTTTCTGCTAAGTGCGTCCGCAACCTTATTTCCCTTTCTCGGTGTGTACTCAAAACCAAAATCATAAGTGGCTATAAACTCACTGCATTTAATTCCAAATCGTGAATTGGGTACCTAACCTCATGCAGTCTAAGCTATCAAGAAGCATAGGCAATTACTTTACCTCTTTGTATTAACACGGCTCCTAATCCTGCTCCACATGCATTTGTGTACGCCACTAAGTCCTGATTCCCCTCTGGAACAACCAACACATGTGCATTAGTCAATAAGTGTTTCAGCTTCTGGAATGCTTCCTCACACTTATCTGTCCAAATGAATTTCACATTCTTTTACGTTAGCTTGGTCATCGGTGTCGCTATCCGCCAAAAATCCTTAATGAATCTCCGATAATACCCAGCTAATCCAAGAAAACTCTTTATCTCAGTCATGGTCTCTTTCAATTATTCACCACTTCGATCTAAGTCGGATCTACATACAACCATTTCTCTGAGACTACATGACAAAAAAACTTCACTTCCTTCTTCTAGAAATGACACTTCGAAAACTTCGCCTTTAGCCGATGCTGCCTCAGCATCTCGAGCACTACTCTAAGATGAATTTCATGCTCTCTTTCAACCTTAGGGTATATCAAAAAATCAACTATGAATACCAACACAAACTTATCCAAGTGCTCTCGGAAAATTTGGTTCATCAAATCTACAAAGAATGCTGGCGATTTAGTTAATCCAAACGGCATCACTAACCATTCGTATGATCCATATCTGGTTCTAAACACCGTGAAAGTAATACTATCCTCTGCCACTCTAAGCTGATGGAACCTTGTTGCTAAATCCAACCGGGAGAATACCTTGGCTCCACTCAACTGGTCGAACAAATCGTCAACTCTAGGTAACGGATGTCGATTCTTTATCGTCTTCTGATTCAGCTTACGATAATCGATACACAACCTTAACGATCCGTCTGGCTTCTTAGCAAACACTGCAGCTTCTCTCCAAGGCGAACTGCTTGGTCTGATAAATTTTTTTCCCTCAAATCCACCAACTGCACCTTCAACTCCTTTATCTCGGTAAGTGTCATCCTGCTTGGCGATCTACTCACAAGTTCCGCTCTTGGTACTAAATCTATCTGAAGCTCAATGGCTCGTTTCGGTGGAAATCTTGCTACAGGTTCAAAAACATCCATGAATTCTCTAACCACGAAAACTCGATCCAACTCGTCTTCTACCTCCACAACACCTAACAAAGCGTTAACCTCAAAACTAGGGTTTTCTAGGGAGTATACTATCCGATAACTACAGTCAGGGTGTCCAAGTGATATTTTCCTATTATGGCAAAATATCCTAGCATCGTATTTACTTAACCAATCCATACCCAAAATAATTCTGAACCCTACAAAATCAAACACATGCAAACTGCAAACAAATGTATGACCTAATAATTCAAACTCTAAGTGGTCACACTTCATACCGAGTGTCGCATACCCTCCTATCGAATTTGCAACCCTTAAGGAAGTAACTAGGTATGAGGGTTCTAGGTTAAGCTTATCTACCAAACAATGAGATATAAAAGAATGTGATGCACCAGTATCAAACAGAACTCTAACTAATATACCATAAATCAAAAGCGTACCTCCCAACACAACTTTTCCCCTCTTCTCTGTTGTTGGTCTCAAGGTAGCTGGTTCCAATGCAAACATCTTGCCTTTCCCATCCTTGGCTGGCTCCTTGCACTAGTTCTTATAGTGTCCAATTTGATCATAGTTGAAACACTTTATCCCTTTCTTCTCAGCAGCTTTCTTTCCCTTGCCTGTCCGGCACTCATGGGCATAGTGTCCTTTCTTGTCACACTTGTAACATACCACTTCTGCCTTTCCCTTCTTAGCAGCTCCACCTTTTTGAGCTCCTTTCTTGTGGAAAAACTTCCTCTTCTGACTCTACCCTCCTTGAGCTTCCTTGGCCTTATTTCTATAAGAAAATCCTGCATCTCTTCATTCCTCAAGGCCTCTCAACAACAACATCACTTGGATCCCTAATATGCGGTAACATAGCCTTTGCAAGCTTAGGCTTCAACCCCTGATGAACTTCTCATTCCACTTACTCATAGTATCAATCGTAGCAAGCCATATCTTGCTAGCTCCTCAAACCTCGTTGCATACTCGAGCACAGTCATATCCCTCTACTCCAAATCGGCAAACCTCTTGAGCAGAGTGGACTTAACAATCTCTGACATAAACCTTTCCTCGAACCTCCTCCTAAACTCAGCCTAAGTCATATTCTCCTCATTGACCCCAACTGTCACACCGTTCCACAAATACAGTGCTGCCCCTTGTAGTTGTCTAGAGGCGAGTCTCATTTTCTTCTCATCGTTGAGCCCTAAGTCAGTGAAAATCCTCTCGCAATGAAGTAGACAATTCTCTACTTCGATTGAATCTTCGGCTTTCCTCCCAACCGAGCATAATCTCTACTCAGAATAGCATAGTTATTCACCACTAGAGCTTCTTTTCCTCCAACTACTCCAGACTTAATTCCCGCCTGCATCATGTTGACAAAGAACCGATACATTTACTCCCATGTCTACTTGCGGGACTCCAGCACCCACATTTCCAGCTTGTGCCTGACCTGGGTTCTTCCTCGTATTTGGTCTGGCATTTCCATTAGTTGTTGTGCTTCCTCCACCAAGGTTAACTCTTCCACCTCTAGCATCCGTATCTACAGTCGAGCCTTCGTAAGATACAAAAGAATAACCTAAGAGATGGGAGAATAAAGATAACGTGTATACTTATATATAGAAAATACAAGTACGTTATTATAGCGTTATCCCATACCCCGATCTTTTCTCTTATTCCTTAGGATTATGTTTTCAAAATCATTTTAGTTTAAAGTTTTTCATAAACCTATGCTCTGATACCAAGTTGTATCATCCCCTATCTTGAGGCCCAAAGCTAAGCGCTGTAGATGTTGCAGTCATCTATAGTATTAACTTTCGGGGACAAAATATGATAATGGTAGTGGTATCCATAATATCAAAAGCACATGAATATGAAACAAAATCACAGATTCAAAAATAACTTTTCTGATTATATCTCACAAAACATGTTTCATATCCAATTACATAATCCCAATTGTTTCCCAGATTCAAATCAAATATGTGACACCCCACCTCTATACTTACGCTAGCCAAGAACACTACTAAGTAATGCCGTCGACTAGCGCGAAGAATAAGGCCTTTGAGGAGCGACCATCTGTGTAATTGCTTTGTGCGAGTACCGATATGTCAGATAATATAACTTACATTTTATTTCAAAGGGGAATCCGACATATCCAATACAAACTCAAAGCTACCACACAGTGGTTAAGTGGCCTTCAGAAACAAATATAGAAATAAACATAACACAAATCAGTCACAGACATTCATATCACAAAGGCGGAATCAGATATGAATATATCACATAAAAGTGTACATCAAAGTAGTGGTCAATCTAGATCCACTACATCACAAAGAATATATACAAGAGCTAGACAAAAGAATAATCATACATCAAGGAGTCTCTATCTCTAATGTATAATAACAAAAACTACAAAATTGTGTAGTTAGAAAAAAGTCAGAAGATGGTCCCAGATAAGGTGTCAAGCAGAAGCACCTGCAACATCTCGATCTGACCCGAGTATTATTTAATAAGAAAATAATAAACGGATCAGTCTAGCTATAAATATCACATATAGAATGAAATATGAGTAGTGATATAACAAAAACGTATGATAACAATAATGTCAAACTGTGACAAGTATACTTTAAACAACAACAAAATCATACAATGTCTCAAGAATCTCAAAGCACCAAAAAGAATGTCATATTCTTTATTTTATTCACCAAACCCCAAATATTGACAAACATATCATTGCCAATCACAAAAAGAGGTGAAACACAAATTCTAGAAATCATCAACTAGAAATCCAGAAATCACAAAGGGGGGAAGGCCTATCACAAACGGGAGCATGAAAACTCACCAACACGTGTATCACAAACGGAACGTTATTCCATGGTCGCTAACCGTAAATTTTGAGCTGAAGCTCCACAAACGGTCCGAAGACCACGGGTCGCTACCCCGCCAAATTTGAGCCGAAGCTCCACAAACGGGGTTTTTAATCCCCACACAAACAAATAGACATCGCACATCGCTAGTCTAAATCACAAAATGATCATCATCGATCAATAAAAAGTGTGAATTACACTAAGCCAGTAAATATAAGAGTTTAGCTTCATGTCCCATAACCACTAGCTTAACTTAGATATTTACGAACAAATTGTAGATTTCCACTTGAAAATTGTCACAAGAGTTCAGTCGAACAAGTCCAAGAATTAACCGACGAAGTAAACGCAAGCGTTTCATACCACTTGTTTTACTAAGCCGTTTAATTAGATTTCTCATACGAATGAGGTAAAGGTTTGTATATACTAATAGATTAGAAAACGGTTTTATAAACGAGCTTTGTATTAAAAATAGAGTTGAAATCATCTTTGTAAAAGAGTTTGAATATTTACTATTAGTATAGAAACCTTTGTAATTTAAAGTGACAAGTCACGGGAATGATTGTAGAAACAATCAATCATCAAAAATTCACATACGAAGACGTGAATCTAATCCAAAGAAATCGATACCGAATTCATCAAAATGGATATCCTCAAAAATCCCGAAAAAGAAGTCATCAGAGTAGATAATAAATGATAACAACAAATTGGATAATCACGAATCGATAAAAATTGGAAATCAAAGCAAAATAAACAATTTGGCTGAGACAAGCAGGTCAGTCGACTGAACCAGGGGGTCAGTCGACTGGCCCAGTGCTAGGAAACTTTATGCTTCCAGGTCAGTCGACTAACCCAGGGTGTCAGTCGACTGACACAAGGGTACGAAGTTTTCTGCCCCAGGGTTAGTCGAATGACCCAGAAGGTCAGTCGACTGATACAGACCAAGGCAAATTCCTGGGGTCTGGTTTAGTCGACTGACCTACTGGATCAGTTGACTGAACCTGCTTCCAGAGCAGAATCGGCCCAGCCCCCTTGTGGGGCAAAATCAATAACACAGACGGAAGCGAACGAACGAGCAACTACGACTGAGGATTTACGCCAAACGACAACCCAGCCTTGTATGGCCCTCCGAAACGCTCCACTAACGTGTTCAAACATCAAAGATTGGATTTTTACAAAAATTGGATTCCAAAAACCAAAAATTGAACAATTCACCAAATCGATCCAAATCGAACACAAATGAACATGGATAGATGTTAGGAATTCTTACCCAACAACAACAAAAGCTATAGGCTTAGATGTGAGTTCAAAAATCTCACCTTTAAATCCAAAAACGATGAAGGAGAAGCTTGAAAGCAAAGGAAGATCAACTACTCTACCACTTCAACTCTAGAAGCTCCAATCTAAGTCTAGAAGCAATAATTTCCCAAATTAGGTTATAGGGAATTTCTGAAATTGGAGAAAGATTGAGATGGAGAAGAAGAAGATGATGCTTACCTTAGCTTCTCTTTGAATTTGGAGCAAGAATTTGTATTTGCAAAGGAAACTAGGGTTTTGAATTTTAATTTCCCATTCCTCTCCCCATTTTTCTAAATCTTGAGTGTTAGGAAATATTATGAAGGAGTGGAGTGGAGTGGAGTGGAGTTGGGTTGATATGTTGGGTTAATGGGCTGAAACCCAAACCCAAACCCAAAACCCTAAATGAAAACATCAAAATTTTACTCAACTCCAAACATATCAATGTTTATACTCAAAAAAGTTGTAAACGCCATTTTGGACTCAATGGAGGTGGTCTCGAGTCCCAATTCGACTGTTTACAAAAAGTAGCTTTTCGGACTTTAATCCGATTAACGATTCTATATTTAAATAAAATATTTAAATATTCAATCGTAAAATATGCGGGTTGTTACAAAATATAATTATTACATAAATACGCCAAGAGCGACATATGAAGATGCCCCTTTAGATGACCAAAGTACTAAATAGTCCTAACAAACTTAATATAACACAGTGGAAATAAAACATTACAACTACTAAATAGCTAACATCAGCCACTTGCTCGTCCCCGGAAGCTTTATTCATCCACCTACTAAAACCTGCAATTCCTTAACTCTCATCCTACTCAAATCAATTTTGAGCACCCGAGAGTTTAAGTGGAAAAACATAAAATTCGAGTCAGACATAAAGCCTGGTGTGAATAATACTATTACATATTGGTTTACTAATATTAAGTGAGACCACGCCACTTTGTGGAACGGGTTTCCCCACACTAATATCCTTTTGAAACATATCTTTTTGCAAATCAGACTCCTACAATCAAACTGATTAATCAAACCGATCACAAAAATAATTGCAATATCATATATGCTTATAAATTGGTAACAAATGGGCCATCTATTCGAAAAATATAGTTTTATTTGGCTAACCATTAACCATTGGTTGACTTGGGCCTACCGGACAAAATAAACAAATAATCTAACAACTGTTAGACAAACTTCTGGACGGTCTGTCCTTAACTTTCTCCTTAAAGGGTCACCTGATCCTAATGGTTTTTCGGGCTTACCAATAACCTATCCTCCTTCCTTGTACATATTCCTTTCTGTGTGTAACCATCATTTAAGTCTTACCTGTGACTAAGCCCTACGACTAGAATTTTGGACTAAAATTAGCTAGGGGCTATAGCTAATGTATGAGGCACGACCCTACACCAGTCCCATCCGGTAAACAAATATCTGAGTCATTTTACTTAGGGTTAACTACCCTTTAAATTTTCCTTGAAAACCTTTCAAATTGATTTAATCCCTTTAAATCATACTTAAATATGGAAAACATACTATTTGCTTTACTCAAATCTCTTTTCCATGATATATGCTTTTCTCAAAACATTGTTGATGAAAACATTCGAAACCTTTGTTTAAACTTTTAAACAATCTCTCTTTCGAAACATTTGAAAGTACCTCTTTCAAAACCATTGAAAGTACCCCTTTCGATACAAGTAAACTACTTTACTTTATAACCTTAGGCCGAAAGGCCAAAACATCCCTTTCAAACCTTTTACCATAGTCCTTTAAAAACATTGAAAACATCTCTTTCGAAAGCTTTACACTACACCAAACATGCCATTTTGTCACACTTTTTTCGTTTCATTTTGTCACGGTTATTATTGTTGGATTTATAACGGTTATTATTGTTATATTGTATTATCACGGTTATTTACGTGATAAAATTTGGGCTTTTCGTAAATAACTCAAAGCACGTTGGATAAAGTCGTCATTTATGTTTCAATTGTTACTTCAGTTGTTTGTCAATCTTCTGGCTTCTATCATCTTCCCTAAATCAAATTAGGTTTAAGCCGCCGCTACCAGCCTTCCTTCGATCCAACGTGCCGCCCTTCTCTTTCGCCTACCGCCCTTCCATTATAAAGCCTACGTCCATTTCTTTCGCCAAATCTGCCCATCTCTTTCGCCGCCTCCGCCCTTCTCTAAAGCCAGGAAATAATTTTCATGCTTCTAATTTTTGTGCGTATAATTTTCTGCGCTTCTAATTTTCGCCAAATCCACCAATCAGACATACTTATTCAATTGAATGGCTTTTGTATGTATTACATGGTGTAGTTTAAATGTTTTTTGTTGTTTTTACGCTTTATTCGTGCAATGGAAAGTACATAAGGTTGTTTTGATCCACTGTGGTACGCATCTATTATCGCCTTAACGCATTTGTTTGTACATCAGGCTGTTTATATCCAATGTTGTGCTTATGTTCTACCCTTAGCCTATGTTTGTTGGTTCGTGGATTCTCACTCCCTCTTATGCTGCTCTAGTTCGTTGATAGTTCTTTATCCTCTATTACCTTGATAATGCTGTATCCTCTATTGATTTTTTGTAAATTTGAATAATATGAATACTTTGTTGTAATTTTTATGGTTTTTGTGCGAATAGTTAAAAAGAAAACTGACGTGATAACAACATCAGAAACATTTTTTTTAACAGAAACATTGTAACACATTCAGTCGAATCTAAAGGCACATGAAAATTCCACTGAATAATAGTTGGGATAGTGACGTATATCAAAACAGTTATTGTCAGAAGCTTGAAATATAACATAAACATATTGAATTTTGAGAGTGCAAAAGTATGAAATTAGAATTGGCCACTGTAAACCTCATATTAGTGGTCATAAGTCAAGAAAGTCTTGAATTGTTAATCGACAAAGACTTCAGCTTGAATTATATAATTCCAGTATGATGCTAGTATTTTTTTTATAGGTAGCCATCCTAAGTTGTTCCACATTGATTTTTTTTACAGCCTTTA
This sequence comes from Allium fistulosum, assembly GCA_030737815.1. NCBI lineage: Eukaryota > Viridiplantae > Streptophyta > Magnoliopsida > Asparagales > Amaryllidaceae > Allium > Allium fistulosum. The sequence continues at coordinate 1,085,023,450 of CM060904.1, forward strand.
TAATATTTTGTATAGACTACATTGACTTGTAACTCTCTTTATCGGAACATTTAATTTTTTTATTGGATTACTGTAGAAATTTTGCTTCAATAATCATAAGTTGCAATTTTACATGTATTGGTATTTTTCCCTGCTATGTTGTAAAGTAAGGTCGAAAATATGCATATAAAAAACACTAGTTTCAAAGAGAAGGAAGTTGCTCAATATTTTCTTCTAACATATGTACCTCATGCATATGGAGTGGTTATATCAGATTAAACTAATTATGCTGAAATACATTTAACCTAAGAAATACATTATCTTTAAGTATCTTATTCGAAGGAACTCATGTCGAAATCTTGCATTTTCTTTATGTTTGCATAATATTTTGTTAAACAAAATTTTAGATTCTTCAAAAACACAAGTTTATGGTTTTTTAGAAGGAATTTAAAGATCAGTTCCCAAATTTGTTGTTTGAGTTTCTATAGTCTGATAGCAAAGTATTATGCTCGATGTCGGTAAATGATCAAAAGAAGAAGTTGGAAAGGTGTGAAAATTCATTATGTTCAGATCAATTTGAACTTCGTTTAAGATCAATTCTAGTGTGTTGAGCAACATTTGGAAACTACATTTATATGCGGCAAAACCATCTTATTTATTTATTATTTTTTATATGTTTGTTAACAAACATCCTTTTTATAAAATAAAGAGGAAAAATAAGTTGCTTAGAAGTTAATATGTCATAAACTACAAATAATTGGTTATAACTCTTTCAACTTTTACTACTATGGTTTGCGTTCTTTATGGTGAATGTTGAATGGTAAAAATCTTGATGTTGAAATCTGGCTGAGTACGAAATAGTTCTTTGTTTTCATTTTTTTAACTAGAAGACATAAATTCTGTTTTCAAATCATATACAAAACTTGTAACAACCATGCAATTTTATATAGAAATGTCTCAAAGATCAATAACCCTACATAACAAAAGTGTTATATTTAAAATAATAATATGTTTATTATAAATTTGTTTAAAATTCATATTTCATAGTCGCATGATAAATTTGTTTACGTGTTCATAGTTACAAGAAAAACTAAAGATATAGCGAGATACCATTAAAATCGGTTCTAATTATCATATATAAATGCAATCTCAAGTCAATTCAATAAAAGTAGTATAAAAACACAAACAACAACACCAAAATATGTTTACATGGGTAAACTATTGTAATCTTTAGGGTGCATAATAGTAACATGGCACATGAAATTATGAGTTATACAATACAATGTTTAGACATTACAACTCTGACATACACTTGTATTTTATATGAAACATCATTACATCCTTGAATATCATTGCTCTATGATGATATCAATTTTTCAAAACTAAAAAAATAATTTCATCATCAAATCATTCCATATTAACATGCTCTGATAGACTTTACCTTTATCTTACTATATAGAGTTTTAACTTTCTAAGGTGAACTATTGTCATGCAGATTGCAAATTAACTTCAGTACTGAGCTCAATAGTGGTAAAGTTTTTCCATAGAGTAAATTAAATATCAAAACACAATAATCTGCTTAATTTTGAAAAACCTCAACGTAAAAAGGAAAAAAATGAAATGATCTATCAGAGAAGAAGATGCTTTTTGAACAACAAAATCATGACGATGTGAAATATGTATGGTCTGGGTGATAAATTTTTAAAAAGTGGTAAAATTGTGGATCACAAAAATATCAATTACTACAGCTGTCTTGTAGATACTGAATGATGAACAAATACAAAAAAGAAAAAAAAAACTGAAAAAGTGTTTTTGATCACTAAATTAAGTTCGTTCCGTGAACACTTAAGTAAGACTCTCCCAAGCTTCAAAAGCCATTACCAATTACAAAAAGAATGCAAATCAACAATGGAAAACAAAAATGCATGAAGAGATTAAAATAATGAGTTTAGCTATAAATGACATGAGACAATGTATAAAGATGCTTGTAAATCATATTAGAGGAAATGTGACGACACCAAGAGTGGAAGCTGATCCTAATACAAAGCAAAGTCCCAACAGTCCTGGAGGTAGCTTAGGTGCTTCACTAAATGGAATAATAAGATCTTCACGAGAGAGAAACAACCAGTAAAGCTATTGTCAGCAGATTTGACAGAGGTAACAAAAGGACACATTGGGACGCAGAAGATATGTCATGGTGGAAAGGTGGTTTAAGGAGAACAAGTTGTTTGGGTGGAGGATGTTCTCGATGCAGAAGCTTCAATTTATGAAGCACCGCAAAATGGCCATTACACGCTATCCGAACTAGTTGAAGTGGGTTTTGTGATTTGGCCCGAGTATCGTTTGCGTTATTAGTAAGTCACTACACACTATGTAGTTATATTTTATAGCTGTGTTTTAAAGTTTGTTATATATGTTATGCTTCTATGCTATACTTTGTGGTGTTTGGTATGAAGTATCCTTTGTGGTGTTTTTATGAAACATAAATGCTTGATGTTGTTCTAATTATTGACTGTAGTGTTTTCATAATATTAATACTATATGTTTGTTGTTTTATAGAGTGTGGCATAATAAAATATTGTTACCATATAGATTGTTTGATGTTGATCTAATTATCAAGGTTATAAGTGTTAGAAACATTCTTTCATAATGGTTACAAGTATGATATAATTTGCGTTTATAATGGTTTTAAGTGTTAGAATGTTCGCTTTTGTCACTGTTATAAATGTTAGAAAATATTGTTTTGTCACGCTTATAAGTGTTAGAATATTCGCTTTTGTCACTGTTGTAAATGTTAGAAAATATTGTTTTGTCACACTTATAAGTGTTATATCATTTATATTTATCACGGTTATAAGCCTTAGAATATATGCTTTTATCACGGTTATAACCATGAGCAAAAGTGTGATTGAATTTTCCCACGACACCTATTTTAACGGGTATAACCATGAAAAATTGGTTTTGTCACGCTTATAACCATGAGGAAATTTCCTTTCTGGTGTTGTGTTATAAACCTTAGACATCCTCTATTAAAACACTTTAAACATGCCTTTCGAAAACATTGGAAACCTTCCATTTAAATACTAAGGTAAACGTTTCGAAAGCATTAGGGAATCGCCCCTTCGAAACCTTTATTAGTTACCTTTCGAAAGCATTAACGTACACTACTTAAACAAACCCATAACACCCCTAATTTTGATAACATTATTTAGGAGATTTAATTAGATAAATTAAATAGAATAGATGATCTATTTGATCAGTTGTGTGGAGCCAGAGTGCTTTCCCAGTTGGATTTGGTGATAGGTTTCCATCAGTTAAGAGTGGCAGAGGAGAGTATTCCTTTGACAACATTTCGAATTAGGTATGGTTCGTACGAGTGGTTAGTAATGCCATTCGGGTTAACGAATGCACCTGCTTTATTAGTGGATTTGATGAACCGAGTTTTCCAAGAAAACTTGGATAGGTCTGTGTTGGTGTTTATAGATGACATTTTAGTGTAGTCTAAGGATGAAAGGGAGCATGAAGATCATCTTAGAGTAGTGCTTGAGACGCCGAAGCAACATCAGCTAAAAGCAAAGTTTTCAGAGTGTCACTTTTGGAAGAAAGAGGTTAAGTTTCTTGGTCACGTGGTTTCAGAGAAAGGCTTGTCAGTCGATCCAGATAAGATCGAAGCTGTTAATAATTGGAAGAGACCAGAGACAGTGACTGAGAGTAGAAGTTTTCTTGGATTTGCTGGCTATTACTGGAGATTCATCAAGGATTTCTCGCGGATAACAGCACCTTCGACTAAGTTAACCAGGAAGGAGGTGAAGTTTGTCTAGTCCAAAAAATGTGAGGAAGCATTCCTTAAGTTAAAGCATTTGTTGACTAATGCACCTGTGTTAGTAGTTCCAGACGGAAACCAAGGGTTGGTGGTGTATAACGATGCATGTGGAACTGGATTAGGAGCTGTGTTGATGTAGAAGGGTAAAGTGATTGCATACGCTTCACGATAGCTTAGACCGCATGAAGTGAGATATCATACTCATGATTTGGAGTTTGCTATGGTGATCTTCGCATTGAAGATTTGGAGGCATTATCTCTTAGGGGAGAGATTTGAGCTATACACAGATCATAAGTCTTTAAGGTACTTATTCTCTCAAAAGGAGCTGAATATAAGACAACAGAGGTGGCTGAAGTTTTTGGCTGCTTATGATTTTGGTATAGGGTATACTCCTAGAAAAGGAAAAAAAGTAGCGGATTCTCTTAGCAGAAGAAATTAGAATGTGGTGTTAGCTATGTTGGCAGAATGGAAGGATTTAGAAGCTTTGACTACTTGTAGTGTGTAGTTAAGATCGACTACTAGTTCTAGTCAGAGCTCCGCCTTGTTGTCTTGTATAGAAGTTCGACCAGTGTTAATCGAAATGATTGCTTCTAAGCAAAAAGAGGATCCATTATTAGCCGAGAGGATTAGAAGGCTTGAGGTAGTTTCAAAGATCAATGATCTAAAGGATTTTAATCTTGACCAGAAAGGATGGTTAAGAAAGAAGAGACGGTTGTGTGTTCCGAATGTGAAGGACTTAAGGAAAGAAGTTCTTAGAGAATGTCATCGATCCAAGTTTATGATTCATCCTGGAGGGACCAAGATGTATTAAGATATGAAGAGGAGCTTCTATTGGGAAGGTATGAAGAGGGATGTTGGCTTGTGGGTTAGGCAGTGTACAAACTGTCAACAAGTAAAGGCCGAACATCAGAAGCCGAGTGGATTGCTTCAACCTTTGAAGATTCTAGTTTGGAAATGGGATTCGATATCTATGGATTTTATAGACGAGTTTTCAAGGTCAAATATTGGAAATTAAAGTATTTGGGTCATAGTGGATAGGATGACCAAAAGTGCCCATTTCATTCCAGTTAAGTCAACCAGGACGGCACCTGTTTTAGCTAAGTTGTTCATAAAGAACATAGTTAGATTACATGGAATTCCTAGCAGCACAGTTAGTGATAGAGATGCTTTGTTTACTAGCGAATTCTAGAAGAGTCTACAGGATGTATTAGGTATCAAGCTTAAGATGAGTACTGCATATCACCCTCAGACGGATGGGCAGACAGAGAGAGTCAATAAGGTACTCGAGGATTTATTGAGAGCTTGTGTATTTGACTTTGGTGGATCTTGGGAAGATCACCTACATTTGGTTGAGTTTTCCTATAATAGTAGTTATCAGACTAGTATAGGAATGGCGCTTTTTGAAGCTTTATAAGGAAGACCATGCAAATCATTAGCATGTTGGTTAGAGACTCGAGATAGATTGGTCTTAGGTCTAGATCTGGTTAGAGAGGCGACAGAGAAGATTGAGTTGATCCAAGAAAGGATGAAGGAAGCTCAGTCCAAACAGGAGAGTTACGCAGATAAGAGGCGTAAAGACCTAGAATTCTTAGTTGGAGATAAGGTTTTCATTAAGGTATCACCGATGAAGGGTGTGGTACGATTTGAAAAGTCAAGGAAGCTGGCACCGAGATATGTTGGTCCGTTCCAAATTATAGAGAGGATTGGAAAGCTTGCATACAAAGTAGAGTTGCTGAATAGTATGGCAGGTGTCCATAATGTGTTTCATGTGTCTCATCTTCGCAAGTATGTGCCTGATCCAGAAACTACTATTCCTCCGACGGGGTTGGAAGATTTGATAGTAGAGCCTAATTTGACTTTTGTTAGACAACCAGTTTGGGTTATAGTGAAAGATGAGAAAAGATTAAGGAACAAGATAGTCAAGTTGGTGAAAGTTTAGTGGAGCGACAATGAGAAGGACTGTACTTGGGAGACAAAAGACAAGATTATAGATACTTATCCTGATCTACTTTGAGGGTATGTCTATATTAGCTTTATATAGATAGTTGCTAATCAGGTAGACTAGTATGGTTGTTAGGAGTAGTTACAGATGATTGATATGTTTAATATTTAGTCCTTACTGAATTTCAAGGACGAAATTCTTTAAGGAGGGGATCCTGTAGCACCCCTAATTTTGATAACATTATTCCAGAGATTTAATTAGATAAATTAAATAGAATAATGTAAATATTAGAGTGATAAAGGGATTGAGATTTAAAATAAATTGGAGGTCGTGCTTAACTAAATAAATGGGCTTATAAATGTATATACGTGTTAATTAGGAGAGTAATTAACGCAGGGGTATTTAGGGTAATTGCGCACCATGACCGTTAAATATTTCGTTCCCTTCAATATGAACTCATTTTTCATTTCATAAAAACGCAAAAAAAAGAGAGAAGCCGACCATTACTTAGGAGAAAAGAGGAGAAATAAAATTAAAGCTATGGATTTAAGATAGGGGAATTAATCTCAATCAAATCTCAAAGTCCTTATCCTAATCAAGGTGAATAATAATCTAAGTCATCTCTATTTTGTTTTATGATCATTTGTTTTTCGGGTTTAAGATTAAATCCATTATGATGATGATTTTTGATTGATGATATTCTTGGATTTGGACATGCTGGGTTCAAACAAAATAATTTGATAATTATTTTACATGGTATTAAGGGTAAAATCGATTATACCGATTTTCATCTACCTTAAGAAAATTTTATGTTATGTAGAACATGATTTTAGAGATGGGTTTTAATTTTTATAATAATCCAAGCTATGGAAAATTTATTATGAATTTTCAAAGGAAAATATGAATAATTGGGTTTAGAAATTTATTTCCATTATTTTATGAAGAATTTGGGTTTGGAATTTTTATAAGTTAGATAACACATTGAAAGTGAATTTCTGTAATTTTTGGGGATTTTTCCTAGGTGATTTATTATGAAAATTTAATTATTTTCGAAGAAGGACTTATATGTTGTATTTGCTTAGCTTAAAGAAGGGCTTATTTGCTAAAATGATGTTAATTAGATCTAAAGTAATTTCGGCAGTTATTTTTGTAAAGAATTTGAAAAGATTAAGGCAACCATTTAAATGTTTACATATAGGAAGGTTAATTATAAAGTTATTACTTTAAATAACATTAATTCAGCCTTTACCCAGAAAAAGTTGATTCCGCCTCTTTTAGAAGCACCTTTCGACCCATTACTTTCACTTTGACCAAGTCGAAACCAAGCCGAAACTAACACACCAGGTATCACAATGATGGTACGTGGTGGATTGGAGAAAGGTGGAAGACATGGCTTTCGATGGGGTCAAAACCTTTGTTTCGCTTTCCAAAGATAAGCGCCTGCCTTGTTTTCAAAAGAATGCTTTCGGCCAAGTCAAAACCTTTGCTTTCGAATTTGTTGCCACTTATAAGTGGAGCTTTCGAATGAGTTCCTTGTTTATAAATCAATGCTTTTGAAAAGGGCGGTTTCGACCTAGTCGAGGCCTTGCTGCCAATCTTATGCCTTTCGAAGGTGTTGAAGTCATCAATGCTTTCGAAAGGTAGCTTTTGTTTTAAAATTGTACCAAGCCGCTTCCTGAAATCTTTCGAATGGGTTTAAGGGTTTCGAAGGTAATGGCTTCAAAAGGGGGTTTCGATGCTATCCTTCAATGTTTTACTTAAATGATTTGAGCTTTCAAATGGATGGTCCCGAAGCCATCGACTCTTCCCCAAACAATTTTATATAAAGATTAATGGTTTCGAAAAGGGTACTTTCATATGTATTCACTTTGACCCAAAAGATATTTTTAAGGAAAAATCCAATGGTTTCGAAAGTAAAGTTTTAAGGTTTCGAAAGCCTTAGTTTTCAAAGCAAATAGCCCAATCTCATTTTAAAGGAAAACCATGGCATAATAAAAGAGTTTTGAAATGATTTTAAGTATGGGGTTTTGAACAAGTTTTCCTTGATAAAATAATAGGTTAAAAGGGAATAACCATATATTATATAAAATGATTTCAAGGATATAAAACCATAGGTGATGGTATTATGATGTTATTATGTTTACTTCTTTATATGTATAAATATATTCACATTGTAATGGACCCATAACTGTATTTTGGGGGAAAAAGGCAGAATAACCAGCTATGTTGACCCAGTAGTGAACATAAATTGAGTTAACTGCTCAATGAGTAGAATTGCATCCAGGAGGTCAGATAGACCAGAATATAGGATGCCTAAATACTAATTAAAGAAGTTGTCAGATAGACAGGTTCATAGTATACCCATGAAAATTATGTTTAGAAAAAGTTATTGGCAAGGGCCAATAGGTTTTTAGTGAACCCATAAAAACTATATTCGGATTAAGTTATTGACAAAAGTCAATAGGTTCATAGTCAACCCATGTAAACTATGATAAGAGGGAAGTTATTGGAGATACCAATAGGTTTAGGGATAACCCATGAATAAGGAAGTTATTGGCAGGGGAAAATAAGTTCTTAGTGATCCCATGAAAACTACGAAACCAGACAAGGAGTCCATAAGCTTTAAACAGGCTATTAGTCAGCCCATGAAAACTATTAGGTTAATAGTGACCCTAGAAACTATAACTGAGACACATAGTCAAAAATGAATGGGGATGAGTAATCCAGAATTGATTTACTTGTTTGCATATCATCATAATATTTTGAATTGCTATGTTTTATGGATGCAGGAGCACAATATATGGTTTTATAAAGTTTTGAATAAGATACCAGTGAGGGGAAAACTGGTTCCGCTAAGTGGCGTGGTCTCACTAGATATCTAAATGGTTTGAGATAGTGGATTATTATTTATACCAGGTTTTATGTCTGATTCGAAGTTTATGTTTTCCCCTTAAACTCTCGGGTGCTCAATTGATTTTGAGTAGTTTGAGAGTTGAGGTTTTCAGGTACCTCTTTAGACGATAAGCTTTCAGAGACGTGCAGGAGGCATGATAGCTATTAGAGTTCTTTTCTATTTTGATTCCACTGTGTTTTGTTGTAAAGGAAAAGTTGTTAATTGCCCAGTTATATACTCTGATCATCCAGGGGCATCTTCATATGTCACTCCTGGCGTATGTTGTAATAATTATATTTTCTCTGAACGTGGTTCTCGTATTGGTATTATGTAATGAATTTGAAATGCTTTGAAATGGAATGAGAAAGTTGTTTGTTGATTTTAAAATTTTTCTATATCCATGTGTTTCTGCTATATCAATGTATTTAACATTACCGTATTTGGTCATCGAGGATTAATAACTATGGATGACTGCAGCATCCGTAGCCGTTAATTTTGGGCCTCTTATGGGGGATGTTACAAAACCTTTCGAAATCATTGGGTTCAAGTTAAAATATATGGAACAACCTTTCGAAACCATCAGAAATCTTTCCTTTTGCAACCATTGAGTTTAACTTTCAAAACATTAAAAGGGTCTTAAAATAACTAAGTCGAAAGTAGCTCTTTCGAAAACAATTTCCTAAGTAAAAGAAGTGGATGGTGCCGAAACCAATCCCTTCGAAAGCATTGGAGAAGCGGCTTAGGTTTTAAAACAAAGAACCCTTTCGAAGATATTGGTTCGAAAGGTAGAATGCAGCAATAAGGGGTTTCGACCCCTTTGAAAGCTTCTTTACAAAACAAAAGGCGCAACCTCTTTCGAAACCATTCTTTAAAACCGTTTGACCAAGTCGAAAGCTATCTAAGTCAAAAGCATTATTTTCGAAAGCAAAGCAGGTGCATTTCCTTTTAAAAGGAAAACAAGGTTTCGACCCTTTCCGAACCCCTTGTTTCGACTCAATATCTTTCGCCTACATCCAATTCACTACCTACCAAGTCTTTGACACTATGAGCATTGGTTTCGATGGAGATGGAGGCGGAAGTACCTAGTCGAAAGGTTGGTGCCGAAAGTGGAGAAATAAGAAAAACATGGTAAAACTGATTTTTAACTTTAAAAAGTAATTCCTTTTCAACTAACCTGCTTTGTTTGTCAACATATGATTGGTTGGTAGTTTCTTTTCCAATTTCTTTTCTAAAAGTGTTGCCAAAATTTCAGAGATAAAAAATTTAAAATATTTACAAAACGCCCCTTCTCTTTTTATAAATATATAAAACATTTAAGTCTCATACCTTAAATAATTTTATATACTTATTAAAACACTTAGGAAAATTCAACAAAATTTCGATAAATCACTTTTAATATGTTTTCTAACATATATTAATTTCTGATCCAAAAACAATATAAATTAGCCGTATTTAATTTCAAACTCAATTAACCATTTTATTCACTAGAAAATTTATAATAAATCCACATTAATTCAGAAAATTATGAAATTTGAAACCCATCTCTAAAATATCATTTCTGTCCTTCTATAAATATCGCAAAGCATTTGGATATCATCTAATAGGGTTTTCACATTAAAACTTATCATAAAATCCATATGAAATATCATAAATCATCAACAGGCATATATATCCATTTTAACAATAAAAAACATGGCAAAACATTTGCAAGATAATTTGGAATTCCATCTAAAACCGAAAATAATGAAAACATGAGATGCAACCTATTATTCACCTTTTGGTTTGTTGTTAAGGAGTTGAGATTTGAGAATGGATTTGATTAATCTTCCTCTTGATCTTTAGCTTTTCTTCTTCTAGCTTTGTCTAATGGTGGCCGACCTCTAATATTTGATTTTTTTAACGTGAAAATGAACCTGAGTGAGGGTTCAGGGTATAAGGGTATGACTTATTCCTACTTTTCCCCTTATCTTTTTAATTTTAGTTTCCCTTTAGTTCATTTGTTTCCTTAGGCACGACTACCCCTTAGATATACAAATCTCAATCCCTTATCCATTTCATTATTTCATTTAATTTAACTAATTGAATGTCCTAGATAATGTTAACCAAAATTAGGGTTGTTACAGTAACACTACTCTACAACTTATCTCATTCGTTAGGTTTCCACGTGTACGAAACCCCAACGTACAAGATATTCCCTTAACACCAGATCACCGCTAATCGGTGTTTTCAACAAAAAACAGCCAAACAACAAAACAAGCAACCATGCAACCAACATTCATACATACATCCAAAACAACATACATACAACATGTATAATACATCCATATCAACCAATGGGGAAATCATATAAAAAATAGCCTAAATCTAATAATTTCCTAAAAATGGCACGTCGATGGAAAATATGTGATATTCAATATAAATCATTTTCAAATACTTTTATTTTCGTTTATAAAAATCTAGTAGGTGTTTAAGTATAGGAAAATCATATTTTAAAACCAATAATCATTCTAGAACGTCAATCTAATACCATACAACCAATCATAGCTTGGTGAGAGACAATATCACTCACCTCAATAAAATCCGTTCAAACTAGTGCCAAAGCGTAGATCTCTCCATCTGAGCACAACCCAAGAAACTGCATCCAAAAACAGACATCATATGCAAAGATATGGATCAATTACGGTTCGAGATTAATTAACTAAGAAATTCACTAATTAAATATCATGTTTAACCCTAATCCATCTTCTCCCTCAACAACCTGTACATGCATGGAGATGCCAAACCCAATCATGCGTGTTTGGCAGTGATACAGAGCTATGATCCATGGAATCAAGTGTCGTTCGTGCCATCGTGCCTCTCTTCAAATGCTCAACCCGTTCATGCCAAGATCATCAAGCCCAGTGCCTCCATCTGATTTGCATTCTCCACGATTTGACCGTGACATGGTGAAAGTCGTGCCTTCCATTTCTCCATCATACATTTTAAAATCGATGTCATCTACTCTCCATCACACAAGAATCACAACGCCACCCTCGGATCTGCCTATCGTTGCCTAAATCCCTGGAAAAATCAAACCCTAGATTGGCAAAAATGGTTCGATCTTAGCCAATTAATGTCGATCAAAATTCCACCACAGTCATCGCGAAGCTATCATCCAAACGAGCTCATCAGATCTGGTTTCGCGATTTATCATTGAGAGGATTGGTCAAATTTATTTTTTGAATAGGATTTGTGAAGAGCGGCCATAGATTTTGGGAGATGAATGCAGTAGTAATTATGAATTTAGAGGGAAGAGGATTTGGATTGTATTTATAATAATATTTTATTTCATTTATTTATTCTCTCCAATAAATGGTCGTACATTTTGAGTTCATACGATCACAAGATGCGTCTGATTGCCATGAAACTCGTCTACGTATATCAGCTCATTTTTTCGGATCCAACAGTATAAATTCCGTCACTATCTATGACTGCGTCCTAAGATATTAATTTCGTTGATTAAGATTTCAAGGAAACATACTTTGTTTGAATACCACGACTTTGTCCACACTTTGTAAAAAGACATCGTAAGATTGTGCACTGCAAGGAAGGCTGAAAATAGCGAAAGAACTTGCCGATGGAATTTTCCGTCGTTAGTATTGCGGCGAAGTCTCAAGTTATTTATATGGGATAATTTTATGTTTTTATTATTTAAAATTCTTTTATTTTTTCACCGTCCATATAGCATATCTGCTACTAAATTGTTGCTTTTTTTCTTCAAATTACCAATAAGAATTTCTCGACGCTAAATTTTGTTGCAGATTGCGACGGATTACTGACGTCATTTTTTCGGAGCAATTTGGCGATGTAATACCATAGAATTAGCGAGGGCCCTTATGTTAGTTTTATGAAGTATGAATTAGGAGTGGCTTATGTGCCAATTTAACCACAAATCTTTATTTTAAAAAAGAATATAGTTGAAACAATTTCCCCTTTCAATACCGCCTGCCCTACAAAATTTCCACCTTTCCCAAAATTTTCTTGGGCAAAATGATTTAATATCTAAAGCCAGATTTAGTGAATTTTCCAACCAATTTCTGAAGCCAAATCGATCTGTGAAGCCTTTTATGGGTATGTAACACTCCTGCTGCCGATGCACCACGTCCTCCTTCATTGATAGTAAAGCTGCCGCTAAGAAGAACAGTTGAATAAACATTAGATTGTTTTGTCATTTCTTTAAATAACTTGTGTGCATCTTAATTGTAATGTGGTTTGTTGTAAATGGGCAGGTTAAGCCAGTAAGAGTTGATATATAAAAATGTAATGACCTGGATGAAAGAAATAATAAGAAAGTTTTCCCTACTAAAATTATTCTTCTACCTAATCTGAATTTTCCTTGCTCTTCCTCCTTCTTTCTCTTCAATCATGCCTCCAAAAACTCCTCGACAACCTCTACTGTCACAAGTGGTATTAGATTCATGTCTCGAACACAGTGATGATGAAACTCCCGTTCGATCTACCTTGAAGAAGCTTGAAATTCAACCACAGAAACAAGAAGCAATGAATACTCAATTCCAAAACCTGATCCAATCTACTAATGAATGTTTTAACTCATCTATGCAAGAATTTCAATCTTCCTTGCAAGTGACCTTCCAAGAACTTAAAGATATGAAATAATCCAGAGATACTTCATTTCAACCACCACCAGCAACGAATCACTCAGCTGGAATTTTAGGCTCCAATCATATTGAAGGTAATAGATCTCATTCTTTGAATAATTCTCCACTTTATGAACCCACAGTACCTGATCAATCGAAGACACTCACCATACTTATACTTCCTATCCATTTTTCCACCAAAAAGCTATAAAGCTTGAATTTCCTATATACAATGGATCTAATGGTGTTTTAGCATGGTTAAAACAAGCTGAATTGGTAATCAAATATTATAAGTTACCTGATTCTGAAAAAGTGCAGATCTGCTCATTTCGCCTTAGAGACGAGGCTTTACAGTGGTATCATAGGTTTTCAGTCAGTATTGATAAGTACTTTGAACGGGAAGTATTTAAAGATAAAATTCTTCATAGATTTAGTACTTTTGATTTACAAAGACAACTTGAGGCTTTATCTAATGTCAAACAGACAACTACAGTGAGATATTATCTCAGCAAATTTGAACAGATTCTTGGATTGTTGGAGAAACTACCATCATATTATGTGCTAGATAGATTTATTGGTGGTCTGAAATCGGATATTAAATATGAAGTTCTTGCTGGTCAACCAAACTCACTAAAAGATGCAATTTCTCTAGCAAAAATCCAGGAAGAAAAATATTTGCAAAATAAGAAACACTCAAAAATTACCCGTTCACTTCTCAAAATAACCAACCATCTTCTTATACGTTACCCAAACCATCTACTGAAAATCAACCAAAAAACAATCCATATTCCTCTACCAAAAAACTTACCTCCAATGATATTATTTGGAGAAGAAGTCAAGATTTATGTTACACTTGTGATGATAAGTGGTTTCTTGGTCATAAGTGCAAGGGGAAACAAATTTTCATGCTAGAAGGATTTTTGCAAGGCACCGATTCTTTAATTCCTCCTGATACAAATAAAGAATAGGTAACTGAAGAAGTTGTAAATCCTGAACTCACTTTAAGTGCTATGAGTGGCATTAATGCAAATAATACAATTAGAGTATAAGGCTATGTAGAAGGACACCCAATCTATATTTTAATTAATTCGGGATCAACTCATAGTTTTCTTAACGAGAAGTTAGCAAGTAAGCCGGGTTTACACATTGATTCTGGAAAAACTTTTGAAGTTCATATTGCAAGTGGAGAAAAGATACAGGGTCAAGGCAGCTGCTCAAATATTCTCATTACTGGTCAAGGATCATAGATATATGATGATTTTCTATTATTACCAACAGGTAGTTGTTAAATAGTTTTAGGAGTACAATGGATGAAACAACTTGAAAAAATTACATTAATTTCAAAAAACTGGAAATCAAGTTTATATTGCATGGAAAACTAATTCATGGAAAGGTATTCAAAGTAAAGATATCACAGTGGTCTCTGCAAGTTCTACAGCTAAAGACATGACTGATTACTGTTTGAGTTTTATGATTCATATTTCTTCGACTACAAAGGAAGACAAACACCACTTAAACTATTGCATAAACAAAGTTCACCAACCACATCCTAAATACCTGATGATTTACAAGCTATTTTGGATTCCTTTCCTGCCGTTTTTTTCACACAAATCTGGCCTTCCTCCTCAAAGACAAAATGACCATAAAATTCCTCTATTACTACAAACAAAACCAATATGCTTGAGACCATATAAATATTCATATCATTTGAAGAATGAAATTGAGAAAATGATTCAGGAGATGCTTGAAGTAGGAATATACAGACCTAGTTCCAGTTCTTATGCAGCCCCAGTAGTGATGGTTAAAAAATCCGATGGCTCATGGAGGATGTGCATTGATTATAGAGAACTTAACAAACACACAATTAAAGATAAGTTTCCTATCCCTATTATTGATGAATTATTAGATGAGCATAATGGTTCCAATTTTTTTTCAAAGCTTGATTTAAAGTCAGGGTATCATCAAATTAGAATGTTTGAACCAGGTATTCACAAAACTGCTTTTAGAACTCATGAAGGTCATTATAAATGCATGGTGATGCCATTTGGACTTACTAATGCTCCTTCTACCTTTAAAGAACTTATGAACACAATTTTCAAGCCTCATTTAAGGAAATTTATTCTTGTGTTCTTTGATGACATTTTAATTTACAAAAAAACTTGGCCTGAGCATTTATCACATATTTCTATAACTTTGGAAATATTGTAGGATAACCACTTGGTGGTTAAAAAATCTAAATGTCATTTTGCTCGAACAAGCATTGCATATCTAGGCCATATTGTGTCACAACAGGACATTGCAGTAGAGAGTGAAAAGACTGCGAAGTTAAACAATGGCCAGTACCAAAAACTATGAAGGAACTTAAAGGACTTTTGGGATTATCAGGTTATTATAGATGATTCATCAAAAATTATGGAATACTAGCTAAGCCACTTACCAATCTCCTAAAAAAGAATGCCTTGCAATGGTCCGAAGAAGCTCAAAGTGCCTTTGATTCTCTAAAAACTTGTTTGACTTCTCCTCCTATTTTGGCAATGCCAGTTTTAAACCAAGAATTTGTGATAGTAATGCCTCAGGTAAAGGAATGGGAACCGTATTACTCCAATAAAATAAGCCTATTGCTTTTATTAACCAAGCACTAAAAGAAAAGAGTCTACATCTGATAGCATATGAAAAGGAGCTCTTGGCCATTATGTTAGCAACGAAGAAATGGAGTCAGTTTTTGTTGGGGGAAAAGTTTGTGATTACAACAGATCATAAAAGCTTGAAACATTTGTTTGAACAAAAAATACAATCGGGAATACAAAGCAGATGGCTAGAAAAATTACATGGCTTTGATTATGTGTGCTACTATTGGCATCCCTGTTTCCTCTTCTGGCCACATTTATAATTTCAATAGAAATGATTATTTTGTGTTTACTTCTAGCCACCACATCATATCCCTTTGCTCAGTCATTCACAGCCATAATCCTTCTTCTCAAACTAATATGTACTACTCTAAAATTTCAAACCTTAAACCCTAACAAAAGAAGATTCTTTTTTGTCTAATAGACGATGGAAGATGAAAATCAAAAGGAGGTTAGTTTTTATCTCATGTTGTTTAGTGTTTTCTATTGCTTTTTAGAAACTTCTGTTTAGAGTTTTCTATTGCTTAGGGTTTTCTATTGATTTTTAGGGGATTTCTTCCGATCCCTTTGCTATTTCAAGCTTGGACGACATTGAATTTAATGACGTTGTAATAGAGAATGACAATGTAAGTTACCGATTTTTAGGGTTTTTTATCGTACAACACACATATATATATATATATCTTGTTTTACAAAACATTACATTTAATCTGTTTTCCGTTTCGTGGATGGAGAATTTGAACGACAATAAAATTGAGAGTGCCCTTATTATTTCGGATGATAAATTATTGATGATGGCAATATGATGCAAGATGATCGATCAAATGATTCAAAAGACATAAAAGTTGATTTGACAAATCATTTTACAACCGATTAAGTAAGTATGCACTTAAAATTTTTATAATCGCTAATGTGGTTATAAAATGAAATACGTTAACTTTTGTTGTTAAACTATATGATTTCAGGTATTTGATTTGCAGAACACATTGATCCGATGGTTTAAAACAGCAGGAAAAAAGATGAATATTAATACCGTTGTCGTAATTCTAAAGTCCGATAAATTAGGACCTGGAAGAAAACTAAGGTTGCAATTGGGGTGTGAAAGGGCTGGAGTTTATCGTAGTTATCAGTCAAAGTCAGTAAAAAGGAAAACAATGTAAAACGACCCAAACCTAGCGCTACTAGAAAATGCAACTTCCTATTTTGATTGAATGGTGTGTATCTAGACGAAGATAAATGGAAAATATCTATAATCAATGGAGTGCATAATCACGAACTTCCTTATTCTAAAGGACATCTGTACGTGGCACAGTTGATTGACATGGAGGAAAAAAATCTTAGAAGACATAGTGTTGCAGGCGTTCCTCTAAGAGAGGTATTAGTTAGCATTAAGAAGTCCTTTCCGGAAAATACCTTAACTTTGAAGACTATCTACAATGCTAAATATAAAATGCAACTGTCAGTGATGAAGTGTAGATCCGCGATGCATCTTTTAATGAAATTGCTTATAGAGAAGCATTATGTGTATTTTGTCCGGGCTGATACGGAAACCGATCATTTAATAGATATAATGTGGTCTCATACGGAATCGTCCGTATTGTGTAAGTGTTTTCCATCAATTCTTTTGCTTGATTGTACATATAAAAAAACCGGTATAACATGCCTTTGTTAGAAATGGTTGGTATGACTTCTACGAGACAAACATTTAGTATTGCTCATGCATTTCTAGCACATGAGTGGGAGGAGAATTATGAATGGGTGCTAATGAAGTTAAAACATTTCTATTTACCTGATAAACTACCCGAGATAATTGTTACCGATAGAGAATGGGCATTGATAAATGGAATCAAGAAAATTATTCCACGGGCAAAGTTGATGAGGTGTTATGGCACATGGGAAATAATGTCAATACGAATTGCAAGCCGGAGTTAAAACAAATGAAGTTTTCGAGATGTTTTTGCAAAGTTGGAAGAAGGTGGTTCATGCACCGATCGAAGGTGAATTTTGGATCTATTGCAATGGTTTTCAAAAAGATTGGTTAGATTATTCCGAAAGCTTGAAGCATATTCATAATCATTGTTTGGAATACAAACAATGTTGTACTTTTGCATGGACAAATAAAATTAAACACCGTGATAATAGAACAAAAACTAGAGCTGAATCTTCCCATGCTCAACTGAAAAAACATCTTGGTACGTCTAGAGCAACATTTGCCATATTGTGGTCAAAATTGAATAATATGCTGTGTCTACAACATACGGAAATAAAAGCCACCTTTGAAAGAAGCTTAGGAGCTGTACGAATTGCATATCAAGTTCCACTGTTAAAAAAACTACGAGGTATGACATCCTTTTTTGCATTGGATTTGATTGTGAAAGAAATGGGAAAAATTAGTTGTGTTGCTTTGATGCATCGTTTGTGACCATTTGAATCGACTAGTGTATGGTCTTCCATGTGCACATGAAATATACAAATATCACATTGAAGGTCTTCGAATCCTAATCAAACTCATAGATGAACATTGGAAACAATTGAATTATATTCCACAAGTTGAAGAGTCACTCGAGTTTATCCATACAGTTGAGTTTACTTACGTTAAAAATTATTTGATTCAAGCACTGCTACAGAGAGGAAAGTTTTACTATTGAAGCTAAGAGAAATTGGATTGCCAGCTATGGCATCTACTTTAGAACTGAAAATTGAGAAACACAAAGGTAGACCAATTAGTAGTAAGAACAAATCAACTAGCAAATAAGGCAAACGTCAAAAATCTACAAAACGGGATCCCTCCGCTTTTGAGAATGCAAAAAATGCTAATGAAATTCTTTCTCAGGCTAGCGTGAGCAAGAAACTGCCTCCAAAATGGAAAAACCCGATGTGAAGTTTGATAAGAGTGATGTAAATACAAAAAATTCAGATTTTAAGTATTTAGCTTACCAAACGACTTTTCTACACCAATATGTTGCTAAAGTTGAAGATGTTATGGGAGATGGAAATTATGGATTTTGTTGCATAGCTGAATAAGTTGATGAATTAAATTCCGATTGAAGAGAAGCAAGGAAGTCGATATTAGCCGATTTGATGAAAATTAGGATTTATAAGTTAGACATTTCGACACAACAACAAACCGCGAAGAATTAAATTCGGCTACCGATTGCGACACTAGTCCTTATTTCAAAGCTAACTAGATGATAATGCCTGAAATTGGATACTTGGTTGCAAATTCATTCAATCAAGTTGTGGTTTATATATCCAATCGTCAAAATTTGACATTTTTTCCACATGAAAGAGCCCTGGGTCTTGGAGACGAGCAACAATTCATTGTTTTTGCAAATATTCTAAATTACTACTGTTAACCCGCCTTTTGGCAAGGCAGTACGCGACGGATTTAACCTAATAGACTTCACAATTATCGAAGCTGATGAGTGCAAAGCGACGGTTGTAGGACCTGAGGTAAAGTACAAATGGTTATACGAAGCCAGAGTTGGATGGAGTTGGTAGATAAACGATGTGGGGCGCTTGAAATATGGATGTTAGCTTGGGCAAGCAAGGGATCGACATGCTCAATCTAGAGGGATCAACATGCTTTCAATTGCCTAGCAAATGGAGGGATTGACATACTTTCAATAGCCTAGCAAATGGAGGGATCATCATGCTCAATCTGAAGGGGTCTGGTCTGTGTACTTCAATAGCTTAGCAAGATGGAGGGATCGACATTTTAGATGGATTAGCATGCTTCAACTCTCAGGAAGGGGTTGGTATACTTTCCAGGCTACATCAAGAAGGGATCAGCATGTGTTGTTTGGTTGGATCGGCATGGTTTCTGTGGAATAGGAGGGATCGACACAGTCTTAGAAAGCAAGAGGGATCAACATAATTATGTAAGGCAAGAGGGATCGACATAATCTTATGAAGCAAGATGGATCAGTTGAGATGGAAGGCATATGCATAGTCTTGTAGAAGTAAAGGGATCGGCAATGGATCATGGAAGATCATGGATCGGTATAATCTATTAAAAAGGGACCGGCAGAGGGTAACTTGCAATGGGTTCAAACCAAAGATTAACAAAAAGCACGAGCTCCACGCATCCAATCAACATGATATTTGAAATACTAATATGTCTAAACATGAAGAAGCCACCATCGGGATCGCTGCCCCCAAATCAACCAATGGAAGGATCAGTACCAATCCCTCTCCATTGGGATTTGGGCCTAGCGACCCCTATGGTGGGCCCATATGGATAATAAGGTCCTATAGCCGAAGTTTCAAAGAGATTGTTGCACGTCTTCCCCTATAAATATAGCAGGCATGGCTTCAGAAAAGTGACCTTCATTCTGCTTTTCTTCATCTTCTACCTAGGCTATACTCTGCCATTTTTATTCTTGGATTTCACGTATTTGTAATTGTAATCAACAGTATAAACTAATAAAAGGAAAATCTTTGTAGTGGACGTAGGTCGGAGTTAGTCGAACCACTATAAATCTGTGTCTCTATTTACTTGCTTTCTAATTATTTTAATTTTGTTCTTCATTTATTTCTCTTCATATTTCTATGTTTGGATTGGATATTGGTGCTTTCACATAACTGGGTGTTGGTGGCCAATTTTGACGCCAACATTTTGGTGCTTTCACTGAGAAGACTTGCATAAAACAGATTTTGAAGCTTGGATATTTGGATGTAGAAAGCAATGGCTAGGCAATCAATAAGGAGAGTGCTACCGAAAAGGAGTCACCATGAAGGGAGTCAGGAGGCTTCATCAAGAGCTGGAGCCAATCAAGCATCTATCTACATCACTAGGGATGAAATGGAAGTAATGATGGATGCTATGCAGGAGAGGATACTGAAAAGTCAAGAGGAGTGCAGAATCTACTCCAACAAATTGGACGGGCTGGAGCATAGGAGCTGCTGGAATGCAAAACGAAAATCAGAACCATGAACATGGAAATGGAGCTAGTAGACAGAGGAATGGAACAAAGCAGCCGCGGGCAGTCCCCTGCCATCCTGGAGGGATCGGTACCGATCCCCAAAGGCTGGGGGCGTGCCCTCGAGTCTGGTTGATCGTGATGCTTGAGGACATGCGATCGATCACATGGAGCTTGGTGCGAATCAGAATTTGGATGGTCGTCAAGAGGAGTACGTTCTGGAATTCCCTCGTAGACTCGGGGGGCAGTTTGGGCATGATGGTAAGAGACTACCATTGGAAGACCGTGACAGGTTTGCATAGATGATAAGGCGAGCTATGCGTGGAAGTTTAGTGAACAGGGATCTAGAGGATGTACATAGAAGTACATTCGCTCCAAATATCAAGCAAGCTAGGAATCCACCGGAGTTCAAATTATCAACACTTGAGACATATGATGGAAAAACGGATCCTGCTGTTCATTTGACGAGGTACATGAGACACATAGAAGTACTAGGGGCATCGGAGGAAGTCATGGCTCAGTGCTTCCCGTTTTACTTAACGGATATAGCTGCAATATGGTTCAAACAGTTGGAAGGCGGCTCTATTGGCATGTGGATGGAATTGATTGAAAGATTTATGAGGTAGTTTAGGTTTCACATCTCGAGACCCAAAAATGTGATGAGTTTGGCAAAACTAAAACA
The DNA here is from genome assembly GCA_030737815.1 of Allium fistulosum. Taxonomy (NCBI): domain Eukaryota; kingdom Viridiplantae; phylum Streptophyta; class Magnoliopsida; order Asparagales; family Amaryllidaceae; genus Allium; species Allium fistulosum. The sequence continues at coordinate 1,085,044,955 of CM060904.1, forward strand.
GAGGACCGGAGAGTCCATAAGGAGTTTCCTAACATGGTTTAATGCCGCGGCGGCATAAGTGGATCATCCAGATCCATCCATGGTTTTGATGGCAGCTGTATCTGGAATTGCTGATGGCACGGAGTTCAAGAATTCACTGGCATGGGATCCGCATATGGATCTCGGGGAGTTTTACCATGAAGCAGAAAGGTTTGCGGCAAAAAGAAGCATGAGCAAACAAACCGGAGGTGAATGCTGTGTAGAGTGGAGGATCATCAGAAGATGTAAACAAGAATGATATAGGCAAATGGAAAATGAATGATGGCATTAATGTGTCGAGGGGCAACGGAGAGTACCAAAATTCTCCTTTTATACAGAATTGACCGAATCTCTGGAAAATATTTATTTGGATACTCGAGGATATCTTCAATATCGAAGGCTGGCAAGAAAGGAACCCTCTGAACGTGAGCGGGCATCAGGAAAGCATTTCCTATTCCATGAGCTGGATGGGCACAATACAAATGACTGCAGGCATTTAAAGGATATTATTGAGAAACACGTGAGGAACGACTAGTTACAACGACACATAAGGACACAAGTTGCGGCGGTGGAACGGGAGCAGCCACTGTCCACCTCGAACGAGAATGGCAATGGATCAAGGCATCATCGTCAACTTGTCATCAATTGATTGGGATGGCGTGGAATAAGTAATAAAATCCACAGTAATATGAATAAGTCACTTACACATGTACGGGATCGAGGACGGTCCCTAGGCATGCTCCGAGATGATGATGAACCGTAGTGCTCGGGTTTGTTAAATTTTGTTTTTTCTTGTTTGCTTCGAACTTTAGTTTATTAGTTTTACGTAATTTTATTTTATGGAGTTAGGGATGCTTAAGTCTGGATTAACGTAATAAAATACACAGGTCATGGTTATGGTCTCGACCGGAGAGATGGGGCAATAACCACGAGTCACAAGTCCCTTTGCTGCAGAGCGACAGGATGGATTCATACATGGATTAAGTCCTCAACTGGGGATCGAGGCCGGAGAAGGATACCCCATGGATAAAGCCCTCGACAAGGCCGAAGTATAAAACCTAGTAGGTCGTCAAGTATGGATTATGCTTGGCAAAGATCCGGAGAGATCTAAGTCGTTGGGTATGGACTATGCCTAGCAAGGGGTAGGTCGCTTCGTCGGAGAGCGACATGATCGGTCTACTTAGATCGTCAAGTATGGATTGTTCTTGGCAAGGATCCGGTGAGATCAAGAATTTGGATAAAACGACCCGGAGAGGTCTATGGATTTGGATATGGACCTGGAGCAGTCCCAGATTTGGATAAAACGACCCGGAGAGGTCTATGGATTTGGATAAAACGACCAGAAGAGGTCTATGGATTTGGATATGGACCCCTAGCGGTCTCGGATTTGGATAAAACAACCCATAGAGGTCTATGGATTTAGATATGGACTCGAAGTGGTCCTGGATTTGGATAAAACGACCCGGAGAGGTCTATGGATTTGGATATGGACCCGGAGCGGTCCCGGATTTGAATAAAATGATCCGGAGAGATCGTGTATTTGGTTAATGAATTTGGAATATATTCGGAACTGGATATCGACTTAGAACAGTCATGGACTTCGCTAGTGATTTGCAAAGATCGGGAAATTGGATTAGCAATAGATTGGATTCTGGATTGGATAATATGGCAATCGACGGGTTATGGACTTCAGATTTTGGATTTATGGCAACTCAAAACATGCCTTCCTATCGCAAGGCATGTTTTGGTTGGCAAAATGTTAACCTTCCTTTTGGCAAAGTAGTACAAAGGCGGATTTAACCCAATAGACTTCACAATTATCGAGGCCGATGAGTGCAGAGCGACGGTTGTAGGACCCGAAGGTAAAGTACAAATGGTTATACGAAGCCAGAGTTGGATGGAGTTGGTAGATAAACGATGCGGGGCGCTTGAAATATGGATGTTAGCTTGGGCAAGCAAGGGATCGACATGCTCAATCTAAAGGGGTCGGCATACTTTCAATAGCCTAGCAAATGGAGAGATCGACATGCTCAATCTGAAGGGGTCGGTATACTTCAATAGCTTAGCAAGATGGAGGGATCGGCATTTTTGATGGATCTGCATGCTTCAACTCATAGGAAGAGGCCGGTATACTTTCTAGGCTACATCAGGAAGGGATCAGCATGTGTTGTTTGGTTGGATCGGCATGGGTGCTGTGGAATAGGAGGGATCGGCACAGTCTTAGAAAGCAAGAGGGATCGACATAATTACGTAAGGCAAGAGGGATCAGCATAATCTTATGAAGCAAGATGGATCGGCTAAGATGGAAGGCATAGGCATAGTCTTGTAGAACTAAAGGGATCGACAACGGATCATGGAAGAGCATGGATCGATATAATCTTTATAAAGGGATCGACAGAGGGTAACTTGCAAATGGGTTCGAACCAGAAATTAACCAAAAGCACGAGCTCCTCGCATCCAATCAACGTGATATTTTAAATACCAACATGTCTAAAACATGAAGCAACCACCATAGGGATCGTTGCCCCAAAATCAACCAATGGAGGGATCGGTACTAATCCCTCTCCATTGGGATTTGGGCCGAGCGACCCCTATGGTGGGCCCATGTGGATAATAAGGTCCTGTAGCCGAAGTTTTAGAGAGATTGTTGCACGTCTTCCCCTATAAATATAGCAGGCATGGCTTCAGAAAAGTGACATTCATTCTGCTTTTCTTCATCTTCTACCTAGGCTATACTCTGCCATTTTTATTCTTGTCATAGATTTGTAACTGTAATCAACAGTATAAACTAATAAAAGGAAAATCTTTGGACTGGACATAGGCCGGAGTTAGCCGAACCACTATAAATCCGTGTCTCTATTTACTTGCTTTCTAATTATTTTAATTTTGTTCTTCATTTATTTCTCTTTATATTTCTGTGTTAGGATTGGATATTGGTGCTTTCACATAATTAGGTGTTGGTGGCCAAATTTGATGCTAGCAACTACTTTATCAAATTGACGCTTAGGGAAAATGCACCCATCCCACCGGTCGCTAGCTTTTGGTTTAGATTGGCAACTAAAGAAGCTAAACTATGGAGCAACGTTGATCGACAAATTGAGTTTGTTAAAATATGCCCACCGGATATGGCCACAAAGGATGCTCACTTTTAACTCAAATTTTGTCCAACGAGTGAAGTTTAATGACCACAAAGGATTCTTTCAGTAAAAACACTAATGGAATGAAATGTAAACTTGAAAACATTGTCCAATGATTTAAGTTTAATGCTAGTGGATTCTATATTTGGTGTTGACTTATATGTATTGATGTGCTTGAAAATTTTGTACAACGAATGGATCAAGTTTGTTACAATTCAAGTTTACTTTATATTTGTGTAATGCGAACTAGAAATATTCAAGTTAATTGAAATGAAAGTTTATTGCTATTTGTAATCTCATGTTGGTGTTGTTTGTATTCTCATATTTATTGCTGTTCACGCAGGTTCGTAATAGCCAATTGATTCATGGTCTAAACGGTGTAACACCACCTAATGGAAAATCCATACGTACCAACTCTAATCAAGTCAGTGTAACACCTCCGAGATCACAGTGATTGTAATGGCTATTGATCACCATACGGTGACTTAAGTAACCGACCAGAGAGCATGATTGTTAACTCATTTTATAATTTAGTAAGGCAAAAGTAGTTCGACGAGTGGTAACCCAACCACTAGTGCAACACCTGGCCGCTAATAGCCGAATGGTTATGAACGCAACCGACCAGAGAACAAAAAATAAACTCATTTTTGATTTTGATATGTGACAGGAGTTCAGCTATATCGAACCGAATAATTCTAAAAATGAATGGCAGTTGGTGGCCGTATGGTGATGAATGCAACCGACCAGGAAGTAACATACATTTATGGCTTTTTTTATCCACCAAACGGTGGTTAGACATTGGGAGTTTAAGGGTTGTTACGGTTGAACACCACCGTATGATATAACCATGTACAAGATCAGACCGATTACTTGGTTAGTGGTAAACGAATGTCTACAGGGGTGGATGGCTGAAGGTGGCCGAACAGGGGTATTTGAAGAATAAATGAAAGCTAACCTGGTAACCCAAACGAATAATTAACCATGTCATATAAACTTGGTAACTATCATCGAACAAAACATTCAATGAGAACTACATCATTGAATACAAGAAACCAAACATTTAATTAGAACCAAACATTCAATTAGTATCAAATCAAACATTCAATTAGAATCATATCATTACCATCATACTAAACCAACACCAAACATTCAATTAATATCAAACAAACATCAAACTAAACCAAACATTCAATTAGTATAGCATTGTTTCCAAGTCAAAATAACCCACATACAAAATAACCATTGTTTCCAAACAACTAAATACAAAATAACTATTGTTTTCAAACAACCCACATACAAATAACCATTATTTCCAAACAACCCACATACAAAATAACCCCATCTAACTTTCAGGATCATTCTTTCCTTTTGCATCTTTCTCCCGTTAATCAGGTCCGTTCAGTGCTTCCTCCAACAAGTCAATTGCTTCACTTCTATAGTAAGACACCGATTAACTGTTCTTGAGCAAGTTACTTTGATATTTTCCTTTATTTTTTCTACAGGTTTCCCAGCATCAATTCTCTGCGTCAAATTGAAAAAAACATAAAATTCAAGTAAACAAATAACGAGTAAAGAACATAGGTACTTACCAACTTATCATTATTGTCAAATTTCCTTGAGCTACTTCTCCTCACCTCTAGGTTTTGAACAATGGGATGCGACACACTTAAATACCATGGCATGTACTTAGTCGTACAATCCCAAGGATTAACTACATGAGTAGACCGTGATTTTAAAGAAAGTACACGATCTTGCCAATTTTGAATACCAAAATCCATTGTCAAATACAATTTTATATTGGTTAGCACTTCGACCTCTACGACATTTTCTTGGAACCATTAGATTTATGGGGATGCGTTGAGAAATACTAAATTGACGTAGCACTCTATTGGGATATATGGTTTCGCAATATCAAAACACAAAACAATGCCATTATAAAATGTGACTTCAGCAAGGGGTAATAAGGCCCTACAATATGATATGGATCCTAACATACCTAAAAATAAACATGCCATTTACATTTGTATGATTTACAAAGCAAAGTAAACATGAACTGATAGGGTTCAAAAAATGAACATTAATTATCTAACTTACATCTTGTGGAGATAAATGGTCTAACTGTTCTCGAAGTCGTATTATGGCCGAAGTCATATCTCCAGATTGTTTCACTGGTTGCCATCTACACATCATTGGCATCGTGTTATCGTAATCTTTACTAGGAATAGCATTAGGAAGCATAGAAAAATGATCGTAAATCCAAGCCTATAGAAATATTAATTAGTACATATTTTAATATTGGGTATATTGGTTGAATAAAAATAGAAACGACTTACCATCAACAATATCAAGTAACCAACCATTTGTTTTACATCCCATCTTGAAGCCAAACCCAATTGATGATACAAAAAGGCTAATGCTACCATGCCCCAACTTGTTCATTCAAATGATTTACGTTATCCAAACATCTCAAATAATGCACCGGAACCTTCGTGCCCAACTTATCACGGAATAAAGTGCAACCCAATAAATATAGCATATACACACGAGAAACGACTACGTAATCATCTTCATTTGCATCTTCTTTATTTGCCTTTTCTTCAAATGTTTCCAATAGGAAGTTGAGCTTGACTGAATTAGGATCATTGAGTTGTTCCTTCGCTACAACCCCGTCAACACCAACTAATTAACTAAAAGTTGAGTCGGAATATGATCATCCTCATTCGCATAAATACAACCACCAACGATGGGTATTTTTAGAATTTGGGCGACATCATCCAATATTATTGTCATTTCTCTAAAAGGAAACTGAAAAGAATTTGTCTTGGGATGCCATCTCTCAATGAAAGCCGAAATAGTCATGTAATCGACTTGCTTATATGAGAATTGTGCCAAAGTAAACAAACCTAAACTTTTAATTTTTTGAGCAACTAGAGTTGGCATATATCATCAATACTTCATTCTTTCAACTTCGTTGTATGGGAAATGCATTTTAGCGGGCCTCACTCCTACATAAACAAAAAACATAAATTGTTGTACAATTTGAGATTTTTATTTAATAAATTGCACAAAATATAATCCAACTATCCTCCTGGTTATTCCAAATAGAAAATGCAATGTGCGATTCGAAACTTTTTAACATGGATGTATTAACCGACGTAAAATCGGTAGCTTTGCTAGAAGAAGGCACGCCCAAAGGAGGAGCATCTATTTGCAATTCTGCTTCTTCGTTACGTGAATCGTCGTTATTTAATTCATCATCCGGACCACTTCTAAATCCGCCTTCACTAGAACCATCCTCGAACCATCTTCACTAGATTCATCCCCCACACCATCATCTTTTCTATTTTCTTCTTCATTCCCACCTTCTACTATAACATCCATCTTCCTCTTCTTCTCTAGTTCTGTGGCCCTTGACCGTAATGTAATGAATGTTACAAATACAATTCATAATTTCATGTACCAATAGCACTAAATTCCAAAGAATTGTACAAATATATTTACTTATATAAATACAAATTTATATAAATTACTTATTATTATGATATCAATGATTTCGCATGTGTTCATTCATAAGTGACAAGCAATGAATTTATGTACAAATTTACCTAAATTCAATAAATTGGTACATGAAAGTTGAATTTTTTGCTAAATTAGAAACTGGAGTAAGCAATGATAATCAAATATGAATCAATTGGTCCAAAAAGGTTGAATTTTACACCTAAATTAGAAACTGCAGTAAGCAATCAACGACCCAAGAACCTTACACCACCTAAATTAGAAGTTTATAACTCAATTAGCAATACACCATCGACCACAACCTGATAACATCTATGTCCAACCGCCGTTCGAATCGAATACGAACTTGGTGGCCATGGGTACCAGGTGAAGTACGACCCAAATGCAGCAGTCGAAATTAAAACTAGGGTCTGCAAAAACTAGGGCAGAACTTACTCGATTGAGTTATAGATGCTTGCCTATGAAGTACGACCACTTTTCCCCATTGTTACGGTGGATCTTTGAACGAGCGGGAGGAGAAGAGAGAGCAAGCAAGTTAGGTGTGGAGATTTAAACGAGAAGAAGGAGAAGACGGGATAGATGTGGTTGCTTGGGTGCCTGTCTATCTAATTAAAAAAAATATAAGGTGTTAGGAAGATGGGAGGCTGTTAGGTTGAGGTGGCCTTTAGTGCAGGTGGCCAGAAAAGGAAATAGGGGTGTCAGTAGCAGCATACTTTGATTATAAAGTTGAAAAGCTAGTAAAGAAAATGTTGTGGCATATTGTTTATCGAGAAGAACTACAAGTGTCCATGCCCTTGCTCAAGATGAAGTTTCACTCAATGCTACTTCTTTACTTGAGAATACATGGATAGATGACTTTAAAGTAAAAGTCAACGAGGATTCATTTTTTTTATAGATTTGGAGAGTAAAATTGACGGTGGCTTTGTCTATACTTCAAAGGCTAATTCTATTTAAACTCACAAAATGCTGAGTTCCCCCTCCCTCCAAAAAACACACACACACCTCCTATTTTACTGAGTTTCCCCCCATTGTTTACGGTTTTGCCCTGCCTTTTTTACCGGTCCAATTTAATTCTCTCAGTAAAAAATCTCTCAGTTAATTAGAAATATTTAAAATGTGATATCTTTCAGCAGATGTATCGGATTTCAATTTTGTTTTCACCATTAAGTCACAAATTTTATTATATTTCTATTAAAATTCAATTGTGATATGTTTTGATGAATTTTTATTTTAATTTTTATGGTGGAAAATATTTGCTAGCCATAAAAATTAAAAAAAATTCATCAAAACATATCACATATGGATCTTAATAGAAAGATAATAAAATTTATGATTTAATGGTGAAAATGAAATTGAAATCTGATACGTCTACTGAAAGATATCATGTTTTAAATATTGCAAATTAACTTCTCAATATAGCAGATTTTTTTACTGGTAAAATGGATAAGAAGGTATTTTTGTCTTTATTTTTTTCTAATAAGGAGGAAGACTCAGCATTTCTCTGAGTTTAAATAGAATTAACCTACTTCAAATACTTCGCCTGGCTATTAATTAAAGATTTTTGTTAGGATTGAAGGTACTGAAATTTTCCATCTTCTTCATTTGTTATCCCGCCTTTTGGCAAGGCCGAGACACTAAGGACTTGACAAGAAACCAAGGACAATCCATCCCGAGGATCGGTTATACGTATGTCAACTATGGATACTGGCGAATTTGGTCCGAGTCCGGATCGAGCTACAATTGACATGATGTGACAAGCAAAGCTATGAAAGCCAACATTCGAAATTTTGGGTCAATCAGAGTTCATATGCTCAAGTTATGGATCGATCAAAATCAAGAAAGGAGATGTCATTTCATATCCATCAAAAGCCACCCCTCTTCGTATCCATCCAGCTTCATATCCATCGAAGTCTATCCCCTTCGTATTCATCAACAGCTATCCATATGATCGGTTCGTATCGATCAACTCCTTCACTTTGCTTCATATCGATCATTCCAGGCATCGATACAAAATGAGCAATCAGGCATCGATACGAAGACATCTTCCAATCATCGATACAAAGCGGCACACAATCATCGATACGAAGCCAACGGCAAGCATCGATACGAAGCAGTGCACAAACATCGATATGAAAGGAACCACACACGATCGATATGAAGAAATCATGGTCAACCAAAGGAAGCGGTCTTCTAGCATGAAACTTGGATCTCTCCTGAACTATCGCTCCATGTCATCATTAAACATTTGACCGATACGCCGAGGGATCGATACGAAGGTCGATCGATACGAAGGTATCAATACGCACCCTTCAACATACTTACAAAACCAACCTTGGATCAATCATAACTCAAGATCTACAAGTCCAAATGCCTTCAAATTTTCACAGGAGCTTCCTTACCACCTCAAGGATGTCTCTGATCGATCACAGCCCAAATGGAGCAAATCTCGATCGATCCGAAGGAGATAGGGATCAATCCCAATCAATCCCAAATGACCCCTGATCGATCTGGTCGGCCCACCCACGTGTGAGAAGAAGTATTCCAAAATTTGGGGCAGATATTTCAGACTTACAACAATAAATAGCACCCCTACGCCTATAGAAAAAGAAACTTTTCACTCTGCTACGCCGTTACTCTGCCACAACTCCATTGTAACTCGAGTGTTAAAGTTCTGTACTGGTGTAATTAGTTGTCAATCATCAATAAACAACAAAACATTCAAAGTGAACGCAGGTTACAACGCCGAACCACTATAATTCCTTGTCTTTTTCTACCTCTGCATGCTTTTATTGGTGTGATTGTTAGATTAGCCTCTTTTTACATTTAATTTCTTCACTTTGATCTCTTTAATCACATCCGAAGAGTGTTGTGCCCAATTTTGGTACAAACACTTTGGTGCTTTCACCGAGAAAACCCCGTTTTTCTTTGATTCATCGGATCTACTACCGTTGTTGGATTGCTAAAATCTAAGGAGGAGATCCAGATCTGTCATCCAATAGTTCCTTCCATTCCAGATTACTCCAGATCTAGGAAAGAGCTACATTCAACATGGTAATTACCAGAACTGCTTCAAATGTTGTAGATCCAGAAGGAAGTTATAGGTAGAATCCCACGCAGCTAGCCACAGCAGGCCAGACATCAGCTGGAGCTTCAAATCCACAAGGTCCTGTGACCAGAGAGGAATTCCAGATCCTAATGCAAGAGCTAACTCAAAGCCGTCATCAGCTCACTCAGCAGATCCGTGCCAACATGGAGCTCGCAAACCAGCTGAACGAAGAACGATGAAGGAGATATAGGAGGGATCATGCTTCTTATTCCTCGACTGAAAGCTTGGCTTCATCTGACTTCAACCATAGATCTACATGCCATCGGCTGGATGGAAATTATGCGGAAGCCTCCGAGCATCAATATGGTGTGAATCTCGAACAAGCCGGGGTTGGTCCTTCTACAGGGCACCAAGCTGGACCCTCCTCCTGAGGAGGGGCACTTCCCTATCACACCATTCATGACCATGCTGCTGCCACTATAGATCTGGAAGCTGAGGTCCAGAACCAGCCAGATCTAACCCTTCATCAACACATCCATGCTCATGAACCCTATGTTCCTTAAGACCGGGAGCCAAGGAGGCGAGGAATGGATCGTCGATAGCGCCGGACCATCCCCGCAACATGGAACCCGACCATGCCTTGGCCTCGAACATCCAGATGCCTGACATTCCAACCATGATCCGAGAATGTCAAGGTCTAACTAATGACGATTGGGGAATCTCCCGAAGTCATACTCCATTTACTGATGAAATCCTTTATGCTGAGCCACCTCGTCGATTCAGGATGTCTACCTTACCTGTGTATGAAGGAAGTTCAGATCCTAACCAGCATATCTTAAAGTACATATGGCTCATGAATGCCGCTCGAGCTGACGACGCAGTTAAGTGTAGAAGCTTTCCTATCTCCTTAGGGGGCATCGCCACTATATGGTTCACTCGTCTAACACCCAGATCCATTTCATGTTTCGATCAGTTCGCTACAAAGTTCGTTGAACAATTCTTTATGCTTGTCACGAGACCAAAGGATGTTAACACCTTGTCCAGTGTCACTCAAGCTCCAGGAGAAACTCTTAGGTGTTATTTGGAAAGGTTTCATGCTGCTTGCGATGAGGTCAGCAACCCCAATGATAATTCTATTTTGATGGCATTAACTAAAGGGATCGATCCCGATTCCGAGTTTGGCAATTGGTTGGTTGGGAAACCCCCTGCTTCGTTGGATCGTATCTATGCTAAGGCAACCCAGTTTTTGAGGAGAGAAGACGATAGACGATCTAGGAAGCAGGACGATGCGGGGCCCAGTGTTGAAGGCATTCAGAGTAATGTTGCTGTGAAACAGACCAGTAATAATTCCAATAAAGTACAATTAAACATACAGAATAAGCAAGGTCAATAGAAGGGCAACGGAGGATAGGGGAAGAAAAGAGACCCAAATCGCGGACCAAGGCCCAGAGCACCCATGTTCGACCGATATACCCCTTTAAACAAATCACTGGAAAATGTTTACCTTCAGACTTGTAATACCAGACAGTATAAGAAGCTAGCTCTGAAACCATCATCTGAGAAACAAATTCAGACTGGAAAATTCTGCAGATTCCACGATTGTTACGGCCATAACACGAATGAGTGTCGTCATTTACAAGACACCATTGAGAAGTTGATTAGAGAGAGGAAATTGGAACGGTTTGTTCAGGCTCCGCAGGATGGAGGTGTGGGCCCATCTAACCCAAATCAAGGTCCAGGCCAAGCTAGGCCCGAAGAACCCGTGCGTACTGGTTGGAGGTTGGTTATAAATATAATGAGTGGTGGTCCTCATCCAGCTGATTGGAGCTGGAAGGAAATGGAGTCATATGCCAGCTCGATTAGGCATGTGGACTTCGAGTGTTGTAGTAATTCTGATGATGGGACCTCGGCGAAACAATAGAGAACAATGATAGACAACATCGTTTTCAGGAATCGTGATGCTAATAGAGTCGAGGCCCCTACTATCGATCCGTTGGTCATTTCAGCTCAGATAGGTCCTATTTGGATAAAGAGGATCTTGATGGACAGCGGAAGCTTTGTCAACATACTTTTTAAGCGAGCTTACGACCAAATGAGAATGGAGGTAAAAGATCTAAAACCGTGTCAGTCCCGCATACATGGCTTTAATGGAAGTGCAACTATACCAGCTGGGATGGTGGAGTTGCCAGAGTTAGGTATTGGAGATCGCCGGAGAGTTCGGATGTTGTAGTTTCTTATGTTAGACATTAGTTCCCCCTATAATGCTTTCTTGGGCCGATTGGCCCTCGTTGAATTCAAGGTAGCGATTGCCCCGTGGTGTTTGAATCTAAAGTTCCCCATTGATAATGGGGTTGGAGTAGTTCATGGAGATCAGACGGCTGGACGTGCCTGTTATGTTGCTGAGCTACGGGATGTGCAGCGTAAGGAGAAGGGAAAGGGCGTGGAGGAATCTCTCTACGTCCATTTTTCAGAGAATTGACAGCTAACGCCTGGGCCTAGGCCCGGGCGCCATAACCAGTTCCTTAAAGATCTTGATCCTCGAGATAATAATGATGAAGAGAAAGCCAAAGACAGTCAGGCCTCCCCAGCAGAGTTGACGATCGATGTTTCGATCCACGATGATGACGATTCTAGAACAGTAAAGGTCGGATCTCAACTCAGCCCACAAATGAGACAGGAATCGGTTGATTTTCTTTGGGTAAACCTCGATGTGTTTGCTTGGACTCATTCAGACATGTGTGGGATCTCGCCAGACAACGTGGGCCATGCATTAAATATTGACCCACGGCACGTCTCGGTCAAACAAAAGAGGCGCGGTATGGATCCAGAGAGATCTACCGCCCTTAAGGAAGAAGTAAATAAACTCAAGTCGAATGGGTTCATTTGTGATGCTTTATACCCGGAGTGGGTATCTAATCTAGTGCTTGTCAAAAAGTCAAACGGGAAATGGAGGACATGTGTAGACTACTCAGATTTGAATAAAGCATGCCCTAAAGACAGTTCCCTCTTCCCAGAATTGATCAACCAATGGATTCAACAGTCGGACACAAGTTCTTATCTTTCATGGACGCATATTCCAACTACAATCAAATACCAATGCATCTACCTACCAGGAACATACTAGTTTCGTCACTGATCAGGGACTTTATTGCTACAAGGTGATGCCATTTGGACTTAAAAACGCTGGAGCAACTTATCAGAGGCTTGTGAACCGAATGTTCGCTAACCAGATCGGAAAGACCATGGAGGTGTATATGGACGACATGCTCGTGAAGTCGCGACTGTCCATCAACCATGTTAGAGATTTGGAAATGATATTTAAGATACTCCGACAGTACAGAATAAAGCTCAATCCGTTGAAGTGTCATTTCAGAGTTGCATCAGGAAAGTTCCTTGGATTCATCGTCAACGCTAGAGGAATTGAAGCCAATCCTGAGAAAATCTGGGCGATTCAGAATCTCGAAACTCCTAGAACCATAAAGTAAGTGCAAAGCTTCAATGGGAAGGTGGCAGCCTTAAGCAGGTTCATCTCCAGATCAACAGACAAGTGCACCCCTTTCTTTGATCTGAATAGAAAGGGAAAGCGGAATTTCGAATAGACAGAGGAGTGTGAAGGCGCATTCCAAGCACAGTTCAACATCTGGCGACACCTCCCATTTTGTCGAAGCCGGTTGATTACAAGAAATTGTACATCTATTTGGTGGTTTCAGCAAACATGATCAGTGCTGTGCTAATTTGGGAAGAGGATCGGATCCAACGACCGGTTTATTATATCAGGAAGCGATAGACATGGGCAGAAAGAAACTACCCGAAGTTAGAAAAGATGGCTTATTGTCTTGTTTTAGCCTCGAGAAAGCTCCGTCCATATTTCCAAGCTCACCCGATCACAGTCTATACTAACAACCATTACGATAGATCCTAACACGACCTGAGACGTCTGGTAGATTACTCAAGTGGAACATCGAGTTGAGTCAATTTGATATTTCTTATACATCAAGGTGAGCCATCCAAGGACAAGTTCTGGCGGACTTCATAGCCGAATTCACCATACCAGAAGACTTACCCATAGCCAGCGAATATCCTAAGCATGTATGGAAGCTATACACTGATGGCACATCAAATGATCGTCGCTCAGACGCTGGAGTGGTACTTGAAACCCCAGAAGGTCGATCCATATGCTATGCTCTAAAGTTTGACTTTCGCACAACTAACAACGAAGCCGAGTATGAAGCTCTACTCGCTGGACTTAGACTTGCTAAATATTTAGGAATTATTGTCGTGGAGATTTATTGTGACTCGCAATTGGTCGTATACCAGATTCGAGGAGAGTAGCAAGCCAGAGACCAGAGATTGGCCACTTACCTTACTCGGGTTCAGGAAATGTTGAATCAGTTCGACTATTATGCCATCCACTGTTTACCCCAAGAGCAAAATCAGAAAGCCGATTCTTTAGAAAAACTGGCCAGCACTGGCGAAGCACAACAAATGGGACTCGTCCCAGTTGAGACACTTTCTGCTCCGAGCATTGACCAAATGGAGACAGGCTGGGTGCATGAGGCAACGCCCGAGAAGGAGTCATGGATGACTCCATTCAGAAATTATCTTGAACATGGAACTTTACCCGAGCGCAGAAGTGAGAAAAGACAGGTTCTCCGAAAAGCTTCGCGATTTGTTATCCAGAATAGAGTCCTGTACAGGAGGGGATATTTTGTTCCTTTGCTTCGGTGTATCACCCACGACGAGATAAAACGGGTGCTGCATGATGTTCATGAGGGAAAGTGCGGCAATCACACTGGGGGGAAAGCCCTTGCCAAAAAGATACTCAGATATGGATATTACTGGCCGATAGTGAATCGAGATGCATCAGATTATGCCAAGAAATGTGATAGGTGCCAGAAACATGCCAGAATTCCAAGAACCCTGCCTACCGAAATCACTCAAACGGTCAGTCCATGACCGTTTGCCACATAGGGTATTGATATAATAGGGTCTTTACCTTTGGCCAAAGGTGGTGCGAAGTACGCCATCATTGCAGTTGACTACTTTACTAAATGAGCGGAAGCTGAACCCCTTGCTACCATCACGACGAAGAAAGTAATCAACTTTGTTGTCCGCAACATTATCTGTCGTTTTGGCATCCCACACACAATTGTAGCCGATAACGGGACCCAGTTCGATAGTATCAAGTTCAAAGATTTCTATCAACGCTACCACATCCAGAAGAAGTTCTTAGCAGTAGCTCACCCTCAAGCAAACGGACAAGTCGAAGCTGTCAATAAAGTTATCAAGTCCATTATAAAGAAACGACTAGAGAAGGCCGGAGGCAAGTGGGTCGATGAACTTCCCATAGCCCTATGGGCATATCGAACTACCCACAAGTCTTCGACCGGCCATACCCCATTTGCATTTTCCTACGGCTCCAAGGTCGTTATCCCAGTTGAACTAGAAGTACTTTCTCACCATGTGACCTATTATGATCCGAAGACGAACACCATCCTACTTGCGAAATCTCTGGATTTGTTGGATGAGAAGCATGAAGAGGCTGATTTGAGGGCAGTCAATGCTAAATAAAAGAGGGATTGAAACATGACAATCCTCTAACGAACTCCAGCTCCTAGAGTGCGAGCTGGAGTACAAACTCCAAATCCAAACTCAAAGAGGATGGATCCGCCCATCCACGACTTCGCTAGCCAAATCAAGGTGGATGTGATCCGATCGTACGCAACCTTGATCAACTCCTTGTCCCCAGAGTGCTAATGGGATCCTAATACCTAAACAGATGTGACTGACCATCTGTCGACAAACTTCAGATTCCTAGAGTGCGAACTGGAGTATTAATGCAAATGGGTGTGATTGACCACCCATTAATTAACTCTGGTCTCGAGAGCGCGGACTGGAGTATAAACACCAAATGGGTGTGACTGACCACCCATCAACTAACTCTGGTCCCGAGAGTGCGGACCGGAGCATGAGCATTAAATGGGTGTGACCGACCATCCATAAAACAACTTATGTCCCGAGAGCGTGGACATAATCCTAGATGTTAAATAGGTGTGACTGACCACCCATCAGCTAACTCTACTCCCGAGAGCGCAGACTGTAGTATAAATACTAAACGGGTGTAACTGGCTGCCCGTAAATTAACTTATGACCCTAGAGTATGGACATAATTCCAAGCATTATGTAGGCGTGACTGACCGCCGGCTTACAAGTTCAATTCCCAGAGTGTGGATATCGATACCAGCAAATGAGCGAGTGTGATCTGACCACCCAAACTCATCTCCCTTTAACTTTTTTCCGACTAAGTTAATTTGAAATCAGTGAAGGCGGAAAATGACTGCCGAATGGCTACTTCAATTCTCCCTAGGACTGGGGGCATAAGTCAAGTACTAGTCGATGACCGAGACAACGCAACGTTGGGACTCGACTCGATGTCTGGTTATGATCCGAAGCCATGACTTCGGGACTTAACGATTGGACTCTAGTTTGACTCAGAGACTAAAGCCTCACAAGTACATTGAATGCAAACGCGAGTGCTGAAATACTTAAATAAATAAATACAGAGTTATGCAGGAAAAAAATGAAGTTTTATTTCCACCATTCTTTGGAAAAGATAAGTACAAAAACTTATTCAAAAAATTCCTATAAGAAGGGGCCAAACCTGCATCTATACACAACCTACAAAAGCAAAAGGAAATCTTATTCTAAGCTATCTACAAAAAGAAAAAGCAAAAGTGCGAGTTTACGCCTTTGTTTTTTTCCTTCTTGCTCTTCTTTGGCGTAGACCCGCTTGCTCTGCCGCTCGAATGTCTCTTCGAGCCTTTACCTCCATGGCCCGCACCAGCTGGTTTGTCTTCGGTCGGGGGAATTACAGAAGTCTCCTTCTCGGAACGTAAAGGGATCGGAATACCCTCCGTGTGTGGAATTGGAGGAACGGTGGCACCCTCAACGCTGGAAGAATGAGGCACGCTGGTATCGATGATAGTGCCACACGGAGAAATAATAAGCATAGGGACCGGGCCGGGACCCGCCATGCCACCACCAACACTACTAGCTTGTTTGGCTTGCTCTATCTCAGCTTTAATTTCTACCATTATCTCCCCAGCCTGATCTGCTCGAATCCCCATTGGTATGCTACTTGTCGGGCATGAGGAGCTCGTAATAACCACATCTTCATCAATGACGAAAGGCATTTCAGTGATCAGGTCGCTTTGATGGTCGAGGAGTGCTTCCATCATTTGTTCATAAAAAACGCAACTACTTTCGTGCATCTCCCCAACCGATGCGGCGACCGTTGTAGCTTCCGTCATTAGTGCCTCATGCTCGTGATACATTGCTTGAGTTGCATGGGGATCAAGTGATGTAGAATCTAAGGCTGAATGGAGATAAGAGAAAATATTAGTAATGTCTTCTGATAGTGTTCCTACATTTGGATGAATGGAAGAAGTGTTCAGAATACCTTCCTCAGATTGACTCACATGCTAGGCCGATGTCCATTCAGAGCCGCGTTCATGTACCGAAGATAGGTGCGGCTGTTCAGGGTCATATCCCAGAACAGCTGGAAGATCAATAGAAGAAGTAGGCTCAGATTGAGAGACTTGGGGCGCTTCGGAGCCTGCTTCATAATGTTTAACTCCAGATCCTTCTCCAGCATCCGGATACTTAACAGTAAGTTTTTCCTTTTCGAGAGCAACGATAGTGTTGTGGAGGACTTTCGGCTCGTCTCCGACAAGTATTTGACCTTCCAGTTCGAATTCATCGATGGTTGTAGTGTTACAAGCCACCTTCTCGTCCTCCACCAAATGGCTCCAAGCCTTGTACAATTGAAAAGGATAATCTTCATCGAGCCAGGTTAGATTGCAGTTTCTTAAAACATTGACGTTGTATGTGACCAAGAGATCTTCAAATTCGTTCTCCATCCTGGCCTCCACCACTTTAATTTCATCCTCAATTCTGGCCTCGGCTTCCTGAGCCTTTAAGTTCACCGCATCCCTTTCATCCTTGAGTATCGCTGCCTGTTCGTAGGCCTCCTGGGTGGATTTGTTGGCCTCATCCTCCTCCTTGATGGCCTCAACAAATTTTGCCTTTAACTCATTAAGCTCTTTCAGCTCAACGTCTCTCTCTGCCACGACAGTAATATTCCGGTGGCCCATCTCTTCCACCAAGGCCATATGTATCTGTTGCATTCTTTCGATGGCTGTTTGCCTCATCGGCTCTTTTATCGGCTTGCATCTTCGATTTTCTTGAAGATTCGGCTTCGTTATTGAGCACTTCTATTCTCCGATTTTTCTAAGAAAGATCGATCTCCATTTTCTCAATTATCTTGGCCCACTCGAAGGCTACCGCCGAAGCCTTTTCTGCAGTTTTCACCCACTCCCGGTACTGGCTGTAAACATCATGCACGTAATCCTGTACCAGCCTTTCTACATCATTGGGAATTTGTTTCAAGTCTGGAGGGAAATGGAAGCCATCAAACTAGATGTTTGGAAAGTCTTGTTTTAACTTAGAATTCCGAATGGCTCCCTCTCCAGTGGGTTCTATAGCAGCCGGTTCAGTAACGGTGGGAGCTTCCGCCTTAGTCCTACGGCCTTGTTCGCTAGATTTTGAATTTTAAGGAGGTGCTATTTGGCAGGAAGACTCAAAGAGTTGTCTACCGAAGCCGGAGGGTTTTGATGAACCTTTAGGTGGAGGCGATCGCGACCGGGAGCGACGCCTATATTAGTATGGCCTCTCCCTCTCCCTTTCATAACGCTCACGCTCCTGGCTGGAGTATTGGCCACGATCGTAATCTCTTTCAGATTCATGCCTATAAGATTCGAAGTGAGAGCTGGATGCATGGCGTTTAGAACGAAGACTGCTAAGCATCGATCCCTGCCTCACCATTGTATCTGTAAAATGAAAAGAGAAGCAGAATTAGTTATCTCCTGAAACTAGAAAACATGTGATTAGAAGTTGTGTGATGACGTGAAGTGTGTGTATGCATGTGCAAACCCCCCAACTGAACGATTATGGTGGCCTTGCTCATAGAAGTTGGCTCCCCTATATCTAAAGCCCTTAAGCCTGCATCGGTTTGCGACGGGGAGTGAAATCCCTCTAATCCAAAATCTTGAAATGAAGTCAAGTCATCGGGAATAGGGATAACCGCTAATCCTTTCAAAGAACTCTCCATTTGTGGAGGAGAAGTCTCCCTACTTACAGCAGTTGCAGCAGGCAGAGATACTACGATAGTTTTTCGTCTCTTAGGTTTGTGGGCGAGAGCCTTGCCTTTTCTTTTCGATAATCGAAGATCATGCAAAGGCGCAACTGCGGGCTCATCCCCAACTGGCAAACTCTCTTCATCTCCTTGTTCAATGATCATGACTCCGGGAGCTCTTCTTCCTCCTTGCCTCACCGGAACCCTTTCGAGAACTCCTACAAGCCCGATGCTTTGATCTCTATCTATTAGCCCCATGGAAATCAAGTTTTCATCTATGAGGACTTCATCAATTTCTCTAAGCTCGGCTGGCACCGATTGGAGAATTCTTACTATCTCTTTAAATTGAGCTCCTTCGGGCCGCTGAATTGAAGCTATAAAAGAAACACAGTGTTAGACTCAGCATTAACTAATCTAGTTAAATGACAAAAAGGTGGGAGCACTTACATCTAACTAACCACCGTCTAGAAAATCCTGGTGGACACCGAATGAAGAACCATTCGGTTTTAAAGTAGCTTAATTTACTCCAGGCTCCTGCCACTACTTGGCAGTTTCTGACTGCTTCCAGAAAGGTGAATGAAGGGTTGTCCTCGTGACTCTTAACGCTGAATAGATATCCGATTTCCTCGACAGCCGGGGGTCGGAAAAGATGCTCCATAAAGATATTGTATAAAATGTCGAGAAGAGCGTATCCATTCGGGTGCAATTGAGACAGAGCAATCCTCAAGAAGAACAGCACTTCCCAGATAAATTGATTGAAGGGGGCAGTGTTCCGGTTACGCACATGAACCTATTGCAAGCAGTGTATCCCTCTGGGGGATTGTGGGCTTTGTCTTTTAGCTTCGGCAATAAAACATCATTTAGAGATAACCTATGCCTAAGGCAGATCCTGCCTAACATGTCTTTGGAAATTTTGGAGCGAACGGAATCCTCCAGATTTAAGACTAAAACTGCACCCGACAGTTCATCCGGGCAGGACTAACTTCACCTGCCGCAATGACTGGCACTTCGATTTCAAGGAGCGGAGGACTCTGAATATCCTGTGGCTCGGAGCTTCCGAGATCCATAACTATTGAACTCAGTAAAACTCATGATTAGATGGCAATAAACCCGTGTCCCCCGATGTGGAGTGAGTGATCGTGTTGTGCAGTGCTGTACTACATAATACTTAAGATTTCTACAAGTGAAGATGTTAAAACGACAAGACTTCGAGATTCAACCAAAGTGACTATCATCGCTGACCGTCACAACCGTGTCAACTTGATTTTGGAGAACGTTCCATGTTAGAGTTCGTTAAGTTTGTCAAATTACAGTTCTATCGACGAGCTTCCAAGGGTAGTCAAATATGCAGTTCAATGGTCAAGTCCAATTATGCAGGGATAAAGCTCGTCGGAGTCGAATGTGCAAGAGTTTTGTATCCATCAAAGTCAAAACTTGGATTGTTCTCCAAAAGCCATCTTCATATCGATCCCAAAGTTTGAATTTCATATCGATCACCATCAAGGACTTCGTATCGATTACCAGCCAGGACTTCGTATCGATCACTAGTTGAGACTTCGTATCGATCGTTCCAGATCGAAACAAACTCCCACCATTCCAGACCGATACGAAGCTACTTCTTCCAACCATCATCTCCATATCGATGTGAACTCCCATCACTCTAGACCGATATGAAGCAACTTCCTCCATCCACAATCGATACGAGTAACTCCATCATCCCAATCAACAGCTCTCCTTCTTCTTCGGGCTACCACAACACTATTGCTACTTCCTCGACCCCACTCCGACCAATTGTCGGCATCAACGACACCGAAATCAGAAACGATCATGGATGGAACGGCGTTAAGACTCGAGTCTCATCGTTTTAAGGTCGATTTAACTAGTCAATTACCTAGTTTAAGGAATCGGTTCGAAGGATTAATGGGTTATTTTGATTTGGGGACGAAGACAGTTCTTTTTTCCCGTGTTCTGATCGATACGAAGTGGAAGTATGAAAACAAAGAGCAAGTGAAATTTTTCTAAGTACAAATGGTATACATATGGGTTCGTATCCAAAGGCAAAAAACATTTCGTATCCCAGTAGCCAAAACCGATTGAAGCGGTCACAAATTCCATCAATACGAAGAGGCTCGTTCATATCCATCAACCCAGAATGGTCCGAAAATTAGTATTTCGTATCCATCAATGACCGACCATCATCTTCGTATCCATCGGTACGAATCCCATCGATACGAAAGATACGACAAAGTCTTATTTTAATCACTGAATTTCATCGATACGAAACACCTATTTCATATCCATATTGATGCAGGCCAAGTACTAGGTCGTGACCGACCTAACAAACTCGTAAGTCGTTCGGAAATGATAGGTCGTATACGACCTAAGAACTTTGAAGCTAACGAGAGAGGGATACAAAATGAAGTCCTAGGTCGTGGCCGATCTAATGAAGCCCTAGGTCATGACCGACCTAATAATGCCCTTAAGTCGCTCCAGCGACTTAGTGAAGCTCGCCAACGACCTAGCGGGAATGCACACGCTAAAGAGATAGGTCGCTGCACCGGGTTACGACCTAAGCTGGGTCGCGTGAAGAAGTCCTGAAGCTGGTTCTTAAGTCGCCGCCGACCTATGATAAGTCGTAGGTCGCACGAAACTGGTTATCTGTTATTTCGCTGAAGGATATTGTGATGAGTCGTTTGCCTTTTTAGGTCGCTGCCGACCTATGTTGCATCGTTTCTGTTAAGTCGTTGATATGTTGTAACTGATATTGTGTTAGGTCGTTGGGCCTGCTAAGTCGTAGGTCGTTCTTTTATACCTCGTGAGTCGTCATGTGTTTTACATATTTGAGTCGCTATTGTGTTGTAATCTGTTAGGTCGTGAACGACCTATACTAAGTCGTAAGTCGTCGGGTTTTTAAGTCGTCTACTTTTAGGTCGTGATGTTTTAGGTCGTGGACGACCTATGTGTTGTACAGTTTTCTGTGGCGTGTGTTGTAACTTCTATAAATAGGCCGGTGGTGCCATTTGTAAAAGTTAAGTTGATTTTGAATAAAAACTTTGTTTTGTTAGCTTTGTGCTTTCACCAAATTGGTAGTTGAGTGTAATCTCCTATCTCCTCTTTCGGCAATCGAGTGCGCTCGATTCAACGATCGTAGAAGCCAATTCACGGTATCAAGTGCGCTTGATCAGCGTCTGAAGAATTGTAGATCTTCCTTCACGGTATCGTACGCGATCAACGTGACGAAGATAGCTAGAATTCGATATTTTCGGATCAACGAATTTGGGCCATTCAGTATTCTTCATTCCATCGATTGCTACTTTCACAGAATCATCATTTTGTTATTCTGTTGCTGCATCATTTTGGTATCGGAGCTTGTTTTAGCCAATCATAGCTAAATCGAGTCTTGTAACCGAGAATTTCGAAGTTGAAGTGTTAGCCGAGCTTGAAGTATTGAGCCGAGCTAAGTAGGAGTGTAGATCGAGCATCATTTTATTGTTCTAACCGAGAATTGAAGTGTTTGAGGAGTTTGGTGTTCATCGTGTTCATCGCAAAATTGCAACGAGTTGGAAGATTTTGATCCATTTTGTTTTGGATCGAAGTTGGAAAAGTGTTTGGATTTGCGCGGGATTGTTTTACGCGCCAAGAGAAATTTGAATTGAGCCGAGCCAAGTTAAATCGTTCAAACCAAACCGAGCTAAGAGTTGTGTGAATTTTTGAAGTTTGAATTTGTTGAAATATTTGTGAAGATCAATCATGCCACCAAGGAGAGCTAATCGACATCAAAATATTGAAGCTTTGTATAGACGAGAAGAAGCTGATGAGATGGAGCAAAGAATTAATGAAAACTTTAGTGAAAAGCTTAACGAAGGGATTGGTCGATTAGAGAAGATGATGTTAGAGATGAATCAGGATCGGAGAAGGGTTTCACCTGAATCTAACCATGGAGGAAGTAGAGTCTCACCACATTACAATCGAGAAAGAAGTGTTGATAATAATCATAGAAGTGTGAGTCGAGATTGTTATAAAAGTGATGATGATCGAAGATGTGATAGGAATGTGAATGATCGTGATCAGAGGAATGTAGATAGAAGGGATGTTGGTGGAAGAAATGAAGGTAGTAGAGATGTTGGTGGTCAGGATCGACATCGATATACATCAGATTTCGAGGAGGAGTTTGATGGTGGTAGTGTTCATGGACGAGGACGAGGACAAGGAAGGAATCAGTCGGAGTATGATCACAAGTGGGAGTCTGGGATGAAGACTGAAATACCAGAATTCAAGGGTGGTATGCAAGTTAAGGAATTTCTTGATTGGTTAGCATATGTTGAGGAAATATTTGACTTCAAGGAGGTTCCGGAGGAGCGTAAAGTGAAGTTGGTTGCTACTAGATTGAGGGGGAGAGCTATGGCATGGTGGCAGCAAACCAAACTAACTAGAGAACAGATGAGGAAGTCAAGGATTGTTGCTTGGGAAAAGATGAAGAAATTGATGAAGGTTACTTTCTTACCTTACAATTACCAATCACTAATGTATCAGAGACTACAAAACCTGAGGCAAGGGACGAAGGCTGTTACTGATTATGCAGATGAGTTCTACCAGTTGATTGCTCAAAATGACATTATGGAGACAGAAGAACAATTGACCGCTAGATTTGTGGGAGGACTTAGAACACAGATCCAGGATATGGTGAACATGTTCGACCCTAGATCTGTGGCAGAAGCACATCAAAAGGCGTTGGCTTGGGAGAAACAAGGAAGACGTGGGGGAGGTGTGTTTCCAAGTTTTACGGGGCAGAACAAAGGAGCGGGTAGTAGTTCTAATATTCCTAAAACATCGAGTAAGCCTGTTGTTCATGAAGTGGCTAAGCCAAAGGTCAACACTAATTTCAAATGCTATAATTGTCAAGAAGTGGGTCACAAGAGCAGCGAATGTCCAAAACCGAAGAAGAGAACTATGATTGCTGAGGCAGAGGAAGATGAGGTAGAGGCTGAATGTTCTAATTCATTACATGATGAGGAGGAAGAAAATGTGTCGTGAGACGAGGGGTATTCATTAATGATGAAGAGGTCGTGTTTGACAGCAAAGCAAGAGGAAGAAACTAGCTGGTTGAGGAGTAACATCTTTCAATCAACATGTACTATCTTGGGAAGGGTTTGCAAATTTGTCATCGATACGGGAAGCTGTGATAATATTATCTCTACAGAAGCTGTGAAGAAGTTATCATTGAAAACAGAGAAGAATCCGAAACCTTACAAGTTAGCTTGGTTGAGGAAAGGTGGAGAGGTAAAAGTTGGACGTCGAGCTTGTGTTAATTTTTCAATTGGAAAGAAATATAAAGATGAAATTTGGTGCGATGTGGTAGATATGGATGTCTGTTATTTATTGCTGGGAAGACCGTGGCAGTATGATAGGGCGGTGCAACATGATGGGCGTACCAACAGTTACAGTTTCATGTTTGAAGGCACGAAGATTACTCTAGTTCCAAAGAAGCGACAACAAGAAGAAAACAAATTGGAGGAGATTGAAGAGCTGAAAACTTTATTATCCTTGAAGGAGTTTGTTAAGGAGGTTGAAGAGGAACCTGAAGTGTTTTTGTTAATTGGGCGTGAGAGCAGTGAAGTGGTTGAGATTCTTGAAGAAGTAAAGCCAGTGTTGGGAGAGTTTGACGATGTATTTCCTGAGGAGCTACCAACGGAGTTACCGCCGTTGAGAGACATTCAACATCAAATTGATCTTGTTCCAGGTGCTGTGTTACCACATAGACCGCACTACAGAATGAGTCCAAAGGAACATGAGGAGTTGAGAAGGCAAGTGGAAGAATTGCTTGAACATGGGCGTGTGCAGGAAAGTTTAAGTCCATGTGCTGTACCAGCATTGTTAGTACCGAAGAAGGATGGTACATGGAGGATGTGCACTGATAGTCGGGCATTGAATAAGATTACAGTGAGATATAGATTTCCTATGCCTAGACTGGATGATTTGTTGGATCAGCTTAGTGGAGCTACTATATTTTCGAAGATTGATTTGAAGAGTGGTTACCATCAAATTCGAATTATACCAGGGGATGAATGGAAAACAGCGTTCAAGACACGTGAAGGGTTGTATGAATGGCTGGTTATGCCGTTTGGTCTTTCGAATGCACCGAGTACGTTCATGCGGGTGATGAATCAAATCTTTAGACCATTTATTGGGAAGTTTATAGTGGTGTACTTTTATGATATACTGATATATAGTAGAAGCTCAGAAGAACATTTGCAACATCTGAGAGAAGTGTTGATGGTACTGCGACAAGAACAATTTTATGCTGCAACGAAGAAGTGCGTGTTCATGACGCATAGTGTTTTATTTTTGGGGTATGTTATATCGGAAGGAGGTATACAGGTGGATCAGAATAAAGTTGAAGCAATCAAAAATTGGCCACAACCCAAGACGATTACAGAAGTTAGAAGCTTTCATGGTTTGGCATCATTCTACCGAAGGTTTATTCCACACTTCAGTAGCGTGATGGCACCAGTTACTGATTGTATGAAAGGGAAGCAATTTTTATGGTCGGAGGAAGCAAGATTTGCTTTTGAAAGGATCAAGGAGCTTTTGACGACAGCACCAATTCTAGTGTTGCTAGATTTTCAGTTATTGTTTGAATTACATACTGATGCATCAAAGGTTGGAATTGGAGGGGTGTTAAGTCAGAAGGGACGTCCTATTGCATATTTCAGTGAGAAGCTATCGGGAGCAAAGATGAGATATAGTACATATGATATGGAATTTTATGCTATCGTGCAAGCTATCAAACATTGGAGACATTATTTGTTTCATAAAGAATATTTTTTATATACTGATCATGAGGCGTTGAAGCATATGCAGGGACAGGACAAGATTGCGGCAAGGCATGCTTTGTGGATTGCATACTTACAACAATTTACATTTGTGGTGAAGCATAAATCGAGAATCACGAATAGAGTGGCAGATGCATTGAGTCGAAGGAATCATTTGCTGACTACAATGAAGGTTGAAGTGACGGGGTTTGATGTATTGCCAGATATGTTTGTTGATGATCCTTACTTTGCGAAGTGTGTAGATAAAGTCAAGGAGGGAAAGACGGATGAGTTTGTATTGGTAGATGGTTTTCTTTTTAAGGGAAATCGATTGTGCATACCAGAGTGCAGCTTACGCATGAAGATTGTAAAGGAGTTGCATGAGGAAGGTCATGTGGGCCAAGATCGTACTTTACAATTGATTTCTCAATCTTATTATTGGCCGTCGATGAAACGGGAAGTTGGGAGGTTTGTGGAGAGATGTCATATTAGCCAAATTTCCAAAGGGACATCGACAAATGCGGGATTGTATATGCCGTTACCTGTACCGGTTAGACCATGGGTTGATATCAGCATGGATTTTGTGTTGGGATTACCGAGAACTCAGAGGGGGAATGATTCGATATATGTTGTAGTGGACAGATTTTCGAAGATGGCACATTTCATCGCTTGTAAGAAGACAGCTGATGTCGTCCGTGTTGCCGAGTTATTCTTTAAAGAAGTGTATCGCTTACATGGTTTACCAGAATCCATTGTTTCTGATCGGGATACTAGATTTCTAAGTCATTTTTGGCTAAGTTTGTGGAAGATGGTGGGAACGAAGTTGAACTTTAGTAGCGCTTATCATCCGCAGACGGATGGACAGACCGAGGTCATGAACATATCGTTGGGGAATTTGTTGAGATGTCTTGTGAAGGATAATCTGAAGAGTTGGGATGTGAAGTTCTGTCAAGCAGAATTTACTCATAATCATGCTATAAACCCGAAGTACGGGTTTCAGTCCATTCCAGATTGTTTATTCAAGTTTACCAAAAGAGCCGTTGGATTTGACAACAGTACCACAACCGAAGGGGACAGTTAAACGGGCTGTTGATTTTGTTGATGGATTGGCAGAATGTCATAAAATCGTTCAGGAACGATTGGAGAAAGCAAATGAAAAGTATAAACGATCTGCGGACTTGAAAAGAAGAAGCGTTGAATTTAATGAAGGAGATTTAGTATATGCGGTGCTAACGAAAGATCGTTTTCCAGTAGGAGCATACAATAAGCTCAAAGCTTGGAAAATTGGTCCTGTAACAATTGTGAAACGGATCAATGAAAACGCTTATAAGTTGAAGCTGCCGGAGGATGTTTACACTTCTGACGTGTTTAATGTTAAACATCTTATACCGTATCATGGAGATGAGCTTGTTGTGGAAAAGGAAGGCGCAAATTCGAGGACGAATTTCTCTCAACCAGGGGAGGATGATGCAGGCCAAGTACTAGGTCGTGACCGACCTAACAAACTCGTAAGTCGTTCGGAAATGATAGGTCGTATACGACCTAAGAACTTTGAAGCTAACGAGAGAGGGATACAAAATGAAGTCCTAGGTCGTGACCGATCTAACGAAGCCCTAGGTCGTGACCGACCTAATAATGCCCTTAAGTCGCTCCAGCGACTTAGTGAAGCTCGCCAACGACCTAGCGGGAATGCACACGCTAAAGAGATAGGTCGCTGCACCGGGTTACGACCTAAGCTGGGTCGCGTGAAGAAGTCCTGAAGCTGGTTCTTAAGTCGTCGCCGACCTATGATAAGTCGTAGGTCGCACGAAACTGGTTTTCTGTTATTTCGCTGAAGGATATTGTGATGAGTCGTTTGCCTTTTTAGGTCGCTGCCGACCTATGTTGCGTCGTTTCTGTTAAGTCGTTGATATGTTGTAACTGATATTGTGTTAGGTCGTTGGGCCTGCTAAGTCGTAGGTCGTTCTTTTATACCTCGTGAGTCGTCATGTGTTTTACATATTTGAGTCGCTATTGTGTTGTAATCTGTTAGGTTATGAACGACCTATACTAAGTCGTAAGTCGTCGGGTTTTTAAGTCGTCTACTTTTAGGTCGTGATGTTTTAGGTCGTGGACGACCTATGGGTTGTACAGTTTTCTGTGGCGTGTGTTGTAACTTCTATAAATAGGCCGGTGGTGCCATTTGTAAAAGTTAAGTTGATTTTGAATAAAAATTTTGTTTTGTTAGCTTTGTGCTTTCACCAAATTGGTAGTTGAGTGTAATCTCTTATCTCCTCTTTCGGCAATCGAGTGCGCTCGATTCAACGATCTTAGAAGCCAATTCACGGTATCAAGTGCGCTTGATCAACGTCTGAAGAATTGTAGATCTTCCTTCACGGTATCGTGCGCGATCAACGTGACGAAGATAGCTAGAATTCGGTATCTTCGAATCAACGAATTTGGGTCATTCAGTATTCTTCATTCCATCGATTGCTACTTTCACAGAATCATCATTTTGTTATTCCGCTGCTGCATCACATATGCTCGAAGACCCAAGCTTCATATACGAAGCACCTCTAAGAACTATCAATTTCATATCGATAGCCATCGATACGCAACATGCATTCCAACTTCTCAGATCGATCCAAGAGAGGATCGATACGAAGGGATAACTTTAAACAACCATCAAACGTTGTTACAACTCGAATTTCACATCGAACCAGGAGAGGACCGATACAAAACTCAATTCAAATAAAAACTAAAGAACTTGACGACGATCCGTGAACGTGCAAACGTAAACAGGAGTCAAGTTGACGTACGTGCATATATGACGAACGAACATTCGATTTTCAAAGTTAACAAGAATTGGATGCTTACATGGAGACAATCAAAACAATGAACAACAAATCGCTGGCACTTAACACTCAGTTACAACAAAACTCTTCATGATCATTGGCAGCCGACAACTTTACATTTATATTACTAGAAATCAATCAAGGGTTACATCTCTTTACGAAAAGACGACAACTATTCAACGAATTGGATAGAACCTTTCCAGAATGAAGATTGCAGCTTTTCAAAGCATGTCATGTTCACACAGGACGTACTTTGGAGGGCAAATGTTATCCCACCTTTTGGCAAGGCTGAGACACCAAGGACTTGACTAGAAACTAAAGACAATCCATTTCGAGGATCGGTTATACAGAGGTCAACTATGGATACTGGCGAAATTGGTCCGAGTCCGGACCGAGCTACAATTGATATGATGTAACAAGAAAAGCTATGAAAGCCAACATTCCAAATTTTGGGTCAATCGAAGTTCATATGCTCAAGTTATTGATCGATCAAAATCGAAAGGAGATGTCATTTTGTATCCATCAAAAGCCACCCCTCTTCGTATCCATCTGGCTTCGTATCCATCGAAGTCTATCCCCTTCGTATATATCAACAGCTATCCATATGATCGGTTTGTATCGATCAATTCCTTCACTCTGCTTCGTATCGATCATTCCAGGCATCGATATGAAATGAGCAACCGGGCATTGGTACGAAGACGTCTTCCAATCATCGATACGAAGCGGCACACAATCATCGATACGAAGCCAACAACAAGCATCGATATGAAGCGATGCACAAACATCGATACGAAAAGAACCACACACGATCGATACAAAGAAAGCATGGTCAACCAAAGGAAGCGGTCTTCTAGCATGAAACTTGGATCTCTTCTGAACTAATGCTCCATGTTATCATTAAACATCTGATCGATACGCCGAGGGATCGATACGAAGGTATTGATACGCACCATTCAGCCCACTTACAAAACCAACCTTGAATCGATCATAACTCAAGATCTACAAATCCAAATGCCTTCAAATTTTCACAGGAGCTTGCTTACCACCTCAAGGATGTCTCTAATCGATCGCAGCCCAAATGGAGCAAATCTCGATCGATACGAAGGAGATGAGGATCGGTCCCAATCGATCCCAAGTGACCCCTGATCGATCTGGTGGACCCACCCACGTGTGAGAAGAAGTATTCCGAACTTTGGGGCAGATATTTCAGACCTACACCTATAAATAGCACCCCTACGCCTAAAAAAAGAAACTTTTCACTCTGCTACGCTGCTACTCTGCCGCAACTCCATTGTAACTCGAGTTTTAAAGTTTTGTACTATTGTAATCAGTTGTCAATTATCAATAAACAACAAAAAATTTAAAGTGGACGTAGACCCGCCGTTCGTAGCTCGGTTGGTTTGGGAGCTGGGAGATGGGAACCAAAGGACTGTGTCCGGGCAGGTTCGAATCCCAGCGCCAAACCATCAGTGGGAGTTTCAACGTTACGCTTCCGTGTGCGACGACTAAATAAAAGCGGGGTAGACACACGGCGTGAGGTTTACTTAAATGAGTATCAATGAATACTATGATCTTAAGGTTCCCCATGATCTCAAAAAAAAAGTGGACGTAGGCTACAATGCCGAACCACTATAATTCCTTATCTTTTTCTACCTCTGCATGCTTTTATTGGTGTGATTGTTAGATTAGCCTCTTTTTACATTTAATTTCTTCACTTTGATCTCTTCAATCATATCCAAAGAGTATTGTGAAAAATTTGGTACAAACATCATTGTTCTTACCCTACCGAGTCTGACTACCTTATCATCTGGGACTCTAGGTCTCGTTTTCAATTTGAATCACTTTTCATAGGCGATTATACCTTGCTTTTTGTTTCAAATTCAGAGTTTTACTTGTCTTCCAATACGATACTTCTTCTACATCCTTGAATTCACAGAATTATTACAAACTTGTCCACAAAATACATTTAAAATTAATTGTGATATGTGTATGTGTTAATGTAATTGTGATATCCCTATGATAATAGGCCAACTTCTCCAATTTGTTCCCTTCTCTATATTTTTCTAGTCAGAGAAAAGTATATGGTGTTAATTTTGTACATTTGTGATATATAACATAATCATACAAATGGATAAGCAGTGGATGTATTGATAGTGGGTGGTTCATTCGATGATACAATGGATATATAGTGTATGATAGAGTCGTTAAAGGGGTGCTCCAAAAGAGTAATATACATATATTTGTAGTAGTGAATTGAGATAAGTGGGAAATAAAAGTTGCCCCATAATTAATACATTAGATTTTAAAAGTTAATAAACCAATTGTTTCTAATATTCAGTCTCACATATACAATGGTAGTTGCTGCACTTTGCAGCTTATTATATTGAGTAGTTTATTACATTGGATGAATTATGCAGCTTGACGTAATTGACTTAATGTCAGTAATCCCAATAGCTTCAAAAATCATCTTCATATGTTAATTTACCATTACATATTGACTAAAAACTACAAGTCATCACTAGCTAATGTTCCACTTGTGGTGCTATTACCAAAGGTTGCACTATGAAGTGTCTTTTATGTTATGCGTACTTAAGGTTATATGAAGCACTATCATGAAGTTATTTATTAATAGTAGATATGCTAGTTCTATTGTATTTTATTACACTTAAGAGGCTATAACCTATTACTATAGTGCTTTGCCATGCCATTTCAGGTTTTGCTTATGTAGTTTGTGCATGATAAGATAAACTTCTAGCATGTTTCTTTAGTAACTACTGGAACTAAAATTAAGAATACTAACAATTGTCAGGTGAAATCAAAATACTGACAATGCGCAAGTGAGGAAGGTGGATGTGTATGCTTGACAGGATAAAAGGTATCCATTCTGAGAAGGTGAAAGATGAACTCATTGTTGGCGGGAGAGGACATTGAGTTATTTCTCGCTCTTATGCTCTGATTATCCAAGTTTTTATATTAAGCTAAATTATTGTTTGGCTAGTCAGATGACATTCTAGTTGACAACTGATAAATCTATTTAGGAGTGTCAATATCTCAATTTTGGTAGCCTTTTATTTTAGTCATACATGTATGTATCATCTTAAGTTTCTGAAATCAAATATTAGTATTAGAAAAACACAGTTTTTGTCAAATGAAATTAACCTTTTTCTGAAACAACATTAGAACATTGTTGGTTTTCTTTTGTTTTTGGAGGATTAATGAAACCTGGGAATGGTTTGGCCACCAATGATTGATGATGTAGCAACCTACGAAATGTTCTAGCTTCCTTATTGCATCATTTCTCCTTATTCATGACAGTGGTGCAAATGAAGATGCTTACAACTTCTTCAACTTCCTGTTAAGAACAATACATTTCAAATCTTATACTTTGTAATAACTTAGTCATGATAGTGGTGCATTCTGAGAAGGACGAGCGTATCTACGACATGGTGTCAGGAAAAGCTGAACAATTTCCTACTAGGAAGGGACAAAGAAAAGGAGTTGTCATCCAAGTAAGCTTATACTTTGATTTGAATTTAGAAACTATTGTTTCTGTTATATCACTGCATACAATAACCAAGTTTGTGAACGGACATGTAACGTCGCTGTTACTTATTTTAAATTTTTTCTCTATTTGATTTACTGTATACACTAAATTTTACCTATTCAAAAACAAGAACAGTACCAAAATCTTATGTACTATAAGGCAAAACCCATGGTCAAAGAGCCAAAGTGAAGCTTTTATTCGAATAAAAGTTTGCATCGAAACGACTGAGTTATATTCGAATGATTTGGAAACGAACAAGTGGTTTATATTGGTTTGTTGATCTCAATTTTTCCTTTCATTTATTATGATTATTTTGATAATGTCTACTAATTCGAATTCGTACATTTGATTGAATTTGTAGGTTATATTTCAATCGGTTTGCGACTTCAAATTGTTAGAAAAATATTGCTGTACCTTCAATTAATAATGCCCATATATTTTTTCCGTTTTCTTCTGAATATAAGTAATGTTTTAATTTTTAACCATTGAAGATACAAAGCAGTCAATCTTAACATAGTAAAACGAATTTCAATTTCGTCCTTCTTTAGAATCAGATGAAATAAGTGGTGTTTCTTTCAAAGGAAGAGGAGACCCACATCTTAGGAAGAGAAAATGGTAGACAAAATGATAAGAGGGTCCAACAATGGTGATAGAGTAAAGTTTTAACCCTATCTTTACCGATCCATTGTGATTTGTACATGTTTATATGAAACTGATTGTACTGTTCACTTTTTTTTAATAGGTTTGCTCCCTTCAGACATCATTTATGACGGCAACCAAGAGCCTAATAGCAACAAAAAAGCATGGGAAAAGGAAGATGAATGTCAACGCAGCCTCCACAATCTCTGTCTCGTTGACTAGAACTTGGTAATGCATGAATTGTACTTGTGGATTTAGTTGCCTTTTTCCTTTGGAAAAGAATCATTGGAGGATAATGGAGCTTTTACAAGGTATAAATTAGTAGTTATGCATGAAGTTAGAGGAACTATTTTTGTGCTTCTACTGATAATATTATATGCCCAAATGCTATAATAGTTGTTTTATTCTTTATTTTAATTTTGGCTGCCTAAAAAATAGATTAACTTTGCATCTGTGCATATCAAAATAATTCAGTGTGACATATACCTTCAACTGCTATTCCCTTTTCTAACCAAAAACAAACCGATGTATCTTTTTTTGAAAATTGCTCTTCTCAGTACTTAAATTCATAAAGTCCTATACTAATGATGTGTTCCCTCTTCGGTCCTTTTGTATTCATTATTTTTCATGTACATGGACGCAAGCATAAACTAAATTTTACACCTCACGCAAAATCAATACACGGCACTCACTTTAGTAATACATTCTTGGTGGTGTTCATCATGCTATAAAATGTATTTCCAACTTATTTATCATGTTCAGAATTTTGTATAAATATGATATACCAATATCAATACCCTTATGCATAATGTGAATATGATATGAATTTTTTATTTTTCACATGTACGCAGGCCCGGCCCTTATACTGGGCAAACTGGGCAACTGCCCAGGGCCCTATTTTTAGGGGGTCCAATATTTTTTATAATTTCATTCTCATTTTGCTTATATCAACTGAAATCCTAGCTGCAAGCCCATCTAGGAACAAAGCGAAGAGCAGTAATTAGTAATTAAGTTCAGAGAATCAGAAATCACTTCGTTTTACACAAAATTGCCTCGTCTTCTCTGCCTTCCTTCTTCTCAACGATTATTTTTTGTGAATTCTCTTTTATAGCTTTCTACCTGGCTTTATTAATTATAAATTTATAATTAGTTTTGAAAGAAGGCATTCTCAGCAAAGCTCTTCAGTCTTCATCTCAGCAACACAACATCTTCTCAGGCTCTCACCAAATCTCTCCATTCCAGCACAGCAGCATCCTCTCGGCTCTCAACTATCAATCAATTTTGATTCTTGAAAGCAAGCTTTGAACAATCACAATCAGCAACAAGACAACAAAACTGTGGTATGTGAATTGAGGTATTCTAGTTTTTTGATCAAATCAGCAATGTTTTTGTCAAATTTCAATATATTGTGGAATCAGGAACTAAAATAGGAAATTTATCTTGTAATATATCTTGATTCCAAAATTACATGATTTAGAAATAAATTTATTTACGTGAATGTTTTTAATATCATTTAAGATAATTGTATATTTATTGATTATTTGGATTAACATTGTTTTCTTATAATTAATGAATTGCAGGCTGTTCAGGTTGTTCATAGCAATTCAGTGTTACTGTTTACTATTTGCCAATTGCCATAATTGAAGTATTTGGAGAAGGAAATCAACCTACAAATCAGGTTCTATTGTTACTGAATATTAATTAGCTGATTTTATTGCTTTAATTGTTGGATTGAAATTATGAAACATCTTTCTGGAAGCCAAAAAAGGAAAAAGAAACAAAGGCAAGAAAATATTGCTCAAAGTTTAAAGTTTTCACTTAATAAATTTTTTGATAAGCAATCAAAATTTTCAATTGAATCTGAGCTACAAATTAACTTAGAGGAAAATGAAAATGATGCCAATTTATTAGATCAATCTAAGCAGCAAACCATTTATGAAGAAGTAAATGAAAATAAAAATGAAATAAATGAAGAATTTAATGATGAAAATGTAGACGTAATTGAAGAAACAAGTGGTGCTAATAATCTTCATACTAATGAATTTACCGTCAATGAAAATGATGCAACTTTATCAAATCAATTTCAACAACAAATCAATTGCGAAGAATTAAAAGGAAATGAAAATGATATGGATGATGATATCAACAATCTTGAATATAAGCAAACAAGCTTTAATTTAAATATTTATGACCCTAGAGTTTGGGATAATCTTAGTGGAAATATGCGTGATTTACTTGTTGAAAATGGCCCAAAACGAGAAGCTAATATCAAATATCCTTTAGACGAACACTCTACGTCACAAGATAGATTGAATGGACTAGAAATATTATGCATTGAGAAGGACATGTTGGAAAATATTGATCAAGATGATATAGTTAATGATTTTGCTTCAAAAAATGCAGTGAGAGATATTTTTAAATGAGATTAATTGTTGAGGTTTTGTGTATCTTTTGTAATCAATATCTTATAACTTGGCTACTTTTAAACAAAATTGTAGTTATTGCTTTATGAAAAAATTAATTTATATATGCAAATATTATATTCTCATATATGTTTTTTTATTTTAGTAATATTAAATAGTCTTACTAATTTGCAGGGGCCCAAATTATTACTTTGTCCAGGGCCCAAAATGACCTTGGACCGGCCCTGCATGTACGTATGTATGCATGTGATGCATGCACGGTGTGAAAAAGCTGAACCTACATTACTTTGAAAGAGCATTAATTTGTAAATGTTTGCTTAGTTTTTTAACAATAACATGTGTTTTTGCTTTTTACTAAATGGTCTTTTTTTTTTGAAAATGGGTAAAAAGAGGGCCCAAGCCTGCAATGTTAATAACGGGTAAGTAACCCGATACAACAACCGACATAAAACAAGATACAAACCCTAGAAAAATAACGCTAGGGCAAACAGCGCCTCTAGAACTCAAAAACAAACAAAGGAAAAAAATGGCGGATCACCGCAAGCTAAGCAATCATAAAATCAACGAAAATTATGCTTCAGGGAGGCTTCCACTCCTTCATAGCTTTAGATTGAATCACATTAGACTCTGGAACAGGGCAAAAATGGCGGTAAAGCGTTGTATTTGTCTTCGTTTCCATGAAGCAAGGCGCTTTACTTTCAGTAATATCTGCAAACTTTAGATCTGAGGTGATCTTAGCGGTGGTAGCCAAATTAGAGGATTTCGAGAGAGAATCTGAGCTGGATGTACTCGCTTTATCCACAATAAGGCACGAAGCTTGATTCGCCTTTGAAATTTCGGGCAAATCAACAGTGGAATCTGATTATTTAGCTTGCTTAAGTAAAAAGAATCTCCTAATCTTTGTTCGTTGATAGCCAGGAGAAACATGTTATTTTGATCCATATGACTGCAGCTCCTCCTGCAAGTATCAGGTATGGAATAATTTAAATTATCATAAGATACAGTATCAAATAAGGAATTGTTATTAATAACAGCCTTGTTACTTCCCTTGCAAGCTTTGAGCTGGTATTCAGGAGGATTGCCTTCAATAAACTTGTTAGCGCCATTCTCTTGAAGCGAAAAAGATAAGTGCTTGCTAAAGCTTTTAGATTTAGCTCTGAAATCAGTAGCACTTGACTTGGTACTTTTGCTAGGAAAGTGCCAGCTATTATTGTGCAAAAGCTCGGAGTTGAATGGACAGTAATTCCTATTCAAATAAGGTAAACAAATATTATGATTAGTAGTAGAATTATTCACATTTCTAGATATATGACTAACAAAATTATGGATACTTCCCTTATAGGAATGTTTCCTGGTTTGGATACTGGAGTAGCCGCCTTCAATTGGAGCACAGGAACTAATATGATTTGACGACTTACTAAAGCAGTTATTGCTATTAAGTTGAAATGAGGACTCAGTGGGAAATTTCCCCCTTTGTAAGTATTCCTCAACTGATTCTTCATATTTATCAGAATCATAAAGATTATGACTTTGATTGTTGTTGTTGTGAAATTTGGTTGCCTTTTGAAGAATGATGTTGTATTCAATTACTATAGCCTTCCATAATTGGATGTTGTCTGTTTCTACTTTATTGTGAAGTCTATTGTTTATTTCTTTCCAAATAAAGTAGATAACTGTAGTAAGAACCACATTAGCTTTGTTGAATTCTGTTTTTCTGCCTTTGAAAGTTTTCTGAAAATATTAGATGCTGTCTCTAATGTTTTGGAGAACCAAATGCTGATTTAGATTGAGTTTCCTTTTGGCAATGAACCAAATATGTCTTGAGAATTGGCAGTCAAAAAAAGGTGATCTATATTTTCAATTTCTGATTTGCAAAGAAGGCAGTTGGTGTTTCCAATGATTTTGTTCCATTTTCCACATTTTTCTCTGGTTGGTAAATGATTTAATAAGGCAAAGTAAGTGCAAAAAGCCATTTTTGGACAGTTGGTTGAATTCCAAACAGCTTTAAACCAATCTACTTCCATTTCAACCCCTTTTAAGAAATCCCAAGTGTTTTTGAAAGAGAATTTTCCTTTTGAAGATAAATTCCAACTCCAAATGTCTTCTTCTTGACTTGAATCAAATTCAATTTACAAATTGTGGAGTTAAAAATAGATGTTGCTGGTTGAGATTGAGTGTTCCAAGATGAATTTTGAATGATACTATCAACTTTTGCATTGACTTCTTCGAAATAATAGAGATTGTTCCAACCTTATAAATTGATAAGAGAGTTACCATTGATCTAATGATCAAACCAAAGGCTTGTGAGATTGCCATCTTTAAATTTTCTCTCTATCAAACCAAAGCATATGAGTAGTGATTTTCAGTGGGCATAGACCAGAAATATTTGTTTTTGACATATTTAGCTTTCATCCATTTGACCCATAGTGTTTTGCCTTCAATGAATTTCCAGAAGAGCTTACTTGCAGGCTTCATTTATGTCAGCAAAATTTCCAATTCTTAATCCACCAGCTTTCTTTGATTTTGTAATTGTTTTCCAAGAGATTTTGTGAAATTTTCCATTCCAAATGAAGTTAGCACATAATTTTTCAATTTTCTCCAATGTTTTAATTGAAATGTTGTGAGATTGCAACCAGTACATGACCACTGCAGTGATGACCGTATGGATGAGTTCTACTCTTCCTGCAGTTGATAACAATTTACTGGACCAATTGTTTATTTTACTTTGGATAATATCATATAATTTGACACAGTATCTTTCTTTGATTTGATTGCAACTGAGGGGGAGTCCAAGATATTTGATAGGAAGGTCACTTTGTTGGAACTTTAAGATATTGAGAATCACCTCCTTATTTTTACATGCTTTACTGAAGTATATCTTGCTCTTATTTTCATTGATTTGAAGACCAGCATGATAACTTAGACTATCAAATATTTTCTTAATGGCAACTGCATTATGAGGATCCGCATTTAAAAAGATTAATAAATCATCAGCATATAATAAATGAGTAATACAAGGAACAATTGAATTTACTGGTTTTAAGTTTTTATTCAACTGCTCCTTTTCCATTTGTAGTGTAAGATATTCCATAGCAATGGTAAAGAGGTAAGGAGATAAAGGATCTCCTTGCCTTATTCCTCTATTGCCGTGAATGAATCCATAAGGAGATCCATTAATAAGGATGGAATATGATACATTACAAATACATTCTTTAACTAGGTTGCAAATTTTTTCATTGAAACCTAGTTGAGGGTCATATAAATTATAAAATTCCTGTTAATTTTATCAAAAGCTTTGTGTAAGTCAATTTTAATGCACATGTTATTTTTACCAGACTGATTAAAATTTCTTAACAATTCATGAGCTAGAAGTGTGTTTTCAACAATGTATCTGTCTGGAATGAAAGCACTTTGATTCTCAGAAATAAGAATTTTTAATAAAAAATTGATTCTTTTACTTAAAATAGAAGCAATAATCTTATATAAGAAATTGCAATAAGCTATTGGCCTATACTCTCCAAGGCTATTAGGGTTTTTGGTTTTAGGCACTATAGTAATAAAAGTATGATTTATATTTTTCAAAAGTTTGCCAATTGAGAAAAATTCATTGACAGCCTCAAATATCATGCATTTCACTTCATTCCAATGAGTTTTATAAAATTTGGCCCCAAATCCATCAGGACCAGGTCTTTTGTCATCTTTTGCAGAAAAAACAATCTTTTTAATGTCATCTAAACAAATTGGAGCAAGTAGTATTTCCTCACTATTAGCATGAAGTAAGAATTTGGGGGCGATACTAGGAAAATTACTTGGACTCCCTACAGAATTAAACAAATCAGAAAAGAACAAAATAGCTTCCTTCTCCAAAAGTGAGGCTTCATTGATTATAGAACCATTGCTATTGAGTAATTTTCCTATGTCATTACAATGTTTTCTACATGACATTTTTGCATAAATTTTTTTTACTTGGCAAGTCCCCGCAAGAAAGCCAATTTACTTTTGCTTTCTGCCATAGATTAATAGCTTCAATATGGAGAGATTTGGAAAGCTTTCTTTGCATATGAAAAAAATTATTAATAGTAGCCTGGTCTGAGCTATCTAAGTCAACACTGTCTTGCAATTTCACACATTCCTCTCTAATTTGATTGATTTCATTCTTGTTTTTATTGAGATTCCAGGTTTTAAGATTATCTTTAGTATAATGCAGAAGTTTCCTTAATTTATATTAGGCAGAGCCCTCAGTTGAAAATTGGAAATAATTTTGAATAACATGTTTATAATCTTTATCATGCACCCACCCATTCTTAAATCTAAAAGGAATTTTTTTCTTAATAGTACTGTTTTGAGAAAAAATAAGTTGAATAGGGGTATGATCACAAGTGGATTGAGGTAAAGTATAACATTTAAAGTTGGGAAATTGATTTATGAAAACATGATTAACTAAAATTCTATTGCAATGAATATTTCTAAATTCACCTTATTTCCAAGTGAATTTATTGCCTTTGATAATGGGTTCAATTAATCTAGTTTTGAGAAGAAAATTAGAGAGAAATTCCAATTTCTTAAAAGGAATTGGGATTCCTCCTCTTTTTTCAAAAGCTTTCATAACAGTATTAAAATCCCCCATAATCACCCACGGTAGATTAATGTTGAAATTTAATTGCTCCAAAGAATTTCAGAGCTGAATTCTTTCTTTTTCTGTGTTAGAATGAAATGACCCTCCTAATTCTACTCTAATTCCATAAGGATTTTTTTTTTAAGGTAAAGAGGATATATATATATAGATAGATATATCATCCATTGCAATTATAATTCTCAGGGTCAATATCTTTCTCCAATAAACCAAATATTTCCAGGATCACAATAATCAACCAATATAAATATATCAGTACATTCACAAAGATAAGCACATACATGTGAGGATGTATATGCCTCTCTTGTTTGAATCAGAGTTCTGGAAAACAAGAGGATATTGGATTGCTGATTTTTTTTTGACCAAACAATCCACTGGAAACATATACTTTAGTCTGTTTATCCTAACTAAGAAGTGATCAAGTAATAATCAGTGGAAAGCAAGCTTTTAATATAGATGTTTGTGTTAAAGTCTGAATAGTATCAAACTCAGGCTAAAAGAAAGCGGGTCATAAGAGAACACAAGCAACATCTAGGTGTAATGGAAACGCGCCTAACTTATACACGAGAGGTCACGAGTTCGAGTACTATGCTGGTTGGTTCAAACACAATTTTTGTTTTTTTTTCCTTTTTCATTTTTCTCCTGTACAGTTTGAAACCTGTTATCTACCTATATCTGCACCTATATACTTTATTTTTGCCTATATTCTATCATACAAAACAATAATTCTTGCTTTATTATTTTTGAAACCCATTCCTACAACCTGGAAGGCTTCATGATTGATGTAAATTAAGGGTCTGTTGCTTGGGTTTTGTAAATGATAGAAGTGTTTATCATCCTCCAGGTTTGAATTTCTTCTCACAAAATCTGTCTGGAATTAAGAATGCATTTGGTTAGAATCTGAGTGAAATTCAGATTCTTATCACAAATACAAAGGAAAAGGTGTGGTAATATTTGCACTAAACATGTTTATGTGCATATATATCTGCAACTATTTGGATCTGGCTTACAATTCCCTTATTACAAATCCTTTCTTTAAAAATAGGACATGAGACATTTGTATGAAACAAGTTTAATTATGGGAACCTTGCAGCCATATAAAACATTCAACCTATGCCTATTTTCTTTTGTATACATATGCCATGGTAGAAAATAAAACCATTTAATTTTCTGAGAATCAACTATCCAGATTTTCCAAAACTTAAATCCTTTCCAAAGACTCAAGATTGACTAATACATTTATAAAATATAATCATTCGATTTTAACATGGTGTTCTTTCTAAATCCACTTACAAGATTTGATTAATTTTTTTTTTTAAACATAACAGATATTTAACTTGGTTCATAGATTCCAGATACAAGTCAATCTCTAAATAAAATACCTAACAAAATATCCATCCAATATTCAACACTTAATACAAGTAGCAATTTAAATTGTCAATACATGCAGATTTCAACATTTAGGCTCTTATCTAACTAAGTTTAGCATGCTATATCTTCTTCTCAAAGCCTTGCTCCTACTCCTACTTAGTTGCTGCAATCCCTGAAAAAGCATTTGAAACTGCCTCATTTTAAATGAGACACCCCAGATGCCATTAGCACACTAGGGTCAGACACATGTCTGGTATGAGAAAGCTCACAAAAATAATTAGTTAATTAGGTTAAAGTCAAGTTAAGTACATATACAGAAAGTTCGGCCCCTTGGAATCAGGCAAATACTTGTGTGCATGCTCTGTGTCATTGTGCATGTGCACACTTTAATTTTTTTTCCAGAGACTACATATATAAATATGGCACATACATTCAAGCATACAATTCAATCATAGTCAAACAATCATTCATACCAAACAGGAAAATAACCAATATGAGTTAAATCATTTATTCAATTCTCATATTTCAAATCTGGGAAAAACTCTAGTTTTCTCATCATCTCAAGTATTATTCCCTTGGTATATTTATCTATCCTTGGTCTCATCTGCAATATTTATGAATCAATGGACACACTGTAATGAACTAATTCACTCCATTACACAAAGATCTCAGGACTTAAACAAGCCATGTGTCAACTTGTGTTACTCAAGCACACAAGTCATTCCTGCAGTGTTCTTGATCCCAATTTCCTAATCAGGTTTAAGTTAATAATAACTCTTTTGATTTTTCATGACAAAACCATTCAGTGAATCATTTCATTAGCTAAAAACATCCATAACATGGCATCTCATATTATCCATGACCATACAGAGGCAAACAAGCAAACAACCATTGGTGATTACAAAATAAGGTTCTGTATATATATATATATATTCATCCTGGTATTTAAAAGGAGTTTAGGCAACTAACATTGGCTTATGGTTTCTGGGAGAGTTTTTCTTTTGCAAACATTTGTGCTTGAGTTAAACTCAGGATGACCTGGTTTCACTGAATCACAAAATTTTGTTTGCTATGCATTTTGTTGAATCAGGAGCATCAGCACATAGGCAACCCTATTGCACCCCTAATTCCTTTCTATTTCAAGCCTCAGCACTTATACATGAGTATATTGCAGCTCAACATTATTTACATCTTTCTGGGTTGAGCCAAAACCAATACTACTTGCCTATTCTCAACATTTTATTTTCTGGGTATTTGTTTATATCCCTAAACATTAACATATCAGAGATCTGAGTGTATAAAACAGATATGTATACTAACAACACATAAAACTTTGTTATAATAAAACAAGTGATCAACCAAAGAGAATCAAAACATTTTCAGATTTAAATTCACAGATAAGCATTCATATATGAAAATACTCTTTTAAGAAAAAATATACTTTTAACTGGCTGCCTACATTAGGACTTATTGCCTTAGATTTTTGAGTGAGTTTTCTCACCTAGCTCTCTTCTTTGTTTCCTTAATTAATTGATGAGCTTCTGCCCTTAGCCTCAAGCTCTCTTCCTTCCCTTGTCTTATGATTTCTATGGTGTTGTTTTTTTTTTCAAAATTCTTTTCTGAGGAGGAGAGGAGGCTGCTGCATATACATGTATATATATATACAGGGTCTCTCTTAGGGTTTTGGGTATTGGCTAAGACCATTTTTGCCCACCAGAAAAATCATGTTATCTGCATTTTAAACCCAAAGTTTTACCCTTCCCGGCTTAATTTGGGTGAAGAGAAAAGTGGTTACACATTTTTTTCAGAAATTTGCTTTTCAGAAAATACTTTTCCCCTTGTCTACAATCATGCTAAAAATGTGACTTGATTTTGTTATTTATTAAATACTCTTTTCTAATTCTGCCTATACCAAGCACTTCCCTGTTTTATCTTATTTTTTCTATTTTTAGCTTTCATGCAAATGGTATGTACTTCCTTCATTTATTTATAAGAGGATTATTCCTTTTTATATCTTCATTCTTTTTATTTCTGCTTATATTAAAATATGTCTGTATATTTTATTTCACTAGTTTAAACTCTAGTATTTTATTAACACATATATATTTATATAAGTCTTACTGAAATAATTAGTACACC
The DNA here is from genome assembly GCA_030737815.1 of Allium fistulosum. Lineage (NCBI taxonomy): Eukaryota > Viridiplantae > Streptophyta > Magnoliopsida > Asparagales > Amaryllidaceae > Allium > Allium fistulosum. The sequence goes on from CM060904.1 coordinate 1,085,088,260, forward strand.
CACCTATATATTCATACTTCATTCTATACTGACACACACACACATGCACATGTACACTCAAAAATATTCAGTAGCATTCATATATACATTTACTCATGCATACCACTTTTAAGAATTTAATCTACATATATATATATATATATATATATATATATTTCCATACACATCAATATGTATGTATTCTTGGAGTTCAGGGTTTTAGCTTATATTCATGTGCATTTCCTGTGCACACATGTACACACACTGATACACTATCAAGCTATATCAATTCCTCCTTCAAAATTTATTTAAAAATTATTTCAAATTTATTTATATTTTCCAGAATAAATTCATAAAATCTTGGGTCATTACATACACCCCTCCTTTTAGAAATTATGTCCCACAATTTTCTTAAGCTTAAAATAAATTTTAAACTTAATTCAGAGAACAAGTATATTCTCTACCAAATAGATTCTTAGTTCTATACTAACTAAAAATATATTCATCCAAAATAAAGAAAACAATCAAAAATCAGAATTACCTTAATCTGAAAATAGCTTAGGATAATTCATCCTAACTTTGTCTTCTAATTCCCATGTGCAATCACTAGGATCAAGACTCCACTGTACCTTCACAAGTTTCAGAGATTTATTCCTCAACTTCTTCACATCTTTTGCCAAAATTCCCACTGGATCCTTTTCATAAATCAAATTAGGATTTATCTGCACTTGGGTTGGGGTTTCAAGAATTTCTGCCTTGTCATGGACCCATCTTCTCAATTGTGATACATGAAAAACATCATGTATACCTTGCATGTTTTCTGGTAATTCCAACTTATATGCCAAGGGACCAATTCTCTCCAGAATTTTGTATGGTCCAATATATCTTGGGGTTAATTTGCCTTGTTTTCCAAACCTCAGCACATTTTTCATGGGTGAGATTTTGATGAAAACAAAATTTCCCACCTCATATTCTACCTGCCTCCTTCTCATGTCTGCAAATTTCTTTTGCCTATCTTGAGCTGCTGTCATTCTTCTTCTTACCAACTCAATTTTCTCCTTGGTTTCTTGTATGTACTCAGGCCCTAAAATAGACCTTTCTCCTGCTTCTACCCAGCAAACAGGTGACAAACAGGGTTTACCATATAAGGCTTCAAATGGAGCCATTCCTATGGTGCTTTGGTAGCTGTTGTTGTATGTAAATTCAACTAGATGAAGATAATCTTCCCAGTTGCCCCCAAAATCCAGTATACATGCCCTCAACATGTCCTCCAAAACTTTGTTTACCACCTCAGTCTGCCCATCTGATTGAGGATGGTAGGCAGTACTTAAACATAGTTCACTTCCCATTGCTTCTTGAAAGCTTCTCCAGAATTTTGAAGTGAAGATGGTATCCCTATCACTCACAATGGTTTTGGGAATGCCATGTAACTTTACCACTTCTTTTATAAAAATTTGAGCTAGTTTTGGTGCTGTTCTTTCTGACTTGACTGGGATGAAGTGTGCTACCTTGGTTAGCCTATCAACTATCACCCATATACTTGTATTACCTCTCTTAGATCTAGGCAGTCCATCTATGAAGTCCATAGATATGTCTTCCCACTTCCACTGTGGTACACTAAGAGGTTGCATCAACCCTGATGGTCTTTGAGTTTCAGCCTTGACTTGTTGGCAAGTCATACATTTGGCAATGTACTTAGCTATATCAGATTTCATCCCCTTCCACCAGAAGTCTCTTTTCAAATTTTGATACATTTTTGTGTTACCTGGGTGTATGGAGTATTTACTTCTGTGATATTCATTCAATATCTCCTTCTTCAATTCTATGTCCTCTGGTACACACATCCTATTCTGGTATCTCATATAACCATCTTTATCAATGTGGTGATTCATTACTTCCTCCCCTCTTGAGAGGAGCATTCTCTTCTCTAATAAGTGAGCATCTTGTTCTTGCATTTTTCCTACCTTCAGAATTAAATCTGGTTGAAGTGTCATTAAGCTTAACTTCCCTTTATCTTCTTGTGCACCATGCATTTGCTCATTAATGTGCACACAACCATTCTCCCCAATCTCTAACTCAGTTAGCAAAAATAAGTTTTTAAATTCTTCTATCATCATCATAGCCAATTTAGCATGCTGTCTACTTAGAGCATCTGCAACTTTGTTTGCTTTACCTGGTGTATAAAGTATGTCAAAGTCATAGGCAGCTAAGAACTCCACCCATCTATGTTGCCTCATGTTCAAATCTTTTTGTGAAAACAAATATTTTAGAGACTTGTGGTCAGTGTAAAGTTCAAACTTAGTGCCTAACAAATAATGTCTCCAAAGTTTTAAAGCATATATCACAACTGCTAATTCGAGATCATGTGTGGCATACCTTACTTCATGGGGTTTAAGTTGTCTGGATGCATATGCAATGACTTGGCCTTGTTGCATCAACACTGCACCCAAGCCAAATCCACTAGCATCAGTGTATACCACTAATTCTTCATTTCCATGTGGTACCTTTAGAATTGGAGCATTCACCAATGCCTCCTTCAACTGTTCAAAAGACTTTTCACATTTTTCTGACCAAACAAAAGCTTGGTTCTTCCTGGTTAGGTTAGTGAGTGGTGTAGAAATTTTTGAAAAATCTTTTATAAACCTCCTATAATACCCTGCCATCCCCATAAATGACCTCACTTCACTCAAAGTGCTTGGCCTCTTCCATGCTTGAATAGCCACTACTTTATTGGGGTTCACAGAAATTCCTTTGGCAGATATAACATGGCCAAGAAAATGTACTTCCTCTTTCCAAAACACACATTTTGAAAATTTTGCCTTTAAATCTTTTTCCCTTAATCTAGACAAAACCAGGTGCAAATGATGCTTATGTTCTTCCACTGTCTTGGAATAAATCAAAATGTCATCTATAAAAATAAGCACAAACTTGTCTAAACAATCTCTAAAGGTTCTGTTCATTAAATCTACAAAGTAAGATGGTGCATTGGTCAAGCCAAATGGCATAACCAAAAATTCATACAACCCATACCTAGTGTTAAAGGCAGTGTACTTGATGCTTGATTCTTTCACCTTCATTTGATGAAAACCAGATGCTAAGTCTAGTCTAGAAAATACTTTTGCCCCTACTAATTGATCAAAAAGATCATCTATTCTTGGCAATGGGTATTTATTTTTAATAGTTACTTTGTTTAATTCTCTATAATCTATGCAGAGTCTTAAGGAGCCATCTTGCTTCTTAACAAATACCACTGGTGCTCCCCAGCAAGAATTACTTGGTCTTATAAAACCCTTTTCTTCCAATTCTTCTAACTGTTTCTTTAATTCTTTTAGTTCATTTGGCCCCATTCTAGTTGGCTTTTTAATCACTGGGCTTGCTCCTGGAACTAGATTGATCTGGAATTCTACTGGTCTATGGTGTGGAATACCCTTGACCTCACCAAACACATCCAAATATTCATTGACTATGGGAATTTCTTCAATGGTTAGTTCACTGAAATCTTTTTCTGAGTCAACTAAATGATATAGTTTTCCTTCCTTAGCTACCTCACATAAAACTGTGATTCTCTGGCCTCTAGAATTTTGCAATGATATGGTGGATGAGTCTAAATTAATTATGGCTTTAAATTGCCTTAACCAGTCTACCCCCAATATAACACCTATATTTGGGTAATTCAAAACATATAAATTGGAAATAAAAATATTTCCTCCTATGTTTAATTCCACATCCACACAAATCATATTTAAAACACTAGAACTCCCCAATGGACTGTGTATATGCAATGGGGTTTCAACCAATATGCAATTCAGTTTTAGCATTTTAACCAATTCATAAGAAATTAAAGAGTGAGTTGCCCCAGTATCATATACTACTGTTATGGGTATGGTACAAATAAGTAATGTACCTTCCACTTGGCTATGGTTTACAGTGTTACTCTCCACTGTGGCTTTGCCTTTTCCTTCCAAATTTGCCAATTTGCCTTGCTGTTTATACTCAGGACAATTCCTCTTCATATGCCCCTCTTTCCCACATAGATAGCATTTGAAAGCTCCTCCTTTCAATTCTGGACATCTTGGTTTGATATGCCCTTCCTTTCCACACTGATGGCACACAATTTTCTTCTTGTTTTCCTTAGCTTTGACATCTCCAGTGCTTTTGTTACTAGCCTCTTCTTTCTTCTTATCATAAGGGTGATACCTCCCCTTACCTTTCTTGATATTATTGTTGGAACCTGCCTTCTTCGATTTTAATGTGACAACTATATATTTCAAACTATATACTATGATAACAAATATTCTTGCAGGAATCCACAAAGAAAAGCTATTATCATATCGTCAACAAACAAAGCTCAAAGATATTGATTATTATTTCCGGTTAGATATTTTTGTACAATCTCTGATATGATGATAACACACACACACAAATAGTTTTTGGAAAACATGTTCTACAAATATAAAATATCTTTTTATAGACATAAAAGTATTTTCAAAAGTTTCTCAAGTTCAGAATCACTAAAATAAAGAAGAGGAACAAATCAGTACAAATTCAGACATCTGTCACTTTTATTTAGCCATCTGTCATAAAAACAGACGTCTGTCACTTTAATACAGACGTCTGTCATAAAAACAGACGTCTAAATTAAATAAACAGACGTCTAAATGGCTGATTTTTTGTTTCTTCTATTTTTTGACTTTTTAAACTTTATTCAGACATCTGTCACTTTTCTCTCAGACATCTGAACTTGACGAACTGAAGCATCTCTTCATGAAAATTCAAATTTTGAAGAGTTGTCTTCTTCACCAACAGTTGCACTCCTTCTAATAGTTGCAACTATTGAATTAAAACTATTCAACACTATAAATAGAGATGAAAATTCACTATTTCAACAACCAATTCTTTCTATCTATACTTGCTTTGTATTATCATAATCACAAGCGATTTTTCAATTCTCTACTTCCTATCTTTGCACATTCAAATCATCATATCAAGAAGATTATAGGAAGGGTGTACTACATTGACTATATTCGTGTTATTCAAAGAACACACAAGTCAAGAAACAATTTACCAAATTGTATTTGAAGTCCTATTCGGTTGCTTAGGCGGAAAAGTCCTATTCGGTTGCTTAGGCGGAAAGTCCTGTTCGGTTGCTCAGGCGGTGTAATACCTGTTCCTCCGGGTTAAGTGAGGGTTATTCGAGAAATTCCAGAAGCAGTCTGGGACTGGACGTAGAACGAGAAGTTCGAACCAGTATAAAAATCCCTGGTGTCATTTTTATTACTGCCATTTACTATTATTTATAATTCCGCACTTGCTAGTCGTAGTTTAACTATATTATCGATCCATATACACTTTCATTTGGTATCAGAGCCTGGGATTCTAGAGATCGTAACAACATCCTAGAATAAATGGCTACAAAGAGATCTAGTCAAGGCAATAAGAAGAGGAAAAGCAATAAAGAAGAATCAAAGGAGAAAACAAACAAATGCTTCATAGCTAAACTCAGATCACAATCGGTATGTTCAGATTCTTTATATAAAGATCTTCTGTTAGCACATGACGAATTATTAAAAGATTGTAAAACTTTGAATAAAGTTAATACAATTGCTTTAGCTAAGTTAAAAGATTGTGAGCAAGAAATTTCAAATTTAAAAGAGGAAAATAAATTTTTGGTAAAACAAACTAAATGTTTTGAAAATACCGTCGAAGAACTTGTTTTACAAAAAGATTTCCTACAAAAAGAAAATGAGCAGTTAGAAGATAAAAACAATGATCTTTTGGAGGAAATCAATGTTTTGCAAAATAAAAATATTTTTTTGGAAAATTCTTTAAATAATTCTAGTTCTTTAATTTTGTCTCTTGAAAAAGAGAATGAAGCTTTAATTAAAAAGAATTTAGAATTATCTAAAGAATGTAAGATTTTAAAAGTTAATAATAATATTTTTCAAAAAAAAGTTTGTGATTCTAAAGCTAATTTTGAAAGATTAAATACAAAAATCATAAATTTTAACAAAGGTAAAGATATATTATCTTCCTTAGTTACAAATTCAAAAGCTCACAATGATAAAAGTGGTTTAAGTTATAATAAAATTGATCGTAGAAATAGCACTAGATATGCTTTCATGAATATTAAAAATGTTAGTGCTAGTACTAAATTTCGAGTAAAGTCTAAATCCAATTTTTATAGAAATTCGAATACTGCTATGACCAATAATGTTTATAATTTCCCTAGAAGTACAAAATCATTGACCAGAAATATGAATAAAAATTATCTAAATATTTGGGTTCCTATTAATTGGAAAAATAGAGAAAAATACATTGATGATTATTTTGATATGGTAGTCAATAATGAAAATTATATTTATAAAGGATCAACCACACCCAAATGGGTATGGTTTCCTAAGACCTAACCCCCCGGACCCTAACATAATAAGTGGGTACCAAAAATGATTATTATTTTTTGCAGGTACTCAAAGAAACAAAAGGAAAAGGATAGATTTTGGAATTTTAAAGAATGTTCCATACGATTAATAGAATTACGTGCTTACAATGAAATATGGACTTCAACAAATATGGTAAAATCTATTTTATTTTTCCTTCATAATTAATAATGAGTTTATCTCGTTATTTACAAGATATTATACTTAGGGGGAGATGTTATACATAGGGGGACCTTTAAATTTATTCAAAAACTAAAAATCAGACAAACAGACGTCTGATAGTTATTAACAGACGTCTGTATACCTATTTTTTTGTTTGAGTCGTCTGAACATTTTGTAACAGACGTCTGTCATCAAATATAGACGTCTGCAACAAAAATTTAGACGTCTGAATTTAGTACAAAATGTTTTTTACTCTCTGTTTAAAATTAAGACCTCTAAGACGTCTGAACAAAATCTTTTAGACGTCTGTCATCATACTTAGCCGTCTAATATAATTTTTAGACGTCTAAATCTATTAATTTTTTCAATCTTTTTTATTTTCTACAGAACATCAGACGTCTGTTATGTGACTTAAGTAATTTATTCTTATGTTCTGTATCTTTTTATAAATAAGTATTTATGTCCTATATCACTGTTTCTCTTTGATTAGTATATTAAGATATGGAACCTGTTCAAACATATGTTCAAATCTGTTTTTATACTCCAAATATTCTGACTCTTCCACAACAAAATTTTATCATTGGTATGTTCTGAACAAAGTTCATATTGCTATTCAACAATGTGTTTTATCATCACATTTCTAACGAAACCCCTTACAAATTCCTTTTTGTTAATGACAAAGGGGGAGAAATATTAATCATTCTGCTATATAATATGGTCATGTTGACAGGGGGAGCAAAAGGTATGGTTTATACTAACCGTTGAATTATATAGTTGTCATCATCAAAAAGGGGGAGAATGTTGGAACCTGCCTTCTTCGATTTTAATGTGACAACTATATATTTCAAACTATATACTATGATAACAAATATTCTTGCAGGAATCCACAAAGAAAAGCTATTATCATATCGTCAACAAACAAAGCTCAAAGATATTGATTATTATTTCCGGTTAGATATTTTTGTACAATCTCTGATATGATGATAACACACACACACAAATAGTTTTTGGAAAACATGTTCTACAAATATAAAATATCTTTTTATAGACATAAAAGTATTTTCAAAAGTTTCTCAAGTTCAGAATCACTAAAATAAAGAAGAGGAACAAATCAGTACAAATTCAGACATCTGTCACTTTTATTTAGCCATCTGTCATAAAAACAGACGTCTGTCACTTTAATACAGACGTCTGTCATAAAAACAGACGTCTAAATTAAATAAACAGACGTCTAAATGGCTGATTTTTTGTTTCTTCTATTTTTTGACTTTTTAAACTTTATTCAGACATCTGTCACTTTTCTCTCAGACATCTGAACTTGACGAACTGAAGCATCTCTTCATGAAAATTCAAATTTTGAAGAGTTGTCTTCTTCACCAACAGTTGCACTCCTTCTAATAGTTGCAACTATTGAATTAAAACTATTCAACACTATAAATAGAGATGAAAATTCACTATTTCAACAACCAATTCTTTCTATCTATACTTGCTTTGTATTATCATAATCACAAGCGATTTTTCAATTCTCTACTTCCTATCTTTGCACATTCAAATCATCATATCAAGAAGATTATAGGAAGGGTGTACTACATTGACTATATTCGTGTTATTCAAAGAACACACAAGTCAAGAAACAATTTACCAAATTGTATTTGAAGTCCTATTCGGTTGCTTAGGCGGAAAAGTCCTATTCGGTTGCTTAGGCGGAAAGTCCTGTTCGGTTGCTCAGGCGGTGTAATACCTGTTCCTCCGGGTTAAGTGAGGGTTATTCGAGAAATTCCAGAAGCAGTCTGGGACTGGACGTAGAACGAGAAGTTCGAACCAGTATAAAAATCCCTGGTGTCATTTTTATTACTGCCATTTACTATTATTTATAATTCCGCACTTGCTAGTCGTAGTTTAACTATATTATCGATCCATATACACTTTCAATTATTGCTCTTAAAATTTCTGAACTTCTCCCTTTCCTTGTCATGCTGCTCCAACCTCAAAGCTAAGTCTATCACATGGTCAAAAGTCTTGTCTGCATAGGGTAACATGGCTCTGCTAAGTCCTGGGTTCAGACCTTTTATGTACCTATCATTTTTAGATGCCTCATCTGCCACAAGCATTGCTCCATATGTGGAAAGCCCCTCAAACTTTTGAGTGTATTCTGTGACAGTCATGGTTCCTTGTCTAAGTCTAATGAATTCTTCTAGCAAGGTAGTCTTTGCTGATGCTGGTACAAACCTTGCTTCCAACATCTCTTTGAATTGATTCCAAGTGATTTCATTCTCATTCCTTCCTGCAATGATTACTTCCCACCAGCCTAAAGCTACTCCTTTTAGCCGTCTTGAAGCCACTTGCCTCTTTCTTTGATCATCAAGTTGCATGTCATTGAAAATTCTTTCCAATGTTCTCAACCATGTTTGAATTTCTATGATACTCTCTGTCCCTTCAAAGCTTTTGCCTCCTAAATGAGTATATGTCTTAAGTAATTTTGAGAGTTCTTTATAGGGATTTTCTTGCCTTTGTCCTGCCCCATCCCTAAATGCTCTCACCAAGTCTTGCAGATTGACCATTGGTGGTGCATGGGAAGATCCTGCTCCCTGATTTGGTGGTCTCCCTACCATAGTTTGCTAATAATAATTTACATAGCTGGTTAGTTTGATTGGTAATTTGGTTGTTTCAGTGGTTTTTTTTTTCACACTGAACACATTGTTATATATATATATAGTTCCTTTAAATTTTATTTCTATCTAAGAACTTGATCCTTACTTCTACTATGTTGAATAACATAGCTCTGATACCAACTGAAATGACCCTCCTAATTCTACTCTAATTCCATAAGGATTTTTTTTAAGGTAAAGAGGATATATATATATAGATAGATATATCATCCATTGCAATTATAATTCTCAGGGTCAATATCTTTCTCCAATAAACCAAATATTTCCAGGATCACAATAATCAACCAATATAAATATATCAGTACATTCACAAAGATAAGCACATACATGTGAGGATGTATATGCCTCTCTTGTTTGAATCAGAGTTCTGGAAAACAAGAGGATATTGGATTGCTGATTTTTTTTTTGACCAAACAATCCACTGGAAACATATACTTTAGTCTGTTTATCCTAACTAAGAAGTGATCAAGTAATAATCAGTGGAAAGCAAGCTTTTAATATAGATGTTTGTGTTAAAGTCTGAATAGTATCAAACTCAGGCTAAAAGAAAGCGGGTCATAAGAGAACACAAGCAACATCTAGGCGTAATGGAAACGCGCCTAACTTATACACGAGAGGTCACGAGTTCGAGTACTATGCTGGTTGGTTCAAACACAATTTTTGTTTTTTTTTTCCTTTTTCATTTTTCTCCCGTACAGTTTGGAACCTGTTATCTACCTATATCTGCACCTATATACTTTATTTTTGCCTATATTCTATCATACAAAACAATAATTCTTGCTTTATTATTTTTGAAACCCATTCCTACAACCTGGAAGGCTTCATGATTGATGTAAATTAAGGGTCTGTTGCTTGGGTTTTGTAAATGATAGAAGTGTTTATCATCATCCAGGTTTGAATTTCTTCTCACAAAATCTGTCTGGAATTAAGAATGCATTTGGTTAGAATCTGAGTGAAATTCAGATTCTTATCACAAATACAAAGGAAAAGGTGTGGTAATATTTGCACTAAACATGTTTATGTGCATATATATCTGCAACTATTTGGATCTGGCTTACAATTCCCTTATTACAAATCCTTTCTTTAAAAATAGGACATGAGACATTTGTATGAAACAAGTTTAATTATGGGAACCTTGCAGCCATATAAAACATTCAACCTATGCCTATTTTCTTTTGTATACATATGCCATGGTAGAAAATAAAACCATTTAATTTTCTGAGAATCAACTATCCAGATTTTCCAAAACTTAAATCCTTTCCAAAGACTCAAGATTGACTAATACATTTATAAAATATAATCATTCGATTTTAACATGGTGTTCTTGCTAAATCCACTTACAAGATTTGATTAATTTTTTTTTTTAAACATAACAGATATTTAACTTGGTTCATAGATTCCAGATATAAGTCAATCTCTAAATAAAATACCTAACAAAATATCCATCCAATATTCAACACTTAATACAAGTAGCAATTTAAATTGTCAATACATGCAGATTTCAACATTTAGGCTCTTATCTAACTAAGTTTAGCATGCTATATCTTCTTCTCAAAGCCTTGCTCCTACTCCTACTTAGTTGCTGCAATCCCTGAAAAAGCATTTGAAACTGCCTCATTTTAAATGAGACACCCCAGATGCCATTAGCACACTAGGGTCAGACACATGTCTGGTATGAGAAAGCTCACAAAAATAATTAGTTAATTAGGTTAAAGTCAAGTTAAGTACATATACAGAAAGTTCGGCCCCTTGGAATCAGGCAAATACTTGTGTGCATGCTCTGTGTCATTGTGCATGTGCACACTTTAATTTTTTTTTCCAGAGACTACATATATAAATATGGCACATACATTCAAGCATACAATTCAATCATAGTCAAACAATCATTCATACCAAACAGGAAAATAACCAATATGAGTTAAATCATTTATTCAATTCTCATATTTCAAATCTGGGAAAAACTCTAGTTTTCTCATCATCTCAAGTATTATTCCCTTGGTATATTTATCTATCCTTGGTCTCATCTGCAATATTTATGAATCAATGGACACACTGTAATGAACTAATTCACTCCATTACACAAAGATCTCAGGACTTAAACAAGCCATGTGTCAACTTGTGTTACTCAAGCACACAAGTCATTCCTACAGTGTTCTTGACCCCAATTTCCTAATCAGGTTTAAGTTAATAATAACTCTTTTGATTTTTCATGACAAAACCATTCAGTGAATCATTTCATTAGCTAAAAACATCCATAACATGGCATCTCATATTATCCATGACCATACAGAGGCAAACAAGCAAACAACCATTGGTGATTACAAAATAAGGTTCTGTATATATATATATATTCATCCTGGTATTTAAAAGGAGTTTAGGCAACTAACATTGGCTTATGGTTTCTGAGAGAGTTTTTCTTTTGCAAACATTTGTGCTTGAGTTAAACTCAGGATGACCTGGTTTCACTGAATCACAAAATTTTGTTTGCTATGCATTTTGTTGAATCAGGAGCATCAGCACATAGGCAACCCTATTGCACCCCTAATTCCTTTCTATTTCAAGCCTCAGCACTTATACATGAGTATATTGCAGCTCAACATTATTTACATCTTTCTGGGTTGAGCCAAAACCAATACTACTTGCCTATTCTCAACATTTTATTTTCTGGGTATTTGTTTATATCCCTAAACATTAACATATCAGAGACCTGAGTGTATAAAACAGATATGTATACTAACAACACATAAAACTTTGTTATAATAAAACAAGTGATCAACCAAAGAGAATCAAAACATTTTCAGATTTAAATTCACAGATAAGCATTCATATATGAAAATACTCTTTTAAGAAAAAATATACTTTTAACTGGCTGCCTACATTAGGACTTATTGCCTTAGATTTTTGAGTGAGTTTTCTCACCTAGCTCTCTTCTTTGTTTCCTTAATTAATTGATGAGCTTCTGCCCTTAGCCTCAAGCTCTCTTCCTTCCCTTGTCTTATGATTTCTATGGTGTTGTTTTTTTTTTCAAAATTCTTTTCTGAGGAGGAGAGGAGGCTGCTGCATATACATGTATATATATATACAGGGTCTCTCTTAGGGTTTTGGGTATTGGCTAAGACCATTTTTGCCCACCAGAAAAATCATGTTATCTGCATTTTAAACCCAAAGTTTTACCCTTCCCGGCTTAATTTGGGTGAAGAGAAAAGTGGTTACACATTTTTTTCAAAAATTTGCTTTTCAGAAAATACTTTTCCCCTTGTCTACAATCATGCTAAAAATGTGACTTGATTTTGTTATTTATTAAATACTCTTTTCTAATTCTGCCTATACCAAGCACTTCCCTGTTTTATCTTATTTTTTCTATTTTTAGCTTTCATGCAAATGGTATGTACTTCCTTCATTTATTTATAAGAGGATTATTCCTTTTTATATCTTCATTCTTTTTATTTCTGCTTATATTAAAATATGTCTGTATATTTTATTTCACTAGTTTAAACTCTAGTATTTTATTAACACATATATATTTATATAAGTCTTACTGAAATAATTAGTACACCCACCTATATATTCATACTTCATTCTATACTGACACACACACACATGCACATGTACACTCAAAAATATTCAGTAGCATTCATATATACATTTACTCATGCATACCACTTTTAAGAATTTAATCTATATATATATATATATATATATATATATATATATTTCCATACACATCAATATGTATGTATTCTTGGAGTTCAGGGTTTTAGCTTATATTCATGTGCATTTCCTGTGCACACATGTACACACACTGATACACTATCAAGCTATATCAATTCCTCCTTCAAAATTTATTTAAAAATTATTTCAAATTTATTTATATTTTCCAGAATAAATTCCTAAAATCTTGGGTCATTACATAGAAGCATAAATAAAAGAGACATATATTTGGAGACCCCCTTTATTTTTAAAATTGCAATGAATAAATTGTAAATTAAGAGAATAATTGCATAAATCCCAAATGTTGGGGTCCCATTTAATAATGATCCTACCATTACCTCCCAAAGAATTGTTATTAATTAAATTCCAATTGTTAAAATAATTAAGTTTTAAAAGATCAATATTTTTATTAGATAGCTTATGCTCTAAAATGCCAGCTAAAGAAGGCTTATGTGAATGCAATAAGTTTGAAAGGTCTAATTTCCTTTCAGGGGAGTTAAGTCCCCTAACATTCCATGTAATAATAGACATAATTAAATTTAAAATAAAGGATATCACAGCAGCTACAATGAAAAATTGCTACTAATTTCTATGCTTTCAGAAGCTTTCCCTCCTTTTTTTTGCAATCTTTTTTGCCTTGAACTTTTAAGACCTCCTCTCATTCGGGATTTTTGATAATATATTTCTTCTCAAATGATTTTGAATTTGAATTTGAACTATCAACAGCATTATTATTCATTATATTATGTATATTCTTTTTTCTAGCCTTTTTCCTTTTACTGTTGACGGGGGAGGAAATGGAGGAGAGTAGAAGACCTGCATTCTCTAACATGGAATCAGATAAGACTGAGCCTTTTGGAGGACTATTTTTAGAAGGAATTATAGAAGTTTCCTTCCGAGAATCATTTGAATATCTGTCTGTAATTAAAATTGCTTCTTCCTGCTGGGGGGAGGAAGCAAGAACTGTACTTTATTAACCCCATTACTCTGAGACTGATTTTCTGTGATTTCCATGGTATTTCCAACTGGACCTATAACAGCAGAGTCTGTTATTACCTTCTGCTGATCTGTATCCATGGCGACATTAAGATTAGAATCTTTCTCTTTTTGATATTTTTTGAAATCGCTTGCAAATTAGGACTCTCGTCGGATTGCCCATTAATACAAATAATATCCATATCATCTTTTGAGAAATCTGGGTTTGAGTTCAGAATGGACTCTTTGTTTCGAAGAGAATTATTTGAATCTAATATGTTTTCAAGAACAGAAGGGGTATTAGAAAAGAAATAAAAGCTTTCGAAATCTGATTTTCTTGAAATGCATTTCTTGGATTTTCTGAAACTGACGATTTGCTTTTATCAGTTCTATAATTTGAAGACTCTTTTTCTTTCCAAACTGTTTTCCATGAGCAAGTTTCTGTGAGGTGTTCGAAGCAAGCGCATTTCAAAAAACGTGGTGGTATAAATTCATACTAAATTTTCTATGTAATACTTTCACCATCGTGCATGGTGATGTAAGCAAGGTCCAGAAGCTCATCATTTACTTTTATTTCGACCAGTATTCTTGAATAGCTGAGACGAGTCTCGTTGGTCATAGGCTTGTCTAGCTTTAATGGATTGCCTACCATACTAGTGATAGCGGCAAAAGCCTCCCTATCCCATAGTCTGAGAATTAGTTCAGGTAACCTTATCCAAATTGGGTAGGTAGAAAGAATACCATGGTCAATAACCAATTTCTTGTCTCATCTTTTCAAGATGATAAGTTTGTCGCTAATGAAAAATGGACCATTTTGAATAACTTTGTTGCAGTCTTGTTCATCTGAAAATCTAATAATAAAAAAACCATTATTTCTTGTGAAGATATCAAAATTACCGATCGGGTTCCAAGTTATAGATGCAAAATCCCTGAAATGATGATAGTAGGGATGAGATCCAAACATGTAAGCTATTATAGAGTTGCTCCATTTATTCTCAGTTCTTCGGCTAATCTTCTCTTTAACAACAACAATTTTCTTATCTCCTAATTTGATAGGAGCAGAGTAATTTAGATCGGCATTAGATTTGAAACTGCCTTTCTTGACTAAGTTTGCCCAAAAAGATGATGGTTTTGATGGATTGGAGTTTTCGAATGGGCGAAATCTTAAGGGATTTGGGGCTTGATTATACCCTAACTGTTTGCTGATATTATTCGGGTTGGGTCTTCGTCCAATGGTCTGAGATCTAGCCGGAAATTTCCCCGAAAACCCTTAAGAAATCCTCTGAGATCTTGTTGGAAAACTCCTGCTGTGATTTTTGACTATTTGAAAGCCATCGTTTTCTTGATCAGGAGGTTTGTCTTTAATATTTGAGATAGAGGAGTGGGGGAAGGGGGAGAGTTGGAGAATTGAGAAGAGGAGGTGAAGATCCCCTTGAGATCTAATCAGGGTTATCATAAAAAAAAGGGTTATTCTTGATGATCATGGTAGTCATGTCTGAAAAGCTTTTCTACTAAATGGTCTTTGGTGCATGCAAGATTGACCTTAGCAGGTTACGTAGCAAATTAACTTATCAAAAAGAGTTTATAGTACATGTTCGGTTTTTATCTTCTTTTCATCAAACAATTGCAATTATTTATAAGTTCAATAATAGCAAGGGTGATGGCAATGCAACAGATCGAAGCACGATGGATCTAATTATGAACACACTTAATCATCGTCATCTTCGTAAGCATTTTGGATGTGGTAGTTAGACATATTTTGTTGTAATTGAGATTTTATGTGTTTATTTTGTATGGGATATTTTTCATGGATGTGGATTGTTTTTTTGTATGAGATATTAGCACTAGTTGAATAGTTTTGTTGTTTAGAATTCGACTTAATGTGTGTATGGATTAATGATTTATGATTGCATTTCCATTTTTGTTTGTGCTATTCATCTTATATAAAATGTGCATGTATGTATATATTTGTAGATGACTATTATCGACTCTTAGGGAAATTTAAAAAAATAATAGCAAATAACAGTTACCAACGGAGTGAAAAGAGAATATCAACATAATTTATAAATAAATCCATCCCTAATACGTCATAGATAATGACGAGTGGTTACACAAAAATTGCAAAATCCATTGTTAAACCTTCGCAAATCAAGGTGTGATTTGCGACAGATGGTTGTTATATTCGTCGCTAATCCCATGCTATATAGCTTGGGTTTACCGATGACTATTTATTAAAAGTAATTTTACACAAAATAATATTTTTTATATAGACGTTGGAAAAACGTCGGTGATTTTACATTAAATTCCGTCGTTAAATTGACATTAATTTACCGACTATGAATTTACCGATGTGGGTATATCGTCGCAAATCCGTCAGTATATGCAATTTAGCGATGGTTTAGCGATTGGTTTAGCCGCTGCAAAATCGAGGATTTCTTGTAGTGGTGTCGTCGTATCTCTTTCAAATAAGAGTGTGTTCATCATATTGTTAGTCCGTTTAAGGATGTGCAGCCTGTTGATCCTGCCAGTAGTCATATGCATGTCTCAAAGATTAATTCGTGCATGTGTAAGTATTAACAAATTCAGACTAAGAAACTATGAGTTGCTCATTAAATTAGTTATAGTTTGTTTGATGGTACGTGCTACTCTAATAACCATAGTAATTGTAGACCTAATACGTGTAACAAAACCCGACTTTTGGAAGGGATGCATTTATTAAATAAAAGACCGACACGGGCTTTGCCCAATGCTTTGATAATTTCATCATTATTTGACTGATTGCATGGCATTTTTGCCAATTGTTGACTAAAATTACAACCTTTAACTCACTTCGATGAGCGTTTCAATGATTCATCTCATACAAAAACAACAAACAAACAAGGAACAATCACCACAACATGCCAAATTCATATAAAAAAATATTCACAACCTAGCCTAACATTCAGATAAGCAAATATACATTAAAACAACATAAATAAAAACTTTAAATCGATTTAAATTCAATTTTATTTCAGGATTTATCCAACCATAGAATTATAGTTGAAAGTTTGATATTAGGGAAGGTAAATCACTAGCACCTTGATTTATAAATGAAAATTTGAGAAAATAAAGTGCAATAAGTAAAAAAACACAAAATTTAAAGTTGTTCGATCTAAGTTGATCTACGTCCACTATGAGGATTTTCTTATTACTTTGTTTCTCTTGCAATAGTTGTGATTACAAGAGACAATAACAAGAAAATACAATCCTTAAGATCTTAAGAAGTTCAACTCCCGTAAAATGCATGGTTTAGTGTATTCTATAGCTATTGGAATGCATAATGAATGATTGAGATGATGTAGTTACGATCTAGAATTAGCTACAGGCCATCGATGGAGTTGTTCGACTAAGACTATGCCATCTAGGATGTTAACCGATCTATAGGGCTCGGATGTTTGGCAACTGGTGGTCTGAGCATGAGCATGCCTCATTCAAGGGCAGGCGGCATGGGATCAGGGAGTGGTTGTGTAGATGCACTTTGCCAGGATAGAAGCAAATGACAAGGAGTGAGTATCACAATAGCACTTTTGTTAGATGTATAGTGTCTTATATGCCAGTCTCTTCATAGAAACAGTGTAGACGTAGTTTCTGTTGCAAGGATGGTTGGGTGCCTATGGCCAAAACTGGCAGTGTCAAGGTAAGAGAGCCTTAGAAGGTGCGGGCGGTTGAGGTGGAAAGCAAGCAAGGGACCCTTTTGAAGAAAGGACAATGAGACTTTGAGTTGGTCGAAGTATGGGGGAGGCATGTTGCCTTGGTTGCTCGCTTAGGGATAATTATTCGCATGTTGGACCATTATTTAACCTGGCCTGTTAACGACGTCGCAGGATTTGCATGGCTCGTGCATGTACCATTATTGGTGATTTGTTTCTACAGTAAAGGCCTAGTTCTTTGAGCAATATGTAGACCCAGTAAAATAGGTGAGCCAATGGTGCGAGTTATTGGAAGCATGTAGGACAAAATACTGATAGTTAGAACAATGCGGGTAGAGACACGGGCCAAGATGCAGGTCGATCCATATTACGTGCGATAAAATTAAGCAACATTTTGCCCCCCAAGTTCGTGCATGTGGGCAGGACAGACTTGTCGTTCATGCATTTAATGTTGCTAACATGTGACTTTGTATAAGTAGAGGTATCAGTTACTTTCTCAAGACACTACAAAAATAATTCGATGGTTGATTTTATAGATTAATTAATGAAACTAGATGGTCCAGATCGTCTCTCATTTCTTAAATCTAATGGTTCAGATAGAACATCGTGTCTTATAAATACCCTTCTCCTTTTATCTTTCACTCTTTAATGAATCATCGCAAACTTTTGCAATTTGAGCAGAAATTTAAACCTTTAGTCTTTTTGCTTAACCAACAATCTCAAACTTTTAACAGTGTCCATCTCTTCCTCTAAGTGGATTTTTTTTTTGCTTTTCATTTTGATTCCATATCAAATTTCAATTTGAAATTGATGTTTGAGTAGTTTTTTTATTGTTCTTCTTCTTCCACTGTCACCTATGAATTCATTGTTATAGGCTGGACCTTATGCCCTCTGCCTTTGAAACAACATGTTGGAATTCAAAATGCTCACTGTGGACGAGGCCATCGCCCGTCGCTTGGCGGAGGAGAAGTTGTCGGAGCGGAGAGGAGGACTACTGCCCCAGAGACTACTAAGGATATTGCTGCCAAGGGGAAGGTTGAAAAAGCGGCTAGGAGGGGAAGGCTTGAGGGGGAGATAGTCTGGATGAGGGAGGTTGAAACCGGGAACAAGGAGGTGGCTAAGTAAAAGGATTCCCACATTGTCCATCACCACTGTTTTACCTAGAAATCTCTTACAAAGGAGAAGGCCAAAGTGTCGGGGAGTGGAATTATAGGCTCACGGCCATGCTTAAGCTGATCTTCGCCCCCAACTATCACCTTCTCTCAACCGTCAACTTTCTCTCGTAGGAGCAATACGATGATGTGCGATGGGAGGTGACGGATGAAATGGTGGCTGCTGACAGGGTACCTCCATAAATGCTTACTTCAAAGAAGATTTCCTTCCTAACCCATGCCCCTAACGGAGAACCAGCATATGCGGCCCCATAGGTGGAGAAGGAAATGATGTATGACGACCGCCTTACACCTTCGGTACCCAGTATATCTGAGTGATGCACCATGGAGGTACCCGGCCGATATAAGGCGGTAGCCAAGGATGTGAAGAAATAAAAATCCAAATATAGAACCTGTAGAACATCTCATAGTACACAGATAAAATATAATATAACAACATAGATGTAAAACATGCGAGATAGTAATATAATCAAATGAACCATAAATAAGAACATCGGAGTGCATATGGGTTATAGACTATACAAAAAACTGAAATAAAGAGTTTATACATCCCAAAATTCCAAAATAAACTCTACAGCTGTCTCTCAAAATACGAGTACCGACATAGCCCCACAGTACTGCACAATGGAATATCAGAGATAGTAAGCTCCAAAATAGATATATGAAAGCAAAGCTTCCTGCTCATACTCCGTACAGCTCTATGCGCTATCCAGACCTGTCATACCTAATCTACTCATTTAAGAGTACCTGAAATGAAAAGAAGTAATGCATAAAACCATGGGTCAGACAATAGTCTAGTGTGAGCAATACATCGTCTCAAAAATACTATAAAAATTGTATGTAGTAGACATGGACATAGGGTATGAAGAACCATACCTGACATGTCCCTACATCCAAAGAGCTAGCACATAACAGTCAATATATGCTAATCTACTACTAAAACCATATAAGCGTACTGCAATCTAAGTGCACTGTCCAATGTCTAGGTATACGGTCGAAGATATCTACATTGTGTGACACCCTAGAGACAATAAACAACCATGGAAAACATAGCATCTATCAAACAATCCTCACCATCACTCGTGTGCGTTGAATGTATGATAACTCGTATGGCATAATCAAAAACTAGGGACCCAGCCCGACTTCATTGGTGCTCGAATCCATGCCACTCTGAAATGCTAGGAACCAGGCCCAGAATTGCAAAGCACAGAGTAATCTACCATCGTAAATCTGGATAAAATCACAAATCCAAGTAGGCGTCCCCACATACCCCTTCTTTAGAAAAACACTAGAAGCCTCTGAGTTATCAACAATCCCTTTGCATGCGTCTCCATAATGGAACTCAATCGTTATTCCATCACGACTATCTCTATAGTAGGACACAATCGCAAATCCCACTCGCAAGCTACCATCATTGAACTTGTCTTTGTGGATCATCGCCACGATTCCCATCGTTAAGTCATCACTTTCGGAACACCTCTAGACACCCATCGTAAGTTGTAGAGCCATCGGGTCAAAGTTCCAAAATCGTTAGCATCGTCGTGTCGAAGCACTACACTATGGCTTCACTTGTCACTACATGAAATCCAAGGCCATTTCGAGTCGTTTGGAGTCATTTACTTCACTCCACATCATCCACTAGACCCCGGAGCAAGTCCCGAAGTGTTGATGCCAAAAATAGATCACCACCCAATAATAGATTGTAGGGAATCTATGAGATCTAGATCTAGCATATAGCAGTTGAAATAAAAAAGTAAACAATAGAAATATAGCAGCAAGACACAAGATTTTATAGTGGTTCGGCAATCTATGGCCTACATCCACTTTATAGCTTTGCTGCTTACCGATCCTGTATAGTTTGTTTGAGATTACAAGATATTTAAAAGAGAACTAGTCACAAGTACAAGGTTTAAACATATTCTAAATCCTAGAATTGCCTAAAGTAGCTTCCTTGGTGACTATTGTATGGAGATAGAAGATAATGAAGAGACAGAGCTTTCGCATAGTGATGGTAGAACTCCGATCTGATTTTGATTGTTCCATGGTTTGTATTTATAGAGGCAGCAGTTATTGAATCAGAAGCCCACTGCCAGAGAGGTCCAGATATCGGTCTAGAGTTGTATAGAAAGTTTTGGGAGCCACCGAGTTAAGGTGATGACTTGGTATCGAGTTATCCCCATAACTCGGTGCTGAGTTATCCCCTTAAGGGGAAAATTGCCCAACTTTCTTGCATTGTATTTCTGGCTTCATTTTGGGGTGCTCCATGTATTTTCATAGATTGATGACTTTTTTTGACGGTCTTTCCTTCATAACTTAGTTTGTTCTATAGTTTACAGAAGCTAACTCTTCGATTCTTGAGATCAGTTGTCTGGAATTCTATGAAATTGCTAAAGCTTGTCTATAAGAGCTGGAGAATCACTTATGCAAAGTTAGAGATGTTGGGGATGAAGCATTATAACTCATCACAGACTCGTAGCCATGACTCGATGCCTAGTCATCCACTTAGCACATTTCTAGTCCAATTTTCCCCATGATATTTCCTTTGTCTATATGAGCATTCCTACTAAGTTTTGAGTTGTTTCGTATTCATTTTGATGTTCAAACTTCTATAGACTTCCGCTTGGCTAAAAACCTTGTTGAAATTTGCCCCATAGAGTATGCTTTCATTGAAGACTAAGCGTGCTCTGGAATAGGACAAATCCTATATTACTAGCATGTGAATTCTAGTCGATCATTTGGATGTCTCGAGACGTTGCTTTTACTTGGTTAATTTCTGATTAGCTACTCATTTTGGTTCCAATCTGAATTCCAGTTCCCTGCACTAACGATGTAATCCTTGTTCCAAAGATCACATAATGCTTTAATTTGGCATGTAGGCTTCATGCATCAATTTGGAGTTGACCCGGGCAAACATGGATAACTCGGTATCGAGTTATCCCCATAAATCGATACCGAGTTATAGACTTGGTGAAATTTTCAGAAAACTACCCTACTTATATCACTTAGGGCCGAGTCTTCTCTTCACCTTTCATTTGCTATTCGTCTTCGAGTTTTTCTTTTGTTGACCTAACCCTAGCCGAATTATCCCAAACTCACCACCGACCTGTCTCCATTCAAGCTCTACCACATCCACTTGCTTCTGCCGCTACCTCCTACCATCGCTGATGCCTATACCAAGCTGCCACCATCTAATCCGCCACTAAGTGGACTTGAAACCGAGTTAACTCAAAACCCAAGGACCCGAGTTTAATTAAAACTGAAGGTTGGCCTTAGATTTTGAATTGATTTAGAGATCGGACTTGATAGTCTTGAGATGGCGATGGGAAGACGATGATTGGGCCTTGGTTGATTTCAATTTGAAAGGAGATGGCTAACTTTGGGTATGTATGATCGGTAATGAAACTAGGGTTCGCCTCGATTGAACGGGATTCCGAAGATGTGTTGCACTCTCCGGCTTTAATTTTCTACTCTCACGAAATTGACTAAGTCCCGATCGTCGAACTAATTCCAGTACAATAGTTTGCCTTGAATTCGAACATATTGGACAATTCCATCGCGTTGTCTTTCTATTTCTACATTTCCAGTGATCTTGAAAAAGAAAAACTTTCCACGTTGCTTCGAACAAGGAATCTGTTATCGATTTTCAATCGATAACGGGTAAGTACCAACAAATAATTTCAAAGTATGATATAGATCTTTTTTTTTAACACGAGCGAGCTATCTATATAGGATGGTCCATTTGCGATATTAAGACACTGGACTCACTTTGCATAGATAACACATCACACTTGCCCCGGTCAACACTTGGAATCTGATCGGTCAACACACGTCGGCTTCCTTTGGATTCAAAGCCTTAATCCCATGCAAATTCTACTAGAAATAAAGCATACCTGACTGTGTTGAACATCAAGTTTCTTTGTTCAGAATGACTCATCGATCTCCCCATTTTAAACCTGCTAAAGGATCTTTCTCTCCTTCAGAAGCTGGATCGTCTACAGCTCCGGCTTCACCTTCGAATCCAGCTAGAACCTACCAGCCCATGACTTTTGAGTCTTAATGTCAATTGGTTCTAGCCAGCCCAATAATACGTCAACTTCCTCCGGGCTGAGAATCATAACTGACCCATCGGAGCAGGTGCCTTCGAGCATGTTGGCCAGGTCGCTCCGAAACATTTGCATTCAGTACGACATCCCTAAAGATTACATTTGTTTGCTGTCAACAGATGAGCTTGCTCACAATCCCTCTCAAGGCTTCACAGCATGCAATCGTTACATGTGTCTTCGCTATGCTGTCCCACTGTTCAACTCGTTTTTGAGCTGCTTCGTGCAAGAGATTGGGCTTGCTCCATCCTAAATCCATCCAAATGGATATTCGTTGCTGAACTCGTTGTATCTTCTTTTTATGGACAAATTCGCACGACCTTCGACGTTCAGGGAGCTGACATACCTCCTACTGTTCAAGGCAAGGCAAGATTGCTCTTCCTATGTAATTATAGAAGCTTGGAGAGGTTGTAAGGTCATCTAAGGATTTCACAATAAATGCTCTACTTTCAAGAATGGGTATTTCTTCATGCATTTCCCGGAGGGATTCAATCGCTTATGGCTTATGGGAAGTAAAATCTTCTTCTTTTGTTTATCCCGTGCCAACACTTCTGAATCACTAACTTAGTGTGTGTCTCTTTGCAGTCTTGCTTAGTCATGACTACAGGGAAGAGCATAAGGGAATGCTCAATGATTTGAAGGTTGTGGCAAAAAACGATGGACTGTTGAATTCCTTTTGACAGATGCCAACTTGCGAGAATATGGGCTGCTTCACCCCGGGAGATCTACCGACATCGAGTTTCCAGCACCAAGAGGCTTTAGGATAAACACTTGTTCCATTTCCCCCACTCGTGGCTCTGATGAGAATGCTAATGGGGATGCATCTCTTCCATTGGGTGAAGTACAACCTAAAGAAGTTCCCGAAGTTGATGCAAATTTGCCTTCCAAAGAAGATGTCCTAAGGGACAGGGATAGAGTAGTTAGGATGTCCCCGATCCTAGAGGAAGATGAGCTGGTCTAGAGGAGAGATGTGAAACAATCAATGATAGTAGAAGAGGAGGAAGAGGCTTCCAATGATGATGGTGATGGTGATTTTCATGCCATATAGGAATGGGATGAGTCCTGCAATGAATCACTGGAGATGATCCTCGATCTTCCCGACTTACCTTCTCCTAAGTACTAACTACCGAAGCATTAAGTCCTAAGACCCCCATTTCTCCTCTTCCAGAATAGCTAATTACTGAAACTTCTCAATTGATTAGAGACCAAATTACGGAATTCCCCGTAGGAGATTCGACACGTTCGTGCCCTCTAAGAGACGTCTCCATTAATTTAAGCGAGTTTGGGGGTTTCACAATTAGTAAGATGATTGGTAAGATTGGTTCGGATATCAACCTATCTCTGGGTTTTTTCATAAGTGAAGGTGGAGAGACTCTAACTTTGAAACCATGCCAATATGGTGGGTAGAGTGTATAGGGGTCATTGGCACTACACACTTCACTTTAGAATCACGGACACCCATTTCTGCATTGATTAAAGTTCTGAAATTCTAACATTAACTCGATTCTTTTCTCGTTTCAGGTTCCATAGGTTATGGACTATTCAATCAGTTATATTAACACTCCAGTTCCTGTGGGGATTGGACTCCGGATCTGACTCAACACCCCTAACGCGAGACTGTAGAGGAGAGAAGGAAAAGGAAAAATAGGGATGCTGAGGATGAAGCTCGTTGTGCGGAGAGAGATCGAAAGAGAGGGAAGAAGAGAAGAAGGGATGGTGAGGGTGATGCCACGGTTGGTACTCACAAGCGCTATAAGGATTCTCATGATCGTCATGGAAATACATCATCCATTACTCCTCGTACCGAGGCTAAGACTGCTGTGATGCAGGAAATCCCATCCTCTTGGGACATAACTTCTACTGCTACTCTTACTTCTTCTAAGCATGGTGAGAAGTACACACTTCCACCGAGGCCATCTCAGCTTCAGGACGCTTACCCACATTTGTTCTTGCGTAGGGTTAAGTTTTATCAGAATATAAAGCCCACGAACAAAGTTGACTTACTTCGAAATCTTGATACATTCTGTGAGGACTTGGAAGCTGGGTTAGAGTGGCAACGTCTAGTTCGAGCTCTTTTTGATGTGAATCGCATGAACTACCGAAAAATTCTCTCTTTTGAGGCAAAAAGGGATTATCAGAACCTAATGATCAAGGATCGCGATAATGAAATAGCTCGGCCGAAGACTGATAGAGACGCAGCCTTAAAGGGGAAGACTGCAAGTGACAAGTTGCTGAAGGAAACATCCCAGGCACATGAAAGAGCGCTCCTTATGATTAAAGACCATCTCAAAGGCGATCATGAGGAATCATTCAAAATAAAAGAGCGAATCATTGAGGGTGAAAATGCCATCAAAGCCCGAGACCAGATTATCGCCGAGCAGGCCACAGAACTCGCTGACGCCACAAGGAGAATGCAAAATTTGCCAAGGAGAGGGAACATGTCAAATTTGACAAATTGGCAGTCGGGATTGATCATTTATTCACTCGATTGAAACTTTCAGACCTTCAAAAAGCTTATGATGACATGATGACTCAGATGGATGCGAATGTGCTTCACTTTAATACTTTCATCATCATGAATAAAGGAAGTTTGAAGTGGATAGGAGACAACTGCCCCTAGACTCTTGCCATTATTTAGAACGAAGTAGTGGTTAAGTCAGAACGAGCTGGGGACATGTGCTTCGAAGAGGAACTCATTATCATTTATCTCAGTTAGATATTGACTTCCTTGTGGCTGGCAGAGAAATTCTAAAAGAGGAAAAGGAGAAGAAGGCCGCTGCTAAAGCTCTTGCCGGCCAAGTTCTTTGGTTCAGGGTGAGACATCTGCTTCCAAATCCTAAGAGCTAACAACGACCATTCCTGCATCTATAGGGGTCATTTCTACAATCACCCACGCTCTTTCAGCTTTTGAGGCTCTGCATGAGCCGTACCTTCCATTGGTTATTGGGCGACCCATTGAAATGGAAACCGATGAAGGGGGCTTCGAAGTTCAAATTCATGATCAAACTCTTGGTTTAGGTATTTCTCTCATTTCTCTAGTGCTCCAGAAGCTTAAATTCGCTTTGGAGTCCTTTACTAAACTATACAACTATGTTTCCCAACCTGTAGTTCGATCACTCCCACCTCCTTCTCCAGCTACACATGGCTCAGGAGTCGTTGCCATCTTTACCGCTTCCACCATTGTCTCCGCAGCATTTTCAGGTTCAATTCCCATTTCGAGCTCCGAACCTGGTCTTGACTCTAAGCAAATAGGATCATTACAAAATTTGGAGGACGTCTTTGTGTCTCAAGAAGAGGATGTATTGATCACAAGTGGGATGGATGGACCCAACCGATAAGAAGATGATGACGGAGAGGATACAGAAATAGACCGAAGAGAAAATGAAGTTGAACACGAAATCAGGCGTCACCAAGCCTATAGTTCTCCTATTTACAATCAAGATTGGCAAGCTAAAATCCAGAGATGTGGCAGGCAGATCTATAGAACTTGATCTGGTGCCAGAGAGGGGTCTATTCATTTCGAAGGTTAGCCTCCATTTGGGAAGAAGAAAGGCGAAAAACAAAAGATCATCCCTCGGTGTGGTAGTAAGAAGTGATGTTGTGGGCAAGTGCTGGTGGAGTACTTGTAGTTATTAGAGTGTTTTTGGTGTCGACCGAGTCTGTACTTTTCCTTTTCTTTTGAGTCTTAAACTGCCGATAGGATGCGGGCACAACCCCCACTGTTTGCCCTGTACATACATGATATAAGTAATGAAAGATTAGCGTTTTTGTTGTAATCTCTCTTATGTACTTTTCCTATATTCATGTACTGTGCCTACTTGTGTATATAATACGATTGCCCGTTCTGCAATTTCCATATTATGTATTGTTGTTTTGTGTGATGAAATGTGCGTATTTACTACAACGATGTGCATGTAGATAGTGTAATTCTTAACTATTTAGCATACTGTTCTACTTAGTTCTGCTTTGATTACCAAAATACTTCGTTTGGAGTAACAAAACTATGGTATATTTCAATTTAGCCTACTCTGCGGCCGTTTTCAATTTTAGCATTAGTATCTGTGGCCCCTACTCCATAAGGATGGTTATTCCAAATGCTAGACTTTAGCACTCGATAAGAGACTAGGTATTCTGGACAACACATTTGGTTGCCCCTAATCTGAGTTGTATGGTGATTCCTTGACCGTGATAGAATTTTTCCAAATTCAGTGCTGAGATCCTTTTCGTGTATCCATTTCTATCTCTAGAAACTTATGCATGGACAGCTCGAGTCCTTGGATTTCCTTTCGATGTAGCCTCGATGGTTTTGAATCTTCAAAGACACTACCGGAGCAATGTTGATTCACGGGAAGCTAGGATTGATTTTCCACCTATCCTGTAATCGAGAACTTTCCTAGTGTTGCTGGATAAACATCGGTACTTAGAAAATTTGACGGTCTCTCAGTGTTACCGAGGTAACATTGATAGATAGAAAACGAGACAGTTACCCAGTGTTGCTGGGGGAATGCTGGTACCTAGGCAGTTATGATCGATTTTCCTCGTTTATCAGGTAGTTTGACTCGATTTTCTCCGTCGACTCGGGAGTTTTGGGAGTCCATAATTCTTATTCGGGGATTAAGTAGTATTTTCTCTGTCGTGTTGCTTATTTTGGGGGCACACAGGGAGATTTCTTACAAGAATGCGTTCCATCGATTCAAGAAGTGAAGTGCGGCTTACTGTGTGGTGTATAGGGAGATGGGCCTTCCCAAGGTTGCTAGAACAACGTCAGTTCTTAGAAGACGTGGATTGATTTTCCCCGTTGGTTTTGAACCATCGATCCAGCTAAGGTAACATCGGTTCTCAAAGGGTTTGGATTGATTTCCCCGTCCACTACACCAGAAAAGGCCTTTCGTAGCGTTGAAAAAACGCTCCAAAACTTTTAGTAGCATTTCAGTAAACGTTGCGATACGACATGCAACTAAATGTCTGAAATTTTTTGTTGCGTTGTAGAAAATGCTACCAAAACATGAGATATTGTAGCCATTTAAAAACGCTACGAAAGTTTATTTCTATAGCGTTTATCAACTGCTACCAAAGTTAACATTTTTTACTTTTTCCTTGCATCTTCTTTGGTTTTCTGTAGCAGTTTATTCTGCTGCTTTATACATTTTTTTTAGCGTTTATACCTTTTCGGGTAAATTTTTGGAAAGTTCACGTTTATTTCCGCAGCGTTTGTAAAACGCTGCTAAAAGTTATTGGCTATTTTATAGCATACTTTACACACCCAATTTTCTATTAATGGCTTGTACCATTTCTAACTATCACTCGCATAATAGTTATATTAAAACCGACAATCAACCACATAATCGTCGTATTCAACCCAACAATCAATCACATAATCGTCGTATTCAAACAATGGAAAAAACATGTCAATCACATCATCAAATATGATATCCATAACCATTTCGATAATAGTTTTTCAATAAAATGAGCAAATTCACATAAAATCCATAAACAGTCATAAACAATTTTACACAACTAGTACTAAAAAACTGTTATAATATATATAACAATTAAAGCCATGTTCATTACTTGATTACCCATAATTCTTTGTTGTAGCTGGCTTTACTCCAAAAATCCAAATTACATGTAGACAAGTTTAACAATCAACAAATGATTATGAAAGTTCTTTAAATATTTAAGGTATGTCAAACATCCTTCGTTAAACTTTATTAAATTAAAATAATTTTTATAAAACTTTGTTAACTTAGTTAAATTTTTATAAAACTTGGTTAATTTTTATAATAAACTTATTTATTTTTTATAAAACTTAGTTAACTGGGTTAAATTCTAATAAAACTTAATTAATTTGTATAATTTTTATAAAACTTAGTTAAATTATATAAAACTTAGTTAATTTTAAAATTTTGGTTAATTTTTATCAAACCTAGTTAATTTTTATAATCGTATTTAAATTTTATAAAATTTAGTTAATTTATTCAAATTATTGTTTATTGTTATTGTTGTTGTTGTTATTATTATTAAACTCTTAAATTATCTCAATTGTTAAAACTTAAAATGTCATAACTTATATTTTAATCAACTTAAACCTATAAATTATCAAACTTAAACTCTATTAACTTAGTTAACTTTTATAAATTATCTCAAACTTATAAATTTTTCATAAACTTAATTAATTTATTATTATTATTATTATTATATTTGCAAACTTAGTTAATTTATTATTATTAATATCGTAAACTTAGTTAATATTTATAAACTTAATTAACTTAGTTAATTTTAATAAACTTAGTTTTTGTTATTATTTTTGTTATTATTATTATATAAAACTTAGTTGACTTAGTTAATTTATTATTATTATAAACTTAGTTAATTTTTATCAAACTATAGTTTATTATTATTATTATTATTATTATAAACTTAGTTAATTTTTTTATCAAACTTAGCTTTTTATTATTATTATAAACTTGTTATTTTTTGTAATACTTAGTTGATTATAGCAGAACCTTCATTGATTACAGCAGAAGAAAAGGTTGATTTTTATCTAATCTAAATAGCCAACTGAAACCAACCTTCGAACACAAACAAATCACATACCTTTTTGACAAACTGAATTTATTAGGGATAAGTTAATTACATGCAGTTCTGTATGATGTTGTTCTTGCCATATTTTGATGTCACTTTGTTGCCTCCATGCCAAGTCTATCTTGCTGCCCTGTTGTGATGCCCCTGTTACTGCCTACTACACATGCCTATTCTATAGCTATTTCATATGAGCTTATCAAATGCTTCTATCTCACGCCATGCAGCAGCCTTGTCTTTTCTCTGCTTATGTGCATGTTATTTCAACTCCAATGTAGCCATTGCAACAGGCCTCGCGTCCACTGATTTCATCCCAATCATTTACATGCAGCTCAACTTCGTGCAGTTCTCTGCCTTACACCCCCGGGCATTTTCAGCTCTAGTTGCACTTCTTCAATATAAGCATACCAACAATCACTTAGAACCTCAATTCATGTATATTCATACCAGCAATTACAGTTCCAGATTAAACTCTACCACGATACACTAGCCTCTACCACACATTTTAGTAATACTACTGTATAATACTACCACATAGCAACCACTCAAAAATATCTCACCTGGCTTCAGTCACATAGCATCTCACTGCCTGGATATTCATTCACCGTGATCCACTTCATATTCAATCACCACTCAAACACAATTCAATTATCTACTCCCGCCTGCATCACTATTCAGCCACCATTTACATAGCACTATAGATATTGTGCCTGCATTTTAGCTTCGGTTTGCGCTCCAGTGTTTGTATCTACACTTCAGATCCTGCCAGCATTCAAATTCCTTCTTGCATATATTTGTTAAATAGTTTATTAAAAAATAGAATTTAGTAAAACTAGACATATATTTTTTCATATCCTTTGTCCCACTTACAAATATATGCTAAATCTAGAATCGAAAATAACGAAAGTGAAAATGTCTTAACTTTATACATATGAATATTTCACCAGAATAGACAAAAGCTAACTCCCAAACTATTTGCATACAAGTTTAACAATTACCTATATATAAGTAGTACAAAAGTCAGTAAGAAAAAATGAGAAAATGAATTTTAATCACTGATTCATCAGGAATTGAACCTTACTGACCAGAAATTCATCTAGCGCTTAGCTACTATATGTTATGGGAAGTTACAGGCTAGCCTAACTGTATTTTCGGTTTCCTAAAAAATAACTAGGGAACAAACAGGAAAATTTCACTGCAACAAACAAAACACATAATATAAAATGATGACATGCAAGAAAATATCGTAAGTGGATTATTGTATTAACCAAGGAGATATTTTACCTGCATGGACTAACATAGTACATCATGAATATTGTGAGTTCCAGGGTACACCTTTTCTTTTCATGAAGATTTCCATGAATATTAATCTTGATGCTTCACCGATGGCAATGCATTATATTCAAGACAACAAACTTCAAACCTCGTGTACGACATATCCACGCCACGTCACTCCACGATCAAGTCACAATCAAATACCATCAACTCCCAAATCCTATTATATTTCTCGATAAAATAAACTAATTAATCAATATGAAATTAGTCTAAATAAATCTAAAATGATGTACTATATAAAAGAAACATAATTTCCCTAAATGATATAGTTTATTATTCCTTGAATTCCCACAGTATTTGTGTACTCACTCCTATATAAAAGAAACTTCAAAACTGAAAATCTCATACAGTAATAGTTCACCAGTCCATTTTACGTGAAGTAAAAAAATGATATGATAAAGATAAAAAGAAAATTCAAAATTGAAAATGCCATACCATACTAATAGTTCCTATATATATGAACCATGCATATGCTCATTCTTCACCACTCGAGTTTTAACCTCACCTATCAACAATGCTGAAATATGTACAATATCCTGCTCAGAGTACTCATCTTATCTTTTCTCTATTCGCCATAGGCACTTTTGCTGTTTTATCGAAAGCCACCTACAAAACTCGTGAGAGTCAAATTATTTTAAGAAGCAAGTGCATACGATGTATTATAGATTATTTTTCCATTGTCTATACCTTGAGCTTGTTTATCAAGCTTCTACTTCAGTTTTTCCTTTGTGAAAACTTAGTAACAAAAAGTATAGTATTACTTGTAAGTTCTACGCTTATATTTCGTTGGAGATGCTCTAACTCTAAGATTATAGAAATAACAATTTCAATAACTCACTACCATACCTGTTAACTTTACATCTTTACAGTTAACTTTTTCATCAAAATCTAGTTTGCTTAAGTACAAGAAATCCTAAGTATTTCAAAAATACAACCATACCTGCGCTCCTGGAATACCACCAATCAAAAAGGAATCTTGTTTCATTCCATTACATCTACTGGCATATCAACTACAGAAACTAAGGGTCAATTAGTATGTTTATATCATAATAATATATCATATAATATAAATTTACTAATATATTAAGATGTATGTTTATGGAGTGTCCTTGGTCCTGTTAAAGATTTTTTGAATATCTAAGTAACTTCTAAGGGAGCTCTACTGTGCTGAAATCTCCCCCTTTTTGAACTATCAACAAAATGATTTATTGCACTCAACTTTCACTACCACTAGTCTACTTCAATGCTTTAAGCCTTTAACCTGACGAGGCATCCTTAATATTCCATCAAGATGTTTTATACCCAAATAATTCTGAATCTTTTTAGTAAAAGTTCTCAACAATATTAGTAAAAATATTTGCTTGTATTTTGCATTTCTAGTCAAAGTCTCAACAATATTAGTAAACTTACATGAATGTATTGTATTTTGCATTTCTAGTCGAAGTCTCAACATTATTAGTAAAATTACTTGACTGTGTTTTGCATTTCAATAGTTCAGACTTCAGATGTACAAAAAGAATTCTATGTTTTCTTCAATTACCTAAGTTTTTATATAATTATATTCATAAACAATATACGGATAATATAATGCTGTTCTTGCTTCACTATATTCATAAACAACATGCTTCATATATAATGCTTCACTGTATTCATAAACAACATAATATTGTTCTTCTTGCTTCAATATATCCATTATATTCATAAACAACATGCTTCACTATATAATGAGGTTCTTATTGTTGCAAGCTCAAGCTTGCTTGCAACAGCAAGCTTGCTAGCTTATAGCAAACTTGAGCAAGCTTGCTAGCTTACAGCTTGTTGCAAGCTCAAGCTTGCTAGCCAAGCTTGCTTGCAACAACAAGCTTAGTTGCAAGATATGCAAGCTCAGGCTTGCAAGTTGCAAACCTGCAAGGTTGCAACTTGCAAGCCTACAAGTTTGCACAAGTTGCTTGCATATTGTAGGCTTGCAAGCTTGTTATAGCATTCGAGGTTTGTTTAATTATGAAACTATTTATTATTCTCATCACTGATGTATAATTATGTTTCTTTTGTAGAGGTAGATTTGTGGAAAAAAGATGCTTAACTGCTCTATGGAAAAAGAATGTAACAATTATCTCTAATGATATTTGTATTTTTTGTTGTTAGTTGTAATTTAAAACATGAATATGCTTCTATGTTTTATATTCTATGTTTTTTTATGATGGAATACTCTTGGAGACTTTGTTGCATGGAATTTCATGTGGCCTACATGTATTTGTTTTCATGTTATGTGGTTGTCATATTTTGGTGACATTGTTAAAATATAGATTATATGGAGTTTGTGTGATATAGTCATATTGCTGTTATCATGTATTGAGCTGTTTTTGTCATTTTTATGGAAAAAAATAGTTATAGTATCTAATTTTTAGATATTTTCAGATATTTTCAGATATCTGGAAATATCCATATCCGATATACATTTCTAATTTTCGAATATTTGATATCCGATATCCATATCTGTTAGTTTAATATCCATGGATATCAGAAACAGATTAGGAAATGGATTTCCAATTCCAGATACAAATACTGATACATCACTATCCATATACGATTGCATCCATTTACAGGCCTACTAGCTAATATTTTAATATGTTCACATATGATATTAGCTTTTTAAAGTCAGAAGATTTTTTATACAAAAGCAAAAACAATTTTAATTTTGGCAGTTAAATATAATACTCTAAAAATTGGAGAACACTAATATGGCCAAAGATAGACAGAAATGAAAATAATTCCTTAAGGCTCATAGAATCGAGAACATGCACTAGCAGCTCTCTTGAAAAATTAGGAAGTAATAACATAAATTATGTATACAATTCAGGTATCTAACATACAACTGTCATTACATAATTTTGGTTTATGTCAAAAAATTACCAAGTTTTTCAACATATTAGTGTAAACCAAAGCCTACAGTGCATCAAAACAAAAATTATGTGAAGTTAAAGAGAAATCCTTTAACCCTAAAGATTATGTGAAGGCATAATATAACCCTTTATCTGGTATTCAAAGAACATGGATGCATTTCATGCAACTAAAGAAAAAGGAACATACACGACTCTGGAAAGAAATAAGTGTGTAATTATACCAAGAAGATACCTTTATAATAATTTCATGCTTTATTTCATAATTTGAAGCTTCTAATAGCATCTTTCCAGAAAGTCAGATTTGACAGCTAGGTTGCAAAGAAACTACCTGTAGTAAAATAATATAGTACTTTTGTAGTGAATCAAAGCAAGCATACCAATTGAACAAAATTTAATATTTAATTTTCAATGCAAATTCTAGAACTATACATTTATCTACCTGTAGCCACTGTGGAAAGCCACAACATGCTTTCACATGCAACTTAGAAGAATCTCCAGCCTCCTAAGACTGCATGCTGACCTTTTTTTATATTGGTGCACTAAGATCTGCTTGGAAAACTAAAAACATAAAAATGATGTATACTCATTGAAGAGCTATTGATTTCTTGGATCTGATAGAAATGTTAACTATTCAGCATCACATAGTATTAGTGATCATTGAAGAGCTATTGATTTCTTGGATCTGATAGAAATGTTAATTATTCAACATTACATAGTATTAATGGTGCTTAAATGCTAGCATAGTACCGATGCTAGTATAAATTTGAGTGATTGCATTTGAGTGATTTGGTTTGCAGGTGGGATAACCTCATCAGAATGCACACACATATTTTTAAGCGTTAGTATTAAAAATTTACAATACATATGGCTTCTCTAAACTTTATGCATTATACTCTTAATACCAGGATATTTATATGTTCAATCTGACCATTCAATCTTTCTCTCGTGTAACCTCAAAGGTTAACAGGATACTCTTTATGCTCAAACTCATAGGCAGTTTTATCGTGTGTCTCTATGACCTACTCCTGTGTAACAAAATAACATAAAAAATAGTCACAACTTCAACTACTCATAATTAGATTTCCCATATATGCAGGCTTATATAAAATAACATCAAAAATAGTCTCTATGGCCTACTTCCGTCGGATAACACCAAGTGGGTGCTAAATTTAGTTTAAAAATGAATCCATTTTCATAGAGAAAAGCTTACCAAAATTAACTTACCCTATAAGTGGTCTACTGTCTATCTTGTAAATCCACAAAATTGAAAACTAACGAGATATTCAACTTCATATTTTGTGCTGCAGCAGTGGTCATCCAAAATAGTGTAATAGTCGTGAGAAAACCACTAGAAAACTAACAAAAAATTGTGACTTCATAGGGCAGAATCGACTGACATGGGTCAACCGGTATCGTGCTGCATAGGTGTAATATATTAGCAGATGAATCATTGAACTTGATGGTTGATCCGAATCTTATAGCAATCTAATAAGCATCAATTCGAATTCTGAATTAAAATTTCATTCAAATTTGAAAAAAATTGAAAACTCAATGAATAAATAAGAAGCTCACCAACGTGGTGCGCATAAGAGGTTAATAACTAAAGCGATGTTGTGGAGGCGGTAGGTTGGCTAGATACTAAAGTGGTGATGGGAGGAGGTTCTAAGTTGAAGACAAAACAAGGTATATTGTTTTACGAAATATGATTAAGAGAATTTACTTTCTGTTTTGGATATGAGAGAAGCTTAATTTAGGGTTTTAGGTGATTTGAACAAAAGACGTGAGGGAACAAAAAAAATAAAGAAGGAAAGCGAAAAAGATTTGCCGCCTTATAAAATGTTGGGCGGGATTAGTTCAACAGCATTGATTTTTCTAATTTTTAACATAACAGATGCACTTGTTGATTAAAAGCTGCTATATAATGCATCGAATAATATATTTTCTTGTAGTGGTCGATCCAGTGGTTTGAGTCTATTTTCCCTATCGACTCGGCGGTTTGCTTTCAAGAACGCAGTTCCATTGGTTCAAGAAGCGAGATTTATTAATAAAATGTAAGAAAATGCAAGTCTCGCCTATTTACAATGCCCCAGTGTTCTTGGGTGACTTATTTGTGAAAATATGAAATATATAAATAGATATTAAATAAAGTAGTGTCGCATCAAGTCGCTGTTCCAAGCACGGGGAATCGAAATTCCATCGACCGTTGTTAGCTTGAATGTTCCATCTCCAAGTTTTTGGCCGATCACTTAGGGTGCTTTCCAATTCAGGCCAAATGTTCTTGCACCCAGGAAGATTCATTTCAGGATCAGATCTCCCATTTCAAAGGTGCGATTGCGAAGCTTGGTGTTGAAGTGTCGTGCCTCTCTTTTCTGGTGAGTAGCAGTCCTCGATTCAACTTCCTCCCGCTTCTCATCGATCTAGTCAAGTGACTCGAGCAACAGTTGATCATTTTTTCTTTGATTGAAGTGTCTTCTACGATGAGAGGGGACTTCCAGTTCCACTGAGATCATAGCTTTTGAATCGTATGCTAGAGCGAATGGTGAATGTCCAACCATAGATTTATTTGTCATTCTGTAAGCTCATAGTGCAAGCAGAAGCTTATCAACCCATTCCCTTTAGCTTTTGTTAGCCATTTCTTCATGGTGGATTTGATGATTTTGTTCACTGCCTTCACTTACTCATTTGCCTATGGGTGTGCTACTGCAGAAAAGCTCCACTCGATTCGGTAACACTTGTAGAAGTCTTTGAATTCAGCACTCTCGAACTGAGTTCCATTATCTGTAATGATTTTTTATGGTACTCCAAACCTGCAAATAATGTTTCTTGTTACAAAGTTAGTCACTTTTTTAGTAGTAATTGTGGCAAGCGGTTCCGCTTTAGCCCATTTTGTAAACTAATCAACTGCAACGATAGCATATTTGGCTCCTCCTTTTGCTGTTGGTAGTACTCCAACTAAATTGATTCCCCAGATCGAAAACGGCCAAGGGCTGGCCATTTGCGTAAGTTATGAATATGGGGATCTCGGGAACTTCGCAAACCTCTGGTATCGATCACACCATCTGGTGTAGTCTATTGCATCTTTGTTTATTATCGGCTGGAAATATCCATAGTGGAGAGTCATTTTTGCTAGCGTTTATGCCCCGATGTGATCATCACAGCTGCCTTCGTGGATCTCCATGAGGATCGTTCTAGCTTCAACTTTGGTTACACACCTAAGTAAGGAAACAGAGAACCCTCTCCGGTACAGCACTCCATCCTACATTACGAATCATGGCGCCTTCCAAAGGAGCTTCTTTCGTTCATTTCGATCCTTGGAAAGCATTCCTCTAAGTAGATAGTCCTTGATCAGTGTCATCCATGATTCCTCTTCTTCCACGGTTCTAGAACCCAATCGACATCCATTTGATCGATACTAGGTATAGATAATACTTCTATTGAAACTAGTCCCAGTGACCATGCATCTCCGAACTGGCTAGTTTAGCTAAATAATCGACCTTCATGTTCTGGTCCTTGGGAATATGGGTTATCATGTAGTGTTCAATGTCATTGAGCAATTCTCATGCTTTTTACAGGTAAGGGGAAAGATTTGTCCCCTTAGCTTGGTACTCCCTCTTCACCTGGCAGACGACTAGCTAAGAGTCACTATAGATATGAAGTGCTTTTATTCCCAATTCCTTCATAATTTTTAATCCCGCTATTAATGCCTTATACTCAACCCCATTGTTAGCAGCAGGAATTTCCAACCTTAGAGCATAGCAGATTGATCGTCCTTCGGGAGTTTCAAGCACAACTTTCGCTCCTGAGCAAAATTCGTTTGATGCACCGTCGACAAACAACTTTCGTTGTGATTTATGACCATAATATCTTCCTCCTCATCATCCCGAATTGTGAACTCAACGATGAAGTTAGCAAGTGCCTATCTGCTGATTGCTCTTCGGGGGTGATAAATTACATTGCATTGACTTAACTCAATGTTCCTTTTCATAAGTCGCCCAAAGTCTAGGGTTGGCAGAGCACTTATTTCAAGGGTTGATTCATCAACACTTTGATTGGTGAGCTTGGAATTGTGGTTGCAACTTCCTTAACACTATTAGCAAGAAATACGCTAGTTTCTCTAACTTCGAATAATTTCGTTCGGCTTAGGTGAACCATTTGTTGATATAATAAACTGGTCATGGAAGCCGAGCCTCCTCATGCATAAGTGCTCCACTTAGTACATGGGTAGACACTGTCAGGTAAATGAATAGATATTCTCCATTCGCTGGTTTGGAGAGAACCGTTGGTGTCTCCATATGTTGAACTAATTCCTCGAAAGTTGTCGGGCAGTTTTGATCCCAAAATTCTTTTTACCCTTCTTCAACACATTGAAGAACAGTAGGCACTTGTACGTCGCTCTGGAGATGAATCGGCTCAATGTTGCGATCTTTCCATTCAAGCTTTGTAACTCCTTCTTTACTGCAAGGTGACGATTTGCTCTGAATTGGCATCGATGCCCCATGCATTCACTATAAAACCAAGAAATTTTCCAGAAGCAACGTTGAAAGAATAATTCAACGGATTCAACCTCATTCCAAACTTCTGGAGGATCTTACATCTCCGAGAGATCGTCCAGGTGATTTCCAGATACTTGAGACTTCGTGAGCATGTCGTACACATACACTTCCATCGTTCGTCCAATCTGATTCTTGAACATTGTGTTCACAAATCTTTGGCAAGTAGCTCCAGATTTTTCAGACCGAACGACATTACACGTAGCAATACAACCCTAAGTCTATGATTAAGCTGGTGTTCTCCCGATCGGTTCATGCATCATAATTTGATTGTATCTGAGTAGGCATCCATAAATGAGAGTAGTTCATGCCCTATGGTTCCATTAACAAACTGATTGATTCTAAGTAGCGAAAAGCTATCCTTCGAGCAAGCTTTGTTCAGATCGAAGTAATCGACATAAGTCCGCCACTTCCCATTTTATTTTCGGACCAGTAAGGGGTTTGACACCCACTCAGAATATGTCGCATCGCTGATAAAGCCGTTGGCCAACAGCTTATCCACTTCCTCCTTCAATGCAGCACATCACTTCGGACCCATACTGCGTCTCTTCTGCCTCACTGGTGTGAACTTAGGATCGATATTAAGTGCGTGACACACTACCTCTGGCGATATCCCAGACATATCAGAATGCGTCCAAGTAAACACATCCAGATTGGTGTTAAGAAATTTTATCAATTCATTTCGCATCTTGATTCCAAGCTGCGAACCTATTTTCAAGACCCGAATTGGGTCGTCCATGTCAACAGGGATAACTACCGTAAACTCCACCGATGCTGCCCGCTCCTCCCATGAACTCTTCTTTTTAGGGTCCATAGTCTTGTCAAAGTGACTATGGTCCCCGAGCGAGGGGCCATTCTGAAATTGATGTGC
The DNA here is from genome assembly GCA_030737815.1 of Allium fistulosum. Lineage (NCBI taxonomy): Eukaryota > Viridiplantae > Streptophyta > Magnoliopsida > Asparagales > Amaryllidaceae > Allium > Allium fistulosum. The sequence goes on from CM060904.1 coordinate 1,085,127,395, forward strand.
TTGCGATTCATGAATATAGAGAGATTTCCCCACATTGTTTCACTTCTCCCGTCATTTGGCTTTTCCTAGTTCGGCTACATAACATTCTATTGCCATGCTTTGGCTTCCTCTTACTACTCCAACCCCATTCTCCATTGGGAATTTCATTATGAGGCACCATGGAGCCAATGCGATTCTAAAGTCAGCAAGGGCCGGTTGACCCAAGAAGGCATTGTAAGTGGAATATTCGTCAATTTTCACGAAGATTTGGATGAGTACCACACTTCGTTCTTTTTTTTCTAAGCTTTACGAGTAGATCAATCGTTCCAATGGGTTGTTTCAGTTCACCAGTAAACCCATAAATCTTCGTCCTGTAGGCGATCACATCCTTCATGCTTATCTTCATTTGATCGAGTGTTTGTCGAAAAATGATGTTAACCGAACTTCCACTGTCAACCAACACTCGGCACACAACTGTCGGCCCAATTCCAACTGTTACCACCATTAGATCAAGAGTTTGCACCTCTATACCTTTAGCATCCTAATTCTGGAATATAATGTTTACGGTTATCATTTTATGTTGTTTGGCCGGGGCTCTGTCTTAGATAGTGAAACAACTTTCTATAGGAGAATGCTTCAACGAACTAGCGTATCGCTCCATCTTACCCCAAATATTTTGCACTAGGTGAGGTCCTCTAATTATGGTACTTAATACCAGCCTTTGATCGGTTCGACAAGGCCCTTCTCTGCTGGGTCTGAACTGATTTCCTTGAGTATTCGGAACTGACCCATCAGATTGCTCAGGATTTTGCGATTTCTTCATGTACTGTTAGAGCCTATTGTTCCTTATCGGTTCCTCAATTAAGCCTTTCAAATGTCGACATTCATTTGTGCTATGCTCGTGAGTCTAGTGAAAGTGACAAAACTCCCCCAATCGCTTTTGTTGTTCAGACGCTTCCCTTTTAGGCGATTTGTTGTATCGCATAGTTCCCTGAGTGGAAAGGTAGATGTTCTCCGAGCTATCGTTCAGTGGCATATAATCTTTAGGCCTGAAATTCCTTAGACACTTCCCATTCCCATCGCACTTACTAGAGTTCTGATTCCTTTTTTTCAGATTTGCATTCTTTCACGTGTTTCCTGTAGTAGCTCCAGAGTTGTTTCCATCTTACTTAACCGCAACATTGCTCTGAACCACTTCCTTTGGTTGCTCGTCGATGGTTTTGCCTTTGATTATACTTGCTTCTTCCAATCTTAGAAACTGGTTTGCCTTTCGGTGGAATTCCTTCATGGTAATGGGTTGTTTTATTTTAATCCATCTACCAAAATCTGTATTTGGATGAATGGCTCGGACCAACGCCATAAATATCATGTCTTCCTTTGGATTGCTTACCTCAATAACTACGATATTAAATAGGTTTAAGAAAGCTTTCAATGATTCGTTGGGCCCTTGAGAAAAGCCAGATAAGGACATCACATCCTTTGATCGGGTAGTGTGAAGCCTAAACTGTTCGCGAAACTTTCTTGCCAACTCATCAAAAGTAGAAATAGACTTCGGTGTAAGTCTCGTAAACCATATGGAAGCAACTCCTTCCAAGAAGATAAGGAAACACATACAACAGATGACATTCGTAGCTCTAGCTCCATCCATATGCCATTCGTATTTAAACAATGTTGTTTAGGGTTTGTCGTTCCATTATACGATGGCATAGTCAGCATTATGAATCTTCGAGGATTTTTCTCTCAAAATATTTGTGGTAAAGGGAGTTCGGCTTTACACAAAACCCCAATCTCCATTTTTCCTACACTACTTTCCTCCATAAATCGTTTAAGCATGCATCGATGTATTCTTCGTTGGCGTAGTTATCTGCGGGTGGCTATCAAGGGTTGCCCCAAGTATTTGACTCGGCAAATGATCTTGGTTTGCTAACTAAATCCTAGGTTCTCCATTCTCCAGAAGAACCACTCCTGTAGCGTTATGATGGTGTGTTGTTGGTCTTACCATGGATGTCTAAGCTCTGATTCTAGCGTTTTGTCCATTAATTCTAGTATTCAATTCCAAGTCTCCACCATCAAGCTGCATATCATCTTCGGAGTCTGAAACGAGCACGGTGTCGCCTTCCTATAGAGTGTTCAGCTTGAATTTTGGGTTGGCTCCAAGTTGTTTTGGATTAACACCATCTTGTCCCCTTACAGGGAGAACCTCTCTACTTCCTCCTATAATGTCCCCTGTAGCTTCGGCAATTACTTGCTTCTGTCTTTGCTTTTCATCCCTCACGTTCGGTCCTGAAATGGAGGAATTTTCTTGTTCTATTGTAGGAGAAGTCACCCTTCTAGTTCTTCTTGTTGTCGAAAGTTGCAAAGTTAGCAATGCATCCATCTTATCCGTAAGAGCTTCTAGACTATCAGTAAATTTCCGGTTTAGATTGTTGATAATCTGATTAAACTCTTCTTTATTGATAACTTCATGTTGAGTAGAAGATCCAAGCAGCGAATTTCCATTGTTTACTTCCGTTTGGTGGATGTTTACTTCATCACCACCAATTGTTGCTTCTACAGATCTTCCGGATGCAGATTTTCCTTTCCTTGGAGCCATTGGAATAAAAAATATTCAATTTCTCCAAACAAACTTTCTAGATCTAACTTCTGGATCTTATGCAATCCAAAGTAGAGAGCTAGATCAAAGTCTAGGTTTAGTTTTCTCAGTGAAAGCACCAAGACGTTGACGCCAAAAATGGATCAACATCCAAGAATATATTGTAGGGAACTTGTGAGACCTAGATCTAGCAGATAACAGTTGAAATAAAAGGTGAATAATAGAAATAATGCAGCAAGACACAAGATTTTATGGTGGTTCGGCAATCTATAGCCTACGTCCACTTTATAGCTTTGTTGTTTATAGATCTAATGTAGTTTGTTTGAGATGGCAAGAGATTTGAAAGATAACTAGTCACAAGTACAGAGGTTAGACAGATTCTAAATCCTAGAATTGCCCAAAGTAGCTGCCTTGGTGACTATTGTATAAAGATAGAAGATGATGAAGAGGCAGAGCTTCCATATAGTGATGGCAGAATTCCAATCTGATTTGGGTTTGTTCTATAGTTTGTATTTATAGCAGCAGCAATAATATTGGATCAGAAGCCTGCTACTATAGAGAGGTCCAGATATGGAGCAGGAGTTGTATGGAAAGTTTGGGTAGCCACCGAGTTAAGTAGTTAACTCGATGCCAAGTTATCCCAATAACTCGATGCCGAGTTATCCCCTTAGGGATAAACTTGCCCAACTTTCTTGCATCGTATTTCTAGCTTCATTTTGGGGTGCTGTAACAACCCGCACATTTAACGATAATATATTTAAATGGTTAATTTAATATTAAGTCTTTATTGGATTAGAAGTCTAAAATATGGCCTTTCGCATATGGTCAAATTAGGACTCGAGACCACTTCTGTTGAGTCCGGATCGATGTTGCGAATCAAAATGAGTATAAGCACTGATATATTTCAACCCGACGGATTTTTAGCTAGTAGCCTGCGTTTGATTGTAAATCGATCAAAAAAGATAACTTTTGTATACGATGGAATAAGGTCCTGAAATCTTTTCCATTGAGTTCGGAATGGCATCCAGAATTTGATTGAATATAAGGTTTGGTATGTTTGGAGCCAATGATTTTGGAGGTGAATAGTGCAGGATGGAGAAAGTGAACTTAGCCCTTCAGCCTATAAGGGGCTAACCTCTTCATAATTCTTATTCACTTATTTATTTCACGTTATCCTCCTCTCCTCCTCTCCAACGTTTTCTCTAATCACCCCTTAACCACCTGTTAATCACCAAAACCTAAATCCATTCAAATAAATTCCTAAATTCAAATAAAAATCACCATAAATCATCTCTTCTTATTCTCTACGAGACCCGTGAAGAGATTGACATGGATCAGAGTGTTGGTGTAGATTTAAAAAATTAAAGAGAGCAAACTTGAATTTTTGGTGATTTGGAGCTTGATTTGGAGAAGAAGAGATGAGTGTGATGATTCTTCTTACTAATTTATGTGTTATACTTCATATATTTGATTATTGATGATTATAAAAATTTTGAAGTGATTTGGAGATTATTGAGTTGATTTGGGCTTATATTTGTGTTATAGACATGATTATATTAACTCATTAATTGTTTAAGCCCTTAATGACTATTTTTGAAAATGATTAGTAACATAAGAATTTGATTTTAGGTTAATTGAATGATATTAAGTGATATAATGATAGATTAGAGGCTAATTGCATGTGATAATTGAGAGCATGCAATTAGTTAGTAATAATTAAACTAATTGAAATGGTTTTAAAAATAGTTAGTAAGATAATTTAGATAATTTTGAATTCTACACTTATTATTAAAGTGATTATAGGGTTAAGGAAGCTAAATTGCCATTTATAAACATTGGTTAAGTTAAAGAATGGTTTTGATAGGAAAAGAAGTATTTTATAGAATAATAGGATTTTTTATAAAATAGCAAATAAAGTTCAATTAGTACTTATAAAATGGTTGATTTTCTCACTTGAATGTACATGTGTGTATACGTGCATGAGCAAGTATACGTATACGTGTATTTGGAGCTAAGCGATAATGATGACCAATATAGTATTATAGTTATAACTGTTGTGTGTTTGGTTGTTTTATACATTTGTAGTTCTTTGGTTATATAGAAATATAATTGATTACAAGTCCGTTACGAGCATTTCACGTAGCCATAGCGACTATCGTGTGCGCTAAGTTGCATGAGAGTATACCGAGCCGAGCAATCGACCTAGTGAAGTCTGAAATGTGATTTGTGTTTTTTATTTGTTTGTGCATACGAGTATGCAAAGGCGTGCACAAATGATTGTATCGACACATGTATAAGCTACGCATAAGGCATGGAGGCCGGGTATGTCGTTTTGGCATGTTAGAGGAAGCCGGGTCGCTATAATTGCCCGTTGAACTCTACTCATGCAATGAAAGGATTTTGGTATTGAAACTGATTTTCATATACCTAAGAAGAAACTTCCAAAGTGTCAACAAATGAACCCCGGTTGACGTCCGATAGGATGGAGGCAGACTCTCGTAGCAAGGTGACTCATCGGGCAAAGTGTCGGATGAAAGGACGCGCGAATTGGCGATCGTTTGGGGAATCTACTCCTTGTCCAGGCTCATGGACTAGAACCTGTCAATTTCAATCAATTGACCTGGTCCATTTAGTTGAATATTCAAGAGGAAAGAAGTCCATCTCGGCCCTGGTTCAGTCGATTGAATGGCCCTTCGGTCGACTGACCTGTTGTGTATTGTGCAAACTTCAAAACGCGATAACATTCACATACGAAGTCGGATTGAGATGAGATTTGGACCATAGTTCACCATTTTTCAAAGGCTACAACCTCATAAGTTCTTTTTGGTTTTGGAGTACTCTAATTTCAGGGCTCATGTGGAACCCACCCCGGCACGTGTTCCAAAACAATAGATTTTAAGATAGACCGGGAGGATATATTGGAAGTGTATTATGACATTAAGGTCATGCATTCCATTTGGCAGGTGATTTGGGTTAGTATGGGGTTTTGTTAGAGTTGTCTAATGGGTTTTTAGGTCGTGGCGACTGGAGCCATGCGTGACGATTCCATACGTTACATGTAGAGTGAGTCCATGCTCAAAGATTTTGATCTTAGAGTAATATACGATTTGTTTGGTGTTAAATTGTTGTAACATACCAAGGGTATGGATTTATGTGACCTACCCAAGGTGTGGTCTTATGTAACCTACCCATGTATCGACCTTGTTGTGGTGTACCTAGAGTGTTATTGATGGCCATGACACACTCGACACGGTCTTAGAAGGACTGTGAATAGCTTTATCTTGTTGTGATTGCTTGGACATTTTTGGGTCCTACGTTCATAATCTTACGTGGTCTTAGCAATATTGACCATACGCATTGCGATGAACCTATTTGGTCTTAGCAGTAGTGAACATACGCGTTGCGGCGTATCTGTTTGGTCTTAGAAGTAGTGACCATACACGTTGTGGCATACTTATTTGGTCTTAGTAGTAGTGACCATACGCGTTGTGGCATACCTATTCGCTCTTAGCAGTAGTGACCATACGCGTTGGGGTGTATCTTATCGATCTTAGCAGTAGTGATTGTTGTTTTGGGATCACGGTTTGATCATGGTACATTTGTAATATATTATTAGTAGGTTTTAGGCTAGTGTAGTGCAATGGAAGATATTGTGCTAACTTGTTGTTAGAGGATAAGAGCAGGTTATTGTATGATCCCCTGCTTTTGAGATGGATTTACTCTACTAATTTATAGGCAGTTTTGGATTATCCTTGAGCCACGTTTGTGGACTGGGCCAGCTGTGATTTAGTAGTTTCTGTTTATTTGTATATAGTTTTAATATATATAGTATTTTGAGATAGTTCTCCTCACACTAGACTTTATGTCTGACCCGTGTTTTTTCTTGTTTCCTTATGTCATGGAAACTCTCGGGTATTCAATTGAGTAGTTCGGGAGTCCGGTGCTTTTGGGGATACGCTGGTAGAGTGCGCAGTTGGAGCTTTTTGGAGGCGTGGCATCGATATTTAAAACCATGTTAGTTTATTTGTACATGACATACCTATTATTTGTATAGGAGACTGTTGTATTAGATATTCATTCAGAACTCCATGCTTTTGGGAGTTGATGTATTCTAATTTTCGGTTCTGATATTTATTTGTCAGCTGCTTCCGCTAGTGCGGTTTCTTATATATTGTTATTCTATTCTATTCATGTATATTCAGTATATTATATATTGTCATTCTGTTATGAGATCTTACCGATGACTTGGTTTAGTGTTTTGTTCTAATTTTACCCCAAAGATCTATCTGTTGTGGTATTTGAATGTCGTACAATGATGTAAGGCACTGATTTTTGGGTATTACGATGGGCGGTTTGTTACAGGTGCCCCATGTACTTTCATTGATCGATGACTTGTTTTGACGGTTATTCCTTCACAACTTGGTTTGTACTGTAGTTTACAGAAGCTAACTCTTCAATTCTTGAGATTGGTCGTCTGGAATTCTATGAAATCACAAGGGCTTGTCTATAAGAGCTAGAGAATCACTTGTGCAAAGTTGGAGATGTTGGGGATGAGGCATTATAACTCATCACTGACTCATAGCCATGACTCGGTGTCGAGTCATCCACTTAGCACATTTCTAGTCCAATTTTCCTTGAGCTATTTGCTTTGTCCATATGAGCATGCCTACCAAGTTTCGAGTCTTTTCATCTTTATTTCAACGTTCAAAATATATAGACTTCCATCATTGAACTTGCCCTTGTAGATCATTGCCACGACTCTCATTGTTGAGTCGTCACTTTTGGAACTAGAGATTTAACACAAGTCGTAGAGCCATCGTGTCGAAGTTCAAAGTTGTCGCCATCGTCGTTGGCGTCATCATGTCAAAGCACTACACTATGGCTTCACTTGTCACCACATGAAATCTAAGGCCATTTCGAGTCGTTTGGAGTCATTTACTTCACTCCACGTTATCTACTAGACCCTGGGAGCAAGTCCTGAAGAAACCTTGAACATTTGCCTCACCACGACCAAAATTTTCAAATTTTAAGTTTCGATACAGGTATGTCCTAGGTCAAGCCTAGAAAACCGAATGGGAAATCCCGAAGAGCGACCTGAAGCGGAACCTAATTCCTTGTCCGGCTGCCAACCCGAGTCACTTGCCAAAATCCTCGAGCACGACCCAAAGTACCACTTCCTCTCGGAGCAAGAATTCATGTCGGCTCTAAGCTAAACCTTAAAGGAACCCAAGCCAAACCCGAGCCAACACGCCTGACTAAGAATTCTCGTCCGGCGCTGAGCCAAACCTAAGTCAATCCCGAGCTGCGCCTAGGGCAGACTAGAACACCCCCCAAACCAAAATACCGTCGAGTCTCCGAATCCAAATTTCGTGTCAATTCCACTGCTATGCTCTATTCTTTGACCTATATGCCTTCCATATGCATCGATACAACTGCTAACCTCTTCCCCTATCCATTAAAAGTCTGGTTTCATGGTTCCTACATCTATGTCGCTCCGATGAGCCTTTTCAACCATACAAGCAAACAAGAAAACACCATACATGCACCAAACATCATTCAAACATGTAAACATACAATAATTCATGGCAAATCATCCTATAATATGTCTCTAACATAGCCTAACACACATCAAGGCAATCATACACCAAATTAATAGGATTAGAACACTCTAAAATATTTTAAATTCGTTTTTACTAAAGGTTCCACATGAAAATAGTTCCAAAACATGATTTTTAGTTTAAAAATGAGTTTAAAACATGCCAAAACTTATAGATACATATATATAATAGAGTGAGAGGTGATAAATCACTCACCAAAGCCTCTAAAATGCAAGTTTTGCACACAAATTCGAGAATTCTAGCCAAGATCCGGTTTTACTTTCTCGAAGATGTAGATCCGAAGCTCTCTGATGAATCCCGCTGCTTATCTAAGATTTGGACGAGATTTGGACGTGAAAATGAGAAGAGTTTGGGTGAAGAGTGGAATAATAGGGTTGGGGCTTATTACAGAAGTGGTGGAAAGAAATGATTTGGGATGAGATGGCTCACCGATTTATAGGCAAAACCCCAAGCACCCCCTAGAAGCTCCGGACCTCCCCCCGTACCGACCACCCACCCGAACAGAGCAACCCTCGAATAGAGCACCCCCCGACCAGGATTCCACGGTCGGCTACCGAGCCGTCCACCCATCGAACAGAGCAACCTCCCGACCAGGATTCCATGGTTGACTACCGAACCGCCTCACCCCTCGAACCAATCAGCTGTCGAATAGAAAATCTATAAGTCCAATCTTCAAATAGTTATATCTCCTAGCCAAAAAGTCCAAATCGCTATTATGACCACTACATGGAAAGGGAAACCATCAAATGTTTCCAATGGAAGTGGTCTCGGACGCCAATTCGGCTTCCATCAAAATTTATAGTCATTACAACTTTCTACAGGTTAAATCATTCAATAAAATATGCATCATTGCACTCTACCTCCCTTTAGGAATTTCGCCCCCGAAATCCTAACACAAATAAGGTAAAGTCAAACATAGTTATCCCGCATGCCTAATATCCATGAGCAAACATATCAAACATGCACACAAAAGCAAAAAATTGATATCTAGTTCTACCTAGCATGCAGAATACTAGACTACCCTATATGATATCAAGAGTGAAAGTACATTCGATAAACAAAAGTCTCACTAAGTAAAGAGCTCTAGATAAGCGGTCCTCATGCCCTCCTTGGTCTCCCAAGTACAATTGCTTTTGCTCTCACTCCATTGAACCTCACCAGCTCTGCCGTCTTCCTCCTAAGCTGCTTCGTATCACATCCGACGATTCAAATAAGTCTACAAGGTCTTAAAGCTTCCGGTTCAATCTATATATCATCATGCTGATTTGGTTAAACTATGATGCCTAAGTCATGCATGAACTTTTGCAAGTGAGAAAAATGGAACACATTGTGCACGCCCGCTATCTTTTGAGGAAAGTCGACTCTATATGCTAGATTCTCGATCCTCTCAAGTATCAATAAAGGACCAACAAATCTCGGTGCCAACTTCCCCTTAGTACCGAATCTAATAACACTCTTTAATGGAGGGATCTTGATGAATACCATATCCCCGACGGAGAACTCTTAAATCACATCTTCTCCTATCAGCGTAGCTTTTCTGCCTATCTCGAGCAGCTTTCATTCATTGCCAAATGATCTCGATCTTCTCTGAAGTCTCTTTAATCATATTTGACCCAACTATTAGTTTCTCGCCCGCTTCCCACCAACATGAAGGAGCGTTGAAGGTCGATCATATAACGCCTCAAATGGTTCCATACCAATGTTGGACTGATAACTGTTGTTGTTTTTGAAATCTACTAAGTGCAAATGATCATCCCACGAGCCGCCAAAATCGAGAATGCAAGCCCGCAAGAGATCATCCAAGATAAGATTCACCCTTTCGGTCTGCCCATCTGTTTGTGGGTGTTAATCTATACTAAAATGCAGCTCCGTCCCCAACGCCTCTTGTAAGCTCTTCCAAAACCCGCTAGTGAATAAAGGGTCTCGGTCTCTCACAATGATCTTCGGCACACCATGGAATTGAATAACCCACTTCACATACAACTCAAACAGTTTGGATGCCGTTCTGCTTGACTTGATAGGTATGAATCGGGCACTCTTCGTCAATCTATCGACTATGACCCAAATGCTATCGTACCCCCTCTGGTCCTCAGTAACCCACCGATGAAATCCATCGAAACTTATTCATATTTTCACTTTGGAATCTCAAGCGGTTGCAGCAAACCACTAAGCTTCTTCTTCTTTGCCTTCACCAACTGATAGTTCTTGCACTTTGAGATGAATGCCCCAATGTATTCTTCATCCCTACCAATAAAATGTCTACCTCATGTCATGGTACATTTTATTGCCGCCGGGATGTAAGTCAATCTCGAATGATGACACTCTCGTAGTACCTCGTCCCTCAACCCATCGATATCAGGAATAAACAATCTCCTATCCTTACGGAGCCAACCATCGATGTTGATCCCGTACTGCTTCATCTCCTTAGAATCAACCCCTCCTTCTATTTCTGCCATGATCTCTGCTAATCTAGCTTCTCGCCTCTAACTAGTACCAATCCGATCAATCAAGTTAGGTCTAATCGTTAGGCTAGCCAATACTTCTGGCTTAAGCTCGTATCGAGGTCTAAAATCATAGTCAGCGATAAACTCCTACTCCTTCCACTCTAGGAACATCGCTCCTAAGCTAGCATGTCTCCTGCTCAAAACATCAGCGACCACATTTCCCTTACCACGCATATGGGAAATGCAAAAGTCGTAGGAGGCTGGGAACTCTAACCATCGCTACTGATGAAGGTTGAGGTCCTTCTAGGAGAATAGATACTTCAATGGTCTGTATACACTCTAACCTCTCCACAAGCAAATAATGAATCCATATCTTTAAAGCGAATACTATCACCGCCAACTCCAAATTGTGAGTTGCATACTTCTCTCGTGCGGTTTCAGTTGTCGACTAGCATAGGCGACAACCTTTCCCCTCTGCATCAATACCGTAGCTAGTCTAGTACCACATGCATCTGTGTATACTATCAACTCTTCATTCCCGCTCGGAATGACTAACACCGGTGCTTTCGTCAACCTCTCCTTCAAACTCACGAATGTGTGCTTGCACCTCACATCCTAAATAAAAGTCTGATTCTTCTTCGTCAAATTGGTGAACGGAGCTGCTACCTTGGAGAAGTCGTTGATAAAACGTCTATATTATCCCACTAATCTAAAGAAACTTCTCACATCTATAACAATCTTGGGTCGATCCTAGTCCTATACCACTACCACCTTCGTAGGATCTACTGCAATACCCTATCCAGAAACAACGTGACACAAAAAATCGCACTTTGCTCCTTTAGAAGTGACAATTTGAAAACTTTGCCTTCAATCGGTGCTTCCTCAGCACCTTGAGCACAATCCTCAAATGCTCCTTATGCTCTTCCTCCATCCTTGATTAAATAAAGATGTCATCTACGAACACAATTATAAATTTATGTAATTGATCCTTGAAGACATGGTTCATAAGAACAACAAAGTATGTCGGTGCGTTGGTTTGCCCGAATGGCATAACCAAGCACTCATAGAATCCAGACGGTGTATGAAACGCTGTAATCGGCACACTCTCCTTCGCCACTCTTAGTTGATGAAACCCCATCGCAATGTCCAACTGAGAGAACACCCTAGCACCATGGAGCTGATCGAAAAAGTCATCATAATGCATAAGTGGATACGTTTTCTTTCGGGGCATTTCACTAGAAGGACAAACTTTGCAGTCCAATTAGTTTTTAGGACACACATCCACAGAAATTAATTTCAAGGCCAAAGTGAGCAGAATAATTACTTTTAAGGACAAAGTCAGCAGTCCAATTACTTTTAAGAACATAATTTCATAGGTTTTTAGGCCTTAGAAACTAATTATTTTGCATTTTGTCCTTAAAAGTAATTATTTCAGTTGTGTGTCCTAGAAACTAATTGCACTTGCTAAAGAGGCCCTTGTGGCTAATTTCCACTTTTCTTTCTCGTTACCTTGTTCAGCTCACGGTAATCAATGCACAATCTCAAAGAGCCATCCGCCTTAGTAGCAAATACTATAGGTGCTCCCCACTCAAATATACTTCGAATGAACCCTTATGGGCCTTATCATAATAGGTCATCCACTTGCACCTCTAGTTCCCTCTGCTCTTTAGGTGCCATATGCCTTAATATGGTTTGGCATCCTTCACCAAATATGTACATAATTATATCTCCCGACGTGGTGGTAATATGGTCACCTCCTCAAATATGTCTGGATACTCCCTCTCTATAGGCATTGATGACAACTCATCGTATGGGATCTCTAACCATTACCCCATCGTTAGGCATGTAGCCTATCTCTAACCTACGCATCACTAATTGCCTCTTATAATCCACCACCACTCCATAACTCAGTAGCCAGTCCATCCATAGAATCATACCGAACCCCACAAAACCCAAAACAAAGCAATCACAAGCAAATAAATATCCATTACTCGATAATGCTAACTCTCGACAGACCATGGAAAGGCTAGTCGATCCTCCAATGGGGTGTGTGACAAACAAAGGTCGGTCAACTATTTCTGGTTTCAATCCCAGCCCATCTACTAAATCGCTATATATAAAGGAATTTTAAGCCTCAGTATCGAATGAAACATGTATAAGCGTATCAGAAATAGAAAGCATACCCTATATAACGATGCTCTTTCCCTTCTCCTTTGTCGATGGAGCACTCTACGAAGCTGGAAAAACGTTCAAAGGGTAAGCAGACACAATTTGCTTATTCCTTCGCAGTTCTGGACAATCCTTCTTGATATGCCCTGGTTTGTTGCAGTTGTAGCACTTCTTGCCTTCCACCTTGTAGTCTCTGATAAGATGGCCCTTCTCTCCACAATTATAGCAACTAGGCACCCATTTGCCCTTCTTTTGACCACTCTTCTGAAACTGCTTCTTGTCGTTGTTGTTGTCCCACTTCCTTTTTCCTCCCTCGCTAGCTTGCGACTTTGGCTCATTCTTGGGAACAACAATTGACTTAGGTTTAGGATACAGACTCTCATGTCAAAGAGCTTTCTCCACAAGCCTTTCGAAGGTCTCATCGATATGTCTTGCTAGTATCTCTCCAAGAAATCATCCAAACCCATGATAAACTTCTCATTCTTCTTTAGCGGATTACCGATAAAAGATAGACCATACTTCAAAAACATGTCGAACTCAGTCACATACTCCGACACAGACATAACCCCCTGTATCAAGTCGACAAACATTTGGAAGAGCACCGACTTCTGAGCGGTGGTATATAATTCTATTCATACCTTGCCTTGAACTGCTCCTAAGTAATCTAATCCTCAAGAGTAGTAATATTGATGGTGTTCCACCATCCCATAGCTCAAACCTGAAGCTATCTAGAGGACAACTTACTCTTTAATGCATCCTCTACTCCATATCCTCAAAAATATGTTTGCAGATGTCTAACCAATCATGCACTTCGATGGCTGATTCCGTTTCAAGAAATGGTTCGCCTCCCAGATTGGAGTAATCCTTTCTCAATTTGGCAAAGTCGACCCTTGGTGCTTGCACTAGAGCACGGCCACCAATAGCCGCAATATAACAATTTGGGCATTCTGAACCATGTTTCGCACCATCTTAGCGAACATGTTCTGCAAGTCGAGGTTAGAAGCCCCCGAACTCGCTCCTCCTTCAACTCCAGTGGTGGAGTTCCTCACAATATTTCTTGTATGCCGGCTCATTCTTGATCCGTATCAAGAATGATCCGTCTCTCATAAAAAATGCATCTATGGTACTTGTGTGCATTCGACTCAAATACTATATAGTTTTGAAAACCAAAATATAACAAGTATGCTCTCTCATATATTGCTTGATCCAATCTAAGGGGATAGCACCTTCTTGATCTCTAATGGATCCTGGTATCAACTTAGGTTATCTACATAACCTAAGCTCTGATACCAAATGTGATGACCGTCTTACACCTCCGATACCCAATATACTTGAATAATGCACCATCTAGGTACCCGGCCGATGTAGGACGATAGCCAAGGATGTAAAGAAATAAAAATCCAAACACAGAACCTGTAGAATATCTCATAGAACAAAGATAAAATATAATATAACAACATAGATGTTAAACATATGAGATAGTAATATAATCAAATGAATCATAAATAAGAACATCAGAGTGCATAAGGTTTACAGACTATACAAAAAACCAAAATAAAGTGTTTATACATCCCAAAGCTCCAAAATAAACTCTACAACTATATCTAAAAATACAAGTACTAACATAGCCCCAACAGTACCGCACAACTGATTATCAGTGATGGGAAGCTCCAACTATAGATATATGAAGGCGCAGCCTCGTGCTCGTACTCTGTACAGCTCCATACACTATCCATATTTGTCTTCCCTAATCTACTCATTTAAGAGTAGCCGAGATAATAAGAAGCAAAGCATAAAACCTCGGATCGGACAACAGTCTGGTGTGAGCGATACATCATCTCAAAAATGCTACAAAAATAGTATATAGTAAACATGGACATAGGTACGAATAACCATACCCAACCTATCCCTGCATCCAAAGAGTTAGCACATAATATTCAATATATGCTAATCTACTACCTAAGCCATATAAGTGTACTGCAATCAAAGTATAATGTCTAGTGTCTAGGTATACGGTCAAAGATACCTACATCGTGTAACACCCTAGGGAGAATAAATAACAATGGAAAACATAGCATTCATTAAATAATTCTTACTCGTGTGCATTTGTGTATGATAACTCGTATGCCGCAATCGCAAACCAAGGACCTAATCATAATCCCGGCTCCATTGGTGCTCGAATCCATGCCACTCTGAAAGGCTAGAAACCGGCCCACAATTGCAAAGCCCAAGGTAATCTACTATCGTAAGATCTGGACATAATAACACATCCAGAAAGGTGTCCTCACATACAATTTCTTTATGAGCACACTAGAAGCCTTCGAGTTATCAATGATCCCTTTGCATTAGTCTCCATAATTGTACTCAATTTTTATTCCAACATGATTATCTCCATGGTAGGACACAACTGCAATTCCCACTCGCAAGCTCCCATCATTGAACTTTCCCTTGTGGATCATCGCCACGACTCGCATTGTTAAGTCATCACTTTTGGAACACATCTAGGCACCCATCATAAGTTGTAGAGCCATCATGTCGAAGTATCGACATCGTCGCCATCATTGTTGGCGTTGTTATGTCAAACCATTACACTGTGGCTTCACTTGTCGCCACATGAAATCCAAGGCCATTCCGAGTCATTTGGAGCCGTTTACTTCACTCCAAATCATCCACTAGACCCCAGGAACAAGGTCTCAAAGAAATCCTAAAATTTTGCCTTGCCATTACCAAAATTTTCAAGTTTCAAGTTTCAGTCCAGGTATGCCCTTGGAAAATCCTGAAGAGCGACCCGATATGGAACCAAATTCCTTGCTCGGGTGCCAACCCGAGCCACTTGCTAAAATCTCCAAGTACGACACGAAGCACCCTCGCAAGCAAGAATTCCTGGTCGGCTCTGAACCAAACCTTTGTGAGGAATGCGGAATATGGATCTTAAGGCTAGAATGAACACTAGAGGGGGGGTGAATAGTGTTTATAAGAAATTACTAAATCTTTTTGAGTTATTGTTGATTTGTACACAAATGTATGCAATATTCAGACACAGATATAATCACAGAATCAAACACAGATGCAGAAATAAAGTAAATGCAGTAAAGGAAAGAACACACCGGATTTTATACTAGTTCGGAGTTACCCTACATCCAGTCCCACACAACTAAGTACGGATTTCCTTTCAAAAGCAATTCAACAATTACAACCCTCGATTTCAAGGCCACGAGGTACACCCTCCAGAATCACAATTCTCTGGGTAGAGATACTTGATTTCCGGACAACAAGTTCACCCAATTGATTTCTCAAGGCTACAATCACACATTTTCTCACTTAATTGATTTCCAAGGCTACAATCACACGTTTTATTCTATTGATAACAAAGAAAGCCTATAACTCTGAATAACACAGAGGATCTTGATGAGATATCGATAGAGAATCAAACCAGAGATTATCTAGTTAGATTCAATGTTGATTTTGGCAGAGTAATGGTAAGAATATGTATAAAGAAATGTGGAAGAAGAAGAGAAGTGAAAAACCAGAAAATCTATATATAAATTCATTGAAACTGACCCCTATTTATAGAAGAACAACAGCCATGTCCATTCGTGAAAGGTTATGGCGAATAGACACTTCTTTTGAAATTCAAATTTTTGAATCTAACTGTCACTATGTCGACATGGGGTACTAGGGCATGTCGACATCCCAAAGCATTTTTTGAAGATTTGATTTTCTTTGAAAATAACCTTTATCTTATATTAAAAACTATTTAAACTTTATAAATATACTTGACTATAGATAAAATACATAGATAAATATAGAGAATAATATATATAAAATTTTACTATAATTTTATATTTAAATCTAAGTATAAATATATTATAATTAAAAGATAGTTTAAAACAAACGAAGTTTAAAACAAGAGTTTATTAAAAACAAAAACAAAGAATATTTTAAGGCTAAAACATCTTTTTGAAAATCATTTGAAAAGATAATTTTTAAGGCTAAAACATTTTGAAAAGCAGTTTTGAAAATCATCCTGAAGTAGTTTTGAAAATCATTTTGAAGTAGTTTTGCAAGCTTCTTCCTGCAGAATATCTCATCACTTCAGGACTCAAGAACTTGTACAAAACCAGGATGTTCGTGGGTTTGTAAGCCACTTGTCGTAGGTTTGTAAGCTACTTGTCGTGGGTTTGTAAGCCACTAAAAAGGTAGAAATGGGTTCCATCCCAAAAGAAAAATGGAGTGAAGATTTCAGTGCTATTATGAAGTTTTAACATAATTCTAGACTCAATACTTATCTTGAAATCTTGAACTCTTGATAATCTTCATATTCTTGATACTCATGAGTCTTCAATCTTGATATCTTAAATCTCTATACTGTACAGTCTTCATTCTTGGTACTTGCATGGTTAAATCCTGCATATACATATATATCTAAACTATAATGTTAGTATTCATATTTTATAATCTTATTCTAAGGTTGTTGTCATCAAAACCATCAACTCATGGACTAACAATCTCCCCCTTTTTGATGATGACAACCTTTGTTTATAAAATATTACTTCTATCCTAATAACTCCCCCTAAATCTAATAGCTCCCCCTTAATCTATGCCTAACTACCCTATTTTATATTTCTCCTCCTTTGTCATCAACAAAAACAAACAAACTCTAAACTAAATAGCTCCCCCTTATTCTTGTACTCAAGTACTTGCATTAATAACCTATATAATAGAGTATATTAAGAAATAACTATACTTATAGACATGATACTCAGTCAACGATTATAAATATACCAATGTATATTTATACATTCATCAATCCACACCAAGTGTCAATCAAAACAAACAATTTCAATCAAAGCAATCAATTCAAACAAAGCAATCAAATTAAATAAAGTAATCAAATTAAACGTTACGAGGAACTTCCACCCATTCTTCTTCTCCAAAAATAGGGTCTGCTTTGATGGCATCCCAATTTTCATTGTCATTTGTGAGAGAGATAGGAGGATGTGTTTCGTTATCATCCTTGTGCAGGGAAGAAATCATCCATGGAATTGCCTCGAAATGTCTTTCTTGCTCCTTGATCATCTGCATTTGACTCAATTCTAAGTGTCGCTGGTTACGAAGAATGAACGAGAGAATATTCTTGAATGAATTAAGAGTTTCTTCAAGATTCTCGGATAAGTTATGAATTGGATTAGCCATTTTTGAAAATGTGAGAAGAATGAGAGATATAATAGATAAGAAATAATATTCAGTAATGAATTCTAGAAGAAATGGGTATATATAGGTGTAGAAATTCGTTTGAAATGAATAGACATATGGTAGTTATTCAAATTTCAAATTCAAAGTGAAGTGTCATTTCTGACCAGTACATGTCGACATAGTCATAGAGGATATGTCGACATAAGGCAGTGAAATTTGATGGTAATTTTGATTTTGTGAATAATTGTGTGTATATATATTTATATAATATACTAACATTTATTCAAGAGATAAGATAAGCTAGATAACAGAAAGGAAATTCAATTTCATTGCATAGAAGAGTGATACAATGATTAATCATAAACAACTACATAAACACTCAAATTAAAACAAACTTAAACTAATTCGACATGATATGAAAATATAAAACTAGTTAGAGGATGATGAAGATGAAGATAATCCAAGTTTCTTGCTGACTTTGGAGAAAAACTTGTTCATCTTGGATGATATTTTGTCCAACTTCTTACTAACGGATCTTTTAAGAGCCCGTTGATTCTCAACAATAATCTTTTGGTTTTTGAGAAGGGTTTTATTGGTAGGATTAGAGGGATATTCAATACTTTCTAGGGATGTTTCACCTTCTTCTTCTTCTTCTTCTTCTTCTTCTTCTATTTCCATTTCATCCCCTTCTTCTTCTTCTTCCTCTTCCTCCTCTTCCATTTCTTCATGAGCCAAACGCACTTCCTTTTCGGCAAGAGTCTCATAAGGTTGAAAAACATATGAGATTTTCATGAGAGAAATGTTTGAGATATTAAAAACTTTTCTTGAAATAAATTCTTCTCCTTTGAAACTTACTCCAAAATAGTTGAAAATCCGAGTAAGGTAAATTCCATGATATAAAGTGTTTTCTCCCATTTCAAAATTTTTAGGACGAAGTTCATCCAAAATAACTTGCGCCCAATTGATATCATAATTTCCGAAAATAGCAAAAAGTGCTTTGCACACTTTTGAAGTAGGATTGTTAAAATTTCCCGATCTTGGGGTCAAAGTATGTTGTAAAAGAAGATTGACGATTCTTGCTTTAAGACGAAAGTTTCGGTTTTTAAATTCAAAGTTTTCATTCTCCTTCAAAAATATGATGAAATGTCTCACGATCATGTTCATCGATTTGAAAACTAGAAAGATCCATTCCCGTGCTTTTGCAATTGAGAATGGTTCCCAAAAGATCACAATTCAAAACAATTTTAGTGCCTTTGACACTACTCCAAATTTCATTATCATTTCCTTCATAAAATTCTCGATTGAGATTTGCATAGAAAATTTTAACAAGATTTGGGTAACAAACAAAATCATTTTGAGAAGAATCAACAAGACTAAGAATTTGATTGTTTGCAAAAAGAGTATCAATTTCATAAGAAGCAAAATCTTGAAAAATAGCAAACTTTCCAGGATGGACTTTTCCATAATTAGCATAATTGATGTATGCTTTTATGGCCTCCAGATTATTGAGGAGTTGCTCTTTCAAGTTTCTGGAGAGTCTCATGGTGGAGGGTTTGCTTGAAGAAGCCATTAAAGTAGAGAATAGAGAGCTTGAAGTTTTGAAGAGAGAGTTTGAATTTGAAAATGAAAGTGAAAAGTTGTGATAAAAGATAGTGACTAAATAGATTTCTGAAAGACATGTTCTCTGGTCAAAAGATGCCTTTTCGGAGTATTGAATAAAGTGAAAAGATGGAGGGAAATTCAACCATTTGAATTCAAATTTTGAATTTCAAATTTTGTACCCATGTCGACATCATGGTAGGGACCATGTCGACATGTGCCTGTGAATTTCTATGATTTATTTTTCCTAATATTCTAATATATATATACTTATTATTTCAATGTCTATATATATATATCTGGAATATTATTAGAATTATAGTATATTCTAGAAAATATTATTATATTATTAAAAAATAATAAAAATAAAATTATAATAAAATTATAATAATAATAAAATAATAAAAAATAAATTTAAAATTCAATCAACACACCAATTCAAAATTAATCAATCAAGCAATCAATCATCTAATTCTAAGCATGCAATTTCAATCAATTGTATTATAAATGTGTACCTTTTTCTGAGTCCGTTTCCTTGAATTCGTTGAAGTCGTGAACTGCCGTGAAACACAAATTTGAATTATCTATCTTCGGATCATCATCGCTTGAGGATGAGTCTGAGTCATCTAGAGCAGCAGTAAATGCACGCTTCCTTTACTGAATCATTGTTTATAGGAGGATTCTGCCTATCTGGATACGGACAGTCTCTTTTCATATGGCCCGGTTCATCACAGTTGAAACATTTGACATTGTTTGGCACTGCATTCTGATTTCCAGAATTCTTATAGTTGTTTCTCTTGAGATTATTCATCTTTCTGTATTTCAGGAATTTCCAAAAATTCCTGGTCATAAAGACTATCTCTTCATCATTATCACTGTTTGAGTCTGATCCGTCGGTTAATGCATTGAATACCATTGATTTCTTTTCAGATGCTTTGCTTTCTCTTCTCCCGATCATTTGGACTTCAAACAACATTAGATTTCCAATCAATTCTTCTATCTTTAAGGTACTGATGTCATTTGCCTCTTCAATTGCAAGTGTCTTTTGATCCCATTCTGGAGTGAGAGAATTTAAAAAATTTCTGACTTGATCTTCTTTCGAAAATTCCTTTCCCAAGGATATTAAAGAATGCACAATATCCTGAAATCGACTATACATATCTGAAATAGACTCATTAGTATTCATTTTAAATAACTGAAACTGATTTGTGAGCATGGAAATTTTGGTCTGTTTAACTTTGCTTGTTCCTTCGTGAGTCACTTGCAAAGTTTTCCAGATTTCATATGCAGACTTACAAACCGACACTCTATTAAATTCATTCCTATCAAGTGAACAAAACAGAATATTCATTGCTTTAGAATTATTTTGTGCAACAGTCTTTTTCTCAGCGGTTCACTGTGCAAAATCAGTTGTGGGTTCAGAATATTCAGTTTGTGTGATATTCCAAGTATCTAATCCTACAGACTATAAATATATTTTCATCTTACATGCCCAATATGCATAGTTACAGCCATTAAAAAGTGGTGGTCTGATAGTAGATTGACCTTCTACAAATGAACTAGTGACAGGGATACTAGTGTTAGTAACAGTACCAGTGTTGGTAGCCATTTTGAAAACTTTTCAAAATTCAGATTATGAAACTTTTGAAAACCTCGCTTCGATACCAAATGTGAGGAATGCGGAATATGGATCTTAAGGCTAGAATGAACACTATATAAGAAATTACTAAATCTTTTTGAGTTATTGTTGATTTGTACAAAAATGTATGCAATATTCAAACACAGATATAATCACAGAATCAAACACAGATGCAGAAATAAAGTAAATGCAGTAATGGAAAGAACACACCGGATTTTATACTGGTTCGGAGTTACCCTACATCTAGTCCCGCACAACTAAGTACAGATTTCCTTTCAAAAGCAATTCAATAATTACAACCCTCGATTTCAAGGCCACGAGGTACACCCTCCAGAATCACAATCCTCTGGGTAGAGATACTTGATTTCCAGGCAACAAGTTCACCCAATTGATTTCTCAAGGCTACAATCACACCTTTTCTCACTTGATTGATTTCCAAGGCTACAATCACACCTTTTATTCTATTGATTACAAAGAAAGCCTATAACTCTGAATAACACTGAGGATATTGATGAGATAGCGACAGAGAATCAAACCAGAGATTATCTAGTTAGATTCAATGTTGATTTCGGCAGAGTAATGGTAAGAATATGTATAAAGAAATGTGGAAGAAGAAGAGAAGTGAAAAACCAGAAAATATATATATAAATTCGTTGAAACTAACCCCTATTTATAGAAGAACAACAGCCATGTCCATTCGTGAAAGGTTATGGCGAATAGACACTTCTTTTGAAATTCAAATTTTTGAATCTAACTGTCACTATGTCGACATGGGGTACTAGGGCATGTCGACATCCCAAAGCATTTTTTGAAGATTTGATTTTCTTTGAAAATAACCTTTATCTTATATTAAAAACTATTTAAACTTTATAAATATACTTGACTATAGATAAAATACATAGATAAATATAGAGAATAATATATATATAATTTTACTATAATTTTATATTTAAATCTAAGTATAAATATACTATAATTAAAAGATAGTTTAAAACAAACGAAGTTTAAAACAAGAGTTTATTAAAAACAAAAACAAAGAATATTTTAAGGCTAAAACATCTTTTTGAAAATCATTTGAAAAGATAATTTTTAAGGCTAAAACATCTTGAAAAGCAGTTTTGAAAATCATTCTGAAGTAGTTTTGATAATCATTTTGAAGTAGTTTTGCAAGCTTCTTCCTGTAGAATATCTCATCACATCAGGACTCGAGAACTTGTACAAAACCAGGATTTTCGTGGGTTTGTAAGCCACTTGTCGTAGGTTTGTAAGCTACTTGTCGTGGGTTTGTAAGCCACTAAAAAGGTAGAAATTGGTTCCATCCCTAAAGAAAAATGGAGTCTATTATGAAGTTTTAACGTAATTCTAGACTCAATACTTATCTTGAAATCTTGAACTCTTGATAATCTTGATATTCTTGATACTCATGAGTCTTCAATCTTGATATCTTGAATCTCTATACTGTACAGTCTTCATTCTCGGTACATGCATGGTTAAATCCTGCATATACATATATATCTAAACTATAATGTTAGTATTTATATTTTATAATCTTATTCTAAGGTTGTTGTCATCAAAACCATCAACTCATGGACTAACAACCTTAACCAAACACGTGCCAAACCCGAATCAACACCCTTGTTAGCGCAAAATTTCGTCTACACAAATACCCCAAGATTTAAAGATATAACTCCAGAAGTTGGTTTTATTATAGGTCCCGGACATAGGTATACCGAGATGTGATATTGCATTGTTAGAGTTACTGGATGTTGAACTAGTGAATTAGGACAATAATTGGGCAGAGAGTAAAGCACTGAAAGTAAATAACACCGAGACTTTTATAATGGTTCGGGCCGAAGGTCCATACGTCCACCGTCCTTTCCTTACTTAGCCACTCTTATATAGCCGAGATGCTTATTACATTAAATCTAAGCAATTTCACCATTAATGAGCTTTTGGATAGAGCTCTAATATAGGAAAGTACATTTATGATTTTATGTCAATTTATGTTATGCCAGAAGATCCCTTGTGCCTTGGGATTGCCGCCTATTTATGGCCAATAAGTCATGATGTATTGATTGAGTGTCTTCTCTTTGGAGATCTAGCTTTCTATGAGAAGTCTTGATTTGAATGCTAGTCATCATCTGGTTTAGTGTAACTTGACGTGGATTGCTGATGTGTCACTTTTATATATAGCTTTTGGATATCTTCCATTCACCTTAACTGTTGGTCTCGACCTCGGCTATCTAAGCCGTTGATGACTGTTATTTGTTGAATTGCTTTGGGCTTCGACAACTGATGCTCTCGGTCAGCTTCTTATCTTAGTTGAATAATGATCTTGGCCTTGGTTGACACTTTGATTCATGCTCTCGGATTGCATGCACTTGTTAGAAACCGAAAGATAGGTCTCGGAAGTACAAGCCAAGGAAATTTCCTTTCGAATATTAGCAATTTGTACTTTGTAGAAATTGTATTGTAACATATGTCCCCCAAAGTTCACCTCATATGATTGATATGGGGTGGACTTTGAAAAGAATAGTGTCGTATGAGGTTCAATACTTGGCTTGTAATTTCGTTCTCATCACGAAGTTAATTCTGAGCTTTCGAGGGCGCTGCTTGTAACATCCCACACTTGGAGGCCTAAAACTAACGGCTACGGATGTTGCAGTAATCCATAGGTATTAATCCTCAGTGACCAAATACAGTAATGTTAGATCAATTGATATACGAGAAACACATGGCTATGGAAAAAGTTTAAAATTTAGAAACAACTTTCACATTCCATTCCAAACTCATTTCAACATTCTTTACATAATTCCACAATGTTAACCACATTCAGAAAAATATAATTATTACAATATACCCCAAGAGCAACATATGAAGATGCCCCCTTAGTGATCAGAGTGTATAATAGGCAATAAACAACTTTGCCTTAATAAAACAACACAGCGAAATCACATAAGAAAGAACATAAATAACTACATGTCTTCTACACGACTCCAGTAGATTTTCGTCTTCAGAGGTACCTAAGAACCTCAAATTTCAAAATACTCAAAATCAATTGAGTACTCGAGAGTTTAAGGGGAAAACATAAACTTTGAGTCAGACATAAAGCCTGGTATGAATAATAATATACCATCTCAAATCATTTAGATATCTAGTGAGACCACGCCTCTTAGCGGAATGGGTTTCCCCTCACCAGTATCTTAAAACCATTATAAATCATTTTCTATGCCCTAGCATCTACAATGGTTAATTCAATTCAAAACATTATAAAAATGTAGGGGCACTGTGCTGCGGCACAGGTTCGGGTACTCGATTCATAATTTTTTTTAAATGGATCGTACCCGATCCATATTTTTTTGGGTATAGGGATCGGTAGTATAGGGATCGGTCACATGGGTTTTTAAAAGAGGGATTGGTATAGCTTGAGGGATCAGTATATATACTATAAAGAGGGATCGGTATATATACATTGAAGAGGGATCAGTATATACATACGTTTGAGAGGGGTTGGTATATACACTGAAGGGATCGGTATGTACACCTTATAGAGGGATTGGTATATGTACTTTTTTGGACCGATCGGTATACAAGCTTTTTGAAGGGATCAGTATACAAGCTTTTTGGAGCGATCGGTATACAAGCTTTTTGGAGGGATTGGTATACAAGCTTTTTGGAGAGACTGGTAGAGGGATCGGTATACAAGATTTTTGGAGGGATCGGTATTGAGTAAGTATGGAGGGGTCGGTCATCTAGACCTTCAGAGAGGGATTGGCCATCTAGGCCATAAGAGAGGGATTGACCCTTCGCTAACTTGAGAGCAAAATTGAACATCTAATCCCAAGAACTTGCATACATGAGTGAATCTGATCCCTTCCAAATGGACATGAACACATGAACGACCCCAAATAAGAACACTAGCATAATTAGATCCTCCAAAAACACGAGAAGTAGACTTAGTCCCTTTAACCATGGCTATTAGCTTCCTTTATATCTTCTTCAAATCTGAGTATAATAGGAATTTTATCGTTTGAAAGCTGGATTTGTCTCGCGAATATGGAAATCCACTAGTAGATGATGAGATCCAATCAAGCTGAGAATTCATCTCTCAATGAAAGCACCAAAATGTTGACGAATGGGCATCAACACCCAATAGAATATAGTAGAGATTAAATGAAGAATGAAATTAAAATAGAGCAGAAATTATAAATGAACACACATAATTTTTATAGTGGTTCGGCAATCTTGGCCTACGTCCACTTCATATTTTTATTGGTATTCCACTTGATTATGATTACAAGAGTGTTTGGCTCAGCTGGAATCCATTAGTACAAAAGCGAAGAATAAAAATGGCAGAGCCTCGGTAGAGAAAGCAGGATCCCTTTTTTGACGCCATGCCTGCTGTATTTATAGGGGAAGACGTGCACGGATTAGACCAAAATTTTGGTGGAAGATTCAGGAGACCAAGACGAGGTGACCCAAAAATTTATAGGCCCCCACACAATAGAGATCGATACCGATACCTATAAATGCATCCAAATGGACTGCAATCCCTTTAAGGGATGCCCCATGGTGTTAGCTACTTGCTCTCCAAATTCCGTGTAATTCCAATGTAGGGTTTGTGAGATATCGCATGTTCCGTGAACTAGTGTTGCTTGAATTCTGATTTATGCCGATAACTCTAGAGGGATAGGTAACGATCCCTCCAACTTGCTCCAAATGCCATGCAATCCCTATGGAGTGTTCCACATGTCCTAATTAACTTATACTCCATGTTTCATGTTGATAGTATATGTAGATATTGAGTTATTGACCGATCATTATTGCAATATGTAGTGAAAGCTGAATATGGATGACCCCTTTTATACCGATCCCTTTTACACCGACCCCTTTTGATAGGTGAAGTAATTTGCCCATAACTTGAGCATAAAAACTCCAAATGACTTGAAACCTAGAATATAGCCTCATGGGGCCTTCCTTGTCACTCTGTATCGATCTTACCAAGTTTGGGACATTAATTGAGGATATATATCGATTCCCTAAGGAAAGGGATAGGTACTGAACCCCCGCCTAGGGGAGGCATTATTCCATACTTCGAATATTCTGGACAGTCTATCTGTTGGCCTCGGTTGATCATTGCTTTATATCATTACCTGCACTTGACCTCTGAGCCTAATAATCATCTCTTTAGGTTGTCTTCCTCGATGATCGTCCAGTCTAACTTGTCCAGTCAGTTTGAATATAGTCGGACCAAAAGGCCGGATAACGGTGATCAACTTTGCAGCGAACAATATTTTATCCAAATAGGGAGTTCCATAGAAGATAATCACTAAAAATAGAACTCAACTCGAGAGTGTCGAGTTCAAAGAATTCTATGCTCGGTACCAAATTAAGAAGAGCTTCTCGACAGCGGCACACCCATAGGCAAATGGACAGGAGGAGGCGGTGAAAAAGATCATTAAATCCATTATTAAGAAGAGACTAAAGAGGGCCAAGGGACACTAGGTTAATGAGCTATCACTTGCGTTATGGGATTATAGGACAACCCATGAGTCCGTTATTGGCCATACTCCATTCGCTTTGGCCCACAGAACCAAGGCCATGATACCGACTGCCAAAGTCCCTTTTCACTAAAGAATCCATTATGATTCCAAGATAAATGAGGAACTCTTGCTCGAGTCCCTTAACTTGGTCAAAAAGAAATGAGAAGAGGTTGACCTAAGGGTAGCTGCTCTCCAGGTAAGAGTATAAAAACTGTTCAATGCCAAGGTCAGAAATCATACCTTTGAGATAAGTGAGCTCGTTTTGAAATAGGTCTTTCCTGATATAGGGGCACTTGGTTCAAATTGGGATGGTCTTTATGTGATTGGATGGAAGCTTGGGGATGAAACTTTCAAGCTATCGACTATTGATGGGATCTCAATTCCACAAGCATGGAATAGCGAACACTTTCGGTGCTATTTCACTTGGGTATATCTTTTTGTAATGACCCTAATTTTGACTAACATTATTTATGACATTTAATTAGATAAATTAAATGAAATAATGTAAATGGTTACTGATTGAGATTTGTATAATTAGAAGGTAGCCATGCCTAATTAACCAATGAACAAAAGAGAATTAAAATGAAATAGGTAAGGGTAATAAGTTAAGGGCAAAATAGGAATAGGTTATATCCTTATACCCTAAACCCTTAATTCCATTTTCATTTACAAATGTTCGACGACAAAACTAAATTCAAGCTTGGCCGGCCACCATTAGGAGAAAACAAGGGGAAGATATGCAAGAATTAAGGAAGGAAGCTTAATCAAATCAACTCAAGAGCAAATCTCAAACTCCTTAACAACAAGCTAAGGTAAATAATAGATTACATCTCATATTTGTTATTTTCGGTTTCTATATTAGATCCGAATATGTTTTGCAAAGTATTATGCCATTTTTTTATTGTTAAATGGATATATATGCTTGTTGATGATTTTTGGTTGTTTCATATAGATTTTATAATAAGATTTGATTTGAAAAACCTATCAAATGACATCAATATGCCTTGCATTTTTGATATAAGGTCAAAAATATTATTTTAGGGATGGGTTTCAAGTTTCGTAATTTTCTGAATTAATGTAAATTTATTATGAATTTTCTAGTAAAGAAAATGGTTAAATTCCATTTAAATTAATTTCGACTATTATATGTTAGCTTTGGGTCAGAAATTTAAATATGTTAGAAAACATATTAGAAGTGGTTTATGGGGATTTTTGAAGAATTTTTCTAAGTGTTTTATTAAAGATATAAAATTATTTAAGGTATGAGACTTAAATGTTTTATATGTTTATAAAAGGAAAATGGGCAATTTGCTAAATGTTTTAAATTAACAATTACTGAATTCGGTAGCACATTTAGAAAAAAAATTGGCAACCAATTATATGATGACAAATAAGCAAGTTAGTTGGAAAGATATTACTTTATAGGGTTAAAAATCAGTAGAAGATTGTTGTTTCGCCACTTTCGGCAGCCACCTTTCGACCCCATACCGCCGCCTCCATCCCAGTCGAAACCAATACACATGGTACCAATGCCTTGGTACGTAGTGGATTGGAGATAGGAGAAAGGTTTAGATTCGAAACGTGCTTTCAAAAGAATGCTTTCGAAAGGGTTTTACTATAGCTTTGACAGTAGTTGCCGCCTTTTTGTTTTAAACAAGCTTTCGACAGGGTCGAAACACTTGCTGCTGCATTCTATCTTTTAACCCAGTTGAGGCCGCTTATGCCTTTAAACATTGGTTTCGGAAGGGTGTTTTCGCTTTTAAATAAGAAGCCGCTTCTCCATGCTTTCGAAGGGGATGATTTTGAAGTCATCTAATTTCTTTTACTTTGGAAATTATTTTCGAAAGAGTTGCTTTCACTCTAGTCATTTTAAGACCCTTTATTCTATTGAAAGATAAACCCAAAAGGTTTAGAAAGGAAGGTTTTAAATGATTTCGAAACAATGTTCCACAAGCTTTTACTTGAACCCAATGCTTGTTTTAAGTAAAGGACTTTATTGCTTTCGAAAGGTATATAATGAAGGTATCGAACGGGAGATTTTCCAATGTTTTCGAAAGTTTTACTTTGAGTATTTAAGTGGAAGATTTCCAATGCTTTCGAAAGGTAAGTTTGAAGTGTTTTAAAAAGAGGATGTTTAAGGTTTTACAAAGCTTTCGAAAGGACACTTTTAATGGTTTCGAAGGTATGTTTTGGGCCTTTCGGCCTAGAGTTCATGGTAAAGTAGTTAACTTGTTTCGAAAGGGGTACTTTCAAAGGTTTCAAAATAGATTGTTTAAAGCTTTTAAACAAGGGTTTCGAAGGTTTTCACCAAAAATGTTTTGTGTAAAGCATATATCATGGCAAAGAGAATTGAGTAAAGCAAATAGTATATTTTCCTTGTTTAGGTATGATTTAAAGGGTTAAATCAATTTGAAAGATGTTTTTAAGGAAAATTTGATGGGTAGTTAACCCTAAGTGAATGACTCGGATATTCGAATACTAGATGGGACTGGTATAGGGTCGCGCCCTATACATTAGCTATAGCCCCTAGCTAATTTAGTCCAAAATTCTAGTGTGTAGGGCTTAGTCATGGGTAAGACTTAAATGATGTTACACACAGAAAGGAATATACATAGAAGGAGGATAGGTTATTGGTGAGCCCGCAACACCATTAGGATCAGTTCACCCTGGGAGAAGTAAGTTAAGGACAGACCATCCAGAAGTGTGTCTAACAGATGTTAGATTATTTATTTTGTCTGGTAGGCCCGAGTCAGCCAATGGTTAGTAGTTAGCCAAACAAAACTATACTGTTTGGACAGATAGTCTATTTATTACCTGATTTATGAGCATATATGATATTGCCATTATTATTTTAATCAGTTTGATTGCAGGATTCTAATTTGCAAAAAGATATATTTTAAAGGGATATTAGTGAGGGGAAACCCGTTCCGCTAAGCGACATGGTCTCACTTAATATCAGTAATCCGAGATGTAATAGTGTTATTCACACCAGGCTTTATGTCTGACTCGAAGTTTATGTTTTTCCCCTTAAACTCTCGGGTGCTCAAAATTAATTTGAGTAGATTGAGAGTTAAGGTTTTCAGGTTTAGTAGGTTGGACGAATAATGAAAATGTGTACGTGCTAATATAGTACAAACGGATCATGTAATATGATGTATAACACACAAATATATGACTAATCACAGATAATAGAAAATTCAGTAAAATAGAAAAATCACACCAGAGATTTTTATACTGGTTCGGAGCACCGTCCTACGTCCAGTCCTAGACTTCTATCTGGATTTTCACTACCAACTACCTCGCTTCACCTGGAGGAACAGGTTTACAACACCCGAGCAGACGAACGGGATTTCACGCCTTTAATACACTGAGGACTTCAACACTTGCCTCTTACAACACCGAGGACTTCAACAAAGATGAATATAATTGTTTGTTGACGGTATGTGTTCTTGCTAACACAATTTTGTCACTTGTAGTACAAACTTCCTATAATCTTATCCTCAAATAGAATATTTGTATATATGAAGATTTGGAAGTGGATATCGTATTGAATCAAAAGAATGTTAAATAAATTCTAGGATTCAAAACGATATATGATATAATATGAGCAATTCGAGCGCTTGAGAGTTCAAGATAGAGATCAATAGAATAGAGATTAGAATAATAGAATTGGTCAATTGGAATAATGATTTCATGATGTTTATATAAGAAATAAACAGTTGCAACCCTTTGTGAAAAGGTACAAACAAAGGTCATGAACATTGGTGAAGAGAAAGAGAAGCAACAGTTGAAGAAAAGGAAGTGTCTATACGAAATGTTGCTTTCTGTTTGAAAACGATCGACAGGTCAAAATGGACCAGTAGACAGGAATTTGAATATATATACGTTATGTACACTTGTGGACGTTATCTGTGCATTCTGGGAAGAAACGGTCGACCGCCTAGTTTTAACCGGTCGACCGGTTTAGCTCAGATTGCACAGTTAATGTGCACTCATACATACATACATATATATATATATATTCAATGATTGAAGGTATCAGATTATTTGAGGATAGATTTTAACATAAATAACACTACTAACATACCAAATAATCAACCTTGTCTCTTTAAAACAATGAATAGCTTCCTTTTGTCGATCACGGCTTATCCCTTTGTCAGAAATCAAAACTCTATAAAAATCTTGACTCAACATTCTCCCCCTTTTTGATTGATGACAACATAGTTATGAATCTCCCCCTGTATATGATCTCCCCCTGAGATTGTGCCTGTAAATCTATATTTTCCTGCATATATACTGTTAGCACAATTTTCTCCCTCTTTGTCATCGACGAAAAGGAGTTGTTAAATAGAGGATGTAAATGATATAAGCCAGATTTCGAGCAACCACTGTCCAATATCCACTTTCCTCTTTTCTTAAGTGGGACCTGCAAAAAATAAAATTAAGTCCATGGTATCCACTTTTTATGGGGTCCTAAGAGTTAGGTCTTAGGAGTCCAAACCCATACGGGTCCGGTATCCCCTTTATATATATAATTAGTATTAAGATGCACAGTATTCATGAAATTCTGAATATATTTGTTCCTAATCAATTTGTTATTTGTTTTAAGAACCCATATTTTGATAGTCTTGACATTTTTCTTTTGAAATTTCACAACTGGTTTTGGTTTGGAATATAATAAACTAAGATTTTTCTTAGCTTCAGTCTTTTGTACTTTCTTCTACCTTTCATTACCAAGATGTTTCTTGGTTTCTTGTTTCTTATATCCCAAACCTTGTTTATTTGAAACAGATTGTGAACTTTTAATGATTTTTGTCAAAATTTCTCGACCTTTGTTAAAGTTAGAAACATTTTGAGTAATGTCATCTAACTTAGTTTGTAAACTAGCCTTTTCTAGGTCCAGAATTTTGACTTTTGCCTTAAGCTCATGATTTTCAGTAGTGAGAGCATCATTTTTCTCTTTTTGAGTTTCAATTTCTTGACTCAAAAGAGATAATTGAGAGTCAACATTAGATGATGATTCTTGAAGTTTTTCAAGTTCTTCTTCTAATATTTTCTTCTCGTCTTTTAACATATCTCGTTCAAATTCTGCTCTACTCAAATCTGCTTTGGCTTCTTTTAACTGTCGTTTTATGTCTTTATATTTGACTATCAATTCAGCATTAATATCAAGTACTTCATCAAATGTAGGAATTTGTACCTCATCTTCTATTGCCATGAAACAGACATTTGCTTGTTCATCTTCCGTATCACTATCACTTTCTGATGAGTCTGTATCATCCCATGTTACCGAGAATGCTCGTTTCTTTGATTTGTCCTTCTTATATCTTAATTTGTCATTTTCTGACTTCTTCTTTTGCTCCGGACAATCCTTGTGCATGTGCCCCTTTTTGTGACAGTTGAAGCATTCTATAGCAGATGATGTTGGTTTATTTGATCCAGATTTCTTTCTGTTATAACGACTGGCTTTTCGCTGTTTTAGGAATTTTTTGAAACCTTTTGCAATGAATGCCAGATCTTCATCTTCAGACTCTGATTCTTTTTCGTCTTTTTCAGCATGGAATGCCACGTTTTTCTTTTCTTCTTTTTGTTCCTTTCTAGTCTGCAAGTTAGCTTCATAGGACATTAGATTTCTTATCAATTCATCTGGCTTCATGACGGAAAGGTCATTAGCTTCTTCAATTGCTAATACTTTTCCTTCCCATTCACTAGTCAGAGAATGTAGGACTGTTGAAACAACATCAAAATCAGAATACTTTTGTCCCAAGCCAATAAGTGCATGGTGGATAGTTTGAAACCGTGAATACATATCATTGATTGTCTCATTCGGTTTCATTTTGAAATTTTGAAACTGACTTTTCAGCATGGCTATTTTGGCTTGTTTAACCTTGTTAGTACCTTCATGAGTGGTTTTCAGCGTTTGCCAAATTTGATATGCAGTAGTGCAGATACTAACACGGTTATATTCATTTTGGTCTAATGCACAAAACAACATATTTATTGCTTTTGCATTTACGGCTGCTGCCGTTTTCTCAGCCGCTGTCCATTCTGAATAATCAGTTGTTGGATTCACTATTTCTTTTTTAGTAGCATTCCAGGCATCATAACTATTTGATTGCATAAAGAATGACATACGTGTTGCCCAATAGCTATAGTTAAGACCATTGAAAAATGGAGGTCTTTGTGTCGATTGACCTTCCGTGTAAGTGGTGTTTTGAGTGCTAGTACTTGCGTTATTTGCCATATTACAAGATTATATCAAATAACTGTGTTACGGTTATATTATGACCGTGCTCTGATACCAAATGAAAATGTGTACGTGCTAATATAGTACAAACGGATCGTGTAATATGATGTATAACACACAAATATATGACTAATCACAGATAATAGAAAATTCAGTAAAATAGAAAAATCATACCAGAGAATTTTATATTGGTTCGGAGCACCGTCCTACGTCCAGTCCCAGACTTCTATCTGGATTTTCACTACCAACTACCTCGCTTCACCCGGAGGAACAGGTTTACAACACCCGAGCAGACGAATGGGATTTCACGCCTCTAATACACTGAGGACTTCAACACTTGCCTCTTACAACACCGAGGACTTCAACAAAGATGAATATAATTGTTTGTTGACGGTATGTGTTCTTGCTAACACAATTTTGTCACTTGTAGTACAAACTTCCTATAATCTTATCCTCAAATAGAATATTTGTATATATGAAGATTTGGAAGTGGATATCGTATTGAATCAAAAGAATGTTAAATAAATTCTAGGATTCAAAACGATATATGATAGAATATGAGCAATTCGAGCGCTTGAGAGTTCAAGATAGAGATCAATAGAATAGAGATTAGAATAATAGAATTAGTCAATTGGAATAATGATTTCATGATGTTTATATAAGAAATAAATAGTTGTAATCCTTTGTGAAAAGGTACAAACAAAGGTCATGATCATTGGTGAAGAGAAAGAGAAGCAACAGTTGAAGAAAAGGAAGTGTCTATACGAAAGGTTGCTTTCTGTTTGAAAACGGTCGACAGGTCAAAATGGACCAGTAGACAGGAATTTGAATATATATACGTTATGTACACTTGTGCACGTTATCTGTGCATTCTGGGCAGAAACGGTCGACCGCCTGGTTTTAACCGGTTGACCGGTTTAGCTCAGATTGCACAGTTAATGTGCACTCATACATATATATATATTCAAAGATTGATGGTATGAGATTATTTGAGGATAGATTTTAACATAAATAACACTACTAACATACCAAATAATCAACCTTGTCTCTTTAAAACAATGAATAGCTTCTTTTGTCGATCACGGCTTATCCCTTTGTCAGAAATCAAAACTCTATAAAAATCTTGACTCAACAAATAAAGCTTCCGAAGACGTGCAAGAGGCAAAGCTTGCTATATAGGAGCTATTTAGTTTTATTTTTGCTATGATGTATTGAGACTAATATGTCTATTTAGTACTCTGATCGTCCAAGGGGGGCATCTTCATATGTCGCTCTTGGCGTAATTTGTAGTAATTATATTTGATCAAAACCTAGGAATCATTTGGGATTATGTACCTGAATATAAAATATTGATTTGAAATGTAATTAGAAAATTTGTTTTAAATCTGTGTTGATTTTATTTCATATTTATATGCTTCTGATATTATGGATACCAATAACATTACCATATTTTGTCTCCGAAAGTTAATACTATAGATGACTGCAATACTATGATGCTAGAATATTTTTCTAGGATAGGAAAATATCAGTTAAACACCCTGATAGTAGTGATCGAATTATATACTCAGTAGATAACTCGAGTGTGGATATTTGTACTTTGTTAGGAGCAATGGAAGTAGAAGACAAAGTGAATCGGGTTTTGCTTGCAAGGGAATTTGCAGATGTTTCTGAGCTAGTTACAGGACTACCACCGAAACGAGCTATGAGTTTTGAATAGATCTTTTACCTAGAACAGAACCCGTAAGTAGACCGCCTAGCAGGATGACACATAAGGAGATAAAGGAGTTGAAGGTGCAGCTAGTGGACTTAGAAGGAAAGAGTTTTATTAGACCAAGCAATTCGCCTTCGGGAGTGGTCATGGTATCCATAAAGAAACCGGACGGGTCGTTAAGATTATGATTGATTATCGTAAGTTGAATGAAAAGACAATAAAGAATCAATATCCTTTGCCAAGAATTAATGATTTATTTGATCAGTTGAGTGGAGCCAAAGTATTTTCCCAATTGGATTCGACGATAGGGTTCCATCAATTGAGAGTGGCGGAGGACAATATTCCTTTAACGGTATTTTGAACGAGATATAGTTCAAACGAGTGGTTAGTGATGCCATTCGGATTGACTAATGCACCTTCTTTCTTCGTGGACTTGATGAACTGTATTTTTTGAGAGCACTTGGATAGGTTCGTGTTGGTATTCATTGATGGCATTCTGATATATTCTAAGGATGAAAGAGATCATGTGATTCATCTTAGAATAGTGCTTGAGAGTTGAGGCAACATCAACTGAAAGCGAAGTTTTCGAAGTGTTATTTCTGAAAGAAATAGGTGAATTTTCTAGGTCATGTAGTTTCGGAGAAAGGGCTGTGCATGGATCCAGTTAAGATCGAAGCTGTTAACAGTTGGAAGAGACCCGAGACGATGACCGAGATAAGTAGTTTCCTTGGAATCACTAGCTATTACCGGAGATTCCTCAAGGATTTCTCGCGGATAGAAGCGCCTCTAACTAAATTAACTAGGAAAGACATAAAGTTTATTTGGTCCGACAAATGTGAGTAAACATTCCTTGAGTTAAAGCATTTGTTGACCAATGCGTCCGTATTAGTTGTTCCAGATGGGAATCGGGATTTAGTGGTGTATACAAATGCATGTGGAATAGGATTAGGAGCTGTATTGATGTAGAGGGGTAAAGTGATGGCCTACGCTTCTCGACGGCTTAGACCACATGAAGTTAGATATCAGACTCATGATTTGGAGTTGGCAGCGGTGATTTTTTCATTAAAAGTGTGGAGACACTACCTCTTAGGAGAACGATTTGAGTTGTATATGGATCATAAGTCTTTTAAGTGTTTGTTCTCTCAGAAGGGGTTGAATACGAGACAGCAGAGGTGGCTGGAGTTTTTAGCAGCTTATGATTTTTATATTGAGTATACACCAAGGAAAGGAAATAAAGTTGCAGATGCGCTTAGTAGAAAACATCAGAGTGTGGTGTTAGCTATGTTGGCTGAATGGAAGTTTTTAGAGGCATTGACTACCTGTAGTGTGCGGTTAAGATCGAGTGCTAGTTCTAGTCAAAGTACAACCATGTTATCTTGATTGGAATTCAGACTAGTATTGATCGAAAGGATTGCTTCTAAGCAGAAAGATGATCCATTGCTAGCCAAAAGGATTAGAAGATTGGAATGTGGAATCAAGATCAATGATCTAAAGAATTTTAGTCTTGACCAGAGAGGATGGTTAAGGAAGAAGAAACGATTATGTGTTCCAGGTGTTGGTGACCTAAGAAAGGAAGTTCTTAGGGAGTGTCATCGATCAAAGTTTACGATTCATCCTAGGGAAACCAAGATGTATCAGGATATGAAGAGAAGTTTCTTCTGGGAAGGTATGAAAAGGGATATACGCTTATGGGTAAGGCAGTGTGCGAACTGCCATCAAGTGAAAACCGAACATCAAAAGCCAAATGGATTGCTTCAGCCTTTAGATATACCGGTTTGAAAACGAGATTCGATATCCATTGATTTTATTAACGGGTTGCCAAGGTAAAATATGGGAAATGTAAGTATATGGGTCTTAACAGATAGACTGGCCAAGAGTGCACACTTCATTCCCGTTAAGTCAACCAGGACGGCACCTGTATTAGCCAAGTTGTTTATGAAGAATATTGTTAGACTGCATGAGATTACTGGTAGTATAACCAGTGACAGAGATGCCTTGTTCACCAGTGAATTCTGTAAGAGTCTACAAAAGGTATTAGGTACCAAGTTTAAGATGAATACTGCTTATCACCCACAGACGGATGGACAGACAGAGAGAGTCAATAAGGTAGTGAAGATTTATTAAGGGCTTGTGTACTAGACTTTGGTGGGTCATGGGGAGACCATTTGCTCTTGGTTGAGTTCTCCTATAATTATAGTTATCAGACTACATAGGAATGGTGACTTTTGAAGCTTTGTATGGAAGGTCGTGCAAATCACTAGCATGTTGGTTGGAGACCAAAGATAAATTGATCTTTAGTCCGATATGGTAAGAGAAGCCACAGAAAAGATTGAGCTGATCCGAGATAGGACGAGAGTAGCTTAGTCTAGGTAGAAAAGTTACGCAGAAATAGGTGTAAAGATTTAAATTTCTAGTTGGAGATCAGGTTTTTATTAAGGTATCACTAATGAAGGGTGTGGTACAATTGGGAAAGTCGGGGAAACTGGCACCGAGATATGTTGGATCGTTCCCTATTATAGAGAGGATCGAGAAACTTGCATATGTCATGTTTCTCATAATGTGTTTCATGCTTCTCATCCTAGGAAGTATGTGCATGATCCAGAGACTGCTATTGCTCCGACTACATTGGAAGACTTATTGGTAGAATCAGATCTGACTTTTGTGAGACAAACAGTTCGAGTTATGGCAAGAGATAAGAAGAAATTAAGGAACAAGACAGTCAGGTTAGTGATGGTCCAGTGGAGTGACAATGAGAAAGACTGTACTTGGGAGATAGAGGATAGGATTAGGGATACTATCTTGAGCTGTTATGATGGTATGCTCTATATCTATTGTATATAGACTCATAGCTGGTAGGAATAGTAGCATTGTCTGCATGTTTGATATGCTTGTTATGTAGTCCTTACTGAATTTCGAGGATGAAATTATTTAAGAAGAGGAGCCTGTAACACCCATAATTTTAGCTTAACATTATTTAGGACATTTAATTGGATAGATTGAATAGAATAACATAAATGGTTAAGGACAATAAGATTTGAAAATTTGTACGATCGAGCCATTACTAATGAACTAAGTATGACTATTTAAAGACTTATCATATAAGAGAATATATGAGAGAGACAAAATAGGTAGATCCAACTTTTACTCCTTAAACCCTCTCCTCCTCATATCATTCTCACTTTTCACTAAACATAAATAATCTAAAAAGAATAAGAGGAGGTCGACCATTAGCAAGCAAGATAAGGAATAAAATCAAAGAGGATTCAAGAGCAAAGTTTAGAGAAACTAAAGCGCTAATCAAATCTCAACTCCAACGATTAATTTAAAGGCGAATAATGCTAAAACCATCTCTTTTATTCTTGGTTAGATTCTATTATGGATAGTACCTGAATTCTTCTTGTTTGATTTGCCAAGTTATGGCTAAATAATCATTGTTTAGATAGAACAATGGTTAATTGAAATTTTATGAAATTGCTTTGACAAGTTTTAAGGGTAAAATTTAAGTTTTAATCTCCAAATGGTTTGAATTTTTGATATGCGATGTAAAATGATATTTTGGAGATGGGTTTTTAATTTCATAATTTTCCAAATCAAATTGAATATTTTATGAATTTTCTAAGGAGGAAATTAGGTTAAATTGAGGTTTCAATTATTTAAAATAATTAAAAATAGTTTTTGGTCCCAAAATTTTCATATGACAAAGAATATGGTGTTTTGGAATTTCTATGAATTTTTGGGATTTTCCCCATGTGATCATGATTTATGATGAATTTATTATGCTAGATAAGGATTTAAGTTAACAATTAATTAATTGCAGTTGAAATTCTTTTTGGAACTTGAAAATTGTATGTGGTAGTAATTCTAAAAAGGATAGTGTAAAGCATTTCCTTATCCAATAGAAATTTGACAAGAATTATAGTTTGGTGGAAAGTATATGCATTTATTAGTAAAAAAATATTTCTTGATAGCTACAAAAATGCCATGCCGCTTGTATTTGCACCGAGCCTAAACTACACATCATCCATTAGTGTCGACGACGATGAGGAATGAAGCATATGATAACTACTTTGGAAGTTATGGAGTGCTTCCAACTGCGTCGAAGTGGACAACGATGGTAATCTAGGTGTGGCAGCATCGCAACTTTGTGGTTCATTAGGGTCGACACCGCACTTCTTCACCTATGTTTTAAATGACGCCACATACTTATATTCTGAATACTCTCGACGTCAACTACACAAATGGCAGAGACGCCGCTTGTTATGTCTTTGACTACACACGCACACACATACATACATAGCGGCATGATAGCCGAAGTAAGCTAAGTATATAGTTTTATAAGGATGCCAATGGTCTTGTGCCGCTACTCATAAGTGTCGACGACCTTATGTATACCAAGGTTTTATATTGAATAGGGTCAGCAATGATGCAGTATAGCATTGATGCTGCACTTCATCCTTTTAACGCTGGCGAGGCTCATCTTTATGTAAATTAATTTTTTAAAGAGGTGATATAGCATATTTTCAAAAGGGTCGATAACCCTTTGTTTTGGCAGTTAGCCATTTGTTTTATAATATCCTAAAGCTTAGTTTTGAAATGTGGATAACCTACAACCTATGAAAGTCGACAACATCATTTTCGACATGAAATTTTTATACTTAAAAGAGTTTAAGCTTTGTCTTCAACCTTGCATAGAGGTCAACAATGTCTTTATGTCATGTGTCTTATATGTTAAATTATTAACGGTGGAGAGCCTTAAGCCTCTTTGTCGACATTGTTATTGATGTCGACATTGATCTAAACTAACCTATTTAAAGGAGGCAAGCCTTATGTTTTTATGACTTCGACTTTAAAACCTAATTGGGGATACCAATGCTTACATTTCTATGTGTTAAAAGTATACTAATTTGACATTAATTATTGGGGACATCAATGCATGTTTTAATGTACTTGACATAGATCATTAGGGATACCAATGTATGTTTTAATAAATTTGACATAGATCATTTGGGGTACCAATGCATGTCACTTTAAGATGTTATTACTCTAAGGTGAGATAACCTAATTGGGAACACCAATAAACATAGGTTAAACATGTGGGTAACAAGAATTAAATTGTTAAATAATAGGTTCATAGTCATCCTATAAAAACTGTGGGATATGAGATGGATAGTCCATCTTTTGCTGGAGATGGATAGACTCTATGAGGTGAATAAAGGATTCATAGTTAACCTAGGAAAATTATGGGATGTGTAATGGATAATCCACATCAATTTTAAATGAGTGGAATATGTGTGATGGATAGTCCACATAATTTAAATA
Source organism: Allium fistulosum (assembly GCA_030737815.1). NCBI lineage: Eukaryota > Viridiplantae > Streptophyta > Magnoliopsida > Asparagales > Amaryllidaceae > Allium > Allium fistulosum. The sequence goes on from CM060904.1 coordinate 1,085,167,452, forward strand.
GCTAAACCATTTGTGATGGGTAGTCCATATGGTAAGGGATGGGTAATCCATGTAATAATTACATGTGAGATGGATAATCCACATAATTTTATTAAGGAAACTATGAGTGATGGGTAATCAACGTGGTAGGGGATGGGTAATCCAAAGAATTAATATATATGAAATGGGTAGTCCGCATAAGTATAAGGCGGATAGTCCATGGAATTTAGATGGGCAGTCTAATAAATTGGGATGAGTAATCTAGTGTATATATTGCATGCTTGCATATCAGTATATTATCATGATTATAACCATTATGGATGCAGGGGCATAATATATGGTTGAGAGGTTTTGGTTTAGATACTAGTGAGGGAAATCTGATCCGCTCAGCGGCGTTGTCTCGCTAAATATCTATTTCGTTCGAGATGGTAGGTTATTATTCACACTAGACTTTTATTTGACCCAAAGTTTTTGTTTTCCCCCTTAAACTCTCGGGTACTTACTTGAGTAGGTCAGAAGTAAGGGTTTTCAGGGCTCCAATTAGACGAATAAGCTTCCGGAGATGTACATGAGGCAATCTAGCTATTTAGGAGTACTTATCCAGTCCGTTGTGTTGCTTGGTTTTGTCTATATGGATATAATGGCAAGTTATATTATTGCCAAGTGTTAGACTCTGATCAACTAAGGGGACATATTTATATGTCACTCTTGGAGTATTTTTTAATGATTGTAATTTCCCTGAACGTGGGTTTGCAAATGGGATTATGTAATGAATATGAAATATCATTTGTGAAATGAAATGTGAATTTTTTTAGAAATAATGATGTTTAATATTTTCATATTCATGTGCTTCTGATTATTGATATGAGTCGTTGGAAATTAATAACTATAGATGACTGCAACATCGGTAACAGTTAGTTTGGGGCCTCATAATAGGGATGTTACATGTTTTTAGGAGATAGTTATTCTTTTCTCCTATCATTTTTAGGAGATCGTTGTTATCTTCTCTTACCGGTTCTAAATGAACTAGAAGACTGTTGATTTGGATTATCTAGTAAATCTTGGCCTGAGTATACCGATAGGTTTATAATTGGATTGAGAAAACTAATATAGGTTCATAATGACCCTTGGAAAACTATGTCATTGAATGAACCATATATGGGATTAGGTGGCTTTGGGAATGTGTAACCCTTAACACTTGTGAATAACAGACTATTCATTTTAACCTATGCATGCATGATATAATATGTTACTATGATTATGTGCTAATCATTTTGGATGCAGGATATGTTATGGTTGACATATTGATTGATGGGGTATTAGTAAGGGAAACTTGTTTTTCTCTATGGAATGGTTTCACGAAGTACCCAAATTTTTGGTTGGAGATGAAATAATATTATACACACCAAACTTTTTATCTGACCAGAAGTTTTTGATTTCCCTCTAAACTCTTGGGTTCTCTATTTGAAATTGGGTAGGTTGAAAATAGGGTATGTAAGGTTAGATGAATAAGCTTCTGGACACGTGCAGGAGGCAAGCTATTATATAGAAGATCATATTTCCACTGTGCAGTAGTTTAACTGCTGTTATTTTTGTTGAATGTATGTAATGATAGGCAATTTAACCATCTAAGTAGTTAAGACTCTAATCATCCAATGAGCCTTCATCATATGCTGCTCTTGAAACTATATTGTAACAATTATATTTTATTCGAACGATTTACTCGTGAGGTTATGGAAACCGAATTGTATTTACTTTTGAAAATTAATGAATGTAAATGCTTTGTTAAAATTTATAAATTCTAGTGCTCTTGGTGTTAAATCGAATCTCATTTCGTCACTGAGAAATAATGCTAAGGATGACTGCATCATCAATAATATATATCTCTATTGACCCTCTTTCGAGTCAAAGCATATTTCAATTGGACATAGATGATCAAAACGAGGACGAAACGAGTTGAAATCTTGGAGGCACGTTTAGATGGAGCAAAGGAATAGCTCGGAGAAGTTTCATCCTAAAATACACTAACTACACAAGTCGGTGTTGAATTGTTCATGCCGGCGACGACATGTTTTTTCCCAATATTCCTCCACTCCAACTCCACATGAGATTTGGATATTACTTTCAATATTTTGTTGAGTTGTGTTTTATTAGGGATTTGTGTTTCTAGTTATTTCCTAGGATTAACAACTGGAAGTCTACAGTTCCATTAACATTGAAAATCGAGATAGTATTCCTGGATATTGATTTTCGTATTTAGTTTGGATTTTGTTCTATTTGGGTTCCATATTTTGTGATTTATCTTTTATGACTTAGCAGCCGAAAGTTATTACTTCCCTTAGAGCTGTAAGTCGAGATTTGATGCTTCGATTATTTATTTGGGATTCTACACCTCTTGGTTTATCTTAACAGTCGGAAGTCTCACTTCCATTAGGACTATAAGCCAAGATTGATATTCTGGTTATCGACTTTTGTATTTGGTGTGATTTGCGAATCATTCCTTTATTGGTGATTTTGTGGACATGTTGCATGCTTATCCATAGAATATCACATGATTTATGGATTGTTGTGATTCCCACTTGCTTGTACGTATTCCTTGGATGATATTTGAGAATGTGTGGCATGGTATATTATTCGATGTTTAGGATAGATGTTACTTTGAGTCGTATTCATACATTGCTTTTTAATACCATGCTTATAGTTAGGTTCTCACATTGGAATTTAGATATAGTCTTACCAGTTTATTATTTATATAATACTAGGTTCAATCCAAAACTTTTCTAATACAAGGACATTAGCCATTTTGGATGTGAGTTTCAGAGGAGACAGGGTGTGTGTGTGTGTTATATAATGTTTGAGTTGTCGATTTATATTTTCCTTTGGCTGTCTCCTTGTATTTATTTTGATGAGATGGCCAAGAATTGTGTATAGTGAAATTCACTTGGTATTTGTTATCATATTGAGACATACATCATTTGGTATTAGTTTGTACATATTATATTTTTCTACTGTGATATGTGACTCTATGCATTTATATATGTTGTATATTGTTCTGTCCTGATAAATCCACATGTCTATATCTTTGTGCTGATATCAAATACGTATGGATGTGTTATACAAACCAGCGTTAGCCTTAGGGAATATTCATGTATGGCCGCTCCTAACAAGCCTCATTCTCCGTATTACTAGACATAAATACCTAGTAATTCTCTTTGGTAGTATGCGTATAGAGGTGGGGTGTTACTCTATCACTTCTCGTTTATTTCTCTCATCATCCTATCCAAATCAACTCAGATGACCATTTCCTACGCACTCTAAATTTTTGTAGTAGCAGGTTGATTGGTTTCCAATCCATGTTGAGGAGCCATCGTTCTATGCATCGTTAGTGGATTTGGAGGTAGTGGACTTTTCCTTAGCGTTCCTAGGTGTCATAGCTTTTGTATATCGTATGATCTATTTTAGAGAAATCTAAGTAATCATGGACCATCTAAGAAGAACTTTTATGTCTACTTTGTGGATTAAAGCAGTCCAAAGGTTGAAGATAGATCTAAATAGTGAGAAATTCGAGTTTTTTTACTGAACGCACTAAAATATTTGCAACAAAAATTGGACAAACACCTAATCATACAGTAAAGAATAAATGAAGATATTAAATGGAAAATGACGTAAACAACACACAACAATTTATAGTGGTTTGGCAAAACTCTAGCCTATGTCTACTTGAACTTAGTTAATGATTATAGAGTTTTGAAAAGTTGTGTTCCTACAATTCAGTGCTCATGACTCAATGAAAATCCAGTAGAGTGACAGTAAAATCAAAAATTTCAAAAGTCATAGAAAGGATCTCGAGTTAGTGCCCCTCCCCTCCTATTTATAGACAACATCAACGAAATTAGATTCGATATTTGCTACCCACATTCTTCACATTTAGGAGGAGGTTTTGGAAGAAGATTGTAGCCACGTTCATAGCTCGGTAGTAAACTCGGTACCGAGTTATGCTTCACAACTCGGTGCCAAGTTGTGACTTGTAGCAATTATGATATTCTGGATTCATACACCTGTCCTCCTAAATAGAAAGCTTGTGACCAACCTCTCTTCACTTTATATTGTAAGCTATCTATGGTTTTGTGTAACATCCCCTATTTTGAGGCTCGTAAATTGTTAACCCAGAAAATGGATCAATACCAGAAATCAGATGAAAGCACCAGTTCTTTTGTAATAGATGTAAAAGCAGTAGAAGTCCCAGATCAAGCTAGTAAGAAAAGAAGAAAAGTAAAGAACACACATGAATTTTTATAGTGGTTCGGCGTAATTTTCGGCCTACATCCACTTTAATCTCTTTTATTAGTTGTTCTCTCTTTGGATTACAACTAGTTATATCAGATCTGACCACAATCTAGTTGATATCAGATTTACAATGATGTTTCTAAAGAGTTTGAGGTAAAGGAGGAGTGAAGAAGATAGAGAAGTCTCTAATGGCAAAAGATCAGATCCAGAGTGAAGAGCTGAAGATCAGGTAAGAGATCCCATTTTGGTTGTAGGTAGGCTGGTATTTATGGAGAAATAATCATGTTGCATCAGAAGTCCACTTGGAGCAGAGTCCAGAGATTGGCTCGAAGTCACTTGTAAAATTGTAGAGCATTATGAGTTAACCAAACATTTTGGTACCCACTTAAACATGTTGGTACCAACATGTTTCCTTAGTTCGAAACACTTTGAACTTCCTTGCATCCTTCTTCCTACTTCATTTTGTGGCACCCCGTGTTGTTTCTATCAATTGTTGGTTGATTTTGATGATCGTTCCTTCATAGCTTGGTTTATTCTGTCGTTTTAGTCATTTTCTCTTCATCTCTTGGAGTAGGTCGTCCAAAACCCCTAGGAATCAATTGGATGCATAATGGAGAGATAAATAATAACTCGTGTGGAGTTAGAGTTAAGGAATATGAGGCAAAAGCATATCAATCAACATGCATAAGTCGATATCGACTTGTGTAGTTAGTGCACTTTGTGATGAAACTTCTCCGAGCTATTCCTTTTCTCCATCTTAACGTGCCTCCAAGATTTCAAGTCGTTTTGTCCTCGTTTTGATCTCCTAAATCCAGTTGAAATTTTCTTTGGCTCAAAAGCGGGTTAACGCTGGCCCTCCAAAGCATGCCTTTCGAATGTAAGGTGCGTTTTGCTCAAGAGCAAGTTCCATCTGCAATCATTCTTCGGTGGTTGGGCTCTCCGACCTTCCATCAATCTCAATCTTGGTGAATCATCTGGTTCCTTCGGATTCTCTTGCCAATCAAAGGTCATTCCAAATGTGTTATAGTTGAAGAATCTAGTCTCTGCTTAGACGTTGTTCATACATCATAATCATTCCGATTTCATTCGGAGGTATTACATCACATATAAAAATCGACCCATGTTCATCCGAGATTTATCTATTTTACTCTAATTATAAGGTGTTCAAATCCTTTTATCAAATATGTTTCCATTCTAAGGTTTGGTCTCTCCAGATCATTTTACATTCAACTTAACTTGTGATCTCTTTGTATCTTTAATGATCCAATCTAGGATTCGATATCTCCGGACCGTTTAACTTCCGACCTAGGGTTCGATCTCTCAAGATCATTTAACATTCTAGTTAGGAGGCGTTCTCTCTAGATCGTTTGGCGTTATTTTTAGGGTTTCGATGTCTTTGGATCCTTGTTGAGTCTGCTTTCTCTCTGGCAAAGGAACTCAATGACTAAGCAAGCCATCCGCTCACTCTCTGGTGAGAGGACTTACTTTCGTACAAGCCCATCCACTCGCTCTCCAGCAAGGGGCTTACACCCTACACTCTGATACTGTCTCTTCAGACAGGACTTAAAGCGGTTAATATCATAAAGCCCATTCGCTTGCTCTCCAGCGAGGGGACTTCCACTCTACACTCCGGCCCCATCTCTCTGGACAAGACTTAAAGCGATCAATATTAGTCAACACATTAAATGTGGATTTTTTTGAAATTCAAATATCCAAATCAAAGCAAACAAGCAGAATTCCTAATTATCCATCCCAGACATCCAACTCAGAGTGTTCCTAGGGACCAATCTAGGTCCCGTACACGTGTAAGCGGTCCGAGGTTATTGTTGTCCTAAATAGTCATCCCAGACATCCGACTCAGAGCGTGCTTATTCACCAAGTCGGTAAACGTGAAATCTGAACTGCCTTAAGAACTTATTCACCAAGTCGGTCCACGTGCTTATGGACCCATTCTCCAACTGTCTAAACCACATCATCGCCAAGTCCATTAAGTGTAATAGGAAGCACCGCCCTATTACCTCTTTAGAAGTACCCAACACCTCCATATGTCAGATGTATCTCATCAGATGAACCGTCGGATCCAACTTTTCATCGTACATTTCCAGCGTTAGAAACTTGAAATCGAGAGGATTTCTCGCATTCCGAATATTAGAAGTGAATGGATTCTTGTTTACATGCTCCAACACTGATCTAAGGGTCCACCTCTAACTATTCTTCTTACCAACTCAGCAATTCGGTTTTTACCGTCCAATGAAGGTCTTTGTCCAAAAGCGATATTCTGCCCCCTTCTCCTATAGGTTTATTCCAGCACATACTATGGCAGGTACTTCTCTTGCTGCACATTAGTGTTCTAGCATGCTCATTTGGTTTCATTCTGCCCTCTATTCCTATGGAGAGGTTATGGCACATACTCTTTCAGTCATTGCCAATTCACATTCTGATTTGTGCTTCTAGCCCCAGCATCGTTTGCTCCTTGCATTCTAGTATGTTCTAAGTTCATGCCAGCATCACCCTTGGGTATAATTGTCTCGGTACCAAGTTGACTGAGTTGGTACCGAGTTGTACTATTTGCGGGGGCATCGTTCCAGTTTGCTCTGCTCTAACTTCAAATGTTCCTGCCTTAGTGTAACACCCTTAATTTTAATAACATTATTCAGGAGATTTAATTAGATAAATTAAATAGAATAATGTAAATAATTAGTGTGATAAGGGGATTGAGATTTGAAAATAAAACTAAGGGCCGAGCTTAATTAAGTAAATGGGCTTAAGAATGGTTTATAAGCAAATTAATTTACAAAAGGGTATATCGGGAAATAGCCGCACATAACCTCTTACCCTTATATATATTCCCGTTCCTTATACCATTCATGTTTCATTTCCCATTCAAGTCATTTTGAAAAAACAAAATACAAACGTAAATCAAAGAGGAGCCGGCCATTGCAAGAAAGAAAAGAGGAGAAAATTAGATCTAAAGCTAAGGAATTAAAGCAAGGGGAATAAATCTGAATCTCAATCCAAATTTCTTATCATATTTAAGGTGAATAATAATTTATACCATCTATATTTTGTTTTATGATCATATTTTTTCGAATTTAAGATTAAATTCGTTTTAATGATGATTTGGATGATGATATATTTGGATCATAACATGTTAGATTTAAACAAGATTGTTTAAATATGATTTTACATGGTTTTTAGGGTAAACCGATTATAATTAATTTTGAATGCCATGGTAAAATTTTATGTTATATAAAACATGATTTTAGAGTTGGGTTTTAATTTTGATAATTTTCCAAGCGATGGAAAGACTATTATGAATTTTCAAAGAAAAATATGGTTAATTGGGTTTGGAAATTTATTTCAGAAATTATATTGAGAATTTGGGTCTAAAATTTAGATATGTTAGATAACATATTAAAAGTGAATTTCTGTAATTTTTGGGGATTTTTCCTAAGTAATTTACTATGAGAATTAAATTATTTTGAAAGAAGGACCTAAATGATTTAATTGTTTTGCTTAATGGAAGGGCTTATTTGTTAAACTAAACTTGGTTTAGATCTGAAATTATGCGGCAGTTATTTTGTGTAAAGGATTTGAGAAGTTGAGGCAACCAATCATATGCTTAAACGTAGGCAGGTTAGTTAGAAATTGTTTATTTTAATTGGCATTAAATCTGATTTACCCAGAAAAGTGGGTTCTGCCTCTATTAGAAGCACCTTTCGACCATATACTTCCGCCTTCAATCAAGTCGAAACCTCACAAAACCGAATCCAATACACAAGGTATCAACATGGGTACGTAGTGGATTGGAGGAAAGCGGAAGACAGGGTGTCGAAAGCATTATTTTCGATAGAGTCGAAACCATTGTTTACTTTCAAAAGTTATGCGCCTGCCTTGTTTTTGAAGGGTACTTTCGACCAAGTCGATACCCTGTTACTTTCAAACCTGTTGTCGCCTTTCTTTGTTTAAAAATATAGCTTTCGAATGAGATCTTTTGTTTATAAAAGAATGCTTTTGAAAATGATGGTTCTGACCTAGTCGAAGCCCTTCTGTCGTTCTTTTGCCTTTCGAGAGTACTGAAGTCATCAATTCTTTCGAAGGGTAGCTTTTGTTCTAAAGATGTGATAAGCCACTTCCTAAATGCTTTCAAAAGGGTTCAAGGGGTTCGAAGGCAATGGCTTCGAAAGGGGGTTTCGATGCTAACCTTCAATGTTTTAATTAAAAGTTTTGAAGCTTTCGAAAGGATGGTGCCGATGCCATCAAAACTTTCCCCAAATGATTTTATATGAAGAATTAAGGTTTTAAAAGAGATACTTTTGTATATATTCACTTTGACGCAAAAGATGTTTTTAAAGCAAAACCCAATGGTTTCGAAAGGGGTACTTTCATTGGTTTCGAAGCTATGTTCTAAGGTTTATTAAGTAATGTTTTGATACTTTCAAAAGGTATATTTTGGTTTCGAAAGAGATGATGAAAAGAGCTTTGAAAGGTTTATATGCAATGTTTTGAAAAGAAGTATTTTATGCTTTCGAAGGAGATTATCCAGGGGTTTCGAAAGTAATGTTTTAAGGTTTCGAAAGCCTTAGTTTTCAAAACAAAAAACCCAATCTCATTTTAAAAGAACACCAGGGCATAAATAAAGTATTTTGAAATGGAATTTTGAAGAAGTTTTCCTTGATTAATGAGTTAAAGAGATTAACCAAGTTTTATATAAAATGATTTCAAGGAGATTAAACCACAGGGGTTGGTATTATTGTGTTTGCTTCTTCATATATGTATTTGAATATATTTACATTATAATGAACCCATAACTATAATTTGGGGAAGGGAAGAATAAGCAGTTAGATTGACCTAGTAGTGGATATAAATTAAATTAATTCCTGAATTAGTAGAATTGCATCCAGGAGGTTAGGAAGACTAGAGTATAGGATGCTAAAATATTAATTAAAGATATTGGCAAGGGCAAATAGGTTCACAGTAAGCCCATGAAAACTGTGTATAGGAAAAGTATTGGCAGGGGCCAATAGGTTCATAGTAAGCTCATGAAAACTATGCATAAACGAAGATGTAAGGAAGATAGGTTCATAGTTATCCCATGAAAACTATGATTTGATATTGGCAGGGGCCAATAGGTTTGTAGTTAGCCCATGAAAACTATATTCGGATTAAGATATTGACCGATGTCAATAGGTTCCTAGTCAACCCATGAAAACTAGGATAAGAGGGAAGTTATTGGAGTTACCAATAGGTTTAGGGAGAACCCATGAGACAATGATGTTATTGGCAGGGGCCAATAGGTTCTTAGTGATCCCATGAAAACTATGAAATAGGGCAGAGAGTCCATAAATTTAAATACGTTAATAGTAAGCCCATGAAAATTATAAAACTGGACAGGGAGTCCATAAACATTAAACAGGTTATTTGTAAGCCCATGAAAACTAATAGGTTAATAGTGACCCTAGAAACTATAAATGAGACAGTTAGTCAGAATGAATGGGGATGAGAAATCCAGAATTGATTCACTTGTTTGCATATCAGCATATTATTTGAATTGTTTTAACCGTTGTGGATGCAGAAGCACAGTATATGGTTTATAAAGGTTTTAGGATACTGGTGAGGGGAAAACTCGTTTCGATAAGCGGCGTGGTCTCACTAGATATCTAAATGGTTTGAGATGGTAGATTATTGTTCATACTAGGCTTTATGTCTAACTCGAAGTTTATGTTTTCCCCTTAAACTCTCAGGTACTCAATTGATTTTAAGTAGTTTGAGAGTTGATGTTTTCAGGTACCTCTTTAGACGAAGAAGCTTCAGAGATGTGCAGGTGGCATGATAGCTATCTAGAGTTCTCTTTTATTTTGATTCCGCTATGTTGTTGTTGTAAAGGCAAAGTTGTTAAATTGCCTATATATATACTTTGATCATCGAAGGGGGCATCTTCATATGTCGCTCTTATCATATATTATAATAAATATATTTTCTCTGAACGTGGTTCTCATACTGGGATTATGTAATGAATTTGAAATATTTTAAAATGGAATGCGAAAGTTGTTTTTTGATTTTAAATTTTTTCCATATCCATGTGTTTCTGTTATATCAATGTATCTAACATTACCGTATTTGGTCACCGAGGATTAATAACTATGGATGACTGTAGCATTTGTAGCTGTTCGTTTGGGCCTCCAAGTAGGGGATGTTATAATTAGCTCCTAACACTTGGTTCTGAATTCCTATAGCTCTAGCTATTCCATGTTGTCCCATTCTTTATAAAAATCCTTCAAGCATCTCCTGTTGTTGAGTCATTAATCCATCTTGTATCTCCTTCATCTTTTTTCCATCTCATCTGGTTACATAGATGGATTGATGAGAATTTAAGGACATCTTCTAGCTGCCTCCATGCTCTGGTTGGCTTGTTCCAGCCTTAGATCTAGTGTGAGCTTTCTTCATCTTCTTCAAATCTCATATTCAGGCTTCAAGTCTTCAGATCTAGCTCTTGTTCTCAGTGAAAGCACCAAAATGTTTACCCAAAAGGATCAACGCTTGGAAATCAGATGAAAGCACCAGTTCTTTTATAATAAATGTAAAAGCATTAGAAATCTCGGATCAAGTAAGTAAGAAAAGCAGAAAAGTAAAGAACACATAGGAATTTTTATAGTGGTTCAACATAATCTCCAGCCTATGTCCACTTTATCTCTTTTATTAGTTGTTCCCTCTCTGGATTACAACTAGTTATATCAAATCTAACCACAATCTAGTGGATCTCAGATTTATAATAATGTTTCTAAAGAGTTTGAGAGGTAGAGTATAGAAGTGAAGAAGAGAGTGAAGTCTCTAATGGCAGAGAGATCAGATCCAGAGTGAAGAGCTGAAGTTTAGGGAAGAGATCTCGTTTTGGTTGCAAGTAGGCTAGTATTTATAAAGTAATAATTGTGTTAGGTCAGAAGTCCACTTAGTGTAGATTCCAAAGACGGTTCGAAGTCACTTGTAAAATTGTAGAACACCATAAGTTAACCAAACATGTCAATACCGACTTAAACATTTCAGTACCGACATGTTTCCTTGGTTCAAAACACTTTGAACTTTCTTGCATCCTTCTTCCTACTTCGTTTTGCGATGTCCTTTGTTGTTTATGTCGACTGTTGGTTGATTTTGATGAACGTTCCTTCATTGCTTGGTTTATTCTGCCATTTTAGCCGTTAACTCTTCAACTCTTGGAATAGGTCGTCCAAAACCTTTGGGAATCAACTGGGCACATAATGCAGAGATAGATAATAACTTATCTCGACCTATAGTCGTAATGGAAGAGATAATTTCCAACAGTTGGGCCCTCAGAGATATCCAGAAATATAAACACAAATTAGTATTAATCCCAATCAAAATCCCAATATACAAAAATCATATATCTTGATCCCCAGTCCTCAATGAGGTAAAACTCTCAACTGAATGGTTCTAGAAGATAGAAACAACAAATCATATAAAAAGGAGATCTCTCAGCCATATACTCTTATGAGAGGATGACAGACAAGTTAACAGCATGTCTCTAATGTCATAAATGGGCAATACGCAGCTTTCTTGGGTTAGGCTAACTCAAATGACAAATGGACACGCAGCCAGTCTCTAATGTCAAACAATCATAGTCTCTAGTGAGGTGGTAATATCAAATATCTCAAATATAATGGATCTACCTAAGTCATGCAGATGGGAGACTGACGTACCATAGTACTGCTCCAAGAAATGCTAATGACCACAATCCATTTCCCACGGTCCCTAAGTTACTCCTAGAATCACGATACTCATATCTATCTCATGTCATAAACACGCTGTCAGGCTGCGTCGAGCATTTCCCACGATTCCTACTTGCCGTCGGTAATGGACTATTGGTCCTTAAGTGATGTCAGGGAAATGGCTCTAATGAGAGAAATAACTCTCATTCTACAACTCAACAATATTACATCACGGATCCGGGGCGCGATCCCGCAATCAAGACCGCTTGGAAGGATAACTAGCCTATCTGGTGGGTCTACCCGCGCTCCCCGTAGTGGCGTGAAACCTATGACATAGATTTTCAAAAAATACTCTCGACTATATAAGTCCTAATGAGAGTGATAACTAATACTCCCGAATCTAGAAGTCCTGATGAGAGTGGCAACTACTACTCTCGACTCGATAAGTCCTATTGAGAGTCACATCAAATACTCTCGACTCTAGAAATCTCGATGAGAGTAATCACTCTCGACTATACGGGTTCCAATGAGAGCATCTCAATATAACAAATCCTCGACTACTAGCCCTAAGAGTAGAAAACTATACTCGACTAGTTAGTCCTTGGAGGATTCAACGAAATATACTCTCGATAATATGAGTCCCGATGTGAGTAATAATAAGTACTCTCGACTTCATACGTCCTAATGAGAGCATCACCGCATAATAATTTCTCGACTACTAGCCCTAAGAGTAACAATAATATAACTCAACTAGTCAATCCTAAGAGGATAAATCTGTAAATCCCAACATATCCCCAGCTTGTAGCCCTTAAAGAGTAATGGTACTCTTGACTACTAAGCTCTAAGGAGTCGGCTCTAGACGATGTCACAAATTCCTAACTCATAAATATAAGTGACTTCTTCTCATGAATAATAATCAAATGAGTATTACTTGAGCGTCCCATCACTCAGTATTACTCAAACGTTTACTGGAAGCTAGTAAACTACACTTATCAAACAACAGTTACCCTATCATATAAGTCAACAGAATAACCAAAAAAATAATATTGAATACTCCATCCCAAATAGTACTACTAACCATTTATTCAACATCCTCATTATATAAAATTAAATCACAACAAACATCAATATAAATCATATCAAATCAATCATATACGAAAGGATGTTATAACTCAAAACTCTCAACTCCATTTAAATATTTCTCTATTTAGTTTAACTTCAAAATATCTTCTATACTTAAAAATCCCATTCCAAAAATATTTCTTTAATTCTTTTTATTGAATATCCACTTTACAAAATAATTGTTTTTCGAAAATATTATTAAAACCTTTCGATTATACAAAATCATCAAATAAACTAATTCCGAACCAAAATAAATATAAAAAGGGCATATTTTTAAAAACTCTTAAAAATAGATTTTTTTAATAAAAAATCCCATTGTTAAATTTCTTTTTAATTCCTTTTATTAAATATATACACTTTTCAAGAAAATTCCATTTTGAAAATATTATTAAAACCCTTCATTTATACTTATAAAAATTCCATACTTTCGAATACTATTGAAAATCACGATTTTTAATTTTTAAACAACTTTTATTTCCAAAACAATTTCCAACAACTCAATTTATTTCAAACCACTTTTATTTATTTATAAATATACTTCAAATAAATTTTAAAACACCAAAAATAATTTCTCGGAGCTTCCAAAAATATTTTAAAATGGGAAAAATCAATAAATCATCTCAAATATAAATTAAGGAGCAATACCCCAAAATCAACAACAAATCATCGAAATAAATTTTACCATTCGACCCGAATCAAATTACATCGAATTCCAGTCATCCATAAATACACACGCAATGAATATAATTTCATAATCCAACTCGACCAACAATTCTAATGAGAAGAAATACTCTCAACTGAATGACCCTAAGAGATGTAAAATATGCAAATCAAAAATGCAATAGGACAACATCTCCTTTGCATTTTAGACAATTCAACATACACAAAAACTCGTAATCTAATCCAACATCCAATATCATATGCAATACCAAAAACAACCAATTCAATCAATCAATGCAATATAATCATGATAAATAAATATACATATGATGCAAAGGAAATAGATATAGATGTGAGTGAGAAAACTCACCAAACTATGCTTTAGCTACCAAGCAACGGTTACACTAGCTTCATCCATAATTCCAAAACATTGATGTCCATCGCCTGCACTGCCACCAGCAGTTGCATCGTTGCTTCCTCCGATGCAATGGCATCGTCAACCGTTGGACCAAATCATGCTCACCTGTCAACATCGACAGCCAAAATCAAGCCTCCGCTTATTGCACGTCGAACACAATGTTCAAGCAGGCTCGCGCGCATTCCAGCGTCGCCAATCACCCATGACTTCATCGTCACCCTCCCCAAGTCGAGCGCCAAGCCATCAACAAACACTACATTGCAGTCGCCCCAATCTCCACCGCGAGCTCCTTCGTTACCTGCCCAGATCGCGACCACCCAGGTCGAGCGCGATTTGTTCGTGTTTTTTTAAACATAAAACAGGTCGCGATTGTGATAATTAGAGAATCGGGGTAAATTAGGTATTGGGGATTGGGTTGGGCTTGCTTTCATGTAGGATGGAGTATGCTCTCGAAAAGGAGAGAAGGGATTGAATTAAAACAGGCTTGGGCCTTGGTTTTGGGTTTGATTTCATTCAAATTCAAAATATTTTTTATTTCTCATTTGATTCCATTTCTTTTAACAACTCAATTTAATTTACCTATATATTGAATATATTTCGATAATAATCTAATTCGACGCCCGGTTATTAATTTTCCTACCATTATTTCAATCACAAGCAGTTATTTACATTCTAAAATATTTTATATTCAATTAAAACACTTTATTCAATTCCAAAATATTATCTGAAAAGAATTTATTAATTTAATTCAATATATTAAGACTAAATCTTTTATCAAATAAACTCCAAATAAATAAGAATTTATTTTCAAAATAATTTATGATCAAAAATCCAAGCCAATTTTTTTTATTTTAATTAAATTAAATTATTTTACGGCGTAGTAAGCAGAGTTGTTACGGACTTCCCCCTTAAGAAAAGTGCGTCCCCCCAATTTCTTATAGGGAAACGTCATATACAACTCATAACCTGAGTTTCTTCGAATTCTATAAACTTCTAAAAGATTACACAATCCTCTATATGGCCCTTTCACAAACTTCTCTTATCGTATGTCATAGATTCATTCGACAACTTTCTATATTTGCAGACAATAATTTGTGAAAATTTTTGTAAGTGTCGGATTTTTCGAAAAATTTCGACGAGCGTTTAATAAAAATCAAAACAGAATATAATCACAATATATATACATCACAATCAATGGAGCATCTCGAAACATGGAAAAAAAATATAATATCACATTATAGTACGATATTGCGTAAAAATGTACCTTTTCATTAACGTTTAAACAAGCTATTTCGCTTTTATGCAAGCGAAAGCGAGCAATCTTCACCAACTAGTAATCCAAATAAGCTTCTTAAGTACTATCTCAAACAAATTTTTAAACATTAGTTGCATAAAATGAAAGATAGGATGAGAATGCATTCAACTTAAAGTAAAAGAAACATAACACACTTGTTTATCCTTTTTTCAGATAAACTTTCAAAGACCAAAAACACAAAATTAAACTACGGTTTCTAAAAGTAAGTTGTTACATAATTAGTCAGATTTCCAAAAAAACTTCCCAATTGTAAAGATATGGATTACAACCTGAGTTATAGGCGAATTACAGACAGTATGTAGATCGGGTTTTTCAAGAAAAATGCAGGCCCACCTAATAAATACTCGTTTTTGGCCTCGAAAACATTAAAATTTTATGAAACAGTTAAAACAAAAGTTGTTGCCTATGTTCATAGCTTTCCAGAATGGGAAAATTCGTCAAAATCGGATAAACCATTCAAAAGTTATGATCGAATGAATTTCAGTGATGAAACATGAAATTTACATTTTCAGGACAACGGTAGTCGTATACTTTAATTCAAGTTTGTCCATTGCTAACTTCAAATTTTAGCATTGCATTTCAAATGAAAATTGTTCAATAATAACGTAGCTTTCTAATAAAATTAAAGAGGCTTTGTATGACAAGTCCCTATTTTAAATTTAAACGAACAAAACACTTATACGTAATAATTTATGTAAATTAGGTCTCTGCTCATGTATTTCTTTCATATGTAACTATATATTCATACTCTTATTTAAAATCTGCACCCCATTATGTATCAATCTTTAAAATGCAATAACATTTTCTAAAAACATCAGATTAACAAACCGTTTTCACTATTAAATCACAAATTTTATTATCTTTCTAATGATATGTATTATGGATATGTAAAAATTAAAATTTCAAAACTCATTTTTTTTTCAAATTCGAATTTTTGAAACTTTCGAAACACAATCATATTTTTTAACAGCATTTTGAAATTTCAAAAAACACATTTGAAAACACAATCATAATTTTTAACATCATTTCGTATCAATTTTTTCAAATTTCGAAACACAAATTTTATAAAATTTGAATATTTAGTGATGCGGTTTTTAACTGTATTAGGTGTAGTTTTTTACTATATTTTAGTGGGTTAGTTTCTAAATGTAGTTAAAAAATGCACCAACTAAATGCAGTTTTTAACTGCATTATAGCCGCATTACTATAATGCAGTTAAAAACAGCATTGCTAAATGCAGTTAAAAACTGCATTTTGTAGTGCAGTTCTTAACTGCATTTTTGTAATACAGATAAAAACAGTACTATTAAAATGCAGTTAAAATTGTTGTGTAAAACTATGTTTTTCAAAATTTTATTTTTATATATCAACAATAGATTTATTAAATTTGTGATTTAACGGTAAATCGATTCTTAAATCCGATTAATCTATAACAGGTTATCACATTTTAAAGATTGAAAAAAATGAATGCGTGAATGCTAAAAATTGTCGGGTGTAGGTGTGATGTTAGAGAAGTACAGACCTAATTTATATAATTAGTTATTAAAAGACCTGCTTTATAATTTAATTAACTTTATTTGATAACCTATTACTAACTTTATTTGTTCATGTTTCTCATCTTTAGTTTCTACAAACATTTAATCAAGAAGGTATCACAAATGCATTTAGGTACCTGCTAATGAGTTGGTGCAGTTACTTTTCATTTACTCAAAAAGGTTCACGTAACGGTATTTTTGTTGTGATTATGCTTTATAATGAATCATGTACATACTTTCACTACTACAAGTGTAATGATAATATTAAGATTTTATCTTTGATAGTTATACTTCTATTTTTCTTCATTTTGTGTTTTGTTTTTCAATGATTCGTGCTTTTCAATTTTATGTGCTATAGTGCTTTCTTTTAATGTCTATTGAAATCGGGCATGTTTGTTATTTATTCTAGTGTTTGGTTAATACACTTTAAATAATAGCAATATATTGAATAGTCCTTATTTACTTTTCACCATATCGATAACCCATATTTATTGGAGTGGAATATATTAGAACACTGAAATTATAACTATTCTTGATGATGATGATGTAAAATGGAATAGATTTGTTAGATCATAATAGTGATTTTCTCTAATATAATGGTTCATTGTGCTAATTCACTTGAAAAGTACTAAATTATCTTATTATTATGATGTACATGGTTATACTAATATAATTTAATGCTTCATGCTCATAATTACCTAAATTCTTTTAATACCTTTGAGAAGAGTTTAGTGAGCAAACCGTGTGCGTAGCATGTGTTTGCACTATCAGATGATGGAGAAGAGGAGAGGTAAGATACTAAAGTACTAAGCAGGGAGCGTATCTGCGTAAAAAGTTGGCGATGATGGTTGAAAAGTGGGGAAAAGGAAAGGCAGGGATGTGGTAATTTAAACCTTAATTTTTTAAAGTGTCAATTAGGGATACACCCCTCTTTCTAAAACTTATTTATTTTACATCTCTATCTTTTGAAAATTATTTCATACATCCTTTTTTATATAATTCTCTCTTTTTTACCTTTCTTGTTTCCAAATTTAAGAGTGGTTGTCAAGGCATGTATTGCATGCGGTTGTGATTTATATGAAATGATAACACAAGCACATGTTAAAGTTAGCAAAATTACCCAAATATCCCATTGAATTACACCTATATTTCTGAAAATAAGGATGTACTTTTGAAAAGGAAATTATACGAGACCTAAAACTTAGTTTTTATAACTGTAAGGATGTATGCCAAAATCTTCTGTTTAAATTCAGGAGAGATTGAATTTTGAGCTGGTCTTGTGAGGGAAAAATGAATGTAGCATTTTTATTTTTATTTTTTGTTGCCCCAACTCAGAGGGTTCCCAAGTGGGAAGGCTTGGTGCTTCCCCCAGGCTGGGCTGTATACAACCATCATCATTTCACGGTATAACAATATATGTCATAAAGTATATTTCAACATCCTCGTGAATTTTTTCTCATGTACTTTATCTTCTCGTTAACACTTGAATTCTTCTGCTTTCTTTTCATCAACCCTTAGAATCGATCCTCCAAACTCTAGGAAAACCAATTGATCATCAGTAGTTCGATTAGTATGTGAGATATATGATGTTTTGGAGGCGAAAAGGCGAGGAAAAATGACTCGGCACTGTAACGACCCGTATTTTTACGGATCGAAACATCGTAAAACTATTTACATTTTGCCGCATTGTAGATAAGTCGTCTAGAGTCTAAGTCCTAGGTCGTATGAAGGTTTGGAGCGACTTAAGGAAAGTTGGCGACTTAAGAGATTTGGTGGGTTAATGATCTAAGGGGTAGGTCGGCGACGACCTAAGGAAACTGGGGTAGCAGTGAGCGACCTAAAGAGGTTATGTCGTAGACGACTTAGGAGTAGGTTGTATGATGGTTAGGTCGTATAGAAGATAGGTCGTGTGCTGGCTTAGGTCGTGAGATAGGTAGGTCGAGTATAGCGACTTATAGGATTAGCGACTTAAGAATAGAAGCGACTTATAGAATGTTGCGACCTATAGGAGTTAGTGACCTACAGTAGTTAGCGAGTTAGTGAAGTTAGGTCGTGAGCGACCTAAGATGATAAGTCGTATCCTGGCTAAGAGTTAGGTCGCGTGTGTGTATTAAGTAGTTAGGTCGCACATCGTTTTAAGTCGTTGGATCTGTTAGGTCGTAGGTCGCGGATGCGCGTAGGTCGCTTGGATGCGCATTGGCTTAAGTCCTAGGTCGTAAGTCGTGACATAGTTAGGTTGCGCATTGTTTAGGTCGCGTGAAGGCTTAAGGGGTTAGGTCGCTAAGTCGTGAGCGACCTAGGAGTTGAGTCGAATGTGTGCTAAGTCGCAGGATGTTAGGTCGAATCTTTGATAGGTCGTTAAGCCGCATTCGTGGGTTAGGTCGTAGGTCGTATGAATGCGCTGAACTACTAAGTGTTAGGTCGTAAGTCGTAGTGGCTTTGGTTGTTAAGTCGGAGGTTGTTAGGTCGTGGGTTCTTAGGTCGTGGACGACCTAATTCCAAGTGAACGACTTAAGGAGAATTTCAGCTATAAATACTCGTCCATTTCCTCACTTTTTGGGATCCGGATTTTGAAGCGACGAAGTGCTGCCATTTTGAGAGCTCGACTTCTACACTTCTTCACTTCTTTTCTCCACTCTAATCTAGTGATTCCATCCATCCAAGTTGAAGATCAAATTGAAGATTCAAGAGCTTAGATTGAGGATCTACATCCATTGAAGTGAGATTTCTTCGTTTGAAGTGAATTGGTGATAGATCAAGTTAGATCCTTCGCTGTCCAGATCTGAAGTGGGTTTCTTTTGAGGTGTTTAGGTGATTTGGTGAGTGGTGATTATCTCTCACACGAATCCAAAGGAGTATATCAGATTGTTGGCTTGATTTTGGTGTAAAGTAGTGATTTCCATGCATCTTTGTAAACTTAAGTATAGATCCATATAGATCCATTGTTTATGATGATTTGACAACCATTTTACTAAGTGTTAACCTATGCAAGTTCATTCATCAAGATTATAGAGACATTGTTCATGTTTTCATGCTTGTTAGACTTTCGACTCTTTAATTACGAAATTGTCATTGTTGTTATAATTGTCTATCTAGATCATATTTGAATGCTTGTTTTACTTGGATTAATGTTTGACTTGATTGATTGTTATGAATTAGATGATTGATGATTTGATTTAGACAAGTTGGTCGAAGATGATTCAAAAGCTAAGGGAAAGGCTCTTGAATTGGAAAAGCTGCTTGTGGCATATGTAGCGGATGTTGAAGCTCATATGGATAGATTTGATGATGATGTTGAGATGAAGCTTTGCTATGATGATGATGAGGCGAAGCATGATATGAGATATAAGATAGTCTTGGTCTAATCCAGACGGGATTATTCCAAGCATGTTGATAACTCGGTGAAATGGTTCGGGTTTGAGGATAATGGTTTGCTCGAGAGGTGCTTGAGCTAGTATGGAAAAAGTCGTCGAGGAGGATGACTAGAAGGCTGGGATCTCATCGTTGTTGAAGGTTCTAGCATGCTCAAAGCAAGAGTACGTTGGGCAGATTCGATAGTCCCTGAAGGCTACGGATTGGTAGTCAAGTACTCTGGGCAGATTCGATAGTCCTAGGCACGGGTCACGATGACGTGCGGGAGTTATGTCTAGAACCGGGGTTTCCATTAGCCCTTGACGGACGGTTGAAAGAATGTGCCGGTCATTCAATTAACGGTGATATCGAAGCAACGATAACAGTGATAGCCAGAGTCATGGATGTTTGGTTGTATCGTCATTCGGTCTCAAGAGCGGTATTTTCTGGGTGCTTATCTGATCTTGGTTTAGGCCTTGGGGGTTTGTACTTGGAAAACATCGCCCTTGACTCGAGTGATAATTACTTTACTTTAAATTGTATGCTCTGCTATGTTTGCTTCTGCTTAGTGTGTGTCTGGGGGCTATCACTGTAGAAAGAGGTGGAGTGGGAGGGTTGTATTCCTATTCCTTTTCCTTTATGCTTTTTTTTGGTATGTTGTTAGTTAATTTACCGCTCACTAAGACTGTTTTCTGACTCAAGGCTTTATGTTTTAACTCTTATTGCCTTGGGTTGTTCGTCCATTTTGGGACGGGCAGACTAGGTAGCAGGTGACAGGTGTTGTTCTTGCTTCTCACGATGCTGATGTCGAAGACGAGCTGGAGGCTTGCATATTATCTTCTTACTATATGTACTGGGTGTTCCGCTGTTTGTATTTTCTCTGAGTGTTATGTAGTGAGGCTTGTTGTATTGACTATTCAGACGTTTGTATTCAACTATTATGAAGTTTTATGGATGAGATTCTATTCTGTGAAGCTTCACTATATATATGTTCTATTGTATTTTGTCCATGCGCTGTGAGTAATACGATATATTCTATTGTTTTAATTTACCCTGACAATCATCCATGGTCGCCTGGCACACTTTACAGCGCATTATCTTTAGGTTTGGTGCAGGGGTCATGGGCGGTCGTCACATTTGGTATCAGAGCATTGGTTAATCGATTTTACCCAACGCTCGCTGACGTAACTACGTATGAGAGACGTAATTGTATTTTGATGGATGATTACTATATATAATATAGTAGATTAGAAGAGTTTGAGTCCTTTAAGCAGTTGTTTCTCAAGACGTTCTGACCATTCCTTTTTATAGATATTGAGAATGAGTCGAAGAGGGAGACCAGCTGCTAGGGAAGGCCGTGCTACTGAAGGGGCTGCTGATTATGCTGCTATGTTCGAAGCTATGATGACTTCGATCATGAGAAGGATGCCAGCTCCGGGGCTATCGGTGGATGTTGGAGTTCAAGTTCAAACTCCAAAGCCGGTGGATTTTGCTAAGTTGTGTAAGGACTTTACTGCTCTTGGAGGAAAGGTTTTCTTGGGAACAGAATCAACCATTGAAGTTCAGAGGTGGATAGATGCTTGTAGAAGGATCTTTGGTGACTTGGGAATTGAGGATGCAACTAAGAGGAAGTTAGCATCAAGACAGCTTCAAGGGAGAGCTTCTGATTGGTGGAATTCTATCACTATTGATACTCCGGAGGAAGAGATTACTTGGGTGCAATTCCAAGCCAGATTTGAAGCTAAGTTCATTTATACAGCTCAGAAGTCTGTTCTGTTCAAGAAGTTTGTGGAGCTCAAGCAAGGTGGAAGACTAGTTCTTGAGTATGTTTCTGAGTTTGAAGCTTTGTCCAAGTATGCCCGGTCGTATATTAAATCTTCATATCAGAAGAATGAGAAGTTTGTGACAGGCTTGGACGGTTATCTTGGGAGGTAGTTAGTGGATCATTTGGATGATTCATTTGAGAAGCTTGTGGAGAAAGCTCTCAGGCATGAGAGTCTGTTTCCTAAGGAAGGATCTGTTGTTGCTGTGACCAGGGGAGAGTCTAAACCACAGCAGGGTGGAAACAAGAAGAGGAAGCAGCAGCAGCAAAAGGGTAAGGATGCCAGAAGAAGCCGAAAGGCGAGGTGACCTGCTACAATTGTCAGCAGAAGGGCCATTTCTCTAGGGATTGCAAGAATCCGAAGGTGCCGATGAAGTGTCACAACTGTGACAAGCCGGGGCATATCAGGAAGAATTGTCCAGAACCGAGGAGGGACAAGCAGATTGTGCAAGCTTATGCTTTGGGGGCTGTTCCATCGTCTTCGAGAGCTCCTATCGCTGAAGAGAAAGGAAAGAGTGTAGTGGTTCAAGGTACTCTTTCCATATGTGGTATTCCAGTTAGAGTTTTGTTTGACACTGGGGCGTCGCATTCGTTTGTTTGTAGTGAACTTGTAGGCCGGTTGGGTTTAGAACCGGATATTGTTGATAGGCCATTGGTTGTGACTAATCCAGTTGGGGGTTCGTCTTGTTTGTGTATGCTATGCTGTGGTCTGATTGTATCGAGTCATGGTTGCTCTTTTGTTTGTAATTGTTTTTTTCTTGAACTTTGCGGGGTTCAGAATTATTTTGGGTATGGACTGGCTTAGGAAGTATGCGGCAAAGGTTGATTGCGAAAGGTTGGAGGTGACAGTTGAGAATGTGGAGGGGCGAAAGATTGTGATACGATGTAAGCATGAAGAAGGCGTCTTCATGAGCTTCATGTATTCGCTAGTTGTTCCACGGGATGAACTGTCATCGGTGCCAATCGCTAATGGATTTGAGGATGTCTTTGACGAGGTCAAAGGGTTACCGCTGCATAGAGAGATCGAGTTTCGTATAGATCTAGTTGAAGGAGCCAGACCTGTTGTGATGCCTCTTAGGCGGATGGAGCCTAGGGAACAGCAGGAGTTGAGGGTGCAGGTTGATGACCTTTTACAGAAAGGATTCATTTGGCGTAGTGTGTTCGAGTGGGGTGCACCAGTTGTGTTTGCAACCAAGGCAGATGGGTCGTTGAGATTGTGTGTGGATTATCGTGAGCTGAATAAGGTGACTAAGAAGAACAAGTATCCATTGCCGAGAATAGATGACTTGTTTGGTCAGCTTCACGAAGCTAAGGTGTTTTCTCAGATGGATTTGGCAACGAGATTTCACCAGTTCAGAGTGGCTAAGGATAGTGTGCCGAAGACTGCTTTTAGGACACCATCCGGTTTCTTTGAGTGGCTGGTAATGCCGTTTGGATTGACTAACGCACCAGCATATTCTGTGGATATTATGAATAGAGTGTTCAGAGATCGGTTGAACAAGTTCGTACTTGTGTTTGTGGATGATATTCTGATTTATTCCAGAACTGAAGAAGAGCACAAGATGCATTTGCGTATTGTTTTGGAAATCTTACGGAAACATCAGCTGAAGGCTAAGTTTTCGAAATGTCGCTTCTGGAAGAGTGAAGTGAGGTTCTTAGGCCATGTTATCTCTGGAAATGGAATAGCGGTTGATCCCGCTAAGGTGGCAGCAATCCAGGATTGGGTTAGACCTAAGAATGCATCTGATGTGAGAAGTTTTCTTGGATTAGCAGGATATTATCGACGGTTTATCAAAGACTTCTCCAAGGTGGCTGCACCGTTAACAGGATTGACGAAAAAGAACCAAGTGTTCAGATGGGATGCTAAGTGTGAGCAAGCTTTCAGAATCCTAAAAGAGCGATTGACGAGTGCTCCTGTTTTGACTATTCCAAGTGGGAATGATGAGATGGTGGTTTACACCGACGCATGTGGTACTGGACTTGGAGCAGTGCTGATGCAGAAGGATAAAGTTGTTGCGTATGCAAGTCGACAACTGAAGCCGCATGAAAGGAATTATCCGACTCATGATTTAGAGTTAGCGGCGATTGTTTTTGCTCTGAAGATGTGGAGACATTATCTATTGGGAGTTCGATTCGAGTTGTTTACGGATCATAAGTCGTTGAAGTATCTTTTCTCCCAAAAGGATTTGAATCTTCGGCAGCAACGTTGGTTAGAGTTTTTGGCATCATATGATTTTGGTATAGCTTATACTCCGGGAAAAGGTAACGCAGTGGCAGATGCGTTAAGTCGAAGACATGCAGGATTGGGAGCCATGTTTTCAGAATGGAAGAATCTCGAGTATTTAGCTGGATTTGACTTCAGGCCCAGATGCGAATTGGAACCCGAGACGTTGGCAAACTTATCGATAAGACCCACTCTTGTGGAAAGGATTGGCGAGAGCCAAAAGCGAAACGATAAGCTTGTCAAGATTATCCGTGATTTAGAATCTGGATTGGATCCAGAAAAGGATAAAGGATTCGAGATCGATCGAGAGGGTTGGCTTCGGAAGCAAGGACGATTAGTTGTTCCCGATATAGATGAATTGAGAAGTGAAGTTCTGAAGGAAAGTCATCACTCGAAGCTGACAATTCATCCTGGTGGAAATAAGATGTATCGGGATATGAAGAGAACCTACTACTGGGAAGGTATGAAGAAGGATGTTGGAAATTTTATTTCCAAGTGCATGAACTGCCAGTTGGTGAAAGCTGAGCAGAAGAAGCCCAGTGGATTGCTTCAGCCATTAGATGTTCCTACATGGAAGTGGGAACAAGTGCCGATGGATTTTATTGATGGACTACCTAGAACCAGAACGGGAAATGAAGGAATTTGGGTCATCGTAGATCGTCTGACTAAAAGTGCAAGATTCATTCTTGTTCGATCGACTAGGACCGCATCAAAGTTGGCTGAGTTGTATGTTAAGTGGATAGTTCGATTCCATGGTATTTCGAAGAGTATAGTGAGCGATCGAGATCCATTGTTCACTAGTGGATTTTGGAAGAGCTTCCAGGAAGTTTTGGGAACCGAGTTATGTTTGAGTACAGCTTATCATCCTCAAACAGATGGTCAGACCGAGAGAGTCAACCGAGTTTTGGAAGATCTCCTCAGAGCTTGTGTTTTGGATTTCGGAGGATCATGGGAAGATCATCTTCATTTGGTGGAATTTTCGTACAACAACAGTTACCAGTCAAGCATTGGTATGGCACCGTATGAGGCATTTTATGGGAGACCGTGTAACTCTCCGACATGTTGGTTAGAGACAGGAGAAAAGTTGATGCTTGGGCCAGAGATGATTCGACAGACTTCGGATTGCATAGAGATCATTCGGCAACGAATGAAGGCAGCCCAAGACCGACAGAAGAGTTATGCAGATAAGCGTCGTAAGGATTTGGAATTCGACGTAGGCGATATGGTTTTTGTGAAGATTTCTCCACTGAAGAATGTTATTCGATTCGGGAATAAAGGAAATTTGACTCCAAGATTTGTTGGACCATTCCCGATCATCGAGCGAATTGGAAAGCTCGCCTACAGATTGCAGTTACCGGAGAAGATGTCGGGTGTGCACAATGTCTTTCACGTATCGTATCTACGGAAGTATGTTCACGACTCGAATGTAGTAGTTTCTGCTGATAGCTATGAAGATTTCGAAGTTGATCCAGTCGATAGAAGACCTCGTAAGCCGCTTCGTGTTGTGGAAACCGACACGAAACAGCTTAGGAGGAAGATAGTTAAGTTGCTCAAGATACAATGGAGTGACGATGATAACGACTGTACATGGGAAGTGGAAGAGAGGATGAAAGCAGCTCATCCCGAACTCTTCAAGGTATGGCCCTAAGGTGTCGTGTAATCTCACGATATTGTAACTTGTTCTAAGTTTTAGAATTCTGCATGCTAAGCTAGAATTGGATGCATGGTTTGTTGATTGCTATGGATGGTAGGCATGCAGAATAGTCCTTGATTGCTCAGTTTGTTTGGAATTTCGGGGGCGAAATTCCTAAGGGGGAGAGAATGTAACGACCCGTATTTTTACGGATCGAAACATCATAAAACTATTTACATTTTTCCGCATTGTAGATAAGTCGTCTAGAGTCTAAGTCCTAGGTCGTATGAAGGTTTGGAGCGACTTAAGGAAAGTTGGCGACTTAAAAGATTTGGCGGGTTAATGATCTAAGGGGTAGGTCGGCGACGACCTAAGGAAACTGGGGTAGCAGTGAGCGACCTAAAGAGGTTATGTCGTAGACGACTTAGGAGTAGGTCGTATGATGGTTAGGTCGTATAGAAGATAGGTCGTGTGCTGGCTTAGGTCGTGAGATAGGTAGGTCGAGTATAGCGACTTATAGGATTAGCGACTTAAGAATAGAAGCGACCTATAGAATGTTGCGACCTATAGGAGTTAGTGACCTACAGTAGTTAGCGAGTTAGTGAAGTTAGGTCGTGAGCGACCTAAGATGATAAGTCGTATCCTGGCTAAGAGTTAGGTCGCGTGTGTGTATTAAGTAGTTAGGTCGCACATTGTTTTAAGTCGTTGGATCTGTTAGGTCATAGGTCGCGGATGCGCGTAGGTCGCTTGGATGCGCATTGGCTTAAGTCGTAGGTCGTAAGTCGTGACATAGTTAGGTTGCGCATTGTTTAGGTCGCGTGAAGGCTTAAGGGGTTAGGTCGCTGAGTCGTGAGCGACCTAGGAGTTGAGTCGAATGTGTGCTAAGTCGTAGGATGTTAGGTCGAATCTTTGATAGGTCGTTAAGCCGCATTCGTGGGTTAGGTCGTAGGTCGTATGAATGCGCTGAACTACTAAGTGTTAGGTCGTAAGTCGTAGTGGCTTTGGTTGTTAAGTCGGAGGTTGTTAGGTCGTGGAAGACCTAATTCCGAGTGAACGACTTAAGGAGAATTTCAGCTATAAATACTCGTCCATTTTCTCACTTTTTGGGATCCGGATTTTGAAGCGACGAAGTGCTGCCATTTTGAGAGCTCGACTTCTACACTTCTTCACTTCTTTTCTCCACTCTAATCTAGTGATTCCATCCATCCAAGTTGAAGATCAAATTGAAGATTCAAGAGCTTAGATTGAGGATCTACATCCATTGAAGTGAGATTTCTTCGTTTGAAGCGGATTGGTGATAGATCAAGTTAGATCCTTCGCTGTCCAGATCTGAAGTGGGTTTCTTTTGAGGTGTTTAGGTGATTTGGTGAGTGGTGATTATCTCTCACACGGATCCAAAGGAGTATATCAGATTGTTGGCTTGATTTTGGTGTAAAGTAGTGATTTTCATGCATCTTTGTAAACTTAAGTATAGATCCATTATTTATGATGATTTGACAACCATTTTACTAAGTGTTAACCTATGCAAGTTCATTCATCAAGATTATAGAGACATTGCTCATGTTTTCATGCTTGTTAGACTTTCGACTCTTTAATTACAAAATTGCCATTGTTGTTATAATTGTCTATCTAGATCATATTTGAATGCTTGTTTTACTTGGATTAATGTTTGACTTGATTGATTGTTATGAATTAGATGATTGATGATTTGATTTAGACAAGTTGGTCGAAGATGATTCAAAAGCTAAGGGAAAGGCTCTTGAATTGGAAAAGCTGCTCGTGGCATATGTAGCGGATGTTGAAGCTCATATGGATAGATTTGATGATGATGTTGAGATGAAGCTTTGCTATGATGATGATGAGGCGAAGCATGATATGAGATATAAGATAGTCTTGGTCTAATCCAGACGGGATCATTCCAAGCATGTTGATAACTCGGTGAAATGGTTCGGGTTTGAGGATAATGGTTTGCTCGAGAGGCGCTTGAGCTAGTATGGAAATAGTCGTCAAGGAGGATGACTAGAAGGCTGGGATCTCATCGTTGTTGAAGGTTCTAGCATGCTCAAAGCAAGATTACGTTGGGCAGATTCGATAGTCCCTGAAGGCTACGGATTGGTAGTCAAGTACTCTGGGCAGATTCGATAGTCCTAGGCACGGGTCACGATGACGTGCGGGAGTTATGTCTAGAACCGGGGTTTCCATTAGCCCTTGACGGACGGCTGAAAGAATGTGCCGGTCATTCAATTAACGGTGATATCGAAGCAACGATAACAGTGATAGCCAGAGTCATGGATGTTTGGTTGTATCGTCATTCGGTCTCAAGAGCGGTATTTTCTGGGTGCTTATCTGATCTTGGTTTAGGCCTTAGGGGTTTGTACTTGGAAAACATCGCCCTTGACTCGAGTGATAATTGCTTTACTTTAAATTGTATGCTCTGCTATGTTTGCTTCTGCTTAGTGTGTGTCTGGGGGCTATCACTGTAGAAAGAGGTGGAGTGGGAGGGTTGTATTCCTATTCCTTTTCCTTTATGCTTTTTTTTGGTATGTTGTTAGTTAATTTACCGCTCACTAAGACTGTTGTCTAACTCAAGGCTTTATGTTTTAACTCTTATTGCCTTGGGCTGTTCGTCCATTTTGGGACGGGCAGACTAGGTAGCAGGTGACAGGTGCTGTTCTTGCTTCTCACGATGCTGATGTCGAAGACGAGCTGGAGGCTTGCATATTATCTTCTTACTATATGTACTGGGTGTTCCGATGTTTGTATTTTCTCTGAGTGTTATGTAGTGAGGCTTGTTGTATTGACTATTCAGACGTTTGTATTCAACTATTATGAAGTTTTATTGATGAGATTCTATTCTGTGAAGTTTCACTATATATATGTTCTATTGTATTTTGTCCATGCACTGTGAGTAATACGATAGATTCTGTTGTTTTAATTTACCCTGACAATCATCCATGGTCGCCTGGCACACTTTACAGCGCATTATCTTTAGGTTCGGTGCAGGGGTCATGGACGGTCGTCACAGGCACCAACCCAAAAAACTCAGCACCAAGTTGTCTCCTTAGTTCCAATTCCTCTGAAACTTCTTCGAGTTATTTCTCTATTCCTTCTAAGTGTACTTCCACATGTTCGGGTCGTTTCATCTTCGTCTTGACGTTCTAACTTCTTTTGACTTCTTCTTGGTTAAAACACGGTTAACATTTGCCCCTCAGAGTATGCTTTCGTTGAAAACAAAGCATGCTCTAGATCAAGACAAGTCCCGGACTGCTTTCCCGCAAATTCCAGTTGATCATTCAAATGTCGTCTCGAAACGTTGCTTTCCCTTAGTAGATTTTCCTTTTATCTGTTTGGTTTGGTTGTAGTTGAAATTCCATTCCTTCGCACTGGGGATGTGATCTAGGCTCCTGATATCACTTTACGCCTTAAATGAGTAAAACTTCTTTCTTCCATGCTTTCTTGATTTTATAGGGGAGGATAAACAACCCGGTACCGAGTTATTTGAATCAGTACTGAGTTGTTTGACTCGATACCGAGTCATTTTATTTCCCACCGAGTCCTATTTATGTAATGGACTTAGGAAATTTTCAAGTCACTTTTCATTTTTGCCTTGACTTTGTACCCAAGCTATTTCACCTTCACTTGAGTCCTTCAAACGCCGATCCAAATTTAACCTGCCACCGACTTCTCCAATGTTGCCACCTATTGCCGTTGACCTACCACTACCGCTACCAAATCTCCAGCTTTGCCATATCAACTTGCCGCCGCCCTTTCTGGTCGTCATTCAGATCGGCCCTGCGAATCCTGAAACTCTAGGACCGACCTAAGCTTCAATGAGTTAAGGTTGGCGATTGACGATGTCACGGCGTTAGCGATGGAGGCATGGTTGATAATAGTTGAGAGGAGATGGCTGAAATTTGAGATGTGCTTGACCGATGGTGAACATGAGTTTTGTCTTGGTCATGTGCATGTTGTTCTAGAGACAAGTCCGGTTTTCTGAATTCAACACTATTTCTTGTCAGAATTTGGCTAAGTCCTGATCGTCGTTTAAGTTCTAGTATGACAACTTGTTCCAAAGTCTATTGTACTAGATGATTCCATCGCCTCACTTTCCCTATTTTTGTGCCTTCGGTGTTCTTGAAACGAAAAGCTTTCCGCGTCGCTCTGGACAGCGGCTCCGTTATCGATTACTCATCAATAACGAGTAAGTTCCAAAATATAATCTCAAATTACAACGTGGCTCCTTTTTCTAGCATGATCGAGCCATCTACACAGGATGGTACGTTCGCCGCATTCAGGAACAGGACTTATACTGCATTGATTAACACTTCTCACTTGCCCCGGTCAATGCTCAAAATCTGATAGGTCAACACATGTCGACATCCTTTGAATTTCGGACGTTGGCCACATGGGTTTATTATTCAAAATAAAACATACCTGACCATGTTGAATGCCAAGTTTTATTGTTTAGAATGACTTGCCGATCACCGCGTCTTAAGTCTGGTGAAGGCACGTTTTATTATTCAAAATAAAACATACCTGATCGTGTTGAATGCCAAGTTTTATTATGTAGAATGACTCGCCGATCACCGCGTCTTAAGTCTGATGAATGCATGTCCATTCCTCCTGATGCTGGGTCTTCACTACACCATAAACGATATTTTGACTGCTAAAAGCCGTATCAAAATATGCCGAGCTTAATATTTTGATACAGCTTTTAGCCGTATCTAATGTATAAATTAGATACGGCCATTAGCTGTATCTAATTGACAAATAGGCAGCGTCTAATGAACCAATTAGATACGGCTAAAAGCCGTATCTAATTAGTCAATTAGATATAGATATATAATCAATATCCAATATATAATATTATAGACCTATTCATATCCAATATATAATATTATAGACCTATTCATATCCAATATATAATCAATAATCATTCTGAGACATCAAAACAAATAATATTATAGTCAGTGCACATTCAAATGATTCAATAATCCGCATTGCAGTGCGTAATAACTTAACAATATCATTACATAATATCATTACATAATACTAGCATTTAGCACATTAATATATCGCAGTAGCGGATACTAGAAAACACTATCACTCCAGTACCAAGATCCAAATACACAACAATAATACAAATGTATCACATTACTACATAATACAAATACACAACATAAACAGAAAATATACCTACTCCATCATCTAGAGATATCGAATAAGACACTTCGGATGGCACACATATCCACCCACTCCAACATCAGCAAAGGTCTCTGCAAATTGATGATTCATTTTGCTGGTTCTCTCATCTGGTAGCAATATACTGTCCAACACCAATTTTTCATGTGTGGATGGTACAGATTTCCCATGGATGTTGGACAATGTAGAATCTCGGCATATAGTACCTGTTGCAATAAAAGGGAATATTTATTATTATTTTAGTTTTCTACTTATTATGTCATAAATGTTTAAATGTTAAAAATACCTGTTCCTATTACTTCTAAATCAGAGTTGAGGATTTCACAATTTTGATTGTTCGTAACATTGGTCGAATCCTGGAACTGCGAAGCAATGAATTCAGGAGCATTGAATTGTGTGGCGCGTCCTCCATCAGAAGAATTAACCGGTGCACGAATTCCCTGTTCAATATTTCCCACCATGTTGATCAAAACCTCCATTTGCCCAGACAAATTTTCCACTGTACCCTCCAAACTTCCCACCCTCATTTTCAACTCATCCTTCTCGCCATGAACATGTCAGAGTCGTTTCTGTGCAATGGCACAAGCCTTAACTTTAGTCTTTGGTATAACGGTCCCAACACCGCAGCTCCTACCCCTTGCATCCTTACCAAGCACTTGTGAAAAGATGTCTTCATCCACTGTCAATTTTTCTTCATCACTATCAGTGATCTTTTCCTTCGCTTTCGCAATTTGATCCTGTAATATGATAATACTTACATGAATAAGGAATTTTAAAGAATATGCAAGTTAATATTTTTTTAACTTACAAAGTATGAAGAAGTAGCATCTGATATGCTACCATCTTTTTTCCTGTGTGTCTTCTCCCATACTTGACGACGACTGATATTTGTTGATGGACTAGCAACGATCTGCAATACAAGTTGATGCAACGACATGAATATCCAATCACAATGTGTAAATCATTTGAATGAAAATGAATATAAATTACCATTTCTTGTTCTATTTTAGCATGACTTTTACGTCCTGCATGATGAGCATAACTGAGCAATGCTCTGTTCTTTTTGCCTACCTCCCTTCTTCCGCTCGCTTCAGGCGTTGCTTCATTTTTTACGAACTCTGCCCAATCTTCTTGAGCAACTGTAGGTGGGCAATTTTTCAACCATTCTTCGTCATTGTTGAAAGGGTCATAATAAACTAATCTCAAGTTTTTCTTGTATCTCCTAAAAGCCTCGGCCATTCTCTTTAAAAACATTTCCTTTGAAAGTGGATCGAGCTCATAAATTTTCTGCAAAAAAGTATATTAAATTATGTGTTGTGCAAAGAGTTGAAACCATAAGGCTATTGAATGAAATAGTTGTTGTCAAACAGATAAGGATACTTACCACCAATTCATTCCAAACGTTGTCCTTGTATATTCTAGGTACTTTATTCCAACTTATATATGATATCGGCACATGAGCTCTTACTAGTTTACCGAGCATAGTAGCGATTTTTCCAGCGTTATCTGAGACCGGAATACTAAGTAAGTTTTGATCAACTTTCTTCGCCTCTGAACATGACGAATGTGAAGATGGTGGATTTTCTGACATAGTTTCCTGCAAAATATAATATTACTAATTATTTTAATAAGTCACGATAATAATTATACATGGATCAATGTATCAATGTCAACACTCCATAATATAACACACTTGCACATACAAAATTATTAAGAAACAACACCTGGAATTGCATTGGAATGTATAAAATATTCAAAACCATACATACACACAATGGTGCAATTAAAAATATACAGACATACGATCATGTGATGTACGAATACTAATAAGTTAACATATGGATTTGGTCATGTTGATGACGTCATGTTTTTTGCAACTGCTGATATTAAAAGTGCAATTACCATAAAAAGTATAACCCAATGTTTAAGTACAGTTGCATGTTTGTCTCTTAATCAAATGAAAAAAAAGGTATATTTCAATACAAGTTGCCATAATAAAACAGAAATACTGGAAATTCTACAACTACAAGAAGCATTTCTACCAGTCAAGTACTTGGGGTTTCTTATCTCTACTGACTATCTACATTATGTTGAATGTTCATCTTTTTTCCAAAAAAATTGAGTAGAGTTGACAGTTGGGACAATAATCTACTTTCTATGGCAGGCAGAGCTGAATTTATACATACTGTCATTACACCCATTGTTTTATACTGGTTATTAGTGCATGACATGCCGACTGCAACACTTATTAAAATTGGTAATGTTTGTGCTGACTTCTTTTGGGAAGGTAGGAAGCATAAAATAACATGGAGAAAATTATATAAAACAAAACTAGATGGAGGAATTGGTTTGAAAATTTTTCAAGAGCTCAGAATTGTTGGATGTCTAAAAGTTATATGGCAACTACATTTTAAAGACAACATGTGGTCTAAGTGGATACAAAACAAATACTATAGCAACACAAACTTTTGGCAGCTCCAAATCAACAATAACATGCCATGTACTATAAAGAATGCGATCAGACACAGGGGGGACAGTCAACAATGCATCATAAGGATAATTGTGGATGGTAGCAGCACTTTCTTATGGATAGAACCTTGGTTAAATAGTAAGTATTTGGTAGACATATTGGGTTGCGACAAATATCATATGTCAAGTACCAAATATATAGCAGTACCAAGCATTATACAAGACAACCATTGGGACACATTCAGATTCACAGAGACAAGGGAGGTATCACAACTTATCATTCAAGTTCAAATAGCTTTAGACCGTGAAATGGACTATTGGGACTGGTGTACACAACAGCAATTTTCTTTTAACAAAACATGGTAAGCTTGCAGACAACATTATGAACAATTCAATTAGATGCAGTTCAAAAACTTCAGAATGAGTATAAGGAAGTTTTTCTACAAACTGATAATAACCTTAAGAATTTACAGATATACGAGAACATGATGCAGATTAATTTAGAACTGTAGAAACAAGTCAATATTCAAACTGAAACTCTAATGCAAAAAAGTAAAACATTATAGCTTGTTGAAGGTGATACTAATTCTACATTTTTCTTCTCTAAAATGACTATGAGGCAACACGGAAATAGAATTCAAGCTCTTATTTCTCCCACTTGTGATTATATTTACGATCATGAAATGATAACTCATGAATCTCTGAGTTATTATTCTAATCTATATAATGGGGATACTGCTGTTTCATTCCTACATATAGCACCTAAAAGATTGATTAATGCTGAGGGTCAAAGATACTTATTTTCTCCTATGCAAGCTGAAGAGATTAAAACTGCTTTGGGTCCATTAATGATGCAAAAAGCCCAGGCCCAGATAGCTTTTCCTCAAAATTATTCAAGCTTCATTATGACTTATTGCATGAAGAATTGTTTTCGGTTATTACAGAGATCTTCCAATCCGCAGAACTTGCAAAAGGAGTCAACCATGCCTTTCCTACTTTGATTCCCAAAAAATATATGCCTCAAAATATCTCTGATTCCAAGCCTATTGCATGTGTCAATATCATTTATAAATTACTAGCCAAAGTTATATGCAATAGAATTAAAACATTTTCTGCCTTATTTAATTTCAAAAAATCAATCGGTTCTTATTCCTGGTGGGAATATTAGGGAGATTATTCTTTTGGCTCATGAATTAATTAAAGACTTTATAAAGAGAGGCAAACCAAAAATGTGTATAAAAATTGACTTGCAAAAGGCTTATGATATGATAAATAGAGAATTTATATGTCATATGCTCTTAGCAATTGGATTTCCAGTTTCCTTGTTCAATCTTATTTATGAATGTATTAGTACCCCAACATTTTTCATTTTGCTAGATGGCTCACCAAAAGGCTTTATTGAATCTAATAGGGGGCATAGATAAGGTGATCCACTCTCACCTTATCTATTCTGTCTTGGCATGGAGTATCTTTCTCTAAAGTTAGAAGACGGTATAACAAAGAATTGTTTGCAACCAATTTCAAGGACTTTTCTTATTGTTTCTCTTTTGTTATACGCTGATGATGCGATTTTTTTTAGAGGCTACTCCGGATAATGCTATATTTATCAAAGGAATTCTAGATGAATAAAGCAAAGTCACAAGCCTACATATAATTTAGTAAACAATTAACTTCCTTGTAAGATTTATACGCATGCCTTTTTCATGATCGTTTTTTGTTTTCCTATACGACCTAGAATGTTGTAGTATGATTTTAAACATTTAATTAATTTTAAATAGTTAAAATATATGGACTATTTAAATTTCAATAAATGGAACTCAAAATATAGGGTTTATTTTAAACATTAGCACCAAACTGTTTCCAAAACATTTGCCATTACAACAGCGCCATTTTGTAGCACCGGAGTAATGTCTACGCATTACCCCTCTCCTGATACTTGGCTTGCGCCATTAACAACAATTTTATCCACTTATACAGCAATGTCAGAACAATATACAATATTAGCACCAAACTGTTTCCAAAAAAATTGCCATTACAACGGCGCTATTTTGTAGCACCGGAGTAATGTCTATGCATTACCCCTCTCCTGATACTTGGCTTGCGCCATTAACAATAATTTTATCCACTTATACAATAATGTCATAACCATATACAATGTCAGAACCATATACAACATTAGCACCAAGCTGTAAATTATGCAAGGAGATCAAAATAATACAAAATAGCATAAGATTGACTATTGTATTAGACATGGTATTATTGGTTTTTTTTAATTAGACATGGGGCTACTCAGCAAAAAAACTGGGTTTCTTCATTTTTTTCAAATTACATGGGGTTACTCAACAAATTCACGAATTCAAGTAGAATTTGCCTAGAGAAAATAAAGACCAAGTAGACTCTAATTTTGTGGGGGTCACTAAAACTAGCTTATTATTAATCCAGCCCTGCAGTATATTTTTTCCAAAGGTGTTTTCGTTAGAAGCATACGCATGATGTTAATTTGGTACTCTATAGTATCCTTTAAGAAGTAATTGTTTCAAATTCTAAGATGATCAAATGGACGTGGAAGCATCATAGCAGCACATTTAACTGAAGGATAAGGGCTTCCATTACTTTTTTATAATCGGATTTGGTTGCTTCGTTATTATACTACCTGAAGATATGCTAGAGCAATTGACTATAAAGTTCAGTTTGTGCTGTAACAAATAAGAACTTTCCATGGTATAACAGAAACGTTGATCATTATACTTCAACCTATAACTGAAATTCAAAGGATTCAGCGACATAATTGTGGTTTTCTTTTTTATTACGTAAAAGTTTCCTTTTGAAATCCATTCTTATGTTATTTGTAAGGATAAAACAAGCAGACCCTATGTAGCATCTCTTGACGATAACCACCACACATACAACTGCTACTTAATGCATATATAATGAATAGTTCTACATTTTTTCTTTAAATTGCAGGTTTTCATCGCCGCAATTCGAAACAGAAGCCTTAAGCTTCCTGATAACCCTTCAGAACTATACGAAATACCCCAGGACAAAGAATCTGCTCTGGACACAGAGTTCACTCCACATAGAGACATGTTCAGGTACATAATCCATCACATGATATTTCCTTGCATGTCAATCAAATTCCAAACTAACACAAGATACCCGATTCTCAACAGATTTCTAGACAAAGCTGCAATCCAAACAATAACAGAAGGAAAACCCAACCCATGGAAACTATGTAGAGTCACACAAGTAAAATTACTTGAGAGTAGTGATCGAATTCGAGAAGACGTGGAAGGCTCTGATGGACGACGTCAAAGCAACGTTCGATCGATCGAGGTGGAACTCTGGCGATTTAACACTAAATAAGCACGGGAAAAAATGAAAGCGCTGGAAATAAAAAAAAGGAGGGAGGGTGTGCGTTTTGGGGAAAATTTTCCCACGAAAAGAGGCACAGATTTTGATACGGCTATAAGCCGTATCAAATGTTAATACGGCTTACAGCCATATTAAATAATATAGATACGGCTATAAGCCGTATTAAAATTTGATACGGCTTATAGCCGTATCAAATGTGCCGCCTAAGGTTGCGCCAAAATCCTATCTGTGGTGTAGTGCTTCTACAGCTCAGGCTTCACCATCCATCCCTGTTCGGCCAAGCTCTCTCATGTAACTCCTGAATCCAAAGGTCAAATAGTCTCAGTCATGCAAATAGTAGGTCAACTACCTCCGAGTCTAATGATCCTAAGAAATCCGCTAGAGCAAACGCCTTCAATTCTATCTACAAGGTCGCTCCGAAAATATGCCTTCAACATAGTATTCTTAAGGACAACGCTCGTCTACCAATGAGGGCTGAGTTCTTGAGCTTGTCAGTTTCAAAGATGCAGGCTTGGTAACTAGGTCAATAGGGTCCTTCATAATCTTGAGCTTTAAGCTTCTGCCTTAAGTCTCTCCACCATGGTAACTAGGTCAATAGGGTCCGAAGCTCTAGTAATTTGAACGTCTTCTTTCTATGATGCAGACATGTCCTCTAGCCCTTCCAAAGCACTGATCATCCGAGCTCTAGATCCAGGGTCGAAACCAGAAGGCAAGATCGAAGCAGCAAGTCTTATAGAGACAGAAGTGGATGTGGTGAAGATAGCAGCAGTCCCTGGCCCATGCGTAGTCGGAGGGAGAGGAGGAAAATGTGGATGACCTACAAGTTGACATACAAATTGGTAAAGGTTAATGACATATTCTCATGAGAACTGAAGCTTCTCGAACTAAAGAAATAAGAGATATACTTGTAGTAGAATCCCAGTGAGATACGATGAACTCACCTTCTTCAGTCCCAAGCCCCCCGAGTTGGATAACAATGGGTGGAATGTATGGCTCGTGAGGTGCAGTCACTACTGGAGTAGGAATCACCTAAATCATTATAGTGCTAACCCCCGGGGATGCGGGAATAATTATTGTCAGCTCTTGAGATTTCAAAGTAGATGTTTCACCTTGACCCAAAGAGCTCGGGCCAGCGAGTTGGCAGCATCAGCAGCAGCAGTATCGGCAATCTCATTAGCTAGGAGTGCCCTTCAAATAGAAAGAGATCCGATGTCCTCAGCATTGAGGTATACAGCCATTAGTTCCTCCTGAGAGCGATAGTCTCCCATTTCTTAATCATTCGCTCGAGGTCAGCTTTCTCAAACTTGAAGGATAGGATGTTGATGTAGTTAATTCGATTCACATTGGAGAGGGCCTTGCATAAATGTTTCCATTTGTACTCAGCCTCAACATCTTCTTGAACAACCTGGATGTTTTCTAAGGGCGACCTCCCTCGAGACGTCCTTAATGACTTTACCAAACTTAATGCCGCGTGGGAAAAGATTAGAAAATGCAACTAATAAGCATGGAGGACCAGTAAGGAGAGTGAACGAAAGAGCAAAGACTCCCTTGTGGGATAGTCGTGATCATAGCTTGGGTGACCAGAACTTGCGGGACCGAGGAAGTTTGAGCTTGGGTATGCGGTGGAACATCAGCAGAAGGAGGCCCCCGATGCTCAAAGGAATCTCTGTGACGTTTGGGTGCATTTCGAGGCAACTCAGTCTCAGCCTCCCTTTTCCTTCTCCCCTTCTCTTTTTCCTTATCCTTCTCCCTATCGACCTTGCGGGCTTCTCCGGCCTTGCGGTCTTTCTGTATCCACCTCTCTTCCTCGGTTTCTTAGCGGCAAGACGGGGTTGGATATGGACTCTGAACTTGATAAGAGCTAGCATGGAGAGGAAGCTTCTCGTAGTAACCACGGTCCATGGAACCTAAAACAAGGAAGAAAACAATATTAATATTGGAATTACGAAGTAAGATTCAATATAAGAATTAGTGTCCATGATCCTAGTGAAGTGTGTGGTGCTGATGACCCCCTAAGTAATCTACCAATCGTATAGGCAAGGAATTAAAGTAGGGGTCTCTCCACCGTCGCTTACAAAGCCCCCTGGTGAAAGAGTGAAGTCGGAACTAACATTCCCTAGAAAGTCAGTAACGGTGAAATTGATCTCACCGATATCACCCAGGCCAACAAAAACATCGCTTAGAGGGCAAGATCGAGTTATATGCACTCCTAAAGGCATCGCAACTTGGTCCCTAGCTGCCTTTAGGAGTGCATATAGCTCGATCTTGCCCTCTAAGCGATGTTTTTGTTGGCCTGGGTGATATCGGTGAGATCAATTTCACCGTTAGCGACTTTCTAGGGAATGTTGGTTTGGACTTCACTCTTTCGCCAGGGGGCTTTGTAAGCGAAGGTGGAGATACCCCCAGTTTAATTCCTTGCCTATACGATTGGTAGAGTACTTAGGGGGTCATCAGCACCACACACTTCACTAGGATCATGGACACTCATTCTTATATTGAATCTTACTTCGTAATTCCAACATTAATGTTGTTTTCTTCCTTGTTTTAGGTTCCATGGGCCGTGGTTACTACGAGAAGCTTCCTCGCCATGCTAGCTCTTATCAAGCTCAGACTCCAGACCCAACCCCGTCTTGCCGCTAAGAAACTGAGGAAGAGAGGCGGAGATAGAAAGACTGCAAGGCCGGAGAAAGCCCGCAAGGTCGATAGGGAGAAGGATAAGGAAAAAGAGAAGGGGAGAAGGAAAAGGGAGGCTGAGACTGAGTTGCCTCGAAATGCACCCAAACATCATAGAGATTCCTTTGAGCATCAGGGGCCTCCTTCTGCTGATGTTCCACCGCATACCCAAGCTCAAACTTCCTCGGTCCCGCAAGTTCTGGTCTCCCAAGCTATGATCACGACTATCCCACAAGGGAGTCTTTGCTCTTTCGTTCACTCTCCCTACTGGTCCTCCTGCTTATTAGTTACATTTCCTAATATTTTCCCACATGACATTAAGTTTGGTAAAGTCATTAAGGATGTCCCGAGGGAGGTTGCCCTTAGAAAACATCCAGGTTGTTCAAGAAGATGTTGAGGCTGGGTACAAATGGAAACATTTATGCAAGGCCCTCTCCAATGTGAATCGAATTAACTACATCAACATCCTATCCTTCAATTTTGAGAAAGCTGACCTCGAGCGAATGATTAAGAAACGGGAGACTATCGCTCTGAGGAGGAACTAATGGCTATATACCTCAATGCTGAGGACATCAGATCTCTTTCTATTTGAAGGGATCTCCTAGATAATGAGGCTGCCGATACTGCTGCTGCTGATGCTGCCAACTCGCTGGCTCGAGCTCTTTGGGTCAAGGTGAAACATCTACTTTGAAATCTCAAGAGCTAATAGTAATTATTCCCGCATCCCCGGGGGTTGGCACTATAATGATCTAGGTGATTCCTACTCCAGTAGTGTCTGCACCTCATGAGAATACATTCCACCCATTGTGATCCAACCCGGGGGGCTTGGGACTGAAGAAAGCGATTTCATCGTATCTCACTGGGATTCTACTACAAGCATATCTCTTGTTTCTTTAGTTCGAGAAGTTTCAGTTCTCATGAGAATCTGTCATTAACTTTTACCAATTTGTATGTCAACTTATAGGTCGTCCACATTTTCCTCCTCTCCCTCTGACTACGCACGGGCCAGGGACTGCTGCTATCTTCACCACATCCACTTCTGTCTCTATGCATGCAATATATGCATGCAATAACTATGCACACTTGTAGAATATATGCATGCAATAATTATGGGAATAAAATAAATTAATATGCATATATGTGACGAATTAATATGGTGTTGATTGGCATATTAATTTGGTAAAAAATCACAGTGCAGGCAGGGATTAATTGGATAGTAAATTAATTCTAGGTAGATATGAAATCTATTAATTGGGTGATTAATAGAGGAAACTTATTTAAAGAAACGTCACATTTAAAAATATATGTTTTCATAGATTGCGAGAGAGAAGGGGAAAGTGATTAATGAAAAGATTGTTGGAGAATCAATTTGAAATAAAAAAAACACGGAAGAAAACATATTAATTTAATGTCCATAGACTGAGTGAACACTTTAGATTTTAGGGTTTTATATCTAATGGTTAGCACTGATTTGAACCACTATAAATATAGGTGTAGAGCCTCATTTTTATTCTCATTATTTTTCTCTTGCCTATAGAAGTTATGCCATTTTTCTATCTCTTCTACACTTTCTTAATAACAAAGTTTTAGATCTAATTCACACGAATTTAGACCTAAATAGAAAGAGAATAGAATTAATTAGGGAATTAAGAATTGGTTCAAATCAGAAGGCTATGTCAAAGGTAAAACCCTAGATCTGAGTTTTATATGCTATTTCTAATCCAAATCTCTTCCTTTCTCTTTCAAATATTATAAATCTGTAAATATATCGTTTGTAATTCCAAATAGGGATTACAAGGGAGATGAATATACATGTTAGGGACAGATCTGAAATAAAAACAGGGAGATTTGGAAAGCTAGCAATGTGAGTGGATTTATTTATATATCTTTTGAGTTTAAGATATATTATCGTTAAATTCCCATTTAGATGATTTTATTCAGTAATTAATCCTATTAATTAAGTTATGCTGAACTATAAGGAATTTACAGTTTATTTACAGTATTAGTATTTATTTACATATGTTTCTACGTTTTGGATTTCTATGCAAGCGTCATTCTTCTTCTATTTTCTCCTCTTTCTTCGCGTATGGATTAGAATAGATTAAACGTGAATATGGTTTAAATAATTAAGAATACTGAAATGAAGGAAATAAGATGTAAAGTAATAAAAGTTTGAGAAATGGAACTATTGTAATAAATTACGTTAAAATGAGAAAAGTTAATTAATCTAATAACTGGATTTGGGAGTAACTA
This sequence comes from Allium fistulosum, assembly GCA_030737815.1. NCBI lineage: Eukaryota > Viridiplantae > Streptophyta > Magnoliopsida > Asparagales > Amaryllidaceae > Allium > Allium fistulosum. The sequence continues at coordinate 1,085,209,491 of CM060904.1, forward strand.
AAAGGTTAATTGGTTGGTTTAGAAAATAGGATACATTTCTATAATTTAATATTTAAAAGACAACAATGAACGTAATTGCTAGAATAAAAAAAGAAAAAGAAAATTAGTGTAAAATACATAAACCACTGTATTTTACATTATTCCAAAATAGTAAAAGAAATATCTAGCAGTTACCGATTATTGTTTATAGTATTATTTAATATTAAAATATGGAAATAGATTTTTAAATATAGCTTTCATAACCAACCAAATAAAATAGAATTACTTCCAAGAATAGAAGATAATAAAGCAAAGTATGACATGAATCAAGTAAATTGTTAGATAAGAACTTGAAGCTATAAACGATAATGAACCTAGGTCTGCATTCACTGCGCAGACTATTTAAGAAGATAGTTATTATGATAAGTAAATTAAATAATATAAGAGAATAAAATAATATTCTATATCATAATAAAAGAAGGCAGATTAGAACAGAAAAGAAATGCTGGAATTATGTACAGACTATAAAAGAAGAGAAAATGACAATTACAGGTAGAATTATAACATAAGTTATAATTATGTAATAAGAACGGAAAAGCTTATTTTGAGACTTTGAATAAATTAATGAGCAATAATAATGATAGAAGCTTATTTAAATAATTTATATTAAGTCAATAAGCAAATAAAGCAGGAACGATAAAAGAGGCTTATTTTAATGAACTTAAGATTTATATTAAGTTAAATAAGCAAGATAATGGATGTGGCTCATACCAACAGCATTCCCTATTAAATAAATGGAAATCTTATAATAGATAGAGGTGAGACGAGGGCAAGAATATGCTAATTAGGGTAAATAAGTAGCCAACAGAATAAGAAAGTAAACTAAACGCAAATTAAAAGATTAGACTTAGGGTCTAATAAAAGAATTGAGATGCGTTTGGAGTGGCCCAAAGGATGAAGCGTCTATTGAAGTAGTTCATTACGGATTTCAGAAATGGAGAAGCATGTCGAACTTAGTATTTTTGGGCTTTAAGGAAGTACGAGACTTCAATGAGACGTGAGGAAACTCTAGGATGGCCCTCTGGGTATGCCTAACGAAGCGGCACCCCCGGAGGCATGTCTGTAGGTGTTCCATCAAGAGAGTATGCCTTGACTGCATTTACATTGTAGGCCTAACGAAGCAGACCTTTGTAGGCATCAGAAGGGCTTGGTATTCAGAGTATGGTATTCGTATTTCTAGTACTTGCAAGTAAGTTTAAGGATATTCGCATGTGGATATCAGCTAGCATTAAGACCAAGAGCGATTTTGAGAAAGACTTAGAGTTAAACCAACAGGTCAATGGTTCTTTCACTATCGAGACATTGGATGAGGGGCACCGCCATTTGGATGTTAGATTGTTTGCAGTAGGGCACGACCACTTAACTCTTTAGAAGTCTTTCGGTTAGTTGAGGGGTGGCTACGTGGGGCCATAGCCACGATGAAAAAGAGACAAACCAACTAGAATATCTGTATTGTAGGTCTAACGAAGCAGTCCTTTACAGATATAGAAAATCCACGACTGAATTCCGTACAAGGTAGACCTTGTTGGCGGGATTAAGATAGTAGACATAAAGATTATGTAGTCCTCAATGTACGCCCTGGGTAGTACATTGTGGATGTCCGAGCACTAGCATAGACTAGTGCGGATGCGATTTGCGTTTTCATAGTAAGTAGTGGAGCATCTGTATTGTAGGCCTTACGAAGAAGTCCTTTACAGATGTAGCCACGGAACGCTCGCGGAGCAAGACGATGGAGTACCTGTATTGTAAGCCTTACGAAGCAGTCCTTTACAGATATAGCTACGGAGCAAGACGATGGAGCGTATGCATTGTAGGCCTTACGAAGCAGTTCTTTATAGATGTGGTTACAGAACACTCTCGAAGCAAGACGATGGAGCCCTTTTCGAGAAGGATACAGAAGGTACCATGGGTGGTACCTAGGACCAATATGGTCATTGGGCATATAGCTACATATATGTATTGGTTATTAGGTTTTAATCTACTATGGAGTAGATGGGCACGGTTCACGAACAGAGGCGAGAGTATTGTAACCTAATGAACCTAATATAAGAGTAAATGGAAAATAAAACGATATATGTAGAATTAAGCCTTGAAGTATATAATTTATTCATTCACTGGTACTTTTGTTCCGACCCTCTCCTCATAATATCCTACAGGTTAGGTAGATGGCAGAGATTTCTCAGCTTTATGACACTTGCTTAGAAAGTGTTATTATTTGGGTGAGTATTTACTTACTATCATATTTTAGTCAATTCCGCTGTGAGATATTTAATTAAGCTCTGATATATTTGTCTTTGCCTATTTGCAGGATACCAGATTCCCAACTTGGGTTTCAGTGGGCTTGGGTTTTAGCATTTCTGCGAAAAATCCAGACCCACTTGAATTCGGGTAGTTACATTTACTATCAAAGCCTAGGATTAGGATTCCTAGGTAGATAGTGAGTGAACGTATTTGTATTTTTGACTAAAATATAAATATAGTTTGTACTAAAATCCAACTAGTCCCCAACCATTGATTTTAACATATGGAAAGTTTTTAGAAGTATATTTGTGCACAGTTTGCTAGTTGGGTTTGGGATGACCCAAGTATGCAGAGCCCTATGTTATTACCGATTTATAGCATACAAATAAGCCATGTTTTGAGAGAAAATTTGTATCCATATGTTTTAGGAAGTAGGGAAGTTCCTCAGGGATGGTAGGGAGAATGTTTTTATTTCGGGAAGAATAAGAGGTTTTAGTATGAAGAAAATCCACTTTATGTCTAACCCAATAAAAATGAAACTTTTGAATTAAAAATTTTGAAAAATATAATTGTTAATATATTTAAGGAAGTAAATATTGGGTTTTTGAAAAAATAAATGGTATGAAATTTAAATTGGTTTTAGATGATGTTAATTTTGTTAAAAGTGAATTTTTTTTAAAGAATTATAGAGCATGTATAGCTCGCTAGTTTCTTTGTAGGTAAACAATGATTTTAAATATAAAAACCTAGAGTGTGTTAAGTATCGAAAACGTAGGTTACAACATTTATTGTTGTAATATATGTTCATAGTAAAAATAAAGGAAGCGTAGACTATGACACTATTGTTATAGTAGGTGACTCCCAAAGTAAATGTGTTTACATAGCATACGGGATTTATTAATATTTATTTTAATTGAATCCATATATTAGTATTTTTGGGTTGTAGTAACGGTGTTTTACGCAACATCTGTTTTGAACCAAATAAGTTTTGTAGATAATTTATAAAGTGGTTTGTATGTACACTTATTACTTAAATAAGCACATAAAAATATCTTCTAGTTATAAAGAAGTTTTAAAAATGAGTTCTTTTGAAAAATAATGTACGATAAATTAATGTATTTAGTAGGAAATATCTTATATAAGTAAATATAGAGTAAACATACCTTAATCTATTGGAATGAAATGAATAATGATATAATTTTCTATGAGTCACAAATAAATATGTTTTGTACAAGTTATAAGGAATACGTGAAAGAGATGTACAATGGAAAGCACCATATTTTGTATAGCCTATTTCGATGAAATATAAAATAAATTCCTTATAATTTCACATAAACATGAAATCCTCCTTTAAAGGATTCATAGAAGGTTTTAGCGTTAATGATTTCGCATAAGAGAAAGTAATTCCAATACATTAAGGTATAAAACCATTAAGCGTAGTAAGTTAGTAACTCCTTCAAGGTTAAGTAATTGGAAGAGTAGGAAAGTTAAGAGATTTTTGATAAAATAATTGTTCTTATTTACCCTAGTTTTAGTAAATTTGAAAATCTATAAAAAAAGAAGGATATTTTGAAAACATGTGAGTACATTTTTTTTAAAGTCAAGAAAAAAGAAAAATGTTTTAAGAACAAGCATGAATGTTTTAAAAAAAAGATGGTTTGGTGGAAAAGTAAATAAGTTTTTGAAAAGATAAAATTTAGAAGTTTTAATTTTTGAAGAAAAATTGATAAATACCAAACCAAATCAGACTTTTAAATATGAAGTAGATATGAATCATTTTCTAGGTGTAACGGGAAAAGTATAATGTTATAGCAGTAATTACTTTTAGTAATAATAAAAGTTCCCGTAAGGTGTATAGGACACTAGTGAAAACCTAGACATGTTGCTTCATGTGTGCAGACTATAGAAGAATAGCGAAATGATATTAGTAAGATGATAAGACACACGTGGTTGGGATAGGTAGACCTTAGTTGGAGGAAAATGAAAGGTAAAGAGACAATTTCCCCAAGCTTAGTTGTCTTTTTAGATAGAGACTGCATAGATTGAAACCATTATCCATTGCAGTAAATAAAAATTAGCTATTCCTTTTTTAGCATGGAATAGAAGAGATGAATAAATCTTATTCGTCATGAGTAATACAGCGGAAGTTGGTAACAAGTGATAGGCGGTAGGAGGAGCATATCAGTTACTTGGATTCCTAGAGTAGGACCTTTCTGTGTCAAGGTGGACATGGTCATAGACCTCCTTGCCCTAGATGATAGATGTATTTAGTTGCTATATAAAAAAAAGTAAAAGCAGAATAAAATAACTAAAAGGAAAATAACAATTTAAAGAAAGCGACAGAAACGTCAACAGAAAAAATTAAAATGAGATATTTTCTTATGTAAACTGTGCTTGAGCAAGTAAATATTTTTTTTAGAATATTAGCCTAAGTCCCAAGTACGGAGGAAGATGTGCGCAAAAGAAAATCGGAGAAATACGAAGTTTTTCTGTTTTCCACCTTCTTTATAACATAAGAAATTGAATTTGGAAAATTAGAATTTTCTAAAATTCGAAAATTAAAAGTTGTGTGGTAGGTTTGGACGTAAAAATTTGTTGAACTATGCTCCTATTCAGTAGGAGTGTGGGCAAAATTGAATGAAAAATGTTTTGAGTTTTCAAAGGATTGCATTCATACAGAAATTGCAAGTATATTTAGGATGTGTGCATCATGTTTTAAAAGGAATTTCTCAAAGAAAAAGCATTCATATAGGAGGTACCGCATAGAAATTCTTGTACATGCATATATTTTATGATGTATTGCACTTTGCACTATGCATGAATTGTTGCAAAATTGGATGTACACAAAATGGATGTGATTAATACGAGAAATTACATAATTGAACCCTTATCAAATTTCGGGGATGAAATTTCCTAAGAGGGGGAGAAAGTAACACCCCGCGTTAAATTACAATTATATATGCAAATAATTTAATTAAGTTATATACGTTTGAATATTTAAAACAAAGAAATGTTTGTAAATAGGGAAACTAATTAATATTATTTGGAATACATATATATTTGTGTAACAAATAAATTAGGGAGAGAAATTATATAAAATCAATTAATAGGGAAGATTAATTGATGGTGTTTGTTTAAAAGGGAAATTAATATTCAATTAATTAGTAGAGGTGATTAATTGACAGGAACTGACAAGAAAGGGAACCTATATTGTAGCAACTAATTGATATGATTTGAAACATATATGTTAGTGCAAGAGAATAAAATGGAGGAAGAGTAATTTATGCAAGTAATCAATTATCAATTAATAAACATGGAGACTTATGTAACATATATAATTAAGATTGTGATTCAAAATTCAATTGTAGAATATATGCATGCAATAATTATGGGAATAAAATAAATTAATATGCATATATGTGACGAATTAATATGGTGTTGATTAGCATATTAATTTAGTAAGAAATCATAGTGCAAGCAGGGTTTAATTGGATAGTAAATTAATTCTAGGTATATATGAAATCTATTAATTGGGTGATTAATAGGGGAATCTTATTTAAAAGAAACATCACATTTAAAAATATATGTTTCCATAGATTGCGAGAGAGAAGGGGAAAGTGATTAATGAAAATATTGTTGGAAAATCAATTTGAAATAAAACCAAACGCAGAAGAAAACATATTAATTTAATGTCCATAGACTGAGTGTACGCTTTAGATTTTAGGATTTTATATCTAATGGTTAACACTAATTTGAACCACTATAAATATAGGTGCAGAGCCTCATTTTTATTCTCATTATTTTTCTCTTGCCTACAGAAGTTCTGCCATTTTTCTATCTCTTCTACACTTTATTAATAACAAAGTTTTAGATCTAATTCACACGAATTTAGATCTAAATAGAAAGAGAATAGAATTAATTAGGGAATTAGGAATTGGTTCAAATCAGAAGGCTATGTCAAAGGTAAAACCCTAGATCTGAGTTTTATTTACTATTTCTAATCCAAACCTCTTCCTTTCTCTTTCAAATATTATAGATCTGTAAATATATCGTTTGTAATTCCAAATAGGGATTACTAGGGAGGTGAATATGATGTTAGGGACAGATCTGAAATAAAAACAGGGAGATTTGGAAAGCTAGCAATGTGACTGGATTTATTTATATATCTTTTGATTTTAAGATATATTATCGTTAAATTCCTGTTTAGATAATTTTATTCAGTAATTAATCATATTAATTAAGTTATGCTGAACTATAAGGAATTTACAGTTTATTTACAGTATTAGTATTTATTTACATCTGTTTCTACGTTTTGGATTTCTATGCAAGTGTCATTCTTCTTCTATTTTCTCCTCTTTCTTCGCGTATGGATTAGAATAGATTAAACGTGAATATGGTTTAAATAATTAAGAATACTGAAATGAAGAAAATAAGATGTAAAGTAATAAAAGTTTTAGAAATGGAATTATAAATTACGTTAAAATGAGAAAAGTTAATTAATCTTATAACTGGATTTGGGAGTAACTAAAAGGTTAATTGATTGGTTTAGAAAATAGGATACATTTCTATAATTTAATATTTAAAAGACAACAATGAACGTAATTGCTAGAATAAAAAAAGAAAAAGAAAATTAGTGTAAAATACAGAAACCACTGTATTTTACACTATTCCAAAATAGTAAAAGAAATATCTAGCAGTTACCGATTATTGTTTATAGTATTATTTAATATTAAAATATGGAAATAGATTTTTAAATATAGTTTTCATAACCAACCAAATAAAATAGAATTACTTCCAAGAATAGAAGATAATAAAGCAAAGTATGACATGAATCAAGTAAATTGTTAGATAAGAACTTGAAGCTGTAAACGATAATGAACCTAGGTCTGCATTCACTGCGCAGACTATTTAAGAAGATAGTTATTATGATAAGTGAATTATATAATATAAGAGAATAAAATAATATTCTATATCATAATAAAAGAAGGCAGATTAGAACAGAAAAGAAATGTTGGAATTATGTACAGACTATAAAAGAAGAGAAAATGACAATTACAAGTAGAATTATAACATAAGTTATAATTAAGTAATAAGAACGGAAAAGCTTATTTTGAGACTTTGAATAAATTAATGAGCAATAATAATGATAGAAGCTTATTTAAATAATTTATATTAAGTCAATAAGCAAATAAAGCAGGAACGATAAAAGAGGCTTATTTTAATGAACTTAAGATTTATATTAAGTTAAATAAGCAAGATAATGGATGTGGCTCATACCAACAGCATTCCCTATTAAATAAATGGAAATCTCACAATAGATAGAGGTCAGACGAGGGCAAGAATATGCTAATTAGGGTAAATAAGTAGCCAACAAAATAAGAAAGTAAACTAAACGCAAATTAAAAGATTAGACTTAGGGTCTAATAAAAGAATTGAGATGTGTTTGGAGCAGCCCAAAGGATGAAGCGTCTATTGAAGCAGTTCATTACGGATTTCAGAAATGGAGAAGCACGTCAAACTTAGTATTTTTGGGCTTTAAGGAAGTACGAGACTTCAACGAGACGTGAGGATACTCTAGGATGGCCCTCTGGGTATGCCTAACGAAGCGGCACCCCCGGAGGCAGGTCTGTAGGTGTTCCATCAAGAGAGTATGCCTTGATTGCATTTGCATTGTAGGCCTAACGAAGCAGACCTTTGTAGGCATCAGAAGGGCTTGGTGTTCAGAGTAGGGTATTCGTGTGTCCAGTACTTGCAAGTAAGTTTAAGGATATTCGCATGCGGATATCAGCCAGCATCAAGACCAAGAGCGGTTTCGGGAAAGACTTAGAGTTAAACCAATAGGTCAATGGTTCTTTCACTATCGAGACATTGGATGAGGGGCACCGCCATTTGGATGTTAGATTGTTTGCAGTAGGGCAAGACCACTTAACTCTTTAGAAGTCTTTCGGTTAGTTGAGGGGTGGCTCTGTGGGGCCATAGCCATGATGAAAAAGAGACAGACCAACTAGAATATCTATATTGTAGGCCTAACGAAGCAGTCCTTTACAAATATAGAAAATCCCCGACTGAATTCCGTACAAGGTAGACCTTGTTGGCGGGATTCAGATAGTAGACAGAACGATTACGTAGTCCTCAATGTACGCACTGGGTGGTACATTGTGGATGTCCAAGCACTAGCATAGACTAGTGCAGACGCGATTTACTTTTTCATAGTAAGTAGTGGAACATCTGTATTGTAGGCCTTACGAAGCAGTCCTTTATAGATGTAGCTACGGAACGCTCGCGGAGCAAGACGATGGAGTACCTGTATTGTAAGCCTTACGAAGTAGTCCTTTACAGATATAGCTACGGAGCTAGACGATGGAGCATCTGCATTGTAGGCCTTACGAAGTAGTTCTTTACAGATGTAGTTACGGAACGCTCTCGAAGCAAGACGATGGAGCCCTTTTCGAGAAGGACACGGAAGGTACCATGGGTGGTACCTAGGACCAATATGGTCATTGGGCATATAGCTACATATATGTATTGGTTATTAGGTTTTAATCTACTATAGAGTAGATGGGCACGGTTCACGAACAGAGGTAAGAGTATTGTAACCTAATGAACCTAATATAAGAGTAAATGGAAAATAAAACGATATATGTAGAATTAAGCCTAGAAGTGTATAATTTATTCGTTCACCAGAACTTTTGTTCTGACCCTCTCCTCATAATATCCTACAGGTTAGGTAGATGGCAGAGACTTCTCAGCCTTATGACACTTGCTTAGAACGTGTTATTATTTGGGTGAGTATTTACTTACTATTATATTTTAGTCAATTCCGCTGTGAGATATTTAATTGAGCTCTGATATATTTGTCTTTGCCTATTTGCAGGATACCAGATTCCCAACTCGGGTTTCAGTGGGTTTGTGTTTAGCATTTCTACGAAAAATCCGGACCCACTTGAATTCGGGTAGTTACATTTAGTATCAGAGCCTAGGTTTAGGATTCCTAGGTAGATAGTGAGTGGACGTATTTGTATTTTTGAATAAAATATAAATATATTATGTACTAAAATCCAAATAGTCCCCAACCATAGATTTTAACATATGGAAAGTTTTTAGAAGTATATTTGTGCACAGTTTGCTAGTTGGGTTTGGGATGAACCAAGTATGTAGAGTCCTATGTTATTACCGATTTATAGCATACGAATAAGCCATGTTTTGAGAGAAAATTTGTATCCATATGTTTTAGGAAGTAGGGAAGTTCCTTAGGGATGGTAGGGAGAATGTTTTTATTTCAGGAAGAATAAGAGGTTTTAGTATGAAGGAAATCCACTTTATGTCTAACCCAATAAAAATGAAACTTTTGAATTAAAAATTTTGAAAAATATAATTGTTAATATATTTGAGGAAGTAAATATTGGGATTTTGAAAAAATAAATGGTATGAAATTAAAATTGGTTTTTATATGATGTAAATTTTGTTAAAAGTGAAATTCTTTTTAAAGAATTATAGATCATGTATAGCTCGCTAGTTTCTTTGTAGGTAAACAATGCTTTTAAATATAAAAACCTAGAGTGTGTTAAGTATCGAAAACGTAGGTTACAACATTTATTGTTGTAATATATGTTTTCAGTAAAAATAAAGGAAACATAGACTATGACACTATTGTTATAGTAGGTGACTCCCAAAGTAAATGTTTTTACATAGCATACGGGATTTATTAATATTTATTTTAATTGAATCCATATATTAGTATTTTGGGTTGTAGTAACAGTGTTTTACGCAACATCTGTTTTGACTCAAATGAGTTTTGGAGATAATTTCTAAAGTGTTTTGTATGTACACTTATTATTTAAATAAGCACATGAAAATATCTTCTAGTTATAAAGAAGTTTTAAAAATGAGTTCTTTTGAAAAATAATGTACGATAAATTAATGAATTTAGTAGGAAATATCTTATGTAAGTAAATATAGAGTAAACATACCTTAATCTATTGGAATGAAATGAATAATGATATAATTTTCTATGAATCACAAATAAAGATGTTTTGTGCAAGCTATAAGGAATACGTGAAAGAGATGTACAAGGTATGGAAAGCACCATATTTTGTATAGCCTATTTCGATGAAATATAAAATAAATTTCTTATAATTTCACATAAACATGAAATCCTCCTTTAAAGGATTCATAGAAGGTTTTAGCGTTACTGGTTTCTCATAAGAGAAAGTGATTCCAATACATTAAAGTATAAAACCATTAAGTTTAGTAAGTTAGAAACTACTTCAAGGTTAAGTAATTGGAAGAGTAGGAAAGTTAAGAGATTTTTGATAAAATAATTGTTCTCCATCGATCCGGCAGTTTTGGACCTTCTCGACGTTGCCGAAGCAATTAGTTCTAAAAAAACAGGGGTCGATTATTACTGTCGACCCGGTGGTTTCGGGCCTTCCCGACGCTGCCGGAACAATGCCGATTCTCAAAAAGCTGGGATCGATTTTCCCCGTTGGTCCAGCGGTTTTGGGCCTTCCTGATATTGCCGAAGCAACGCCGATGCTCAGAAGGCAGGGCTCAATTTTCACCATCGACCCGGCAGTTTTGGGCCTTCCCGACGTTGCTAAAGCAACGCTTGTTCTTAGAAGGCATGGTCGATTTTCACCCTCGACCCAGCAGTTTCGCTTACAAGAACACAGTTCCATTAGTTCAAGAAGCTAATTTTATTGATGAATAGAAGAAATTGCACATCCTGCCAATTTATAGTTCCCAAATGTCCCTGGATGTCTTTATTTGTGAAAATAAAAAATAAAGAGATTAAGTGTAGTAGTGCAATAGTAAGTCATTGTTGCAGGCACGCAGAATCGGAATTTCATCGGCGGTTGCCAGCTTAATGTTATGTATCCAAGCTTCTAATTGATCACATGGGGTCCTTCCTAGTTCAGGCCAAGTGCTTCCGTACCCGGGATAACTCTTTTCAAAACGAGGTCCTCAATTCGAAGTTGTGGTTGCAAACTTTTGCATTGAAGTGTCATACCACCTTCTTCTGGTGAGCTGCAACCCTCAGTTCAACTTCTTCTTGCATCTCATCGATTTAATCAAGGGACTAGAGCGGTAGTTGCTTGTTTTCTCTGTGATTGAAGTGTCTTCTACAATGAGAAGGGACTTCCAGTTCCACTAGGATCATAGCTTCTGAACCATATGCCAAGGCAAACAGCGAGTGCTCGGTCACAGATTTGTGCGTTGTCATGTAAGCCTATAGCGCAAGTGGAAGCTCATAAACCCAATTGCCTTTATCCTTAGTCCATCGTTTCTTTATGGTGGATTTGATGATTTTGTTCACCGCATCCACTTGCCCGTTTGCCAATGGATGCGCTACCATGGAGAAGCTCTTCTCGATTCGGTACCGCCTACAGAAATCTTTGAACTCAGCACTCTCAAATTGAGTCCCGTTGTCCGTGATAATCTTCTGAGGCACTCCAAACCTATGAATAATACTTTGCGTTACAAAATTAACTACTTTTTTAGTAGTGATCATGGCAAGCGGTTCCGCTTCAGCCCATTTTGTAAAGTAATCAACTGCAACGATAGTGTATTTGGCTCCTCATTTTTCCATCGGTAGCACGCCGATAATGTCGATTCCCTAAATCGCGAATGGCCAGGGACTGACCATCTATGTAAATTTTGTCAATGGGGCTCTTGAAACTTTGAGAATCTCTGACACATGTCACATCGCTTTGTATAATCAACTTCATCTCTGTTTAGCATCGGCCGGAAGTATTCGTAACATAGCACTTTCTTTGCTAACGCCTGCTCCCTGTGTGATCCCCACAGCTGCCTTTGTGAATTTCCATGAAAATCTTTATGGCTTCATCTTTGGTTACACACCTAAGCAAGGAGGAAGAGAATCCTCTGATGTATAGCACTCCGTCCTGTATTATGAATCGTGGTGCCTTTCGAAAGAGCTTCTTTCAATCGATCCTATCTCTAGGGAGTATTCCCCTGAGTAAGTAGTCTTTGATTGGCGTCGTCCATGACTCTACCACTTTTAAAGTCTCCATAACCCAATCAACATCCACTTGATCTATGCTAGGAGTAGTCAGCACTTCTATTGGAACCATTCCTATCAGTTGTGCTTCTCCGGAACTAGCTAGCTTAGCTAAGGAATCGGCCTTCATATTCTCCTCTCTAGGAATATGAGATATCATATAGTGTTCAATTTCATTAAGCAACTCCCAAGCTTTTAACATGTAGGTGGCAAGTTTGGCGCCCTTACCTTGATGTTCCTATCTAACCTGGCAGACGACTAGCTAGGAGTCACTGTAGATATGCAGAGTTTTTATTTCCATTTCCTTTGCAATCTTCAATCCAGTTATCAATGCCTCGTTTCCATCTTGCTGTTAATGGTAGGAAATTCCAGCTTTAGAGCATAGAAAATTGACCGTCCTTCGGGAGCTTCAAGCACAATTCCCGCTCTTGAGAAAAATTCGTTTGACACGCTGTCAACGAACAATTTTCACTAGGATGATGTGACTATTGTGTCTTCCTCCTCATCAACCTAAATAGTTAACTCGATGATGAAGTCAGCCAGCACATGCTCGTTAATCGCTCTTTAGGGATGGTAAGTCATATCGTACTGTCACAACTCGATATTCCATTTTAGAAGTCGTCCCAAGGTCTCAGGATGATACGGTATTTGTTTCAAGGGTTGATCTGTCAGCACCTTGATCAGGTGAGCCCAAAAATACGGTTACAATTTCCTATATGATGATATTAACAAGGACTATGCCAGATTTTCCAACTTCGGGTAGTTCCATTCAGCTCTGGTGAATCGCTTGCTAATATAGAAAATGAGTCATTGAACCCTAGCTTCCTCACGCACAAGCACTGCCCTTAATGCGTGGGTAGACACTGCGAGGTAAATGAATAAGTCCTCCCCATTGACTAGTTTAGACAGAACCGATGGTGTCTTCATATGTTGCAGTAATTATTCGAAAGCATTCTAGCAGTCCTGATTCCACTCAAAGTTCTTCTTACCCTTCTTTAATGCATCAAAGAACGATATGCACTATACGTCACTCTGGAGATAAATCGGCTCAATGCTGCAATCTTTCCATTTAACTTTGTAACTTCTTCCTCATTGTCGGGGCTCTAACTTTCAGTAAGGCGTCAATCTACTCTGAATTGGCCTCAATGCCCCTTGCGTTCACAATAAAATCGAGAAATATCCCTGAAGCAACTCCAAATGAGCATTTGAGCAAGTTCTATTTCATTCCGTACTTTCGAAGGATCTCAAACATCTCTGAAAGATCATCCAGATGGTTCCCAAACACTCGCGACTTTACGAGCATGTCGTCTACGTACACTTCCATCGTTCATCAGATCTGATTCTTGAACATTGTATTTACCTGTCTCTGGTAAGTAGCTCCGGCGTTCTTCAGACTGAACGACATTACGTGATAATAATATATTCCCAAGTCTATGATGAAGCTGGTGTTCTCCTGGTCTGGTTCATGCATCATAATCTGATTGTACACTGAGTAGGCATCCATAAATGATAGCAGTTCATGCCCCCGCGGTCCTATTAATGAGCCGGTCGATCCTGGGCAACGAAAAGATATCCTTCGGGCAGGCTTTGTTCAAATCTGAGTAGTCAATGCAAGTTCGCCGCTTCTCATTCAATTTTCAGACCAACACTGGGTTTGACACCCACTCCGGATTTGTAGCGTCGCATAAAGTCATTGATCAACAGCTTATCCACTTCTTCCTTTAATGCAGTGGATCGCTCCGGACTTAGGCTGCGTCTCTTCTGTCTCACTGGCATGAACTAGGGATCGATATTAAGTGCGTGATACGCCATCTTTGACGTTATCCCGCACATTTCAAAATGCGTCCAAGCGAACACGTCCATATTTGCTCAAAGGAAGTTAATCAATTCCTTTTGAAATTTGATTCCTAGCTGAGAATCAGTCTTCAATACCCGAGTAGGGTCAACCATGTCAATAGGGATGCCACCATAATCTTTGCCGGTGTTGCCCGTATCTCCCTTGACCTCTTTCTAGGGTCCATAGCCTTATCAAAGCGACTATGTTCCCTGAGTCAGGGGCTATTCTGTAATTGTTATGGTTGCGGTTCCTGAATGCAGAAAGTCTTCCCTACATTCTTTCCCTTTTCACAGCGTTTAGCTTCACGTAATTCAGCAACGTAGCATTCTTTTGCAGTGCTTTGGTTCCCCCTGCTACTCCTATCCCATTCTCCATTGGGAATTTCATTGTCAGACACTATGGAGCTAAAGCGAATCAAAAGTCGGCTAGGGCCGATTGGCCCAAGAAGGCATTATAAGTAGAATACTCATCAACAATCATGGAAGTTTGGATGTGAACCACCCTTTGTTCTCCTTCACCTAGTTATATAAGGAGGTCGATCATTCCAATGGGTTGTTTAGCTTCACCTGTAAATCCCTGAATCTTCGTTTTGCATGTGGTCACATCCTTTATGCTAATCTTCATTTGGTAAAACATCTTTCGGGAGTAGGATGTTAACCGAATTTCCATTGTCAACCAATACTCGATGCACAACTGCTGGTTCGATTCGACCTTATCATCATTGGGTCGAGAGTCGGTGCTTCTACGCCTTCAATGTCCAGATTCCTAAACATGATGTCATCCGTAATCATTCTTTGTTGCTTAGCCGGAGCTCCGTCTTTGACGACATAGCAACTCTCCTGTGGTGCATGCTTCAAAGAACTAGCATATCGTTCCATCTCACCCCAACTATTCCGTGTTGGATGAGGTCCTCCCATACAGGTGTTTATGACCAGTCTTCCATCTGTTTGCCTAGGCCCTTCTTCGTTGGGTCTAAGCAGTTTCCCTTGAGCATCTGACCCTTGGGGTCTGGCAGGTTGATCAGCGTTTTGTGATTTCTTCACATACTGCTGGAGCCTATTGTTCCTTATCAATTCCTCAATCAAGTCCTTCAGATGCCAACGTTCATTTGTGTTATGCCCGAGAGTTTCGTGGAAGCGACAATACTTCCCTGACATTTTCTGTTGCTCGGTCGCTTCCCTCTTGAGTGATTTGTCATACCGCTCAGTTCCTTGAGATGTTCTCCAAACTGTCATTCAATGGTGTATAGTCCTTAGGTCTCAGATTTCTTAGACGTTTCATGTCCCTGTCATGCCTACCAGCATTCTGATTCCTCTTTTTCCGATTCGCACTTTTCCATGCACTTCCTATGGCAGTTCCAGAACTATTTTCATCTTGTTTGACCGCAACAGTACTTTGAATCACCTCTTTTAATTGCCCATCGTCGGGCTTGCCTTCAACCATGCTTGCTTTTTTAGCCTTACAAACTAAATTATCTTCCAGTGGAATTCCTTCATGGTAGTGGGTTGCGTCATCTTTATCCACCTACCGAATCCATGTCCGGTTGGATTCCTCGGACCAGAGCCATAAACACTAGATCTTCCGTCGGGTTGCTGACTTCGATCATAGCAATGTTGAATCGATTCAAGAACCCCTTCAAATACTCCTCTAGATCCTTGTGACAAGCCAGACAATAACATAACGTCCTTCGGTCGCGAGTGTGGAGCCTGAAATGCTCCAGAAACATCTTAGCCAATTCATCAAACGTCGATATGGATTTAGACGCAAGCCTAGTGAAACACATAGAAGAAACTCCTTCCAAGAAGATATAGAAACACCTACAACGAATAGCGTCTATAGCTCTAGTGCCATTCATATTTGATTAAGTGCTATCTGGGGTCAATTGTTCAGTTGTAGGATGACATTGTCGGCATGGTAAACTTTCTAGGGTACTCTTCTCTCAAGATATTTTCAGTGAATGGGGTTCGACCCGGTGCAGAACCCCAGTCTTTGTTCTTCCTACCCCTGCTTTCTTCCACCAATCGTTTGACCATATCAGTGATGTACTTCTCGCTGGCACGGTAATCCAAAGGTCGACTATTAGGGGCTACACTGAGTATTTGACTCCGTAAATAATCTTGGTTTGCTAGCTGACATTTAGGTGCTCTGTCTCTGGGAGTACCACTCCTTCGGTAATTGGCGGATGTACAGTTGGTTGAGCTGCGGTTGTCTAAACTCCACCTTCATCGACATCCAACTCCAAATCATCATCATCAAGCTGCAAGTCTATATCCTCATCAGAGACAACTACAACATCACCTTCCTAAGCAGCATTTGCAAGAGTATTTCTCTCAGTACCAGTTGGTCTTCTCGAGGAGGAGCACTCCTGCTTCCTCCTGCAACTCTACCAACTACTTCTACTTTTGCTTCTCATCTCTCCTATTTAGGCTAGAAACAGAGAAATTCTCTTGTTCTACAACAGGTTAAGTTTACCTTCTAGTTCTTCTGGTAGTTTGGGGTTGCAAATTAAGCAACGCGTCCATCTTGTCCATGAGAGCTTTTTGGCTATAAGCCATCTTCTGGTTAAGTTCATGGATCATCTTATCAAACTCTCCTCTAGTCACTACTTCATGTTGAATAGAGGATTCTCGTATCATGTTTCCATTATTAACTTCCGTTTGGTGAGTGTTTGCTTCATCACCACCAACCACCGCTCCTGTTGATCTTCCAAATACAGACTTTCCTTCTCTATGTGCCATAAGTTTTCAATAGCAAACCCTCAAGTTCCTCAAGCAAAATTTACGGATCTATCTTCTGGATTTTTCCAACCCAAAGTAGAGAGCTAGATCTAAGCCTGGATTCAGTTTTTCCAGTGAAAACACCAAAACGTTGACGCCAAAAATAGATCAACACCCAAGAATGAGTTGTAGGAAACCTATGAAACTTAGATCTAGCAGGTAGTATTAAAAATAAAATAAAATAGGTAGACATAAAAAAATTTTAGTGGTTCAGCAATCTCCGGCCTACGTCTTTTTTATAGTTTTTTATTGATTGTTGTTTACAGAGGATTTGAGATTACAAGTCACTAGTACAAGGGCTTGACGGTATCTATAGCTTGGAGCTGGCAAGAGTAGTTGTAGGTAACTATTGTGAGGGAGTTAAGAGATGAAGAAATGGCAGAGTTTATGCCAGCAGAGAATCAAAGCCATTTCTAGTTGCAGTACAGTTTGTATTTATAGGAAAACAGAGGTACTAGATCAGAAGTTTACTTGCACTGAGGTCCAAGAGGTGGCCCGAAGTTGTACAAGAGGCATCGGGGTCTCATGAACAAGAAAAACAACTCGGTACCGAGTTAATTGACTCTGTACAGACCTGTTTTTGTTGGAGGAAAGTGAACTTCTTCTTTTGCTTGGCTCTTCCGTCTTATACTTGATGCGTTCAAAGCTCTTCTTCATGACTTTTGGTTGATTCTAGTGATCTTCCCATTAACAATAGAATTCTCCTGCTTTCTTTTCATCAACCCTTGGAATCGCTCATCCAAACTCTGGGAAAATCATTTGATCATGAGTAGTTTGAGTGTTTTGTGAGATGTATGAAGTTTTGGAGGCAAAAAGAGAGAAAAAATGGCTCGGCACCGACCCAAACAACAGGACACCGTGACCGAGTTATCCCCTTAGTTCCAATTCCTCTGAAACTTCTCCCGGTTGTTTATCTATTCATTCTAAGTGTACTTTCAAGTTTTCGAATCGTTTCATCTTGACGTTTTAACTTCCGTTGACTTTTGCTTGGTTAAAAACTCGGTTAACATATATCAAATTATGTCCGCAGATGTGGTGCAATAGAAAAGAGATGTTTATGCCTGATGATGGACAATTCGAGTCATGTCTTACATACACTTCTCGTTAAAAAAAATTATCCAATGGTTATAAGGGTCATGAGTTGAAGCGGACAAACACAACTTAATTCTTCATTAGGAGTTTACCGGTCCACCAGGTTGTTAGTTCAAAAAAAACTATACCAAATTCTATAACTGTTACCATTTATTTTTCAAGTATTCAGGTTGCTATTGTTTGAATGTTTGCTAAAATTTAAAAATAATGTTAGTCTGGCTCTTTTAATATTGCAGGCTGAGGAACAAAGCTGATGCTCAAATTTTAGGAGAAAAGGAGGGAAAAAGAGCGAAGAGAAGAAGATTGTTCTCAGGGAAAACCAGAGCAGAACGTGATGTATTGATACTTAGTCCATGTCATTCTCAAGAAATACCCAAAACCCCTTCAGTCAAAATAGCATTAGTGGTTCAAATAAATGATAGGCAGATTAGTTTATTTTTTTGAACTTTATTCTATTGGACCACGCATGTAAAGCCTTGTTTCATATATTACCATAATCGTATAACAGTGGAAAATAGTCCGAAACACAAATAACAAGCCACCTTCTTTTACGTTGTCTCACTTATTCTCCTTCTCCCGCATTTATCTCTAATTTTTCTCTCTTCTTCTTCCGTTCGCTTCGTCTCTGTTGTTTAATTTCAAAATCACCCCGCTCTCACATTTTAATTTGCTTCACATCCCAAAAATACCCGCCCTCACATTTTTATTTGCTTCACATATAGGAACAATTAGGGGTGGGCATAAACCGCACCGCTATACGGAAACCGCCCGCACTGAACCGCAAAAACGGTGCGGAAACCCGCACCGAATCTTCTAACCGAAGCAAATACCCCAAACCGGACCGACCCGCTTCGATACGGTTCGATTGCGGTTTGGACGATTGAACCAACCATATTAAACCGGACCGAACCGAAAATTAACATCAGTAATCTTATGATAAAAATATAAGCAACTCCTATCTTATTTTAGATTCTAATGATGTACATTCTATTTTTAGCGTATGTTGTTGTTATATTAATAATAATCGCTGTCATAAAGGAAGAAGTTATAGTTTTGGTATAATATTTTTCATCTTATTTTTTTTGGATAAATGCTAATTATAATCCTAGTCATTTTCTTTAATGATTATGCATTGATTAATCTTGATGTTTGGTTAATCTACCAAAAAAATCTCACTTGTTGGTAAATGTCAAATTGAAATATTCATGCAATTAAGAACTAATCTTTCATTTCAGTATAGCATTGTGTTGAACCTTTAAGTGTAAAAGTTCCACACAGTTGCCTTCGTAAATTGATTGTTGATGAAAGTAATTCTCTTATTTCATATTTAATATGGGTTCAAACCGGACCGGATCGAAACCGAACCGTATTACATTCAAACCGGACCGAAACCGAACCGTTTAAAAAATTAGTATAATGGTTTGTATTTTTTATTAACCGTTTGATGCGGTGCGGAAGCGGTTTGGACTCCAAACCGACCCGCGCCCACCCCTAGGAACAATCTGTCTATACTTTCTTTTAGGGTCAGGATTTCAGTGCCATCTTCCAAAATCAACGACCTCTGATTTAACACCTTCTCCACGTAAAGGCTAACCTTTGATTGAGACATTCCCACGTAAAGGCTAGTTGTTATTTCAAAATGAAATCTTCGATTAGTCTCACGTTAACACAATTTCATTTCAGCATCTTCACATATGGGTTCACGTTTACTCTACTGTTTGAGGTTAATTTATCCTTCTTCTTCTTCGTATTGATTGAAAATTCAGTATTTTCTTATCCCTCAATCAGTATTCCTTCCACAAGGCCTTACTCTCGTGATTGCTTGCTTTTAATACTGTAAATTTTATTGGGTTGTGCTTTCAGTATCCATTCTATTGCATTTTTTGTTTTCATTGTTTGTTTGTTGTTACCTTACTCTTACTGAGATGTGTTGTCTCTTATCTACAATTACCTATATTGTTGCCTTATTCATAAACCGTATGCCCAGTAGATCAATAAGGGTTTAAATAATTTGTGTTGTTATATGGTTTGACATTTAGATGATTAGAGAGTTAATTAAACACTTTGCCACATCTCAATATCAATACAACTCTTTGCTCTTATTTAAGCTAGTTTATTTTGAATATGCTTTTTAATTCTACTTTTTCGCTCTAACTTTAGTTGAAAGTGTGTGAAATTCATCTCTCTAAACTCTTTTGGAATAAAATGATTAAAAAAAGTTTTTCTCTTGACAAAGCTCCTTTAAAATGTTACCCATCTGTTTATGCTTTTGATAATAGAAAAACAGTATTCAACTTCTAAAATGCTACTCATTTGTATAACTTCAAACAACTAGGGTTTAACTAAAATGGAACACATGTTTGATGTTTTTAAAGTTTAAAATTTAAAATTTAAGTTACGTTGTTGATTTTTGGTTTACCATTCTCCATGATTTATTCATTTACGTAATGTTGTTTTTCATTTATTTATAAAATGTAGGATGAAAGTAGGATTTCTCTATTCAAACAACTAGGATTTGTATAAGGAGAGATAAAGCTAATTATGCAAAGTGATACGTGTTAACCCGCTTTTTGGCAAGGCCGTAGACAAGCGGATTTAACTAAATCGGTTGCTCGGTTGTCGAGACTGGAATACGATGGATTTTAGTCAATTGGATGGATAAACAATCAATCACGGATGGTAATCATGATTATGAAGCCGGGATTCGACATATTCGATGGACAAAAGTCGTAGGATACTCGAAATACGAGTTTTGACAAAAGTTGAGTTGTCGCGGGTTGCTTGGAGTTTGCTTCGAGTTGTATTTGGACTTGCTTCGGGTTTTCTTGTTGGAGTCTCGAGTGGGTCGGCAAGTTGGAGTCTCGAGTGGGTCGGCAAGTTGGAGTCTCGAGTGGGTCGGCATGTTGGAGTCTCGGCATGTTGGAGTCTCGAGTGGGTCGGCATGTTGGAGTCTCGAGTGGGTCGGCAAGTTGGAGTCTCGAGTGGGTTGGCATGTTGGAGTCTCGAGTGGGTCGGCAAGTTGGAGTCTCGAGTGGATTGGCATGTTGGAGTCTCGAGTGGGTCGGCATGTTGGAGTCTCGAGTGGATCGGCATGTTGGAGTTTGGAGTGGATCGGCATTTTACATACTCCAGGAAAGCAGTGGTCGACTATATGGACTCGACTATGGTCCTAATGGGCCCGGATCACTCAGGAAGCCCAATAACTTGGATTTTGCCTATAAATACAGCAAGCGGGGCTTCAGAAAAGGGATCTTCATTCTGTTTCCCTTCTTCTTCCTCATGAAGGCTACTCTGCCATAATTGTTTTGAAAATTCCGGATTGTAACTGTAATTGATTCTCATATCAATAAAAAGGAAAATTTTGGAGTGGACGTAGGCCAGAGTCGAACCACTATAAATCCACTATTTTTTCTGCTTTCTTTTTAATTTTTACTGCTCTTCATATTTATACTCTCTACATACACTGTATCTGTTACCTGTGACTGTTAGTTGGTGTTTTCATTTACATTTGGGTGTTAGTGACCAATTTTGGTGCTAACATTTTGGTGCTTTCACTGAAAAAGCTATCACTCAGGGATTCAAAAGCTTGGACTTTGGATTTAAAGGCTTAGGAACTCGGATTCTTGGGAAGCTATGGCAAAGCAATCAACAAGGAGACAAAGAGCAGAAAGAAGTCAGCATGAAGGAAGTCAGGAGGCTTCCTCAGGAGCTAATCAGACCTCGGTTCATCAGAGATGAGATGGAAATGATGATGGATGCTATGCAGGAAGGGATACTGAAAAGGCAGGAGGAAATGATACAGAACCTACTCCAACAGGTTGGACAAGTTAGAGTGCAAAACCAAAGGAATGGAGTAGCAGGTGATGCTGGAAATGAGGATCACGAAGCTAGAGCGATAGGAACGGAGGCAGCCCGGAATCAGGACCAAGGGCATGAAGCGGCCGGAGTACGGGATTGAGTTGGACCATCGGGAACGGCCCCTGAACTAGGGGGCATGCCCCCGAATCGTGTAGGCTCCATTCCAGTAAGGATACCAGGCAATGATGGGCAATTTGGCGTTAATAAGGAAGTGGATGCTCATCTAGAAGGGCAGGTTCTGGGATTCCCTCGTGGACTCGGGTGGCAGGTTGGAGACAACGGACAGAGGCCGTTACTTGATGACAATGACAGGTTAACGGACATAATCAGACGGGCTACGAGGGGAGGATTGGTGAATAGAGATTTAGAGGACGTGAACAGTAGCCCCTTCACTCCTATGATCAAGCAAGCAAGAAATCCGTCGGATTTCAAACTACCATTGCTGAAAATGTATGATGGGAAAACAGATCCCACGGTTCACCTAACAAGGTATATGAGGCACATGGAAGTACTGGGGCATCGGAGAAAGCCATGGCACGGTGCTTCCCTTTGTATTTGACGGACATAGCGACACTATGGTTCAAACAACTGGAAAGTGGCTCTATTGGCACATGGACGGAGCTTATTGATAGGTTTATGAGGCAATTTCGGGTCCACATCGTGAGACCTAGGAGTGTGATGACTTTGACATCAATGAAGCAATGGAAGGGAGAATCACTTAAGGATTTCTTAACCAGATTCAATGCGGCAGTGGCTTCGGTGGATTGACCTAATCCGTCGATGGTTTTGATGGCGGTAGTCTCAGGGATTGCGGATAATTCAGATTTTAAGATATCGTTGGAGCAGGATCCACCAATGGATCTCGGAGAATATTACCATGAAGCGAAAAGGTTTCTAAGACAGGAAGATGCGAAGGCTGAAAGAGAAGGAAGAGAGGTAGAGGTTTATGCAGTAAAAGGTGGAGGTCCACCCAGGGAGGATTCAAACAAGGACGACAGAGGCAAAAGGAAAATGGATAGCGAAAACACATCGAAAAGGCAACGGAGGGAATCAAAATTCTCTTCTTATACGGATTTGAATGAGACTCTGGAAAGAATTTATTTAGATACTCGAGGACGCCTCCAGTATCGAAGGCCAGCAAAGAGGGAACCCTCTAAACACGAACGAGCATCGGGAAAGCATTGCCTATTCCATGAGCTGGATGGGCATAACACAAATGACTGCAGGCATTTGAAGGATATCATTGAGGAATATATAAGGAATGGTCATTTACAACAGTACATAAGGAACCGAGCTATGGTAGTGGAACAGGAGCAGCCACTGCCCACATCAGACGAAGCTGGCACTGGTTCTAGGCATCGTCGCCTTATTATCAGCTGAATGGATTTATGGCTTTGAATAAGTAGTAAACCCCAAAGTAAGGCGGCTAAGTCACTTACATATGTATGAGATCGAGGACGGTCTCTAGGCATGCTCTGAGATGATGATATATCGTGATGCTCGGGTTTATGAAACTTTTTTTTTCTATTTTCTGTGAACTCTAGTTTCTTTCTTGGTACTACGGACATTTGATTTTCTTTATTGTATGGATTTTTATTTTATCAATGGAACTCTGGGTTGATTGGATTTGGAATATTAATGTAATAAATAGTACAGGTACACAGTTACGATCTCGATCGGAGAGACGGGGCATAAATCGCATGTCACGAGTCCCTTCGCCGGAGAGCGATGGAATGGACTCTAGCGTGGAATGGACCGAAGAATATAAAAGTCCTTGACCGGAGAGTCGAGGCCGGAGAATATAAAGTCCTCGACCGGAGAGTCGAGGCCGGAGAATATAAAGTCCTCGATCGGAGAGTCGAGGCCGGAGAATACAAAAGTCCTCAACCGGAGAGTCGAGGCCGGAGAATATAAAGTCCTCGACTGGGGATCAAGGCCAAAGAAGGATACCCCACGGATTAAGTCCTTGACCGGAGAGTCGAGACCGGAGTAGGATAAAATAACCCGGATTTGAGTTACAGGACCTAGAGAGGTCCTAGATCTGGGTATGGACCTGGTGAGGTCCCGAATATGGATTATAGGACCCAGCGAGGTCCCGACTTTGGATATGGACCCGATAATGTCCCGGATATGGGTTATAGGAACCGGCGAGGTCCCGACTCTGGATATGAACCCGGCAAGGTCCCAGCTATGGATTATAGGACACGGAGAGGTCCCGGGCTTGGATAAAATACTCCGGAGAGATTATGAATTCGGTTAATGAATACAGAATGAATTAGGAATTGGATATTGACCCAAAACAGTCATAGATTTTGTTAATGATCCGGAGAGATCACAGATTCGATTAACGGATCTAAGGCTATTCAAAACACACCTTCCAAAGCAAGGCATGTTTTGGGGGCAAATGTTAACCCGCCTTTTGGCAAGGCCGTAGACAAGCGGATTTAACTAAATCGGTTGCTCGGTTGTCGAGACTGGAATACGATGGGTTTTAGTCAATTGGATGGATAGACAATCAATCACAGATGGTAATCATGATTATGAAGTCGTGATTCGACATATTCGATGGACAAAAGTCGTGGGATACTCGAAATACGAGTTTTGACAAAAGTTGAGTTGTCGCGGGTTGCTTGGAGTTTGCTTCGAGTTGTATTTGGACTTGCTTCGGGTTTTCTTGTTGGAGTCTGGAGTGGGTCGGCATGTTGGGGTCTCGAGTGGGTCGGCAAGTTGGAGTCTCGAGTGGGTCGGCATGTTGGAGTCTCGAGTGGGTCGGCATGTTGGGGTATCGAGTGGGTCGGCAAGTTGGGGTCTCGAGTGGGTCGGCATGTTGGGGTCTCGAGTGGGTCAGCATGTTGGAGTCTCGAGTGGGTCGGCATGTTGGAGTTCGGCATGTTGGAGTCTGGAATGGGTCGGCAAGTTGGAGTCTCGAGTGGGTCGGCAAGTTGGAGTCTCGAGTGGGTCGGCAAGTTGGAGTCTCGAGTGGGTCGGCAAGTTGGAGTCTGGAGTGGATCGGCATTTTACATACTCCAGGAAAGCAGTGGTTGGCTATATGGACTCGACTATGGTCCTAATGGGCTCGGATCACTCAGGAAGCCCAATAACTAGGAGTTTGCCTATAAATACAGCAAACGGGACTTCAGAAAAAAGATCTTTATTTTGTTTCCCTTCTTCTTCCTCATTAAGGCTACTCTGTCATAATTATTTGAAACTCCGGATTGTAACTGTAATTAATTCTCATATCAATAAAAGGAAAATTTTGAAGTGGACATGGATGCTTTTCATATTTATACTCTCTACATGCACTCTATCTGTTATTTGTGACTGTTAATTGGTGCTTTCATTTACATTTGGATGTTAGTGACCAATTTTGATGCTAAGAATACAGTTGTTGCATTGCCTCACTTTCTCCCTTAGACATCATGGATTTCAAATTCAGATCTTGGTATCTGGCACATCTAGCAAAGTATATTATTTTCAGCTCATTGTATAGAGTACTTTTTATTAAACTATGTACCATTTAAAATTGGCATACGTTTAACAAGCTTCAATCTTATTGTGGAAGAGTACGTATGAGTGATGTGCACAAACTTTTCATTTATGAACTACGCACCATTTACAATTGACAAAGGAAGCACGAGTTGTTATTGAGCTTTAAGGATCATTTAGTTATGACTCTATGTCAATGTGATATCAGTAGCAAAAATTAGGTCATAATGATATAATATTAAGATTATATTAGCAGCCAAAAAATTAGTGCACAAACCAATGTAATATTACATAGAAATATAAAATACAAACATAGTTACGAAAAGTTGAAGTGTCACTAAAAATTGAGTTATGGTTACAAGATCCAACGATATGAATAATATAATATTAAACCAAGATATCTTAATTAGCATGATTTGATGGTAGATTTGTGTAGTATTTTAAATTTCCACAGTTTCTTTCAAATTGAAGTAATGAATATCAATTAAAACTAAGTTTAGTTTCAATAAAAATTTGATTTGTTATTCAAATTAAGTAATAATAGCAAGATTCATCACTATGATCCTAGATTTTCATTTCACCATATTGTAATTATGATGAACTCATGCAATTATGATGAACTCATGCATGTTCTTTGTAAAAGGGCAGAATCCTCAATTTTTAATAATATCTACCAAATTTAGAGGACAAAAATTTATTTAAAACCAAGTTTGTTCAATCATGTTAATATATCATACTTGCATTTTTAATAGTCTCTTTTAAACCAATATCGTGTTTGTTTGTTACCAAATTCAGTTGCATGCTACCCTCTTTTTAACTTATCTATAAATAATTTTGGTTTACCTTTTGTTTAAATGAAAAGAAAGAACAGTGTATGTCATGGATCCTTCTGGTTATAATATGTTACATTTTGAACAACTATACATGCTCAATTTCTTTTGATTCTCCTAATTATTTGCAGCCAAGGTTTATCCTCAACATGAATTCAACCTTCCAAAGAACATGGCTTACAAGGTTGTAACAACCTGGTTGTTTACACAGGATCCTAATTTCATCATGTAGTTATATTTGCTATTTTTATAAAACTGAGGTTTTTTTAAACTTGATTTATAACATGAATCATCTGACACGCCTTTTGATGTGTCGATGGAAAGAGCAACAAAATGGGACCAGAAAAATCTCTTAGCCAACAAGTGAAGCGTACAAACCACTCATATCTCTAAAATCGAAAATGACATCGATCAATAAAAAAGCTCCAGCATATATTATAGAAACACGTCGAAGAAAAAGCATCTTGGAAAACGAGAGAACATGAGAAATTTTGACAGTAATTCGTCGAATTTGGAGCATTTTAGTTCACCTGGGTCGATCGATGCTAATACAAACTGGTAGATGAAACAGTGCGTTGAGTGGCCATCAAGATCTAATAAGCAAAGTTTGAAGGTCAAACTCTTTGAGGCAAGTCCGAAGAACACTAATTAAGATTCAAATTAGACATGTGCGTATCCAAAAGATCTCAAGATGAATTAAATCTAGCCATTAAGTCATAATACGTAGCCATTAAGTAGACATGGCTACGTAGATTCAAACTTTTTGTTGTTGTACTATATGTGCTTTTGTCGAACATCTACGTAGTCATTAAGTCATGATACCAGTGACTTGGTCGAAATTTTATTAAGGAACAAACACTTTGCATTATGATTGTAAACGTATCCAAATTAATAATTCCATTTTTCTTGGTGTAAGGTTGATTATAAATGTTTATTTAAAATCGACGAATAATAACTAAAAGCATCCTAGGTACGATTTCATGGAGCAGCACAATATACGCCATGCCACCCACCATTGTATCATTTCGGACAAAAGTAAATTATATGTAAAATACTAGACTATTATCGTACTATTGTGATACACACATCAACTGTTACCACAGTGCTATGCGGATATAGTGTTAATGCTAACTAGCATCTAAAATACTCGATAATGCTCCAATTTTCTATAGCAACTTTGTAATTTCTAGGGTTATTATATCTTCATTTGTTGTTTTGTTTCTTCGGTTTTTTGACTTTCTATTGTATTGCGACCATGTTACACTGCTATTTTGACAGTGATCCATTTGCTCTCACGGTTGGGAATTCTACAATACACCTTAAAACATGTAAAGACTACTTTGATTGTCATGTACATTATGCTTATTGTTTTGACTATGTTTAGAGTATTTGAGAGCATTATAATCATTTAAGCACAAAATAATATGAATTTTGAAACCACTCATTCATTTCTAGCATATGCTTTGGTAACATATCCGTAATAATCATATTAAGTATGCATTGTTACTAAAATTGTTTGTGTCATGTGTTTTTTTTTGTGTACATACCATTTTCAATACTTAATCGTTAACGGTTTTCTATTTTCCATTTTGTTTTTAGTAATAAAAATAATTTTCTTTAAGCATTATATACCTGATTGAAATTATTGAAAACTTTCAACAAATGTTTTTGTTTAAATTATATCACTAAATGGTCGGTTTTTCACCGTGTATAGTTGTACAAATATAAATTTTCATTAACTTTAATTAGTTAAATATCAAATGATAATATGTTAAAAAAAAATAGAATCAAAGAGATTTGAGAATCGATGTTTATGGAGAATAAAATAAATAACATTTTGAGAATCGATGTTTTAAAAGGCACAAACCTCTATAATGGTTTATACACATAAATAATAAACAAGTGTTCAAACAAAGCATTCCGTTTTATTGACCACAAGCAACCCCAAGCAACCAATCAAGAGAGAGAGAAAAAGACAACTTATGCTCAGTTCATCTTCTTCAATGGCAATAATGACTAAACCAACAAGTCCTCCCCCATTCATAGCACTGCTCCTCCTCCCCTCTACTATATACCCACCACAACGAATTCGAAAGCGAGTTCCCATCATCAAACCCTTGCAAACTCCTCATCTTCTCCACTGCCGTCTTTTTATCATAAACCCCTTTCAGAGCATACACAAACCCTTTCCACCCTTCCCCAACTCCTTCCCTTGCCAAAGCCGGCTCCGCCCAATCCACCAACTTCTTCACAAACTCCACGTCCCTAAACAAAACCTCGGTTATAGGCAGCAATGGCAGCACCTGAATACCCAGCCTACACTCCTTCCACTCAGCCGGTGCAAACCATAACCCGCTATCTCTCTTATTGTTCCATAACACCCCCACTACTCTATTCTCTTTCACAAACTCCTCTTCATACATCCCTTCACCTTCTTTTACATGCCACCACGTCTCCGCAGCTTTCATCTCAAATGACAAAAGAGTACTCCCTATCGACACCAAATGTGTATCTCCATAGGTCAACCCCATCAATGCAGCTGAGTAGTAAGCATTCACCGCCTCACTAGTGCTTTCCTGATTCCTTCCATCTGCAAACTCGGTCAATCCTCCTGCCCATGAATGCAACTTCCATAGATCAAAACACCTCAAACGTGCGTAGCTCGATTCTTTTCTTCTGGACAGTGTCATGAAATCAGCCATAATGGAGTAAGCTTGTGGTTTGTATTTCCTTCCCCATGCTGAATCGAATTTAGCCAGCACTGCTATTGCGTATAGGAAGTAACCCAAATGATAATGATGGTCGTTGTATATGCCAAATCCGAAATCAGCACCTGAATCTAAAGAGCCTTGCTTTGTTACTATGCCTCCCCATTTTGATTCGTGCAAGAATCCGTTGCCCGTGAAAGTTCCATCTAGCCATGGAGTTGTTGTGTCTTTTAAGAACTGTGTGACTTTTGGTATTGCATCTATATAACCAATCTCTTCTGCTATTAGAGCAAATCTAGCAGCTCGAGCAATGGCTTTTCCGTAGAAATATGAAGAGGTGGTGCTTATTTGAGAAGAAGTTAATGTGTCGATGTCTTTGGATAAGGCGGATGTGATCTCTGGATAGTTTTGTTCATCCACTCCTTTTATTGAATGGTAAGTGACAGGGATAGGATCAGTGTGTAAAAGCCAAGAATCACCAACAATACCAACAAGTTCTCCATCGATGCTTTTGTACTTAAGATCGTTCAAAACTGTGATGTTTCTATCTGAAAGCAAATTCAAATGCAATGGATGCGCTAGCAATAGCAAATCACCCCATCCCTTCTTCTTCCATCTGTACTCCATACAAAAGGGCCTTGAAAATGAAGCTTCGCCTGAAACAGGAAAACATGAACTGAACCTATCCAATATCGATTCGTAGCTGGAGTCGGGCGCGTAAGCAATTCTTACCACACCCGAGAACTCGCTTTCGCTTGACAGCAGGGAGTTTCCTTGTTGAACCAATTTCAAAGGCGAGGATGAATACAGAACGAATCTTTGACCGTTGTTCAAGCTTAAAACATGTTTAGTGAAAGTATCGTTAGGTACGAGGCTCAAGAACGCGTTAACGGATGAAATTGAAACTAGGGTTGACTCCAATGTGGTGAAAGTGACGAAGGGACTACCGCGAACCAGAAAAAATCGATAAGACGGCACGATGTCCAATGTAACACTGAGATCGTCGTACGCTGAAATGACATGATCGTTCGAGCTGGTCTGAGTGGCGGAAGGAGAAGAAATTGTGATATCGGGGGTAAAAGTTTGATAAATGAACAGTGGCGATGAAAATCGAGACGGGTAACAAAAAGAAAGCGAATTTGAGGCGGATTTTATCAAATAGGGATGAATGTATTCAGGTTGATCGCCATTTTTGAGCGTGAAGTTTTGGAAGAAGGAATTCGTGGGTAGAGGAGAAGAGAGAAGAGTTGGAGAGAAGAATCGAGATGGATCTGGGATTACTTGAGATTGCGTCTGTGGAAATTGAAATGGCTTGTTGCGATCTGAATTCGGCATGATTTGATTTTGAATTTGATCTTGGGTTTGAACTTCTTCTTGTTGATTTAACGTTTGTTGTTTTGGGGGTTTATTTTTCTTTCTGAGGGAGTGGGATATTATAGAACTCGAGAGACTTAAAAGTCTCCTCTTCAATTTTTTAATCATGATTTTAGCAATATCGGTTAAAAATTCAAACGGTGTGACGGTAACAATGGTACAATGACGTAACGTTATTTAACTATTTATTGGTTAAACGAAATTATCGTGATTAAAGGGAAATTTAACCTACATGGAATATACAAAATATTATATGCCTGAATTCATGGATACTAGCATACTACTACTGTCAAATTTAATTTATTTTATTATTTTGCAAATAGGAATTTATAAAATGAAAAAATTATTAGGTAACACGGTTTTGAAAGAAGATTAAAAAATATTTACTGATAACAATATATGAAGGAATAACATTTGCTTACCATGTAAGAAACCTTTTATTTAATCATATAGGAAACGGATGGGAAGGAGGAAAATGGAAGACTAAAGTGCAATGCTGTTGATGTCGTGATGTCGGTTAGATAATGAGTGTGAAGAAATTTAGAAATTGGCGTGTTAAATGTGAAGACGTTATACTTGTCTTAAATTCAATGCAATGCGAGCATTTAATGGGATTGGCAAAGAATTAAGATAGCTTAACTTTAAGGGACAGAATGTGCAAATGCGAATCAAAGAAAAGAATTATGAAGCTTGCTTAATTTGACAAAACTTGCCTTGTAATATCAACATATTTTCTCTAAAAGGGAGATTGTAGACTTGCATTTGTCAAGTTGATAAAGCAATGTTGCAAGTGGTCGGATCAAATAGAATTCTAGCACTAAAACCATACGAGTTCGAAATATAAATTTTATGTGATTTGGATTTATCTGTTTTGAACCGTGCTTATGATTCTCCATTAAATGTGTGCATATGCTCTCCACTATATTGATTCAATACATCGCGCTATTTTCAAGCTGGTTTGGATATGTAACATCATGGGTGCATTCGTTTAACATTCGCGTCGAGTTGAACGCATTCGACTCATACATTCATATTTTACTTTCATATTACACTCATTCTCTCTTCTTTCTTCTCGTCAACATTAACCCCAACTTCAACCAAACAAATTTGTAAAAGACAATCGCGTTTTGAGTTAATTTCGATATACTCATCTCAATCTATTTTTGTTTACGGTACCTTTTGTTAAGTTATAGAATGGTCGAAATTGGTCAGAAAAACTCCCATCGAAGTCTAAAGAATCGGTCTGAACAAGCTACGGTGTTATTCCTTTGTTGTGTAGCTGATGTTTATGGAGATTATGAAACCAACAAAAAAAAGCATCCATAAGGAAATTGCATCTGCATTGAATGTGGTTTGACAACTACTCTAAAAGAAATACCGGTAATGAAGGATCAAATTCGCTACAAATACAATGTGCTAAAGAAACAATGATCTGTATGACAAAGATTGTGTAACAAAATTAGCGCACGATGGGATTCAGTGAGTGGAACGATTAACAGAAGTGAGTGATGGCGGGCCGATCGTGTGAAGGTAAATTTGATCTATTTTCTTTTGTTTACGAGTTAGTGCTAAATTTTGTTATCATTTCTTTTGCTTTTAAGAGTTTGGCTCCACAATTACGAAGTATAGGGAACACCCAATAGCTCATATGGAGTGTTTGTATCAAAATTTTCAAGGTGCTCTTGCAACGAGAGCGGGTGCATTCACACTTGGTGTCACAGAAGATCAAGTACATTCTACTCCTCCAGAAAAAATCACAACACACCATCCGATGTAATATTGGGGATTGATGGATTTTATACTCCACTTGAAGACATCGACACACAACCGTTACAACAGCCCACAGCAGCATGTGGTAGAGGTTCATCTTCCAAAGCTCGTGGTATGAGAAGGCGAATGGAGAATGACGAGAAGATAAATGATATTATTGATATGATACATCAAAGAAATTTGAAAAAAAACACGTTCCGAAATAGATAGCCCATCCCCATATACTACTCCCTCCTCTAATCCTAGTCACTCCCCATATATTATTCCCTCTCCTAATCTTTGTCCAAGTGGACCAACCGCTTGCCTGTCTACGGCCTTCAAGGATGTTATTCATCTTATGAGGAAATTCGAAGAAATTCATCCGTCTAAAGCTGTGTCACTACTCAAGATTCAAGAGAACGAGGAAGCTTTTTCTAATTTGGAAGATCCGGAATTGGCTTCGGTTGGAGATGGAACGTTCACAATATAAGATCAAATACCAACAGTCTATGATAGAAAATTTACCTGCCTACCCCTGCTATCCCACCTGCCTACCCACCTGCGTATCTACCACCTGATTTCGAGTTGTATTTCTAGTTTTATTTATATTTTTATTTCAATTTATAGTGATTAATGAAAGTTATCTTGTTTAATTATATTATTTAACTACTTAATTAAAAAATAATTAAAACAAAAATATAATAACAAAATAATTATTTATTTTTAAACAATTGAAACACCACTTTCAAAATGTTATTTTCGTACACAAGAGCTCATTTCCTTTTCACGAACCATTCTTCTTTCCTATCCCTTTCAAGTGCCTATTTCGTGTCGTTCAAGAGCGCACAATATATGAATTATGTTGATATTAAGTTTACTTTTGATTTTGATAGGTTGAAAACGGCTAGAGAGAGAACAATATTTGTAGTGTGCTTTTGTAATAAGAGTGAGATAATACTTTTTACATTATTGATTATTAATGTAAAATGCAGGAACCATTGTTAAAATTGTGGACCAAATCTCTTCGTCAAAAAGTGGTGTTTGATAGTCTAACTCTTACTATCCATAAGTAAAAATGTTACTGGAATTGTTTAATTTATTATATTCTAAACTAGTACAAAATTTAAACAATCGAAAAAAAATCTTATATCCTAAATTAAGAAATGTCGGCTTAACTACAACTCATCTGTTATTCTAGAATAATAAGAACCAACTAACATTCAAAGCCATTTTTACCGCTCCAACGTGTCCAAAGCATTTGGATGGGCTAACAAGGTAAGATATGAAATTAGTATGTTGAAGGCCGTCGTTGAAATTGGTACACTGTTATCGCAAGCAGTCTAACGGATTGAGTCATAAATGGGTTTGGTCAATTTTGACCCAACCCATTTATGGTCCATTCTTTTTGACCGGTTTAATAAACGGATCAATTCGACCCAGCTAACTTAATAATGGGTTACCGATTTAACTCATTTAAAAATAAAAATTAGGTTTGATTGATAAAATTTCAAGAAAATGTACAAAAACTCTAATTTTAGTTTTTACCTTTTGAATTTTTAAAACAATAAAAATTTCAAAATTCAATTCAAATTTTCATCAAAATTCGAAGTTTCATATTTTTAGTTTGAAATTCTTAAATTTCAAATCCCAAAATCAAGTGCGCAATTTCAAAACATAATTTTTCAAATGTAAAAATTCAAAATTCAAATTTAATATGAAGTTCAAAATTTCTAATACTCGGACTTAGAATTTAACTTTTAACTTCAAATTTACATAATTCAAATGTTCATAATATATAATTAAAAAATTTCATAATTCAAATTTTCAAATTTTTGTTAAAAATTCAAAATTTCTAATTCAAATTGTTGTGGTTAAATTTTAGCACGATTACCTAATATGAATGAATCATTCTAATATTTTTCAAGTCCAAATCTAAAACTGAGAATGTAGCATGTTATTTGGTACAACTATTAGTCATCATGGAGAATACAATAGATATTCAAAAGATGAAGTATTCTAGTGTTTCGTATTGTCTGTAATTTAGATGGGAGTTCATCAATTGAAGTCTCGTCTTATTTTGAGTTAGTATGAAGAAGTTACAGTAGTTTAAACGGAAAAAAATAGCGACTTCTGTCTAGTAAAAGTTTAAATATGTTGTATAACCTGTTATTTGTCAAGTATAATTGTTAGTCACCATAGAGAACTGCAACATATGTTCATGAAGTATCTAAGTATTCCATATTGTCTGTAATCCTTATTCGAGTTCATTGGTCAAAGTCTCGTCTGATTTCGAGTTAGTATGAAAAAGTTACTATAGTTTAAACCAAAAAAATAGCGATTTTGGCCTAGTCGGAGTTAGATAGGGGATATAACATGTTATTTGTTAATTACAACTATTTGTCACCACTACGACATATGTTCATAATATGAAGTATCTAAGTATTTTACATTGTTTTTTATTTAGATGGAAGTTCATCTATCTAAGTCTCGATTTTGAGTTAGTATGAAGAAGTTACTACAATTTGAACGAAAAAAATAACGACTTCCGCCTAGTCGGAATTTAGGTGTGGGGATATAGCCTATTATTTGCTAAGTACAATTGTTAGCCGCCATGGAGAATTAAAACATATATTCAGTGTATAAAGTATATGAAGCTTCATATTGCCTGTAATTTAGATGCGAGTTCAATGGTCAAAGTCTCGCCTGATTTTGAGTTGGTATGAAGAGGTTAATGTAGTTTGAATGAAAAAAAATAACGACTTCTGCCTAGTCGAAGTTAGTATGAAGAAGTTATTATAGTTTAAATATGAAAATATAGCGACTTATGCCTACTCGTCCAAGTAAAAAAATCAAAATTTTAAATTTTCAAAATTCCGACTTTCAATTTCAAAATTCTTATTTTAAAATTCATATTTTAAAATTTTAAATTTCAAGTTTTTAATAAATGAGTAAATAGATTACCCTTTTATAACCCTTTTAATATTAGTCAACCTATTTATAATCTGTATGCTCGGTTTTTTATGGACTATTTCCGAAATGAATTTATGTTTCTGTACATCACGAGAGCTCGCATATTTTGCTAAAAGTTTGCCCTTGCATTTAGGTCTCAAGGGATGCTTACTATATTATAGCTTTTAGAGGTTTCGAGGGGTTGCTTTACATATTTTCATATATAGGAAGCGTTGGATCCTGGGCTTGATAGTTGCCGAGTACCTATGTTATCCGCCCTTATGACTATGTCATATTTAAACAAGTCGGATCGATCAAATAGGAAGATAGCAGAGCAAAAGTCCGAAACGATAACTCCTAAGCTCAAATCTAAGGTGAAGTTCAAAGATAAAGCTATCGACATGCTAAAAACCTATGAAGATAGCCTACATGCCAAAATGATATAGATGGTCAAAGCCAAGGTGTTAAAAACAAAGTTCCTTACTTTAGTACCGATCTAAAACCCTGGTTCGGTACCGATCCAAGAGAAATGCTCAGAATGGAAATTTTCTTCATGTCGTTCGAAGCTCGGGAAAATGTTAATCATTGCATGCAATGGCATGGTTCGTCAATGATCTATTGGTCAAACCTCAAAGCACAAAATCCAAAGTTGATGGCAACCCAGTCAAGTACCCATAGTTCATTACCGAGGTAAGAATTTTGTCCAAATTCAAGCTTATATCAAGATAGTTAAGTTCCAAAGAAAGATACGAGCCATCCATCATTCTCAGAGGAGCAAATAAAGGTCAATTAATGATTGCCATGGATTTCTACCAATCTATAAGCTTAGAATAAGTATTGATCCATAAAAATTGCTGATTTGGCCACGATCTTTTTAGAGCACCATCTTCAGGACATGGGAAACATAGGGATAACGTGGTAGAGATAAATTCATTGATCTTCGTTTATAAATAAAGGATGATAGGCACTATTTTGAGACATTTTTTCTCCATTTTAAATTTCTGTACTGATATTGTAATTTCTTGGATCCTCACTGATCCATAAACCACTGATCCATAGACCACTGATCCGTACTATCACATTTGTAAAAACTTTGCAGAATCATTAACAAGGTTCAAGTGGATGCAGACTAGTGATTTGCCGAACCATATAAATTGTTGTGTGTTGTTTTCTCTTATTTTCATTTAATTTCTACATATTATTCTCTTCTACAAATCATGTGCCAACTTTTGGTAGAAACATTTTTGTGCTTTCACTAAGATCGATCTCTTGCTATTCAGATCTATTTTCAACTTTTTGATTGTTTAATCAACGAAGTAGATCTGTTGGTTATGTTCCTAAGATCCATGATTATTCAGATTTTGCTAAACTCCACCACAGGATCTACCGAAGTAATGGCTCCAAGAAATACTAAGGAAAAATCAATCGCTTTTTGACCCACTAATGAAGTTGAAAATGTTAGTTCCCAACTCGTTGAAGAAATCGCTCAGCCCCACACTACTGAAATTCATAGTGCTTTAGGTATTATTACCCAGATTGAGATGGATAGGATGATGAAAGAGCTGAACGATAAGTTGCATGAAAGCTATAATGAAATGATGAAACAAATGAAGGAAAATATGGATTTGATGTCCCAGTTGTCTTGGGTTCATAAAAGGAACATAAGGGAGTTATCGCCTTTTGATCCAGAAGAAGATATTTCATCCTCGTTTGGTGAAAATCACAGAGAAGGAAAGTAGAAAATGAAAAGGAAGGATACTGGAACCTCGAAAAATAGATTGGACAAAGCTCAAAATGCACAAGCACAGATCGATATCGATCCATCTCTTTAGGTCGGTATCGATCCCACTCATCATGATCAGGGTGTTGGAGGTGTTGTTGACTTGGGTAATGATGTTTGTGTTGGAGATGATCTAGTTGTTGATGGCCAAAATGCTGGAACTCAAGTGGCAACCCTTGACAATTCACGTAGAGATTGTAGAAATCGATCCTTTGGACGAACAGTTCTCTCAGAGACAGGAGAACCCATATATCATGGAACCAATTGAGATAGTTTGCAGAGCCAAACACTCGAGACATGCCATGATTATTGTTGTTTAATAGATCCAACGGGAATTTTTGGTGGATATGTTAAGGAAGTTGGTGAGTGAAAATCAGCATAGACATAGTGATGATTATGGCTACTCTCCCAGTGGAAACCCGTTCATAGAAGAGATACTACGGGAAGAATACCCAAGAAGGTTCGCCATGCGAACGATGCTATCATATAATGGGACAACGACCTCGGACAAAATTTATTGAAATATAAGTTATACATGGACACGACAAGGGCGATGAATGTTGTAAATGTCGATGTTTCCCAATATTTTTGGAGGGCGTTGCTATGATGTGGTTCAGTCGGCTCCCATCAAGATCCATATCCTCGTTCGATTAGCTAGCTATGAGATTTGTCGAGCAGTTCTAATTGCACGCAACCCATCCAAAAGATACAATGTCGTTATCGAACCTTTTCCAAAATTCTAGAGAATTATTAGAAGGCTTTTTAAGTAGATTTAAAATAGCCATGACTGAGGTGAGTAATGCCATGGAGGACATTGTGTTAATGGCTTTGATAAGAAGAATACACCCGGATACCGATTTCGGTTATGGTTAAAAATTAAACCCCCACCGACTATGGGGGAATTTTATAGAAAAGTGACTCAGTATTTGCACTTAAAAGAGGCAAATACAACCGATGGAAAGATTGGTGGAAGACAATCGGCTGAGGTGGTTCAAAGTAACATGGCCATGAAACAAATTGGAGAGAGTTCCGAGAATGGTGTTATAAACATGGAAAATAAAAAAGATAACAAGAAAAGGAACGACCAGGGTAATAGAGGAAGGAAGTCAAATTTCAAGAAGCGCCCACGGTTCCCGAAATATGAGGATTATATGTCGTTGAATAGTACAGTTGAGAATATCTACCTTGAGATGCAGAGTACTGAGCATTACAAGAAATCGGCTTCGAGGGATTCAACTGAGAGAGAAAAGAGGTCCGGGAAGTATTGTCATTTCCATGAAATGCATGGCTATAATAAGAATGAGTATAGGCATTTGCGAGGTGTGATTGAAGATTTAATCCAAAGGAAAAAACTCCAATAATATATGAAAGCCTTGTAGGATGGCAGGCAAGGAAATGCTCAACCCCAGGGACAATTGCTCCAATGGGGCCAAGATGGGCCTAGTGATGTTGAGCCTAGGCGGCTTGGAAAAAGACTTATTACCAAAATATAACTGGTGGACCTCATCTGGCTGAAAAGAGCTGGAATGAAATGGAAAGGCATGAAAGTTCGTTAAAACATGTAGTGCAGGGCAAGTTTCTTTGCCGTCCAAGACGGAGCTCCAGCAAAGCAATTAAACTATGACGAATGATATTGTGTTTAAAAACCACGATGCATAGGGGGTCGAAACACCTACACTTGACCCTCTGGTGATATCGGCCATGATTGGACCAGCAATCGTGAGGAAAGTTCTAATCGACTACGGCAATTCTGTAAATATATTGTTTAAATCTCATGCCAAATGATGATGGACAGTCAGGATCTGAAGTCGTGTAAGTCCCGGATTCAGGGGTTTACCGAAGAGGCTGCAAAGCCTATTGGGTGCATGGATTTACCGATGGTTTTAGGTGAAGGTTACTACAAGAGAGTGCGGGTTATGACCTTTGTTATGATGGGCATGTTTTCTACATACAACAATTTTACGGGTTGACCGGCCCTTGCAAGTTTATGGGTGGCCCTAGACCCATGGTG
Source organism: Allium fistulosum (assembly GCA_030737815.1). Taxonomy (NCBI): domain Eukaryota; kingdom Viridiplantae; phylum Streptophyta; class Magnoliopsida; order Asparagales; family Amaryllidaceae; genus Allium; species Allium fistulosum. The sequence goes on from CM060904.1 coordinate 1,085,248,243, forward strand.
CTTAACGATGAAATTCCCTATAGAGAATAAGGTAGGAGTCATCCAGGGTGGCCATAATATGGGACGTGAATGCTATGTTGTGGAGCTGAGAGAAGCAAAGCAACGTGAAAAAGGAATGTGCGTTGAGAAGACTCTCCACGTCAAGTCGGTTGATGCATAACAACCACCGCCTAAGCCCTGGGTCGGTTGGCATAGTAGATTCCACAAAGCTATAAATCCAAGAAAAGAGCCGAAGGATGCAAGGGTGGCCCTAACCGAGTTGACGATTAACATCTCGGTTGATTAGGACGATCCTACTTGGGTCCTGAAGATTGGACCCCAACTCAGTATAAAGATGAAAAAGGAGTTGACAGGGTTCCTCCGAGCTAACATGGATGTGTTTTCCTAGATGCATTTTGATATGTGTGGAATATCATGGGAGATAGCATGCCATGCATTGAATGTAAACCCTAGATTTCCTTCTATGAAGCAGAAATGGATCAGCTAAAATCCAATGGCTTTGTCCATGATGCTCTATAACCTGAACGGGTATCTAACCCAGTCAAGAAGCTTAATGGGAATGGTGAACATGCATTGACTATTCAGAATTGAACAAGGCATGCCCAAAAGACAGCTTCCCATTATCGAAGATTGACCAGTTGGTTGACTCACCGCCAGCCACAAATTGCTATATCTCATGGATGCTTATTACAACCATAACTGAATTCTAATGCACATCCCAGATCAAGAACATACCAGCTTCATAACCGAATTGGGATTATACTGTTATCTTGTTATGCCATTTGATTTGAAAAATGCAGGAGCAACCTACCGGAGATTGGTAATTCGATGTTCAAGAATCAGATTTGGCGTACAATGAAAGTTTATGTGGATGATATGCTGGTGAAGTCACACCGGTTGGTGAACCACTTGGGACGCCTGTCAAAAGTGTTCAGCATGCTCCGAAGATACGAGATGAAACTCAACCCATTGAAATGCTCGTTCGGAGTCGTGTTAGGAAAATTCTTGGGTTTCATAGTAAAGTCAAGGGGCAAAGGGACCAATCCAGAAAAGATTAAGGCCTTGAAAAATGTTGAAGCCCCAAGGATAATAAAGGAGGTATAGAGCCTGAACGGGAAAGTAGTCAGATTAAGTCGATTTATCTCAAAGGCTACAAACAAGTGCATACCGTTCTTCAATGTCCTAAAAGTGGAAAAAGGAATTTTGCCTAGAAACAAGAATGTAAGAACGCTTTTCAAGCCCTAGTTGATCATCTGGAAAGACCGCATCATATCAAAACCTTTAGAAGGAGAAGATCTATTTATTTACTTAGCATCATATGTTCATGCTTTGAGTGCTCCCCTAATAGTTCATCACTAACCATTCATACGATCCATACCTGGTCCTAAACGTCGTCAAAGGAATATTATCCTCTGCTACTCTTAGCTGATGGAACCCCGTTGCCAAATCCAACTGAGAAAATACTTTAGCTCCACTCAACTGGTCAAATAAATCATCAATTCTAGGTAATATATATATATATATCGATTCTTTATCGTCCTCTCGTTCAACTTACGATAATCGATACATAACCTAACGATCCATCTGGTTTCTTTGCAAACACTATAGCTGCTCCCTAAGGTGAACTGCTTGGTCTGACAAAGTTCTTACTTTCCAAATCTACCAACTCTACCTTTATCTCCTTCATCTGGGTAGGTGTCATTCTACTTGGCAGTCTACTCACAGGTTCAGTTCCTAGTATTAATTCTATTAGAAACTCAATAGATTGTTTTGGTGGCAGTCCTACTATGGGCTCAAAGACATCGGTAAATTCTCTAACAAATAAGACTCAATTCAACTCGTCTTCTTCCTCTATAACACCCAACAAAGAATTTACCTCAAAACTAGGATTTTCTACGAAGTATATAATCCGATCACTACAACTAGGATGTCTAAGTGATATTTTCCTATCATGACAAAATATCCTAGCATCATATTTACTTAACCAATCCATACCCAAAATAATTTTGAACCGTACGAAATCAAATACATGCAAACTGCAAACAAATATATGACCTAACAGTTCAAACTCTAAGTGGTCATATCTCATCCCATGAGTCACATACCCTCCTATCGGATTCGCAACCCTTAAGGAAGTAACTAGGTATGAGGGTTCTAGGTTAAGCATATCTATCAAATAACGAGATATAAAAGAATGCGATGCACCAGTATCAAATATAACTATAACTGATACATCATGAATTAGAAGCGTACCTCCCAACACAACTTTTCCTTTCTCATCAACTGTTGGTCTTGAGGTAGCTGGTTCTAATGCAAACATCTTACCTTTTCCATCCTTGGCTGGTTCCTTGCACTGATTCTTATAATGTCCAATTTGATCATAGTTGAAGCATCTTACTTCCTTCTTGTTAGCCGCCTTCTTCTCTTTGCCTATCTGATAGTCGTGAGCATAGTGTCCCTTCTTATCGCACTTATAGAAAACTACATCGGCCTTCCTTTTCTTGGCTGCTCCCCCTTTCTAAGCACCTTTCTTATGGAAAAACTTCATCTCCTTGTTTTTCCCACTTTGAGTTTACCTGCCTTTGTTACCATCAAGAAAAGCAAGCATCTCCTCCTACCTCAAAGACATCTCAACAACTACATTACACGGATCCCTAATATGTGGTAGAGTGGCTCTAGCAAGATCGGGTTTCAATCCGCGGATGAACTTCTCATTTCTTTTGATAACCATATCAATCGTAGCATACCCATACCTCGATAACTCCTCAAATTTGGTAGCATAATCAAGCACTGTCATGTCTCCTTGCTCCACCTCAGCAAACTCCCTGAGCAGAGTTGACTTGGCGATCTCCGATATGAATCTTTCCTCAAACTTCCTTTTGAATTCCCCCAAGTCATGGTTTCTTCATTAACTCCTACGGTGACACTGTTCCACCAGTACAGAGTTGCTCCTTGCAACTGTCTAGAAGCAAGTCTCCTCTTCTGCTCATCGTTAATCCCTAAACCAACAAAAATCCTTTTGCAATGAAGCAACCAATTCTCCACTTCAATTGCATCCTCAGTCCCGATAAATGGTTTTCGTCCAAGCCTAGCATAATCTCTGCTTAGTACTGCATAATTATTGACCACCGGAGCTCCTTAAATTCCTCCTTAAACATTTCCTCCAACTAAACCCGCAACAACTCCATCCTGCATCATGTCAAATAAGAACCGATACATAGATCCCATATCAGCCTGCGGCACTCCAGCACCCACATTAGCAGCTTGTGCCTGACCTGGATTCCTTCTAGTGTTTGGTCTGGCATTTCCATTAGCTCTGGTGTGTCCTCCACCAACGTTAACTCTTCCACTCCTAGGATCCATATCTTACTTCCTAAAATTTTGAATTCAAGCCTTTGTAAGATACAGAAGAATAGCCTAAGAAAGATGGAGAATAGAGATTAAGCGTATACTTATACATACAGAAAATACAAGTACGTTACTACTGCGTTATCCCATACCCCAGTCTTTTCTTTAATTCATTAGGATTATGTTTTCAAAATCATTTTAAGTTTAAAATTTCTTTTAAGTTTTCATAAACCTATGCTCCGATACCAAATTGTAACATCCTCTATCTTGAGGCCCGAAGCTAAGCGCTACTGATGCTGCAGTCATCCATAGTTTTAACTTATGGTGACAAAATACGGTAATGTTAATAGTATCCATAATATCAGAAGCATGTGAATATGAAATAAAATCGCAGATTTCAAAAACAACATTTCTAATTACATTGCAAAATAATATTTCATATTCAATTACATAATTCCATAATGATTCCCAAGTTTTGATCAAATATAATTATTACAAATACGCCAAGAGCGACATTTGAAGATGCCCCCTTGGATGATCAGAATACTAGATAGCCATATTAGTCATAATTCCATCACAGTGGAAGTAATACTAAATAGCTCCTACATAGCTAACTTTGCCTCCTGCACGTCTTCGAAAGCTTATTCGTACAACCTACTAAACTTGAAAAGTTCCTAACTCTCAATTTACACAAATTAAATTTTGAGCACCCGAGAGTTTAAGGGGAAAATATAAACTTTGAGTCAGGCATAAAGCATGATGTGTATAATACTATTACATCTCGATTTACATATATTAAGCAAGACTACGTCGCTTAGCGAAACGGGTTTCCCCTTATTAATAACCTTTTAAAAGCATATCTTTTGCAAATCAAAATCCTGCAATCAAACTGATTAGAATAGCAAGAGTAATAACATGTATGCATATAAATCAGGTAATCAATGGACTATCTATCCAATATTATAATTTTATCTGGCTAACTATTACCCATAAGCTGACTCGAGCCTACCAAACATAATCAATAATCTAACTTCTGTTAGACATACTACTGGGCTATTTTCCCTTAACTATCTTCTTCTAGGGTCAACTAATCCTAATGGTTTTGCACGCTCACCAATAACCTATCTTTACTCTGTGTATTCTCTTCTGTGTGCAACATTATTTTAGTCCTATATGTGACAGAGCCCTAAACACTGGAATTTTGGACTTATATTAGCCAGGGGCTGTTAGCTAAAGTATAGGGCGCGACCCTACACCAGTCCCATCTGGTCTTCTAATATCCGAGTCATAAACTTAGGGTTAACTGCCCTATTCATATTTCCTTCATATACTTAGGGTTAACTACCCTGTTAAAATTTCATTTCCTTGTAAATAATCTTGACAAATGATTTACCCCTAAAATCATATCTTTATAAAACAAGGAAATCATATACTTTTCTTTACTCAAAACACTTATGCCATGATATATACTTTTCATAAAACAATGTTGATGAAATCTAATCAATGAGATTATCTGTCCCGTCAAAGTAAATTAAAACCTTTTTTTTAACTTAAACGACTTTGGGCCATGAAGCCAAGGTAAAACCTTCAAAACCTCTGTTTAAAAACCTCAAATAATGCCTTTTGAAATCATTCAAAACAACCCTTTCGAAAGCTTTACTAAGGCCTTAGACATCCTCAACCATTTAAACTTGTCTTTCGAAGGCATTGGAAACCCTCCATTCAAACATTTAAAATAAACATTTCGAAAACATTGGGGATCTTCCCTTCAAAACACATATTATATACCTTTCGAAAGCATAGGGTTCAAGTAAAGGATCGTGGAAATATTGCAACGGAACCTTTAGTAATTATTCCTTTCGAAACAATTGGGTTTAGATTTTAATATAACTAAGGGTCGTAAAGAACTGGGGTGAAAGCATTACTATCGAAAGCATTAATCCCAAGTAAATAAAAGAGGATAGTTTCAAAACCAACCCTTTCAAAACCATTGCCTCCAAAACATTTGAAAACAGCTAAACTGCCCTTTCGAAAGCATTGAGAAGGCGACCATAAAAGAACAAAGGAGGAAGCACCCTTTCGAACGCACTGATTTGAAAGGTTTGAATGCGGCAGCATGGGTTTTGAGTAGGTTCAAAGTAGCTATCCTTTCGAAAGCTTCTTATAAAACAAAAGGCGACAACTCATTCGAAAGCTCTTTTCCAAAACAAAGGCAAGTTGATTGGTTTGAAAGCTAATAGAGTTGGCTTAAACCCCTTCGAAAGCATCTTTTATAAACAGAAGTAAGTAGTGGGGTTGAAAGCTTTGAAAAATGACTTCTACCTCTTCGAAAGCAAGGTTTTGACGCTGTACCTTCCGCCTTTCTCCAATGCACTACATATAAATTGCTTGCTACCATATGCATTGGTTTCGAATGGGTTCTTTAGTGGATGCATGGTGTCGAAAGCCAACAGATGGAAGTGATGAAGTGGTAAAGTAGTAAATCCATGCAAAACTGACTTTTAGCCTTTAAAAAATAATTCTTTTCACCTAACTTGCCTTATTTGTCAAATGTAATTGGTTGCCATTTCTTACTCAAAATCCTTTTCTAAAAGTACTATCGAATTCAAAAAAAAGATCTTTTAAAACATTTTAACAAATAAGCCCTTCTCCTTGATAAAACATATAAAACATTTAAATCCCTTAACTTAAATAATTTTATAACTATAATAAAATACTTATCATAAAATCTAAACTTATCATGAGCTTGGTCTGGCATTCTTTCTAGTGTTTGGTCTAGCATTTTCATTGGTTGTGGTGCTTTCTCCACCAATGTTAACTCTTCCACTCCTAGCATCCATTTCTTATTTCCTTAAAATCTGCATTCAAGACTTTGTAAGATACAGAAGAATAGCCTAAGAAAGATGGAGAATAGAGATAAAGCGTATACTTATATATACAGCAAATACAAGTACATTACTACAGCTTTATCTCATACCCCAGTCTTTTATCTAATTATTTAGGATTATGTTTTCAATATCATTTTAAGTTTAAAATTTCTTTTAGTTTTCATAAACCTATGCTCTGATACCAAGTTATAACATCTCCTATCTTGAGGCCCAAAGCTAAACGCTACAAATGCTGCAGTCAGCCATAGTATTAACTTCCGGTGACAAAATACGGTAATGTTAATGGTATCCATAATATCAGAAGCACATGAATATGAAATAAAATCACAGATTTCAAAAACAACATTTCTGATTACATTGCAAAACAATATTTCATATTCAATTACATAATCCCAAAACGATTCCTAGGTTTTGATCAAATATAATTATTACAAATTACGCTAAGAGCGACATATGAAGATGCCCCCCGGTTGATCAGAGCACTAGATAGACATATTAGTCATAATTACATTACAGCAGAAATAATACTAAATAACTCCTACATAGCTAACTTCGCATCCTGCACGTCTTTGAAAGCTGATTCGTCCAACATACTAAACCTGAAAAGTCCCTATTAACCATAAAATCCACTTAAGAACAAAGGTATGAAAGAAGGTTAATGGAAACACCAGTCTCTACTGAAATAACATGCACGGGCTTCAATAAGGTTCAAGAAAGAACGTTTCAAAGTCATTAAGAAGGCCTTCAAAGGAGTCGCAAGCACCAGGCGCCCTCATTAGAGATAAACAGTCCAATAGCTTTTGAAAATGATGAAAAAGAAAGTGGGGCTATTTTTCTGCCTCATTCAAGCCTTTCGATGCAGATGGGTTTGTGTATATAGAAAAAGCAAGGACGAGCTTGGAACCTCTTTCGAAGGCAATGAATATTGATCTTTCATATGTGCGCCAAACCTTTCGAAACCAAAGGTTTCGCCTTTATTCAAATCGCTCAAAAACAACCCTTTTGAAAGTATTGATTAGGCCTTCCGAACCGGTCGAAGTCTATAACATCAGGAGAAGATTCTAAATCAAGTCACAAGCATGTATTCATAAGCAACCCACCGTGTCGAAACATTCAATACTTCAACATCTTCGAAGCCCTAGTAAACAACCTATCGACAGTGCCGAAAGCTCATATCTTTACTTCCGATGACAACAAAGCAATATGAAGAGAAAAGAGCAATTGTGGCCATTTCGATGACGTCGAAAGCAATTTAGGGAAAAACTGAGAGAAGGAACGCTTGAAACTTAACGACAGCGAAAGGTGGAAAAAGAACTCTTTCGACAAGGTCGAATGGTTTGGAGTCAGAAGACGAGAAGCACAAGAATGAGTTAAAGGACTCGAAAGAGAAGCCTTTCGACTGTATCGAAGGTAGGGAGGCCTTTCGACTGTATCGAAAGGAATGATGCGGAAGATAAAAGGACCTTTCGATTAGGTTGAAAGCATTGGCACGGAAGGGAGTCGACCTACATCTATAAATAAGACCCAAGGGGTCCGATTTTGGGGACCATATTTTGGAATCCAAAGCTCGTTTCTTTTACTTCTACTTCTTCTTAGCAACAACAAAATTTGTAACACTAAATCAATTTGGGGAAAGCTCTCAAACTTGTAACTCATTTTGGATTAATAAAAAAAGGAGAAATGCGCGGATTCATTAAGGATTTCGATTTTAAGGAAGATCATTACGATCATTAGCTAAACTAATGATCAATTGCACATGATGTTATCTTATTTTCTTAACTTCTTTCTGTCTATGCGATTCGATAGGATCGACTTGGATTACCTACATGCGAAACACATCATCATCCTAACAAGTATCATATAATGACAAAAAGGGATGGTGATTGTTTGCACAAAAATGGGCAAACACCTTCAAGACGTTGTAGTAGGGCTGTGAATACTGTTTGTAGCACGCAGCTATCGTTTAATGGATTTTAGTTGCGAGTGTATGTGGTAGAAAATCAATAGTCCGCAATTAAGAATGAATAAAGGACTGAAATGTAAAACGACACAGAATTTATGGTGGTTCGGCCTGAATGTGCCTACATCCACTGTTCCTCTTTTATTATCTCTTTCATATCTGATTACAAGTGCAAACTTTGTATATGAGTAAACTTATTGTTGGAACTAAGGGTTTTCCCTCTCAAAGTTGCCTGCCATTGTTGGTGGAAGCTTAACTCTTTTCCATCCATCCTTTTTTATGATGTCATATGCCTAGTATTTATAGAGTGAGGTTGTGAGAAGAGGCAGCTGATTACATGGCTTCTAGGCTTCGGTTCAACCTTTCCTCCCTTGAAATATGGTTCTGTTGTTGTTCCACTGCTCTGGGATGCTAGTTCAATACTATTCTGTTAGCTTGCTTCAGTCGCCCATCCCGACCCTTGAATCTTTAATACCGGATCAGGTAAGTTCATACCTGCGAATACAAAAAAGGATGGATCCTGCCCCGGAAGGGATGGACCAGATATGTCTGGTGGGTCCAGCCCCAGAAGGGATGGACCAAGTGGGTCCGATGGGTCCAGCCCCGGAAGGGCTGGACCACGTGGGTGCGGCCCCAGACCAGGTGGGTTCGAGCCAGGTGGGTCCGGCCCGGTCCGGCCAGGACTGGACCAAGCTGGACCGGCACTGGGGGCCAAACTAGGTGGTCCGGCACTATGCCTGGTCAGCTCTCGAAAGATGTATTTCGCTACAATCGATCAATATGAAAGGGAGTATTCTTCTTACTTCGATTCTTCCAATGTATTTTAGCCTTCGGATGATGGATTTTTACATCCAACATTTGAAGCAAAAATTAAATCTAATAAGTCTAACAAGCTCACGTATGAAAGGTACATTCCTCCTGGAGGCAAGAGGAAGAGAGTTGATGCTAATTCCGCTTAAGAAAGCCTAATCGTCACTGAATTTGATTGCAGAGGGGAAACAGAAAGAATAAAACTCATAGAAGACCTTGAGAAGGCATGCATAAATTAAGATGATACTACTAAGATAGTCAAACTAGGAAAAGAATTGGATAGCGACTTGAAGAAAGATTTAATCCAATTCCTAAAGGTCAATAAGCACGTATTTGCCTGGTCACATTCTGATATGGTGGGGATTGATCCGATGGTCATGTGTTATGCGCTTAACATCAATCCAGGAACAACCACCATTAGACAGAAAAAGAGATAATTATAAAGGGTACGATCTGATGCATTGAAAGAAGAAGTTAAGAGGCTCCTCGAAAATGTGTTTATTCAGGAAATCTACTACTCAAAGTGGCTAGAAAACCCAGTGTTGGTAAGAAAATCAAATGGAAAATGGAGGACTTGCATTGATTATACATACTTGAACAAGGCATGTCCAAAAGACTGTTTTCCGCTACTGCGAATTGATCAATTGGTTGATGCAACCAGTGGACATAAGTTGTTATCTCTCATGGATACATATTTAGGAATCATGATACAATCAAATACCTATGTTCAAGCCAGATGAGGAACACACTAGCTTCATAATTGAATGGGGAATTTATTGCTACAAAGCGATGCCTTTTGGGCTAAAGAATGCAAGGGCTACTTATCAAAGGCTGGTTAACATAATGTTTAAAGAACAAATTGGCCGAAATATGGAGGTTTATGTGGATGACATGCTAGTGAAGTCTAGGAGGCTAAGAATCATCTTGAGGATCTAGATGAGATGTTCAGAATACTAAGAAAACATCAGATGAAATTGGACCCACAGAAATACTCCTTTGGAGTTTATTCGGGAAGTTTTTAGGCTACTTGTAAGTGCCCAAGGAATTAAAGCTAATCCCGACCAAATTCAAGCCATTAAGGACATGGATGAATCCAAAACCAGTAAGGAGGTAATGAGTTTGAATGGAAGGGTAGCCGCTCTAAGCAGATTCATTTCCAAAGCTACCGGTAAATGCATCCTCTTCTATGACGTAATCAAGAAAAAGAAAAACTTTGAATGGGGAGAAGATTGTAGAAAATCTTTTCAGGAGTTAAAAAGCCATTTGGAAAAGCCACTGATACTTTCTAGTCCCTAGAATGGAGAGATCTTATACTTATACATGGCAGTTTCAAAGCATGCGGTCAGTTCAGTATTGATTAGAGAAGGAAGTGGAGCTCAACTTTCTTTGTACTATGTAAGTAGACGATTGAAGGATACGGAAGTTCGATACCCAGTAATTGAAAAGCTTGTTTATTGCTTGATCCTCACAGCACGAAAACTTATAGCATACTTTCAAGCACATTCGATCAGGGTATTGACCAATTTCCTCCTTTAGCAAGTTTTTAGTAAACCGAAAACTTCAGGAAGATTAGTAATGTGGGGAATTGGGCTCAGCCAATATGATATAGAATTTCAGCCATGAGCCACAATTAAAGGGCAAGCATTGGCAGATTTCATTAACGAATGCACTAACTTCATTAAAGAGCAATCAGAAAAAGAAAGGAATCAGATGCTTATGTGGAAGTTGTTCGTAGATAGTGCATCAAATGAACAAGGGGCATGTGCAGGGTATGTGATAACAACACCAGACAGACACCGCTTACATTATGCCATGAAATTAGGATCCCCACAATGAACAATGTGGCTAAATATGAATCAATGGTGGCGGGGTTAACTTTAGCATTAGAGCTCAAAATTCCGCAGATTCAGATCTTTAGTAATTCTCAACTAATGGTAAATCAAGTGAAGCGGATATATCAAACAAAGGACTCTAATCTATCTTTATATGTGAAGAAGATATTGAAAATGCTTACTTTGTTTGAAGACTTCTATACATCAAGTTCCAAGAGAGGAAAACTCACAAGCAGATTCATTAGCGAAATTAGCCAGCTCAAGAGGAGCCACAGAAACATGGATTGTTCCAGTAGGATATCAGGAAACTCCGAGTATTAAAGGGGGAACATTCGAACAAGAAAAGGAACTGGTAGTTCTGACAAGGTCCCAAGCTATGTTATAAGAGAAAGAGGGAAGAGAAATTGGTAGAGAAATATCAATTGAGAAGGTTGATCAATCAAAAACGAATGAATCATATGATAACACTTAGATGTCACACATTATTGAATATCCTTCTAAAGGAATACTGCCATCTAATAAGGGTGAATCAAGAAAAATCAGGTGACAAGCTCCAACTTTCACAATAGTGGATGGAATCCTTTACAAGAAAGGATATGCACTTCCTTACTTAAGATGCATAAGCCTGGAAGATGGGGTAAAATTGTTAGCAGAAGCACATGAGGGATTCTGTGGGGATCAATCAAAAGGGACAAAATTGGCAAAAAAGATAATGAGACGGGGTTTTTATTGGCCTCGTATGGTAAGCCAAGCCATTGAGTATGTGAGAAGATGTGAGAAATGCTAGAAGTACTCGAAAATTCCCAAATTACCCTCAAGTCAGTTAACTCCAATTTCAAGTCCGTGGCCCTTTGACATATAGGGATTTGATCTAATCGGCCCATTGCCAATTTCGAAAGGGGGATCAAAGCATGCTGTAGTCGCCATAGATTACTTCACTAAATGGGTTGAAGTAGAACCACTTCCTAAGATCACTTTTGGAAAAGTACTCAGATTTGTCATCAAAAATATTATAACCAGATTCAGAATTCCCCATAAGATTAGTTCCGACAGCGGAACACAATTTAAGAGTGAAGAGTTCTCTATGTTTTGTCATAAGAATGGAATCATCAAGAGATTTTCCTCCATTGCTCATCCAAAAGAAAATGGGGCAGTTGAGGCTGCAAATAAAACCATAAAGACGATTTTGAAAAAGCGATTGAAGAAAGCTAAAGGCAACTGGGTAGAAGAGTTTCCACTTGTATTATGGGCTTATCGAACATCAACCAAAATGGCAATGGGACACACTCCCTATTCATTGACATATGGATGTGAGGCGATGTTACCAATTAAGAATCGCTTATGCATTCGATTTAAACCTAGAACTAAAAAGAGGATCACTGGATTTGATACATGAGTTGAGAGACGAAGCAGCAATCAGAACAACGGAATATCAAAGAGGAATTTCAAAGTATTACAACTCAAAAGTAAGAACACGATCATTTCAAGAAGGAGATCTGGTACTCGGAAGAATAATGGAAAATACAAGAAATCCAGCAGATGGACCCCTAGGACCAAATTAGGAAGGACCCCTAATCATTTGCAAAATAATTCCCCCAGGAGTTTATAAGTTATGCCGACCAAACAGCAATATGGTTCCAAGAACATGGAACGCTGAGCATTTGAGACCATATTTTCCTACGATGAATGAATAAAGCATCTCTTTCTTCAAACGTAAAATCTACATGGTTGGGAGTAGAATTCTCCTTGCATTTGGACACTACCTTTAACGGTCAAAGCCTATGTCCGCGCCGAGTTGGCTAGGGAAAAGCACCTCCTAGAGGGAGGAGTATAAGCCTTTAACCGCGCCATGCTATGGCTAGGTTAAAGCATTGACAAGCCCTTGGCCACACCTCTGGTCAGGTCAAGGCACCTCTTGGAGGGAGGAGTGTAAGCCTTTATCCACGCCACGCTATGGCCAGTTTAAAGCATCGATAAGCCCCTATCCGCGCCACGCTATGGCCAGGGCATGGCACCTCTTAGAGGAAGGAGTGTAAGCCTTTATCCACGCCACATTATGTCCAGGTTAAAGCATCGATAAGCCCTTGGTCGCGCCTCTGGTCAGGTCAAGGCACCTCCTGGAGAGTGGTTGGGTAAGTCCTTAGTTCCAGCCTCTAAGAATAAGCTAACAGAGAGCACCAGACAATAATGGAGTAAGATGTCCAAGCCTAAGAAGAGGCTCATTAAACAATGGACTAAGATGTCCAAGCCCAAGAAGAGGCATATCCACAATGGACTAAGACATCCAAGCCAAAGAAGCGGCATATTGGACTGAGATGTCCAAACCTAAGTGACGTTATATCTACAATCGATAGAGATGTCCAAGTGCAAGAGGTGGCATATTAAATGATGGACTAAGACGTCCAAGCTCGAGAAGCAATCAATCAAGTTACAAATACATATGAAGCCTAAAAGGGTTTACACATGTTGAAGAAGACGAAATCCAAGGACTAGAATAGAACTCCACTCATTAATACACAAATCTAAGTTTCAGGTCTCTTACTTCTGGACTTTATATTTCAATACCCGAATATGGGTTTCAGGTCTTCACTAATTGCTTATGGTCTTCCTTATACCTAAATCTGGGTTTCAAGACTATAAGCCGACGTTGCTTATTAATGCCCTAATCCGGTCTGAAGATTTCTATTATATAGACAATTACTATGGATTTCTAATTATCCAACATATGCCCTAATATGGGCTGGGGTTTTCTATTATAAAGATAATTACTATGGATTTCTGAATACCCAACATATGCCCTAATCTGGGCTGGGGATTTCTATTATAAAGAAAATTATTGTGGATTTCTGATTATCCGACATATGCTCTAATATGGGCTCAAGATTTTTGTCATGAGGACAATTATTATGAATATATTGATTATTCACCACTAATACCTGAATCATGGTTTGAGAATTCTCTTTTAAAAACAATTTATGAATCTCACTTATTAAAACTTGAATCTAGGTTCGGGACATCTTACTATTAATTTCTAAACTTCACTAGATGATACCCTAATCTGGATTTAGACTACATAATTTTCCAATGCCTGAATTTGAATTTCAGGTCTTTTATCATCAGTTTTGGATTCTGTCTATTAATTCCTAAATCTGGATTTTAAAGCAGAAGTATTAAAACTACAATAGACATCTAAGTCATCAACCAAAAACTTCAAGCGGGTCTTTTAGATAATACGGTAATGTTAATAGTATCAATAATATCAGAAGCATATCAATATGAAATAAAATCACAGATTTCAAAAACAACATTTATGATTACATTACAAAATAATATTTTATATTCAATTACATAATCCCAAAACAATTCCCAGGTTTTGATCAAATATAATTATTATAAATTACGCCAAGAGCGACATATGAAGATGCCCTCCTGGACGATCAGAGCACTAGATAGACATATTCGTCATAATTACATTACAGTAGAAATAATACTAAATAGCTCCTACATAGCTAACTTTGCCTCCTACATGTCTTTAAAAGCTGTTTCGTCCAATATACTAAACCTGAAAAGTCCCTGTTAACCATAAAATCCACTTAAGAACAAAGATATGAAAGAAGGTTAATGGAAATACCAGTCTCTACTGAAATAACAGGCACGGGCTTCGATAAGGTTCAAGAAAGGACGTTTTGACGTCAATAAGAAGGATTTCAAAGGAGTCGCAAGCACCAGGTGCCCTCACTAGAGATAAATAGTCCAAAAGATTTTGAAAATGATGAAAAAGAAAGTGGGGCTATCTTTCTGCCTCATTCAAGCCTTTCGATGCAGATGGGTTCGTGTATATAGAAAAAGCAAGGACGAGCCCGGAAACCCTTTCGAAGGCAATTAATTTTGCCCTTTCATATGCATGCCAAACCTTTCGAAACCAAAGGTTTCACCTTCATTCAGTCGCTCAAAAACAACCCTTTCGAAAGCATTGATTAGGCCTTTCAAACCGATCAGAGCCTATAACATCAGGAGAAGGTTCCACATCAAGTCACAAGCATGTATTCAGAAGCAACCCACCGTGTCGAAACCATCAATACTTCAACATCTTCGAAGCCATAGTAAACAACCTATCGACAGAGTCGAAAGCTCCTATCTTTACTTCTGATGACAACGAAGCAACATGAAGAGAAAAGCACAATTGTGTCCCTTTCGATGATGTCGAAAGCAATTTAGGAAATAAACAGAGAAAAGGAATGCTTGAAACTTGACGACAACGAAAGGTGGACAAAGAACTCTTTCGACAAGGTCGAAAGGTCTAGAGTGAGAAGACGAGATGCACAAGAATGAGTTAAAGCCTGGTGTGTATAATACTATTACATCTCGATTTACATATATTAAGCGAGACTACGCCGCTTAGCGGAACGGATTTCCCCTTATTATTATCCTTTTAAAAGCATATCTTTTGCAAATCAAAATCCTGCAATCAAACTGATTAGAATAGCAAGAGTAATAACATATATGCATATAAATCAGGTAACCAATGGACTATCTATCCAACATTATAATTTTATCTGGTTAACTATTATCCATTAGCCGTCGAGCCTACCAGACATAATCAATAATCTAACTTCTGTTAGAAATACTACTGGGCTATTTGCCCTTAACCATCTTCTTCTAGGGTCAACTGATCCTAATGGTTTTGCACGCTCGCCAATAACCTATCTTTACTCTATGTATTCTCTTCTTTGTGTAACATTATTTTAGTCCCATATGTGACAGAGCCCTAAACACTGGAATTTTGGACTTATATTTGCCAGGGGCTATTAGCTAAAGTATAGGGCGCGACCCTACACCAGTCCCATCTGGTCTTCTAATATCCGAGTCATAAACTTAGGGTTAACTGCCCTATTCATATTTCCTTCATATACTTAGGGTTAACTACCCTGTTAAAATTTCATTTCCTTGTAAATAATCTTGACAAATGATTTACCCCTGAAATCGTATCTTTATAAAACAAGGAAATCATATACTTTGCTTTACTCAAAACACTTATGCTATGATATATACTTTCCATAAAACAATGTTGATGAAATCTAATCAATGAGATTATCTGTCCCGTCAAAGTAAGTTAAAACCTTTTTTTTAACTTAAACGACTTTGGGCCATGAAGCCAAGGTAAAACCTTCAAAACCTCTGTTTGAAACCTCAAATAATGCCTTTTGAAATCATTCAAAACAACCCTTTCGAAAGCTTTACTAAGGTCTTAGACATCCTCAACCATTTAAACTTGTCTTTCGAAGGCATTGGAAACCCACCATTCAAACATTTAAAATAATCCTTTCGAAAACATTGGGGATCTTCCCTTCGAAACACATATTATATACCTTTCGAAAGCATAGGGTTCAAGTAAAGGATCGTGGAAATATTGCTACGGAACCTTTAGTAATTATTCCTTTCGAAACAATTGGGTTTAGATTTTAATATAACTAAGGGTCGTAAAGAACTGGGGCGAAAGCATTACTATCAAAAGCATTAATCCCAAGTAAATGAAAGAGGATAGTTTCAAAACCAACCCTTTCGAAACCATTGCCTCCAAAAAAATTTGAAAACAGCTAAACTACCCTTTCGAAAGCATTGAGAAGGCGACCATAAAAGAACAAAGGAGGAAGCACCCTTCGAATGCACTGATTTGAAAGGTTTGAATGCGGTAGCATGGGTTTTGAGTAGTTTCAAAGTGGCTATCCTTTCGAAAGCTTCTTATAAAACAAAAGGCGACAACTCATTCGAAAGCTCTTTTCCAAAACAAAGGCAAGTTGATTGGTTTGAAAGCTAATAGAGTTGGCTTCAACCACTTTGAAAGCATCTTTATAAACAGAAGTAAGTAGTGGAGTTGAAAGCTTTGAAAAATGACTTCTACCTCTTCGAAAGAAAGGTTTTGACACTGTACCTTCCGCCTTTCTCCAATGCACTACATATCAATTGCTTGCTACCATGTGCATTGGTTTAGAATGGGTTCTTTAGTGGATGCATGGTGTCGAAAGCCAACAGATGGAAGTGATGAAGTGGTAAAGTAGTAAATCCAAACAAAACTGACTTTTAGCCTTTAAAAAATAATTCTTTTCACCTAACTTGCCTTATTTGTCAAATGTAATTGGTTGCCATTTCTTTATCAAAATCCTTTTCTAAAAGTACTATCGAATTCAAAAAAAAAATCTTTTAAAACATTTTAACAAATAAGCCCTTCTCCTTGATAAAACATATAAAACATTTAAATCCCTTAACTTAAATAATTTTATAACTAAAATAAAATACTTATCATAAAATCTAAACTTATCATGAGCTTGGTCTGGCATTCCTTCTAGTGTTTGGTCTAGCATTTCCATTGGTTGTGGTTCTTTCTCCACCAATGTTAACTCTTCCACTCCTAGCATCCATTTCTTATTTCCTTAAAATCTGCATTCAAGCCTTTGTAAGATACAGAAGAATAGCCTAAGAAAGATGGAGAATAGAGATAAAGCGTATACTTATATATACAGCAAATACAAGTACGTTACTACAGCTTTATCTCATACCCCAGTCTTTTATCTAATTATTTAGGATTATGTTTTCAATATCATTTTAAGTTTAAAATTTCTTTTAAGTTTTCATAAACTTATGCTCTGATACCAAGTTATAACATCTCCTATCTTGAGGCCCGAAGCTAAACGCTACAAATACTGCAGTCATCCATAGTATTAACTTCCGGTGACAAAATACGGTAATGTTAATGGTATCCATAATATCAGATGCACATGAATATGAAATAAAATCATAGATTTCAAAAATAATATTTCTGATTACATCGCAAAACAATATTTCATATTCAATTGCATAATCCCAAAATGATTCCTAGGTTTTGATCAAATATAATTATTACAAATTACGCTAAGAGCGACATATGAAGATGCCCCTAGATGATTAGAGCACTAGATAGACATATTAGTCATAATTACATTACAGCAGAAATAATATTAAATAACTCCTACATAGCTAACTTTGCATCCTGCACGTCTTTGAAAGCTGATTCGTCCAACATACTAAACCTGAAAAGTCCATATTAACCATAAAATCCACTTAAGAACAAAGGTATGAAAGAAGGTTAATGGAAACACCAGTCTCTACTGAAATAACATGCACGGGCTTCAATAAGATTCAAGAAAGAACGTTTCAAAGTCATTATGAAGGCCTTCAAAGGAGTCGCAAGCACCAGGCGCCCTCACTAGAGATAAACAGTCCAATAGCCTTTGAAAACGATGAAAAAGAAAGTGGGGCTATCTTTTTGCCTGATTCAAGCCTTTCGATGCAGATGGGTTTGTGTGTATAGAAAAAGCAAGGACGAGCTCGGAACCTCTTTTGAAGGCAGTGAATATTGACCTTTCATATGTGCGCCAAAACTTTCGAAACCAAAGGTTTCGCCTTTATTCAAATCGCTCAAAAACAACCCTTTTGAAAGTATTGATTAGGCCTTTCGAACCGGTCGAAGTCTATAACATCAGAAGAAGATTCTGAATCAAGTCACAAGCATGTATTCAGAAGCAACCCACCGTGTCGAAACCATCAATACTTCAACATCTTCAAAGCCCTAGTAAACAACCTATCGACAGTGCCGAAAGCTCATATCTTTACTTCCGATGACAATAAAGCAATATGAAGAGAAAAGAGCAATTGTGGCCGTTTCGATGACATCGAAAGCAATTCAGGGAAAAACTGAGAGAAGGAACGCTTGAAACTTAACGACAACGAAAGGTGGAAAAAGAACTCTTTCGACAAGGTCGAAAGGTTTGGAGTGAGAAGACGAGAAGCACAAGAATGAGTTAAAGGACTCGAAAGAGAAGCCTTTCGACTGTATCGAAGGTAGGGAGGCCTTTCGACTGTATCGAAAGGAATGATGCGGAAGATAAAAGGACCTTTCGACTAGGTTGAAAGCATTGGCACGGAAGGGAGTCGACTTGCATCTATAAATAAGACCCAAGGGGTCCGATTTTGGGGACCAGATTTTGGAATCCAAAGCTCGTTTCTTTTACTTCTACTTCTTCTTAGCACAACAAAATTTGTAACACTAAATAAATTTAGGGAAAGCTCTCAAACTTGTAACTCATTTTGGATTAATAAAAAAGGAGAAATGCACGGATTCATTAAGGATTTCGATTTTAAGGAAGATCATTACGATCATTAGCTAAACTAATGATCAATTGCACATGATGTTATCTTATTTTCTTAACTTCTTTCTGTCTATGCGATTCGATAGGATCGACTTGGATTACCTACATGCAAAACACATATCATCCTAACAAGTATCATATAATGACAAAAAGGGATGGTGATTGTTTGCAGAAAAATGGGCAAACACCTTCAAGACGTTGTAGTAGGGCTGTGAATACTGTTTGTAGCACGCAGCTATCGTTTAATGGATTTTAGTTGCGAGTGTATGTGGTAGAAAATCAATAGTCCGCAATTAAGAATGAATAAAGGACTGAAATGTAAAACGACACAGAATTTATGGTGGTTCGGCCTGAATGTGCCTACATCCACTGTTCCTCTTTTATTATCTCTTTCATATCTGATTACAAGTACAAACTTTGTATATGAGTAAACTTATTGTTGGAACTAAGGGTTTTCCCTCTCAAAGTTGCCTGCCATTGTTGGTGGAAGCTTAACTCTTTTCCATCCATCCTTTTTTATGATGTCATATGCCTAGTATTTATAGAGTGAGGTTGTGAGAAGAGGCAGCTGATTACATGGCTTCTAGGCTTCGGTTCAACCTTTCCTCCCTTGAAATATGGTTCTGTTGTTGTTCCACTGCTCTGGGATGCTAGTTCAATACTATTCTGTTAGCTTGCTTCAGTCGCCCATCCCGACCCTTGAATCTTTAATACCGGATCAGGTAAGTTCATACCTGCGAATACAAAAAAGGATGGATCCTGCCTCGGAAGGGCTGGACCAGATATGTCTGGTGGGTCCAGCCCCAGAAGGGATGGACCAAGTGGGTCCGATGGGTCCAGCCCCGGAAGGGCTGGACCATGTGGGTGTGGCCCCAGACCAGGTGGGTCCGAGCCAGGCGGGTCCGGCCCGGTCCGGCAAGGACCGGACCAGGCTGGACCGGCACCGGGGGCCAAACTAGGTGGTCCGACACTATGCCTGGTCAGCTCTTGAGAGATGTATTTCGCTACAATCGATCAATATGAAAGGGAGTATTCTTCTTACTTCGATTCTTCCAATGTTTTTTAGCCTTCGGATGATGGATTTTTACATCCAACATTTGATGCAAAAATTAAATCTAATAAGTCTAACAAGCTCACGTATGAAAGGTACATTCCTCCTGGAGGCAAGAGGAAGAGAGTTGATGCTAATTCCGCTTAAGAAAGCCTAATCGTCACTGAATTTGATTGCAGAGGGGAAACAGAAAGAATAAAACTCATAGAAGACCTTGAGAAGGCATGCATAAATTAAGATGATACTACTAAGATAGTCAAACTAGGAAAAGAATTGGATAGCGACTTGAAGAAAGATTTAATATAATTCCTAAAGGTCAATAAGCACGTATTTGCCTGGTCACATTCTGATATGGTGGGGATTTATCCGACGGTCATGTGTTATGCGCTTAACATCAATCCAGGAACAACCACCATTAGACAGAAAAAGAGATAATTATAAAGGGTACGATCTGATGCATTGAAAGAAGAAGTTAAGAGGCTCCTCGAAAATGTGTTTATTCATGAAATCTACTACTCAAAGTGGCTAGAAAACCCAGTGTTGGTAAGAAAATCAAATGGAAAATGGAGGACTTGCATTGATTATACATACTTGAACAAGGCATGTCCAAAAGACTGTTTTCCGCTACTGCGAATTGATCAATTGGTTGATGCAACCAGTGGACATAAGTTGTTATCTCTCATGGATACATATTTAGGAATCAGGATACAATCAAATACCTATGTTCAAGCCAGATGAGGAACACACTAGCTTCATAATTGAATGGGGAATTTATTGCTACAAAGCGATGCCTTTTGGGCTAAAGAATGCAAGGGCTACTTATCAAAGGCTGGTCAACATAATGTTTAAAGAACAAATTGGCCGAAATATGGAGGTTTATGTGGACGACATGCTAGTGAAGTCTAGGAGGCTAAGAATCATCTTGAGGATCTAGATGAGATGTTCAGAATACTAAGAAAACATCAGATGAAATTGGACCCACAGAAATACTCCTTTGGAGTCTATTCGGGAAGTTTTTAGGCTACTTGTAAGTGCCCAAGGAATTAAAGCTAATCCCGACCAAATTCAAGCCATTAAGGACATGGATGAATCCAAAACCAGTAAGGAGGTAATGAGTTTGAATGGAAGGGTAGCCGCTCTAAGCAGATTCATTTCCAAAGCTACCGGTAAATGCATCCTCTTCTATGACGTAATCAAGAAAAAGAAAAACTTTGAATGGGGAGAAGATTGTAGAAAATCTTTTCAGGAGTTAAAAAGCCATTTGGAAAAGCCACTGGTACTTTCTAGTCCCTAGAATGGAGAGATCTTATACTTATACATGGCAGTTTCAAAGCATGCGGTCAGTTCGGTATTGATTAGAGAAGGAAGTGGAGCTCAACTTTCTTTGTACTATGTAAGTAGACGATTGAAGGATACAGAAGTTCAATACCCAGTAATTGAAAAGCTTTTTTATTGCTTGATCCTCACAGCACGAAAACTTATAGCATACTTTCAAGCACATTCGATCAGGGTATTGACCAATTTCCTCCTTTAGCAAGTTTTTAGTAAACCGAAAACTTCAGGAAGATTAGTAATGTGGGGAATTGAGCTCAGCCAATATGATATAGAATTTCAGCCATGAGCCGCAATTAAAGGGCAAGCATTGGCAGATTTCATTAACGAATGCACTAACTTCATTAAAGAGCAATCAGAAAAAGAAAGGAATCAGATGCTTATGTGGTAGTTGTTCGTAGATAGTGCATCAAATGAACAAGGGGCATGTGCAGGGTATGTGATAACAACACCAGACAGACACCACTTACATTATGCCATGAAATTAGGATCCCCACAACGAACAATGTGGCTAAATATGAATCAATGGTGGCAGGGTTAACTTTAGCATTAGAGCTCAAAATTCCACAGATTCAGATCTTTAGTGATTCTCAACTAATGGTAAATCAAGTGAAGCAGATATATCAAACAAAGGACTCTAATCTATCTTTATATGTGAAGAAGATATTGAAAATGCTTAATTTGTTTGAAGACTTCTATACATCAAGTTCCAAGAGAGGAAAACTCACAAGCAGATTCATTAGCGAAATTAGCCAGCTCAAGAGGAGCCACAGAAACATGGATTGTTCCAGTAGGATATCAGGAAACTCCGAGTATTAAAGGGGGAACATTCGAACAAGAAAAGGAACTGGTAGTTCTGACAAGGTCCCAAGCTATGTTATAAGAGAAAGAGGGAAGAGAAATTGGTATAGAAATATCAATTGAGAAGGTTGATCAATAAAAAACGAATGAATCATATGATAACACTTAGATGTCACACATTATTGAATATCTTTCTAAAGGAATACTGCCATCTAATATGGGTGAATCAAGAAAAATCAGGTGAAAAGCTCCAACTTTCACAATAGTGGATGGAATCCTTTACAAGAAAGGATATGCACTTCCTTACTTAAGATGCATAAGCCTGGAAGATGGGGTAAAATTGTTAGCAGAAGCACATGAGGGATTCTGCGGGAACCAATCAAACGGGACAAAATTGGAAAAAAAAGATAATGAGACAGGATTTTTATTGGCCTCGTATGGTAAGCCAAGCCATTGAGTATGTGAGAAGATGTGAGAAATGCTAGAAGTACTCGAAAATTCCCAAATTACCCTCAAGTCAGTTAACTCCAATTTCAAGTCCGTGGCCCTTTGACATATAGGGATTTGATCAAATCGGCCCATTTCCAATTTCGAAAGGGGGATCAAAGCATGCTGTAGTCGCCATAGATTACTTCACTAAATGGGTTGAAGTAGAACCACTTCCTAAGATCACTTTTGGAAAAGTACTCAGATTTGTCATCAAAAATATTATAACCAGATTCAGAATTCCCCATAAGATTAGTTCTGACAGCGGAAAACAATTTAAGAGTGAAGAGTTCTCTCAGTTTTGTCATAAGAATGGAATCATCAAGAGATTTTCCTTCGTTGCTCATCCAAAAGAAAATGGGGTAGTTGAGGCTGCAAATAAAACCATAAAGACAATTTTGAAAAAGCGATTGAAGAAAGCTAAAGGCAACTGCGTAGAAGAGTTTCCACTTGTATTGTGGGCTTATCGAACATCAACAAAAATGGCAATGGGACACACTCCCTATTCATTGACATATGGATGTGAGGCGATGTTACCAATTAAGATTGAAATACCCTCACACCGAAGAATCGCTTATGCATTCGATTTAAACCTAGAACTAAAAAGAGAATCACTGGATTTGATACATGAGTTGAGAGACGAAGCAACAATCAGAACAACGGAATTTCAAAGTATTACAACTCAAAAGTAAGAACACGATCATTTCAAGAAGGAGATCTGGTACTCGGAAGAATAATGGAAAATACAAGAAATCCAGCAGATGGACCCCTAGGACCAAATTAAGAAGGTCCCCTAATCATTTGCAAAATAATTCCCCCAGGAGCTTATAAGTTATGCCGACCGGACAACTATATGGTTCCAAGAACATGGAACGCTGAGCATTTGAGACCATATTTTCCTACCATGAATGAATAAAGCATCTCTTTCTTCAAAAGTAAAATCTACATGGTTGGGAGTAGAATTCTCCTTGCATTTGGACACTACCTTTAACGGTCAAAGCCTATGTCCGCGCCGAGTTGGCTAGGGAAAAGCACCTCCTGGAGGGAGGAGTATAAGCCTTTAACTGCGCCATGCTATGGCTAGGTTAAAGCATTGACAAGCCCTTGGCCACGCCTCTGGTCAGGTCAAGGCACCTCTTGGAGGGAGGAGTGTAAGCCTTTATCCGCGCCACGCTATGGCCAGGTTAAAGCATCGACAAGCCCCTATCCGCGCCACGTTATGGCCAGGGAAGGGCACCTCTTAGAGGAAGGAGTGTAAGCCTTTATCCACGCCACGTTATGGCCAGGTTAAAGCATCGACAAGCCCTTGGCCGCGCCTCTGGTCAGGTCAAGGCGCCTCCTGGAGAGAGGTTGGGTAAGTCCTTGGTTCCAGCCTCTAAGAATGAGCTAGCCAAGAGCACTAGACAATAATGGAGTAAGATGTCCAAGCCTAAGAAGAGGCTCATTAAACAATGGACTAAGATGTCCAAGCCCAAGAAGAGGCATATCCACAATGGACTAAAACATCTAAGCCAAAGAAGCGGCCTATTGGATTGAGATGTCCAAACCTAAGTGACGTTATATCTACAATCGATAGAGATGTCCAAGCCCAAGAGGTGGCATATTAAATGATGGACTAAGACGTCCAAGCTCGAGAAGCAATCAATCAAGTTACAACTATATATGAAGCCTAAAAGGGTTTACACATGTTGAAGAAGACGAAATCCAACGACTAGAACAGAACTCCACTCATTAATACCCGAATATAAGTTTCAGGCCTCTTACTTCTGTACTTTATATTTCAATACCCGAATATGGGTTTCAGGTCTTCACTAATTGCTTATGGTCTTCCTCATACCTGAATCTATTTTTCGAGAATATATTCCGACATCGCTTATTAATGCCCTAATCTGGGCTGAAGATTTCTATTATAAAGACAATTACTATGGATTTTTGATTATCCAGCATATGCCCTAATATGGGCTGGGGTTTTCTATTATAAAGATAATTACTATGGATTTCTGAATACCCAACATATGCCCTAATCTAGGCTGGGAATTTCTATTATAAAGAAAATTATTGTGGATTTCTGATTATCCGACATATGCTCTAATCTGGGCTCAAGATTTTTGTCATGAGGACAATTATTATGAATATATTGATTATTCACCACTAATACCTGAATCATGGTTTGAGATTCTCTTTTAAAAACAATTTCTGAATCTCACTTATTAAAACCCGAATCTAGGCTTGGGACATCTTACTATTAATTTCTAAACTTCACTAGATGATACCCTAATCTGGATTTAGACTACATAATTTTCCAATGCCTGAATTTGAATTTCAGGTCTTTTATCATCAGTTTTGGATTCTGTCTATTAATTCCTGAATATGGATTTTAAAGCAGAAGTATTAAAACTACAATAAACATCTAAGTCATCAACCAAAAACTTCAAGCGGGTCTTTTGGATAATATGGTAATGTTAATAGTATCAATAATATCAGAAGCATATAAATATGAAATAGAATTACAGATTTCAAAAACAACATTTATGATTAAATTGCAAAATAATATTTTATATTCAATTACATAATCCCAAAATAATTCCTAGGTTTTGATCAAATATAATTATTACAAATTACGCCAAGAGCAACATATGAAGATGCCCTCCTGGACGATCAGAGCACTAGATAGACATATTCGTCATAATTACATTACAGTAGAAATAATACTAAATAGCTCCTACATAGCTAACTTTGCCTCCTACATGTCTTTAAAAGCTGATTCGTCCAATATACTAAACCTGAAAAGTCCCTATTAACCATAAAATCCACTTAAGAACAAAGGTATGAAAGAAGGTTAATGGAAATACCAGTCTCTACTGAAATAACAGGCACGGGCTTCGACAAGGTTCAAGAAAGGACGTTTTGAAGTCAATAAGAAGGCTTTCGAAGGAGTCGCAAGCACCATGTGCCCTCACTAGAGATAAATAGTCCAAAAGATTTTGAAAATGATGAAAAAGAAAGTGGGGCTATCTTTCTGCCTCATTCAAGCCTTTCGATGCAGATGGGTTCGTGTATATAGAAAAAGCAAGGACGAGCCCGGAAACCCTTTTGAAGGCAATGAATTTTGTCCTTTCATATGCATGCCAAACCTTTCGAAACCAAAGGTTTCACCTTCATTCAGTCGCTCAAAAACAACCCTTTTGAAAGCATTGATTAGGCCTTTCAAACCGATCAGAGCCTATAACATCAGGAGAAGGTTCCACATCAAGTCACAAGCATGTATTCAGAAGCAACGCACTGTGTCGAAACCATCAATACTTCAACATCTTCGAAGCCCTAGTAAACAACCTATGGACAGAGTCGAAAGCTCCTATCTTTACTTCTGATGACAACGAAGCAACATGAAGAGAAAAGCACAATTGTGTCCCTTTCGATGATGTCGAAATCAATTTAGGAAAAAAACAGAGAAAAGGAACGCTTGAAACTTGACGACAGCGAAAGGTGGACAAAGAACTCTTTCGACAAGGTTGAAAGGTCTAGAGTAAGAAGATGAGATGCACAAGAATGAGTTAAAGCCTAGTTTGTATAATACTATTACATCTCGATTTACATATATTAAGCGAGACTACGCCGCTTAGCGGAACGGCTTTCCCCTTATTAATATCCTTTTAAAAGCATATCTTTTGCAAATCAAAATCCTGCAATCAAACTGATTAGAATAGCAAGAGTGATAACATATATGCATATAAATCAGGTAATCAATGGACTATCTTTCCAACATTATAATTTTATCTGGTTAACTATTATCCATTAGCTGACTCGAGCCTACCAAACATAATCAATAATCTAACTTCTGTTAGACATACTACTGGGCTATTTGCCCTTAACTATCTTTTTCTAGGGTCAACTGATCCTAATGGTTTTGCGCACTCACCAATAACCTATCTTTACTCTGTGTATTCCCTTCTGTGTGTAACATTATTTTAGTCCCATACGTGACAGAGCCCTAAACACTTGAATTTTGGATTTATATTAGCCAGGGGCTATTAGCTAAAGTATAGGGCACGACCCTACACCAGTCCCATCTGGTCTTCTAATATCCGAGTCATAAACTTTAGGTTAACTGCCCTATTCATATTTCCTTCATATAGTTAGGGTTAACTAACCTGTTAAAATTTCATTTCCTTATAAATAATCTTGGCAAATGATTTACCCTGAAATCATATCTTTATAAAACAAAGAAATCATATACTTTGCTTTACTCAAAACACTTATGCCATGATATATACTTTTCACAAAACAATGTTGATGAAATCTAATCAATGAGATTATCTGTCCCTTCAAAGTAAGTTAAAACCTTTTTTTAACTTAAACGACTTTGGGCCATGAAGCCAAGGTAAAACCTTCAAAACCTTTGTTTAAAATCTCCAAACAATGCCTTTTGAAATCACTGAAAACAACCCTTTCAAAAGCTTACTAAGACCTTAGACATTCTCTATCAAAACCATTTAAACTTGTCTTTCGAAGGCATTGGAAACCCTCCATTCAAACACTTAAAATAACCTTTCGAAAACATTGGGGATCTCCACTTCAAAACACATACTATATACCTTTCGAAAGCATTGGATTCAAGTAAAGGATCATGGCAACATTGCTTTGAAACCTTTAATAAGTATTCCTATTGGAACCATTGGGTTTAGCTTTAAATATAACTATGGGTCATAAAGAACTGGAGCGAAAGCATTAATCCCAAGTAAAAGAAAGAGGATAGTTTCGAAACCAACTCTTTTGAAACCATTGCCTCCAAAACCATTTGAATGCAGCTAAACTACCCTTTCGAAAGCATTGAGAAGGCGACCATAAAAGAACAGAGGTGGAAGCACCCTTTTGAATGCACTAATTCGAAAGGTTTAAATGCGGCATCATGGGTTTCAAGTAGGTTTAAAGCAGCTATCCTTTCAAAAGCTTCTTATAAAACAAAAGGCGGCAACTCATTCGAAAGATCTTTTCCAAAACAAAGGCAAGTTGATTGGTTCGGAAGCTAATAAAGTTGGCTTCAACCCCTTCGGAAGTATCATTTGTCAACAGAAGTAAGTAGTGGAGTTGAAAGCTTTGAAATATGACTTCTACCCTTCAAAAGCAAGGTTTCAACATTGTACCTTCCGCCTTTCTCCAATGCACTACGTATCAATTACTTGCTACCATGTGCATTGGTATCGAATAGGTTCTTTGGTGGAGGCATGGTGTCGAAAGCCAACAGATGGAAGTGGTGAAGTAGTAAATCCAAGCAAAACTGATTTTTAGCCTTTAAAATAAAATTCTTTTCACCTAACTTGCCTTATTTGTTAAAATGTATTTGGTTGCCATTTCTTTATCAAAATCCTTTTTTAAAAGTACTACCGAATTCAGAATGTTTTAATTTAAAAGTAGTTTAACAAATTAGCCCTTCTTCTTGATAAAACAAATAAAACATTTAAGTCCCTTAACTTAAATAATTTTATAACTATAATAAAATACTTAGGAAAATTCCCCAAAAATCATCATAATTCACTTTCAACATGTTTTCTAACATATATAAATTTCTGACCGAAAATCGTACATAATTTCTTTTAATAATTTAAACCCAATATTAAACATTTTCTTTCATAGTAAATTCATAATAAATCCACAACAACTTAGAATTATGAAACTTGAAGCCCCTTCTAAAATAATGTTTTTGGCCGTATCTCAAAAATGCAAGTCATTTGGATGTCATTTATTTGGTTTTTTCCAATCTAGACTTATCATAAAATCTATATGAAGCAATATAAATCATCAACAAGCATGTATATATATATATATTTAAACAAGTGCAACATGGCATATTATTTACAAAATAATTCGGCCATAATCATAAAACCGATACCATAGTCAAAATGAGATGTAAATCTATTATTCACCTTGGCTAGGTGTTAAGAAGGTTAAGATTTGCTCTTTGATTAACTTTTTCAAGCTTCCTACTTAATTCTTAGCTTATCTTCTTTTGATTCTTCTTAATGGTGGTCGGTCGAGCTCTTTGGGGGTTTTAGTTTTGTTTGTAATTGTTGAAATGAATAAGAAATGAAGGTATGAAGGGTTTAGGGTATACGAATAAAGACTATTCCTATTTTGCCCTTATCATATTTCTCTTACTTACTTATTTTCTATTTCCTTTTATTTATACATTCATTAAGGCACGACCCCTTTTATTAATTTACAAATCTCAATCCCTTAACTACCAACATTATTTCATTTAATTTATCTAATTATAATATTGGTCAAAATTAGGGTCATTACAGTAAGCTTGAATATGATGGGCGTTGATTGTGATCATGGTGTGACTTTAAGTTAGATAAATCCTTAAGAGTATATTAAATAGAAGTACAATCTGTAAAGTACAAATTTTTAGAGAAATTAGTCTTTGCTTTAAAAATGGAACAATTTGTGAAGCACGGATTTTTGGGAGAAATTAATTTTTGAAGAAATCAATTTTTGGAAAAGATTAAGCAAGGACCATTTAGGATATTGATTTAAAAGAAGTGAATTTTAATAAAAAGGCGCAATCAAACCGGGAAATGGATTGAAGAAATCTAATTCTTGAAATAAATTGGATATATATGTAAATTTGATGTTTTAATCTTTTGAAAAGTAAGTCAAAAAAATTTATTTGAATATAAAAATACAAGAACTTTTCCTGTATATTGCTTGATTATTTGGTTGCTTAGATGTTTGGTTGGCCTAGTGTTAGTGTATATTTTGAAGAATAGAAATACTATTGTAGTAATATAATTTATTATAGACTTTTCTCTAAACTAGAAATTGCAAGGATGCAGTTTCTTTAAGGGGGAAGTCTGTAACAACCCTGACTTTTGTCACTCTAATAAAATAGATAATGTTATAAATTAAAGATTTATTTGAGAAATTTGAACTAATATTCTTATATAAAAGGCCATGAATTATTTTGGGATGAGAGTTTCAAGTTTTATTAGAAAATAATGTAGAAAATAAATATTTTGTAAACGATTTGTGAAGTGCAATCGGGAATGTTATTTAAAAAGGTGTATTAAAAGGATAACTAATAGTATAAACTGTAATAATAATTAGAAAGATAATAAGAAGATTTAACTGGTTTTAAATCTTTTATTTTTCTAAATAAAAGAAATTGAGATTAGTAGACACTATATTTTAAATAATTGTTCATGGCTTTAAAAATCCTTTTATAGGTCATTTTACTTGTTGGGCTATAGTTAAACATTCAGACTTTTTGTTTATAAGTATATTAGTATGGATTTATAAAGAAATAAAATCAATTTCCTTCTTATTGGGTTCTACTACAACCCAAATCACAAAAACATTGTAGCTAAGAAGAAAACTCTTCCTAGCAGTTTACTGTATGTTTATTTTTCTCAAGTATAGTAAACTAAGAAACCATTTTCTTCTTGTTTCTCAAACCTAGCTTCTTCAAAATCAAGTTTTTAAAATAGGAATAAATTCCAGAAAATTGTGATAAAATCAAGGTATGTTAATAGAACCATATTCTATCTCCTAGCATGATTAATTTTCAGTTATAATATGTTTTGATTGTTGTTTGTTCTTCTTTTGGGTTGGGGAAAAATGATAGGGTTTGTCAATTTCTAAATTTTGGACCGATGTAGAAGTATGGCTATCTAGTTCAAAGAAGAAAGGTGAGTTAAACCCTCACAACTATCTCTATTTCGAATTTACTGAATTGGATGAATTTAACGTTGAATTGGTTTCAATCTTGTGTGTTGTTTGCATCTTTGGCTAAGCTATTTTCAGTTTACTAAAACCTTGTCATATGGTTATTTAGATCATTAAGTGTAATTGTTTATAGGCTTGTATGTTAGCCAAATCAGTGTTCCGGAGGTTGCAAGGAACAGCGTTGGAGAAATAAGTACCACCGGACCGTTGGAGAGCCGCTGACATCGCCTGAGGTTCAGCGAGGCGTTGCCGCCAATCCACCGGTCCCACTAGACCGGTGCATCGTGACCTAGGCTGAGCCCTAAGTCATGCCGTTCGATTCTCCGGTCAAGCCCGTTCACCCATTTGTTCGCCCGTTTGATTTCTAGTTATTTATTGCTTGTTGCATTGATGTTTTGCTAGGATTTTAGCATCATTCTGAAGTTTGTTTGTGATTGACTAGTTGTGCATTTACGAATGCTTGAATCTAATTTTGATGATCTCGTTGGCATGGAAGTCTTGCTCTATGATTGTTGTCGAACACCCGATTTAATTGCACTTGTTTGCAAAGTTAATTATAAAGGAAATTACCTTAGAAGTAAATTGGTATATATATATATATGGAAAATATGTGTATTTTGGACATGAATGATTTTAGAAAATATTATATATATACACACTTTCAATTTTAAAGTGGAATGTGAAGGAGTTTTATAAAAGTATAGGTATGAATTAAATTGTGTTTCCTATTATATATATTATAAATCTTTTTAAACTAATATTTTTAAAGTAGCGTTCAAAGCAAAACTATTTTATTTTAAAAACATACTATCTCGCTTGAGTGAGAAATTGAATTAAACGGTCTAGTAAAACAAGTGGGATGAAACGCTTGCGTTTATTTCACCAGTTAATTCATGGATTTGTTCAAATGAACATTTAATTGCATGAGTGGAATTTACTAGTTTTTAGTAATCATTTGAGCGTCGTCAAGTGGTTATGGGATATTAGTCAACACTCTTGTGATCATTAATTGAAAGTGGATAACACTTATCTATTTGTCGAGTTTTTAGACTCGATCATAGTAAATCTGTTTAGGTGGAGAAATGGGTTTTCAGGCCCATCTTGTGATACTCGTTTTCAAGCAGTTATAATTTGCAAAGTGCGACATCTTGTATTGGTGCACGAAGTGCATGTTTCTTGTGTTGACTTGCAAAGTGCATGTCTATTGCTTGCATATATGGTTGTGATTTTCTATGCTCTAATTATAGTGGTTGCTTTGACTTTGATGAATATTCTAAATAAGCAAAAACTTAACTATAAACTATGAATCATTAAATGAAGTATTATTATTTTAGTGAAGTACAATTTATGGATATTTATCCTTTTCATTTATGCAAGTTATTATTATAGTATCTCGCCTTTTGTGATAATTAGAGATAGTCTGACCCAGGTGTTATTTTAATGCTCGGGTCAGATCGAGACTTGACAGGTATAGGGACTCGGCGACCTTGGATGTGAGCTAGCTTAAGAAGTCTATTTTGATGTTGTTTATATTTTCGATACCATTTGAGTCTAGCTTATACGCTTGATCTATGTTTGTATATGTGGTAGACTTTTGTAGTCGTGTGTATTAAGATCTATTAGTGTTTATTTATGTATATGTATATAAATATGAGTCTAGTATTTCCTTTTGTAGACTCATACTTTATAGAAGATATTGATGTATATTATTTCCATTACGACGTTCGATTCTGTGGTATATTATATTATGTATCGTTCTGAATTAGATTAAACCATTGTATTGTTATTTTGCTCCTGGATCAAATATGTTGAATTACCACTTGTCAGAAAAGAAATTGGAAAAATATAGTCACATTATTCAACGTATTCGATACTCATCCAAAGAAATTTTATAGATGGTCGCTCCTAACCAGCTCTATTCTCTACACTAACAGATAGTATTACCCAGTAATATTCTTTGTTGGTGTGGGTCTCGAGGTGGGCGTTACGATATACATCACTTACACAAGCCACGATGTCAGAGCAAACTTTCGAAGGGATATCCTTTAAATAAGGAACAAACACCGTGTCATCAAAATAGACTTTTGGAAAGGTTTTCTTCATAAAGGCCAAGTGAGGGTTTGAAACAGATTCGATATCTATAGTAGTAATAGGGGCATAAGGCCGCTTCTTCCCAGACCATTATTGGAGATTATCAAAAGACAATAGTCTAGATTATTGCTTAGATTTCATGAAACCTAGGAAGACGTTATTGGTTGTGTTATATGAGGAACTAAAATAGGAGCAAATTGTACCTCAACAAACGGAACGAGATCAGGTCTCGTTGAAAACCTACCCATAATGTGCGGTAGAGGTGAGGGAGATCTACGTCAGGGAGATGGAATTCTCTCAAATTCCCCGTAACACTCATCATGGGACCTAAAGCCATTGTCCCATATCATGTGATCTCGTCTTTAATATCTAGTCGAATCTGACTCGTGGGATGACCCACGAGTGTGATCAAACGATCCAAGTTTCTTATACTTACTTCCCTTACCCTTAAGAGTGTCATATAGATTCTTAGGTTTCATGGAGTCTGAATATAAAATGTAGACGAGTTAGTGCTCGCAAGGTGAAAAATACTACATATAGTATAAAACTGTGGTGTTGTGTAAGTGAAAATGTGTCCTAATGCTCCCCCACAGATCGTGGACTTGGAGTTTACTAACAGAGGTTATTTCCCCTATACCATTAATAGGCACATCAACAGGTAGACGAATAAGAGAGTCGATATCACCAATACTAATGTTGCCAAGATCAAAAGAACTGAATTCATTTGATATACTCCCAAAGTATCCGTAAATGTCCCCAGATGGAGTGGTGGGAGTTTCTTCGAATGCAAAAGCTGGTGGAGGCTATGTAGATGTTCGAGACGTAATAATCTTCATTATAGGTCGTCGGGGTATAACGGGCACATGAGTGTTACCACTCTCATAAATAAAGGACTCATGGCTAAAGTCAACATTCTCATTACCCCCTCCATCACTCTCTTTTTCCTTAATATGCATATCCTTTTCTCCACTATCTCCAGCCCCTTACCTCGTTCAAGACCGACAACAAGGTCCTTTATAGGGGCACCTCTAGACCCTCATCTACATTAACTGTAACCATAGGCTCATATGCAGGATTAACGGCCTCTTAAACCTCTACCACAAAACCCACACTACGACCTTCCTTTAGAAGATTATAAGCATGCAAGTTCTCATCGATGAGAAGGAATCTCATATCTCTCTCTCACCATGTGGAGCCTTTTGAAGAGTCGAAAGGATGCTTGCTAAGGCTACACTACTGGGTCTTCTTGAATCATCTACAATAATAAAAATTGTAACAATGGGAGCTACGCAATGTTAGTGTTAGTAAAAAGAAAGAGCGAAAGACTTACATCAAGATAACCATTTTTGTGCCAAACCAAGTGGACAACACATAAAGAAAAACTGGTCCTTAAAATAGCTCAATTTATTTCAAGGTTTTAACACTATCCAAAAGACCCTAGAAGGTTCCAAAAAAGTGAGCGCAAAGGACTCCTTTCGGCGCTTGAAGCTATATAAGTTACGAATTTCCTTAGCAGTGGGCACCCGGTTCAAATGCCAAAAGAATATCATATACATACTGCTCGAGAAAGCATAGTTGTTTGGATGTAATTGGGTTGGGGTAAGCTTCATGAATTATACAACTATACGAATAAAGTGATTGAAGGGCGAAACACACCTAGTCATTCAAATATATCGGTTACATGCTATATACCCCTCAGGCAGAAGGTGTTCCCGTTAATAACGTGTGGGAACCAAAACGTCTTCGATGGGAATCTCATGTCTCTCACATATCCGACTGAGAGAGATGTCTCATCTACCTTAGAAGCCAAATAATCTTGGGGATCTATCAAAATAACGGCATTGCCTATATCAATATTAGGGGCAACCCCTGTGGCAGGTTCTTTGGCAAACACAAGAGGAACAATCACTAAAGGATGCTCTGTTCGATGATTAGTTGGCTGAAACTGAGAAGGTGTAGAAGGGGAATTTGTCGCAGGCGCTATCGTTGAATTAAATTCAGTGTCAAAATTAACATATTTTGACATCGATGGACCTGTTACTATTGTAAAGAGACGTGAGGAGCGTCTATGATAACTATTGAAAATTTCACTTATAAGGGTATCAGGCTGGATAAAGACTTTAACCTTCATGCTATAAAGAAAGCCTTATATAGCCGATGTACAAGACCCAACGAATACCAACGTGTGTTAGTCAATCGGATTCATACATCATAGGGTCAATAGAGTACAACTCAAACTATGCAATGCGTGTGTCTAATTTTACACAATTCGAATCATTATTTGATAAAAAATACTACAAATTAGAAAGATTTGCAAACAATCAGTTCAAGTAATGGAGTGTATTCAATGTGGCCATTATCAAAAGCCGCCCTAATGGGTTACAAATCACCAATCATGGTTCAACCAGATTCGCTATAGAACTCCATTTCCCTCTCTCTTTCACTCAATTTTTGAATGCTTGGTCGAATTTATATTGAAAATTTAAGGTCACTTTGGAAGCTCGGGTTTGTCATGAGAATGACTCGAAGTCGACTCGGATCGAAACTCCAAGAATTGAAACTCTAGTCACACCCGAGAATTTTTCGGCTTTGCTTTAAGCTCATCCTTAGTTCTTCCAAAGTGTCCTCCCTTATTAACATTTTAACTTATTTATCAAAAAATTTCTAAGTGTTAGATCGGGTTCTGATCCAAGAAAGGAAAGTGGTAGAGTTCCATCAGTGATTGGACATGGTCGAAGCTCAAGTCGTCAGCGAATGTTCCTAGGCAACGCCATCACCTACCTAAGTCAACTTTACGTTGGTTAAATTTGAAGTTTCTTCAAATTTGAAGCTCAAATTGGAGTTATCGATGGGTCGTAAAAAATGAGTTTGGACGGGATATACTTTGGCCACGATTTTGGTAATGGTCGACGGTGGTTTGAAGTCGGGAGTGGCGACTTTGGGTCGAGGGTGGAAGAAAAAGATTGTTTGCTTGGCTTGGTAATGGCATAAATAAGAACTAAAGGTCTCTCAATAAAAACGAAGGCAAGTGAAAAGTATTAAGTGTTGGCTCGTGTATAAGTATATGCTGACCTAAGAAAATCAGCTAAAAAATTGCCTAAATCCACAGTATCGATCCATGGCCCTCAGATTGGTATTGATCCCTAAAACATGGAGAGTAATCATAATGAAAAAGGAAATGATGGTAATATTGAGGAGTGTAATATAAACCAAATGAAGTTCCGAACAACGTAATCCTACCTGGGCAATTCGAAAGAAAAGATCATTGAAAACTTTGCAAAACCAGAATAAGAAATTTGAACAACGCATTTCAGTTCTTGTGCTACCCAAGAGTTGCAAATCCAAAGACGTTCAAAAGGATATGAGGATTAGTGGGAGATACAATGCTCAACGAGAACAGTTCACAGGATAAAAGCATCTATCATAATAGGATTTGAAACTGATGACTTGAAATCAATGGTTTGGCATCTGAAGCATATCTTGTTAACATAAGATATGATTTTAAGGGGAAAATGTTATTCGGCCTTATGACCAAGTTATATTTGGACGAGTCAGATTGATCAAATAGGCAGATAAGAGCAAAAGTCCAGAACGATAATTCTTGAACTCAAATCTCAGGTGAAGTTCAAAGATAAAGCTATCAACATGCTAAAAACCTATAAAGATAGCCTATATGCCAAAGTGATATAGATGGTCGAAGCTAAGGTGTTAAAAGAAAGGTTCCTTGGTTCGATAACGATCTGAACTCTTGCTTGAGTACCGATCCAAGAAAAATGCTCGGAATAGAATTTTTCTTCATGTCATTCGAAGCTAAGGAAAATGTTAATCATTGCATGCTATATAGCATCGTTCATCAATGATCTATTGGTCAAACCTCAAAAACACTAAATCCAAAGTTCATGGCAACACAGTCAAGTACCCATAGTTCATTACCAAACCAAGAATTTTGTCCAAATTCAAGCTCAAATCAAGATGGTTAAGTTCCAAAGGAAGATACAAGCCATCCATCAATCTCAAAGGAGAAAATAAAGGTCAAAAAACGATAAACATGGATTGCTACCAATCCATAAACTTCAGGCGATCCCAATCCATAAAAATTGTTGATTTGGATTCGTTCTTTTCAGAGCTCCTTCTTCAAGATGTAGGATGCCTAAATTTCTGTACTGATACTATAATTTCTTAGATCATCGCCAATCCATAAGATCATGTTTGTAAAAACTTTGTAGAATCATTAACAAAGATCAAGTGGACGTAGGTTGGTGATTTGTCGAACCATTTTAAATTGTTATGTGTTGATTTCTCTTGTTTTCTTTTAGTTTCTTCATATTATTATCTTCTACAAATCTTTAGGGGTTTATCCCAACTTTTTTCATAAACAACTTAGTCGACAATCAATTAGGAATCACTTTATACTTTGATCTCTAGGACATGGATTGTTATTTCCATTTTTAAGCCTACTATTAGAGATTGGTATTCGGCCATATTGTTTATTGTCGAGAAAGCGAGTTTGATAGCACAATAAATTTGATGTTTTCTAACGTGACTAGTACATAGTCTACTCTTGCCCCTTGCTCATTGAGGCTCTATGCACATTGATTTCCCAAGAGAGTTGTTTAGCTTTGTCATCATTTATGGCTTCGACATTAAAACTTGTAAATTCAGAAATAAAATCAACCAGTATATGTCCCTTAATAGCAGTTATGGGCATATATGAGATGCGTATTGGCTAATCTCTCTAACCCATTTTATTAGTCTCCGTGAAGTTTTGGGTTTGCTAAATGCTAGCGATCCATCGACTATGATGGTATTGGAGGCATACTGAGATGTCTTTGTAAGTATTCAAAGGCGTTTTGGCCCTCTGCATTTCATTCGAAGGTAATATGCTATTTGAGTTGACTAAACAAAGGAATGCACTTGTCGGTTGATCGACTTATAATCTTGTTTAGGGCTGCGATCTTCCCATTCAAGCTCATAAGTCCTTTGCCATTTATTGGCCTCTTCATATTGGTTATTGCTTTAATTTGATCTGGGTTGATTTCTATTCATCTTGCACTTACTATGGAGCCCACTTATTTTTCGGATTGAATTTCATAAGAGCTTTTTGAGAGTTTTGCTTCATTTTGTACTTCTAAAGGACCTCAAACATGTAGGCTAAGTCTAAAACATGGCTTTTGGCTTGTTTGGATTTCACTAGCATATCATCGATGTAGATCTCCATGTTTTAGGCTATATTCTTAGTAGACATAAGGTTAATCAGACTTTGGTGGGTTGGCACCACATTTTTGAGACCGAAGGGAATTACCTTATATCGAAAAAAAGCTCACATTGGTAACGAATCTCATGTGTTATTTTTCTGGTTTGAACATAAGGATTTGTTTGTAACCAGAATAGGCTTCCATAAATTAAAGCAACTGATGTCCAATAATGGCATCAACTAATTGATCTATCCTTGGCAAAGAAAAGAAATCATTTGGGAAATCTTTATTTAGTTCCGTGAAGTCGATGTAAGTTCTCCACTTGCCATTTGATTTCTTTACTAATACTAGATTGGTGATCTACTTGGATATTAGACATCTCTTATGAAATTTTTGGTTAGTAATTTCTCCACTTCTTCTTACAATGTGGCATATCAGATCTTATCAGGAGGCCATATTTTTTGCTTTTTGGGGTTTTACTTGGGATCAATAGTCAAACAATGACATATAATCGGAGGATCTCTTCCCCGCCATATAATCATGGGACCATGCAAACACATTTAAACTATTTTAAAGGAAAATTATCGGTTCCTCTTGGACTACTGGATGAAGGTAAGTTTTGATCTTAATAGTTTTGAAATAGTCCTTTGAATCGGTACAAATTTTCGCAAGAGTTTTAGTAGTTGAACCTTTTTCCATTTTGGTTCTCAAATCTGAATCGAGTCCAAAGCTTTCTTCTTCTTCCAAAACCTCTTGCATTACATGAGCATACTTTCTCTTTTGACCAAAAGATTTATATTAGTGTGATTTTTTATCAAACCCCAACACCCCAAATTCGAAGATCAAGCTTCAAATACAAAATCTTCCACATACTTCAATATGTTGTTAACAAAGGTTCGAGGTAGTTGTAGGAGGTTTTATTGGAATTCTTAACGATAGAGTCGAAGAAAAGAAGAATCAGGCTAAATAGTGAGTAAATGCTATAAACGGGTTGAAAATAAACGTACTAAAAGTAAAGACATCAAGAGTTTGTTATGGTTCGGACTGAAAGTTCCTACTTCCACTGCCATTTCCTTGTTTGGAGATCTTCTATATAGTCGAGAGGCTGCTACAACATTAAGTCAGCCAAGTCTACCATTAATGAGATTTTACCTGAGCTCTAAAATAGGAAGTAAAATTTATGTAGCATTTGAATTATGCAGGTGCCTAAAAGATCACTTATGCATTTGGATCAATGTCTATTTATAAGCATCGTTTTATACTACCACTGGTGGAGTACTTTCTTATTGGATTAATGGCTGGACCAATATATAAGGCTGAAATTGGAATGTGTTTTGACATCTAGATGGCTCATACTTAATGAGGATTGCTGACTTGGCGTTTTACATATATACCTTTTGGGATGTGGCAATCTATATATGCGACTTATACTTCGCATTATTTGAATTTTAATTCTTCTGAGGACTATCTTAGCCATCGGTTGCGGTTGCCTTGTGGTCATTCTTCAGCTTAGAGTCTTGTCCCGGGGTTAGCTTTCAATTATTACTCCTTTAAGGATTTAATCCTTCGGCTTTTGACTAGCTAAGTTATCGCTCCTCTCGGATACTAGTTTATAATATAACAGAGGGACTTTCCCTTCATTTTGATATGCCAAAGGGGTTATGTAAAGTATATACAAGATTTTCATTGATGTTTGATATTTATGAGAAGCTTAACGCCGAGCACAGTTTATATGATTTGAAATTTGAACGTAGTTGAACAAAAGTTATGGTATAACACACGCCCCCACAAAGTTCACTTCGTATGATAAACATAGGGTGGACTTTGGTTTCTATATGAAGAGATAGACCATACTTTGTACTTGTTACATCAATTTTTCCTTTAGTCTATATTAATTTTCCATAATAGTAAACTTGACCAATGTTTAATTTAAATTTGATAGTCTTAATATGTATAGAGGATTTGGAGACCGATGACCAGGTATGGTAGTTATCATAAGAGTAGGGTAGCTGCATGCTGAAAGTTATATACAGTAATAACTTAGAAGCTAAAGTATTTGCATGCTGAAGGCTATGTATAATAGAATGTCATGATAGGCAAAAACTAATTATAAGCTGTAGGCTGTGTATAGTAGTTGCTAAAATACTAAAGTATTTGAATGTCGAAGGCTATGTATAGTAATGGCTGAAAAGGTAAACTATTTGAATGCCTAAGGCTACGTATAGTAAAGTGTCGTGATAAAATAAAGTAATTATAAGCTAAAGGCTAGTAGCTGAAAATCTAAAGTATTTGAACGCCGAAAGTTATATATGGTAGTAGCTGAGAAGCTAAAGTATTTGAATGCCGATGACTATATATTGTAGTAGCCAAAAAGAAAAACTATTTGAATGTGAAAGGCTATATATAGTAGTAGCTGAAAAGATAAACTATTTGAATGTCGAAGGCTATATATAGTAGAGTATCGTAATTGGAAAAAGAAATTGTATGAAATTTAACCTCGTGGTGAGGGATTTTGTAAATGAATTTGAAAACCATATCCTCGACTTATGTTGAGGATTTCTTTGATCTGACATCATCCTTTAGTGAGGAAGCAAAGGTTTGAACCCCATGGTTGAAAGTTTATCCACATCTCATATTGAGTATTTCTTTTATTTGACCTTTGTTGAGTAAGAGAAGGTTTGAACCTTAAAGTTGAAAGTTTATCCCCATCTTATATTAAGGATTCGAACTATCTAATCTTATCACTACTAAGGGTTTAGTATCGAATAGAGATTACATGCCATTAGAGCTTCATAATTTTTTATGCCAAAGGCATTGATAACTGAATACTGCTACGATTTTGTTGTTTATGAGCCAAAGGCATAGTTAATTGAATACCTCTAAGGTCTCATATATTATAAGCCATAGGCTATAGTTGATTGAATAATGCTAAGGTTTCGTACGTTATGAGCCTAAGGAGTAGTTGGCTGAATATCAATAAGTTAATTGAATACTAGTAAGGTTTTGTATATTATGAGCCAAAGGCGTTGTTGATCGAATACTGCTGAAGTTCCATATATTATGAGCCGAAAGCATAATTGATTGAATACCGTTAAGGTTTCGTATATTATGAGCGGAAGACGTGGTTTATTGAATGCCACTACGATTTCATATATTATAAACCGAAGGAAATGATGATCGAATACTGCTAAGGTTTCATATATTGTGAGATAAAGGCATAGTTGAT
Organism: Allium fistulosum; assembly: GCA_030737815.1. Lineage (NCBI taxonomy): Eukaryota > Viridiplantae > Streptophyta > Magnoliopsida > Asparagales > Amaryllidaceae > Allium > Allium fistulosum. Next base: position 1,085,289,174 of record CM060904.1, read on the forward strand.
TGAATACAACTAAATGAACTAAAGGCATAGTTTATTAAATAATGCTAAAGTTTCGTATTTTATGAGCCAAAGGCGTTGTTGATTGAATACCGCTAAGTTTTAGTATATTATAAGCCGAAGGCGTAGTTGATTCAATACCACTAAGGTTTCATATATTATGAGCTATATTCTAAGCCGACGAGGCATGTGATTGCAGCGTAACATGGAAATCGAGAAGGCGTGTGATTGCAGTGTAACATGCAAATCGACAAGGCCTGTGATTGCAACGCAACTAGAAGCTCTTAATATTACCAAGATCATGCCTGTTACATGTTAACATATTGGAAAGCGGGAAGGAAGATGGAGACATCCGCAATAATAGGGATATCGGTTGGGTAGTGGCTAAACCTACGAGGGAATCATTATAAGCAATTTCTTTAGCTTCAGGTTTAACAATAAAGAACATAGGACACGCTTACCATTGAGAAACGAATGCTTCGATAGGACATAAATCATTGAGGTAGTATACTCGACGTTAGCCTAGGCATTACGATGTTCTCTCCGTGTGTATGTGTAATTTACTTAGTTTGCCGTTGAGAATGTTAACCCAATGTTTGTTAGGAGGTTATTTATCGGAACCATATAATAGAAATTGATCTAAAGTTATTAGTTATTAATTATTCAACTCTCCATTGTAAACCTTCAAACTAGTTGGTTAAGTAGGTGTAATAAGAATTATACCCATGATTTATAACGTAACCAATCCTTTATATGTAATACATGAACACAAATAGACACCCTAAGTTCTGTTGATTATAATGTAAGTTAATTACTTGTGAACATCATACACTAGTAATATAATTCATTCATCGGACTTTATCTGATCCCCTCCGTTTCTCCCACTTTATATCTACCATAGGTGGTCATGTCAGTAGGTGAATAACAAGGCAAGATGTGTGGAGGAGGTGACTTAGCGCATTAGAGATTTATTTTACTTATAATTACTCCACTATGTACTTATACTATGTTATCGACTTTTATTTGATGTTATTTGGAGACTTTACCTATGTCAGACATTATATATACCACGGTTATTTGAGATTATATTATTTTGGATTATTTTTAGTATTTATATTTTATTTCCTTCTACTTTGATATTTGAAAGTGTGGAATGTTTTAAATTTTATATAAGTCTTTGTATTATGTAATGTTCTAAAACACCAACGACTCGTACTTTTTGGCACGATGCGAGTTTGAAAGTCACTTTAGACTTTGAATATGTCTGGAGGTGCAGGTTATCATAGCTAGTATTAGAGCTTAGGTTCATGATTCTTTAGGGATTAGCCATGAATTGAGAGAGCGTACTTGTATATTGTCAAAATTATTATTATCATACATATAAGAATAACATGAAGCCGCCATATTCCAGTAATGCTTAACACAATCTAAAGAAAGTTGTTAATAATTCCTAATTACAGATAAGTGGGAATGGGTAATCAAATCGAAAATAGTTCTGGTGACCCAGCTGAGGTTCTGGGCATGAACATTCCAGAATGATTTCATCAGTATTTGCAAGCGAAAGGCTAGTGTGGACTCAACCTTAATCGAGGACCCACAGCATCAGCACCTGTGATAGCTCTAGCTCCTCCGCTTGCTTGGGATTTTCCTAAGTTATGTCGGGATTCCAAAATCTAAGGGGAAAGAATTATTTTTTGATCGAATCACTTGTTGAAACGTGGGCATATCTGAGGAATTATGATAGGATTTTTGTTATAATGGGTGTGGAGAATGCATGAAGTGACATTTAGCTTCGCGACACTTGTAAGGAGAATCCTTGAACTAGTGGGAGATTGTTATTACGGAGATGGATGAGAATAGGATTGCTTGGAGTGATTTCAAGAGGAATTTTGAGACTAAGTTTATTTCTAAAGCATAATAGGGAGTGAAGTTAGATAAGTTGATCCATTGGGAGCAAGGAGACTGCAGTGTTAATGAATACATCAACCAGTTTAATCAGTTGGCAAATTATGGCCTAGACCTTATCAATACACTAGTGAAAAGATGACAATGTTTGCTATGGAATTATGTCCAGTTTTGATAGATATTGCTTTGAGCCAATACCTACTGGAGCTACTGTTAGGAATTTGGTTGAGAGGGCGTTGCTGAAATAAGTTGGGAAGGAAGAACCTAAGAAGGCAAAAGGAAAGGCAGATCAGCAAGATTACCATAAAGGCAATAATATCATATTACACAACTAAGTTTATTTCATATTGCTTTGAGCCATGTAATACCCACCATTTATAAACCTCATTACCACACAACAAAGTCCCAAAATAGCGAGGTGTTGGAAGATATTACATATTGATATATAAAGAGAGAATAAGATAAAACTATACTAACTATTAACTTTCAGAACTCACAATGGATGGTCACACAAAATATCATATTACATAAAATTTAATTACATATATAAAACCACAATGTAAGTCTTTACAATCCATACTAAATCAAGTCCACACACACTGTGATATTATGTCTTTAAAATACAGGTTATGTATAATATTTATATATTTAATATTTATAATATAAATCCACGCCTCCTGCTCCATCACGTTACTAGACTCCATTAACCTGGATAATATAGATAGAAAAACATAAGAAAAGGTCAGACATATGTTTGAGTAAGTGAAGCCAGTATAAAACTTATATACTACCACGACTGTGATATAATATGATTTAAGCATAAGTATAATATCTTCTGGACCTTCTTGCACTGCACTGTAGACTGATATTATACTATCTAAGTTTAACCCAGTTCTTAACACCTACGGTAAATGATCCCCTATATGAAATCCGATCTTGCCAACTGTGGTAAGGATTTCACGTCTATGTAATCTGGTCTCGCCACCTACAGTAAAAGATTTCATGTCTACATAATCTGGTTTCCCTAACCGTAGTAAAGGATTACATGTCTACAACTAGCCAGTCTCGCCAACTGTAGCAAAGGATAGTTACATAATAGACGCATGCCTAGTCCCGCCATATGTGCTACATTTTTCCACATTAGAACTCTCCTGGACCAGCCTTGATGCTTTGTAGGAGAACATTCATCAATATCATGAATCAAGAACCCGCCGCATGTGCTACAAGATCCAGGTATTCGTTCATCGGCCAAACTACACACATACATACATACATACATACATATATATAAGCCGAACTATAGAATCCAAAGCCATACACACTATGTTCATATCTATAATTTCCCATCTAGGTTTCACCTACTTGCCCAATTGTACAAAGTCACATATTCATTCCTCACTACCAACGAGCTACACTTCTATACATGCTTCAAGTATTTGACAATCGCTCCAAGCCACATGTACTATAATGATACATCATCCCTACCATTAACCTATACACCCAACCAGCAACCAACAAAAGACAAATAAGTGCTCAAAGGCCTTAGAGATCATCACACAAAAATCAAGTCATCGCATGTCGATTAGGGCGGTTAAAACGCCTAAATTCTCAATCCAGGACATCCGCCGGTGGACCGATGTGCACCATCGGTGCACCGGTGCATGTCTCGGAAATACATTTCTATTTTTGTTTTGTATATTTAGTTTTCCAAATTTGATTGATTTATTTATTTTTCTTGGTTTTTGAAGGTTCTACATCATACACGTATATTGTCAATTAGGTTCAAGGTTCCTAATATATGTATATACACCATTTTATGGTTTATATAGGTTTCTAACCCGAATTTGTTAAGTTCAGCTTCTACAAACTTTCCAAATGGAATATATTTTTCTTAATTTCTTAATTTCTAAGTCATTGCTTAGATTTATATACATCATAATAACCCTAAGTTAGCCCCAAACCATCTTATAACATTATCATAGCACTATATTAAGATCAGAGAAGCTACGCTCATCGAAACGCCAGAATTTGCTCCTGCCTTCGTTGTCTTTCCAATTTCTAGCTAGAAACCATCATTTGTCACCCCATTTCTTTTTTCATATCGCAGTCCTTATCCATATAATTATTTCGAGGGGTGGATCATCGAATTCCATCAAGAAATGAAGGAGATATGTTGATTTGAAGTTTGATGTTAAACGATAAAAGCTGTGCACGGAAATCCTTCGTTATCTAAGCCTGTTGTAATCCCACTCCAAAAAAATTCATCTTGATCACTCCAGATCTATATTCCTTTATGATACCTTTAATTATCCACTAATTTCATGAGTTTTCATTATGAAATGATGGAGATATGCCATCCTGAAGATTGACATAGAAAGAAGAACGGGCATACAAGTTTCATCTCTGTCCCTTGCTATTTGAAGTTTCCGCACCTCCATTCTTTGAGTTTCTACTTAATCATCATTAGTTATATCTTCGTCTACTAGCTTTGCAATGTTTTTGGTTTCATTCGATTTTATGGAGATTTGAGTGAGTTATGATGTTTTGATTGCAAGTGGTTTACTAGAGAATGGAGGTAAAAGAAGGAGAAGTTACAGACTTAGTTTCTAAAATGAGAAAATGAGATACATATTTCTTTCTTATGTAATTGGATAGAAAACCATATGTCCATTCAAATTTATAAATTCAAATTCAAAAGCACAAAACCCAATTAACTCCAAAACTTGTTTCGCTTGTATCTCCTTCATAGGACTTCCAAACCAAACAAATAAATATATCACGCAAATCAAATAATGAGTAGGTCGCAATAGCACTGGTTTCTTTATCAAATTCCAAAGCTGAAAATTAACAATTTTTCCCCTCTTATAGAAATCTACCAAAATACCTTCCAATTCACTTTAAAATTTATATTTTATTATTTATTTTTATTACTATTTAAGTCTTATTTAAAATTTTAGGGTATTACAGTGTCAGGGCAAGGGGCATCTGCAAAAGGATTATAGGACGAGTATTATAAAGATCAATTACTACAACTACAACCAATTTGGGCACATATGAAGAGAGTTTCTGAATGCACCTAAGACTTCTAGCCAGGCGGTTCTAGCTTATGCACTAGATGTTGTTTCTAGCTCAAGTGTAGCTCCAACTACGAAAAAGGAAAAGATTGTCATAATTGAAGTTGTGTTAACTTTTTCTGATTTATCTATTCGCACTTTATTTGGCACCGGAGTATCATTCATTTATTTCAAGTAGACTAGTAGATGAATTGCACTTAGAGACTAGTATACTTACAAACTATGTTGTAGTATCAAACCCTATCAGAGGATCGATTCATTTATTCTTGATTTATGTGGGTTTTAATTTATATATTTTTGGTGTCCAATTCGATTGCGATGCTTTTGTATTGGGATTTTATAGGTTTGGTTTAATTTTGGAGTGGAGTGGATGGCTATGTATGGAGCAGTACTAGATTGTGTTAGGAAGGTGGTTTGGTTAGGTACTTGTAGTCGGCGCAGCCTTGAGGTTTACTGTGATCCTAAGAGTTCGGTTATGTTTAGTTACCTATATTCTTTAGACTTATCACATGATGATTTAGCTACAGCACCAGTAATTCCTAACTACCCAGATTTTTTTCCTGAGGTTTCTGGTCTTCCTTCCATATAGAGATTGAATTTTGAATTTATCTTGAAGAGAATGCTAAACCTGTTGCTTTACCCCTTAATGGCTCCTAGAGAAAGACAGGGCTAAATAAGCAAGTGAATGCATTATTGGAGAAGGGCTTTATTCGAAGAAGTATTTCCAAGTAAGGAGCACTAGTTGTATTTGCTACTAAAGCAGATGGCTCTTTAAGGCTTTGCATCGATTATCGTAAGTTAAATAAAATGACAAAGAAAAATCATTATCCATTACCACGATCTCTTTGATTGGTTGGTTAGAGCAAAAGTATTCTCTCAGCTTAACTTTGCGAACGGTTACCATCAGTTTGGCCAAGGATAGTATTCAAAAAAACTAGTTTTCGTACACCCGATGGCTTTTAAAGTGGTTGTTCATGCCATTTGGACTGACTAATGCACAAGTATATTTCGTCGACCTTATGAGTCAAGTCTTTAGAAGGTTGCTAAATAAGTTCGTGGTGGTATTCATTAATGACATACTTGTCTGTTCGAAATGCGAGGAGGGCATTAGTTGCATTTAGGAGAAGTGCTCAATACTCTCTATAGGAATAAGATAAAGGCAAAATTTTGAAAATGCCACTTTTTGCGCAAGGTGGTTCACTTTCTCGGACATGTTGACTACGAGCATGGATAACGAGTTGATCCTAGTAAAGTTGCTGTAGTATAGGATTAGCATGTACCAAAGAATGCTACAGAGGTGAGAAGTTTTCTAAGTTTGGCTGGCAATTATAGAAAGTTCATTAAGGACATCACTAAAATATCCACACCATTGACACACCTTACCTAGAAGAATCTAGTTTTCCAGTAGAACTCAAAATGGAGGATGCTTTTATTATGCTGAAGGAGTTTTTGACCAATGCACATGGTTAGGACTCCCTTATGATTCTAAAGGGTACATGGTATATATTAATGTTTGTGGTGAAGGATTGGGCATAGTATTGATGTAGAATGGTAGAGTTATTTGTTATGCTAATCGATAATTGAAGGTATACGAGAGAAACTACCCAACCCATGATCTTGAGCTGGCAGCCATTGTCTTTGCACTCAAATCATGGAAGCGTTACCTTTTAGGGGAGCGATTCGAGCTATTCATGGCTCATAAGTCTCTCGAGTATTTACTCTCATAAAAATATTGTAATTTGAGGCGGCAGAAGTGGATGCAGTTCATGACATCGTATGATTTCAGTATCTCATACACTCCAGGCAAGGGAAATGTAATATCTGATGCCTTGAGTATAAAGCATACGATGTTAAACCCTATTTTTTGGAATGGAAGCACTTGGACTTCATTTCTACACCTAATTTTTGACCTTCATTGAACATTACACCGAGATTGTTGACAGCTTGAGATGTTCAGCCTTCACTTATGGCCCATACGGACCGAGTCAAAGGCAAGATAAGGAGTTGGATATTTTTAAGAAGCTAAACACAAGAGAGCATTCGAGTCATTTGGATTTCTATTCCATTGATTCAAAAGGATGGTTGTGAAGAGATGATAGGTTGTGTATCCTTCTTGTTAAGGAGTTGGTAGACATGGTACTAGCAGTCTTATCGTTATAGGATGATCATTCATTCGGTGTTGACAAAATGTATCGTGATATGTATTTTACTCGCCTAGTATAAAGAGGCATGTAGCGGAGTTTGTTCCCAAGTGCGTGACTTGTTGGAAGGTAAAGATGGAGTAGCAGAAGCCTGGTGGATTGTTGCAGCCTTTGGATTCTATATTGGAAACGGGAGAGTATCTCAACGGACTTTGTTAACGGGCTACCTAGGAGTAGAAGGGGGAATGAGGGTATTTGAGGCATAGTCGATAATCTGACCACATGCTTTAATTTTATTCCAGTCAAAGTACAAGGATAGCTACACCTTTGGAAACTTTATATGTGAGAGAGATAGTTCGGTTGCATGGAGCTCCTTCTAGCATTGTCAGTGACCGAGATGTTGTTTTCACAAATGAGTTTTGGAGGATTCTTCCGAAGGCCTAAGGCACTGAACTAAATTTAAGTACCATGTATCATCCATAGACAAACGGGAAAACTAAAAGGGTGAATCGAGCTTTGGAGGAATAGCTTTGGATATGTATCTTGGAATTTAGAGGTTCTCGGGAGGATCACTTACCATTAGTAGAGTTTGCATATAACAACTGTTATCAGGCGAGTATTGGGATGACACAGTTCGAGGCATTGTACGAAAGGCCGTGTTGATCTCCATCTTATTAGTAGGACAGTATAGATAGAATCATTCTTTGGCCAGACATAACTGGGGATACCTCGGAGAAAGTAGATCTGATCCATACAATGTCCATCATCCATCAATATAACTACCAACAACCTCTCACAATCTACCACTACTTTGTATTTCTGCAACCAGTCCATCCTTGTTATATTATCAAACACCACGAAACCTAAAACAAAGCAATCACAAACAAACATCCATGATCGATAAGGCTAAGTTTCGACAAGCCATGCAAAGGCTAATCGATCTTCAATGGGGTTTGTAACAATCAAAGGTCGGTCAACTATCTCGAGTTTCAATCCCAATCTATTTACCAAATCACTAGATATGAAGAAATGTGATGCTACGATATCGAATAAACACATATAAGTGTATCAAAGTAGAAAGCATACCTTGTATAACGATGTTTCTCCTTCTCCTTCGTCGATGGAGCACTCGATGATGCTAGAACAGTGTTCAAAGCGTAAGCAGACACAACCTGCTTATTCCTCAGTGGCTCTAGGCAATCCTTCTTCGTATTCCCCAGTTTTTTGTAATTAAAACATCCTTTCTTCTCGTTTCTATAATCTTTGCTAAGATGGCCCTTCTCTCCGCATTTATAGCAAGTAAGCTCCCACTTGCCCTTCTTCTACCCACCTTTCTTAAAGTGCTTATGCTTGTTATTGTCCCACTTTCTCTTGCCTCCCTGCCAATATAACACCTCATAAAATAAAAGGTAATTAATTAAAAAGAATTAAAAATAATTATTAAAGTCCAAAAATCAAATTTTTGTAAACGTCGGAATTTGGCTATAAAACTTATACTATTATGTTCGTGGCAATTTTTTGATCAACTTATATAAAGTTTTACGATCGGAGTACAAATGAAAATGCTATTAACGTCTAAAAATTTTGGATCAAAAATTATTCAGAACCAATTAAGAAATTAAATGTTAATAACTTAGCATTAAAATGGACATTAAGTGTAAATGTTAATGTTAAACTAATTAGATGTGGTAAATCTAATTAAATTAGGACTGAAAAGGAAGATTGACGTCAGTAAAGGTAATAAATATTAACTTTTAAAAATAAAGAAGGGAATAAATATTTTCACCTTAACGTTAAAGCAACTATTAGTTATAACATTGAATCAAATTAAATTTAAGCATGGAAGTAAGTAAATGATAATTACTTAATGTTAAAACAAATTTTAATAAGAATTTTAACGTTACATAAAATAAGATTATGAAATAAATACGCAAAGAAGGCAACAAAATAAACGATCCACCAGTCGACACATTAGGTTCAACCGGTCGATCGCTAACACTCGATCGATGAATGTTGAACGATTGACGGGTAGATGGTTGGTGGCTGGGGATTGAACCTATGCTGAATGGCCCTGATTTAAAATAATTAAATATAACATATAGTATTGATTCCAGCACCTATAAATACAAGCCTAACCCCTCGCTCTTCTTCTCATAATTTCTGAAGCAATAAGCTAAGCACTACCAATTTCTTTTCTCCAAAAATTCCAGAAAGTATATAAATTATAAAATAATATTATATATATAAGTGGAGAATAGTTAAAAATATAAGAGAAGAAGAATGGGAACGAATTGATTTTATAAAGAAAAGGTAAATTCTAAATCTAAATCTCATAACCACATTTAATTTAAATCTCTTCTTAGATCTATAATTTTGATAAACATATATATGCTTTAATACATATTTTGGTATAAGGAAAGGGTGTCAAACAAGGAGAATGGATTTAGATCTGAAGATTTGGAAGCTTAGAGGTGAGTGGGAAACTATGTATTTTTATATAATATTGGATTTATATCGTTATGAATATGTTCCTTGTATGTCTAATTGTAAATTTTGGAGTTGTATGCTTATATATATATGTATGTATGTATGTATGTGTATCTATGTATGTATGTATGTATGTATGTGTGTGTGTGTGTGTATGTATGTATGTATGTATGTGTATGTATGTATGTATGTATGTGTATGTATGTAATAATTCGAGAACCTTGCCTACATATTCTATGAATAGTTAAATCTGATTAAATATCATATACACCTAAATTTGCAAAGTAAAGGTGAAAGTAGTCCCTAAAAGTTATGAATCATTCATTAATAAAATTTTATGTAAATCCTAGGTTTGTTATTTGAATGTTATATGTTATTAAAATATGAATTGAAGATTGTTACGAATTTGATTAGGATTTAAGTAATATTTTACTCATTGGAATGAAGTATGTTGCAATGTAAATTTCCATAAGTTATCCAATTTTATAATTATATATGAAGGTGTATTGTTTGAAATAACAAGGAAGACGACTAAAAAGATATGTAAAAAATAGGGATGTTTACCGTAGTTTGCACTGTCTATTTCAATAATATCATAAAAGAGAATTCTTTATAATTCAATAAAATAGATCCTCTTTTAGTTAATTTATTGGAAATTATAGTGTTAATATTACCCTTTTGAGGAGATGTAGTTAAATCCCTAAATGTAAAATCACAGTATTATAAATAGAAGTAATAATAATAATTCTGTTGTTAATTTAATATGCGTAGTTTAAGATAACATATGAAATAAACAATAAGCAATGAAAGTGGTAATGAGACAATGAAATAAGGAATTAGGAAAGTTATAATAAGCAAAGAAGTTTAGCTACTAGTTTAAAAGGAACAGTATAATATATCTAATTGTATTAATTGGAAATCAAACAAATAAAATATTTGATCTATTAAATTAGAAATAAGTAGGAAATGACATTTAATAGTATTGAAGGATTAAGAAGTAAGTTCATGTAAAAGTGTTAAAAAACTAAGAATTGAACTTAGAAGGCAGAGTAATTGTATAGCTCAAAACTATTTAGCCTCAAGTATACGTTTATGACGAGTGTGAATTAACATAGTCAATAATTTAAATTAAATATGAATGACGTAGTCATTAGTAAGGGTTGGAATGCGAGCTCGGTGATGTTGCACAATAGAAATTTGCCCTCCAAAAGGGGCTACCAGCAGTTGTGTATACATTGTACTAATGTGAGACATCTCGAATTGTAGGACCCATGGGAATATAGGTTTGCGTTTAAGTGAAGGGAATATACCAAAGTAGGTTCACCTCAATTTTAAGTCTTAAACAACCAAGTTAAGTCTAAGGGGTACTAAGTAACCAAGTGGGCATTTCCATGACTGTGTTAGGCATTCTAAATGGGAGTATGAGCATAGGCTCGATGCTATGTCGGCAAGGTTGGTACCATATATGCAAGGATTAAGGCTGTGCACATCGTTTAAGAGCGTCATCAGTCCTAGAGCGGTCATTAGAATGACTCGGGTTACGCCTAGAAAGATTATACCTCCTACTAGTGTAGGATCTGTATGGGACATGCTCCACCTCAAATTTGTTTGTTACTTTGTTTATAGTTAGGAGGCAGGGCTATATAAACCTTAAACGAGGATTTAAGATGAAGTGGAATACGAGTAAATAGTTGTAATGCCGTCATTAGGCACTAACTGGAGGTTCCTCGGTGTACGTTGGCAATTCGGCCTAAACACATATGGTGGATGCCCTGCGTGGTGCAAAGTTACGGATACTAGTGGGAAATGTATCCTGGACCATGAGGGGCTAATATATATATATATATATATATATATATATATATATATATATATATATATATCTGTGTGTGTGTGTATAGTATATAGTTATTCCATACCTAGAGCAGGTTAGGTGTATCGTATGCGTACATGGAGTCAAAATGACTAAGGTTTAAATAATATACATAAGATGTAATGGAAAATAATCGGCATAAACTAGTGTTATGGATAAAGTACATAATTTACCAGTCACCAAAACGTTGTCCCGATCCCCTCCTCATTATAATCTACATGATAGATTTAGAGGGACATGTACTGGCACAAGGCGGGGATGATGGAAGGACATATTGCCTTATGCATGCTCGACACTGACAAGGGTATTAGATACTAAAATTATTAGCCTTAGTCTATGTATGTATATGCTTTATTATATTTATTTATTCGGTTATGAGTTCATTGATAGTCTCTGATGTATTTTTGTTTATTTATAGGATACCAACACCAATGATCCATACTCTAGTGGACTTGGGTTTTCATTATTGTGAAAATTCAAGCCCACTTAGATGCAAGTTGTTACAGTTAGCTTGTGACTTTGGCTCAATCTTAGGAGGAACAATTGGCTTAGACATAAGATGCATACTCTCTTGTTGAAGTGCCTTCTCCACTATTTTTTCAAAGGACTCATAAATATGCCCCATTAGCTTTTCTTTAAGATAACCATCCAAGTCGATAATAAACTTCTTGTTCTTCTTAAGCGGAGTATAGATAAAAGATAGACCGTACTTTTACAAAATATTGAACTTACCCACGTACTTTGACACAAACATCTTCCCTTACCTCAAAATTGCAAACTTTTGAAAGAGCACTGACATTTAAGCAGTCGGTATATACTTCTCTTCAAACCTTGCCTTAAACTATTCCCAAGTAATCTAATCCTCGGGAGTAGTAACCTTGATGGTTAGAATAATCCTTATTCAACTTAGAAAAGTCGGCCCTTGGTGCCTGCACTTGAGCACCACCGGCATTAGGAGAACCTTGGGCATTTTAAACCATGTTTCACACCATCTCAGTGAACATGTTCTACAAGTCGGGTTTAGTAGCCCCCGATCCTTACCCTTTCTCAACTCCAGAAATAGTGTTCCTAGCAGCATTCCTCGTATGCCAGCTCATTCTTAATCGGCAATCGGACCCATCAAGGGATACATTCAGATGTGGATAATGCCATATCGGCATCCACATCCGAAATCATTTTCGAATATCAAATATCCCCATCCATGGCTATGGACGAATAGGATAATTATCCTATCCGCTAATGATCGGTAAATCAAAAAACATAAATTGAAATTTTTGGTTTAGTATAATTTTTTCCAATCACGCTGATTATTGAATTATGCAGAATCAACAAACACGATGACAATAAATAGTTTTGAGCACTAATATGCATGAAGTGTATATAATATAAACTATTAACTTAATAAAATAATAAATACTGTTTGCAACCAAGATTTATAGTGGTTCGGCGTTGATTGCCTACGTTTAAGTAGTGAAATAAATGAAAAATCAAATGAAAACAGAGGAAAATCACAAAGTAATAAGAAAAACACAGCAGAAAGCAGAAACAACAAGATTTATAGTGGTTCGGCGTTGATTGCCTACGTCTACTTTGAATGTTCTCGTTATTGCTTTTCAATTAACTTGATTACAATTACAAACAGCAAGAAACGCTAAGAGATAAGAAAGGAATGGAGGAAGTTGATTACAATAATGGTGGTATCTAACCAACAGCGTAAGAGTCCCCAGAATGCCCCCCTATGCCTGTATTTATAGATGAAGGCGGCCTCCATTCTGACTGGAACTTCGGCAACAGGACATCCTCGACCATGTGGGCCCAACATAAGGAGGGCTAAGCCCAACTCTCACTAGATAGGGATTGGTACAGATCCCTCCATATGTTGAGTTTGGGCTAGTGATCCCTATGGTAGCTCCCTTATGCTCTAACATAATGGTGCTTCAAATATCAGGGTGTTTAGATATATGGAGCTCTAGTTCTTGTTGACCTTTAGTTCGAATCTCAATCTGGTCAAGGGATTGACGACCCCTTCAAGTAATAGCGCTGACCCTCTTGGTTCCTTAACACATACCGATCCATATGTCCTGAGAGATGTATGTCGATCCATCTCTCACGACCACACCATGCCGATCCATCTCTCACGAGCTATACCATGCTAATCCATCTCTTGTGAGCAATGCCGATCCATAATTCCTGAGAGATGCATGCCGAACTCTATGGAAATCCCTAACTATGTTGATCCCTTGACTCCATCTACACTAACCATCCACCTAACTTATCACGTCGATCCATATAGCTTATCAGATACATGTCGATCCATATACTCTCTTCATACTATACCAAACCCTATGTCATCTCGTCCACATCCCCAAACCACTGTACCGGTCCTTATCTCACATGAGCTAACTTCCATCTTTCTAACATCCCGCGTTGTCCATTTATCAACTCTATACAATCCGGGCTCTGTATAACTGTTTGAACTCTATATCTTGGTCATGCAGTCATTGCCTCATGATCGTCCTTCTCTCAACAGTCGAGTTTGGCCTGCGCGATCAACCCAATATAGTCGGGTCAGGGCACCGGATAACACTTGCTCCCCAAAGTACGTCTTGTGAGTAACATGACGTGCTTTGAATTCAAAAAAGTCCGAGTTACCAGGAAGAAGTCTACCTAACTTTCTGGTTGATTTCTGTTCCTTTATCGATCTTCAGTAATGCAAGTCTGATGGCGTATTTTGTTAGTACATATAGATTCGGTCATGTGAGATTTATAGGTCTTCTTCCGATTTGATTTCAAATTTGATCGTTTCAGGCTAGACCGCAATTTCAGTTAAGTTCAAAAGGTTGAATCCTTAAATCACTTCCATGCACATTCGCATACACGTTTCTGTTATTGGCTCCCGGACATGTTCGGACGTTCGCAGGTCGTTGCCAAGTTTAATAGTGTCCTGTACACTTATGTTTACGACTAAGTATTCACGATGACGATCATCTGCCACTTCCCAGTTGTTATTTACTTATTTCTTTCCATTTTTTATTCCATTCGCACCTATCATTCACATATTTTATTCTTCTATTTTTGGAGGGATCGGTATCCCTCTTACTGAACCATCATTAGAGACGTGCGAATAGGGTTCGGCATGCCTCGGTGCCGACCCTTTCTCTTTGACTTAGTCACCCTTTATAACCGGTTAGACTTCTCTTCCCATCGCTCATATATAAACTGACATTCTTCTCTTTTCTCTCCTCACTTTATACTTTACAACACCTAACCCTTTTTTCTGTCCTTTGCACAAGCATACAACCGAACGATTGTAAGAAGAAAACTTTAAACTCAAACGCGAAACATCATTTTCGATCCAAATCGCCAGTAACTCGCCTCCAATCCTAGGTTTCAACCACGTGCTTATAACTTAATTTAAATAGGTATGTTTCCTTCTTATAATTGTGTTAGTCGAGTCACGAATTTGGAGTTTGCAAGTGTTCGAGTTGTTTTTAGGCGAATAACTCGATGGATTCTGCTGGGTTAGATGAGGTAGAGGGAGGAGATGGAAGAGCTAGAGAAAGAGGAAAAAGGAAGAGGCTTCGGTACTTAGTAATTTGGTGATGGGATGGAGAGTAGTTAATGTTAGGGATCAACGTAGGAAAGGGCTTCACGAGGGATCGGTAGGAGTTTGTATCAGGTGAGGAGTCGGTAATCGGTCTCAAGTTGAGGGATCGATGCTGGATGCTAAAGTGTAGGGTTTGGTAATGAAGCTAGGATGAGGGATCGGTAGTAAATAATCATTTAAGGGGTCGGTATAGAGGTCTAAATGTAGGGACCAGAATAGAGGCTAGGATGTAGGGATCGGCACGGGGGTTGGAGGTAAGGGATCGACATAGGGAGTTGAGGGATCGGTTTTGACAATGAACGCTAACTTAAATCATTTAAACATTGAATTGCACACTGCCTTGCCCGAACATAAAATGACTTAGACTGCTGGACTTGAGTTGAAATGGACATATTTCCGGACTTCTAGACATGGACCAAGTAAAAAACTAGATAACAAAAAACTTCATAATTTAATACGTTGATAGCCGATCCTAAAGCTTTCGCTGCCGATCAACTTTCTTGTTGATTGAGACGGTCAGCGATGACAGTCTCTCTGGATGTAATTCTAAGTCTTGTCATTTCATTCTAGCTTTTATGATTCTGAACTGTTCATACTTGTTTCACATTGCACTGTACTGCACTAATTCACATCACTGTACTGCACTAGTTCACACACGACATGGGGGAACGGGTTATTATTTCTAATGTTGATTATCCACTGAGTACAACTGACATTGATCTCAAGTTCACGGAGCCCTCAGTCATAATGTCTTCTGAATCATCCGTAAGACACATCAGTTCCGAGGCAAGATCAAGCTCCACCACCATATCTAAAAAACCCTCTCCGAGCCACCATACAGAATAAGCAGAGGCGCCCAACCCACAAATGGATCTCTTTTTCGACATTTCGGTCTTACAAACGAATGCTATCGGTCTGGCTCTCGATTCAATCGAGGGTGCCATCATTCTAGATGACCCTATCGACTCACAGGCTTCTAAAATCGGCAAAGCCTCCCTTCATCGATTGTGGTCCATACATGGAATTCCGTTTGAAGATGTTTTAGTTCCATTGAGGCAAGACAGACCTCACTTGCCCCCAGCCGGATATACTGCTTGCAAGTTATGTGCTGGGCTAGATGTGTGCCACCTTTCAACTCCTTCTTTTAGGAAATTTTGGGGTGCCTGGGGATCGCTCCTACCCGGTTACATCCTAACAGTTATGCCTTCATCCATGGAACATTCCTTTTTATGAACGTTATGTTCCGTCCGCTGACCCCTGAAGACATTAGATATATCTACAACTTCAAAAGACGGTCAAGGAGTCCCTTATATGTCTTCCTTGAACCCTCGCCTAAATGCCAAGTCTTGACGGGTGCATGGAACAAGCTCTCCCTATTCAAGCACAAGTGGTTCTACGTACGGTATCCTCCAGGCTTTGCAAGGAGATGGTTATAAGGACGTAAGTGTTACTCTTACCTTCGTCTTTAGTTCGATAACTCACGTCATAGCTTTTCCTTTGACTGTACTAACATCTCAAGTTCTTGCAGGTGTTCGTCCACGACCCGAAGGCGTCGAGTACTCTAGAGCCGTCGCCATTAACCGTGCCACTCACGCTGAGGATTATAACATCAAACTCCTTGTCGTTGATGAGCTATTTCATTATTTGGGTTGTTGGAAGACGGCCGCAAAATCAGACTTCCCGAGAGCAAAGCAGCCCCGAAAATTATTATCGAAGAAAGAGTAGAAACAAGCGACCCCATTGCGCCCCCTGCCGAAGGGACTCGGGAAGACATCGAAGAGTAGGAGATCAAAGAATCTCAAGATGTCAGGCCAAGAAATGATGATGTAGGCCTTGGAAAAGCGCCAGTACTCGAAACTCCGTAGGTCGGTCAAATGCAAACACCCCTGAAGAGGAAGAAAAGGTTGGTGTACAAGCTGCGAAAGAGTAAAGCCGGGGAAAATCCAAAATTCATCATTACCCCGCTTGAAAAGGAGTCATCTTCCCAACAAATGGAAAGCTCATTGAAGGGATTCTCCAACCTTCCAATTCTAGACGATATACTAACTTATGACTTCCCTAACATCGACATCGAAGGGCTCAACTCCCCCATTAGAAGCGACGAAGGCATCTAGCCTTCTTGTAGAGGGGTGAATACTCCGATGAGTAAAACCACCGCTACCAGTCCGTTGGGGGGGCACTAGGACACACACTAACACTTGCACCCCATTATACACACATTATTAATTCTTTGTTTGACAGCTTTTAACATGCTCTTATTGGTTCTTCATAGGTGCAATGTCACATTCCCTCACCTTCGATCGTCTTTGGGGTTCTTCTACTTATTATCAGTCGAGTCGAGATTCCGAATCCGAGAGACGTAGAGAGAAAGATGACGGGTGAAGCAAAGATTATTATTCATGAGAGTCTTCTTCCTCGTCCAAACGGAAGTCTCAATCACACGCTCCTCATCATGATGATCACTCAGACCTTCCCGCTCAAAGCGGAGATAAGTCTTCACGTCGTGGATCTCATGTTGCCGCGCCTCATGACCAACATTCTAGGTCATCGATTTCGAGGCAATCACGCAAGCGCCGTTCCGGCAAACACACACTTGTTACTTCTAATCTGCCTCCTCAGGTTCCCGCTCCTGACTCTACAATAGCGAAGAAGCTAGTCGAACTTAAAGCTACCTTTCCAAGAATCTGCTTTGAGGGACTTAAGTTCCTCCCTTCCATACACGTCATTCCCGGAAGTGCCAAAAAGAGCTCACTAGCATGCATGAATGCCGTGTACGTCTAGCATGAATCATTTATTCACTTTGCCGAGAAAATATCCGAAGTCTTCGTCGAGCGCCAACATGAAATCGACTGCTTCAAGTTGGAGGCTATTCATGACAAGGACATCATCAAGCATTAGGACACTGAGCTGGTTGAGTATAAATCCCAACTTGCTGAAGCAAAGAAAAATGCAAAAGAAACAGCATAGGCAGTCAATCGCCTGGAGACTTTGCAGAAAAAAGAACTTGACGCAGCACTTCATCGTAGCGGCATTCTGGCTCAAGAAAAGGACTCCTTACAAAAGGAGAGAGATGCCCTAGCTCGTCGTGTTGAAGAGCTTGAAAAATTATTAAATAAGGAGAGGGAGGAAAAGATTGAGGTGTAAGAAGAATCGTAGAGATGCTACAAAGAGATCGTCGAGGTAAGAAGCTTAAGAACAAAGCTCGACGAACAATTCGCCAAGATCGAAATGTTGAATGAAGAGGCCCACGAGGAGGGCAGAAAGGAAATGCTTGATGAGGCTAACTTCTGGGTAGAAGCTGCAACCGAGTCCGGCAAGACTGAGATCAAGAACTTGTTCGATCCGCTTATCATCGAATATAATGCGATAGTTCTTCTTCACCGTGACTTGACATTTCTTGGAGAAGGTTATCTTGAGTCACTTGTTGAAGCCTGGGAGCTCATTGTCGAAATCAAGAAGGAAGAATTGGGAGAATCAGAGCTTAATGAAGAAACACTTGTACAAGAGGTGCTTCGAGGAAATGAGCCATCTGATCTGGCCACTACGAAACTTCAATTTTTTAAGGCTCCTGCACCGGCTAAAGAAGGAGAAGATGTTGTTGAATCTTCTGGAACCAATCTCAAGGGTCCTTCTCTTATCCAAATAGCTGGTATATCATCTTCTCAAATCATGGAGTAACAGATCGGCTATGATTCGGACAGACCCGACCTTGGTCCACAGATGATATCTCCCATTCTCGAAGGGATCACTCCAATGACCACTGAGAGTCAACCAGATGCCGGTATCGCACTGAAATTCTTCGAATTTCAAAAAGTTGTTGCTTTCAACGCATAACGGCCATTGACTAACGCCCATGCTTTAACGAATTTTTGCAGGTCATTTCGGTCCTGAACAAACTCCTAGGAGTGATGTCGCCACGGAGCA
The DNA here is from genome assembly GCA_030737815.1 of Allium fistulosum. Lineage (NCBI taxonomy): Eukaryota > Viridiplantae > Streptophyta > Magnoliopsida > Asparagales > Amaryllidaceae > Allium > Allium fistulosum. The sequence continues at coordinate 1,085,308,182 of CM060904.1, forward strand.
ACAAGAGAAAATGGCCAGAGCTCTGGCTTCTGCTGATATTCCAGGGCCCGATGCTCAAGTCATAGGGGAACTTAACGAAGACAAGCCCGAAGAACCATCTCCTGCTAAGGAACTTGATGACGTGATGATCACGGGTGCCACTAAGCATGTTAGCGACAAAATTGGTCACAAACACCCAATTGCAGATGAAAGCACCAAATCGAAGTCCCAGATCACAGATAGATTGTATGTAGTAGGATTAAATATGAAGAACACTCCAAAAATTAAAAGGAAAGCAGTAGAAATACAAGATTTATGTTGGTTCGACATTGTAGCCTACGTCCACTTTGAAGGATTTATTGTTTATTGATAATTTTCCACTAATTTACAAGAGTACAATCGATAGTATCCAAGTTACAACGGAGTTCCAGCAGAGTAACAGCAAGAAGAACGGAAAAAAAGTCCATTTTCTGGAAGCATCGGGCTGCTCTTTATAGGTGCAATCTGAAAATATGAGGCCTAGATCTCGGAATCCTCCTTCTCACATGTGGGTGGGCCCATGTGATCGATCCTGGGACATTTGGGATCGATCCATGATCGATACGTATACAATCGTATCAATCAAAAATGATTCCATCTGAGCTAAGATCGATCAGAGACCAAGTAGAGGTGGCACGTAAGCTCCTGTGAAAATTTGGTAGCATTTGGACTTGTAGATTTTGAGTTATGATCGATCCAAGTTTGTATTTCCAAAAGGCTGGCGTCTTCGTGTCGCTCCCATTCGTATCGATCATATTCAGATTATTAGCGCCAAATTTGGTCACTAACACTCAATCGTCTACAAAAGCACCAACTAACAATCACATAACACAGATAGAGTGTATATAGAGAGTTTAAATATGAAGAACAATTAAAATTAAAAAGAAAGCAGTATTAACAGAGGATTTATAGTGGTTCGGCTGACTCTGACCTACGTCCACTCCAAAAAAATTCTTTTTATTGATATTAGAATCAATTACAGTTACAATCCAGAGTTTTTTAAAACAATAATGGCAGAGTAGCCTTAATGAAGAAGACGAAGGGAAATAGAATGAAGATCCCTTGTCTGAAGTCTCGTCTGCTTTATTCATAGGAAAAACCTGAGTTACTGGGCTTCCTAAGTGGTCCAGGCCCATTAAGACCTTTGCCGACCCCGAATCCATCATTACGACTGACCCTGAGTTTTGGATATATCAACCTAAATTTTCCTAGGTAATGACCCGAAGTAGTCTTATGCTTGACTCGAAGTAAATGAGGCTGGGCTTGAAGCAACAAACATGCCGATCCCTTTTCCTTTGATATGCCCACCCGGAGCTCATAAGTGGTCGACCTGGGGAAAGTATGCGGCTGACTTGAAGTTTGTAGCATACCGACCCAGAGCAAAAATAGATGCCGACCCGAGTTATTTTCCTATGCCGATCCTATGGCTTGCCGATTCAAGAAGGAAAGGTTGACCCCTAACTAGCAGTTGCAAGTGTGCCAACCCGGAGTAGACAAAAGATGCCAATCCTAGAGAAATGCCGACCCCAAGCGCTCGATGCTGACCCGAGTAAAAGCCCTTATCGACCCGGAGTTACACCGACCCCCCTAAAATCATACCGACCCCAAGCGACTCAGAGCACAGCTCTGCCTGACCCGAAGCAACATGCTTGAAAACCCAAAACAAACCCAAGTATGACTCGAAGAAAATTCCAGGCAACCCGCGACAACTCAACTTTTGTCGAAACTCGTATTTCAAGTATGCCGCGCCTTTTGTCCATCGAGTATGCCAAATCCTGGCTTCATAATCATGTTTATCATCCATGGCTGATCGTCTATCCATCCAGTCGAACCCATAGTATTCCAACCTCAACAACCATGCAGCCGATTGGGTTAAATCCGCATGTACGCTGCCTTGCCAAAAGGCGGGTTAACACTTCACCCCCTAAAACATGCCTTGCAATCGAAAGGCGTGTTTTGAATGGCTTTAAATCAGATATCCAAAGTCTGCGATTGTTCCGAGTCGTTGTCTATTTCCAAATCTATTAATCGAATCCACGATCTCTCCGAACCGTTTCATTCAAGTCCGAAACCTATTTGGGTCCTATAATCCAAATCCGGGACCTCGCCGTTTCCAAATCCAAAGCCGGGACTTCTCCGGGTCCTAAAATCTACATCCGGGACCTTGCCGGGTCCATATACAAAACCGGGACCACTCTGGGTCCTTAGCCAAATCCGTAGCTGTTCGACGCCGCTATTCGAATCCACATCATACCTTGGAAGTCAGTGATCAAATCCTACGATCTCTTCGGATCGTTGACGGCCTCTCTGGACCCTTGTTAAGCTCAATCCAAACTTATGATTGAATATGTAAATCCTATCGTGCTCCAACGAAGCTACCTATCCCTTGCACTCTAGTTTAGTATCCCTGAACATTAAGCGATGTCCTGATCCTCCTGGACCGATATCAGCCTCTCCGGGCTCTTACTGGATCCCATCCTATCACTCTCTGGTAAAGGGGAAACAGCGTTGAGCGAGCCGATCCTGTCGCTCTCCAGTGAAGCGGCGTTGCTCCCTGCAATCTGGTTCAGTATCCCTGAACATTAAGCGATGCCATAGCTTAAGTCCAAGACCGATTATAGCCTCCTCGGACTCTTGCTGGATCCTATGCTGTCACTCTCCGGTGAAGGGGAAACAACGACGAGCGAGCCGATCCTATCCCTCTCCGGCGAAGCGGCGTCGCTCCCTGCACTCCGGTTCAGTGTCCCTGAACATAAAGCGATTAATTTCTAACTGACTTCCAATATCCATCTGGTAACTCTCCGGTTAGGGATTTGTCTCATAAAATCCAAATCCATTTATTAAATCCAAGTTCTAAATGTCCAATAAGAAAAACAAAAAAAACTAAATGCTGCCTCTCCGGGCGGAGTGGCCTATTACCATCTCAGAGCATGCCTGGGAATCGCTCTGGTTCCCTTACATGTGTAAGCGGCATAGTTGCTGTTTATTTTTTAAAACAAAAACAGAAAAGATTATTCGATGACCAGTGTCCAAATCCTAAACTCGGCCCTTAGCATCACGTCAGCGGATGACTAGTCGTGACCCCAATCCAATTTTGTTCCTATTTGATCCAGGCGGTAGTTGCTCATGTTCTACTGTTCTCGCCCGATCCCTCACATACTGTAGCAATCTACCACTCCTGACATGTTCCTCCACCACATCCCTCAAGTGGCAACATTCATCCGTGGCATGCCCTTCCAGCTCGTGGAATAGGCAGTACTTCCCGCTCCTGCATTCCCGTTCCGTAGGATCCCTCCTGGGTAGTTTCTGATAGGGGAGCTGCCCCCGTGTGTCCAAATAAATCCGTTCCAGATTATCTATCAAGTCCGCATATGTCGCGAATTTGGGTTCTCGACCTCTCCTCCGTTTGTCAGAACCACCATATCCATCGTCCTGCTTGCAGTTTCCTTTATCCATTCCATGTCCTTCTCCAGATGTTCCTTCGCCTTGCACATCGTTTATCACTTGCCTTTCGGTGTGTGAATCCTCTAACTGAATAAATCTTTCTGCCTCATGATAGAACCCTCCAAGATCCTGTGGTGGATCTCGTGCCAATGAATCCTTAAACTTGGTGCCTTCAACAATCCCTGCTACCGCCGCTATCAAGATCATTGATGGATCCGGGTGATCTACTGGAGCTACAACTACATTGAACTGCATTAGAAAACCCCTCACGGACTCTCCGGTCCTCTTCTTCATTGATGCCAGTGTCATTCCATTCTTGGGTTGCATAATGTGAACCCTAAACTGTCTCATGAAGCGTTCCACTAGCTCGCCCCATGTTCTGGTCGATCCATTCTCCAGCTGCCTAAACCAGAGCGTGGCCAAATCTATTAAAAATAAAGGGAAACATCTTGCCATCACCTCCTCAGATGCCCCTAGCACTTCCATATGTCTGATGTATCTATTTACATGCATTGTTGGGTCCGACTTCCCATCATAAGCCTTTAGTGTTGGAAATTTGAACTCTAGAGGGTTCCTCGTGTTTCTGATATTCGGAGTAAATGGACTCCGACTAACTTCCTCCAAGCCTCTACTCGGTAGTCCTCCTCTCATAATCCTTCTTATTAATCCAGCCATCCACTCGTCTCCATCAGTGGGTGGTCCCCTGTTCGCATCTCCACACTGCACCCTATGTCCTGGAAGAGATTTTAGGTAGTACTCTTCATGTTGCTCATTTGCAGTTGTGTTGGTCCCAGCTCGCTGAGCTTCATTCACAGTCCTTCCAGTATCTAATCCCGGGGGTCTGCCCCTAGGTCTTTGCTGATTTCCTTTAATCTCTCTAGTCTGGTTCTGGTTCTGACCTCTAGAGACTTCTCCAGCTCCGGCTCCTTGCTCTGCATTGCCAGCAGCTGTTGTTGGTCCATTCCTTTGACTTGATACTCCAACTTGTCCAATCTACCGGAGTAGGTTCTGTATCATGTCCTCTTATCTTTTTAATATCATCTCCATCTCATCTCTAGTGATATAGATTGAGGCCTGATTAGCTCTAGAGGAAGCCTACTAACTTCTCTCTTGCTGACTCCTTTCCGTTCTCTGCCTTCTGGTTGATTGCTTTACCATAGTCTTCAGAATCCGAGTTCCTAAGCCTTTGAATCCAGAATCCAAGCTTTCCAATCCCTAAGTGCTAGCTTTCTTAGTGAACACACCAAAATATTAGCGCCAAAATTGGTCACTAACAGCCAATCGTCTACGAAAGCACCAACTAACAGTCACATATCATAGATAGAGTGTATGTAGAGAGTGTAAATATAAAAAACAATCAAAATTAAAAAGAAAGCAGTAATAACAGAGGATTTATAGCAGTTCGGCTTACTTTGGCCTACGTCCACTCCAGAAATTTCCTTTTTATTAATAGCAGAATCAATTACAGTTACAATCCGGAGTTTTTTAAAATAATAATGGCAGAGTAGCCTTAATGAAGAAGACGAAGGGAAACAGAATGAAGATCCCTTGTCTGAATCCCCGCCTGCTGTATTTATAGGCAAAACCCGAGTTACTGGGCTTCCTGAGTGGTCCAGGCCCATCAAGTCCTTTGCCGACCCTGAATCCATCATTACGACCGACCCTGAGTTCTGGATATGCAGACCTGAATTTTCCTACGTAATGACCTGAAGCGGTCTTATGCTTGACTCGAAGTAAATGAGGCTGGGACTCAAAGCAGCAAACACGCCGGTCCCCATTCCTTTGATATGCCAACCCGAAGCTCATAAGTGGCCGACCCGGGGAAAGTATGCAGCCGACTCGAAGTTTGTAGCATACCGACCAAGAGCAAAAATAGATGCCGACCCGGGTTATTTTCCTATGCTGATCCCATGGCTTGCCGATCCAAAAACAAAAGGCCGACCCCTAACTCGGAGTTGCAAGGGTGCTGACTCGGAGTAGACCAAAGACGCCGATCCTAGATAACTACCAACCCTAAGCGCTTGGTGCCGACCCGAGTAAAAGCCCTTGTCGACCCAGCGTTACACCGAACCCTCTAAAATCCTACCGATCCCAAGCGACTTGGATCGCAGCTCTGCCTGACCCGAAGCAACATGCTTGAAAACCCAAAACAAACCCAAGTATGACTCGAAGCATACTCCAGGAAACCGCAACAACTCAACTTTTGTCGAAACTCATATTTCAAGTATCCCGCGCCTTTTGTCCATCGAGTATGCCAAATCCTGGCTTCATAATCATGTTTATCATCTGTGGCTAATCGTCTATCCATCCAGTCAAGTCGAACAAATAGTATTCCAACCTCAACAACCGTGCAGTCGATTGGGTTAAATCCGCATGTACGCTGCCCTGCCAAAAGGAAGGTTTACACAGATCGATGGTAATTCGTATCGATCATATCTGGATTGATGATGTGGAGCTACATTCCAGGGTCGATCCACTTTTCATGCCGAGAGACCGAGTCTTCTGCTTGAACATGTTTCCTTTGTATCGTTCTCATGCAGTTGCTTCGTATCGATTATCTAGTTAGCTGGATTCGCATCGATATTTCGGGGTGCTACTTTGTATCGATCAACAAGGATGCCATTCATATTGATCCATCATGTATCATTCACATCAATCACTGGCCGATCTATATGAATAATGTGCATGGGTGGATCGATACGAAATGTTAATTTTTTATGGATACGAAGCAGCCTGATTTCGATGGATACGAAGGAAGCTGGTGGGTGATGGATACGAACTAAAGCCTTTTCGTATCGATAATTCAGATGTCGTTTTGTATCAATCACCCACACACCCTTTGCATCGATTGTTTTAGTGACATGCTTCGTATCGATCATTGGCCGATCAATACGAACCAAGTTGATAAGGAGACCGATACGAAGTATGTATGGACAAGATCGATACAAAGCATTGCTTGTTGATGGGTACGAAGTGAAGCGATCAAGATGGAATCGAACAGTGCTAGTTTTTCTTGGCCTTGATCGATCAATATCTTGAGCATATGAACTCCAATTGACTTGAAATTTGGAATGTTGACTTTCATAGCTTTGCTTGTAGTGTCATGTCAATTGTAGCTCAATCTGGACTCGGACCAAATTTGCCAGTATCCATAGTAGACCTGTGTATAACCGATCTTTTGGACGGACTTTCTTTTGTTTCCAGTCAAGTCCTTGGTGTCACGATCTTACCAAAAGGTGGGATAACATTTGCTCCCCAAAACATGTCTTGCGATAGGAAGGTGTGTTTTGTAGTTCCATAAGCTGGATGTTCGTATCCTGTTAATTACCTGTAAAGAGATTGATAATCTTACCTGACTGTGAATAGCGATCGTTCGAGATCGTATGCCATTCAAGGCGGTATGTGACCGTTCGAGGTCATGTGCCGTTCGAGGCGAGTTGTGATTGTTCGAGGTCGTATGCCGTTCGAGGCGAATTGTGACTGTTCGTGGTCGGGTGCCATTCGAGGCGTATTGTGACCGTTCGAGGTCGGGTGCCGTTCGAGGCAAATTATGACCGCTCGTGTTCGGGTGTCGTTCGAGGTGAATTATGATCATTCGTGGTCGGGTGCCATTCGAGGCGAATTGTGTATGCCCGGGGGACTTAGTATCATTAATGTTAGATTTCACGTTCGAATGAGTTTCTAAATCATTTGTTATGGCGGTTCATCACCAGCCTAGAGCATGCCTAAGGACCGTTCGCGATCCCATGCATGTGCAAGTGACTCGGTCGTTATGGAATTATAAATATCAGATTTACAGTCAAATGAGTTTTATAACAAAAATGTTCAACTAAATTAAGTCCATATGCAAAAAATAGAAAACAAAAGCAAAACAGAGACATCAAAGTGCAAACACCTACACTGATGCGGTTAATAGTCGTCCCAGGGCATGCTTGAGGACCATTCATGATCCTGAACATGCATAAACGACTTAACCGTATTAGTTCAGAGTTTGCCACTTATTCATCATCATTCTAATCAGTTGATGACAAGCTGATGCCTCAATCCGGAGCTGCCCTCATTCGATGCAGATAGTGGTCGCTCCTGTTCCACCGTCGCTGCTCAGCTTTTCACATACTACAATAGCATACCGTTCCGGATATGTCCTTTAATCTCATCCTTTAAGTGCCTGCAATCATTCATACTATGGCTACTTAGCTCGTGGAATAAGCAGTACTTGTCTGATTTCTTCTCATTATTGGTCGGATCCCTCCTCATTGGCCTCCGGTAGGGAACCTGCCCCCTAGTTTCTTGGTAGATTCATTCTAAAGTCTCGTTCAACTCCGTATAAGAGGTGAATCTCGGTTCCTTTTGCAGTCGCTTTGGCTCATCATAACTTTCCTCTGCTTTCCGTTTCCCTTTATCCTTGCCTGAATCCTTTTCAGGCAGATCTCTGCTTTTGACTGCATAAACTTCAACTCCCTCTCCTTCCTCTCTCTAAGCATTTGCATCCTCTTGCCGCAGAAACCTTTTTGCCTCGTATACGAAGCATGTCACTCGAACTCCCTCTCCATGTGCCTCATATACCTTGTCAGATGAAATGCAGGATCCGTCCTTCCATCATATGTCTCTAGTGTTGGTAGCTTAAATTCAGGGGGATTCCTGGCCTGCCTAATTGCAAGAGCGAAGGGGCTCTTGTTCACATCTTCCAAATCTCTATTCACTAATCCGCCTCTCATGGCCCGTCTGACCATCTCCGCCCATCTATCACCATCGCCAGGTTGTAGTCCTTGTCCGTTGCCTCCGATCTGCCCCCCGAGTTCACGAGGGAACCCTGGAATGTGCTCTCCTGGATGAGCATCCATTCCTCTATTAACGCCTTGTTGAACAGTTCCGCCTGATATCTTGCCTGAGATTGGATCAACATGCTCCGGGGGAGTGCCCCCTAGCTCAGGGGCTACTCCTAATGGTCCTGCTCTATTCTAAATCCTGGTTGTTCTATGCTTTCGATCCCCATCTCTAGCATCTCCTGTAGTGGCGTTCTCTTGATTCTGCACTCTAGCTTGTCCAATTTGCTAGAGTAGGTTCTGCATCACCTCCTTCTGTCTTTTCAGCATCCATTCCTACATAGCTTCCATCATCATCTCCATCCTATCTCCGGTGATGAAAACTGAAGCCTGATTAGCTCTTAAGGATGCCTCCTGGCTTCCTTCATGCCGACTCCTTTCCGCTCTTTGTCTCCTTGTTGATTGCTTCGTCATAGCTTTCCAGATCCAAGTCCTTAAGCCTTCAGATCCAAAATCCAAGCCGTAAAATCTCTGAATTCTAGCCTTCTTAGTGAAAGCACCAAAATTTTGCTCCAAAATTGGTCAAAAATACCCAATTGCAGATGAAAGCACCAAATCACAGTCACAATTCACAGATAGATTATATGTAGTAGGATTAAATATGAAGAACACTCCAAAAAATAAAAGGAAAGTAGTAGAAAGACAAGATTTATAGTGGTTTGGTATTGTACCCTACGTCCACTTTAAAGGATTTGCTGTTTATTGATGATTTTCCACTGATTTATAAGAGTACAATCAATAGTATCCAAGTTCCAACGGAGTTCCAGTAGGGCAACAATGTAGAAGAACCAAAAAGAAGTCCATTTTCTAGAAGCATCGGGCTGCTATTTATAGGTGCAATCTGGAAATATCTGGCCTTGATCTTGGAATCCTCCTCACATGTGGGTGGGCCCACGTGATCGATCCCTGGACATATAGCATCGATTCATGATCGATACGTATACAATTCGTATCGATCAAAAATGACTCCATCTGAGCTGAGATCGATCAGAGACCAAGTAGAGGTGGTACGCCAGCTCTTGTGAAAATTTGATAGCATTTGGACTTGTAGATTTTGAGTTATGATCGATCCAAGTTTGTATTTGCAAAAGGCTGGCGTCTTCGTGTCGCTCCCATTCATATCGATCATATTCAGATCGATGGAAATTTGTATCGATCATATCTGGATTGATGACATGGTGCTACATTCTGGGGTCGATCCACTTTTCATGCCGAGAGACCGAGTCTTCCACTTGAACGTGTTTCCTTCGTATCATTCTCATGTAGTTGCTTCGCATCGATCATCTAGTTAGCTGGCTTCGCATCGATATTCCCAGGTGCTACTTCGTATCGATCAACGAGGATGTCGTTCGTATCGATCCATCACATATCATTTACATCGATCACTGGCCGATAATAATGTGCATGGGTTGATCAATACGAAATGATAATTTTTTATGGATATGAAGCAGCCTGATTTCGATGGATACGAAGGAAGCTGGTGGGTGATGGATACGAACTAAAGCCTTTTCGTATCGATAATTCAGATGTCGTTTCGTATCGATCACCCCACACACCATTTGCATCGATTGTTTTAGTGACATGCTTCGTATCGATTATTGGCCGATCGATACGAACCAAGTAGATGAGGAGACCGATATGAAGTATGTATGGACGAGATCGATACGAAGCATTGCTTGTTGATGGATACGAAGTGAAGCGATCATGATGGATACGAACAGTGCTGGTTTTTATTGGCTTTGATCGATCAATATCTTGAGCATACGAACTCTGATTGACTTGAAATTTGGAACATTAACTTTCATAGCATTGCTTGTCGTGTCATGTCAATTGTAGCTCAATCTGGACTCGGACCAAATTTTCCAGTATCCATATTAGACCTGTGTATAACCGATCTTTGGGATGGACTGTCTTTGGTTTCCAGTCAAGTCCTTGGTGTCACGGCCTTGCCAAAAGGGGGGATAACCGAGCACACTGCCAAAATCAGCATGAAGAAGTAGATTAAAGAGGAGGAGAAATCGAAGCGCGAAGTCAAATGAGAGCCCCTTGAGGTGGTAGCTGGAGATCCCGATCTTGTACCTCTACAGGTCATTCCACCCGGCGGGTCGATCCCTAATGAAATTCCTCCTACTTCTTCAGGTGTTCCAATTAAGAGCGGCAAAGAGTCCCAAAAAGATGCTCAACTGATTCTACTCCTGAGAAACCGAAGAAGGAGAAAATGTTGAAGAAATAGTTACCACTTTGCGTCATTGTACATAGCTTGAATAATTTGAATGTGTTTTTTTCTTTAGTAGTAAATGTACGGGCACGAATCCCGAAATTTTAGAATAACTTCTAACGGATTTTTTGAGACTAGTGAATAAAAGTTTTTGTTTCTTGATTATCCATCATGCAAATCATTACTTCAATAGCTGAATAATTACTTTCCATTCCATGTACTTGTAATAATTTTCGCAAGTCTCGTTAATAATTCACTATCTCCATCTCAAGTCCTCTCAGTAGTCATTGCTTTAAGTCGTAACGGATGTCAAGCCGGAATTGTAATGAGTTACCATATCCAACCTTTAGTAATTTGAACCTCTTCCATCAATTTCAAGTTTACAAGTCAGTGCGTGCTTTGGGGGCTTGGAGCTATTTCGCGAGCGATCGGTTCACGCTCGACTTATGCTTTTGCTTCAGTCCACACTCCGGGGACTTAGAATTTTCTCGTAGGAAGTGGTGTATCTGCCTTGGGCGGTCGTTTTTCCCCCCAGTTTGTCTACACTCAAGTCCGCACTCTGGGGACTTAGAGTTTTCTCATGGCAGTCGTGTATCTGCCAGGGGCAGTCGTTTTTCCGCCCGGATTGTGTACACTCCAGTCTGCAGACTAAGAGTTTTCTCATGGGCAGTCGTGTATCCGCCCGGGGCAGTCATTTTTCTGCTTGGATTGTCTACACTCTAGTCCGCACTCTAGGGACATAGAGTTTTCTCGTGGGCAGTCGTGTATCTGCCCGGGGCAGTCACTTTTCCAGTCGGATTATCTATACTCTAGTCCGCACTCTGGGGACTTAGTGTTTTCTCGTGGACAGTCGTGTATCCGCACGGGGCAGTCGTTTTTCCTCTCGGATTGTCTACACTCCAGTCTGTACTCTGGGGATTAAGAGTTTTCTCGTGGCTCTAGGGACTTGGAGTTTTCTCGTAGGAAGTCGTGTATTCGCCCGGGGCAGTCGTTTTTCCGCCTGGATTGTCTACACTCTAGTCTGCATTCTAGGGACTTAGAGTTTTCTCGTGGGTAGTCGTGTATCTGCTCGGGGCAGTCTTTTTACTGCCCAGATTATCTACACTCGAGTCCGCACTCTGGGGAATTAGAGTTTTCTCGTGGGCAGTCGTGTATCCGCTTGGGGCAGTTGTTTTTCCACTCGGATTTTCTACACTCTAGTCCGCACTCTGGGGACTTAGAGTTTTCTCGTAGGCAGTCGTGTATCCGCCCACGACAGTCGTTTTTCCGCCCGGATTGTCTACACTCCAGTCCGCACTCTGAGGGCTTAGAGTTTTCTCGTGGGAAGTCGTTTTTCAATCTCCAAATTACCGGTGACCTTTGTTCCTTCTTACGAGTGCCACCCTTGGGTTCATTTACGGGAGTCAACAACCAAGCAAATTTATGGAGCTCATCTTGTTCGGTTTCATCGGGGATTGGGACGATTGATCAATTTTAAACTTCGGGAATCTATTCACACATCACACATATTGATATCAACCAGTTTTATTGTACACTTAGCATAAAATGTAATAACAGTCGTTTATGCAAAAGAAGTTCAAGATTTTATTCAACACATGAAAAGGAACAAACTAACTTGTCTTATTACACATCTAAAAGATCAAATACTAAAGCAAATGTCGAAAGTAACTAGTACTGAAATACAAAGGAAATATTCTAAGTGAAATAGCATCATAAATGTTCGCTATTCCATGCTCTTGGAAGTGTTGCACCATCAATAGTTGCTAGCTTGAAAGTTCCTTCTCCAAGCCTCTGTTCAATGACGTAAGGTCCTTCCTATGTTGGATTCATATGCAATGGGACCGGAAAAAATCATTTCAGTACAAGATCACCAACTTTAAAGGTTCTCGACCGTACTCTCGTGTTGTAATATTGGGCAACTCGATGTCGGTATGCAGCTGCTCTCAAATTGGCCTCCTCGCGTTTCTCATCGATAAAGTCCAAAGATTCCAAGAGAAGATTTTGGTTTTTATCTGGGGTTGTAGTAAGTCACTCGGTGAGAAGGGACTTCAAGCTCTACTGGAATAACTGCTTCGGCTCCGTAAGCAAGAGCAAATGGAGTATGGCCAGTCGCGGACTTGTGAGTGGTCCCGTAGGCCGAAAGTGCCGTAGCAAGTTCGTCCACCCACTTACCTCTAGCCTTCTCCAAATGTTTTTTTCAAAATAGACTTGATAATCTTGTTTGCATCTTCAACCTATCCATTTGCCAGAGGGTGAGCGACCGCCGCAAACCTCTTTTCGATACGACATCTTCGACAGAATTCTTTAAATTCAGCACAATTGAAATGAGTCTCGTTATCTGTGACGATGGTCCACGGAAGACCGAAGCGACATATGATGTTTCGAACAATGAAGTTGATAACTTTCTTGTTTGTGACCATAGCTAAAGGCTACGCTTCGGCCCATTTGGTATAGTAATCAATCACAACAATCGCGTACTTCGTGCTACCTTTGGAGATTGGTAAAGAGCCGATGATGTCGATACCCCACATAGCGAATGGCCATGGACTGACCATTTGTGTGATCTCCGTCAACGGGGCTCTTTGGACTTTTGCATATATCTGGCACTTGTCGCATTGCCTCACATAATCAGTAGCATCCCGGTTCACAGTTGGCTAGTAGTATCTGTAACGGAGTATCTTCTTTGCTAAAGTTTGCCCCCTAGTGTGATCGCCACATTCTCCCTCATGGACTTCTCTCAAAACGCACTTTATCTCATCATGAGCGATACACCATAATAAGGGAATGGAAAACCCCTTTATGTACATAGTCCCTTCTTGCATAATATACCGCGAAGCTTTACGAAGGACCCATCGCCTTTCGTTTCTCCTCTCAGGCAAGACTCCATGCAACAAGTAGTCTTTAAATGGAGTCATCCACGATTCCCTTTCAGGCTCCGCTTCAAGTGCTTGATCAACTTATATCATATTTATGCTTGGGGTATGCAATGTCTCAACTGGAAATAAACCCATCCATTGTGCATCACCAGTACTAGCGAACTTTGCCAATAAATCGGCTTCTCCATTTTGTTAGTGGGGGATATGTGAAATGTCATAGTATTCGATATCCGCCAGCAGCTCCTGAACTTGGGTAAGATACGGGGCAAGTTGTTGTCCCTTAGCTTGATAGTCTCCTCTAACTTGATACACCACCAGTTGTGAGTCGCAAAAGATTTCAAGAGACTTTACTTCGAGCCCTCTAGCAAGTTTTAGTCCAGCTATCAACACTTCATACTTGGCTTCATTTTTTGTAGCAGGAAAGTCGAGCTTCGAAGCATAGCAAATTAATCGATTCTCAGGTGTTATAAGAACAATCCCAGCTCCGGAACAATGATCATTAGATGCTCCATTGGTGTATAGCTTCCATCGCACAGTAGGGATCACACTACTCTCCGGAGGCTCATCTTACACGGTAAATTCCACTATGAAGTCCGCCAATTCTTGCCCCTGGATAGCTCTTTGCGGCAGATATGTAATGTCAAACTGGCTGAGCTCGATGTTCCATTTAAGCAACCTCCCAGATGTCTCAAGGTGATGTAGGGCCTGTCGTAATGGTTGGCCGGTGTAAATGTTGATTAGATGTGCCTGGAAGTACGAGCAAAGTTTGCATAATGCGATTAGCAATTAGTACGTCAATTTCTCTATCTTTGGGTAATTTCATTTTGCACCCATCAATCGCTTACTGACGTAATACACCGGTCTCTGAATCCGGTTCTCCTCATGAATCAAGACAACACTTATAGCGTGCAACGATACAGCCAAGTAAACATACAACTCCTTGTGATCAATGGGCTTTGACAAGACTGGGGGTCTCTCCAAATGATTCACCAGGGCTTGGAATGCATTTTACAATCCTGCATCCATTCAAAATTCCTCTTTCCCGTCCTCATCAGGTCAAAGAAAAGAATTTATTGATCGGTTGCCCTGGAGATGAATCGACTCAAAGCTGCAACCTTCCCATTCAAACTTTGCACTTTCTTAATGGTTCTTGGCGCCTGAATATCTCGTATAGCTTGAATATTTTCTGGATTAACTTCAATCCCTCGAGCATTGACAGTAAAGCCTAAGAACTTTCCCGATGCAATACCGAATGAGCACTTCAAAGAGTTGATTTTCATGTTATAGAATCGAAGGATGCCAAACATCTCCGCCAAGTCTCGAATGTGGTCGTTTGATCGTCGTGACTGCACGAGCATATCATCCACATAGACTTCCATCGTCCTCCCAATCTGATCTTTAAACATTTAGTTAACCAGGCTTGATAGGTTGCTACGACATTTTTAATACGAACGGCATCACCACATAACAATATAACCCAACATCCGTCACAAAGCTGGTGTGTTCCTAATCGGGGACATGCATCGGGATTTGGTTATATCCCGAGTACACATCTGTTACCCCGCCTTTTGGTCAAGGCCGGGATATCAACAAAATGGCTAGAAAGGATGAGTATCAGGATTGGGGATCGACTAGGAACAAGGTTATGATCGATATCGTCAAAACTTGACCGAACACCAATCGAGACGAGATCGATTAGGAGTGATGAACAAGGTTAGATGAGGCTACATTTCAAATTTTAGGTCAATCGGAGTTCGTATGCTCGAGATATGGATGGATCAATATTGGTGAGAAATGGTTCGCATTGATACCTTCGTATCAATATGATTCGAATCGATACTGTTTGTATCGATCAACGTGGGTCACTTTGGATCGATGGATGTCGTTTGTATTGATACAGTTCGTATCGACCGAGGGGTGTCAGCAGATGGATGTGACTGTGGATAACACACATGGCTTTGGATCGGTGGTAGTTCGTATCGATCGGGATGGAAATAGCTGCACGCTTCGAATCAAAGATTTCGTATCGATCAGGATGGGTATGGAGGTAGAGTTCGTATCGGTCTTGTTCGTATCGATCCATAACAACAACTTAGATCAATACGAACAACATGGATATGAAGGGGATTGGTTGATGGATGCAAACAAAGGCTACGGTCCGATGGATACGAAGAGCGTAGCATTCGATCGATACGAAGGAAACGTGTTTGGATGAAGAAGCAGTCAACTCGCCATCAAAAGTGGATCTCCCCTGGGTTTCCGAGTCACGTCATCAATGCGACTGTGATAGATATGAAGGGATGGAGACGAACTTATGGATACAAATGCGACAGCCAACTGGGAACACAGACTTGCATCGATCATAACTCTCACTCTATAAGTCCAAACGCTATGAAATTTTCAGAGGAGCTTCCTGATACACTCGAGAACCTCCATGATCGATCTCAGCTCGATTGGACCACTTTTGGATCGATACGAAATGAACACGCATCGATCCCAAATCGCTCTGGATCGATCTAGTGGACCCACTTGCACGAGAGGAAAGGTGTTCCAGGTTTTGAGGCGCATATTTTCAGATCTACACCTATAAATAGGAGTCATATGGCAACTGAAAGGGGGATGTTCTCTTTCTCTGACGCTGAAGCTCTGCCATTTTTGAATTGATACTAAAGGCTTGTAATTGTAACTACAGTAAAAAAAAGGAATAAAAAGGATTGATTCAAAGTGGACGTAGGCCGGATGGACGAACCACTATAAACCTTGTGTTCTTTCTTGCTTTCTTCTATTTGAACTTTACTGTTTCTTCATTTTTATTCTCTACATCATCTGGATCTGAGATCTGTGTTGGAATATTGTGAATCCGTGTGTATTCACTGGTGCTTTCATGGATTTTGGGGTTTGTGACCAATTTTGGCGCAAACAACATCCTTAAAGGACAACAATTCATGCCCTGCAGTTGAATCAACTAGCTGATCAATCCTTGGAAGTGGAAAACTATCTTTGGAACATGCCTTGTTCAAGTTAAAATAGTAGATGCATGTTCTCCACTTTCCATTTGCCTTCTTCACCAGCATAGGATTAGATATCCATTTAGGATAGAGGGTGTCACGAATGAACCCGTTGACTTTAAGTTTATCCAGCTCCGCTTTAAGAGCAACGGACCTCTCCGGATCCATGCCTCGCCTCTTCTGTTTCATCGAAACATACTTTGGGTCAATGTTCAATGCATCGCGATGGCAGGCAATGTCCCACATGTCAGAATGAGTCCAAGCGAATACATCCAGATTCGCTAGGAGAAAATTAGTAAGTTCTCTCATCATCGAAGGGCTGAGTTGCGATCCAATCTTCAACACCCGAGATGGGTCATCGTGGTTGACTGTTATATCAATCATCAGCTCAGCCAGGACCACCTTGTTCTCCTTAGGCTCCTTCTCATCGTCCCTCAGATCTATATCTCTATTGAACCGACTACAGCGCCTAAGCCAAGGCTTAGGCGCCACTTGTCAATCTTTCAGGAATTTGGATGCAGACAGACTTGTCCACACCCTTTCCCTTCTCTTTACGCTGAGCCTCTTTCAACTCAGCCACATAACAGGCATGTCCAATCGCCCGATCACCATGCACAACACCTACCCCGTTATCAGTCGGGATTTTCAATGTCAAACACCACGGGGCAAAAGCTACCCGAAATTCAGGCAGGGTCCAACGGCCCAGAAAAACATTGTATGTTGATTCAAAATCCAAGACAATGAATGGTAGGATCCACACCCTCCTATATTCACCTTCCCCCAACTCAACCAGAAATTTGACATAACCAACTGCCTCAGTCGCCATACCATCAAAACTGTGTATTTGAGCTTTAGACGGTTTCAAATCCTTGGCCTCCATTCTCATTTGATCATAAGCTTTCTTAAAGATAATGTTTACATAACTTCCGTAATCAATCAAAATTCTTCTCACTAGAGCAGGGTCAATCATAGCTGAAATGACCATCGGATCAATAGTAGGGGCCTCTACCTGCTCCTGAACATTATATCATTAGTCATCATCCACTGCTACTTGGCCGGAGTTCCGTCCTCCTTATTTGAACTACATTCAAAATCCACATATCTCATCACACTGGCATATCGCTCCATTTCCTGCCAACTTCTATCCGCAGGGTGCGGTCCACCAACTATCGTGTTTATTACCAATCTTCCTCCGGTTCGCGCAGGCTCCTTGGCCCTACGTGGAGCTTGCCCTTGATTTGGGTCAGATGTCCCATGTCCGTCGTCCTATGGATTTTTCACAAACTGCCGTAACTTCTTCTCCCGAATCAATTTCTCAATGGCATCCTGGAGATGCCTACACTTGTTCATGTTGTGCCCATAACATTCATGGAACCGACAATACTTTCCAGTTTGCTTTTGTGTCTCTATTGACTCCTTTGGACGCGGCTTCTTATATTGAAAAGTATTACAGATAGATAGGTAAATGTTCTCCATAGATGCATTAAGAGGAGTATAGCTGTCATACATAGAAAACCTTGGCTTCGGCCTTCCGGGCTCCCTCTTCCGGTCTCGATTTCCTTCACCACTTCTTTTCTATTGATTCGGCTTGTTTTGAACATTGACCTGAACCTTCCCAGAACTCTCATCGGACTGCTTTATGGCGATGTTGCTTTGCACCGCTTCCCCACTTGGCCCTGTAGCACTGCTCTTTTTAGATAATCCGGTTTCTTCCTTCCTCATAAACTAGGCTGCCTTTGAATAAAAATGTTCCAGCATGGCCGGCGGTTTTCCAGCTAGCCAATCGCCGAATTCGGATTCCTGGTTAACCCCTCTCATCACAACCATGAGTATCGCATGGTCATTTGGGTTACTAACTTCAGTGGCAGCAACATGAAACCTCGGCAAGTAGTCCTTCAGTGATTCCCTTGGGGTCTGGATTACACTACACAATGACATCGCATCTTCAGGGCGAGTAGCATGGATCCGGGACTGCTCTACAAACCTTGTTGCTAGTTCATCAAATCTTGAGATTGATCGCCGAGGTTATCTTGTGAACCACATGGTGGCGATCCCAGAGAGAGTTATAAGGAAGCATATACATTTGGTGGCATTATTCACTCTAGCTGAGTCCATCAACCATTCATACCTCATGATGTGCTGCCTGGGGTCGGTTTTTCCCTCGTAGGCAGGCATCGTGGACATGTTAAACCTTTTGGGATACTCTGCATGTAAAACACTATCAGTAAATGGGGTGTAGCTCCTCAAGATTCCCCAATCATCATTTGTCAAACCCTGGTTCTCCCTCACCAGTTGTCCGACCATCGTCGATAAGTCTGGTGTCTAGATAGGTGGTGCTAAGTGGTGGTCATGCTCCACCTCGCGTGAATGTTTCGGTCGATGTATACAGGCCATTTCATGCCTCCTTGGCTTGTCATCCTCCTAGCGTGGCCCATGAGTATTCATCTCGTCGTCATTCCAAAGAGGTAGTTGGTCAGCATCCAAACGTACTGCAACATCCAAGTTTCCAGACCTGGCTCCAGCATGGCTCCCCAATTGCACTTGATGTACAACCCCTCTGGCTAAGGGATCGGTACCGACCCATAGGGAGGGATCGACACCGATCCGTCTTGGCAGACCGTGTTGGTCTGCCAAGCATTGCTCTAATGTTCCCATTCATGCCGCTTCAACTCTGTGATGCCTGAGCATGTGATGTTCGTCTGATGAGGCTGAACTATCCGATGTCGAGTAAGAAGCAAGATCCCTTCTAGCGCTTTGACGCTGCTGTTGAGCAATATGTTTCATCAAGTTGGCGTTAGTCTGGATTTTCTGGATCAGCTGCCTATGGCTCTCCATCAGCTCTTTCGTTAGGTTGTTGAATTCAACTCTAGTTATGGAGTCAACGGGATTTTGGACTTCAGCAGGCTCCACATTCACATTAGTAGGCTGGTTACTTGGAGCTCCTTGTTGGGTGCTCGTAGTTTCATTTGCATCAACATTTTGGGAAGTTGATCTGGTATGCCTCACCATTCTGAATTTCTTTTCTTAGATTCTGGTAAATCTGAGTAGTATCTGCAAACTTCTAACAATGAATCTGGATCTCTTTGGGGGGATTTCGTCAATCCAGTAGCAGCAAAGAGGATCCTAACAGGCTGAAAATCAAGGTTCTCAGTGAAAGCACCAAAATGTTTGCAACCAAATTGGCCACAAACACCCAAGAATAGGATTAAGTAGTGAAAAAAATGAAGAAATTAAATGAAAACATTGGAAAATCACAAAGTAACAAGAAAAACACAGCAGAAAGCAGAAACAACAAGATTTATAGTGGTTCGGCATTGATTGCCTATGTCCACTTTGAATGTTCTCTTTATTACTTTTTAATTAACTCGATTACAATTACAAATAGCAAGAAACAACAAGAGATAAGAAAGGAATGGAGGAAGTTGATTACAATAATGGTGGTATCTAACCAACAGCGTAAGAGTCCCCGGAATGGCCCTCTATGCCTATATTTATAGATGAAGGCGGCCTCCAATCTAACTGGAACTTCGGTAGCAGGACTTCCTTGACCATATGGGACCACCATAAGGAGGGCTAGGCCCAACTCTCAATGGATAGGGATCGGTACCGATCCCTCCATATGTTGAGTTTGGGCTAGCGAACCCTGTGGTATCTCCCTTATGCTCTAACATTATAATACTTCAAATATCAGGGCATTTGGATATGTAGAGCTCTATTTCTGGTTGACCTTTAGTTTGAATCTCAATCTGGTCAAGGGAGTGCCGACCCCTCCAAGTAATAACGCCGACCCTCTTGGTTCCTTAACATATACCGATCCCTATGTCCTGGGAGATGTATGCCGATCCATCTCTCATGAGCACACCATGCCGATCCATCTCTCACGAGCCATACCATGATGATCCATCTCTTGTGAGCAATGCCGATCCATAATTCCTGAGAGATGCATGCCGAACTCTATGGCGATCCTTAACTATGTCGATCCCTTCTTGACTCCATCTACACTAACCATCCACTTAACTTATCACGCTGATCCATATAGCTTCTCAGATACATGCCGATCCATATACTCTCTTCATACTATACCAAACCCTATGTCATCTCGTCCACATCCCCAAACCGCTATACCGATCCCTATCTCGCATGTGCTAACTTCCATCTTTCTGACATCCCGCATTGTCCATCTATCAACCCTGTCCAATCCAAGCTCCGTATAACTGTCCGGACTCTATATCTTGGTCATGCAGCCGTTGCCTCATGATCATCCTTCTCATCAACAGTTGAGTCTAGCCTGCGCGATCAGCCCAATATAGCCGGGTCAGGGCATCGGTTAACAAATACCTACCATTCATTTAACTAAAATACGCATAAAATAAACTATATTCTTGAAATAATGAATAATTTTTGAATGTGGATGTCATCGTATCCACATACATATCCTCTTTTCTAGTATTGGATATTTATTTGCTTTTCAGATGCGGATGCGGATAGATTTTGGATTTTTCAGGTATCCAATGATAGTCTTATCTGCAATAAGAACAATCAGTCTCTCGTAAAGGAATAAGTTGTGCCCGTGAACGCAATATGACTTACATACTATATATATATACTATCATATAGTTTTGAAAACAAAAAACACTCTCTCATATATTGCTTGATCCATTCTAAGGTGATAGCTCCTTCCTTATATATAATGGATCCAAGCATCAACTTAGGTCGTCTATGAAACTAAGTTTTGATACCAAATATGGCGACCACCCTACACTTTCAGTACCTAATATATCTGTAGAATGCATTGTAGAGGTACTCGACTGATGTAAGGTGATGGTCAAGGGTGAAAACTAATGAAAATCTAAGTATAGAACTTGTAGAACATCTTACAGCGTATAAAAATATATATAATAACATTAACATGGATGTAATATAGGAGGGACGATAATATAATCAATATGAATCATAAGTAGGAACATCAGAGTACAACAAGTTCACTGATTATACAAAACTGAAAATAAAAGAGTTTATACATCCTAGTCTCCAAAATAAACTTTAAATCTATCTCTAAAGCAATACAAGTACTAGTTTAGCTCCACAGTATTGCATAGCGGAATATAAGTGATAGTAAGCTCCAAAGTATAGATATATGAAAGCATAACCTCCTACTTGTATTCTGTATAGCTCCATGCACTATCCAGACCCATTATCTATAATCTATTCATTTAAGAGTACCCGAGATAACAAGAAGAAAAACATAAAACCTTGAGTTAGACAACAGTTTGATGTGAGCGATATATCATCTCCAAATTCTATAAAAACCATATGTGGTAATAAGGACATAAGATATGTAGAACCATACCTAACATGTCCCTACATTCAAAGAGTTAGCACATAAACATAGTATATGCTAAACTACTACCACATGTGGAAAGTATGAGGTATATGGGTATTACATACACACAACAAACATAGAAACCATCACATATCTTTGCATCTTCCACTCAAGTGCATTGGATTATAACTCTTACAAATGCCTAACTCATTCCCTATGCAGATGGTTAGGAACTGGACACACGCAGACGTCCAAAAAAATGGGTACACATAGACTACCTGGGTCCACACAAACTACCCTATCCCACTAATGAGCATCGCAACCTCAGGGTTATCCATCGATCCCTTAGCACACGTATCGAAAATAGAACTACCTCACAAATGCTCAATTCATTCCCATGCAAATGGCTAGGGACTGGACACATGCAGACGTCCAAAAATATGTGTACAGTAGACTACCCTGGGTACTCACAGACTACCTTGTCCCATTAATGAGCACTACCTCATGTTCTACCATATGAGCTATCATGCAGACTCGTCTTCTCGATCTATCACCAGTTGCTATAGTCACCCACTACATTGAGTCATCAAAATTGTCGCACTTCCTTGGTTGCCATTCCAAAGCCCAAGGTCATCCTGAGTCATTTGGATTTGTCTACCTCACCCATACCACTCACAAGACCCTCGAAAGAAGTCACAAAGAAGCCTCGAAGCACGGCCTCTTCACAACCAAAAGTCTCCAACACTAAGTTTCTATCTGGGTAATTCCTTAGCCAAACCCCGAGCCACCCTTGCTAAAACCCGAAGCCATGTCCTCCTTGACACGAAGTAGCTCCAAAACCCCATCACTTAACTACTGTCAGGAAGCTCCCTGATTCAGTCCCGAACCAACATGACCCATGCCCAGAAGCCCCACCTAAAGCAACCACACTACCCCGACCAAGAGATCATGACCGGTCCCAAACAATAGCACTACTGGACAGCATTTGCTATCCGGTCTTCCACGACGTCGAACCACCATGCCATTTGATAACATTTGCTGTCTGGTCCCTTTATCACCAAACCTGAAGTTGACCCAATGCACTTCCCCAATCGAACCGAAGCAAGACTCGAAGCACCCAAGAATAGAAATGCTATGGTATCTCCAACTTCCAATTTCGCATCGACTGCTACACTCCATTCCTGACCCATGTTTATTCCATATGCATTGATATGACTCTAAAAGTTCTTGACCCTATATGTCAAAGTCTGGTTTCATGGTTCCTACCTCTAATTCACTTCGATGTGTGTTTTAACCATTCAACCATACACACAAACACTACATACACATTAAACAACATTACAACATGAAAATCATATAACAAATCATAGAAATCAATACGCAATGTATCTACAACATAGCCTAATATACATCAAGGCAATCACACATCTAAATAACATAATTAAAATACCAAAAATCCATTTATTCATGTTTTTATTACAGGTAGGGTTTTAAAACAGAAATAAAACTTAATTTTGACTTTAAAAATGTATCCAAAACATGTTAAAACCTATAGATACATATATGATAAGGTTAGTGATGATAAATCACTTACCAAACCCTATAAAATCCAAGTTTTGCATGCAAACCAAGGCAAATCCGAGAACGGACAGCCAAGCCCTAATCTTTCTTTCCAAAAAATATAGATTTGAATACCTCTAACTAATCCCCTTTCTAACCTACCCTTAATCTATGATTTAGACTTGATTTGGAGCGGAAAGGTGAAAGTTTTGATGAAGAAAGGATTAATGGAGGCTTAGATCTATTTGGGGGATGGAAAAAATGATTTGAAGAAGGCTATTTCAGCTTGCCCCACTCTACTGCCATTGTTTATACTGGTGTCGTTTGGGATAAAAACCTTACTTGCTCCTTCCTATGTTCTTTTCTCTTATTGCATCAACTAGGATTGTTAAAAGACTCCCTTAATTTATTGAAAGCTCTTACAGTTATTGATGTGATTCCAATAGGATAGGAGTTCTGGAAGATAGGAAAGGATAAAAAAGAAGCATAACTGGATGTTAGAGAATGTCCCTTAATAGTCTCAAACCCGAAGTGGGTTAGTGGACCTATCCCAAATCTCACCCACTAAACATTAATCTACTTCAAAAACTGTCAGACTTCAAAAATCCATATCTCCTAGCCAGAAAGTCCAAATCGCTACTATGACCACTCTACATAAAGGGAAGCTATCATATATTTCCAATGGAAGTGATCACGGGCCCTAGTTTGGCTTCTATCAAAAGTTATAGTTGTTGCAAGTTTGCAGGGGTAAAATCATCCGATAATATTTCTCGAGGTCAAAAATGTTGCTACTCAATATCCCCCAAAGTTATCGTTTCATACAACCCAATACAAATTTAAAAATAAATTTTACGACCCTTAAATATGTAAAATACAAATCGTTACATACCTCCTGATATACAAGTGGAAATAGAAGGCCGAGGGAAGGCCGTAGTAGAAGAACAAACATTAGATAGATCATGTAGGTATTTTGTACCAATCTTGGTTTGTAATTTTTCATCTTTTGTTTTAGGCTTTTGCTTTTTCCTGTTTGTGATACTGTTGGGATGTATTGATGTAGTTTTATCACTTTGATATAGATAGACATACATACATACACATACACACACACACACACACACATATATATATATATCATATAATGCTATGGAGTTCTTGTCCTTCTGAGGTTGTATTTTTGTTTAATTCGAAGGCATCGTAGCCATGTTTTGATAGTATACTGTAATGAGGTTTTAGATATTGTCATTTGTTAGCATTCATCGATTGGCATTATAGCCGTATCGCGATAGTTTCAGATATTGTCATTACCTCTTTAGGTTGGTTTATGATATTTGTTAGTTGGCGTCTTAGCCGTATTACGATAATTACGGATATTGTCAATACCTCTTTAGGTTGGTTTATGATATTTGTTAGTTGGCGTCTTAGCCGTATTACGATAATTACGGATATTGTCAATACCTCTTTAGGTAGGTTTATGGCATTCGTTAGTTGGCGTCTTAGCCATATCACAATAGTTTCAAATATTTCCATTAATCTTTAGATAGGTTTATGGCTTTCGTTAGTTGGCATCTTAGTCGTATTATGATAGTTTTGAGATATTTTCATTACCTCTTTAGGTGGGTATATGGCATTCGTTAATTGGTATCTTAGCTCTATCTTAGTAAGGTCTTGGGTCTTACCGAGCCTTTTCTTGAATGTATGTTGCCAGTCGTGAGGTAAAAAATTGTGGGTTACTTAATACCCTTTTAATTTGATAGGGAATCTACCCGCTAAGTGCCTAGCCTTTTACTAGGGGATTCAATGAGAGTCTTATCTGCTAATTACCTAGTCCTTTGCTAGGAGTTTTAATGGGAGTCTTCTCCCCTATGTACCTAGTCTTTTGCTAAGAGTTTCTACTTTATTGGGACTCTACCCACTGGTACTTAGGACTTCTTCCCAAGGTTTCTCTTAATGCTTGGTACTACTTGACCATGGCGATCTCTTATTGGGATTCTACCCGCTAGTACTTGGGACTTCTCCCTAAGATTTCTCTTAGTGCATGGTACCACTTGACCGCGACTCTTATTGGGATTCTACCCACTAGTACTTGGGACTTCTCCCCAAGTTTTCTCTCAGTGCATGGTACTACTTGACCATGGCGATCTCTTGTTAGTATTCTACCTACTAGTACTTAGGACTTTTCCCAAAGATTACTCTTAATGTATGGTATAAGTTGACCATGATGATCTCTTGCATGCATTGTCGGTCAATTTTGTAACCTATGAGATATGGCTTTCTCTTATGGATATGTATGAGAGTTTTTTCTTCTGAAAGTGATCATTATTGAAGTGTAGGAGAACAAATCCGTTACAAAGAGAATGATCTCTCAGACGTCGAGGTTACCCAGCTGATTCTATGCCCAAGTAGAAAAGGTTGGGGCCGTGACAATACTTATGGAAATATTGTAACAATGAAGGACATCCACTTAGGGTGGGAATTAACCTTTGAAATAATTTTTATTTACTTAGTAGTATGTTATGGTGGAGTAATGCATTTTTCGCTACCTTGTTACACCGTAACAAAATTTGTTTTTTGTTTTTTAAAGAGATACTCCTTAGGTGGAGTAGTCATACTTTGGGTTTTCTTTTCTTTTTATAAAATTTCTACAATTAGTTCTTATGCGCAGCTCTTTTAGAGCATTTTGTCTTCTAAAATCTTTTCGAGCTAAGGCTGTTTAATGTATGAATTGTAATCAAGATCAAAGCTCTCATTTTATAAGAAGCTATATAAGATAGTTGCATGAAACATAGCTGATGCCTAACCATAAAGAGAAAAGAATGGAACTTTAAAGGCGGGACAATACCCATTTTACTTGAAATCTTGAAGTGATATTTTTTGAAACCCTAAGGGTTTAATGAAGAAACTCTAATATATCCTCCAGTATAAACTTGGTAGAAGGAGAAATTGCTGAAGTAAAAAATAAATAGAAGTCCCATAATTCTAAAGTCCAATATAAGAAATCTGATGAATGCCCCTCAAGCATAAACTTGGTAGATATGGCAACTTGGTTGTAACAACTTGCATTTCCCGACACGAATCATGTCAAGAAATACAAGTTGTTGGGATTTTCAAAACATTACAGAGCAAAATTATAAGGGTGGAGTTCTAAGACATTCTTGTGACAACCCGCTTATTTTACGATTGTATATTTAAATATTTTATTTAAATATAGCATCGTTAATCGGATTAAAGTCCAAAATGTTACTTTTTGTAAATAGTCGAATTGGGACTCGAGACCACTTCCATTAAGTCCAAAATGGCGTTTACAACTTTTTTGAGTATAAACATCGATATGTTTGGAGTTGAGTAGAATTTTGCTATTTTTCTATTTTGGGCTTTGGGTTTCAGGCCATTAACCCATCTTAATACCCTAACTCAACTCCTCTTCATTCATTTCATTCCTCATTTCCTAACATTCTAGCTCTAGAGAAAAATGGGGGAAAAGATTGGAAATTAGAATTCCAAAACCCTAGTTTGTTTAGGAAATACAAATTCAAGTCCAAAATCAAGGAGAAGCTTAGGTAAGCATCCTCTTCATCTTCTCCATCTCTATCTATCTTCAATTTCAGAAATTCCTAAACCCTAACTTAGGAAATATTTGCTTATTAGCTTAGATTGGAGCTTCTTGAGTTGAAGTTGAAGAGGAATTGGCCTTTCCTTTGCTTTAGAGCTTCTCATTCATGTCTCTGAGTTTTAAAGGTGAGTTCTTTAACTCACATCTACATCTATAACTTTCATTGTTGTTAGGTATGAATTCCTAACATTTGTGCATGTTCATTTGTTTTTGATTTGAATTGATTTGGTGAATTTTCCAAATTTTGGTGTTTTGGTCCAATTTTATGAAAATCCTACTATGGATGTTTGGACATGATATTTGGGGTGTATCGAAGAGCCTATAAGGCTGGGTTGTCGCTTGGCATAAATCCCTAGTCGTTGTTGCTCGTCCGATCGCTCCCGAAACGAATTGGCCATCATTGGCCTAGGTTCAATCTTTGCCTGAGCTTCAGTTCAGACGTTTGGTATAAGGATCAGACGTCCGAGCCTAAGGAATAAATATTCCAGACGTTCAGCCCAGACGTCTGACCTTTCTTTCCAGACGTCTGAGCTTACTTCCCAGATGTCTGGGTGATCTGGAATAGAATTTCCAGTACCTTAGTTCAGACGCCTGATTTACTGGGTCAGACGTCTGGTTACGGTTCACACGTCTGCCTTGTAATTTCAGACGTTTGGAATCTTTCTAGATTATTTCCAGAGAACAAATCCAGACGCCTGGATTCTAAACCAGACGTCTAGAACTGTGCAATTTTCCTATTTTGGGCTGTTTTGTGTGGATTTCCAATTTTAATCGGTTTTTGTTGATCCGGATAGTTGTTATCACTTATTATCGACTTTGATGACTTCTTTCTTTGGATTTTTGGGAATATTCGTTTGACGGATTTGATATCGATTTGTATGGATTTAATTCACATTCTCGTATGTGAATTTTGGTGATTGATTATTTCTACAATTATTTTTGTGATTTGTCACTTTTAAATACAAAGGTTTCTATACTAGTAGTAAATACTCAAACTCTTTCACAAAAACGATTTCAACACTATTTTTAATACAAAGCTTGTTTTTAAAACCGTTTTCCAATCTATTAGTATATACAAACCTTTACCTCATTCATATGAGAAATCTAATTAAACGGCTTAGCAAAACAAGTGGTATGAAACGCATGCGTTTACTTTGTCGGTTAATCTTAGACTTGTTCGATTGAAATCTTGTGACAATTTTCGAGTGGAAATCTACAATTTGTTCGTAAATATTTAAGTTAAGCCAGTGGTTATGGGACATGAAGCTAAGCTCATTTATTTACTAGCTTAGTGTAATTTACACTTCTTATTGATCAATGGTGATCATTTTATGCTTTAGACTAGCGATGTGCGATGTCTCTTTGTCCGCGTGGGGGACTATACCCCGTTCTGTTGAGCTTCGTCTCATTTTTATGGGCTAGCGACCCATGGTCTTTGGACCGTTCGTGGAGCATTCGGCTCGATAAGTCGGTGCATGGGGTGTATCTTTTTAGGTGCATCGATGTCCGACTAGGCATGGGGTGTATCTTTTTAGGTGCATCGATGTCCGACTAGGCATGGGGCATATTTCTTTAGGTACGTCGATGTTTGACTATACATGGGGCGTATCTTTTTAGGTGCATCGATGTTTGATTATTCATGGGGCGTATCTTTTTAGGTGCGTCGATGTTCGACTATGCATGAGGCGTATCTTTTTAGGTGCGTCGATGTTCGGTTCATGGGATAGCGACCCGTTTGTGATACACATGTTAGTGAGTTTTCATGCTCCCGTTTGTGATAGGCCTCCCCCTTTTTGATTTCTGGATTTCTAGTGGTTGATTTCTAGAATTTGTGTTTCACCAATATTCGTGGATTGCATTGATAAGCTTTATCAATATTTGTGTTTTGGTGAATAAAATAAAGAATACGACATTCTTTTTGGTGTTTGAGAAAATTTGAGATATTGTATGATTTTTGTTGTTATTTGATGTATACTTGTCACAGTATGGCATTATTGTTATCTTACGTTTTTGTGATATCTCTTATCCTATCTCATTTTATATGATATTTATAGCTAGACTGATCCATTTATTATTTTCTTCTTAAATAATACTCGGGTTAGACCGAGGTATTTCAGGTGCTTCTGGTTGACTTCTTATCAGGGTCCGTCACCTGACTTTTGGCTAACTACTTTGGCATAGTAGTTTTTGTTAGTATGCATTTGAGATAGAGACTCCTTGTTGTATACTTATTCTTTTGTGATGTAGTGGATCTAGTTTGACCACTATTTTAATGTACACTCTTATGCGTTATATTCATATCTGTTTCCGCCTTTGTGATATGAATGTCTATGACTGATTTGTGTTATGCTTATTTCTATATTTGTTTCCGAAGTCCTCATAGCCACTGTGTGGTAGCTTTGAGTTTGTATTTGATATGTCGGATTTCCTCTTGAAACGAAATGTAAGTTATATTATCTGACATATCGGTACTCGCACAAAGCAATTACACAGATGGTCGCTCCTCAACAGCCTTATTCTTCGTGCTAGTCGATGGCATTACCCCGTAGCGTCCTTGGCTAGTGTGAGTATAGAGGTGGGGCGTCATAGCTTGGTATCAGAGCCAAACTTCGGAACAATGTAGAATAATTTAGCAAGGATCATTGTCCTAAGTCTTTCTTAGGAATCGTGCCATAGGATTTAATTCGAGTCTTTGTACCGTTCTATCCTATTTCTTTTTATGATGCCTTGTTTTATCAATCAAGTTTGTTTGATATTCATTTTGTGAATAACCTTTTTCCTCTTCTTTCTTTCTTAAAGAAGAGAAATGGTTAGACCAGGCCGTCCCAGCGCCGGTCAATCCAGTGCTACTCCTCAGGATGGAGTATTTATGTCTGCCCAACAGCTCTTAGATCTTGTGAAAAATGCTCTAGCTATCGGACCCATTCCAGAGTCTACTCATCCTAAATCCGGGTTTGCACGCTTGTGCAGAGATTATACCGCTTTGGGTGGAAGGCCATTCAAGGGTTCCAAAAATGTTATAGAAATCCAAGCTTGGCTTAGAACATGCGATCGCATCTTTTCCCGCATGAATCTTATTGATCTACATCGAGTCCAAGTGGCTTCTAGCATGCTCCAGGAGAGAGCATTAGATTGGTATGAGCTTCTGATCTCGGAAATTATTGAAGCGGATCTTACTTGGGAGCAATTCCGGGAAAGGTTCGAGTTAAAATTTGTGCCAGAAGCTAAAAAGGTATCTTTAGCTCGACGCTTTATCGACCTTGTTCAAGGTGAATCCTCTGTGACCGACTATGTTGTATCTTTTGAATCTCTTTCTAAGTATGGGGTCGAGTATATTAATACCCCATTGAAGAAAAATCAGAGATTTTCCTATGGGTTGAATAAGAACCTCAAAAAGCCATTACTTTTGAAATTAGAAGTTTCTTTCGATCAGCTTGTTGATATCGCTCTTCGACTCGAAGAGGCCGATAAAGAAAGTGATGTTGAAGTTGTGGGTGCCAAACAGAACTTCAACAATAACATGAAGAGGCCTATTAAGTTCATAGGTCCCAATCCCAACAAGAAAGGGAAGCAAGAAACTTCGGTAGCAAAGAATCCTACCTCTAGTCGTGGACAATGCTACAATTGTGGTTCTATGGACCACTATGCAAATGAGTGCCCGAAACCCCTTTATTGTCGCTATTGCAAAAGTTTGAGTCATCATATATCTGCGTTTCCCATACTTCAAAGCAAGAAGGAGGGAAAGCTGAATGTTGCGCAAGCCCCTAGTAACACTTCTCTTGGTCAAGGTATTTTCTATTCTTGATGGCACTATTTTATTTCGTGATCTTCCTATTCGAATTTCTTTTGATTCGGGTGCATCTCACTCTTTTATATCGAAATAACTTGTTGATTCTTTTTCTTTAAATATTATGGACTTGATGACTTCACTGAAAATTGCAAATTTGGTTAGTGGACCCGCAACACTCAGTTTGCTTTGTAAAGATGTCGAGATTATTTTATGTGATTATTCTTTCTGAGCCAATTTGCATGTTATGCATTACTTAGGCTTTGGAATTGATTTTTTGGGAAAGGATTGGCTTAATCATTATAAAGCCCATATCATATGTCCTGAGAGGACTATCCATCTTCGACATTCTCAATCTGTTAAGCAGATTTCTATTGTTTTTAATGATTTTGATTTCCAAATTTGGTGGCATCATTTTATTCTTTAAACCCACTTGATGAGGAAAATGTTATTTCTCTCACTTAAGTAGTTTGTGAATTTTCCGGTATTTTTGAGCTTGTCTTAGGATTATCACCTAAGCAATCTATTGAGTGGTGCTAAGGTCTTTTCAGCTCGACCTTGCCACCGGTTTTCATCAGCTACGAGTTGCGGAGGATAGCATTCCACTTACCGCATTCCGCACTCGTTATGATTCTTATGAGTGGTTCGTTATGTCATTCGGTTTGACGAACCCTCCAGCTTATTTCATCCATTTTGTGAATCGAGTATTCTGCGAATATCTCGATGAGTCCATCCTTGTATTTATTGATTATGGATGAAAACAACAATTTAAAATTTGCAAATCTTTTTAATAAGATATTTATAAGTATGATTGGATTTCGTTCTTAAAACGAGCAAAGAATATTTGTAAATTTTATAAGAGACATGTTTATCATATAGAAGATGATTTTGTGTTGTTTTGCCCATTGAGTGCTTTAAGAATTATGGTCGATGCGCTTGATCAACGTTATCGATAGAAATCTCCTAAATGCTATGATGAGACAGTCATACACATTAAGTGTAAATTTTTCTAAAAAGATGAATATATAAAGTTAATTATAATTTTGAATGTCTTAGCTTTTTGGGAAAAAGAATCAATTAAAAGAACTCTTTTCCGATGCTTTTATTCTTGCGATTCCCGAAGGGAACCAAGACTTCACTGTTTGTACCGATGCTAGTCGTATTGATTTGGGTGCCATTCTCTTGCAAAAGGGAATGTGTTACCACATATGCTTCTTGACAATTAAAGCCTGTCGAGACTGGATATGCCATTCATGATCTAGTGCTCGCAGCCATTGTTTTCGCTCTTAGAATTTGGAGTCATTATCTTTTGGGAGAGAAAATTGTTCTCTACACCAATCATAAATCTTTGAAGTATTTATTTTCTCAAAAAGGAACTTAATTTGCGTCAACAACGTTGGCTCGAATTCCTTGCATCTTATGATCTTGATATTTTCTATACTTCCGGAAAGGGAAATCATGTTGCCGATGCCCTTAGTCGAAAGCAACAAGCGGTTGTTTCCATGATGATAACTGAATGGAGTGATCTCGAGACTTTATCCACTTGTGAGATTCGAGATCGTGAATCCAATTCATGTTCATCTCTTGTTTTATGTAGCCTTGGGGCTCATCCTTCTCTTTTAGCATCGCTTATCGTCCTCAATCCGATGGACAAATAGAGCTTGTGAATCAAACTCTTGAGAATCTTCTCCGTGCATGTGTTCTTGATTTTGGTGGAAGTTGGGAAGATCATATTTCTCTTGTTGAGTTTTCTTATAATAATAGCTTCCAATCTAGTATTGGTATGGCATCTTTCGAGGCACTCTACGGAAGGCTATGCCGATTTCCTTCATGTTGGCTTGAATCTGGTTTTAGGTCCAGACTTTATTGGTGTTCATTTGTGTTTCACCTATGAAGGGTGTTGTGCGTTTCAGTTGATCGGTAAAGTTAGCACCTCGATATGTTGGTCCATTTCCCATCACCGAACGTATTGGTTCCATGGCTTATCGCCTTTTATTACCGGCTTAATTTTTTGCTATTCATGACGTTTTCCACGTCTCTCAACTATGGAAATACCTTAGGGATTCCGATTCTATTCTTGAGCCCGGTGTAATTGAAGAAATTGAAGTTTCACCAAATTTAACTTATGAGCAACATTCTATTCGTATCATTACTTCGGAGGTTAAACGCCTTCGAAATAAAGATGTTCTTCTTATGAAAGTTCAATGGTCCTCAAATCCTAAGGATTGCTCTTGGGAATCTTGAGAATTCATCGAGCAAACACATCCGGACTTACTCTTTCGTGCTCTTTATGGTGAACTTTTCATTTCAAAAATTTCTTCTTTTGTGTTGTTATGCCTTAGTATGGTTGTTACCTTTTATCTTCCTCTTAATTATTGCGAGGACGCAATTTCTTTAAGGAGGGGAGTCTGTAACAACCCGCATATTTTACGATTGTATATTTAAATGTTTTATTTAAATATAGCATCATTAATCGGATTAAAGTATGAAATATTACTTTTTGTAAACAGTCGAATTGGGACTCGAGACCACTTCCATTGAGTCCAAAATGGTGTTTACAACTTTTTTGAGTATAAACATCGATATGTTTGGAGTTGAGTAGAATTTTGCTATTTTTCTATTTTGGTCTTTGGGTTTGGGTTTTAGCCCATTAACCCATCTTAATACCCTAACTCAACTCCTCTTCATTCATTTCATTCCTCATTTCCTAACATTCTAGCTCTAGAGAAAAATGAGGGAAAAGATTGGAAATTAGAATTCCAAAACCCTAGTTTGTTTAGGAAATACAAATTCAAGTCCAAAATCAAGGAGAAGCTTAGGTAAGCATCCTCTTCATCTTCTCCATCCCTATCTCTATTCAATTTCAGAAATTTCTAAACCCTAACTTAGGAAATATTTGCTTATTAGCTTAGATTGGAGCTTCTTGAGTTGAAGTTGAAGAGGAATTGTCCTTTCCTTTGTTTTAGAGCTTCTCATTCGTCTCTTTGAGTTTTAAAGGTGAGTTCTTTAACTCACATCTACGTCTATAACTTTCATTGTTGTTAGGTATGAAATCCTAACATTTGTACATGTTCATTTGTTTTTTATTTGAATTGATTTGGTGAATTTTCCAAATTTTGGTGTTTTGGTCCAATTTTATGAAAATCCTACTATGGATGTTTGGACATGATATTTGGGGTGTATCGAAGAGCCTATAAGGCTGGTTGTCACTTGGCATAAATACCTAGTCGTTGTTGCTCATCCGATCGCACCCGAAATGAATTGGCCATCATTGGCCTAGGTTCAATCTTTGCCTGAGCTTCAGTTCAGACGTTTGGTATAAGGATCATACGTCTGAGCCTAAGGAATAAATATTCCAGACGTTCAGCTCAGACGTATGACCTTGCTTTCCAGACGTCTGGGAGATCCAGACGTCTGAGATTACTTCCCAGACATCTGGGTGATCTGGAATAGAATTTCCAGCACCTTAGTTCTGACGTCTGATTTACTGGGTCAGACGTTTGGTTACGGTTCAGACGTCTGCCTTGTAATTTCAGACGTCTGGAATCTTTCTGGATTATTTCCAGAGAACAAATCCAGACGTCTGGATTCTAAACATGACGTCTGGAACTGTGCATTTTGCCTATTTTGGGCTGTTTTGTGTGGATTTCCAATTTTAATCGATTTTTGTTGATCCGGATAATTGTAATCACTTATTATCGACTTTGATGACTTCTTTCTTTGGATTTTTGGGAAATTCGTTTGACGGATTTGATATCGATTTGTATGGATTTAATTCACATTCTCGTATGTGAATTTTTGGTGATTGATTGTTTCTACAATCATTTTTGTGATTTGTCACTTTTAAATACAAAGGTTCCTATACTAGTAGTAAATACTCAAACTCTTTCATTAAAACGATTTCAACACTATTTTTAATACAAAGCTTGTTTTTAAAACCGTTTTCCAATCTATTAGTATATACAAACCTTTACCTCATTCGTATGAGAAATCTAATTAAACGGCTTAGCAAAACAAGTGGTATGAAACGCTTGCGTTTACTTTATCGGTTAATTCTTAGAATTGTTCGATTGAAATCTTGTGACAATTTTCGAGTGGAAATCTACAATTTGTTCGTAAATATTTAAGTTAAGCCAGTGGTTATGGGACATGAAGCTAAACTCATTTATTTACTAGCTTAGTGTAATTTACACTTCTTATTGATCAATGGTGATTATTTTATGATTTAGATTAGCGATGTGCGATGTCTCTTTGCCGCGTGGGGGACTATACCCCGTTCTGTTGAGCTTCGTCTCATTTTTATGGGCTAGCGACCCATGGTCTTTGGACCGTTCGTGGAGCATTCGGCTCGATAAGTCGGTGCATGGGGTGTATATTTTTAGGTGCATCGATGTCCGACTAGGCATGGGGTGTATCTTTTTAGGTGCATCGATGTCCGACTAGGCACTGGGCGTATCTTTTTAGGTACGTCGATGTTCGACTATACATGGGGCGTATCTTTTTAGGTGCATCGATGTTTGATTATGCATGGGGCGTATCTTTTTAGGTGCATCGATGTTTGATTATGCATGGGGCGTATCTTTTTAGGTGCGTCGATGTTCGACTGTGCATGGGGCGTATCTTTTTAGGTGCGTCGATGTTCGGTTCATGGGATAGCGACCCGTTTGTTATACACGTGTTGGTGAGTTTTCATGCTCCCGTTTGTGATAGGCCTCCCCCTTTGTGATTTATGTATTTCTAGTGGTTGATTTCTAGAATTTGTGTTTCACCAATTTTCGTAGATTGCATTGATAAGCTTTATCAATATTTGTGTTTTGGTGAATAATTTAAGAATATGTCATTCTTTTGGTGTTTGAGAATATTTGAGATATTGTATGATTTTTGTTGTTATCTGATGTATACTTGTCACAGTATGGCATTATTGTTATCATACATTTTTGTGATATCTCTTATCCTATCTCATTTTATATGGTATTTATAGCTAGACTGATCCGTTTATTATTTTCTTCTTAAATAATACTCGGGTCAGACCGAGGTATTTCAGGTGCTTCTGGTTGACTTCTTATCAGGGTCCGTCACCTGACTTTTGGCTAACTACTTTGGCATAGTAGTTTTTGTTAGTATACATTTGAGATAGAGACTCCTTGTTGTATACTTATTCTTTTGTGATGTAGTGGATCTAGTTTGACCACTATTTTGATGTACACTCTTATGTGTTATATTCATGTATGTTTCCGCCTTTGTGATATGAATGTCTGTGACTGATTTGTGTTATGCTTATTTCTATATTTGTTTCCGAAGTCCTCATAGCCACTGTGTGGTAGCTTTGAGTTTGTATTTAATATGTCGGATTTCCTCTTCAAACGAAATGTAAGTTATATTATCTGACATATCGGTACTCGCACAAAGCAATTACGCTGATGGTCGCTCCTCAACAGCCTTATTCTTCATGCTAGTCGACGGCATTACCCCATAGTGTCCTTGGCTAGTGTGAGTATAGAGGTAGGGCATCACAACTCTATTCTTTCATATCTCACAGTGGAAGGAATTAAAATATAATTAAGAAAAATAGACATTTTATATAAACATTCTCCAAAATACTTGATTTACAAAATACACTGTTTCCAAATTACAATATAAGTTTATAAACTTCCAAAACAATAAGTAATTTTAATAGAACAACAAAAAAATTTAGAACTCCATAATTGAGCTCCTTTCTTCCCCACACTATAATAAATCACTACTAACCTGTCATCCTGTAATGGGAAAAAATAAAGAGAAGGGGGGTGGTACAGACAAAGTCTGGTGAATGAGTACAAGACTAATAAGATGATTAAGTGCAATTAATTCTAATCTACTTTCAGTGATATAGATTGCATATACTATGTCTATGCATTCCTAAGGTTATATACCTAAGGATAATTATCTAACTCAGTTGGTCAGATATACAGGTCATAACCTCCCACTATCGATCGGCCAAACCAAGATCTACTGTCCCTTATCTTTTCCACTACACCTAGAGAAGGAGAATACGAAATGCACTCTCGCAAAGTGACTCATCGAATGCACCCACGCTCTTCTCTCGATCGTAATGGCAAACTGCCTCTTATTGCCTACTCCGGCGTTCACTGTGTGCAAATCACTGCCAGGACTGGGCTCCCACCTAGTATATTGTCGTGTTTCCTATGGCCACTTATTGTCCAGCTGCGGTGTCCACCAGTACTACGTCATGGAAGAAAGTGTGCCATACTTGTGCCCACCCATACGTAACACTTCCTGGAACTAATGTGAATAAATCGACTTCATCTCACTAAATCCATTTTCTACATGCACCTAATGGACCGCCCAATTACGTTTACAGATTTTCTGGACCTTATCCACTTAGTAAAGTAAATTCGCCCTACAACTCAGATAGGGAATTAACTTCCCTACTCCCTCACACATACATCATGGCCCACTACAGTGCAACATAACACTCATTATTCATCAAAATTTGTTTTACTTAATTAAACCAAAGGATGAGGTTCAAATCATCATTTTTGAATTGTTGTTTGTTCACGCATTGATTATCAAGTTGTACACATATTAGCGAATCCTAACTTTAGTTGAATTATCAGTTTACAATTAAAACTTAACAATTTAGGATTTTTTGTTTAGGATTTACAACTTGATGACATAATAGGTTAACAATTTGTTGTACTTCTAATTTTAAGGTTTTTAGCTTTAAATTTAGAATTTTGACATATTCAATCTAAATTTCCAACATATTCACTTTAGACTTAACATATTAATTTTACATTTATCTAACATATTAAATTCATGTTTCTAACATATTCAATTCATGATTCTAACATATTCAATGATCTATCCATCTCCAATTCAGACAAATATATTCAAATAATTAGATTTAACATCAAATTCCATTTAATTTACAGATCTATAATATACCAATTCAATCTTGGTGTTTCTATGTCTAATCAACTTAAAATAAAATTAAAATTAACTGATTTAACCATTTTATTAGATATGTGCCCACTCACTTTGGTCCTAAGCTTCTGATCCGCCCTCCCAACAACATATTTCCCTTAGATTTTTTTGGACCCCTCTCTAATTGCTAGATCTCCCTTTAGTTTGGCTCTACTTTGATTTGGGGATTGAGATTTGATTTAATTTGGGAATTAGGGTTTAGAGAGATTAGAATTGAGTTTAGATTTTGGTATCACCTTGTTACAATGTTTGAAAACTAGAAATTAGGCTTTGGGTTTAGTATTAAGTTATAGGGGTAATTAAATAATCCTGGACATTAGGTCAACATCAGAAACATCCAAACCATACCCCGTTTACTTCAACCCCATGCACGGAATCTGGGCCATTCTAACGAAGCGGCATTGAACTAAAACCGTTCGATAATTAGGTGTTCGGGTCGACTGCCCATCGTCGATCTAGCCCTATTGAGGGTCGACCTGACCTTATTTTTTTTCTCTTTTTATTTTAATTTCTACTTTAATTTTTATTTAATCTTCTCATTTTAGTAGCTCTCTCATACTAACTCGGATCATGACATGTTATGTATGAAAATTTTCCAGAAAATTATCACGGACCCAATGGTGCAAGTTCCTTAGCCAAATTCGGACAATTGTGAAAATTGTTTACCAATACATCCATAGCATCCATATACATCCATTAACATACATCACTCATACAATGTCCTATTGACATGTTTACAACCATTCCTATCATCCAAAGGTCTCTACGTAAAGGCTATACCACATAAATCCTAATTTCAAAGGTAATCTAAGCTTCTCTAGCTAATATGGTTTGACTAAGGTAACTACCCCACACATGCACTACCATAAATACTTAAGATTCATTAGAGTTATAATCCAAGATCATTCTAACCAAAATAGTATCCACTTAAGGGTTACTTCATCTACGTGCGGTTGCAACGAACACGACCATGCATTATATGTCAGCCTTCCATAAATATTCTTAAGAAAATAACCTTCCTTTGATCCGAGCGAGGTTTGAGAAAAATACTTTTACCCCCTTGCTCAAATCTTACCCAAAAAAATTTCCGATCTTCTTTTGCATGAAAATTTCCTTCGCATTCTCAATGTATGCTATAACAACACCTTTTCTTAACTAAGACCCAAATTCTTGAATTAACTATCCATTCCAGAAATCTTGACTAAATTATCATCTAGGATATCCTCTTTGAAGTTTGGACTTCCAAAAGTTTCTCTTTCTATTCCTTGTTGTTATCCATAAATGAGACCTTATATCAAACATAACCTCTAATCACTTTGTTCCATCTATTTCATTTATACTA
The DNA here is from genome assembly GCA_030737815.1 of Allium fistulosum. Classification (NCBI taxonomy): domain Eukaryota; kingdom Viridiplantae; phylum Streptophyta; class Magnoliopsida; order Asparagales; family Amaryllidaceae; genus Allium; species Allium fistulosum. The sequence goes on from CM060904.1 coordinate 1,085,347,184, forward strand.
TGGTTGGTACAAACTAATATGGAATGGTGCTTTGCCATCTTAATCCAGCAAATATTCTGACCATTAGTTTTGTTTATATTAGGGATTTCTGCATTATAATGCATCAGAACTACATCTTTCTCCAAAAGGAAATGTGAACACTGTAACTTTCCATAAATTATCTAAAAATGGATTTGTGTCATGTTTGGAATTACAAGAAATTATATTTTCTACTAATATTGAAATAGACAATACAAAATACAGTGACCATCCCTATTTTGTACATTCCTTTCTTTTGGGGTACATTTCTTGTTATTTCAAACGATGCACTTTTATACCCAAACTAGATAATTTACGGAAACTTACATTGCTACACTCTTCATTCCAATGAATTAAAATGCTACTTAAATCTCACTCCATTTTATTACAACTTTCAATTATGTCCACTGACATATCTTAATTAACAAACAACTTGGAATTTCCATACAATTTTTTTAATGAAACTTCTCATGAATTGATGGACTACTTCCCTCTTATTTTCCGTATTCAAGTAAGCACAATACTTAACCCTAATATTCCAAGACTTACATTGAGGCATACATGGAACTCAACTACTATGATACAAATCCAATATCACATATAAAACACATACTTTTTCATTTTTGTCCACCTAGCCTGCCCATGGCCATTAGGTGAACAACACAATACCTGTACTGCCCATAGCCTACATGTATTCTGTCCTTACATACATGGTACTCTGCTATAATGCACAGCTTACTCTTACCGTTCCATTCACATTGCCTAATGTAATCAAGGAAATGCTGATTTGTCAGTTAACACCTAAGTATTGAAGTAGATCTTCCTTGTCCCTTTTTTACATTTCAAACCGAAAAACTTCTCATTTTACCTTTTATTTTAGTCTCAACATTTCAATGCTTCTAAACTTCATTATCAACTTAATCCTTGTAGGGTGTGTAATCCTATTCATCTAACTCCAATTTAACTCTTTTCTTTTAAATTTAAGTGATAATCATTACACATTTACCATACCTTTTTAATCAAAATCTTTTATTTTAACATCGTTTACACAAAACTAATAAGTCTTTAAAACTGTAAAGTCCTCTTTTCAATTTTACCATGTTAAATCAAAACCTTTGATTTTACCATTTCCACAAATCTAGTAAGTTGCCGAAAACTTTAAAATCTTTCATTCATTTTAACTAAAATTTCCTTATACTAGAACCATGACATTCTCTTAAATTATCAAAAATGATTAAAATTAACTTAACAAAAATGTACACAAAAACATATCTTTCTTAAATATTCTTTTGTAAATAAGAGATTTTCCCAAAATCTTATTTTTAAAGGTACTGTAATAATTTTAACTTATTATTATTATTTTAGGGTATAACAGAATTAAAAACATATATTAAATATTTTCAAATACATAACCATTTCTTAATCACAAAACGAGTTCAAAAGTAGCGTCTTACAAACTTTTCAAAATTTTCCACAAGTTCTATTGTTAACATCGGGGGTAAGTGCAATAGTGCACATAAATGATAAAACAAAAGTTCTAAAACAGTTATTGGAAAATATCTTTTCACAAATTTCTCAACTTTTTATTTCTTACCCTAAAGTTTTTTTTTGGACTATTTATATAAAACCATAAATCAACTCTCTTTTCTTTCTTTTTTCTTAAAAATTTCATTTGAAAAGCACCGTGCACATAGAAGACGAGTGTAATAATGTTCCTAAAAGACAAAACAAAAGATTTATAACAATTATTGAAAATTTGGTTTTTGTCAAATTCTTTTAATCTCACTTTTTAAACAATTTTTATATAGTTTGTCTGATTATTTTATAGAGAATCATAAACTAACTAACCTTTTCTTTTTGAAATATCAAACGCCTACCGTTTCACATCTTAAAAAAAAATTCACTGTTTTATCACTTAAATTGGAGCAAACAATAGCGACCTAATTACACTAGCCTATAAATACATAACAATGCCCTAAGTGCATAAGGTTTTGGTCTTATTCTCTCTTTTAAAAAAATGGCCAACTCAAGTTCACTTTTCAATTTAGTGTCTAACTTCAATATGAAAAATGCTTCACTCGTACTTTAAGTGAATATGAGTTCTTGTAACTATTACCAATATGAAAATAGGATTTGTACTTTAACTGGAGAAATTTGCCTTAAATGGAAAACTTCCTACATACCCCCTTATGCTATCAATATCATGTTCCTATTATATGTGTATAATATTACTAATCATCTTTACTCACCCTTAAATCCATAATTTACTTGTTACTTCTAGTTGGTCAGAAAACCTCTACTAGCTTTTCTAGAGCCATTCCTCTCAAATTTATACTCATTCTTACTATATCCGATTAGGAATTATTTTCAACTTTCCTAAAGGTAGTATAGACACATAAAGAGAATTACGATATATATAGATAGAATCTTTGAAAATCTTTTTGAAAACTTTTATCTATATATACATGTATATTTTCAAAACCCAATTTTGAAAGTTTTTGGAAAACCTCTCAACGTGCCTAATACCTAAGGAATCCTAAACATATGCTCTGATACCAAATGTAATAGCTCGCATTTTCAACATGAATCATGTCGGGAAATACAAGCTGTTGGGATTTTCAATTATAGAGCATAATTATAAGGGTGGAGTTCTAAGACATTCTACACTTTCAGATCTCACAGCGAGAGAAATTAAAATATAAATATGAAAATAGACATTTCATAAAAACATTCTCCAAAATACTTGATTTACAAAATACAGTGTTTTCAGATTACAATATAAGTTTACAGACTTCCAAAAAAATAAGTAACTATAAGAGAACAACAGAAAATATTAGAACTCCATCATTGAGCTCCTTTCTTCCCCATGCTATAACAAATCACCGCTAACCTATCATCCTATGGTAGGGGAAAATGAAGAGAAGGGAGTGGGTCAAACAAAAGTTTAGTGAATGAGAACAAGACTAATAAGATGATTAACTACAATTAGTTCTAAATCTACTCTAAGTGATATAGAGTGCATTACCGTGTCTGTGCATTCCTAAGGTCATGTACCTAAGGATAAATATCAAACTCAATGGGTCAGATCATATGGTCATAACCTCCCATTATCGATCGACCAAAGCGGGATCTACTATCCCTCATCTACTCCACTATGCCTGAAGAGGGAGAACACTAAATGCACTCTCACAAAGTGACTCATCGAATTCACCCAGGCTCATCTCTTGATCGTAGTGGAAAACTGCCTCTTAATGCCTACTCCAGTATTCACCATATGAGAATCACATCAAGGACCGAGCTCCTACCTAGTATCATCGTATTTCCTATGACCACTTATTGTCAAGCACCAACGTCTACCGGTACCACATTGCGCAAGAAGTGCCATACCTTAATTTTCTGTTAGGACCGGGCCCCCTCAGGAAGTGTTCCCGCCAGTGCTGCCCACACCCATACATAACACTTCCTTGAACTAATACAAATAAATTACCCTCATCTCACTAAATCCAATTCCTATATCTGCCTAACGGACCGCCCAATTGCCTACATATACAGATCTTCTGGATCTTATCCACTTAGCAAAGTAAATTCCCCTAAAACGTAGATAAGGAACTAACTTCCCTACTCCCTCACACATACATCATGGCCCAAAACGGTGCAACGTACCATTCATTATTTCTCAAAATTTCTTTTACTTAATTGAGCCAAAGAACGAGGTTCAAATCATCATTTTTGAATTGTTGTTTGTTCACGCTTTGATTATCAAGTTGTACACATATTAGTGAATCCTAACTTCAGTCTAGTTATCAATTTACAATTGGACATGACAATTTAGGATTTGTTGTTTAGGGTTTACAACTTGATAATATAGGTTAACAATTTGCTATACTTTCAGTTTTAAGGTTTTTAGCTTTAAATTTAGAATTTTGGCATATTCAATCTAAATTTCCAACATATTCACTTTAACTTAGCATACTAAATTTACATTTATCTAACATATTCAATTCATGTTTCTAATATGTTCACTTTATGTTTCTAACATCAATAACCTATCCATTTCCAATTTAGATTAATATATCCAATTCGTGCATATTATTCTGATCCATACGCATGTTCAATTAATTATCCAATTTGTGCCTATTACTCTCATCCATACACATGTTCAATTAATTATCCGATTTGTGCCTATTATTCTAATCCATACGCATGTTCAATAACCAACATATTCAATTCAGATCATATATAAAAGTCATAATTCTAACATATTGAACTTAAATAAAAGGGTTTACAGTTTAACATATTCGAATAATTAGATTTAACGTCAAATTCTATTTAACTTACAGATCTATAATTTAACAATTTAATTTAGGTGTTTCTAGGTCTAGTCAACTTCAAAATAAAATTAATTGATTTAACCATTTTTATTAGATCTATGCCCAATTACCTCGGTGCTAATCTTCAAATCTGCCCTCCCAACGACATATTTCCCTTAGATCTTCTTGGACTCCTCTCTGATTGCTAGATCTCCTTTTAATTTGGCTCTATATTGATTTGGGGTTTAATTAGGGAATTAGGGTTTAGAGAGAGATTAGAGTTGTGTTTAGATTTCGGCAGTACCTTGTTATGGTGTTTGAATTAGGTTTAGTATTAATTTATAGGGGTAATCAACTAACCTTAGCCATTAGATCAATATCAGAAACATCCAAACAATACCCCGTTTACTTGATCCCTTTGCATGAAATCTGAACCTTCCAAACGAAGCGATATAGAACTAAAACCGCTTGATAAATAGGTGTTCGGGTTGACCACCCCTCTCTATTTTTATTTTTATTTCTACTTTAATTTTTATTTAATCTTCTCGTTTCCATAGCTCTCTCATAATAATTCGGATCGTGACAAGTTATATAAGAAAATTGTCCAAAATATCACCACGGATCCAATGGTGCAAGTCCCGTAGCCAAATTCAGACAATCGTGAAAATTTTGATTTTATGTCCTTGTTTAATCTAAAATTTAAGTTCTCATATTTAATTCAGAAAAATTTCGGGATGTTACATTGGTAGACCGAGCAATTGCCCGATGGTATAAATAAATCAAAGTCACGAATTTTGAAGTCCAATATAAGAAATCCGATGAATGCCCCCAAGGAAAAGCCTGGAGGAAAGAGAGGTCGTCGTAAGTAGTTTTTTGAAGAAGAGAATGTTATAACCTCCGTAAATGAATTACCATCTTTTGAAGGCATAGAAACTTCATGATGGAACTTATTGTTATGCCTTAGTTTTAAGTCCAGATCTTCAAAGATAAATCTTGCATTGGCCTAAATATGATAGATATATTCCATTCATTTGGTGAATGACTTAGGCTTGTCATAAGAATTTTTCTGAAAAGAAAGAGACAATGGATTTAATGTTGTATTAAATAAATTGTAAAAAGTCTATTTCTTAATAAACTCAGGAAGTTCCCCCCTTTTAATCATCTTCTCGATCGCACAAGATAGTTTCCGGCATTCGTCGCAACTATGTCCATTTGCGAGATGACAGAGGCAATATTTCTCTCCCTTTGGACTTTCTCTTTTTGATTAGGGTAATTAGGGTGGGAAAGCCTTTTATTAGTCTTTCAAAAGATTTGGGATAGGCTTTGGTTGAGTGGCATTAGAATGCTATTTCTCTTGAGCTTCTTCTGGGGTTCATTAATTGTAGTAGCTAGAAGAGGACTTTTAGTAGGCTGGGTAGGATCTTTGTATGCCATCAGTTTGACACTCGTATCTTGAATTTCATCATTCATTACTTTGAGCATTTTCCATTACTGGGAAGATTCTTCAAGTGACAGATGGAGATACCCCAAAAACTATCTTATCAGCAGAGACTAAAGTTCATAGACAATGTCATATTCCCCACCCCTTTCTTTTTCGGTCATTAAGGGAACGAGATGCTCATTATTATCTTCTTCAATGAGCTAAATTTGAAGGTTCATTGGTAATTCTAGGTTGCATTTTGTAATATTACTTTCGTTGCTGGAATTCGAAATATCTGAAAGGTAAGAGCCGCTATCTCGAGAGAGAGTGAAAATAATGGATGAGATTTGATCCTTCCTTCTAGCGCCAAAAATGTTAGTGTGATTGTCATCAAACACTAACACCCTAAAGTTCAAAGGTCAAGCTTCAAACATGAAGTATTTTGTATACTTCAATATTTATTAACCGAAGGTTTGAGATAGTTGTATGAGATTTTGTCAAAATTCATAATGATAGAGCCAAAGTAAATAAGAATCAAGCTAAACCGTGACTAAATGTTGTAAACAACCTGAACGTAAAGATATTGAAAGTAAAGACATCGAGAATTTATAGCGCTTCGGGTTGAAAGTCCCTACGTCCAGTATCCTTTTCCTATTTAGAGATCTTCTATATAGTCGAGAGGCTGTTACAACGTTGTGTTGGCCAATTCCATCATTAATGTGTTTTTATTTGATCTCTAATATAGAAAAGTACAATTTATGTAGTATCTGAACTATGAAAGTGCCAAAAAATGTCTTTGATTTGTTAGGATCAACTCCTATTTATAAGCATCTTGTTGTGCAATCATTGATGGAGTGCTTTCTTCTTGGATTGATGATTGGACCCGTCTATAGGGCTAAAATTGGAAGACGTGTTGATATCTGGATGGCTCATCACTTGACATGGATTGTTGATCTAGCCTTATGTATATAGCTTTTGGTATGTGGCAATCCATATATGCAGCTTATACTTTGCATTATCTGAGTCATTAATGCTTCTATGGGCTATATTAGCCATTGGTTACGGTTGCCTTATGGTCATTCTTTGGCTTTAGAGTCAGTTTACTACTGCAATTTATGGGAAGCTTAATATAGAGCATAGTTTATATGGTTTTAAATGGAATATAAATGAGCAAAAATTATGGTATAAAAATTTATTACTTTGGCCTAGTTGTATTTTGTCAAATCGTCTTTATTCACACGATGCATGAACTATCCTCCCTATAGTCATATTTTCACTCAATGGAATTCCTATGAACTTTCGGCTATATTTCATAACTTTGGAGTAAGCATTATTAACAGATATTTTAGCTTTTAATTTATTTTTGGAAGAAACAGTGGCTTCTATCGGGTTGACACTATTCTCGTAAACTGAATTCTTCCTTTTATTAATAATATTCAAACTAGGATAGTATAATTATATCGAGTCCCACTAGTCTCCTCTCATACACCCTTCACAATTTTTGGTGGGGAACCTAAATAATAAGTGTTTTGTTGAGACATGCCCATCGATGACATTTAGAGCTAGCCTCCCAAAGAAGGCATTATAAACCGAAGGTACATTTATGATAATAAACATTGTTTCAAAAAATTTAAAGTACGATCCAAACCCGGCTTTCAGTATGAGACTACACTTCCTGAGAGGGTGACTCCTCCATCATTGAAGCCATAAATGGGCGTTTGACTGGTTTGAGTACACTCTCGGGCAGTCCCGTTTTGTCAAATGCGTGCTTAAAAATGATATTCACAACACCTCTTTTATCCACCATAATCTTAGATACCTCCAAAAGACCAAGTTAAATAGTGATCACGTAGGTGTCATTGTGAGGATGGCAGACACCCTGCTTATAAAGATCCCTAAATGTAATCTTAGGCTCAGATTTTCTCATTTTTTCAAATCTTCCCATCTCAAACATATTTTCTTTTGCCCTTCAAGCTTTGTTGATATACCTCTTCGAGCAACTGTTGCTGGAATCGGCCATGTGTAGGCCTTCTAAGATAACATTAATAAAATTCTAAGGTGCCGGCAATGTTCTTGACACTTATCCTACTTGTGTGTATTTTCCAATTTGGTTGATGAGATGCCCCTTGCACATTTTTGGTCATTAGAAATTCTTTAAGGTTTTCGACCCTTACAAGCTTGTTAAAAAAGTTCTTCAAGAATGTACACTCTTCCATTTGGTGTCCATTCTGCCTATAATAGGAGCAATATTGACCCCCTCGGTTGGACTTTGGTTAACCAAACTTCCTTGATGGTAGATATGATATCCTATCTTGGGTCAGTTCTTATATATGAGTATATGAATGGGTTAAGGGGAGAGTTTCCATAGCATGAAACTCTCATTTCAGTTTCTTTGATGGAGTGAAGTTTTGACCCTCATCTATGCACTCCTAAATTTTATCCAAAGCTTTCTTTGATTCTTCAATCCATATTTTCCCTAGGATCTGAAAAGGAATTCATTCCAAGATGTACATTCTTGTCTTATTAAATGGTTTCAAAATGAGATGTTCTTTCACAAACAGGAATATTAATTATTGGTTTCAACTCATCTGACATGCCTTTGATTTTAGCAGAAATGTCATTAAACCATCGACGGTAGTATTTAAGGGGTTCCCCACTCCTTTGTTGGATATTAACAAGTAGACTCACCTTAGCCCAGATGTCACTCAAAGAGAAAAATTGAATTATCAAATTTGTGGTTAACTGATCCCAAGAATGGACCAGATCTGGAGGATAATTCTGGAACCATTTCAGCGTTGGCTTAGAGAAAGTGGTCGGCAAGAATCTACACTTAATTTCATTAGAGGCTCAAATGACCTGCTATATATCATACAAAGTAATGTGACCTTCAAGATTGGTTGATCCATTATAAGATGGTTTTAAGGTTCGAAATCCCATGGACCCTGGAGCCCTCATAATTTTAATGGAAAACAATTGAATATTTTTTGTTTTCGTTCCACATAAGAACCAGATTTTTCTTCTTGAAATTTCTACACTTATTTAGACAACTTTAGCAACAATTTTCCATATTTCGGTCACCGTCGAGATGTACATGGTCAGTGTGACAACCCACTTTGTGGAAACCCAAAAAATTTCGCCATCGAATGACAGTGACCAAACTCAACTTAAGTGCTAAAAAACAGGCTACACATGGTTAATTTAAAGTTTTATTATTTATATAATTAATTTAACTGTGGTGTAACGCCAGTATCTCACATGAAATGACAATATATAATATACACAGATACATAACCATAACATGATATACATACATGAGACATAGCAATACGGAAGCAATTGATAGGAATAGTAACGGTCAGAATACATCGACTCCATACATGTGGAGTACCAAATATAATGTCTGATAGTACTTGTCTCGTACGTATAAACACAAGTTTGTCATGTATTACAAAATATACATCTAAATGTATAAAAAATATCGCCATCCTGCTCCAATCCAAAATAATCCAATCTTGAGCTATCCCCAAAAACTATCTGCCTCTCCGCCTACTCAATTGAGTATCCGAGAGTGTCATAAAATAAATAGAGACAAAACACGTGTTAGGCTTAAAGCTTGGTACGAGGGGAAAAATCTCAAAATATTTTATATGAAATTAATAAATACATAACTGACTATAGTAAAGATAAGGGTATATTATTAATCTTGTACCTCAATATATTATTCACATGCAATCAATGAGTCAACACAAATAATATAATGTGACTAGCTCATAATAACATCCTATTAAAAAGATAGCCCAATACACAAATGTGGATGACATAGATATCATAATATAGGTCTACAACAATATAACATACGCCAAATGGTGTGTGTCATATTGTTTCTATTATTTCTGATGAGTGGAGTCTGAGGTGGACATCCATCGTGATCCAATGATTCCCATCGAGGGTTCAAAATAAATAGAGTCGGTACCTAATCGTACCATAGACCGCGAGCCATATCTAGTGTGATGGAACTCGTGTAGATCTCATCATCCCCTATATCGAGCTTAAGTGATATATGAGCTACTCTATTTACTTGAAACCTATGTAGGTCTCACCATACCTCATATCGAGCATAAGTGATATGTTACCCATTCGTAGATGATCATCATCATCTCCCTCTTATTAGCCATCAAGGATTTCTTATTAAATTCATGTCATGTGTCTTCAAAAGAGAACGATGGTGTGTCCCGTATAGTATGCCATCGGGAACCATAAAGGAACAACGAGGTCGTACAATATCACATAGCGCACATGTATATCCCAAAAGAGCACAATATAACATTACCATCTCATCGTTGGAATGCCATGCAAAAGCATCTCAACATCACCCCAACTATTCCCTGGAGTTGCTCAAGCGAAAGGGGTTTTGGTCCAGAGTAAAGTCCTCTGGATCCGGGCCTAATTGCCCAACTGAGTCGCCAACCGATGGATCGGTTAGCACTCACCGGTCCACCAGTTGGTGATCGAACTGGGCAATTCAAGCCCAGTTCAGAGCACCCTAGGCTCCGTTTCGCATGTCATCTCTACCCCACGTTCTCCAATAAGCCAACCACTTTCCCTGCCACCTCGGCCTGGCTGCACGCTCGGATTTCGGTGTCGTTTACTCTAGTATCTGGCTCGGTTCCCTAAAGTGCTAATTTATATTTACGTCGCCACAAATCCTTCTTAGTTCGTTTAGCTACCGAATCGCGATTACGCACTTTCACTAACTCGACTACACCATACAACATCGTGCCAAGTGTGTACAAACACATCCAAATACACCATATACACATGTACACTTATTCATATATAATTCAATACTATTCCTTATGTTTTCTTAAAAATATTTAGTTTTCCAAATAAACTCTTTATATTTTGATTCTAACTTTCATGAACATTTTATACATATATAATCACTCACTTTTGCTTCTTAATTTCATTTATAAAGTATAAAATCATTTTATTTAATAAATACTTTACATACAACAATGTATCAATAAATAATTTAAAATATCACACAAGCAACAATAATTCCTACAATCCACAACCAAATACTACATTAATTAAGCAATCTATTTACCGTTTCCAAACAATTTATATACCATCCATTTAATTTATATTCAAATTCTCAAATTCATGACTCTTCATTGAAATTCATAACTTCTATAAACATGTTATATAATTCCCACATAAATTTTGTAAAATCATATATTCATTTATTCATCATTCCATAACTTCCTATTTATTTCTTCATTTAATTAGCAATTTGAGCCCTAAATGCCTACTAACTTTCTTAAATCACTAACATAAATCTCCAAGTTTTTAGTGTATAATCAAGTTTAGCATACTCATATAAGCTCAATGAAGCTACATGCAACGTCTTAACGAGAAGAGATTCTCTTTTCCCCAACATTATGGAAGGGCGGGAGGTGGTGCATACCGAGTTGGTGGCACCAACTCCTTTGGGTTTCAGCACCATAAGTTATTATGGCCTACGCATAGTTGGTATTTTGTTTTATCCGACCTTAGGGCAGAAGGCCTAAGATAAGGCGACATATCCCTTATCCCTCTTATGGCCTAAGATAAGGTGTCGTATCCCTAATCTAGCTTCATTCAATAAATCACAAAATCTAAATAAATAGAAATAAACTCAATAATAAATACAGGAGCATTCCCACTCACCTTGTTAAGAAGAGGAAACAAGAAAATCCATAAAAACCCCTCTTTTGCTTCTCTTGAAAAAAATTATGAAGCCCTCCTCTTCAAATCAAGCTCCAGGGTGGACAAGGTTCGTAGCTCTTTCTCTAATTAGAATTATAGTGATTTTTATTTGATTTTAGGGAATTTATTTTGGCTTGTATAGGTGGATTTAGGGTTAGCTTTAGGTGAGAGTGAGTTTAAGAGTGTTTTAAAAAAACGTAAAATATAAGCCCTAAAATTTAGCTAAGTACAACTTTCCTCTTTTTTCACAAAAACACTCTTCACCGCTCAAAATTATGAACATGAAACATATCGAAGCTTATACTCATCCAAATTCGGGACGCCATTCTAGACTCAACGGGGCTATCCGTGGATTCTAATTCCAACATATGCAAAAGTTGAATATTTCACCTCCCCGTAGATTATAATTTTAACTGAATAAAATTTACAATTAAATTCTCAGTACTCAAAAGAGCAGGTTGTTACATTCTCCCCTCCTTAAAAAGGATTTCGCCCTTGAAACCTCAAAGTATAGAGAATCAATTACCAACCCTTGTGAGTTTTATTCGGTTCAAGACGCCATTCTAGACTAGGTTGACAACTTTTCCTAAGCTTCCTAGTTTCTCTATCGACTATACGAATAGGTCCACGCTGTCTAGAAACATCGGGGTCAACATCTACCTCCACTAACTGGCTCGGCTCGATGACAACTCCTGAATCGTGCATATACTTTTGCAGATGTGAAACATGAAACACATTATGCACCCTAGAAATCTTTTTGGGTAGATCAACCCGATAAGGTAAAGTTCCAATCCTCTTAGTAATGGGAAAAGGTCAAACAATTCTCGGTGCAAGCTTCCTCGAACCACCAAACCTTGTAACATGCTTCAATGGAGATACTTTCACAAAGACCATATCTCCCACCGATTATAATTTTAATTAAATGAATTTTACAATTAAATTCTCGGTACGTAAATGCGCGGGTTGTTACAATCAGTAGGTTCAATAATAATGATTTGGCTTTCGGTAAAGACCTTAACAATCCCACCAAACCTTATCCTTTCAGAGCTTAATGTCCGGATTTATCATTCACCAGGGTTATGGTCAACCACCGGGGGCTTGCTTTCCTCATCAATGATAATGTTAGTGAGATTTTTCATCTTACAACAACAGATTTCTAGTAGGGCGATTATACCACCGATTACCCTATTAGTTGTGCATTAACAAATTTAAGTAATATTAAATTTATCTTTAATGTAACAATTATGCTGCGGTGTGCTTACACTGTTATGAAGAAACACTTTTACTATTTGTTAAAATACCTAAGTTGTTTTTAGTACCAAATTTAGAAAAAATAAAAGTTAAGCAGAATCTACTAAAAGCAGAAAATGATAAGTGAAGTAAAGGACACAGAAATTTACGTGGTTCATATTTCATAAAATTCTACTTCCATGGGTCAAATCCTTTATTATCTTTCTTCTTCCTCATACAAATACTTTTAATGGCAGAGTACATGAATACAAGGTAAATTTTCAAAGAATTAATCAAAAGTCCTTTTCTCTGCTGTAGTATTTTTCTATTTATAGTATTATGAAGTCACCATGGATTGTCAATTTCCTTTTCCAACCTTCTCTTCACCTTCATCCAATTATCCTATGTGTCATTCATCCTTCCTTTGTCGATTTTCCATCAGATTGTTGAGGTGGCTAAGAGAATTTGGCAATTGCAATTGGGAGAATTTGAGTCGAAAGAGGGATTTTTGAAATTTGAATCCTTAGGTGGGAGATTTGAATTTTGGATGTGTTTTCCAGACTATCTCTTGTGTTCAACTTGTGGGGTGCACTCTTGTTATTCGGAGCGCCTTGGGTTGATCTGATCTATCCTTTTAAAGGAGACATGTTAGTTTTTCTAAATGAGATGAAGTCCGTTTTTTTATGGAAACGAGGAACTCTTATTGGAATTACAATACAGCCCTCCCATCTATATAGATGGTGTTTTGCAAGTGCGGTGCAGTCGTCTCATGCAAACTGATGGCTTAAGAAAATTGTGGTGCGGTTTTTAAGTTGAGCTTATGAGATTGTCCTTCCTAAGGTAGGGATGCAATCATTGGAGAAGTTGGTGCTACTGTCCCTTATGGAAATTAGGCGCAGTCCGTATGTAGAATCCAGGGTGCTCTTCTTGGAGCACAGTCTTAGAAGAATGGGTTTGGTTTCAAAGCTGCAACACAGTTCCTTGAAGGGGGAATATGTGTCTGCTATTTTAGGATTATGGCGCACTTCTTTGAAATTGGAGTATGCACTGCTGTTTCAGGATTGTGGTGTAGTCCTTTGAAGGAGGAGTATGTGCTGCTTGTTGACGCTTTGATAATATTTTCTTTTGGTTTAGATTTGCGGTTACTTGCATGTGCAGCCTCGTCCTTTAGTTCGCATCTCCCGTTATCACAATTTTCATCTAATGCGCAATTTCTTCATGTGGTTGCAGTGTAAGACCTACGCTACATGTTTTAGGAGAAAATGAGTGTAACATTTTCCCCTCAAGTTTGCGGTAATGCATGTTAGCGTGGACTTGCACTATTCGTTCCCATTTTGTTTTTGTCATATCATTTACTTTGCATTTAATGTTTCTTTACACATGTCCTAGGTTGACGGGCTACTTTTCTGCCCGTTACAAATCATCTTTTCAGGAAATCTTTCATGTTTTGTGTGTGTGTATTTGTCATTATTACAATCGAACGACTGTTAGTCTTGTGTCGTTTGGACTCTACGGCCTAGATTTCCTTGGTCATAGTTCACATAAATTCCTTTTTTTTTCATTTGATCTTTTTACTCATTTTAGAAACTTAGAGAGAACTTCTTCTTTTGTAATTTCTTTATTCCCACATTGTTCTTCCTTCTTCGACCATCGTTCCATAACTTATAAGTTGGAATTTTTCTCACTTTTTTTATTTTCGTCGCTGCCTATATCATTGTGTTTATGATTTTCTCCACCTACTCTATTCTTTTTCGCCGTTTTTTTTTTTCATCATACAATTCAAAGACGCCCTAATTATGTTTGTGAAATGCATATTTATGTGTCATTTCCTTCATTCGTGGTTTCGATAAATTTTTAATTGATTTGACTGATCAGTGATAACGAGGATTAGTTTATTCATTTTCTTTGTTAGTCTTCCATCGATGTACGGTGCACTTTTCAATCCTTGACTTATTACTTTATCTTGTCTTCCCATCATTTTTTTATATTCTTCATTTTTCTCTGTTTCGTTACTTATGGCTCCGATGATCTTCCATCTGTATCGGAACGACGTTCGGCCTACTTTCTTTATCTGTTATTGGTGATTCATGAAGGAAATCCCAACTCCTATTGATCGCAACTCCTTTTGATCGCATTCACATGCCTCTAGAGGGTTTTATATCTATTATAGTGGAGCACATTTGCAATGGACTTTGCCTCCCTCCACATCTTCTTATAAGAGAATGGTTGGCATATATCAATGTATGGCTAATTCAATTATCCCTGCTTTCTTATTATCTTCTCATGACCACTATTATCTTGTATGTCGAACACTTGACCATGCTACTTGTCGAGAGTTGTTATTCTTATATTCAATCAAGGAAAATGCAGCGTCGGGATGTAAATCATTCTATTACGTTCAGGCCCTAAAGTTCATTCTCTCTATATCTCCTCACAAAACTCCAAAATGGGTCAATCAATTCTTCTACATCTCTAATCGTAACAATTTTATTTCATCCTTTAGGTGCACTGGTGCTAGTCTTGCTACCCTTTTTCTTGAACTGGTGATTTTTTTTACGTACCACTAATTTATGGTCACCTTCTTCTTCTTCTTTTTAATTAAACGTCCTTGTCACCTCACTGCAGGAGAGCAGGACTCGTTCGAAGTACGCAGGACTATGATTCTTGGTTTGAACAAGGAGGATCATAAACGTTCAAATACTTTTATGAAGGTCGTACTGCGTAACTATGACTTCCTGACCTCCCAGCACTATTTCTCTCATTCAACGTTTATTTGTGAACCAATTAACCCCGCTCTAGAAGGTACATGCAACACTTTTATGAATAAACTACCACGTTTGTGGTATGCCTTATTTGTTGTTTTTCGTTTACTGGATCGGTATTTACTTTCTTCTTGTTGATGTAGGATATATTATGCACTGACCTTCCTTTTCTCTCTTCCTTTTGGGGTACAATGTCAGAGCTTTTTGCCGCTTTTAAACTTATGTCCACAACCAGTTACAAAAAGAGACGCCTTCCCCTTAAAGATCATAATAAAGGTGAGGTTCTTGCAGGGAGTTCTATTCTTCCACCTCCTTTCACTTGCAAAGTTGGCTCTGTCTTGGAGATACAGCCGATCTGCTCTTCTTCTCCTCGAGTTTTGGATCTCCCTATGGAACGGGCTATATCTAGTTTAGCTAAACAGATGGGGCGGTTGATGCTTGAAGACACATCCACCTTTAACTCATTCTTGTTTCCTCAGCTACCCATGCCTACCCCCGAGGCCTCTTCTACCGAGCTCTTCCAAAACATTCATAAGAGCATGTTTTATGCAACAATTGGAAATTCCCCATATGCATTTTTAATTTGAATGTTTATGGTTTATTCTAATCGCTTGTTTGTTTGCATAGGGTGGTGCTTTAGTTATGGAGATGCAGCGGCGCACTAAAACTATTGAGTCGGTCTTGACTAGCTCCCAGGCTGAGGTTGAAATTTATAAGAAAGAGCTGGGCGAGCTTAAAGAAAAATATGCTGACCTTGAATCTCGCTTGAAAAAAGTTGAAGATGGTTCAACATAACTTGGGGAAGACCTAGCCAATAACCAAAAGCCACTGACCGAATATAAGGAAAGTGAGAAACATTTGAAGGATAAGCTGGTACAGACCATCAAGGATTTCGAGAACACAACTTATAATGTTATTTGCTAAATTTATGCTCAAGTAAAAAGAGTAGATTTTTGCTGATTGCCGGATGATCCTGAGGTTGAGGTGTACTTTGGGTTCTTAGCCTACAAAGCGGTTACCAAGAAAGCACAAGAACATTATCGTCGTCTTCGGTTCAAGGAACGAAATAGAGCTAGTTCCTTGATCGCAGTCTTAAGCTCTTCCAAAGACCTAAATATGGATGAGGCTTCTCGCAGTGGGTTCTGTGTTGACACCAGCCTTGATGCCCGTGCCCTCAACACAGATAAAGTAAACGCCTGAAGTCTTGTTTTCAACATTTTATTGGCCATTTTTTTGAGAAGTTTGTGACTATATTTTTTTTACTGTGGTTGCACATGTTATCTTGTACATAGATATGATTAGTTGACTATGATTTGGTTTATGTGCTTATTTATAATGATGAACTACAATGCTTATTCATTTCAATTACTGCATGCCTTGTTTTGAAGTGTTTTGATCCTCTTTATAAGTTTTGATTTTGCATTTAATTCTTGTTTTCTTTTTAGGAAGGAATGGATAATGTTGATAAGTCTCTTTTATTAAAGCCTCCCGAGACTAGTGTATTGATTTTAGACTCAATGGAACATGTTAAGAAAATGGAAAAATAAGCAGTAAAGAGGTTAACAAAGAGGTCGGTTTTTGTTCAAAGGAAAGAAACCGAGCTTGAGAAATCCACCGTTATGCTAAGGAGAGAGTCCCAAGATTTGGTATTCAGGATTGCTAAAGTGATTCAATAATTCGTGGGTTGGTACTACATCGATGGGGGTCCATACTAAGGCATGAACTATTGCCGCTAAGTCATCCTCACTTGACGTGGTTTAAAATAGGGTTAGTCGTGAGTTAGGGTAGTGTCTTTTTACGTATTTTTTACCTCTTTATTGAATAAAGTATTTTTATATGTTATATGTACATATCCTCTTTTTCATGTTTATTAGCTCGTTAATTCTCTAATTGCTTACTTTCTGTTCATAGGCTGTTCTTGACTTCCCAACTGACGTTGTTCAGTTGGATTTTTGTGAAGTCGGTCGCACTCCATATGTTCTTTGCAAGTCTTGTCTAAGGGAGCAGGTTTTTTCAAATGTTAATGATGACTTTGAAACTCGTTTTAATTTGCATGAAGCCACCAATGCTGATTTTTTTAAAGAACAAGGATCAAGCTATTAATGAAGTGTGAGAAGAACAACATTTAGAATATAAGGAGCAAACTAGTCGACTTAAATAATCGAAATAGGCTAACATTCGGCAATACGATTGCATTACCAAGCAACGCTTATTAATATAAGAATTAGAAAAGAAGCTTAAGCTTGCCCAGGATCGCATCGCTGAATAGTAAAATTTCTTAAAATATACAGAGCGTTGTTACTGGGTTATCTACGAAGATGGGATCAAAAACTTAAAACAGAACATAATGAACTAACTCAATAGGTCACCATCCAACTATCTAAGGAGGACGATCCAAAAATGCTTAATTCATAGACAACTCCTGCCCCTCCTTTGAGTATAGATGAGGATGAGGCTTCTTAATGGAAGAGGCAATTAAAGGCATGCTATCAAAATAAAGTTAATGGGTTGAAAGTTGTTTAAGATAAACAATCGAAAGATCTGACTAGTGGTGTGAAGGTATAGAAAAGTTCCTCTACTTACGATTTGTTTGGCCCATTTTAAAAGAAAACTAAAAAGACAAAAGCAGAGGTCTTGAATGATTTTGAGCATGTGCGCGATGTTAGAACTGGGCCAGTCCGCAATGGAAGTTATGGTTGAATTTCAAAATACCTAATTGGATCTTTATTGGGTCTAAACAGTCTAATTTACTTAGAATATTTCTAAATTTTATTTAAATAAAATCTCCTATTTCATTTAAATTAACAAATTATAGATGAAATTTTATTTAATTTATATTCAATTAGTACACATATGTATCGTATACATATATGTGTGTATGTGTAGGTAACATAATGATTCGTACAAGGTATAACTTGCCAGTATATAAATGTTGAAATTTACCTCGCAACGGACATGTTAGTTCATCCTATATATATTAAATATTGTCCAAATATATGTATGTGTGTAAACTTGTTATTTATATAAATATTAAAAACTATGTAAATATATATGTGTATGAATTACAGTAACAAAAATATTATTATATATATATATATATATGCATAGTGTATTTATAATATCTAAATATGTATATGTATTATATATTAATTATTCGAAATACAATAAAATAATAATAATAAATATTTTTGTGTTATATTATTTGAATTTTAAATTTTTCGAAAATCAAGCATGATATTTTAAAGTTTCAAAAAATTTCTAGAATTTTCTCGATCAAAGTAATATTTTTAATTAACTAATTAATTTGGTTGTTTATTAAATTGATTTTTTTTAAATATAAAAAATGATTTTCAAATTCTAAATTTTTGGCTGAGAGTTTATATGATAATAACAAAATTTTATAAAATTTAATTTTTGAAACATATTTTATTTTATATGATTTATTTAATTAGTATATTGATATAATAATATTAAATAAGTATTAAAAATTAATTTATAGTCATCGAAAAATATAATCTATATAGAAATGCATTTATAAAATATAATTTCAACTACTAACATGATACGATGATATAATTAAATACAAGTCATATAATCAAAATTAGGCGGTATATTAATACATATATATGTATATATATATATTAATTAATAAAATGATAATAATTAAAATAAAATTTATTTGGCTGTGCACTTCAGATCTATGTATAAAACTGTGTTTTTTAGTAAATTAAAACATATGTATAACCAATCTAATATGTGACAACATTGATGATACATATAAGAATCTCACCTAACTAGCAATAATAATGATATATATATATATATATGAATAATATAATATTATCTAGAAATTATAAATCATATAGTATAGTAAATACATACCTAATACTAATGCCTTAGAGCATACCTTGTAATGATGAGTTCTCCCTCCATGGAAATCTTCTCGATTCGGCCGAATGCTAATCCTTGAACCGTAGAGCGTTAGCTATCAAATAGATGGCGCGTTTTGAATTGATTTGAGATGAATTTGTTGGAGCTCCTTGTTGATGAGGTCGATCAACAATGGTGAGGAAATGGCAGCCAAAAAATATATTTTTGTATTAGGGTTAGGGGTCCTTTTATAGTGGAAGAAATATAGAGAAATATGAATCATTTCTCATGCTATTTCTCATCAAATGTCAGCCATCAATCTTCAAACCCCTCTAGCCTTTTTAGCCACCTCCTACATGCACTATTGCTGTCAAAATTACATATTAACATCATAAGCTAACAGCCCATTTAAGCCTAAATAAATATTATTAATCAAATCTAATTTAATTGCTTATCGATATCGCATATCGATCAATATATTTATAACCATTATAAATATATACAATAATATTTATTCCTCAAACCATATTGAAAATTTCATAATTCATAATTCATAAACATTAATTAATTTAATTAATTTATAACAATTATAAACTAATTAAATTATTTGGTCTAAGGAGAATTCATTATTCCGGTTGTGTGACTCGTCGGGTGTAAATTCGATCAACGATTAACATCAAACTATTCAAGTGTTAACATTCATACGTCACTTAGCAAGTGGTGTGACATTTTGGCCAAATTTATCGCTTACTTAGTTTCGATAAAATTCAATTTTATATTATTAAGTGTTACCCGGTTGTGACTTTTATTTACACCAATTCTCTTCATCAAAACTATATCACTTTGGACTTATGAAATTTGATAATGGTCAAAATTCCATTATCGTCCATATTCAACTCTATAGTCCAAACACAAAATTCTTGGCTCGATAATAATAATAATTACTAACCGAAATGCTCTGGCCAGAGACTTTGACTATGAATTGATTTTAGTTGACCATGATACTAACCTCATATAACTTCCAACACTTCCACTCGTAACTATAATCACTTGACGGATGTCGTGCCATGATTTGGTTATATTTGGATCAGAGCTTTCATATTGAAGATTAGTAGTATTCTCATATCGAGAGAACTATGTAAATCAGTCACATCGATATGTTTTGTTTGACCTTAGTTGTATTAACCAACAAAAAAATATCGAGAGAGTTGTTCCATGGTTATCCAAAAACTATCAATATGTAACGCCTAAGTGCCCCCAGCAGTCATAAGTAATACATTGTCTAACATTTGGATAGCGTTATGTACTCTAGTCTTACATCGATATCCAATCTCGATGCATCTTGACTAGGAGTATTTAAAATGGTATATTTGTTTTCATTATGATAAATTACTCACGGTTGCAACACTTTGTAATTACTATCACAAAACATACCATTTATGGATTTTCTATTAAATATACTTTTAATTAAATTAATTAATTAATATAACACATTATATCAATATATAATAGAAAGAAAACTCTTTTTATTTTGGACAAGATTGGTTATCGAGTTAGATATATGTAACAAATTACATAATCGCCTCTACGGTATACCACTAATCTATCAATCTTCCACTTGCACTTGGGGTCAATTATGGAATCTTATTCCGACTTCTCTAATCAGTTTCTCAAAACCAATCGGGTCAGTCTCTTAACGGATATGCTGTTACATTTCAATTATCTACGCTGTCAATCAACTCTCTCCGACTCTAATAAACAACCTTTATCATGTAAAACAAATTTGAGTATGTCTCTTGACTTCTAGCAAGCTCTAAGTTCTGTTATAAACTAGATCGTGACATTGTTATCATATAATAATTTTATGGGATTCTCGACATTTGGAATCACCATCGGCTCAGTTATAAATTTGTGCATTTATATTTGTATACATTGCTTTTTATTGCAGCATTATTCAAATTTTTTAACTTGAATCTATTATTGACATATTATACCCAATATCACTTAAAAGTTTGAGTCCGAACACTCCTTCATAAGGAGTATGGTTTTTCCGTAAACAATTCTCTAGTATTTCATAAATACACGAGAACATTTCAAACAACCATTCATGATATCAGTTTGGATTTGATATTTTCTTCATGTATCAAATACATAAACAAATCAAGATATCATAGACAACATAACATGTATGATAATTTCTATTGCCAATGCAAAAGGAATCCATCTTACATATTTCGTATTAAACATTTTAATAAGGTGTCCTTGCATATCATTAGGGACATTCCCAACATCTTTTATACTTACTGCAAAAGACATCATTTGTAAATCCAACGTCGAGTATTAAAACAACTAAAACTAATTTTAACATGAGTACATCGTTAACAATCAGCAGTGTTTTGTTTACTTATGGTTTAGGAATATTTATGTACTTTTTAACGTTCTTTCTTATGAGCACATGCTTCCTCTGCATTTTGGTTGACAATCAAACTATTTGATATTTCTATCAAAACATTAGTTCAATTTTGATGGTTCTTAAACGACACTTTCGTATCTGTTCTTGGATCATATCAAAAAACTTACAAACCCAAATATCTCTCCCAATGACTTCGAGACACTTTGGTTATTATGTGTAAACAGTTTACTCTAAATCATGGTTTAGAATTTTTGTTTCAATACATGCTACCAAAACATAAAGTTTTACCAAGCGATAATTTTATGAGTAAATCCGAATTAACTTGAGCAAGTTGAAAAACGAATCTATTATGCTAATTTTAACAATTGAAATTTATAAATTTATTCTTATCAACATTTGTCACTAAATTTCAACTGCATTAGTCTCTTAAAGTTACAATCATGACTGATGGATCACATCCCTTCAGATATGACTACCAAAATCATATTTTGATAAAATAATTGGTATTATTTTGGATTTGCACATCATACAGTATCGTAGAGTCAATACTCTTAATGGTTTAATTAAACAATCAAAGATTATCTATTCTCGACATTGATAAGAAATACATAGTTTCCCTTCAATGTAGGAGAAAGCTTATTAGACACTTTAATGTGATGTGTTCATCTAGGTTAGGTTAATTTCATTTCATCCCAGGTAGCAGTTTCACCTTTGGATCATGTCCAATTCCATTTTATACCAATAATTTCTTAAAGAAATTCCTTCGCTAAGAAGTTGGTATTTCTTGAAACAACGGTTGTTTCTCAATGCAATAGAATGGGCATTCATAAACATTTTATGAGTTGCCTTATATAAAATTGATTTTGCATTAGTTCATAATATATTTATGTCCTCAACATAAATTAGTCATCTAATGACCATCATTCCCAAAATTCTCTTAGGACGATTCGTACAGGATCTCTTCCGTATAATTATTGCATGCAGTCTTTCGATTTATACAACCTGCATACTCCTTGGCTTAAAATATATAGGGGTTTCTTATAAAACCTTATCTCCTGTGTTTTTGTAAACTGACCTTTGGATGATGCTAATGTTATCCTTGTATACTACTCTTAAGTACACACCTTATAGTAAGTATTTAACTCAAGTTCACTCATCATTAATCATGTTTTGTTCAATAAAGTTCGATCACTCCTTATCAATACATCAGTATGTATTATAGGGAGGAGTGACTTTTGAGGTTGATTCTTTTATTCATGTTTAGGTACATTCGGAAATCTTTCCAATATACTCACCCATTCGATCAAATCGAATCATTTCTATCGCATATTATATTATTTACTTTCATTTTATATTCTATGAGCTTATCCTGCACTTATACATGTGTACCAAATACACATGTCCATGTATATGATGACTCATCGATGAATATGACAAAGTACGTGGAAACATTTTAGTATTAATAGACTTACGATTGCATACTTATATATGTATCAATCCAAAGAGTTCATTAACTCCTATGATGCTCCCACTAAATGGGTGCATTGCCCTTGAATGTTTGAGATATAATTAATAGTACCATATGATTCATATAATCATATAATAAAAATATTTCTCAAAACCGAAAAAACAAATTTAATAAATTTACTTTGTCATTGTATCTAGTTGTCTACTATTTTTGTATTGCAACTATTAATAATTATCTGGAAGACCGGTCTTTATCTTACCTTTGAAACCGAGATTCGTCCTTAAGTCGCGTATCCGTTATTAGTCTCGGTTAGTCGTTTAAGTGTTAAGGCATTTTGAGACTTTAGGAGTAAATCGTTGGCAGTGATAAGGAAAAGATAATGAATCGATTAACCAGAGCATTGTCATATAGAGACAATAGCGAAAACAGTTTAGAAAACCTACAAATAGAAATTAATAACAAAAATAAAGAAATAGTTATCAACGAAGATTTAGAGCAGAATCTAACTAAGTGGAAAATACCGGTTTATTCGCCATCGAAAATTTATAAGAAAACGGGTAGTTTCATTATGAAATCAGACTATATAATTAAAACTGTTGAACAAGCTATTCCTCTTACAGAAGGTTATAATACTTTTAGCTTACTTCCAACAGGGCTTTTAAACCTGCAGAAAGAAATATATAAATTTATTCATATAGGCATGGTTCAAGTCGCGCTAAAACCAGCAACTCATCTAGGATTAAATACATCAGCCATTATTGCAGTACATGATAAAAGGCATAATAAATTTCATGATTCTTTAATAGGAATCGTTGAATCAACTCTATGTAGTGGACCAATATATTTTTCATGTTTTCCTAATTTCACTGTTTCTATAACAGACCCAAATGTAACGCAATTAGTCTGTTTAGATATAAAAACAGAAGGTTTTAATACGAAACCTGGAACGTAGAATGTTATACTTATTTATAGAATATGTTATAAAGCTATGAATACTGTTATAGCAGACATTAAAAACATACCAATTAAAAACGAAGGAACAACAACGATGTTTATAACTAATATAAGTAAAAGTAACGTGGTTATCCCTAAAACCATAAAATGGAATGAAATAAATTTACCAAAAAAATGGCTTTTAGAAGAAGCTAATGATCTGGTTAAAGTAGAAAATAAAACCCTAGAAGAAATCATTGAATATCCAGAAGGTGATGTAGAAATAAGGTTTTCAAAAAATAGAATTACACACCTTACACTAGGTACTACCTCAAAATTAGAGGAACCATTCCCTCATAAAAACCCGACTACATTAAAATCAAAAGAAGAAAGTGTAATTATTAGAAATACACCAGACGGAGTAAGCCAACCTGAGTATAGACTGGACAAATCTTCATCCCCAACCCCTTGTGATATGGGCTACGATGAAGACAAGAGTGTATGTGGTTTAAATACCTTAACTCTTAATGAAGCAATAAGATTTCCTTTTTCGGAAATAGAACAGCAAAAAATTTATTCAGATGAAAATAAAACTAAAAGAAAATGGTTTTTTATGAAAACCCCTGAAATTCAAGAAAAATGGTTCAAAAGATATAAATCGTATCTCCAAAAAATAAGAGACGATTTACCGGAAAATTATGATTTTTTCAAAATGGTAGAAGGATACTATAGAATAGAAAAACATAAAGACACCTTCCCTAATTTTGATGATTTTTTAACAGTTTCCAATATAAATAAGGCATATCAAGAATATACGACAAGAAAAAGGAAAGTAATCAAAAGTATACATCCTCCAGAATCCAATTTATTATTCAAAATTGAAAACGAAGAATTGACTGCAATTCCTTATAGGAAAAATGGTAATATTGAAGCCATTATTGAACAAAATAATTTTACAAATTTAACGTTGCAATCAATGGGTAAGCAACTCATTAGGACAGAACAAGAAGTTAATAAAAATCCAGAACAAGAAAGAAATAAAAATCATAAAGAGCGATCTACCATAGATAAGGCTTTATTCAAACCTTTACCTTCCGAAAAACTAAATCTTAACCTAAATAGGCATGGAGAAAACACCGAGATGTTAGAAGAAATCATAAAAAGGTTAAAAAACCTAGGAGTGAAAGAAAAAGAAATGGCACCTATTACAGAGAAAAATTATAACCCAAAAGTAACCATTGATGAAGAATTTAATCAAAAATATGATGAAGAAATTGATTAACTTTAAGGTATGTTTTTGTCAGAACCAAAACAACAAGAAAATTCTTTTGCAATCAACAAAATAAATTACAAAAAATTTCCAAATAAAAACCTTATTATGATAAACCAACACTAGTCGATCTTCTAATAGAAGAAATGGATCCTTATATGCAAGCATCATATGATGGCTCATCAATAGTGGAATGGAACGTCGATGGTTGCCCAGAATATCAAATTCAACTAAAGCTACATTATATGGAAATGTATGCCGTAGTAAGTAGAGCTAAAGGCAATAAAGATGAAGATATATCACATGCAATAATTCAAGGATTTACAGGCCAATTAAGACATTGGTGGAAAAATAATATGACCAGCGAAGCCAAAATCGCATAATCAAAGCAGTAAAAGTAGTGAATGATAGAGAAGTAGTCGATGTAGTTAATACACTTCTTTACACAATAGCCAATCATTTTGTAGGAACAACATCATTATTAAATGATAAAACAGGAGGACAATTAATGAAATTAAGATGTGAGAATTTATCACAATTTAAGTGGTATAAAGATGTTTATTTCTCTAAAGTATTTATAATGCATGACTACAACCAAGACTTTTGGAAAGAGAAATTTTTATCAGGATTACCACCCTTATTTGCAGCAAGGGTTAAAGAAAGAATAAAAGGTCAGAATGATGGAACAATTCCTTATGATGAATATTCATATGGTGAATTAGCATCAGAAATAGTAGCAGAAGGAATTAATTTATGTAATGAAATTAAATTGCATAAACAAATACAAAAGGGAAACCTATATGGTAAACAAGTCTTAGGTGACTTCTGTGACCAAGTAGGAGTTAAACCTATTAGACATGAGAATAGTTATAGAAAATCAAAAAAATCATTTAAATGAAAACCTTACAAAAATAAAAATTTCCAAAATGAAAGATGTGAATGTAGTAAAACTACAAATAGAAAATATTACAAAACTAGAAGTAAAAAAGAATAAAGATAAGAAAAATAATAAGAAAATTCCAACATGCTAGAAATGCAAAAAGGCAGGACACTATGCAAATAAATGTAAAATGAAGAAGAAAATAAATAATCTTGATATAGATGAGGAATTAAAAGATTCACTCAAAAAATTGCTTTTAGAAAAGCTCTGATTCAGAAGCTGAAGATTTAAAACTAAACATTATTGCAGAAGAACCTTCAGAAATAGAAGAAGAAGAAGAAGAAGAAGAAGAATCACTAGATGATGATTCAGAAGCTGATAATACTTATGATTACTATAAAACTTTATCTAATGGATTATTTGTCCTATCGAAAGAAGACAACTTCATCCTAGATATAGTAGACAAAATATCGGACCCAGAAGAAAAGAAGAATGTATTAAAAAATTATTTAGAATCTTATCAAGATAAAATCAATGAGAAAAATTCAAGATTAGAACAACCATAAACTTATAATATAAAAGAAATTTTTGATAGGGTAAGAAATTCAAAACCTAAAGCAAATTCAGTCAATTTGAATACTAAAGCAACCATATCAGAGTTAAAATATGAAATAAGAATACTTAAACAAGAAATTAAAGAACTGAGGGCTAAAATAATTTTACTTGAAGAAAAATATCATGAAGATAGTGATGATAATGAAAACACATTACAAGAAAAGGAATTAAATAATTTAACATTTGTAAATATGTTAGATCGTGTTATTACACATAAATGGCATACCAAAGTCACAATAGTTGTACACAAAGAATGTTGTTTTCAAGCAATTGCAATGATAGACTCAGGTGCTGATTTAAATTGCATCAATGAAGGAATAGTACCTTCAAAATATTTTACTAAAACAACAAAATTCTGAATGCTGCAGATGGTAGAAAATTATTAGTAAAATATAAATTACAAAACTTGGCCGTTTGTAACAAAGGGATTTGCCTTTAAATGCCATTTATAATGGTAAAAAATCTATCACATGATGTCATATTAGGAAACCCATTTTTACATACGTTGTACCCAATAAAAAAAATATCTGAAAAAGGTATAACAAGTGCCATAAATAATCAAGAATTAACATTCAATTTTGTTTCACAACCAAAATGTCATGAAATTGATACTATATAAAAAACTATAATAAGGAAAGAAATTTTTTTGAATTCCTTATCCCAAGAAATAAATTATAGAAAATTTATCTTTACCTCACTTTCAAAAGAAAATAAAAGACTTGCAAAATCATATAGAAAACACAATATGTTCAGATACTCCTAATGCATTTTGGGAAAGAAAGTAACATATGGTAAACCTACCTTATGAGCCTGACTTTAAAGAAAGTCAAATTCCAACTAAGGCACATCCAATTGCAATGAGCCCAAGACTCCTTGAAATATGTAAAAAGGAAATTGATGAGTTAATTAAAGGGGGGCTTATCAAACCCTCTAAGAGCCCATGGAGCTGCTCAGCGTTTATGTTGAAAATGCAGCTGAATTAGAACGTGGGGTTCCTAGATTAGTTATAAACTATAAACCTTTAAATAAGGCCTTGAGATGGATTAGATATCCAATTCCAAATAAAAAGGACTTATTAGCAAGGCTTTATTCAGCCAAAGTAATGTCAAAATTCGACATGAAATCTGGATTTTGGCAAATTCAAATTGCTGAAAAGATACAAAACGGTATTTACAGTACCATTCAGACACTATGAATGGAATGTAATGCCATTCAGACTTTAAAATGCACCATCAGAATTTCAAAAGATAATGAATGATATTTTTAGTCCTTATACAGCCTTTACAATAGTTTACATTGATGATGTTTTAGTATTTTCAAATTCAATTGAACAGCATTTTAAACATCTAAATACTTTTATAAATGTTACTAAAAGGGCTGGTCTAGCTATGTCAGCCAAGAAAGTTAAACTTTTCCAAACAGAAATAAGGTTTTTAGGGCATATTATAAAAGATGGAACAACACTTCCAATAGATATAGCAATTATATTTGCTGAAAATTTCCCAAATGAAATAAAAGATAAAACTCAATTACAAAGATTTCTAGGAAGTTTAAACTATGTGTCTGATTTCTATAAAAATTTAGCTTATGACGCTAAACCACTTTTTGAAAGACTAAAGAAGAATCCACCAGCATGGTCAGAAAAACATACTAATGCAGTAAAAAAGATAAAGGCTAGAGTTAAAGATATTCCATGTCTAGTTATTCCTCACCCTGATGCATTCAAAATAGTCAAAACAGATGCATCGTATATAGGCTATGGAGGAATTCTTAAACAAAGAATTGATAATAAAGAATCATTAGTAAGATTCACATCTGGGCTATGGCAAGATCCAAGAGCAAATTACTCTACAGTAAAAAAGAAAATCTTGTCAATTGTATTATGTATACAAAAAATTGAAAGTGATTTATTAAATCAAAATTTTTTATTGAGAGTAGACTGTAAATCTGCTAAAGAAATCTTGCAAAAGGATGTTAAAAATATAGCTTCCAAACAAATATTTGCTAGATGGTAAGCAATTTTATCAGTCTTTGACTTTGATATTGAGTTTATAAAAGGAACTAATAATTCACTTCCTGACTTTTTAACTCGTGAATTTTTACAGGGTAAAACTAAACAAGGGAAAAGAAAAATTAGAAAGCAGTAAAACTGCTCAACCACAATCAACTATAAGTTGATATTCCTCAAAAGTGAAAAAACTATCAGAGATGAAGTCCTAAAATCCATTCCAGAGGAAGAACAACTAAGGCCCGAGGCTTATGAGCTTGTAATAAAATCCTCATATGCTAAGTAGTATATATATCCATATATTCCAGCCACTACTATTTGGGTATGTCCCATCGAGAAAAAATACAGCCATCTAACAGCTGAAGAGGTTACGACCTTTTACTTAAAAAAATTTACGGATCCTTATTTATATCCGAAGGATTTTCAATTCTATCAAGATATATTAACCTATACTGGATCTATACAATTTGAATCCACTTTAAGATCGGGAGGAGATTGGTCTTATTCTAAAGCCACTATTATTAAAGTTATAACCCCAGAACAATGGGACGAAGACTTATACAAGCCTAAAGATATACCAACGGGATCAAAAAATCCTTATAAAAGCATAATAAGTTTTGATTACTTTGATTATATCAAAGCTTGGGAAATTAGTTTTTACTATGAAAATAGACAAAAAAGACATAGTAGGTTTATACAATTTAAATTATCCAAATTGGTTTTTATTCTGGTTTTCAAACTTCGGATTATATCCGATAATCTTAGCACAAAAAATCAAAGCTAAAAGTAGAGGACACCTCGGTACTTATCGAGTAAAAGACAAACGCCAGCAAAAAATATCAAACAGTGGTCGCAATAATTAGAGAACCAGAGCCTTTGGTTGTGCTTATCCTTTTCTAACTACTACTATAAATAAGGAGTAATGTATTGAGTGATAGCATGTACAAAATTTTCTAAGTTCTATATTCGGAGTTTGTGATTGTAAGGGCGGAATCCAAAGTGTGTCCATAAAATAAGTTCTCTGTAAAATATTTCGAGTGTAATAAAATCTACTACTAGTTCTGTCTATGAATTCTCTACTCCACTTACTGCTCTGATTACGTGATTTTTGGCTTTGCTAGTCATATAATTTTCCCACCAATGTCTTAATTGGCCTGTAATGGCGGAGCAGAGTTGAGATACACAGTGATCGAAAAGCTAGCGTACAATCAGCTCCTAACGGAAAGAAAGCTTTGGCCATACTTTCAAGTGCATTCCTGTAGAGGTGTTAATAGAGAAGCCTTTGAAGAAAATACTGCAAAGACTAGAGATGTCAGGATGCCTTCTAAAGTAGGTCGTTGAACTGAGCTAATATGATATCACATACTGTCCCTGTAATACAATTGAGATGCAGACGTTAGCGGACTTCATTGTAGAATGCACCCTGTAGGAGGAACAATCCAGCGTAGGGAAAGAAGGTGTCCCATAAAGCTGGTAATTATATGTCGATGGCACATCCAACGAGCATAGTGCAGGAATAGACTATATACTTGTTACCTCGAATAAGAAAAAACTCTATGGAGCAGTCCAGCTTAAATTCAAAGTAACTAATAACGTGGCAGAATATGAAGCACTGGTCGCAGGCCTAAAAATAGAGGAAGATACTGAAGGTAACCCATCTCAAAATTCATAGTGATTCTCAACTTGTAGTTAATCAAGTGTAGGGAGGCTATCGGGCGAAAGAACTAACATTGGTCAAATATGTTGAATTAGTTAAAGAATTACTCTTTTAGTTTGAGCAATTCGACATTGAACATATCCCAAGGGAAGAAAATTCACCCGCAAACACCTTAGCTAAGTTGGCAAGCACTAAGGTTGCGCATGAACTGAAGGCAATCCTAGTAAGGCATTTACTGGAACCAAGAATTTCCAAAGCCTAACAGGTTCTAGTGCTGACCAGATTACAATAGGCCTAGGGCCGAAGAGAGGAATGGCAGGAAAGACAAAACGAGACCCAAGTGAATCACACCTCATCAACTATGGGTCAGGAAGAAGTAGAGTCCTAATGACCCCTATCAAGTGTTTCTTAAGGATCTTGCCACCGAAAAAAGTTAGGCTAGGAAGATAAGATATCAAGCGCCCTATACACATTCATTGATGGAATACTTTGCAAAAAAGGGATACTCCACCCCTTATTTAAGATGTGTAACCAAGGAGGAGGGGATCAAAATTATGAAAGAAGTTTATGAAGGATACTACGAAGATCATTCAAAAGGGACAAAGCTAGCAAAGAAGATATTAAGGAAAGGATATTTCTAGCCAACAACTTTGGTAGATTCATGAGAGTTTGTACGAAGATGCAATAAGTGTCCAAGATTTGCGAGCGTTTCAAAACTTCCCTCTTATGAACTTATTCCAATGGTCAGCCTGAGGCCATTTGACATGTGGGGAATCGATCTAATAGGGCCTCTCTCCATGTCCAAAGGAGGGGAAAGTTACACCGTTGTGGTAGTGGATTAATTCACTAAGTGGGTAGAAGCCGAGCCCCTTGCCATAATCACAACAAAGAAAGTGGTCATCTTTGTAGTTAGGAACATTTTCATCAGATTTGGAATTCCTTACAAAATAGTGTCGGACAATAAGATGCAGTTTGAAAGTAAAGAGGCCACAGAGCTAAGCAGAAGGAATGGAATCATAAATAGTTTTTCCTCTGTAGTTCATCCTCATGCCAATGGGCAACCAGACAATAAAGAAACTATAATAGAAAAGACTAGCAAAAGCTAAAGACAGATGGGTAGAAGAGATGCCTTTGGCTTTATGGGCATATAGGACGTCAACAAGACCCCCTACAGGATACACCCCATTCTCTCTCACATAAGGATATGAAGCCATGCTTCTAGTTGAAGTAGGCATATCATCACATTGTTGGCTATCATATGTGGTGGAATACACTTAAAGAAAGCCGTTTTGGACCATATTCGAGAAGGGATGAAATTGTAGTTAGATCCACTTTCTATAGACAACGAATGGTGAAAACTTATAACTCACATATTAAGGAAAATAAATTTTGTAAGGGTAACCTAGCATTAAGAAAGGTAATGGCTAATGCAAAGGATCTTGCAGAGGGGGTAGCAGGCCCAAATTGGAAAGGACCATTGGTTATCGCATAAGCTATGTCAAACGGAGCATATCGCCTCTCCAGACCCTATGAAATTTTAGTTTCAAAAACCTAGAACTCTGAGCACCTCATACCATATTATATTTGAGATAATTTTCTCTTTTTGTAACCTTTTTGATGTGTAAAATATCATTGATGATTAGTTTGAGTAATAAAAGTGTTAACTGGATATTGGGATATTACACGGCCTGAACCAATATAAAAATCTGTTTGTAAAAATTCTTTTCGTGGACTTGTAAATTATATAGGTTTTAGCTCTGAAGCTTGGCTTGTCAGCCACATATGATGCTATAAGTAGGGACATTAGATGGTCCGAAGCAACTATTAAAAGAAATGTGCATGATAAAAAAGGGTTGTAAATACATGACCTGACTTCTCAATCAAAACACAACTAGTCTACAACGTTAACGAAGCAGACCGTGCCAAGTGCATAACATGTATAAAAAAGAGATTAGAAGAGAAAAGGGGAAGTAGCATACATGGAAGGAGCTGGACAAAGTAGTCTGTCACAAAAAGATAGCAGCGACACAGAGATTGCTATGTAAACATAGAACTTATAATCTATTTTGATTTACATCTACTCTTTTACACACCACACACGTATATGATATGTTAAGAGTATAGGATATTAATGCCCTGGCTTAATCCTAAAGGAATTACATCCATCTAGTCCACAACTATTACAATATGAACTACACTACGAATCTGAGTCTGAATCAGAGGGAGCACTAATGATAATTCTTCTATCATGGAGATGCCTTTGAGTGCGGGCTTGCCTTCGAGTAGCCAACGCAGGACATAAAGCAGAATCTCTCCTAGGGGTAGAAGGCTGTGGGAGATATGTACAACCAGTAATTTTTAACGACGAGCGACGTTGAGTGCTACCAAAAGTAGTGCGAGGATCATAATTGGCCTTTGTCTAGTGATTATCGACATCACGATCGCTAACTACCTAGTCGGGTCAATTATAAAGAAAGCTTAAGTCTACGGTTGGCGTAAAGTTTGTGAAGACATCAACCGCATGTTTTAAAGAAATCTCTGCCATGGCATGTATAACCTTTTCCTCTTTAAGCTTCCTAATCAAATAAGACTGCAATGATGCAACTAAAGTTGGACCGGAGGAAGATGTAGCCAAAGTCTGTGTGATAGTGTCTAAACACAAAATTTGCTCTTCAAGATGATTAATCCTCTTAATCGAAGTATGCCGTGATAGAGTTAGGGGTATACTCTAGGGTACTATGTAATTTGTTACATATATCTAACTCGATAACCAATATTGTTCGAAATAAAAGATTTCTCTTTCAATTATATACTTGATATAATGTGTTATATTAATTAATTTAATTTAATGTATATTTAATAGAAAATCCATAAATGGTATGTTTTGTGATAGTAGCTACAAAAAGTTGCAACTGTGAGTCATTCATCACAATGAAAATAAATATACTATTTTAAATGTTCCTAGTCAAGATGCATCAAGACTGGATATCGATGTATCCACTGAGACGAGAGTACGTAACACTCTCCAAATGTTAGGCAGTGTATTATTCATGACTGCTGGGGGCACCTAGGGTTACATACCGATAGCTATTGGATAACTATGGAATGACTCACTCGATAGTTTTCTATTGGTTAATATAACGAAGGTCAAACAGAAAATATCGATGTGACTGATTTGCACAGTTCTCTCGACTTGAGAATATAGTGGATTTTTAATATATGAAAGCTCCACTTTGATTATAGTCAAATCAATGCATAGCGTCCATCAAGTGACTATAGTTGGTTCGAGTGGAAGTATTGGAAGTAAAATACTATTCAAGAGAGTATTCGTCTCCTCGGTTATGTGCGGTTAGTATCACGGTCAACTCAAGTCAACTCAAAGTCAAAGTCTCTAGCCAGAGCATTTTGGTTAATAATAATTTTTCTTATTGAACCAATGATTTTGTGTTTGGACTATAGAGTTGAATATGAATGATACTAGAATTTTGACCATTGCCAAATTCATAAGTCCGAAGTGATATAGTTTTGACGAAGAGAATTGGTGTAAATAAATGTCACAACTCGGTAATGCTTAATAATATAAAATTGGATTTTACCGAAACTTAGTAAGCGATAGATTTGGACAAAATATCACACCACCTGCTAAGTTATGTGTGAACATTAACAATCGAATAGTTCGATGTTAATTTCTGACCGAATTTACACCTGATGAGTTACACAACCGGAATGATGAATTCTCTATAGACCAAACGATTTAATTAGTTTATAACTGTTATAGATTAATTAAATTAATTAATATTTATGAAATATTAGTTATAAAATTTTGAATATGATTTGAAGAATAAATATTATTTTATATATGTATAATAATTATAAATATATCGATCAATATGCGATACTGACAAGCAATTAAATTAGATTTAATTAATAGTATTAATTTAGGCTTAAATGGGTTGTTGGACCATGATGTTAAGATGTAATTTCGATAGCAATATGGCATGTAGGAGGCGACTAAAAAGGGTAGAGGTGTTTGGAGATTGATGGCTGAGATTTGATGAGAAATGGTATGAGATATGATCCATCTTTCTCTCTATTTCTTCCACTATAAAAGGACCCTTAACCCTAATAGAAAAAGAAAAAAAATATTGCTGCCATTTCCCCATCATTACTGGCCGACATCATCAACAAGTAGCTCCAACAAATTCATCTCAAACCAATTTAAAAGGCAATGCCTATTGGATAGCTAAGGGTCTACGGTTCATGGATTAACAATCTACCAAATCGAGAAAATTTCTAAGGAGGGAGAATTCTTCATTGCAGGGTGTGCTATAAGGTATTAGTATTAGGTATGTATTTACTATACGATATAATTTATAATTTCTGTATAATATTATATCATTCATATATATTATTATTATATTGCTAGTTAGGTAAATTCTTATATGTATCATCAATGTTGTCATATACCAGATTAGTTATATATGTTTTAATTTATTGAAAAACACATTTGTATATATAGATTTGAAGTGCGCAGGAAAATAAATTTTATTTTAATTAATATATATATATATATGTGTGTGTGTGTGTGTGTATTAATGTACTGACCCATTTTACTTGTATGACTTTATTTAGTTATATCATCATATCATGTTAATAGTTGAAATTATAATTTATAAATACATATTTACATAGATTAATATTTATATAAATAACAAGTTTACATACATACATATGTTTGGACAACATTTAATACATATAAGATGAGCTAACATGTATGTTGTGATGTAAATCCTACATTCATATATGGGCATGTTATACCTTGCATAGGTTATTATGTTATCCATGCACATACATACATATATGTATATGATACATATGTGTACTATTATATTTAATTGAATATAAATTAAATAAAATTCTATTTATAATTTGTAAATTTAAATGAAATAAGAGATTTTATTTAAATAAAATTTAGAAATGTTCTAATTAAATTAGACTTCATATGCCCAGTAAAGATCCAATAGGATAAAAAAAAATAAGGCTCACCCATAACTTCTGCTACGGGCTAGCATGCTTCCAACAGTGGTATGGGAACCCAATTGCCTATGGTCTAAATTAGCTATGTTAGGGTTAACTATTAAGCTCACAGCCCAAAGGTTGTCCCTAATAGAAAGACCTAAATTTAAATTGGGCCTTGGGCTAATTTTTCAAAATTAAAAATGCAAGATTTTAAGTTTAAAAGTTAAATTTAAAATAAGATATACATATATTATAAAAGTTATAATATAACAAAAAATTTCAAAATGTTTGAAAATCAATATTAATTTCAAAATTTATTAATAAGATTAATAAAATAAAATAATTAAATGAGTTAATTAATTAATAAATGTATACATGTATTATATATTATGATATATGTTATGTTGTTTTAAAATGTTCAAAATAATATAAGTATGCATGTATGTATTTGAATTGAATTTTGAAATCAATATAGTTTAATTAAAATTATTTAATTAAATAAATTAAAGGTTAATTAATTAAATACATAAATCAAAGGTTAATTAATTAAATGAATATACACATCTATAAGATATATGTATAATACTATAAAGGTTATAGCATGCAACAAATATTTAATATAAATGTTATATTAAAATAACAAAATATTAATTAAAATGTTAACTAATTAAATAAGATTTAATTAATATAATATTATACATAAGACTATTATATAAGTAGTATGAAATATAAAAGTTATATAATAATAAAACTTATGTAATATGAATGTATAAACTAAAGGTGAAAATTTTAAGAAATCCTAAATAGACTTAAGGATAAATATATACATATTGTACGTATACCATGATTTCCGATGTGTCTGACACTTGACTCACAAGAATAATTCATAAGAATTATATTATTCCATAAGTCGATTCACTTAATATTAAAAATTAAAGATTATAATTCTTCAATATAATGTTGTCCTCTACCATATATATTAATAAATTATTTGCAAGCTTCTTAGTTGTTGAGCAGACTCAAGCTGAGGATGTTATGTGTAGTATTATTAATATACTGAATAGATGAGGTAAGATAACTATATGTATTTATTGAGCAGACTCAAGGTACATATACTATACTTAGGCCGTCGCGATATTATAGGTACGAGTAAATAATTTCATTTCGATTTTGTTGAGCAGAATCAAGTCGACGTGAAATTAGGACAAGGTACCAAAGAGTTAGGAGTTGTATATGATACAACCGATAAGGAGTTATCCATCATTCGTGGATATATGACTTGTTGAGCGGACTCAAGATTAGAATTCCAAGACGGACGAGTTCTAACACCAACTAGTGAAGTCAAAAGACTTCTATGTTTCGAGTTAGGGTTTGACGAACATAAAATATTAGTTGGAGCCTAATTATAAAAATAAAATAACAATATTTTACCTTCCTAATATTGTAAGAACATATGTTATATAATGTTATAATAATCCACATTAATAAATTTGTTCATTTAATACGATTGATAAAATGTTTATCAATTAAGATATACAAATGAACCGAATTGAAGATTGACAAATATATATATATATATATATACACACACACTTACTATTAAATATTTCTTGCATGTTAATGTTTTCTATACCCATGTAAGTGCTAATTTTACAACTACAAAGTATATTCGAATGTTGGTCGCTCTTGTGTTTGTTTAGCCAAAACCATATATTGCATTCTATGGGTTCCAAATTCAAAAGCAATAAAATATTATGGATATTTGATCCATATAGTATCACATATAAGTGTTATACGGTGAATTGTCATAGTTCATAAGGTACGATACTTTGATGAATTCAGTTCATTCGAAGAAAACAAATAGACCATACTATGAGATCAAGTATTCAATTTTATTGATAAGATCATGTTGCATTAAATGTAACACAAGACTAAAACTATAACATAGATCTAAGAACTCGATCGTTGAAATGTTAGTTTGATCAGTTTACATAAGATCATCATTTGATGTCCTTAAATGTTAAGGATAATTAAATGCATTTTTGTAAAGAGTTCATTATGATATTATAGTAAGAGATTTCTTTTGAATGGTTTGACTATTTAGAAAGAATAATGAATGTACAAGAATAGATATGATTAAAGGTGCAGTTGGGATGAAGAGAGTTAATAGTCACTTCTGTTTCATAAAGAAACACTGGAAACGAGAATTGTAATAATAATAATTAACACTTAACATTGGAACGAGAATAAGATTTCTTTTCCAAAATATATTTTCATATTTAAAATTATTTTCTAAGAGATTTATTTTTTGAGTCCAAGATATTTAATCAAAGAACTTTCCACTGTAAGCTAGTTGCAGTGTCTGAAATAAATAATTTATATTACGTGAATGATAGACCTTCGAATTCAGTATGCTATTGTAGTAATGGCGGAAATAGTGGGAGTATGCCATATAGCATTTATTGATTGCATCAAGTTACGAAAATTGTTTTCGTAAAACATACTGAACATTATTTATGAAATAATGACTATTTTTCGGTGTCGACTGAAAAATAGACAAAGATGTATTTCAATGTGTATATTACGAATATCCATTATGAAATAAAACTGTAATGTGGTATTTGTTTCACAACAAAACTGATGCATTGAAATACCAAAGTATCTAAAATTATTTACAGTTGTTTTGGAATTATAGACTAAGCCGTAGTTTTGAGAAATATTTTTATTATATGATTATATGAATCATATGGTACTATTAATTGTATCTCAAACATTCAAGGGCAATGCACCCATTTAGTGGGAGCATCATAGGAGTTGATGAACTCTTTGGATTCATATATATGTATGCAATTGTAAGTCTATTAATACTAAAACGTTTCCACGTACTTTGTCATATTCATCGATGAGTCGTCATAGACATGGACATGTGTATTTGGTACACATGTATAAGTGTAGGATAAGCTCATAGAATATAAAATGAAAGTAAATAATATAATATGCGATAGAAATGATTCGATTTGATCGAATGGGTGAGTATATTGGAAAGATTTTCGAATGTACCTAAACATGGATAAAAGAATCAACCTCAAAAGTCACTCCTCCCTATAATAAATAATGATGTATTGATAAGGAGTGATCGAACTTTATTGAACAAAACATGATTAATGATGAGTGAACCTGAGTTAAATACTTACTATAAGGTGTGTACTTAAGAGCAGTATACAAGGATAACATTAGCATCATCCAAAGATCAGTTTACACAAAAACACGAGATAAGGTTTTATAAGAAACACCTATATATTTTAAGCCAAGGAGTATGCAGGTTGTACAAATCGAAAGACTGCATGCAATAATTATATGGAAGAGATCCTGTATGAATCGTCCTAAGAGAATTTTGGGAATGATGGTCATTAGATGACTAATTTATGTTACGGACATAAATATATTATGAACTAATGCAAAATCAATTTTATATAAGGCAACTCATAAAATGTTTATGAATGCCCATTTTATTGCATTAAGAAACAACTATTGTTTCAGGAAATACCAACTTCTTAGCGAAGGAATTTCTTTAAGAAATTATTGGTATAAAATGGAATTGGACATGTTCCAAAGGTGAAACTGCTACCTGGGATGAAATGAAATTAATCTAACCTAGATGAACACATCACATTAGAGTGTCTAATAAGCATTCTCACACATTGAAGGGAAACTATGGATTTCTTATCAATGTCGAGAATAGATAATCTTAGATTGTTTAATTAAACCATTAAGAGTATTGACTCTACGATACTGTATGGTGTGCAAATCCAAAATAATACCAATTACTTTGTCAAAATATGATTTTGGTAGTCATATCTGAAGGGATGTGATCCATCAGTCATGATTGTAACTTTATGAGACTAGTGCAGTTGAAATATTGTGAGAAATGTTGATAAGAATAAATTTATAAATTTTAATTGTTGAAATTAGCATAATAGATTCGTTATTCAACTTGCTCAAGTTAATTCGGATTTACTCATAAAATTATCGCTTGGTAAGACTTTATGTTTTGGTAGCATGTATTGAAACAAAAATTCTAAACCATGATTTAGAGTAAACTGTTTACACATAATAACCAAAGTGTCTCGAAGTCATTGGGAGCGATATTTGGGTTTGTAAGTTTTTGTATATGATCCAAGAACAGAAATGAAAGTGTCGTTCAAGAACCATCAAAATTGAACTAATGTTCTGATAGAAATATCAAATAGTTTGATTGTCAACGAAAATGTAGAGGAAGCATGTGCTCATAAGAAAGAACGTTAAAAAGTACATAAATATTCCTAAACCATAAGTAAACAAAACACTGCTGATTGTTAACGATGTACTCATGTTAAAATTAGTTTTAGTTGTTTTAATACTCGACGTTGGATTTACAAATTATGTCTTTTATAGTAAGTATAAAAGATGTTGGGAATGTCCCAAATGATATGCAAGGACACCTTATTAAAATGTTTAATACGAAACATGTAAGATGGATTCCTTTGGCATTGGCAATAGAAATTATCATACATGTTATGTTGTCTATGATATCTTTATTTGTTTATGTATTTGATACATGAAGCAAATATCAAATCCAAACTGATATCACGAATGGTTGTTTGAAATGTTCTCGTGTATTTATGAAATACTAGAGAATTGTTTACGGAAACAACATACTCCTTATGAAGGAGTGTTCGGACTCAAACTTTATAACTGATATTGGGTATAAAATTTTTGAATTAGTGAGTGTAATAATAAGAATTAATCCTAGAGTGTATTGGTAAAAGTTGGTACAACATATTTTGTCGTATATCTGATGATTTTCTAAGTAGAATGATGGATAAGGAAAAAACATAATTGTCTGCGAAACAGGGGGTTCGTAATTTATTTTGAAAAAACCACTTTCTTTTTTGTGATTATGGCAAGGGGCTCAGCTTCTACCCACTTAGTGAATTAATCCACTACCACAACGGCGTAACTTTCCCCTCCTTTGGACATGGAGAGAGGCCCTATTAGATCGATTCCCCACATGTCAAATGGCATCGGGCGACCATTGGAATAAGTTCATAAGAGGGAAGTTTTGGGAACGCTCGCAAATCTTGGACACTTATTGCATCTTCGTACAAACTCTCATGAATCTACCAAAGTTGTTGGCTAGAAATATCCTTTCCTTAATATCTTCTTTGCTAGCTTTGTCCCTTTTGAATGATCTTCGTAGTATCCTTCATAAACTTCTTTCATAATTTTGATCCCCTCCTCCTTGGTTACACATCTTAATTAAGGGGTGGAGTATCCCTTTTTTGCAAAGTATTCCATCAATGAATGTGTATAGGGGGCTTGATATCTTATCTTCCTAGCCTAACTTTTTTCAGTGGCAAGATCCCTTAAGAAACACTTGATAAGGGTCATTAGGACTCTACTTCTTCCTGACCCATAGTTGATGAGGTGTGATTCACTTGCATCTCGTTTTGTCTTTCCCGCCATTCCTCTCTTCGGCCCTAGGCCTATTGTAATATGGTCAGCACTAGAACCTATTAGGCTTTGGAAATTCTTGGTTCCAGTAAATGCCTTACTAGGATTGCCTTCAATTCATGCGCAACGTTAGTGCTTGCCAACTTAGCTAAGGTGTTTGTGGGCGAATTTTCTTCCCTTGGGATATGTTCAATGTCAAATTGCTCAAACTAAAAGAGTAATTCTTTAACTAATTCAACATATTTGACCAATGTTAGTTCTTTCGCCTGATAGCCTCCCTACACTTGATTAACTACAAGTTGAGAATCACTATGAATTTTGAGATGGGTTACCTTCGGTACCTTCCTCTATTTTTAGGCCTGCGACCAGTGCTTTGTATTCTGCCACGTTATTAGTTACTTTGAATTTAAGCTGGACTGCTCCATAGAGTTTTTTCTTATTCGAGGTAACAAGTATATAGTCTATTCATGCACTATGCTCGTTGGATGTGCCATCGACATATAATTACCAGCTTTGTGGGACGTCTTCTTTCCTTACGCTGGATTGTTCCTCCTATAGGGTGCATTCTACAATGAAGTCCACTAACGTCTGCATCTTAATTGTATTACGGGGACAGTATGTGATATCATATTAGCTCAGTTCAACGACCTACTTTAGAAGGCATCCTAACATCTCTAGTCTTTGCAGTATTTCTTCAAAGGCTTCTCTATTAACACCTCTATGGGAATGCACTTGAAAGTATGGCCAAAGCTTTCTTTCCGTTAGGAGCAAATTGTACGCTAGCTTTTCGATCACTGTGTATCTCAACTCTGCTCCGCTAAGGTTCTTTCTTGTAAAATATATTGGATGTTGAATGTCA
This sequence comes from Allium fistulosum, assembly GCA_030737815.1. Taxonomy (NCBI): domain Eukaryota; kingdom Viridiplantae; phylum Streptophyta; class Magnoliopsida; order Asparagales; family Amaryllidaceae; genus Allium; species Allium fistulosum. The sequence goes on from CM060904.1 coordinate 1,085,389,157, forward strand.
TCCTCCTCTCTTACTTATGTTGTGCTCATTGCTTGATCGTTATTGTTAGGTATATGTAGAGGTCCTTGCTTGGGATCAGTTTAGAAAGTATTAAGGGGTTGGTCGGATGGTATTTTAGTACTTTGAAAGCCTCTTTGAATTCCTTGGTCCACTCAAAGTTCCTGCTCTTCTTGATCGGATCAAAAAACATGATGCATTTGTGTGTGGCCTTGGAAATGAACCTGCTCGGGGCAGCTACCTTTCTATTCAAACTCATCACATCCATAGGTTTCTCTGGTACCTTCATCTTTTTTATCGCATCACCCTTCTCCGGGTTGGCCTCTATCCCCCTGGAGCTTACTATGTACCTTTGGAACTTTCCTAACTATATTGATTCGTACACTTTAGTTGGGTAAGTTTCATTCCATATAACCTTAAAGTTGCAAAAGGTTTCTTCCAGGTCCTTCACATGAGTTTAGACTTCACTAACATGTCATTCACATAGAATTTAACATTCTTTGATATTTTATCTTCAAACATCATGTTGACCAGCCTTTGGTACGTTGCTCCTGCATTTTTAAGCGCGAAAGGCATTACTTTGTAACAATAAAGCGCTTTGTTGGTTACGAAGCTTATGTGCTCCAGGTCTGGTTCGAACATTACTATTTGATTATAACCTGAGTAAGCATCCATTAAGGTCAATAATTCATGCCCGCTTGTTGCATCCACTAACCGATCTATTCTAGGCAATGGGAAGTTATCCTTTGGGCAAGCTTCGTTGAGGTTTATGAAATCTATACCTGTCCTCCACTTTCCATCTGGTTTCTTTGCTAAAACTAAATTTGCAATCCACTTTGAACAATATATCTCATAGATGAACTGACTTTCTTTTAGCTTCTTGATTTGTTCATGGAGCACATTATACCTCTCCTGGTCCAATGTGTGACACTTCTGTCTCATAGGATGCGCATCGAGGTCAATATTGAGAGCATGACATATGATTGTAGTGTCAAATTCTATCATGTCTAAATGGATGCAAGGAAATGCATCTTTGATTTCATCAGAAAATCGATCAATTTTTCCCATGACTCATTTGTCACATTCTTTTTTATTTTTACCGTCTTTCGAAGTCAAATGGTTTGAGCTCTATTTCTTCCAAATCGTCTAACAATTCAAGGTCCTTGCTCTTCATCCCCAACTTGGGATCTACTTCGCTCTTAGCTTCTTCTTCTTCAGGTGAGTTTGTAGTACTTCCTGTTGAGGGATTGCATGATAGAAATTTCACATACACCAAGCTATACTCATATGTTTCAACCATGTGCAGATTCATTTGCTTAGAATTTTCCCCAGGTAATGTGGTCGTAGAATGGCCTATATCAGTTCTGCCTTAGAACTTAATTCTGGTGCAGTTATTTTAACTGGCTTTTTCTTTTTTTTATTATCATTTAACTCTCAGACGACACGGCAATATAGTTCTGAACAATTTTGTTACTAGAATTCATAGTCACATTGTAAAGTTCCTGAACTAATAACTTTTCTCCCCTCATACTCCATATCCCAACCGGGGTGAGGAATTTCATGAGCAAATCCATTTGCAAGATGACTATGCCCAACTCTATTAGCACAGGCCTCCCTAAAAAGGCATTGTATGAAGACTGCTGGTCGATGGTCAAAAATTTTGCGTAAAAAGACTCGTGAAGAGGTAAAGTTCCATCTGTCATGAGCAGTTGTCCTATTCCTGTTGGGATTGTTGTCATGTTATTAAAACCATCGATCGACTTAGGATTAGGTTTCAAAATTTCTCTCGATAACTCATTTTATCAAAAGCTGATTTGAAGATAACATTTCCAGAACTGCCAAAATGTATAAAGACCATTTTCATTGTGCAGTTTGAGATCTACACGATTACTACGAGAGGATCCTGGTGCGAAAATATCACTCCAGCTGAACCATAAGAGGTAAAGGTGATGCCTAGAACTACCTTCTACTTGATGTGATATATTATTCAATGTTTTGTGTAGTCCTCTCGCATATAACTCTCTTACGCCTTTTTTACTCTATCCTGCTAGATGAGGTCCTCCGTGGATGCTTATAGTAAGGTTAGTTGGGTTTCCTACCAAAATTTTATTAGGGTCAGGGGTCTAGTTCTATACCAGGGTGATGGAATCGTATTTCACGTTAGTTAGCCCTTTTGGATCAGTCTTCCTAATTCGTTTTTAGGTGGCGACAATTGTTGGTATGATACCCATTGACTTTGTGGAATCTTCAATATGCACCTCCTTTGTTGGGCCCTACTTATTCCCCTTATTAGATGCATTATAAGCTAATACGGTGTTGGTTACCTCATCAATTTGGCTTGGTGCATGAGTGAGCCGAGTTTTGACTGTGAAGTTGAATTCCCTCGATCTCTTTGTCGGTGAGTTTTTACACAGTTTTGCCTTTTGTTTTCTTTCCATAGAGTTCTGAATTATCCTTTCAACCAGAGCACTTCCTGAAGCTTTGGCCTCTTCAGTCCGTAAGTAACCACTGTCTCTCTTATAAAAGACTTTCATGCTTTTGCATGGCTTTCTGCTATTTTGTCCCACATATCGGTATTTCTTTTTATTCTAGAGTGTGCTGCCATCAAAAGTGTTTTTCACTCGTAACACCAGTCTGTATTGTCTTTTCTTTGAAGCACTTAATGAAACTTTGCAAGCTTTCATTTTCTCAATGCTTAATCGAGGATAGGGTATATGGATCCAGGGAGCTTTCGCGACCGACATGAAATTGTCTATGGAAATCTATGGAAAACTGGACCGAAGAATGGATTTCTCCTGGGGCATATCTTGTGACTACCAGCACCCCAGTTGGCCTGAATTTTTGCTAAATCAAAAACCCAAGTCCACCAAAGTACAGATCGTTGGTTTAGTAACATGCAAATAAACAAACAAAAGAATACCATAGCACTATTGATATAACTCACAGTGGAAAAGTAAAGTATAATAGATCATATAGTTACTGACCAAGATTGACACTTCCAATATCTAATGTCCTTATCAGTGACAAGCATGCATAAAGAAATATGTCCTTCCACTGTTCCCGCCTTGCACCAGTACATATCCCTCTAAAACTATCATGCGGGTTGTAATAAGGAGGGGGTTAGAACAATATTCTGGTGACTGATAAATTATACATTTTACACATAACACTAGTTTATGCCGATTGTCTTCCATCACATGTTATGTCTTTTTATTTGACTTAGTCGCCTCGGCTACATTTATGCATACGATATGCCCCATCTACCCGAAGTAGACGGTAACTACATACGTGTGTGTGTGTTTATACATACAGATACCATAGTCCCCTTTGGACCAAGATACTATGCCCGCTATTATCTCTAACCCAGCACCTCGTCAGGATCCATCATCAACACAGTATCATGTCCTCATCGTCGTGCATACCATGGAACTCCTGCAGTATCCAATAATGGTGTCATATAGTTTAGCCATATTCTATCTTGCCTTAGGGATTTTCTACTTGTCTACTTTCTATTATGGACTCAGCTCCACGAACTATAGAGGACTCAGCTCTTCGAACTATTATGGACTTAGCTCCATGGACTATATAGGACTCAACTCCTCGAACTATTGTGGACTCAACCCCATGGACTACCCCATTCGTTTTGAAAGACCTCTCTTAAAGGATATCTAGCCTTGGCTCCTAACAAACAAACTAGCAAACAACTATGGCGGTGCATGATCTAAGTGTGGCGTAGCCCGTTTAGGTGTAACCCTTGTCTTTCCTGGTGACTGCTTAGGACTGATGACGTTCTCGACCTATGTATAGCTCCTACTCCCTAATATGGTACCAACACATTGGCATAGCATCGATTCTTACACACCATCCCATTTAGATTGCCTAATGAAATCAGGGCAATACCCCTTCTAAAAGATTGAAGCAGACCCTACTAGGGTATCCCTTCACCAATACGCAAGCATATATAATTCAGGTCCTACAGTTGGGTGTGTCCCATATCAGTATAACGTATACACAACTATTGGTAGCCTCTTGTGGTGGGCATGCTTCTATTATGTAACACTACTTACCTCGCATTCTGGCCCATTCTAATGACTATGTCACTCTTATCCATCTAAGTTATTTACTAACTTTAATAATTCACAGCCATCATAAATACATACTTGAGCCTACGTGTGTGTGTGTCTATATATGTATGTATGTATGTATGTATATATGCATGTATGTATAAATATATATTGATCCATACTTATTGGATTATTACGCCCTCAATGTTCAACTGTTAATAACATTTCTTTACTTCTTCATGCATTTACCTCTTATTCAATTTAAGTTCATTTACCGCTTTCTTTTAAAAGATCTGAATATCTTTTCCCATTTACTTCCATTTCTTTTATTGAACTTTTCTTTGTATTCCTTTTTAACATATACAACCCTCCCTTATTTAATGAACTTTCCATACTCTCTTTATTTTAAATTATTATTTGCCTACTTTTTTATCATTAATATTCGATTACTGTCATACTTATATTGCATATATATATATATATATATTAATTCTTCTCTTAGATTGTTATTATTATCATATTTACAATTCTTTAATTAATCCTTAGAGATTTCTGCATTACATTGGAATCACACTCCCTAAATGGAAGGTTAACGTTGTAAATTTCTATGGCTTATCCAACGAGTATCATGTAATATGAGTCAATAGAGTAACTGGAAAAATATTACCGAGCATCCATACCACCCAGTACTACTAATATGTTTATTCTACATCCTTATTATATAGAATTAAATCACAACACATATCAAATATTCTTATCATATAGAATTTGTCATAAGATCACATAAATCAATTTCAAACCATTAAATATATTTACAAAAAGGGATTTATATTTCAATATGCTTAAAACTGTTTGAAATATTTCATAATTGGATTATCTTCAAAGTAAGCTATAACTCAAAAACTCTATTCGAAAATATCACTAGATTCTTATTTATTAAACACCCATTTTACGAAAAAAATTCCTTTCTGAAAATATTAGTAAAATCTTTCAATTGCATAAATTCATCAAATGGTCTAATTCCAACCCAATATATATATATATGTATGTATGTATGTATGTATGTATGTATATGTATGTATACATAAAAGGGGAATATATTTTAAAACTCTTTAAAAGTAGATTTTTATAACCAAGAATCCCCTTTTCAAATTTCCTTTTAATCCTTTTTATTAAATGTTCAATTTACAAAAGAATTTCCCCTTTGGAAATTTAGTAATAAATCCCTCATTCACATTTATAAACTTCCATATATTCCCATATATTGAAAAATCTCTATTTTCATTTTCAAATTAACTTTTATATCCAAACAACTTTCAATAAATTATTTTATTTTTCCAACCACTTTTATTTATTTATAGTTATACATCGATTTAATTTTAAACTCCAAAAATAATTTATCGACCTTTTAGGAAAATCAATAAATCGTCAAAAATAGTTATTTAAGAGAAAAATACTCCAAAAATTAACAAATCATTAATTTAAATTTTATCGTTCGATCCGAATCGAATTTCGATCATCTGTAAATGCACACACTACAAATAAAAATTTCATGATCCTTCTCGACCAACAGTTCTAATGAGAAGATATACTCTCAACTAAATGGTCCTAAGAGATATAAAATTTACAAATCAAAATACAATCGGACAACATCTCATTTGTATTTTGAACAATCCAACATATACAAAATCTTATAATCTAACCCAATATCTAGAAACAACTAATTCAACCAATATACCAAACAAACATTTCATCCAAACAATTCAACAAATATTTGGGGTAATTATCAATCAAGCAATTCAACTAATAATCTCAAGCCATTCACCAAGCAATGCACGCAATTATCGGGATAATAAATATATATATATATAGTAGGCAATGGAATGGATATAGCAGCGAGTGAGAAAATTAACAATTTTGTGGAATAGTAGAACTTGTGTTTAACATTGTCGGCAACCAGTCGCAATTGTCTCCATCGAATAGTCCATAAGAATCGCACACCTTTTCACAACTACCATCAGCCCGCCAATTGAGCATGCATGCCTACTCCACATCAGTACAGCACCTAGGCACACATCATTAACAGGTCGACTTCCTCAATCACGCCACCGTCATCCATGTCGCCAGCAGCCGCCTCCACTTCGCATGCACAACCCTCCAAATTGCGAGTTCGCCTTCACCCAAACCAGTAGGTCGCACTCAAACCAGGTTGACAACAATTCCTAGGTTGCTCCGACCATGTCGTGACCTTCCCCCTATTGCCAACGATGCTCCAATGTTTGGCCACTATCGTGTGCGTGCACTTTTTTTATATATCCGCGATTTTAGAATTGAGAAGCTAAGGCTTAATTCGATAACAGGAAATGACTCCTTTCATTTGGGTAAGGAGGTTTAGCATTCTAGAAAAGAGATGAGGATTTAAATGGGCTTGGCCCTTAATTTGGGTTTTAGTTTTAATTAACTAAATTTTATTTCTTTTCGTTTCATATAAATAATTCTTGTACTTATTTGTCATTCAATTTCAAATTGATTTAAATTAATTTACACTCCATTATAGTGAATATATTTCAATAATCGCCTAATTCCTTATAATTTGATGTTCGCTTATTAATTTTCACTAGTTTAATCACAAAAATATTTTGTATAAAATTAAAATAATTTATTAAATTTCAATGTACTATTTGAAAAGAATTTATTAATTTAATTTAATTTATTAAAACAAAATATTTTATTAAATAGACTTCAAATCAATACAAATATTAATTTTAAAAAATATTAATTAATAAATATCGCACTCAAAACATTTTATTTTTATGTTAATTTATTTAATTTACGGCGTAGAAAACAGGGTTATTATTGATGTCATCCATAATCTATTCAATTTAATTGTAGCAGAATAGAGATTTATTCTACTAAACAGATATCATCAATAATCTATTCATATTTTTTTGATATGTAATGGCACAGACAAAGAGAATCTCTTTTATTTAAACTATTCTTTGTGAAAGAAAGCTGCTTTTTAAACAAATTGATCCTTGGAAATAAAATAATTGAAAACTAAAACCCTTATTTAATTAATTTAAAATAAGTTTAAACCTTTATTTAAATAATAATTAAATCTTAACTTAATTTTAATTAAATCTGAAATTAATTTGTAATTAAACTCTACCCGATTAGTAATTAATTAACCCTCAATTAATTAATAATTAATTAAATAATTAAACTTTACTTAAATAATAATTAATTAAAACTCTCTTGATTTACTAATTATAATTACCTTACTCAATTAATACTTAAGTACTAATTAGTTTTAGTTAATTAATAATTAAATACTAATTATCTTTACTTAATTAATTAATTAAATAATCATTAAAGCTCATACTTAATTAATAAGTAATAATTACCTTTTAATACTTATAATATGTTTTGAAAATAATTTTCAAAAGTATTTGAGATGAAAACACTTTGAGTTTCAGAAAAAGTGGTCGATTTCACGAACTACATCCATAGCGACTATCGCTATGGATACCATAACTTTTAAACTAGTTTTACTTGTCTAATACCCTTCAAAACTTTTTTTAACTTACTTAAGCTTGTAAAAGGATTTTGTAGCTAAAAATAAAGTTTAAAAACTTATAAACTTTTTTAGGAAATACTTAAGTAAAAACAAGTTTAAAACAAGGATCTCGATAGCAAACAAGTAACTTTAAGTGCTAACTCATTTTAGCATAAATTAACTAACAGATAAGCTCAAGCACTTATACACATGCCAATCATCATACCTAAAGTAAAAATCATTACTTTCAACATCACTTAACATCCAAACTACATTTCCAAGTTCACAATCAAACGATTTATATAATCTCACATATGTACAACACCAAACACAATATATTTTCATCCAAATCAACAAAATTTATTAGCAATAAAATAAAGTTTTAAACTTGCTCAAAAATGTGAGCTTTACTCACCAAAAGCTCACAAAACAAACCGAACTTCTATTATGCTTTGAATATGCCTTAGATATTGTATTCTTTGAGTAAAAATTGGATTTTTGGAGGCTAAAAGGGAAAAATGGGTTCGGCCTTGGGATTAGTAGGCTCGGCCATGGGTTGAGGAGGAAGCTTAGGCTTTGTTTTGAAAAGAATGAGGTGTAGGAAGGAAAGGAAAGATTTTTAAATAATTTTTAAGAATTAAAAGTGGAAAAATGAAGGATTTTTAAACTTCAAAAAATCTTGAAAGTCATTAAAGAGTTTTAAAAAACATAGAAAGGAAGATGAAGTTTTGAAAATAAGAATTGAAATGATAAATGAGAGAGAAAAAAGAAATTGTTTTCATATAAAATGGATTAAGCAAACTACGAATATGCCCTTTAAGTACATACCCTTCACTAACTTTTTGCCACATCTCCTCCTCTTCCCTTCATACACACGTAAGAACCAAGACCCCCCTTTAACCACCATGTTTTCCACTTCCATGTACTATGATGTGTTGTAATGTGACTTTACCTTCTTATTTTATTTTTATTTAAAATTTTGGATAAAAAGTCACATCTCATTCCTTTTTACTTAAGTAAATAAATATATACCATGTATTATCTTAACCCTTACCTATGTTATTTTTATATGTATGTATATATACTAAAGTGTTCACAACATTTCCGACAACTTTTTGATGATGAAAGATCGAAAATCAGAAAGACAATTTTCGGTCACATTTTCGATTTTTCTTCGAACAAATTATTTTAGTAAACCAAATTCAAAATTGAATATTCTACCATTAGTTATAAATTAAAAGAGCGTTATTTAATTATTAAAACCATTAATTAAATATTTAAAATAACTTAAATATTCATAAATCAAACCGATAAAATTCTGGGTCGTTATTTAGTAAACCAAAGTCAAACGCTTTTCCATACGACCTATTTTTCATGGGGTAACCGGGGTAGGTGTATAACTTCAACTTCATCCATTTTTCCGACTCATAACCAACGTATCCATCTTCCAGTGTATGGTTGCAACTACTCTATAGTCATTATTTATAGGATTTGGCATATAATATATTTATATTTATAGGCAAAATATAAATACGTTCACTCATTGTTTCTTAATTTTTAAGATCAACTAACCTAAGCTCTAATACCAAACATGACAATCCGCACCCCAGTGGGCCTGAATTTTCGCTAAATCACAAACCCAAGTCCATCAAAATACGGATCATCGGTTTGGTATCATGCAAATAGCAAATAAATGCATATCATAGCACTATCGGTATAACTCATAGTGGAATAGTGAAGTATAATAGATCATATAGTTACAAACCAAGATTGACCCTTCCAATATCTAGTGTCCTTGTCAGTGATGAGCGTGCATAAATAGACGTGTTCTTCCACTATTCCCGCCTTGCATCAATACCTATTCCTCTAAAGCTATCCTGTGGGCTGTAATGAGGCGGGGGTTAGAACAATGTTTTGGTGACTGGTAAATTATATATTTTACACATAACACTAGTTTATGCCCATTGTCTTCCATCACATGTTATGTCCTTTTAGTTTACTTAGTCGCTTCGACTCCATGTACGCGTACGATACGCCCCATCTACCCGAAGCAGATCCTAACTACCTACTCATATACATATAGGTACCACAGTCCCCTTTGGACCAAGATACTATCCCAGCTAGTATCCCTAACCCAGCATCTCGTCAGGATCCATCATCAACGCAGTATTATGTCCACGTCTTCATGCATTCCAAGGAACTCCCGTAGTGCCTAATAACGGCGTCATGTAGTTTTGTCGTATTCTATCCACCTTGAGGATTTTCTAGTTGTTTGCTTCCTATTGTGGACTCAGCTCTACGAACTACAGAGGACTCGGCTTCTTGGAATTATGGACTCGGCTCCACGAACTATATAGGGCTCGGCTACTCGAACTATTGTGGACTCGGCTCCACGGACTACCCCAATCGCTTTGAAAGACCTCTCTTAAGGGTTATCTAGCCTTTTCTCCTAACAAAAAAACTAGCAAATAACTGTGGCGGTGCATGACCTAAACGTGACCTACACTAGTAAGAGCCGTTTAGGTGTAACCCTCATCTTTCCTACTGATCGCTCAGGACTGATGACGTTCTCGGCCTCTGTACATCTCATGCTCCCTAATATGGTACCAACGCACTAACATAGCGCCAATTCTTTCTCACCTTTGCATTTAGATTGCTTAATGTAATCAAGGCAATACCCTTCCTAAAAGATTAAAGCAGACCCTATTGGGGTATTCTTTCACATATACGCAAGCGTATGTAATTCCATGGATTCTACAGTTAGATATGTCTCACATCAGTATAATGTATACACGACTGTTGGTAGCCCCTTGTGGTGGGCATATTTTGTTATGTAACACTACTGACCTCACATTCCAAACAAGTCTAATGACTATGTCATTCTTATCCATCTAAGTTATTTACCAACTTTAATCATTTACACCCGTCATAAATGCATACTTGAGGTTACGTGTGTGTGTGTATTGTGCGTGTGTGTGTGTGTGTATTCGTTCATACTTATTAGATTATTACGCTTCCAAGTTCAACTGTTAATAACAGTTCTTTACTTCTTTATGCATTTACCTCTTATTAAATTTAAGTATACCGCATTCATTTAAAAGACATAAATATCTTTTCCCATTTACTTCCATTTTTTTTATTGAGCTTTTCTTTCTATTCCTTTTTAAACTATACTTCCCTCCCTTATTTAATAAACTTTACATACTCTCTTTATTTTAAACTATTACTTACCTACTTTTTTTATCATTACTGTTCGATTACTGTCTTGCTTATATTGCATATATATTGATTCTTTTCTTAGACAGTTATTATTATCACATTTACAATTCTTTAATTAATCCTTAGAGATTTCTGCATTTTAATGCATTAGAACCACATCCCCCTAAAGGCAAGGTTTACACTGTAAATATCTATGTCTTATCCAAAAGTAGAATTTGTGTTACGTTTGGAATTGCAAGGAATTATCTTTTTCATAGTAATTGAAATAGACAGTGAAAAATATGGTAAAAATTCATATTATATACGTCTCTTTTTTAGGTGTTTTCCTTGTCATTTCAAACGATACACTTTTATTTCTAAATCTGAACTTGAAAACCTATACGAATTTACATTGCAACCCCCTACATTCCAATGAATTAAAATACTACTTAAACCCCAACAATTTACTATCATAACTTAATTTAAATTTTTACTTGCACACATCATTTAAATATGCGAATATAGAACTATTACATAATTTATAAGTTTCGAGGACTTCTACTGCCCAATACTAAATTCAGATACTACCACCACCTAATATTTTATGGATTCACATACATGTAGTATATAATTCAAATTATCAATCACAGAATATGTAGGTAGGGTTTATAAATTTCTTACATGTATACAATTTTTGCCTACAACTCTAATTTACATTTTAGGCATATAGGAATAGATTTATAACAATATAAATCCAATATTATATAGAAATATATAATTTCCCACTCATCTTTTTAGCTTTCCAAATCTATAGATTTAATCCTTATTATTCAATTTGACCCTTTCTCTCCCTATTTGAATACATATACTGCAATAGGGCAGGAATGGTTCGTTTTCAAAAATTCATATTCAAAACTATTACCATACCGATTTATATGGTAATAAAAAAATCATACCATTACCAACTAAAGTAATCGAAAAACTGATACTTTGGTTTGTGGTTGGTAATGGTTGGTAGAGGTCTGTACTAAACTTTTGCGGTTTACAAGTATGATATTTATCTATTTATAATATTTCATGTTAATATTAAAAGTTGTTTTTTTTATTATATTATTATTTATCAATTTTATTTTCTATAGTCAAACATAAAAGTAAACGTTGTGTAAGAAGCTAAAATACAATATATAAAATCATATTATTTTTTGTAAGTACATGATAAGAATTGCATTCAATATGATATCATAAAAGCATTTTGCTAGATTTTCTTTTAAATTATTTCACATTAAATGTGATGCTATATATATACACACACACATACATACATACATATACATACATATATATACATACATATATATATACACATATATTGGTTAAGGTATGTGGTAGGTATGGTAATTACCATATTTAGTAGTTAATACCACTACCGTACCGCATAATTTCATGCGGTTCGGCAAGCCGTACCAATATGTTGTCCTTTTTTCGGTATCATTTTAGTTCGTAGCGGTTGGTAATAGTTGGTAAGTGGTAATAAGGTAAAAATATCCAACCCTAACTGCAAGCATGCATATACCTATCAGAAATCTAGATCAAAGAAGAGATTTAGATTTAATTTAGATTTTAGATCCGGATTTATAATTTACCTTGGCTTTGACGATTTGATTCGACCATATTCTTCTTCTCAATTATCCTCTACTATTGTCCACTTGTATATACGTCTATAAATTATAATTTTATTTTGAATTAAGAATTTGTGAAGAAGAGAAAATGACAGAGCTTTGCCATTGCTTTAGAAAATATGAGAAGAAAAGTGAGGGGTTAGGCCCGTATTTATAGAGTTCAAATCAATGTCAGCTGTTAGATTAAATTATTTTAAATCTAGGCCATTTGGTCAGGTCAAATTCTCAATCGAAAATATTCATCGATTGACAGCTACCCCTATCCAATCGACCAGATCGGTCGACTACTAGCGGTCGACCTATCACAGTAAAAGGATTGACCAGTTGTGCTAATTTGGCCATTGTTAGTTCGTTTCTGTTTTTAATTTATTTTATACCATTTTACACATATCTGATTAATGTTAAACTTACTTAAACATTGAGTATCAGATAACATTAACGGACATTAATTATTGTTAGTTAATTATATTTATTTCCCTAATATTATGTATATTTATTTCCAATTCAAAAACTTAAAATGTTAATAACTTTTTCATTTGAACTTCGATCGGAAAACTTTATATATGAAAATCGATTAGAAAGTCACCGTGAACCTAATGGTGCATGTTTCATAGTCAAATTCCATAGTTTGTAAAAATTCTATTTTCGGTGTTACTAATTATTAATTTATTTATTTTTAATTAATGATTGTAAAAATTACGACGTATTACATATCTTCTAAATCATATTAATGCCGCCCCCGCAAGGTATACTGGGAACAATTTGCAGCGGGCCAACTTTTGACTTTAAAGATGTCCATATAGTACTCAAATGTGCATAAGTGATCGAATAGAACTGTTAACCCATCATACTTTTCAATTGTTGGTGCCCGAAAGCTATCTGAGGAATTTTATTCAATAATGGCTTCACTAAATGGAGATGAGCACTTCTCCTTTCCACTTCCCTTATTTCCTTATTCTAACATTCTTGCCAAGTATTCCACACGAGCCTTCAGTTCTCTTTTCTTCTTGTCTTTCTCACTAATGCATGATGAGGCACCCTTATAGGCTAAGTTGGCCTCATCTTCATATGCAGTTTGGTTATTATTTTCCCCCAACAATGGTGGGTTGATATTGGAGGTTTGCCTTTATTTAATATTCGAGTTAATTGATGCTTTGCCCTTTGCTTTTGTTTCCAAGCTGAGTACTTCAGCTCCACCATTTTCATTGACGAGAATTTCGTGTTTTTCTCTTGCTCGCACTTTTTGTGCAATAGAAGAAAGTTGGTGGTGGACCATGGAGAAATGGGAGTTTTAAGATCTATTCTAGTTTTAAGCTACCAACTTCTCGATACCAACCGCTCTTTCATTGATTTGAGTAACGAAAGTGTTGAATGCGTCAAGGATGGAGTCTAAGGCTATTTTCGGGGTGGATAGTTTGTTTTTGATGATGTGAGTAAGGGTTTGTTTATTTTTGCAGCTAAGTGCTTAAGTTCTTATGGTGGGGGTGTATAGGAATTCATGTTTTCATTGTTCATTGGGAAGTAGGTTTGGCTATGATTTCGATCAAGGTTTGCTGGGATAGGATGCTCCTTCTAGCGCCAAAATGTTAGTGAGATTTTTCGTCTCACAATACTAAATTTCTAGTAGGGTGATTATATTACCGATCACCCTATTAGTCTTAAATCAACAAATTTAAGTAATATTAAATTTTCCTTTAACGTGGTAATTATGTTGCGGTGCCCTTACACAATTATGAATAAACACTTTAACTGTTTGTTAAAATGCCTAGGTTATTTTTAGTGCCAAACTTAGCAAAAAGAAGTTAAACAGAATCTACTAAAAAAAGAAAATAGTAAGTGCAGTAAAGTAAAGGTCACGGAAATTTATGTGGTTCAAATTTCAAAAAATCCTATCCATGGCCAAATCCTTTATTATCTTTGTTCTTCCTTGTACAAATATTTTTAATGGTAAAAAAAGTACAAGAAAATAAGGAACTTTTTTAGATAATTTATCAAAAGTTTTTTTTCTTTGGTACGGTACATTTCTATTTATAGTATTGTGAAGTCACATGGATCATCAATTTCCTTTCCTAGCCTTCTCTTCTCCATCATCCAGTTATCTCATGTGTCATTCATCCTTCTTTTAGGCAGTTTTCCCTCGGATTGTTAAGGTGGCTAAGAGAATTTGGCGGTTGCAATTAGGCAGGAGAATTTGAGTCTAAAGCGGGAGTTTTGAAATTTGAATCTTTGGGTGGGAGATTCAAATTCTAGATGTGATTTCTAGACTATCCCTTGTCTTTAGCTTGTGGAGTGCGCTCCTATTGCTCGATGCGCCCTGGGCTGATCCGATCTGTTATATTGAAGGAGACATGTTAGTTTTTCTGAATGAGATGAAGTCCTTTTCCTTCGGAAATGAGGTATGTCTTATTGGAATTATAATGTGGCCCTCACATCCATGTAGATGACTTTTTTCAAGTGCGAGGCAGTGTCTTATGCTAACTGATGGGTTAAAAAAATTACTATGTGGTTTTTTAAGTTAAGGTTATGAGATTGTCCTTCCTAAGATAAGGATGAACATTTAGAGAAGTTGGTGCCACTGTCCCTTATGAAAATTAGGCGCAGCCCATGTGTAGAATCCAGGGTGCTCTTCTTGGAGCTTAGTCTTAGAAGAATATGGGTTTAGTTTCATAACAGCAGCACAGTTCTTTGAAAGGGGAATATGTGCCGCTGTTTTAGGATTAAAGTGCAGTTTTTTGAACTGGAAGTATGCACTGCTATTTCGGGATTATGGCGCGGTCCTTTAAAGGAAGAGTATGTGTTGCTTGTTGACACATTAGTTGTGAGTCAGCGAAATAGGGATCTTAAGGCTAAATTAACACTAAAGGAGGGTGAATAGTGTTTAATGGATTATATGAATATTATTCAAATTCTTTAAGATTTTACTTGGAATGATGGAATTAAAAATCACAGAAACAATTACAGAATCAAAGTACAGATAAAAGTAAATGTGGTAAAGTAAAAAGGAAAGAACACATTAGGATTTTATATTGGTTCGGAGTTACCCTACATCCAGTCCCGCACAATTCCTTGTACAGATTTATTTTCAACTAGTAAATGCAAATACAATCTCGATTTCAAGGCAATGAGAAACACACCCTCCAGAATCTGAGCCTCTGGGTAGGGCCACTTGATTTCCATGCCACAAGCATACCCACTAGATTTACGTGCTACTAAGCACACCCAATTGATTCAACCAGACTAAATCATACCTTCTTGGATTTCAAGGATACCAAGCACACCACAGAGTTTAAGGATATGATTTTATAGAGTTTACAGACTCAGACCTTCGATCTTGATTACAATTGATTCTATAACTCTTGAATAGCACTTGATCTTGAGAGAGAAGAGAAAAATCATAGAGTATATGAAAGAAAATCAAACTAGTGATGATTAATTTTGATTCTGGTTGAATTTCGGCAGAGTTTCAATAGAAATTATTTTAGAATTCAAGAGAGTGAAAAGAGGAGAGAAAAATAAGAAAGTAGTTAATAAAAATTCGTTTGGAAGTCTGGTATATATAAGAAAAGAATGGTCATCTCCATTCGTGAAGAGAAACAACGAAAAGACACTTCCATTCAAAATTTGAATTTTGAAATTTACAGTTAGTATATCAACATATTGGATTTGGATATGTCGACCTATCCTTCACAAAATTGAAAAATATTTTACAAAATTTATTTTGAAAATCCGTTGCTTTGTAAAATAATTTGATACTTTGTAGAATCGTTTAAATATAGTTTATACAAATTTTAATCAAAATATAACTTGACAAAACTTTATAAAATAATTTTGAAAGATTTTAATAAGAATATTCAATATAATGTAAATAATATATATAAAATCAATATAGTTATAAATTATCACTACAATAAAAATACCCTATTACAACGTCCTTTTTACAACGGGCATTGGTTGCCCGTTGTAATAGAAGGCTATTACAACGGTCCATTTGCGCCCGTTGTAAAAGATGTCACATACAAACCCTTTTTACAACGGGCATTGGTTGCCCGTTGTAATAGAAGGCTATTACAATGGTCCATTCAGGCCCGTTGTAATAGATGCCAACTTTACAACGGTCACATGCCCGTTGTAATGCATGCCCGTTGTAATAAAATTTTAGCAGGGCCAACATCAAAAAATAAATCACTATCCCTTTTTCTTTTATTTCTTTGGTCGCATCGTTGTGAAAAATGGCGTTCGTCCTCTTTGCCAAAACTAGGGTTTTTTTAGAATTGAGTTGCCGCTTCAATTTGTTGTTGATGCTTCGACACGCGAAATCATTTCTTCTCCTTGGGCACGTGAAATCATTTCTTCTCCTAGGGAACGCAAAATCAAATCAAGTTACGCGATTTCGATTTCGCTCCGCCTCCTCATTATTCAGGTACGAATCTCCTTTTTGTATAACCCTACTTTCGCGATTTGGATTTTCGCAATTTGGATTTGTATTTTGTTCTGGATTTACGAGACGCGATTTGGATTTTCGCGATTTGGATTTTCGCGATTTTTCTTTTGAAATCATTGTCAATCCAGTGTCTTTCAAGGAGCATTTGTATACTGTAGTTATGAGATCAGGGATACTTGTATTAAAAAAAAAAGCAAAATCTTACTTGTACTTTCCCTAAATCAACCTATTATATAACGCAACCCGAGTTTGGGCAGACCATCCAAATTTTGAGTACTTGTCAGGTTTCATAAATGCGATGATGATGGTAAATATAATATTGCAGGAGCTTATGCCTATAGAAGCTACAGTTTGTAATAAAGTAAATAATTTATAGCTCTACTGACAAAGGTTTTATTATAAATATTATTGCAGCTTTAAACTATGTAACATAAATTAAAAGTTTAAATTGGCCCATTGATGTATACAGTGATATTCGAGGGGTTGCTGTTGATGGTGTAGAAGGTGAGCCTGTTAATCTCACTGAACCAGTTGTAGAGGCGATTGCTGCAGCGTTTGCATTGTGGTTGTCAGACAAAACGAAGGCAGATGGATCTACACAATTAAGAATCTCAATTGGCCATGATTCTAGAATATCTGCAAAGATTTTACAAGTAAGTTGTGATTTCAGTTTTTTAGAATTAGGAGTTTGCTATTTTTTTAATATTTTAGAACTCAGTTGGCGAATATAGTTTTCAGACTTAAAGAATGTGATCCACATACTATGCTTTATCATCATTAACAGCTAAGCCACATGCCATGATTTATATTTTATATTGTACTTCTCGCACAATCATCTACATTCTATGATTTCATGACATTTATATTTAATATATCCACAATCATCTCATCGAAATTGCATACCGAATTCTGCTACTTTTGTTGTTGGCACTAAGATGTCTATAAACATCAAGTTAATCAGAACCGTCTACATTGCTTTGTACAATTGTTGATTATGTGTGTTATTTTTTCAAATAAGTTTATGATGAGTAAACTGAGATTTATTTAAGATCATTCACCACCATGTTTTTTCCTGATTTAGAGCTAGGATACCAGTTAATTAGGTTCACCGTACTTGAATTTTTTAGCCTCATGCACAGCTTAGAGCACTAGCATTTTCAAGTGTTGTTACACAAGTATATGGATTTATTTTCTTAAACTCTATTTTCGCACGTTGCATGGTATTAAGTAATAGACAACATATCAAAGACAGATGAAATTTCATGCTCAATTTTCAGTTTCACTGTGTTATATCCTGTGGCATTTATTTTTTCCAATCTTGATTTGGCCTTCAGTGTGCAATTTTTTTGTCACCGACTCAACAGGCTCGTAGATTTGGAATGCATTTATGATTCCCCATGTCCTTATACAATACAAGCATGCTCATGATGTCATTTGATTGAAAATAACATCTTTATGTCAATATGATAAATTAATTACTTTCAGAATGCTGCTTCTCATGGAATTGTTGGTGTTGGACACGAAGTTATTCAATACGGGTAAGCAAAGCCGTGAAATCCTTTTTTTGTATCATGTATTATCCGTTTCATTTGAGAACGTAATATATAAGAAATACAAAATCTGAATCTTAGTTCAAATGTTTGACGAAATGTTCACTCGTTATTCAATATTGTTAAAACTTCGTATGAAACTTTTCTAATGTTTAGTTGCTTTAAAGTGCTTTGGCTTATTTATGTTGAATCTATGATTCTGTCATTACTCGTTTGTGATGGATTTTTGTATTACTTTTTTATTTAAAACCAGGAACTAGATAATATTATCATGTATATCCAATTTTGTTTTGATATATGTACTGTAGATTAGCATCAACACCAGCAATGTTCAACAGCACCATTACCGTGGATGATAAATTCTTCTGCCCTGCTGATGGATCTATTATGATAACAGGTACAATAGAAAGACCACTTACATATCCCTTTGTCCCATACATTTTCATTCTAAGTTGTTTTTCCTGTTCCAAGATAGATGCAGTTCTAAGTATATGATAGATAGCATCTCTTTTAAAACAGACACCGTTCTAGAAAATGAAGCATATGGTTGTTATTATCTAATAGTTTGGAATTGGGATTCTGAAATACACTGTCCACATCTAAAATGTCTTCTATTATGACACATTGCACTCCATGTTCTGTAACAGTAAAAAATATAGCTTAGATGTGAAATGTGATGAAAGGGAGTGCATATTTCATTAACTTAAACCTACACAAGAATCAATTAAGTACTACAACTGTAGATGATTCTGCATTTTGTTGCGTCATCAAACCTATGTTTTTTTATTGAAAAATAAAACCAATGATGCAGCCAGTCATCTTCCATATAACCGCAATGGTTTCAATTTTTTCACCAATACTGGAGGACTAGGGAAAGCAGACATAAAAGACATCTTAGAGCGTGCTGCAAATATTTATCAGAGTTATTCTGATGAAAAACTGAAGGAAAAGGCTGTCATGAAGGCTATACACAAAGTAGATTACATGGCAATTTATACTTCTGACCTCGTTAAAGCGGTCCGTAAAGCTGCTGGAAATATAGGTATTTCATAAACTTTCTGTTTGAAGACATTTATTGACCTTCAACACATAAAATTTATGGAAGTTAGTCGTCATGTGTATATTAGAACTATGTCAATGTAAACTTATCTAACTTTTTGGAATGTGTTGGAATTTTATGACTCTAACTTTTAGTCTTTTCGTATGTGATTTTGGTTATTTTATGATAATATTTATTGCTCGTTAAATTATTCATTATTGGTATGGATGTATGCTGCTGTAATTTTTTTTAAATTTGCATTTATTTTGCAACGGTCGGAAATCGTTGCAATATCATGTATTACAATGGGCATTGCCCGTTGTAAAAATGTGTATTACAACGGGCATTGTCCGTTGTAAAAATGTGTATTACAACGGGCATTGCCCGTTGAAAAATATGTTCGACCTATTACAACGAGGCCTAATACAACGGGCTTATGCCCGTTGCGAAATCCATATTACAACGGGCATTGCCCGTTGTAAAATGGCTGTTTTATTGTAGTGTATTAAAGTATAAACAAAAATTCAATGTATATAAACTTAAAAATACTAAAATAATATCTTAATAAGTATAAGAGATTTGAAAAACATTTTGGGAAATATTTTGAAAACATTATTTTAAAAATAGAATATTGAAAAACAATTTTACAACGAAATTAGAGAAGACGAGAGAGATCGGGAAAGTGCTATCAAGGTTTTAACATAAATTCTATGACTCTAAAACTTATCTGAAATATCTTAAACTCTTCAATACTCATGGGTCTTCATTCTTGAACTCTTGAAACTTTATATCAGCGTCTTGAATCTACTCTTGATACAAGTATCTTGATACTGTATAGTCTTCTTAATCAATACCTATTGTAACAACCAGAAATTTAAGCTATAATAATTAATTAACGAATTAATCAAATGATAAAATAACTTTATGAAATTATCATAATTAAGCTATTGAAGTTGCACCATTGTGTCCGTGGTAATTTTCTGGTCAATTTCCATATATAGAACGTCAGAATCCGAGTTAATATGAGCAAGATACAAAGCAAACAAGAATCAACGAAATATATATATATATACAAGGAGGTCGACCATCCCAAGGCCTAGGTCGACCGGTCGGTCGACCTTGCACTATGGGCAGTCGACCTGTTGGTTGACCCGCCTACGGGTTTGAGGCAAAAGAATTCCTCCTTCGTCCTGTGCGATTTTAACACGTCAATTTTCTTATTTTGCTCAATCTGGTCCCTTCGCGCTTCCATCCAATGGCTCCTATTCAGCTTATGACGTGGTTGCATCATATTCAATCCCCAAATCCAATGGTCTGAGATCCACTTCTACACCTATAAATAGAACCCTAGACCTAACACTTTTTCTCATTCTAAGATTTTCTCCAATTGGGTTCACCTTTTCAGGAAGGACTCTAAACAGAATAATTTTCCAAGAAGGAAATCGTTTTAAATAAAAATATTTAACAACCCCAAGTGGATCCGGGAAGACCTAAAGGGAAGAGCTAAGGACCACAGGTGAGTGATTGTAATTATTTAGATTTTTAAGTAATTTAAAATAATAGGGTTTCCAATAGTTGTAGTTTTACTACGATTTTTGGAATAACCTTTTTAGTAGTTTATTTACAATTTTTAGAATTATTTTCAGTTTATTTCTTTTAGCTATTCTTTTCAGTTAATTTTAGTTTATTTCTATTCATTATAGCTTTTCCATTTTTTTACAGTTTATTTACAGTATTTTAATTTATTTACTGTTATTTATGCGTTATTTACATCTTTTTCCTACACTTTGGATTTTCTTTTATTTTCAGTTTTCTTCTCATTTTTCTTCACGAATGGATTAGAATAGATTAAACGTGAATATGGAATAAATTATAAGAATGCTGAAATAATGGAAGGTAAGATGTAAATTGTAAAGACTGTAATAAAAATGGAACTAAGGCTGAAATTGAGCCTAATTATGATATTAATGTTAGAATTTGACTAATTAAATTGGCCTAGATATAACTTAGAACTATAACTAAAAGAGTATAAGATGAAAGAAGCTTATTTTTACACTTAGACCTTGGGTTAAGTAATAAGCATGATTATAACGTAGGTTATAATAAGAAACAGAAAAGAATGAGGCTTATTTTGAGATTTAGGATAAATTAATAAGCAAAGATAGTAAAGATAATAGTAGAGGCTTATTTAAATAATTTATCTAAGTTAATAAGCAAAGATTAAAAGGAAAGATCCGTACCGGCAGCATTTCCCTTATGTTGTTTAGGGTAGATAAGTGGTCAATAGTTAAAAGAAAAGATCCGTACAAGCAGCATTTCCCTTATGCCATTAAGGGTAGATAAGTGGTCAATAGTTAAAAGAAAAGATTCGTACCGGCAGCATTTCCCCTGAGACACACTTACACTTTTTAGGGTAGATAAGAGGTCAATAATTAAAAGACCAAATCATGGGGATTTGGACAAGGGGGGCAACTAGATTTTGTTTGACAGGGACCACTACCAACAACATTCCTTATTTTCTATTGGACAAGGTGTCTCACAATAGCCTGAAGTGAGACGAGGGCATGCTTATGCTGTCTAGGGTAAATAAAAGATCAAAAGGGGGAGCAATAGATAGTGCGAACCTACGGTGACCGAGCGTGCGTCATCGATTAGAGGAGATAAGTCGCTATTGTGTTACAAGTGCTTAGTGTGTGCCATTCGTAGGCACTACTGTCTACTACATAGTGAGTTTTAGCGTCTGGTCCATAGTAGATTCTATGGAGTAGCAGGCCGATCAAAGGGTAGTATTAGGAATTCAACCTAATCTAAGCAGCTATCAAAAACAAGTGCAAACAATCAAAGTTAATCAATTATGTTGATCTAGTTAATTCATATTTATTTCCAGCTTAATCTTTCTCTCTATTTCCTTTTATATACTAGAACTGTTGTAAAGTCTATTACTTTTACTTTGCTTAAAGATTCTAGTAATTACTATCATTCACTAGACTTTTAGTCTGACCCACTCCTCCATTTTCCCCTTTTCCCCCGATAGGCTAGCAAGAGCAAGGACGATAGATTGGAGACACTTGGAGACTTCTTTGGCAGAGATTTCTTATGTATTTCTCTTCTTTATTTTCAGTTTTTAGCTTATTCCATGTACTGGCACTTTGTGAGGGATATTTTGTACTGACATTTATGAGACCGAGGTTTTGATTTCATGAGACAAATATTGGTATTTTGAGACATATGATGTATTTGGTTTTATAATTCTATATTATGAAGTTTGACTTTTAGCAAATTATTATTTTAATTGTTTCCGCTATTTTATCTGTTTTGTCTTATGAATCTTAGTCTCTGCTAGTTTTAGTTATACCTACAACGCACCACATATTTTAGTGTCTTTTTGGATATACTAAGGGGTGTGGGGTGTTACATTTGGTATCAGAGCCTAAGATTACAGGATTCCTAAAAACTTGTTTTAAAAATAAAGTATTTTTCCAAAAGCGGCCTATTTTTATGTAGCATATCTTCAAATTAGAAATATTTTTCAAAAAGAAACTCTTATTATAGAAGTAGTTTTTCAAGTATAAAAGAGTTTTTATAAAAATCCCCTCAAAAGTCCAGTTCAACCTTCTTTCGATTCTTTCGAGCCTAAGTTTCCTTTTCTTTACATAATATGGCCGATTGGTTCCATAGAGCTACAGTACCAGAGGTGCAAGGGCAAGCCCCCAATACAGCACCGTTAGGTGGAGGTCCCTTTAATCCAACTACAACAGCCAATTTTTCTAAGATATGCAAGAACTTCGCTAGTTTAGGAGGCAGAACGATTTCTAGCACAGAGGATTTCGAGGAGGCACGAGCTAGGAGCAAAGGTTTAGGATGTTAGATTTGGAGGACCTCGGAAGTGGATCAAGAAAAGCGGGAAATGTAATAACTATGGATGGGTTGGTCATTACGCAAGGGACTATAAGAATAAAATGATGAAGGGGAGGTGTTTCGGCAGCCCGGTCATCTTAGTAGAGCTTGTCCTCAGAGAACGGGGCAGAGAGCAAGCGCACCTACGGCGCAGGTACAAGCTTTGGAAGTAGCACTTTCTAGAAGTGATTCAGATAGAGGTAGGAAAATCTCTTTAGAAGGACTAATCTCTCTTTCTGGTTTTCCCATTCAGACTCTTTTCGATTTTGGAGCATCACACCCTTTCATTACGAGTTCTTTGGTAGATTGTTTGCACTTAGACATCTTTTTAGTAGTAGACTCCATTGTTGTTTCAAACCCTATATGAGGATCGGCACACTTGTCTATGGTTTGTAGGGGTTTGAAATTTTTTATCCTAAAGGTGGAATTTGACTGTGACGCCTATGTATTGGAATTTTTGGGGTATGGGATGATTTTGGGAATGGATTGACTATCCACATATGGAGCTATATTAGACCGCGAGAGGAGAGTCGTTAGACTAAAGACATGCAGCGGTAGGACTCTCGAGGTTTGCGACTGCAGGGGTCAGTTATGTTGAGCTTCCTTTATTCCCTCGATTCATCGTCATCAAAGTTAGATTCGGTTCTTGTCGTCAGAGATTTTCTAGACGCCTTTGAGTAGGTTAGGGTACTACCCCCTAAGAGAGAGATTAACTTCAGGATTTATTTGATTGATAATGCTAAGCCAGTAGCATTACCCGTGAGGCACATGGCACCTAGGGAGTGGAAGGAATTGAGAAAGAAGATCCGTGAGCTTTTGGAGAAATGATTCATAAGAAAGAGCATATCGGAGTGGGGAGTGCCAGTCGTCTTCGCTACTAAGGAGGATGGTTCCCTTCGACTTTGCATAGACTATAGATAATTGAATAAGCTCACAAAGAAGAACCGTTATCCACTCTCTAGGATATATGATCTTTTTGACCAGTTAGTTGGCTCTTCGATGTTCTCCCAACTTGATTTAGCCACAGGATTTCATCAGCTTAAGGTCGCTGATGACAACACTAATAAGACCGCGTTTAGGACACCCAACGGATTCTTTGAGTGGATGGTTATGCCTTTTGGGCTAACCAATACCCCAGTCTATTTCATAGATTTGGTGAGCCATGTTTTTAGAGACGTCCTAAATAAGTTTGTTGTGGTATTCATGGACAACATATTAGTGTTTTCCAAGAGTATGGAGGAGCATGTTGTTCATCTCGAGGAGGTTCTTCGTACACCTTGCATTCCTCAGTTAAAAGCAAAGTCCTTGAAGTGTCACTTTTGGCATAAGGAAGCGTGTTCTTGGGGCAAAGAGAAGGTCTACACATGGAAAGAGTTTGATAAATGGTTTGTACATCTAGTTTCCGATTGTGGAAATCCAAAGAGTTGTAGGCAAAGATTGGAGATGTACAATAGATGCAGTTGATAAGAAAAGAAGAAAGCCCTTGTATAGATAATTTCTTGAAATTATAATTGTTTCGGATAAGTGGATTTAATGGTAGTACTAAAAGACTTTAGTAAGGAAATGGGATTACCAAAATTTAGGAAGGGTGCTCCTAGGGTAGTGAGAAGAAAATGAACCTTATGTTTAGCTCAATAGAATATAATTGTTAGAATTGAAAATTTCATTGTTAATATTTTCTTTTAGAAAATAAATATTGGGTTTTTGAAAAATGGTATAAAATTTAAATTGGTTTTTATATGATATAATGTTTTTTAAAAGTAAGATTCTTTCTGAAGAATTATAGCTCGCTAGTTTCTTTGTAGATAAACAAAGATTTTAAATATAAAAACCTAGAGGTTATCAAGTATCGAAAACGTAGGTTACAACATTTATTGTTGTAATTGATGTTTTTGTGAAAAGTAAAGGGAGCATAGACTATAGTACTATTGTTATAGTAGGTGACTTCCAAAGAAAATGATTTTACATAGTATATGAGGTTTATTAGTATTTATTTTAATTGAATCCATACACTAGTATTTTTGGGTTGTAGTAACATTGTTTTACGCAACATCTGTTTTGACCCACATAAAAATGTGTTTTGAAGAAAATTTTCAAGTACAGAAATAAAGTGGTTTGTAAGTACACTAAATATTTAAATAAGTATGAGGAAATGTTTTCTAGTTATGGATATATTAAAAACACTTTTGAAAATGAGTTTTTCTGAAAAGAAAAGTGTAAGTTAAATATTAAGAAATTAGTAAATTTCATAGAAATTGTCTATGTTAAGAGAATATAAATTAAAAATACTTTAATCTATTGGAACGAAATGAATAATGATAAAACTTTCTATGAAACCAAATTATAAATAAAGGTGTTTTGTGCAAGTTATAAGGAATACGTGAAAAAGATATACAAGGTATGGGTAGCACCATATTTTGTATAGCATTTCGAAAAATATATAATAAGTTCCTTGTAATTTCACATAAACATAAAATCCTCTTTTAAAGGATTCATAGAAGGTTTTACCATTAGTAGTTTCTCATAAGAGAAAGTAGTTCCAATACATTAAGGTATAAAATTGTTATGTGTAATAAGAAGATGTTTAAAAAAAGACACATAAGGACATTTTAAAGATATTTTAAAGGATAATGGTTTGTTGAAAAAGTAAATAAGTTTCTGGAAATGAAAAACTTAATAAAAGTAAAATTTGAAAATCCAAATTTTTATAGAAAGCTGTAAAAGTATTTAAAAGAAAACGAGGAATAAGTTTTGGACTTGAAAGTTTTTCCCTCTAGGTTTGGGACATAAAAAGCTGTAAAGATACAAATCTAGAAAGATAAGATTTTAAGTAACCTAGTATTTTTGAATTTAATAGAAACTTAAAGATAACATTTTTTAAAGACAAAGATTTTGGGATTTGCTGTTTTAAAATTTTAAGCCATAGTTTTTTTAAAATAAAGTGATAAATACCAAACCAAGCTCTTAAATGTGGAGTAGATAGGAATCATTTCCTAGGTGTAACGGAAAAAGTGCAAGGCAATAGCAGTGATTACTTTTAAAAGTAATGATAGAAGTTTCCATGGAGTGTGTAGGACACTAGTAAGAACCTAGGAATGTTGATTCATGTGTGCAAAATAAAGGAGAGCAATAAAGTGAAATTAGTAAGATAGTAAGACACGCATGGTTGAGAATGAGTATTCTTGATTTTGAGAAACTTGGGAGAAGCATCCTCCTTTAGTGGAATTCTCATATGATAGTAGTTTTCAAGCTAGCACTGGAGTGGCACCTTCCAAAGCTCTTTATGGGACACCGCGCAAGTCGCTTTCGTGTTGGATAGAGTTTACAGAGGGATACTAAATTTGACTTGGAGAAAATTCGTACCTTATAACTGCATTTCTTTTTTTCAAATTTCTTATTTTCCATCTTTAGTTTTGAATAGGTTCTTTCCTTTATTATCCTTTGAGAGGGTAGAACTTAGGATTTAACCTATGGATGGTAGGATTTGATGTAAACATGTTACTAGAACATGTTATGTATAATGTATGCTAGTGATTGCAAGTGTTTGCTAGTGGATGCTAATGGACGCATATACTTACACTAGGCACTATTATCTCTTAGGGATTGGCCTAACTAGGACACTAGAGCATATGCATATGGATGTGTGTACATTATCATTTTTCTTTATTTTCATGGTTGCTATAAATGGATGTTTATCACATGGTTGTTGCATTTGGATGATGATTGAAGCATGCATATAGAACTATCAGTTACCATTAGGAATTTTTGCATTCATTTGGATACATAGCACGGATATGATTGCATAAAAGGAGGTCAACTGAATCAGTGGATCTCCTAATCTTTTGCATTAGTTAGGGATATTAACACTACACTAATTGCATAAGTATCATAAAGCGCATTAGAAAAACTTAAGGAAAATGGATGAATGGTGAATGATTGAGTAGTTGGTTGTAGATATTGGATGAAAACATTTAGTTCATTCTTTTATCCTTAGAGATTTCGGGGATGAAATCCCTTAAGCAGGGGAGAATGTAACAACCCGAAATTTAAGCTATAATAATTAATTAACGAATTAATCAAATGATAAAATAACTTTGTGAAATTATCATAATTGAGCACGGGAGTTGCACAATTGTGTCCGTGGTGATTTTCTGGTCAATTTCCATACATAGAACGTCAGAATCCGAGTTAATATGAGCGAGATACAAAGCAAACAAGAATTAATGGAAAAAAAATACAGGGAGGTCAACCATCCCAAGGCCTAGGTCGACCGGCCGGTCGACCTAGCACTATGGGCGGTCGACCCGCCTACAGGTTTGAGGCGAAGGAATTCCTCCTTCGTCCTGTGCGATTTTAACACGTCAATTTCCCTATTTTGCTCAATCTGGTCCCTTCGTACTTCCATCTGATGGCTCCTATTCAGCCTATGACGTGGTTGCATCATATTCAATCCTCAAATCCAATGATCTGAGATCCACTTTTACACCTATAAATAGAATCCTAGACCTAACACTTTTTCTCATTCTAAGATTTTCTCCAATTGGGTTCACCTTTTCAAGAAGGACCCTAAACGGAATAATTTTCCAAGAAGGAAATCGTTTTAAATAAAAATATTTAACAACTCCAAGTGGATCCAGGAAGACCTAAATGGAAGAGCTAAGGACCACAGATGAGTTATTGTAATTATTTAGATTTTCAAGTAATTTAAAATAATAGGGTTCCAACAGTTGTAGTTTCACTACGATTTTTGGAATAACCTTTTTAGTAGTTTATTTACAGTTTTTAGAATTATTTTCAGTTTATTTCTTTTAGCTATTCTTTTCAGTTCATTTTAGTTTATTTCTACTAATTATAGCTTTACCATTTATTTACAGTTTATTTACGGTATTTTAGTTTATTTACTATTATTTATGCGTTATTTACATCTTTTTCCTACGCATTGGATTTTCTTCTATTTTCAGTTTTCTTCTCCTTTTTCTTCGCGAATGGATTAGAATAGATTAAACACGAAAATGTATTAAATTATAAGAATGCTGAAATAACGGAAGATTAGATGTAAATTGTAAAGACTGTAATAAAAATGGAATTAAGGCTGAAATTGAACCTAATTATGATATTAATGTTAGAATTTGACTAATTAAAGATAATTGGCCTAGTTATAACTTAGAATTATAAAGAGTATAAGATGAAAGAAGCTTATTTTTACACTTAGACCTTGGGTTAAGTAATAAGCATGATTATAACGTAAGTTATAATAAGAAACAGAATAGAATGAGGCTTATTTTAGGATAAATTAATAAGCAAAGATAGTAAAGATAATAGTAGAGGCTTATTTAAATAATTTATCTAAGTTCATAAGCAAAGATTAAAAGGAAAGATCTGTACTAGCAGCATTTCCCTTATGTTGTTTAGGGTAGATAAGTGGTCAATAGTTAAAAGAAAAGATCCATACCGGCAGCATTTCTCTTATGCTGTTTAGGGTAGATAAGTGGTCAATAGTTAAAAGAAAAGATTCGTACCGGCAACATTTCCCCTGAGACACACTTACGTTGTTTAGGGTAGATAAGAGGTCAATAATGAAAAGACCAAATCATGGGGACTTGGACAAGGGGCGCAACTAGATTTTGTTTGACAGGGACCAGTACCAACAACATTCCCTATTTTCTATGAACAAGGTGTCTCACAATAGCCTGAAGTGAGACGAGGGCACGCTTATGCTGTCTAGGGTAAATAAAAGGTCAAAAAGGGGGAGCAATAGATAATGCGAACCAGCGGTGACCGAGCGTGCGACATCGATTAGGGGAGAAAAGTCGCTATTGAGTTCCAAGCACTTAGTGTGTGCCATTCGTAGGCACCACTGTCTACTACATAGGGAGTTTTAGCGTCTGGTCCATAGTAGATTCTATGGAGTAGCAGGTCGATCAAAGGGTAGTATTAGGAATTCAACCTAATCTAAGCAGCTATCAAAAACAAGTGCAAACAATCAAAGTTAATCAATTATGTTGATCTAGTTAATTCGTATTTATTTCCAGCTTATTCCTTCTCTCTATTTTCTTTGTTTCCTTTTATATACTAGAACTGTTGTAAAGTCTATTAATTTTACTTTGCTTAAAGATTCTAGTAATTACTATCATTCACCAGACTTTTAGTCTGACCCACTCCTCCATGTGTTCTTCCTCTTCTTCTTCTTCTTCTTCTTCTTCCTCTTCTTCCTCGTCATTGCTGCCCTGAATGGGGTTATGAATAGCCAAATTTGCAGACTCTTCGGCAATAACTATTAGATTCGTAGGATTATCCAATAGGTATTTTTGCAAATTGAGAAGAATTCTGCTTTGCTTCTCTTGTTCCTTGGTCATACGAAGTTGCACCACTTGAATTTCAGTGAGCATTTGCAGAATATTCTTCATTTCACACATTTTAGCGATCTTGGCCATGTAGTGCTTTGGAAGGGGCCTTGGGTAGGAGAAGGGAAGGAAAACGATGAATTTTCTTCTTTAGAACGTTTGGGATTAGAGGAGGCATGTTTCTTTCAGAAGTTTAAGACAGGGAGAATACGGAAAAATGAAGAAGAAAGTTGAAATTTGGTTATTATATAACCAACAACTTGAATTTTGGAGGGAAAATAATAAAAAAAAACAGAATTTACCGTTATACGTCGACGTGTGAGGGTAGGGTATGTCGACATACATGGTATTATTTTGATTTTTGCGTTTCTTTATATTTTGTAATTTTTACTTCATTATTTTTATATTTCCGACAGAGAACAAATTCATAACTCTCTTCTAAACTTAGTAAATGATGTTTGATTCAATAGTTTTTTTAATATATCAGCTATTTGATTTTCAGCGTTTATAAATTCAAGTGGTATTATTTTTTTGTATATATTACCTCTTAAAAAATGATGTCTTGTATAAATATGTTTACTTCTAGCATGATGGGTTGGATTTTTAGATAGATTGATCGCACTTATATTATCACAGTATATTGGTTATTTAGTAAAATTTAAACCAAAATCTTTTAAAGTTTGTTGCATATAGATAACTGTGAACAAGCTAATGCTGCTGAAATATATTCTGCTTCTTTCTTAGATAGAGATAAAGAGTTTTTCCTCTTACTAAACCAGGAAACCAGAGAGTGTCCCAAAAAGTGACAAGATCCACTTGTACTTTTTCAGTCTGATTTGAAACCAGCATAGTCAGCATCGCTATATAAAATTAATTCAAAGGAGTCTTCTTTTGGGTAAAAAAGTCCATAGTCTAATGTGTTATTTGCATATCTCAAAATTTGTTTTTACGGATTTTAAATGAGTTTCTTTAGGTTAAGATTGATATCTTGCACAGAGATAAATACTACGCATTATATCAGGTCTAATAGCAGTTATATAGAGTAGTGATCCAATCATTCATCTATATAATTTTTTATCTGCATCTTTTGAATTTTCTTCTTTATTTAATTTTTCATTAGTCGCCATGGTAGTTGGTTTACCGCTGGTTTTTGACATACCAAATTTCTTAACTAAATCTTTAGCATATTTTTCTTGGCAAATAAAAATTTCATTACTTAATTGTTTTATTTATAATCCTAGAAAATAATTTAGTTCTCCCTTATGACTCATTTCAAATTCATTAGTCATTGTTTCTAGAAACTCTATTTATTTTATGGTTGGTAGATCCAAAATAATATCATCTACGTATATTTGTGTTATTCGAATATCATTTTTGTCTCTTTTAATTAAAAGTGTACTATCTACTTTGACTATTTCAAAATTTGATTGTAATAGATAAGATTTAAGTCTGTCATACTCTTGAAGTCTGTTTCAGACCATACAAAGCCTTCTTTAATTTGTAAACATGATTATGTGTTTTTTCATCTTCAAAAAGTGGGGGTTATTATACATATACATCTTCTTTAATAAAACCGTTTAAAATGCACTTTTAACATCCATTTGATATAAGTTAAAATTATTATAATTAGCAAAAGCAAGTAAAATTCGTATAGCTTCTAATCTTGCTACTAATCGAGCTTCTAATAAATCCAAATCTATTCGTTCTTCTTGACAACAACCTTGTGCAACTATTAGAGCTTTATCTCTTACAACTTCTCCTTGTTCATTCATTTTGTCTCTATATACCCATTTAGTTCCTATTATGGATTTATTCTCAGGCCTTGGGACTAATTATCATACATCATTTCTTGTAATTGATTCAAATTCCTCTTGCATAGCAAGAATCCATGAATCATCGGTTGATGCTTCTTTTGGATTTTTAGGTTCAATAGTTGAAATAAAAGCAACGTTACTCGTTTTATTTAGTTGATTTCTGGTTTTAACAATAGATTCGGTATTTCTAAGTATATTTTCTATAGGATGATCTTTAAAGTATTTTGTTCTTTTATTTGGATGTGAATTTTATGAATTATTATCATTTCGTTTTCGGTAATCTCATTGTTACTAATTTCATTTGGGTTATCAATGTTTTCTTCTTCATCAATATTTGGATTATAAACTTTAAAATTTCCATCACATGAGACATGTAATGTCTTTTCAATAGTATTGGTTCTAGTATTGAAAACCCTATAAGCTTTACTTCTATTTGAATATCCAATAAAAATTCCTTTATCTGATTTAGCATCAAATTTATCCAAATTATCTTTAGGATTTAAAATAAAACATTTACTACCAAAAAATTTAAAATATGATACTTCGGGCTCTTTATTATAGAATAATTCATATGGTGGTTTCTTAGTTAATGGTCTTATTAAAATTCTAGTTAATATATAACATGCAGTACCAATTGCTTCAGCCCAAAAAAAATTAGGTAAATTATTATCGTTTAGCATAGTTCCAGCGCATTCTTGAATCGTTCTATTTTAATTCCTACTACTTCATTTTGTTGTGGTCTTCTTAGAAATGAAAATTTATGGGTTATACCTTTCTTATTATAGAAATTCTCAAAATTTTCTTTTTCGAATTCTCCACCGTGATCACTCTGAAATTCGTTTAACAAAGATTTTAAACATTTCAAAAGCATCACTTTTAAGTTTTAAGAAAATCGTCCGGGTAAACCTAGAGTAATCATCTACAATTACAAATACATATTTATTATGATTTATAGATTGTATTTGTGAGGGACCGAAAAGATCTAAGTGAAGAAGTTCAAGGGGTTAAGAGGTATAAATTATATCTTTGATTTAAAAGAAATTCTTCTATGTTTTCCTAATTGGCAAGCATCGCATAAATTATTAACTTTAAATTTATTTGGAAAGACCTCTAAGTAGATCATTTTTAGCAATTTTAGATATTAGTTTGAAATACAAGTGACCAAATCTTTTATGTCAAATCTAAGGGTCACTTGATTCAGCCAAAAGACATAAGTATCATTTAAGATTCTTATACTTAATATATATATATATATATATATATGTTTCATTTTCTAATGCCTTCAAAGATAATGTTTGAATCATTATCTTCAAAATGACATTTATGTTTTGACTAACACTCAACAGATTATGCTTTAAATTCCTAACTAACAAAACATTGGAAATAGTAGGAGTTGTAGAATTACCGACATTGCTGAGGCCAATCACATATCCTTTAGAGTTGTCTCCAAGATTCACTAATCCACCATATTTGTAAACTATATCCTTCAAAATCTTCGAATTTCCAGTCATGTGTCTTGAGCATCCACTATCTAATATCCATTTATCCTTTTTGATTTGTAGCGTTTGACCATCAAGTGTATGTTCATCAAAAACCATGTAATACATTTATTCCTGCAATTCATACCTTTTCTAAAGATCACATGACTTTTTATAATGAACTGATGCAAATTTATGAGACAACATTATGATGATTTTGCAAATTATCTTTTCAAAAATAGTGTTGAAAATATTATCAAAATTTGCCATTGAAACTTTTTCAAAAAACCGATGATGAATATTTTAAAAACCAATGCTCTGATACCAAATGTGAGTTAGTGGAATAGAGATCTTAAGGTTAAATTAACATTAGAGGAGGGTGAATAGTGTTTAATGAATTATATGAATATTATTCAAATTCTTTAAAATTTTACTTGGAATGATGGAATTAACAATCACAGAATCAAAGTAAAGATAAAAGTAAATGCAAATACAATCTCGATTTCATGGCTACGAGAAACACCATTCAGAATCCCGAACTCTAAGTGGAGCCACTTGATTTTCGGGCCACAAGCACACCCGCTAGATTTACAGTCTACTAAGCACACCCAATTGATTTAACCAGGCTACAATCACACCTACATGGATTTCAGGGATACCAAATACACCACAGAGTATAAGAGTATGATTTGATAGAGTTTATAGACTCAGACCTTCGATCTTGACTACAATTGATCCTACAACTCTTGAATAGCACTTGACCTTGAAAGAGATGAGAGAAATCAAAGAGTATATGAAAGAGAATCAAACTAGTAATGATTGAATTTGATTTTGATTGAATTTCGGTAGAGTTTTGATAGAAATTGTTTTAGAATTCAAGAGAATGAAAAGAGGAGAGAAAAACAAGAAAGTAGTCAATAAAAATTCATTTGGAAGTTTGCTATATATAGGAAAACAACGGTCATGTCCATACGCGAAGAGAAACAACGAAAAGACTCTCCCAATCAAAATTTAAATTTTGGAATTTACGGCTAGTATGTCGACATATGGGATTTGGATATGTTGACGCATCCTTCACAAAATTGAAAAATACTGTATAAAAATTATTTTGAAAATCCATTGCTTTGTAAAATAATTTGATACTTTGTAGAATTATTTAAATATAGTTTATACAAATTTTAATCAAAATATAACTTAATAAAATTTTATAAAATAATTTTGAAAGATTTTAAAACGAATATTCAATATAATATAAATAATATATAAAAATCAATATAGTTATAAATTATTAAAAATAAACAAAAATTCAATGTATATAAACTTAAAAACACTAAAATAATATCTTAAAAATTATAAGAGATTTGAAAAAAAATTGGGAAATATTTTGAAAAGATTATTTTAAAAATAGAATATTTGGAAAACAAATTTAAAACGAAATTAAAGAAAACGAGAGAGATCGGGAAAGTGCTATCAAGATTTTAACATATATTCTATGACTCTATAACTTATCTGGAATATCTTAAAATCTTGAACTCTTCAATACTCACGAGTCTTCATTCTTGAACTCTTGAAACTTTATATCAGCATCTTGAATCTACTCTTAATGTCAATATTTTGATATTGTACAGTCTTTTTAATCAATACATGTCTAATATCCTACTCTATATACTATATATATCTTGATATAACGTTAGTATCTATATTTTATATAATGTCCTATAGTTATCTTCATCAAAACCAATACCTAAGCACTACACCATTATAAGCTATTAACAACAGGTAAAAACCGTTGTTAAGTCCAAAAGCAACGGGTAAAAACCGTCTTCAACACAGGAGTTGTTGAATTTAGCGACGGGAGAAAACCGTTGCTTTATGTCCAAAACGCAACGGGTATAAACCGTTGCAAAATGGGACAAAGGCAACGGATATAAACCGTTGCAAACTGGGCCAAAGACAACGGGTATTAACCGTTGCAAATTGGGCCAAAGGCAACGGGTATAAACCGTTGCAAATTGGGCCAAAGTCACACATAAAGCAACGGTTAACACCCATTGCACATAGTGTTTGCTCCTGCTCCTACACTAACTGATAATGCCGGCTCAACTCAAGCAGCCATAGTCATAGATCACACAAACCCTGTACAACCCATTCAACACTCTGATCAAACAGAGCATCAACCAAATATTATAGACCAAAGCCTATCTCTCCCTATTGATAAGTCCTCAGAAATACCCTGCATTGAACATGATAAATGCAGCTCCTCTACATCCTCGGTCAGCAATAACCGAAAGCATTAATGCACATACAAACTTGATAGAATGCATTGGAACAACTAACCTCTTTGAGCCACAAGGGATAAGGAATTATTATACATGACATGGTGGGCCTAATCTATTGACTCACAGCAAAATTGATATATGCTTTATTAACTGGGAATGTTTCACTAAATTCCCACGTTTCTCGATTCTCTTTGCTAATCATTCCTCGAGCAATCACACTCTAATAATTTTCAATTTTGATACCCAACAGGAACATGCCAAAACATTCCTTTCAAATACGGCAACGGATGGCAATATAAATCAGGATACAAGCAAATAATTGAAGAGGAGTGGAATTATTCTTGTATTGGAAATCCTTTACTCCAACTCCTAACAAAGCTAAAAGCAGTAAAAATGAAACTAGAAAAGTGGAACAGATAGGAGCATAATTCTCAAAACAAAGTTGACGATGTAAGGAAGGAGTTGGACTAGTCCTACAATCACCTAATCATCCACCCGAATGATGAACAGATTAATAGACTTTGTAAACAACAGTTTAATAGTCTAACCTGAGAGCTAAACAAACAAGCTACAAAAATTAGACAAAGATCCAAAATGAAGTGGCTAACGAAAGGAGACAGAACAACTCAATTTTTCCACTTAAATGTCTCCTATCCAAAGACAAATCAAAGCAGGAAACTGATGACGGATTCACTTAGTACATTTTTTTACAAATGCAGGCCATAAAGTAGATCAGAATTTTCTTATGGCTACAATGACCTCCAATATGCTTATAGCTACAAATGTAACGCTAAGTAGAGAAATTAAAATAAATAAGACCAAATTTTTGCTTTTAGAGTTCTTGTAGTATTGAACAAAAGCATGAAGTCAATGAAACTTGAAAGCGGTCCAGCCTACTACTACCTACACATACTACAATATCAAGAAAAAGGCACTACAACAGACTTCCTACACATTCATAGTTTGTTATTTCTGGATTTATTAAACACAACCAGGTATTCTAGATTGGTTAGTAGATATAGAAATTGTAATAAATGTTGCTTAAACTGATGTGCTCTACAAGCTGTCGAAGTAAGTGACCATGAGTACGACATTATTTAAGCATATAAAATCAAAATGTATTGAGCGTGTACAAATTACTTGCTCATAACACAAATCTGACTTTACTGGAAGCTCAATCATATAAGATTTGCAAGTTGTAACTACAGATGAGAACTCAGATTACTGAACTGAACCAAATTGAAGAATCAAAATCAAATTGCAATCTAACAAGACTTAAATTTAAACATTCGAAAATAGGAACCAAATTGATGATTTAAACATAACGAACCATTCATAAGGAATAAAAATAAAAATCGATTTGTATTAAATACCTTGACCGGATCGATTGGAAAATGAGATCACCAGATTCTTTTTGAACTGCGTCGATAATCGATACCTTTGCCTCAATTGAGTGTAGTATGTCAGTGTTTAACAATTGATGGCTTTCAAGAGATTAAAATTTGGCGATCTGAAGATGAAATTAGAGAAGAGTACGGGGACGATATTAGGGCAAATGGTAAAGGAGCGTACTATTTTGGGAATAAGGGGGTTACACAAGTGGCAACGAACTAAAAAAAAATCACAACGGCTTCGACCGGTTGCAAAAGTAAAACGGCCTTTAGCCGTTCTTATTGATTTTACAACGGCTCGAAACCGTTGCTATTTAGCAACGGCCCAAAACCGTTGCTATTTTTCCGCATGAGGGGGTTGCGAAACTGCCAATATGGTGTAGTGAAGGTACTAACATTAGTAATATTTTCTTTTGGTTCAGATTTGCAATTATTTGCTTGTGCAGCCTCATCCTTTAGTTCGCATCTCCCATTATCGTGTTGCTTGTAGATTAACGCGGATTGATGGCGTGACATTTCTATATGTAGCTTTGGGTATCATAACCCATACATCTGGTATAAGCTTTTGGCTATCTGAACTGTTAATGTAGATGACGACCATTTTAGCTGATGATCATGATTTTGCACTGAGACGCTTTAGTGCTTAAGTAGAAGCGGTTTCGTCTTCATATGTTGAATTAGGTGTTGTCGGCCTAGATACTTAGGTATGGCTGCTTGAAGCCGTTTCTTTATGTAATGACTATGGAAAGGTCTTGGCATATGGTCTAAATGCAGTAAATAGGTTCGAAATTATAGCATGCTTTGATGTCTTTAGTCCTTCGGTTGAAGACCCGTCTTGAGGCCTATGCTTTCAGTAAGATGTTGACCTTGTAGCATATACTTTCGTTAATGCCTATTTGGAGGCTTATGGTTTTGGTCTAAGGTTAGTTTAGTGACGATTGCTTTCGGAGCGGTTGGACTTGAATCGCATTATCACACTTTAGGCTTTTATCCTTCAAACATAGTCTAGGCATTGATATCTAAAACTTATGGTCAGTATTTTTTTTGAAACCCAAGATTTTCAAATTGTGGTTGAATCAGTGGCGTTTGATTGATTTGTTGAAGAATAAAAAAAAACTCTAAACAACATACTGACTAATTTGTTGAAAAAAAATAAACTTAACATATGAAAAAGAAACTAACATCTTTTGTGGTCATTACAATTGTGATTATCCACTAAATTTTCACATCGTCTATTAGACAAAACGAATTACTTTATTAGGATCTAGGGTTTGAATTTTTGATACGTACTTAAATTCCATCGAGAGAAAAATGAAAGGTAAGGCTGTATAGGACTCTGAGTGAAAGAAAAATAATAGAATACGGTGGTTACATTGCAGTGGTAGAATTATTTTTAAGTTTTTAGCAGCGTGAAATAATGGAAATTATAGAGGTGACAATTGTAGAATGGGTCAATTAGAACGCTTTTCTTAAAATGATATTTGTCGTCGTCATCTGATCAAAAAGTGAATATGTTTGAATTATGAAATGTTCATCTTCAAGATTTAATGAAATCCGAGAATAATATAATCTCATCGATCAACTGTGTTCTGTCTAACGTAATCGATCTTAAATTATCTTTTAAACCTACACCAACAACAAGAGTATTGAGTTTATAGTCTCAATATTATAAATTCGATATAATTATTTTTTTATAATAACAGTAATGATCATGGATAGTTAGAGAAGTAAGGATAATTAGATCTTTCTGAATAAATTTAGCTTGGTGGAAGGCATTTATATAGAATTGAGGAGATGCAGTTGAGGTAAATAGCCTTATGTGGTGGAAAACAATTCATAATATGGCCGTTGTTAGCAGATTCTTTGGTGATTGAGGGTTATATTTATTCCTCTTCTTCTCTTCATCTCTTTCTTCTCCAAAGCAAAAGTCAACATAACCAAAATTAATATATAGTATATGTTAGGTCCGATTTCAATCCAGTGAGGCACATACATAACAACCGTTTAATTATGCGTGAAGCGGAAAAGAATCGACAAATATGGGGAAGTTGGCAATTATCATTCGCTGCTATATGACCTACCAAAGCTCGTCCTACATCATCCAAGTTGGATGAGAATCAACTCTGAAAAGCACTAGAACAATGCGGTTAGGTAGATAATTGGCGACTAATTTGTTTGTGAAAAGAATGTCTTATTTAAACGACCCATGCATAATGTTTCACCAGCAGCGTAGTCATCAAGTTCACTCCGAATACAAAAGATTTTACTAGGACCACTGTTACCGACTATAAGGTCAAACCACTATGTCCATTATCTAAGTTGTGCTTAGACAATAAGAGGTGCATACCAAAAAGGAGGGCCAGATCAACAAATAATAATCATAACCATGAAATTGGACTGCTTATTTGACAATATAAATATCCCAAGCTATGCAAAGATAATAATGTTGGTTTTCTAATCATGAAAACTTGTATTTGTTACTCATGATAATTAAGCAATAACAGGAAAGACTCAAGTGAACGTAAATCATTTATCATCGAAGTGGTCTAAAACTTGTTTAAATTTAGTTGCTCGTAGAACTTTTTTCATTATTGCATACCCAATCACTTGACTCAAAATCGAATAATTTTACAAAGGGTTTCTTTCCAATTAGACCAATGAAACATTCTACATTTTTATTTCAAGTGTCCACCTCAAATTCAACCAATAAATGCACATATATACTCATTTCAAGCATCCCCTCTGATTTGACCAATGAAAGGCTTTATAGTTCATTCCAAATGTCTTTTTTCTGATTCGACCAATGAGATGTCTTATGGTGACATTTCATAGGTTGGTCAAGTGTTGTTTTGTTAGTAGACCAATGTGAGATGGTATAAAATTCTTTAGACTCTTATTTCTTGAGTGTACGATGTTTTCAAGAATAATTCTATTGTAGAAATCCTTCTAGACCTTCGTCTATGTCTCGTCGAGACATTAGGCGAAACTTACCGCTTCGCGGTTTGTCTAAGTCCGTCTAGATTTATCGTCTCATGTAAAAATCAAACATGTATTTAGGCACTGATTGAGCATTATTTAAGATTTAATGTCACATTTAAGCATCAATATGCTAGTTTTAGACGATCTTGACTCTTTGGCTACTAACAAGCACATTCAACTTCTCAAAATTCTAATTTTGGATTAATGAGCAATAAACACAATACTAAAATTATATCCAAAATACGTGAATTATCAAAAATTTCTATTTTGAATTAATCATTGATCAATCAACATCTAAACGATTAGTTCGTACTAACCGCCCATAGTCCGTCTAACGATTTCTAAATCCTTGGTTC
Source organism: Allium fistulosum (assembly GCA_030737815.1). Classification (NCBI taxonomy): domain Eukaryota; kingdom Viridiplantae; phylum Streptophyta; class Magnoliopsida; order Asparagales; family Amaryllidaceae; genus Allium; species Allium fistulosum. Next base: position 1,085,429,219 of record CM060904.1, read on the forward strand.
CAACATTGAAAGTATAACGATGCTTTTCGTCGTAGTTAGACATTTACTTTTAAAAAAAACTACAAATCTTCTTCATTTAACTATTGTTTGCTTATTATAAACATTATTTTCAATGTATAAAAACACAAACACTAAATTTCATCAAATTTTAACTTCACTTGTCGAGTTAGTTGGAAGATTATTTTCCTTTTGTTTTCAACAAACTTCTGTTTGCCACCAAGAAACATCAATTGTCGTAGGCAATACCAGATGCGTACCTTTGTGCGAATACAAAACCTTCCAAATTTTACAAATGACAAGCAAAAAATTCGTACATAAAATTGATATTCTAGTCATGCATTGTTATGCGATATTTTGGAATGCGAGTGGTGGGAAAAAAATTACTAATTGGATGCATCGAATATTCTGGTAAAAAGAACAACGGCTGCACAAATAAATTCTAACTAAACATGATCTAAACATACAGAATCATAATGCAACAGCAAATACATAATGCTAACTTGTTTACCGTTACAACAAATCTTACGACGTTCAGTAGAAACAAATTGAGTAGAAATCATGACTACATAACAATAAAATATTCATAACAGCAACTAATTCACAGCAATCTAAAGAACAAGCATCAGTAAAAAAGTAACAGTTGATCAGCTGTATCCATTGCATTTATATGATTCGAACAATTCCTTCACTAAGCATGATCCTGTTGTTATCCTGCATTCGCTGTACAACACAAGGCACATAGGCAAGAGGATTATAACGTGCAACAAATATTACAAAATGAATTAATCATTTTTATCATAAAAATCTTGTAAGCAAATATAATACCTCCAAGATAGACATAATCTGAGTCTTTGTATAGGGCACAGCAGACTCCCTATTGACTAGTAGGTCAATATCTGCAACTGATATTTGATCCAAATGGTTCGCAACTACATGCTGACCCAAAATAGCCTCAAATGCTTGTATTCTGGAAAAACGAGGTCATTTTCATTTCTTGTTTACAATAAAAAATAAAATTATGTTATAAAGGGTAGAAATTGTGAAAGTACCGTTCTGGAGATATATCAATGTCAGTTGCAGCAGAGTGGTCATCAACATCCATTGCATCAACACTGTACAATAAAACATGAAATATTCTATAAACTTCAATTTTTACCACAATTTGACCTTGGTTTGGTTATAACTGTGTTTTTATTAATCATGGTGAAATATAAATCATTAGCTGACATTAAGTGTGGTTATGTTGTATTTTTTGTTCATTATAGCCTTGGTGAAACATATGACAGTGACCGAACATCAAGTGTGGATATGTATAGACATAATACCAAACACAAGAGTTGAATGTATTGGTCTGATATTAATTATACCTTTCACCAGCATCAACATTATCATCATTTGCTGCATCATTATCAGCCTTGCGCTTCATCTCCAGTTCTCTTTCCTTTTCACGGTCTTCCATGTCTGTCAATTCTTTGTGATATATTGCAAAATTTAATACTTTCAGAGCAGCTTCAACATCAATCTTCAGAACCTACATGCAATTAATTCATTTGGAGAATGATTATACAACAATTGCTAAAAATTAGAAAGATTGGTTGGAGGCCGATTCATTAAACCACATGTATAGCACATGGCAATCACAGATTATTTGATAAAATATACCTGATTTCTCAATTTTAGCTTTGCATGAGCAGTTGAGAGCCTAATCATGGTTTCTAAAGTTCTTGCAGTTATTGGAAGTGTACCTCCTCCAGACTAAAACAAATAAATTTTAGACATAAGATCGTATAGCTTTTAAAAATAACATAAACCACAAATAAGAATTACCTTAGCATTTGCACTTGCATCTCTCAGTTCAGCATATGATGTAGCAATATGTTCAGACGCCTGTTGGTAGATAATGCAAAGTTGGGGTTTAAACTTAGCTGGTTCCAGATTATTTCAATTATATTACATATAATGATAATGATATATGCCAAAAGGATATCATTTATAATGCAAGACGCTGATGAATGGGATTAAGTAAATAAAACTTAGAAAGGACACTTTCATATTATCATAGATGCCCAAAGAGAACACAACGACAAATTCACTTAAGAGATTCTACAAATGGAAAACATAATAGCACGTTTGCTTTGGTTAATAAAAATTAGTTACTACTGTTGATTGATAAATATAATAACATTCTAAAATGTTTTTTGTGTTAATGACAATATAATAATATTTAAAAATGTTTTTTGTGTTAATGACTTTTTCACTTAAACCTTAAAACCAAACCATATTGTATGTTCAATTAAAACATTTCATTAACAGTAAAAACAAGTATTATTTTCAAATAATTGCACATATAAAAATGTAGTTTGCTTTTGAGAAAAAACAATACAGTCAATTATATCTTCCTCACTTTCAGTTTGAGATATATTAGGACTGGTATGGTAATAGCAATCGTTATCAATGCAAGAAAGGTGTTACCGTACTGCTGCAAGTAAGCCAGAAATACCAACAGATATTCAATGGACTAGTAAATCATTGATTGATAATGATAAATTTACCAATACATAAAAATATTAAAATTCTATTGCATTAAGATGATAATGATAAAAAAAGTAAATATTTTATTGTTAATACTAAGTTTGCTAATGCATATATCGACATTTTAGATTTATTTTAGTTGATATAGAAAATTTTCTTTATTCGTTACAAATTGTTTACAACGATAAGAAAGAATAATTTTGTCAATCCCAATTTTGAAGTTAGAAAATTTAAAAAGAAACATCTTCATAAATAACAAAACAAACATCTTTCTAAGATCTAATATATCTTCAAAGATGTCCATGGTCATGATTAATAACACAGTGAAAAAAACAAAACTAATATGACTAGTAAATTTATCGTTACTGCTGATTTTGACATTTCTTTTCCTCAAGATTTTCCAATAACAAGGGTAAATTCATCGCTGTCATACTAATAGCAATGGTATACCGATTATTCCTCAATATTAATTACCAATTACTTGATAATGACATGATATTGGTAAATTTACCACTGTCATAATAGCCTTAAAAGGATTATATAACAGCTCTCCAATTTTCAATTCAAAAAATCTAATTACGCTATTAAAAACATCCCTGTCAAAAAAGAAGAAAAAAAAGTGCTTGCATCAAATTCTCAAGTAAGAACGTCTAAACGATGATCTTGAGAAAATTGCAAGTTCAATATATATTCTGTGGATATGTCACATTAACAATTGGTTCCCACACTAAGCATAAACAATAATATTCAAATCAGTGAATCATGACGAAAATTTCACCTCGTCTGTGAGCTTCGGTTGAATCCTGTGTTTAGCATAGTGGATATACTTTTTAAGAAACTTTATGGTTAGTCTTTCATTTTTTGGTTTTTTCCCTCTTCTAGATTCCTGACCATGTAATAGACGATCATATTTAACAAAGATTGATGCCTCTTCCGTATCATTATCATCTTCTTCGGTATACCTTGAACCCTTGTCCAGAGTTCCTGTTCCTGTATACATTTGACTCACTTGAACTAAGCAGCTGACCAAAAACATGTACAAAAGTAAATACCAAATAAAATGAAAATATGCGATTAATATATGATATTTTACCACTATCTGTACAATATCTATGCATTCTAGCAACATGTTCAGAAATTCGACGATCTATTTCTGGATCCATTTGATCGAGCACAATGAATAGCAAGTCAAACCGAGACAGCAGTGAATCTGGAAGCCCGATATTTTTTGTTGGAGTCAACGAGCGATCATACTGTTTTGAACCCACACCAAATCAGTCGCTAAGAAAATAGAAACAAATGTATACTCTAATATTACTGAACAAATGGTAACTAACTTACAGTTCCATAGATGGGATTTGCTGCAGCAACAACACTGCATCTAGCATTCAGTGATGCATGTATCCCAGCTTTGGCAATTGTTACTGTTTGCTGTTCCATAACTTCATGTATTGCAACACGATCTTGATCATTCATCTTGTCAAACTCATCAATACAAACAACACCACGATCAGCAAGAACCATTGCACCTGCTTCTAGCCTTCTCTCTCCTGAACAAAGAGACTGAACATAAATCACCAAGATAATTACATAAATTATTGGTGCTACAATAACCGCATGAAATAGTCATCAACACACCGGTTTCTTGGTCAGAAGTAACAGCAGCAGTCAACCCAACACCAGAAGAACCACGACCAGTAGTTGAAATGGCCAGTGGAGCTATGTTCATCACTGCTCTCAAGAGTTGAGACTTAGCAACTGAAGGATCACCAACCATCATCATATTTATATCCCTGTACAAATTTAAAATTGAAATCATTATCACTCTGAACCAGTTATTGTGAACTTAAACAAGTTGATCGCGTAATGAATACTTTCATACCCTCTTAAATGTGTGCCATTCTTTAGATTCTTTTCGACTCCACCGAGCATAAGCAAAATAACAGCCTTTTTAATCCACAAATGACCATAAATAGAAGGAGCTAGTGAGCCTCCCAAAAGATCAAATGTATCATTTCTTTTGGCAATATCTTTCATTCTCTTCAGGTCCATTTTATCAAATATTGGAGCATTTGCCTCTTTGTTCAGCAAAGATACATTGTTGGCAATGAGGACAGTCCTAGCAATAACCACATAAATAAGTATATATATATAAACATTAGATAAATTAATTTGAGAAAACAACATTTGGTTTGAAAAGATTTAACATCTTGTGTCATGTGGAAAATTCAACTATGGAGTTAACTAGTATATGCCAAAAGAAAGGAAACTTCACCTATCCAGCTGAAATATACAGAACAAGTAATTAGACCCTATATGTCTAACCTGAAAACTCCATTCATGCTGCCTTTACTTTGGCCAGGAAGAGCTTTATATATTCCAAAAATTGCAACCCGGTCCCCAGGCTTGCAGGAGTCTACTAAATCATCTTCAATGATAACATCAACAGTTCTTGGTAATTGACCAGGAGCCGAATTTTCAGGGACTTCTTGCATTGACAATGTTTGGTGATCTTTGTACTCACATAAACCATATTCAGTGACTAGTAAATTTCCATTGTCATCCTGAATAGTACATAAGTTCCATTTGAATTTGAATTTGAATTCATGGCATAACTAAGAATAAGGAGAAAACATACCCGTGTTGGGTATACAGATCCAGTAGGTAAGCCAAAGTTAGAAGTAATATCTCTGTATTCTCTAGTTGTAAAGAGGCTTGTAGCTGGGCAGTAGTGAACACTTTTTACAACCTTAGGTCTCACAAGTGAGCCTGCAGGTAGACAATACGTTAGTTCTATAAACATCATAGAGGATTTTAAATGCTATGAATACATAATTATTTCGCACATTATCAAACACTAATAAACAACGCTTTGCAAAAATAAGCAGTAGTTATATGCACGGATTAAAGAATCAACACAATATTGAAATCAAGAACTAAATGTAAACCAAAAAAGAAGACAAATAAAAAAAATGTCTGCTAAATCTGTTAACCGCACTACTTGAACTATTTGTCAAACTAAATAAAGAGTTTATATAGGGCATGCTAATGGAAAGGGAAATGTCAATATTCAAACTTTCACACGTTGGAGAGAAAATATCCTTGATGTACAACATGTAGATTGTAGAGAACTTGATATTTTTTTTATTTTCAAATATTCTTACAAGTAGATTTCCTTGAGTTTTGAATATTTCATAAACCAGTTTAATGTAGTGCAGTTAAGGATATAGAAACGCAAAAGCCAACATGCTATAATAAGCAATAATAAAATGATTCACATAACTGTGTCACGGTACATAATGGCTCTCCTTGTTCAGCTCAGATTTTCAACATTAAGGTTCTCCTTGTTCAACACAAATTTTGCAAGTATTGAATGATTTTCAAGTATTTATCTGTAGGTAGGCCTGCCAATGGTATAGCTTCTGGTCCGAGCTTGGCCCGAGCCCGCCCTGTTTATACGGATACGGATTTTTCCCCAACTATTCAGGCCTGACTCAAACCCGACCCGGTTACTATTAAAATCGGGTGCGGTTTTATCAAAACCCAGCCTGGTTTAGACCAGACCTGATTATTAGTTTTTTGTAGTATCAAAACATTAATGTTTATGTTATTTATTCACCATTTTGTTTGTTTGCATGTAGATGTTTTTGTTTAATTTTGTTGAAAACTTGGCTACACCACCTAATTTATATATGCTAATTGTTTATGTATAAATTTTACAAAAATTGCAAGTTTAATGTATGATTTTAACATAATTAATATGAGTTCGGTATACGGATATTATACCATCAGGCTTGAAAAGCCTAACATGCTGGGCTCGAGTATTAGTTTTGAAATACCATGTGGGTACAGGTTAGGCTCGGGTTTTAATTATTGTAATTGGAGTCGGGTTCGGATTTTAAGATAACCAGACCAAACCCGACCCATTGACAAGCCTGTCTGTAGGATAGACTAAAAACAAAATGGTAATTCAGTCCAATGGTTCCTATGCTCTAAAGTAACAAGTGAAGGTGATGATACGACAGTTAAAAATAATAATACCTACCAACAAACGTTAAGAAGCATTTTTTCTAAATACTGCACGGTTAAAGAACAAATTAAATGAAATGAAAAGCAAAGAAATTAAAGCTGGCAGAAGATAGATGTACATTTAGTGACAATGCCTTCAACACAGACCATGGAACCGATGAAAGAGGCCATGAGGTCTCGTGGGGTAACCTTATGAAATCCAAAAGGTCCGCTAAATCCAACTAGTACTCTTTCCCCTTCTTTAAGATACTTCGGGTCCACTCCTCTAGTTACATCCGTCAATGCATCAGAGATTGGTTGCATATATTCTGATGGACTGCGTATCAACCTTCAGAAAGAAAACAGCTTTAGCTTAGTCATTTATTCAAACATAATGCTTACATATGTCAAAGATATATCACATGGATCAAATGGGCAACAATGCATTTATGGGCATTAAAACATTGAAAAATAAAATTAATTTGAATCAGAGCTTTCTTCACGGCCGAAAGTTTATAGGCTGGACCGATTACATAAAGACTAACGACTGTCGGATAACACTTTTTAACCAAATACCTTCAAGTAAATTACAAAATATTTAAGTTCTAGCAGAAAATTTATGTCCAACGAGTAATTAAGCTAGTTAACCATAATAAACTATATTGAAACTAATTAAATTTCAAACCTGCGAGCAAAATCGAGACTCGAGTTTCGAAGATCGTCGATTTTTATGACCAAGCGACGCCGTTTATTCTGTATCATGTCCTTCACTGATTTTATGTAAATATCCTTATCCTGCATAAAAGAGCTCGATTTCAGTAAGTTGGGTTTCCGACAAACAAAAGGTAGAGGACAAGGAGCGAAAATTCGGATAAATTATAAAATACATCTTTGTCGACGATGTCCAAGAAGGATCGCTTGTGAGCGGCGAGCAAGTCTTCGTTGATATCCATTGCTGACTAAAGAGAAAGATGAAAGATGAAAAGGGACTGAAAATGAAAACGAAAATTTGAGAGCCGCAGTGATTTTCTAGGGTAAGTGCGTATATCTGTGGCGGGAAAATGGAGGTGTTTTGGCGGGGAGTCTAGGGTTCATGTATGGGCCTTTGCATTTTGAATTAGGCCCGGTTGTTGTCAAAACTTGAAGAAACGTGTTTACAGATTTAGATAATAGAGGTTGTATCGATTATTAACAAAAGAGAAAGGTGTGGATTGGGTTTAACGGTAGATTTTAAGGGCGGGTTTTGTTGTTGAGCGGTTGATATTAGTTCGGGCATAATCCCTATCTTACTTGTGGGCCTCATAGAACTACCATTGACAAAATCATTATACTTGTGGCAAAAACACTATATGCTATTTTATATAGAATACTAAATATAACTAGTAGAACCGCATAATGGTTGGAATCGACGGTCTAATTGCATAGTTTCGAAAAAAATTATTTATAATGTAGTTGTTCGTTAATTATAATTAAAAATCAAATGATAATATGTTGAAAAAAAATTAAAATTGCTGAGATTTAATGACGCATTTGTGGAGAGAACAAAATAAATAGCATTTGAGATATTTAAGTAATCTAGAAAGGACTTCCTCTTTCAATGTCAGCAGCTAACCTATCTTTAATTCCAATTACTCGTGAAAGATCATCTGCAAGATCCAAAGCAAATGCTAATTGGTTTTCCTAATCAAAGAAAATAAATTCAACACATGGGAATAAGCTTTTCATTGATAACAGCAAAGTTTACAAATGAAAAATAAAATCAAGTTATCACAATTCTATGTTTAAATGTTCAACCGATATTCAAAGTTTTGAAACTGCGATTTTAGCTCTTTCAAATGACCTAGCCGATAAGGTCAGGATAGAATCAAAGGAAGCTTTAATTCCTTCTGGAGTATAAGCCGGAGGAAATCGGTGATAATCTCATTCCCCAATCGGAGAGCTATCACAATCACATATTAATTGGGTATAATAAGTTCGGATTTCTTTGAGTGGTCTCTCTCATCACCCAAGAAGTCAAAGCGGAAATGAGAGAATCGCATGTAGACTTCTCGAAATCTCTAAGAATACAGTGTCTTGCTAACTGAGAAATCGAAGAATTCTCCTTAAAATCCCTCTTTAGCTTGACAAACTTATTCAACAATTCCATAAAAACGGGACTACTCGATTTTTCCTTAATTCGTGCAAAGCATGAAAAATAGACTAAACAAAAGAAAAACGAAGGGAGAAAAGTTTATAAGCTACTTGAGTTGCATAATACAATTATACAATTACTCGGGTTCATATAAAATTAACTTCTTATACAATTCGGTAATAATCTTTTCCTACTATATTTGAGTTTTTCGAAGGGAAAAGAACGAGAAGAAAGGAGAATAAGTGCAACTCTAGAAATATTCCAACACACTCCAGGATGAGGATCAGACTCATACTCGTCCAAGTATCTGCGATGAAAGCGTCCAGGCAAACCCCACAGTTGTCACCTAAATAGGAGAAGTCAACAAATTTGCCTCTAGAATAAGCTTTATAAAGAAACTCTTCCAAAGTATGTCTATCGTCTATTAACATCCAAAAAAGAGTCATCGGTTCTACAGTTTCCGCTAAGAGTTGGTCGCGGTAAAGACAAGCCCTCTTCATCAGAGGAGCAACTTCCCTTTCTCTAAAATAATTTAGTTTTGATGCGCTGGTTGCGAGGTTCTTGTATTTTTCGGAAAACTTGTTATATTCTTTCAGGTGTCTATCAAATTCTCTGTTCAACCGATCTATTCCATTTTCTTCTTTTCGAGCATAATCTCGTAACGATATTTTGGTTTTCTCTTTAGCTAAAGTAATCATTGTATTAATCAGGAGTTACTTGATAACTTAAAGCGTTTAAATAAAGAGATCCATACCTGCGAAAATGGAATTAAAGATGAGGATATCTTTTCCTTTTACGTGGATTTTTGGCTTTGAGAAACACTGCCTTTCTTGGAAGAATTATTCTATGGAGGATCAAATATGCTGGGAGTTGTTGTATCCTAGACATTTGAATCTAAGTTAGCATCATCGGACCCATCCTTATCATTTGGTTGTCCAGAAGGACACACTCCATCACTTTCGTCATCGCCATCATTGTCATCATCGCGATCATCACTCTGGTTATCATCACGGTCATTACCGTCACCAAGATCATCATTGTTGTTATCAGCATCGTCGTCATCTTCTTCTTCGTCGAGTTTTGTTTCTTCGTCTGTTGGAGCATCGTCGAATGATAGCCATTTTTCAGCATTAATTTCCTCTTCGAGAGTCTTCTTGTCCTTTTTTATCTTAAGATCGAACTTCCTTTTAAACTTTTCATTCAAGCCTGTAAGAGATGGAAAGTCCAAATGCAACAACCCGTATTTTTTGTTAATTTAAAACTATTAAATTAAATAAGGTTTTGAAATTTAATATTGTGAGAAATTAAAATTTATTATTTATTAATGAGAAAAATAATTAGAATGTGATTTAAAAATGTTGTTCGAATGTTATTGAGAACTATTTTAATGTAATTTCAATCAATTGAAATAATTGTAAAGTTAATTTGGTTATAATTGTAAATATGGAATAAATTAAATGTTGGATTCAATGTTGAAATTATATGTTATTAGTTGGAATAGGTTTATTATAGAATATGAAATAAATTAATTAGTACGTAAATTTATTAGCTTCTGTTTGTAAACAATAAATTTAGAAATGTGTTTGGATTACTAATATATGACAATTGTTTTATTTATCACCTTATTATTTAATCCGTTGGAATTAATTTTAAAATCAATGAATGTAATGTAATTAAATATTGCAGTTAATATGAGTTAAGATGATAACTGTAGAATAAGAATGTAATAAAATGTAAACTAATGTTAATTATATTCATAAGGTAATAGTTGATTTAATAATAAAAGTGTAAATCGAAATAAAATAATTTGATTGAAATTAAAATATAATTAACTAGAGTTTACTACAGTTGTAATTGAACGCTATATTTATGAAATATTTAGATCTTGGATTTAATATGGAAAATTGTATTTTTAAAAAGATTATAAATTCCTATTTAATCAAGAATCATGACAATTGTTAACTTTTAATCTAGAATTTAAAGGTGATTAAATTGATTTTAAATTAATAATTTATTTAATTAACGTGAAAAATTGGTTTTTTGGGGCACTGTCTCGGATTTTGACGAAACTAGTTTCATTGGATCCGTAATAGTGAATTATTATAAGATTTCAAGTTTCGTAGCGATCGGTCTTGTCGTTTGGCTGTGCGAGCTTGAAACGCGTAGAGATCGATTAATGAAATTCAAATGAATATAAAATGATTTTAAAAGCTAACTTCTATATACAATGGAATTAGAGTTTGAAACTAGTTCCATAGAGTTTAAAAATATCAAAAACCTATATTTCGATATATTGGATGATCTATTTTCGTTTCGGAAACGAAACGGGCTTTTCGGGTCGTTGTTATCGTTTCGAACCAATTCGATCTGTCCATTCGTTCTTATCCATTTCTATGTATATAAATAGATATTTTTGAAACCCTGGCAACTTTTATTTTTGATTTCTGTACGTACTTTATTCTCATCGGTTCCTTCTCCAATGGTTGTCTTTCCAAAACCCTAATTTCAAGTTCAAATCAAACTCCTCAAACCATATCAAATTATATATCGTTGGAAAGCTTTCGATGAGCATAATCTACTTCCGCAATTCGTTTTTGCAATTGAGTCTCGGTTTGGCCAGAATTTAGCGATCTTTCTCAGTTGTCCGTTGCTAGGGTTTTGGATTTAACGGTGGATTGTCGATTATACGACGATCGAAGGGTACCACGGCGTAGAGGGAGTTGAGAGGAGTTCATCTATGTGGTTGGTTCGTGCGTAGGGTGTAGGAGATCTTTTCAGACCAGGGAGCAACTTCCCTTTCTCTAAAATATCTTAGTTTTGATGCGCCAGTTGTGAGGTTCTTATATTTTTCAGACAACTCGTTATATTCTTTCAAGTGTCTATCTAATTCCCTGTTCAATCAGTCTATTTCCATTTTCTTCTTTTCAAGCATAACGTCATAATGATATTTCAGTTTTCACTTTAGCTAAAGTAATCAAAGTATTAACTAAGAGTTACTTGATAACTTAAAGTGTTTGAATAAAGTGATCCATACCTGTGAAAGTGACGAGGAAATCTTTTCCTTTTCTATGGATTTTTGGCCTTGAGAAGTAATGCCTTTCTTGGAAGAATTATTCTTTGGAGGATCATATATGTTGGCAGTTTTTGTATCCTGGACATTTGAATCTAAGTTAGCATCATTAGACCCATCCTTATTGTATGGTTGTCCAGAAGGACCCACTCCATCACCTCCACCATCACCATCATTGTCGTCGTCATGATCATCACCGTCATCTTCTCCTTTGGGTTTTGTTCCTTCATCTATTGGAGCATTGTCGAATGATAGCCATTTTTCAGCATCAGTTTCCTCTTCGATAGGAAATTATCCTTCAAGAGCCTTCTTTTCCTTTTTCATCTTAAGACTGAACTTCTTCTTAAACTTTTCATTCAAGTCCGGAAGAGATGGAAAGTTCAAATCTGGACATTTTCGGATGTTGTTACACATAGAGCACCTTCGTAACAGTTTTCAGTGATTTTAGGAAGAGCGACATCAAGAAAGGAAGTAACTTTTTTCTTAGCCTCAATGATAACGTTATTAGAGTAATTTAAGATACAATAATTTCTTTGCAACTGGTTTTCTAGTAATTTATTCTTCTCAATTAGCTTAGAATTTTCTTTAACCACCTTCTTAAGATCCACTTTGAATTTATTAGCCAGTTGAAGTTCAGCTTCCAATTTCTTCGTTTTCTCTTCTGACTGCTTAGCTTTCTTTTCCTTATCAAGAGAGGAAGCAAGTTTGTATTTTTCAAGAATAGCATCGTCTCTCGCCATAGCGATGTCGATCATTTTATTGTTAAGTGAAGAGATTTTCTTTAAGCTCAACCAAATCATTGGAAGGCCCTTGGGAAGCATCTCGAAGGAAAAACATGTACTTTCCTACCTAGAACGTTACCTGCCTAGATTAGAACAAAATCCATAAAGTTAAGGTTAACCAAGTGAAAAGAAGAACATATGGATAAAGTTGTTTAACAATAAAGAAAAGGTGATTACCAGAATAAGATGGAGGTTACGATGATCCAAGAGAAGTGATGAAGGGAGATTGAATAGCCAATCGAGCAAATTCCTCAAAATTCATTGCCGAGGACTGAGTTTGAGTCTTCGAAGGAAGAGGATCAGTTGGAGAAAGAAGAAAACCCAGTACAATACATATGCAGCCGGTAGAGGTTGGGAAGTAGGGAAGGTAATATTCAGGAGGGGATTGGGAGTCTAAGCTTCCTTGGTCTTCTCCGGAGTTTTACCCAAAATCTACTGCCCTGGGACTAGGATCAATATTTACATGCATCTCCTCATCCATGAAAACAAGGATGAAATCAGCCACAAGTTTGGACCTTTTACCTTGGTAGGAAGAAGGAGTGTCAATAAGAGCATCATTACCCATTTATTCTTCATCCCACTCTTCGTTGGTCTTGGCAATAATGTCTTTAAAAGAAACAGGTTTGATTGACTGAGGCAGAGCCGAAGCTTCACCTTTACTCTTCCTCTTTTTAGAAACACTGCTTTTGACCCTTGTTTCCTCGGGAGCAACGAGGAGACAGACGAGCCTAAAGCAAAAAAGAAAAGTTAGTAAACCAATAACATTAGGAATTCCATTTCTGACTGTATTAAAACTTACTGGCAGAATCGAGCTGAACTAGGGAGTTAGAAGTGAAGAATTATGATTTACCCATCACCAATGAGGTCTTTCCACGAGAATTGTATTTGACCACTAGTGGTTCTCCCAATATCTTGTAGTGGTTTAAGATGATAAAATACTAAAGGAGCTTCGATGGAGTTAGAAGTGTGAGCCTATTTCTTCTATTCTCAGCCATCTGGATTAGGGGGTTCACAATCTTTTGGTCGTCAAGGTTTAGATTTTTGAAAGCGGGATCTGAAAGAGAACACCTATTGGTAAAGGATAATAAACAAACATGGGTAATAAAGGATAGGAAACTACTAGCAGTAGAAAATGTTCCTTTGATCTTAGAGTAGCACTTGATGAAGAAGAATTGCGTCTCCCATCCTCTCGTCTTATTAATAGTTTCAGAAATCATACTTTTCGGACGGGGATGAATTCGATACAGATGATGAACTTGTTGTTCACTAATTTTGGCAGCACTAACCATTGAGTGAAGGATTTCAACACTAAGAGAAGGAAGTCTAGCTTCCTTGGCCAAGACTTCCAAGTAAGTCAGGTACGTATAAGAATATGGTGAGAACTGAATACGAGCAATGTCCAGATGTTCAAGATATCTCAGGAGAAAACCAGGAAAAGGAAAATATCCAGCATTCCAAATGTGTATCACGGTAAAAGCAAAATATCCTTCTGGCAGGTTGAAAATACTATCTGTAAGGCCAACAGAAATGGCTTCAATTCCAGTAATTCCAAACTGTTCAAGAATGGAATTTACTTCTTCCTGGGTTGTTATATATGAAGGATTCAAAAGATTATCTCCTTTTTTGCTGGCCGAGGGAGAAGGTTTAAGCCCATTACTCGGCTTCTTGGTGGACTTCTTACTAGTCTGTTAACCTTCCATCTTTCTGCCAGGCGATATTATTCTAACTCTAGGAAAATAATAATGCTTATATAATCTAAAAGATTTATAACATGCCAAGTTAAAAGTTGTTATCTAAATGATCCATTTCTCGTCTAAGTGTTCAAAGAATATGTTAGGCATACAGATGATAACTCTTAAATGACGCATGTCGATTTTGGTAAAATTATATGGAAAAATTTACAAAGAAAACCCTAAATTTGAATTTCAACTTTAACAGAGGGGATCCAAGGAAAAATTACATGGAAATTAAGTAGTTTTTCAATGATAATAAACCTACATCAATAGCTATATCAATGTTGAGTGTCAGAAAGTATATGTTATAAAGCATTGGTGAGCACCGTGACTATAACTAAAGTTGAAGTGATGAAAATTGACGAAATCAATGAGTAAAGATGGCATAAGTTGATAATGTGCCTATCAATGATATCGAAATATTTTTAGTATGATACCACCTTTGCTACTAGACAATAACCTAAATGATATATGTAAACAAAAGTAATAAACTAAAGTTATCAAATCAATTTTAACAAAGGAGTTTCACGGAGAAACTATATAAAAGCTAAATAAAAGAAGACATATGATGACTACAATAAGAAAAGGTCAGTGACTACATCAATGTTATATGTCGCGAAGTTTATATGATAAAGTCGATGCCACAAATAAGGATGTCGACACTAATGAATAACGGCGACATGGATTGATGATGTGCTAATTATTGAAGTTGTCACGAAGTTAAATGACTCATAATATATTGACTCAACAGCATTGTAAGCAACGACGTTAACACATCAAGATTGTCAATGTCAAGTTATAACATCGTAAGGTAAAATCAAATTTAAACGACGATGTCTGTGATTAAGTGGTGCTACATCTAACTGGTATACACTTCCTTATAACAATAAAAGGTTGTCGCACCTCATCTAAGTTATTAATGATATAGGGGCTTTTAGGACTTCAAATTTGATAAATAAAAGTTCCAACTAATATTAAGGATCACGTTGATATCATAAAGCACCGATCATGATACAGTAAAGGGAGAGCAATTCAACGACAATGAACGAAGTCAAACTTAATTGACGATGACATCATTTAACAATGATGCCATGGAAGGTCAAAATTCAACCTAAACTAACCATCACATCTTAACACATTAAGGACATGAGTGTTATACGCTAATGGTTTAGTAAGTATTGAATTAATCAATTAGCATCGAATCTGTTAATGGTGTCATAAATATCAACACCAACATAGGTCAAGATAAAATATGGATCCAGGGTTAACAAGTAGCCCGCTTCATTATTAAACTCAAAGCCTAGACTTTCAAATCGACATCATCTAGCCAAGAATTGATTCAAAGATTAATAAGGCCGCATAAATTCTAAACGATACTAAACCTACAATCATGGCTCTTATCGCCTTGATAGTTTATTCAAAATCTAGGAAAACCCTAAATCGAACCCTAAATAACAATCTTAATACCAAATCACGTGAATCAACGGCTAATAAGATCAATGAAAGAATAAAAGTCATGCCTGAAAGAAAAATCAATCGTTTGGGAATTAGAAAAGTTTAAACTTATTTGAGAATTTCTGATCTCTTACTTGAGATTCTCTATTGCAAGTGAAAGAAAAAAGGAGAAGGAACCTGCTATTTATAAAAAGGAATGGATATGTGCGAGCCACTAGATTGGTTTTAAATGAACGATTAGATTGATGAGAGAATACCAATAGGCGAGTAAAGACGACGTCAGAACTATTGACTTGAAATGTCAATGATTCCTCTACTCTAAGGGGGGCAAATGCTATCACCATCATTGAATTCGAAGATAAGAACAGGATGCTGCTCTTCGAGGTAGAAGTAGTGTCACACTTTATTTATACCGCTTGTGATCGAAGATGCACGATTGACAATGTCGCTTTTCTTTGAGATCGACTCTCATCCAAATTGCACTACCTCGATGCCACACATCATCACCTATGCCACTTATTATTGATGCCGCAAATTATCTATGTCGACGTCACCATACAAGTAATCCACTTCCATAAGGGAATCTCTAACGGTTGAAGCAATCCACTTGGCTTCTGGTGTTCAGCCTTTGCCTGTTGGTAATTCAAGCACTGCTTAACACACAATCCTATATCCCGCTTCATACCTTCCCAAAAGAAGTTTCTCTTCATGTCCTGATACATTTTCATTCTCCCAAGTGGATAGCGAACTTCGAACGATGGCACTCATCCAAAACATCTTTCCTCATGTTTTCTACATTCGAAACACACAATTTTCCTTTCTTTCTCAACCACCCGTTTTGGTCAAGATTGAAATCTTTTAGGTCATCGCCCTCCATTCCTTCCTTTAACCTTCTGATCCTTTCAGCCAATACTAGATCCTCTTCTTGCTTAGAAGCTATCTTCTCAATCATTACCGGTCAGACTTCTAAACAAGACAATACAGTATTTCCTACACTCGATCCTACCTTGGACCTAAACCACACACTACAATCCGATAATACCTCCAAATCTTTCCACTCAGTAATCATAGCCAATGCTGCATTCTGATGTTTCCGACTGAGTGCATCCGCTACCTTGTTTCCTTTTCCGGGTGTATACTCAATTCCAAAATCATAGGAAACAATAAAATTCTACCATCTTTGCTGTCTCATATTCAGCTCCTTCTGAGAGAACAAATACTTCAACGACTTATGATCAGTATATAGCTCAAATCGTTCCCCCAAAAGATAATGCCTCCACTAAAGCAAATATAACGGCAGCTAACTCCAAGTCATGCGTTGGATACCTAACCTCATGTTGTCTGAGTTGTCTAGAAGCGTAAGCAATTACTTTTCCCCTTTGCATCAACACGGCTCCTAATCCAGTTCCACGCGCATCTGTATAAACAACTAAATCTTGATTCCCCTCCGGAACCACTAACACCGGTGCATGGGTCAATAAGTGTTTCAAGCTCTTGAATGCTTCTTCACACTTATCTGTCCACACGAACTTCACATCCTTTCGCGTTAGCTTAGTCATCGGTGCTGCCATTCGTGAAAATTCTTTTATAAACCTCCGACAATACCCCGCCAATCCAAGGAAACTCTTTATCTCGGTCACCGTCTCGGGCCTCTTCCAATTATTCACTGCTTCAATCTTAGTCGAGTCTACAGACAACCCTTTCTCAGAGACGACATGACCAAGGAACTTCACTTCCTTCTTCTAAAAATGGCACTGTGTAAACTTAGCCTTCAACTGATACTCCCTCAACGTCTCAAGCACGACTCTGATATGAACTTAATGTTCCTTATCATCCTTAGAGTATATCAAAATGTCATCAATGAAAACCAAAACAAACCTATCCAAATGCTCTCAAAAAATCCTATTCATCAGATCTACAAAGAAAGCCGGCGCATTAGTTAGTCCGAATGGTATAACTAACCATTCGTACGATCCAAATCTCATTCTAAACACTGTCAAAGGAATGCTATCCTCTGCTACTCTAAGCTGATGAAATCCCGTCGCCAAATCTAACTGAGAGAATACCTTCGCTCCACTCAACTGATCGAACAAATCGTTAATTCTCGACAATGGATATCGGTTCTTTATCGTTCTCTCATTCAACTTACGATAATCAATACATAGCCTTAACGATCCGTCCAGCTTCTTAGCAAACACAACAGCGACTTCCCATGGCGAACTACTTGGTCTAATAAAACTTTTACCTTCCAGATCTACTAATTGCACCTTCAACTCTTTCATCTCTGTAGGTGTCATCCTACTCGGCGGTCTACTCACCGGTTCAGCTCCAGGCACTAAATCAATCCAAAACTCAATAGCTCATTTCGGTGGCATTCCAACGACGGGTTCAAACACATCGGCAAATTCTCTAACTATAAAAAAACCCGATGTAAATCATCTTCCAACTCCATAACACCCAGTAAAGCATTCACCTCACAACTAGGATTCTCTACGGCATAAATTATCCGATCACTACAACTGGACGACTAAGTGATATTTTCCTATCTTGGCAAAATATCCTAACGTCATATCTACTCAACCAATCCATCCCTAGGATAATCCCAAATCCCACAAAATCAAATACATGCAAACAACAATCAAAGGTATGGCCTAGCAAATCAAATTCTAGATGGTCACACCTCATCCTAAGTGTTGCATAACCTCCTATCGGATTAGCAACTCTTAAGGAAGTAACTAAGTAAGAGGGTTCTAGGTTAAGTCTATCTACCAGACATCTAGAAATAAAAGAATGGGATGCCCCAGCATCAAATAGGACGCTAACAGACATACCGTGGATCTGCAGTGAGCCTCCTAAAACAGCTTTTCCCTTATCCTGAGCAATTGATTTTGCGGTTGTGGGCTCCAAAGCATAAACTCGCCCTTTCCCTTCCTTTGGTGGCTCTGGGCACTTGTTCTTGAAGTGACCCACTTGATCGCAAGTGAAGCATCTGACATTCTTCTTCTCACCAGCTCCTTTTCCTTTCCCTTTGCTGGCTTGACACTCGTTGGCATAGTGTCCTTTCTTATTGCAGTTGTAACAAACCACCTCAGATTTACTCTTCTTCTGTGCTCCTTAATGAGCAATCTTTTTCTAGAAAAATTTCCTTTTCTGAGCCTGTCTAGCCTGAGCCTCTTTCACTTTCTCTCTTAGGCAAGCCAATGCTTCTTCTTGCCTCAATGCCATCTCAACAACAACATCGCTAGGGTCCCTTAAGTGCGGCAAAGTTGCACTTATCAGTTCTGGCCTTAACCCATTAATGTACTTCTTATTTCTACTGATAACAGTATCAACCAATGCATACTCATATCAGGCTAGTTCCTCGAACTTCCTGGTATACTCCAACACACTCATATCTCCTTGCTCCAATTCTATAGACCTCCTTACCAATGCAGCTTGCACCATAACGGACATAAACCTCTCCGAAAACGTTCTTTTGAATTCCTCCCGAGTAATTGTCTCTTCATCCACACCGATAGTGACAGTATTCCACCAAAATAATGTAGCTTCCTGCAGCTGCCTTGAGGCCAACCTCCTTTTCTACACATCGTTCAGCCCTAAATCAGCGAAAATCCTTTCGCAGTGCAGCAGCCAGTTCTCTACTTCAATCACATCCTCGGTACCAATGAACGGTTTTCCTCCGAGCCTAATGTAATCTCTACTCAGATTGGCATATGGGTTAACCGCAGGAACCTCTTGAGCTCCTCCTCCCACAGCGTTTCCTCCAACTACACCTGCTGCCACTCCAGCTTGCACCATATTCACAAAGAACTGATACATCGCCCCCATATCCACTTGGGGAACTCCTGCACCAACATTCTCCGCTTGTGCCTGACCAAGACCTCTCCTTGCATTTGGTCGGGCGTTTTCGTTGGTAGTGGTATTGTCTCCTCCAACATTCACTCGGCTTCTCCTCTCCTCCATATCTGTATTCAAACCTCGTAAGATACATATGAATAAACTAACTAAGATAGGGTCTAAAGATAGAGCAGATACTTATATATATATATATATATATATAAATACAAATACCTTATTATAATGTTATCCCATACCCCGATCTTAACTCTAATTCCTATGGATTATGTATTCAAAAACCATTTTTAGTTAAAGTATTTCATAAACCATGCTCTGATACCAAGCTGTAACATCCCCTATCTAGAGGCCCAAAACTAAGCACTATAGATGCTGCAGTCATCTATAGTATTAGCTTCCGGCAACTAAATACGGCTATGTTAATGGTATCAATAATATCAGAAGCACTTGAATATGAAACAAAACACAGATTTCAAGAACATGAATTTCTTCATTACATTTCCAAATAAAACTTGTTCCATATTCTCATCACATAACCCAAACGTTTTCCCAGGCACTGAATAAGTATAGTTATTACAAATTACGTCGAGAGCGGTATATAAAGATACCTCCTCGATTGATCAGAGTCAAATGGTCATATAAGACCTAATACATCATAACACAGCGGAAATTCATCAAACAAAAGTAAAAAAATAGCAATTCCTAAATAGCTAACCGTTGCCTCCTGCATCCTCCGGTAGCTTATCCGCCAAACAACCTAAAAACCTGAAAATATCCTTAACTCTCAATATACTCAAATTAGTTTTGAGTACCCGAGAGTTTAAGGGGAAAGCATAAACTTTGAGTCAGACATAAAGCCTGGTATGAATAATACTACACATCCCGGTTTAATTATGTTGAGTGAGACCACGCCGCATAGCGGAATGGGTTTCCCGTCACTAACATCTTTTAAAATATATCTTTGCAAATCTTTTCATATAACCATATATTATGAACCTACATTCACAATGGTTAATCTCACAAAACATATATTATGTAAACTAACATAAATATCAGGTAATAGTGAACTATCTATTCAAACACAAATAACGTTTAACCTTTGGCTGACTCGGGCCTACCAGATAACATAAACATAATCATAATCAAAATTTACCTAACATCTGTTAGATTTTTATATTTAGGATTGTCTATCCTTATTTATCTATTTAACATCTCCCATCAGGACGGTCTGTCCTAAACTATCCGTTAAATCTCTTCCTTCTGGATGGTCTGTCCCTAACTTAATCATCTCCTAGGTTCTCCCGAGCCTAGTGGTTTTCTGGGCTTACCAATAACTTTTCTGTATACAACATATGTTCCTTTTGGTGTGTAATCATAATTTTAGTCTACCTGTGACCAAGCACTACACATTGGAACTTTGGACAACAATTAGCTTTGGCTACAAGTTAATGTACAGGGCGCGACCTCATACTAGTCCCATCTGGTCTTCTAATATCTGAGTCATTCATGCTTAAAGATCCCCTCCCATAATTTTCCTTGAAACAATTTCAAAATGATTTAAACCTTTAAATCAAACTTCGAATATGGAAAAGAAATAAGTCTTTATACATTACTCAAATCATATTACCATGTTAGATATATATTCTTTATTTAAAGCTTGGTTGATAAAAACACTTTACCATTTGAAAGAACCTCTTTCCATACTTGAAATTATCTCATTCAATTTCAATGTTTAAACCTTTCAAAAATCATCTCTAAAACCTTTCGAATTCATTCAAAACAAACCTTTCGAGAGTTATAAGCTTTAGACATCCTTCTTTAAAATCACTTTAAGTCATTTCCTTAGAAAAACCTTAGGAAAACCCTTCCTTCAAAACCCATCGAAAACCTTTAATAAACCTTTCGAAACCGATCTAGGAATGAACCCTTCGAATGCTTAAACTCTTTAAAACATAACCTTTCGAAGGTAGATTAGGTTCAACTTTAAAACAATCTGGAAACTTATCTTTTAAAACCTTTCGTCTTTATTAAAGCAACCTTTCGAAAATATTCATATAACCTTTCGAGGATATCCAAACAACCTTACGGAAGCCTTTGGTTATATTTCACAAAACAAGGGTAACCACCTAAGTCGAAAGCTTCCCTCCGAAAGCCTTGGAGAAATGGCTAACTTTAAAAACGGGCGAACCTTTCGACTGGGTCGAAAGGTTCTAAGTAAAACCTTTATAAAACAGTGGAAACCCTTCGACGACGCCGGAAGGTTTCAAAAAAAAGTAATGGTGGTAGCAGTTACAACCTTTCGGCACATCGGAAGGTTTTAAAGTCTTTCTTTAAATAACTTGACCTGGTCGGAAGTGACCAAGCCGAAAGCTCAAGTTCGAAAGCAAAGCAGGCGAAAGCTTTTCACTTATAAAATAATTATATTCCAACCCTTTCGGCCATCAACCTTTTGGCTTAAACCTTTCAGTTTATATTCAATTCATTACGTATTGATACCTTATGCATTGAACTTTAACTTTATCGAAAGCTAACCCTTCGACTGGGACGAAAGGTCTGGGGCGGAAGGAGTTTAGTCGTATGGATTGAACATGGAAAAAGTGTGAATTTGTCTTTAAACTTAAAAAGGAAACTTTTCAACTAACATGCCTTTGTTTGTCAAATTCTCATTGGCCAATAAAATACTTTTCAGAATTTTTCTGCCGCAATTACCAGGATATATAAAACATTTTATTTTTCAAAATACCCCTTCTCCTTTATAAATATATAAAACATTTAAGTCCCATACCTTAAATAATTTTATATATCTCTCAAAAGACTTAGGAAAATTCTGGAAAAATTCCAGAAAATATTTTTTAATATATTTCCTAACATATTAAAATCTCAAACCCAAATAATAATCATTTCAGCCGAAAATAATTTAAAACCCAATAAACAATTTCATTCATTCAAAAATTCATATAAAATCCATATTAAATCGGAAAATTATGAAAATCAAAACCCATCTCTAAAATATTATTCCCGGCCTATCTTTAAATTTTCAAAGTATTCGGATGTCATTAAATAGGGTTTTCATGCTAAACATTATCATAAAACATGAATAAACATTTATAATTCCATCAACAACAAACATATATATCTTAAAACATCAAACATGGCAATATTATAGCAAAATCATTTTGGATCTAAACAAAAACCAAAATTTAGAAATATTAGGGATGTAGTAATTATTCACCTTGGTTTTTAGAGATTATGGATGAGATTTTAGAGTGTTGAATTAGTTGATTTCTTCTTTCCTCTTGAATCTTAGATTTCTTCTTCTTGAGATTGGAAATGGTGGCCGGCCTTAGCAAGTTTTCATTTTTATGAACTGAGAATAGTGAACGTGAATCTCACAAGGGTTTAGGGTATAAGGTGTTGCCATTTCCCAAAATACCATTCTCATTTCCTAACACATTACCTAGTGTTATTTTATTTTAATTACCCCTTCATTATGGCATGACTACCTCTAACTAATTAAATCTCCATCCATTACTCTTTACATCATTTAATTTAATTTAACTTATTAAATGTCTTAAATAAGGTTATAAAATATATGAGGTGTTAAAAAATATATTTTCAAGATTTGTTTACAAATATATATAGTTTAACAAAGAAGTAAAAATATGACCGGAAATCGGATTCCGGGTTCATAACGGTTTGACGAGAAGAAGTTGTTTCGAGATGTTGTAACTTAGTTTGTCACATATATGATACATGCACATATATGTCACATACATGCAAATACACATGCATACATACATATATACTTAAGGAAAAATATCATGATATTTTATACCAAAACGAAACAAAACTTCCCATCACTTTAGAGCAGATGGAGCATCACATGGAGGAGGCACTTAGGGAAGGAGGTCATGACCGAGAATGAAAAGGCGGGTCATCACATTTGGTATCTGAGCTTAGGTTGAGCGAACATCTGTGCCTGATAGGGGTAAATTCTCATTAGAGATAGGGTTAGCAATACCCTAGGATGAGTAACTCATTAGAGATAGGGTAAGTGACACCCTAGAACGAGTCGTGAGTATTATATATGAGCATGTATTTGTTAATTATATATAAAATTGATTTTTGGAAAATCGGTAAATGAAATAATATTACCTAGGACCATATTTTGAATATAAAGGAATGTCTTTCAAATGATATAGTTATTTATGTAGTGTTTGGCTGTCAAGGGGATGATAATATTCAGTTATTATCATTAATTGTTTGGTTGTTTGATTTAAAAGTTTAAATACGAACACCTCATGAATTTAGTTTCAAAATATGACTATGTGGTGTGTTCGATAAATAATATTGGTTTAAGGTTAAATAAATTTATTCAAGATAAATGATTTTATGAATGTTTTATAAAAATAAACGATTTTATAAATTGGATTTATAAAACGTGTATTATAAAGAGGTTTTTAAGAATTTAAATCCCGGTATTTTTGAAAAGAATCCGATGATTAACTTGTTCGAGTGGCTCAAATGTAACAAAAAATGGGTAGGAGATGCGTTCAGATGGTAAACACTTCTCTTAAGTATTCCCCTTCTTGTTAAGGGAATGTATGATACTATTAGTAGTACCTAGTTCCTTGGTATCATTTTTGAGTTACTCGATCTCTATAATTTTCTAAAGTTAAAAAGATAACATGAATCATTATGGATAGATTAATTAGTGATTGTTAATTTTTATCAATGTGTTTGCATTTAATATCGGTTAAAGGGAGTATATTATAACATAAGGAGTTTATTATAATAAAAGATATATAGTGATATTTTGAAATAATAAAACTGGAATTTGAATTCTTAAGAAAGTCAATTCAAAATAAAATTTAATTTGAAAAATGAGTGTTTTAACAAATAAATGTTTTGATAAGTTAAACTTGGTAGAAGATTTTAGTAAATCTTTTTATTAGAAGTTGTGTTTTTTGTGAAACTTTTAATTGAAAAAAAAGTAAAAGTATTTAAATAAGAAGAATATCTTTTAAAGATATCTTCTAAATGAGGGTTAAATTTTTTTGGGATATACGAAAAGGTATAAACATGCAGATGGGATTTTATGAAATATTTTCATAAATAATTTTAAAAAAAGGGCTAAAGTGGAAGAAGACATGGATTTTGACATCACTATCATAAGATGTTTTCTGGAAAGTAAGGAAGACAAAGACTATAACACTATTGTTATAGTAAGTGATTTCCGAAAGAAAATATTTTATATAGTATACGGGATTTATACATATCCTATATTTGATGTTAAGATTCGAGGTGGGCAACTTATATCCATTTTTAAGTTAAGAATGATGTCCATTCAAGGTTTGAGAGGTAATGATACCCCAAGTTGATCAGCTTCATTGTTAACTAATAAATAGTTTAAGTTTGACGTCGAAAATTAATATTAAGTAATCAGATCCATATACTAGTGTTTTTGGGTTATCGTAAC
Source organism: Allium fistulosum (assembly GCA_030737815.1). Classification (NCBI taxonomy): domain Eukaryota; kingdom Viridiplantae; phylum Streptophyta; class Magnoliopsida; order Asparagales; family Amaryllidaceae; genus Allium; species Allium fistulosum. Next base: position 1,085,454,264 of record CM060904.1, read on the forward strand.
GATGTTTTACGCAACATTCATTTTGACCTAATGAAGTGTGTTTTTGAAAATATGAAGCTTTCCTCAAAGATTTTTATGGATTTAAGTATATATAGGTATTTTCTAAGTGCTGAAATTGAAATAGTTTCTTTGGAAAGAAGATAGAAATTTTTGGTGAATAATTTTTTTTCAAGTAATTATATATAAAGAATTATATTTATAGAAATGTTTGAATAAATTTTTTATGAAATGTTTTCATAAATTTTTTGGAAAGGTTAATAAGTACGTTTGAGATATGTAGATCATTTCGTTGCATGATTTTGATCTAAGATTCAAGTACAGGACTTTGAGGTGTTTTACACTGGTTCGAAAAAGGATTTATCAATCGATTCTTACATTGACGAGGGTTTGTGGTTAGGTACTTGCATTTTCTACCATAGTTGAGAGCTATGTAAGGAAAACAAGTTTTTTGACCAAGAAGTCTGATCAGACTCCGCACTAGAGAATAGGAGGATCTATACTAATTCAGAAGCAAAGTGGTATATTCGAATTCAAGATCGAATCAAATAGTGCATACAGATAATCCGTGAGCATAACACGGGTTTGTATTTGAAATTTAAAGTAATATTTTTACTGGGTTTTTGGTTAGGTGTAATTTTGGGGACGAAAATTTTTAAGAGTGAAAGTTTGTAACGACCCGCAAATTTATCACTTTGATGAATTATATTTATATTTAAAATATTCAAATACAGGATTTTATATCATAAATTATAATGTTTTGAACCATAAATAATGATGGTAAACTTGTTTTAAAAGTATATTAACAAATATGGACATTCGGGGGTTTTCATGGGAAAAACGATGAAAATCAATTTTTGAAAAATTAAGATTTTCTCAATATTAAAGAAAATGGAAATGGCTACATATACTTATTTATTAATTTAAGCAAGAATATGAAATAAAATAATTTATTTTATTTTTGAAAATAAAATATATTTATGACATCATCAAGGATATCATCACTTTTATATTTTTTTAGAATTTTAATTAAGTTGAAATAATCAAATAATTGTTTTAAAATGATAATATTTCATTTTAATTATAATGATAATAATTGATTTATAATAGTTTTATAAATATATAAACTTGTTTTAGAAAGACATACAATATCCGCCACGCTTTGGCAGTTCAACGGTGGAATTTTGCAACACTTGTTTATATATTGATTTATATGGTTTAATAATTCAAACGAGCACATTTTAATTATTATAAAATGATAATAAATATATTTTCAAGATTTATTTATAAATATATATAGTTTAATAGAGAATTAAAAATATGATCGGAAATCGGATTCCAGTTTCGAAACGGTTTACGAGAAGAAGTTGTTTTGAGATGTTGTAACTTTGTTTGTAACATGTATGATACATGCACGTATATATGCACATATATGTCATATACATACAAATAGACATGCATACATACATATTTGCATAAGGAAAAATATCATGATATTTTGTACCAAAACAAAACAAAACTTCCCATCACTTTAGAGCATATGGAGCATCGCATGGAGGAAGCACATGGGGGAGGAGGTAACGATCGAGAATGAAAAAGCAGATCGTCGCATTCGGTATCAGAGTTTAGGTTAAGCGAACACCTAAGCCTGATAGGGGTAAAGTCTCATCAGAAATAATGTTAGTAATACCCTAGGATGAGTAACTCATTAAAGATAGGGTAAGTGACACCTTAGAATGAGTTGAGAGTATTATATATGAGCACATATTTGTTAATGATATATAAAAATGATTTTTTGGAAAATCGATAAATTAAAATTTACTAGGATTATATTTTGAATATAAAGTAATATCTTTTAAATGATATAGCTATTTATGTAGTGTTCGGCTATTAAGGGAATGATAATATTCAGTTATTATCATTGATTGTTTGGTTGTTTGATTCAAAAGTTTAAATACGAACACCTCGTGAATTTAGTTTCACAATTCGACTATGTGGTGTTTGATAAATAATATTAGTTTAAGGTTAAAGAAATTTATTCAAGATAAATGGTTTTATGAATGTTTTATAAAAATATATGATTTAATAAATTGTATTTATAAAACGTGTTTATAAGAGATTTTTGAGAATTTAAATCCCAGTATTTTAAAAAAAAATCCGATGATTAACTAGTTCGAGTGGCACAAAAGTAACTATAAATGGGCAAGAGATGTGTTTAGATGGTAAACACTTCTCTTAAGTATTCCCCTTCTTGTTAACGGAATATATAATACTATTGGTAGTACCCAGTTCCTTGGTATCATTTTTGAGTTACTCGATCTATATAATTTTCTAAAGTTAAAAGGATAACATGAATCATTAATGGATAGATTAATTAGTGATTGTTAACTTTATCAAGGTGTTTGCATTTAATATTGGTTAAAGGGAGTATATTATAATACAAGGAGTTTATTATAACAAAAGATATATAATAATATTTTGAAATAATAAAATTGGAATTTGAATTCTTTAGAAAGTTGATTCAAAATAGAAGTTATTTTGAAAAATGAGTGTTTTAACAAATAAGTGTTTTGATAAATGAGATTTTGATAAGTTAAACTTGGCAGAAGATTTTAGTAAAAAATGTTTTATTAGAAGCCGTGTTTTTGTGAAACTTTTAATTGTAAAAAAAGGAAAAAAAGAAATAGTATTTAAATAAGAAGAAGCTTTTAAAGATATCTTCTAAACGAGGGTTAAAAATGTTTAGGATATATGAAAAGGTTTAAACTTGTGGATGGGATTTTATGAAATGTTTTCACAAAATAATTTTGAAAAAGGGCTTAAGTGGAAGAAGACATGGATTTTGACATCATTATCGTAAATAGATGTTTTCAGGAAACCATGGAAGACCTAGACTATAACACTGTTGTTATAGTAAGTGATTTCCGAAAGGAGATATTTTATATAGTATATGGGATTTATACATATCCTATATTTGATGTTAAGATTTGAGGTGAGTAACTTATATCCATTTTTAAGTTAAGATTGACATCCATTCAAGGTCTGAGAGGTAATGGTACCCTAACTTGATCGGCTTCATAGTTAACTAATAAATAGTTTAAGTTCGACATTGAAAACTAATATTAAGTACAATTCATCAGATCCCTATACTAATGTTTTTGGGTTGTCGTAACGATGTTTTACACAACATTCGTTTTGACCCAATGAAGTGTATTTTGGATATGATGCTTTCCTCAAAGATTTTTATGGATTTAAGTATATAAAAGTATTTTCTAAGTGTTGAAAGTGAAATAGTTTCTATAGAAAGAAGATAGAAACTTTTGGTGAATAATTTTTTTAAAGTAATTATATATAAAGAAGCATATTTATAGAAATGTTTGAATAAAATTTTTATGAAATGTTTTCATAAATTATTTGGGAAGGTTAATAAGTACGTATGAGGTACGTAGATCAGTTCGTTGCACGATTTTGATCTAAGATTCGAGTACAGAACTTTGAGGTGTTTTACACTGGTTTGAAAAGGATTTATCACTTAATTCTTGACGGCGAACATTGATGAGGTTTTGTTGTTGAGTACTTGCGTTTTCTATCATAGTTGAGAGCTATGTAAAGAAAATGAAGGTTTATGATCAAGAAGCCTGACCAGAGTCTGCACTAAAGAATAAGAGGATCAACGCTAATTCAGAAGCAAAGTGGTATATTTAAATTTAAGATTGAATCAAATAGTAAATAAAGATAATCCGTGAGCATAACATGGGTTTGTATTTGAAATTTAAAATAATATTTTTACTGGATTTTTGGTTAGGTGTAATTTCAGGGACGAAATTCTTTTAAGGGGGAAGTATGTAACGACCGACAAATTTATCACTTTAATAAATTATATTTATATTTGAAATATTCAAAAACAAGATTTTTATAACATAAATTATAATGTTTTCAACCATAAATAATGATGGTAAACTTGTTTTAAAGGTATATTAACAAATATGGATATTTGGGGTTTCATCAGAAAATAACGAAAATCAGTTTTCGGGAAAATTGAGATTTTCTCAATATTAAAGCAAACGGAAATGGATATATACACTTATTTATCCATTTAAGCAATAATATGAAATAAAAACTATGTATTCTATTTTTGAAAACAAAAAATATTTATGACATTATCAAGGATATCATCACTTTTATATTTTATTTTATTTTAAATTAAGTTTAAACAATCAAATATTTTTTTTTAAACGATAATAATTTATTTTAATTATTATATATTATAATAATTGATTTATAATAGTTTTATAAATATATAAACTTGTTTTAGAAAGATATACAAAATCCTTCACGTTTTGGCAGTTCAATGGCGGAATTTTGCAATACTTGTTTAAATATTGATTTCTATGGTTTAATAATTCAAATGAGCACGTTTTAATTATTCTAAAATGATACAAAACATATTTTCAAGATTTGTTTACAAATATATATAGTCTTAACAGAGACATAAAAATATGACGGGAAATCGAATTCCGCGTTCGTAATGGTTTGACAAGAAGGAGTTGTTTCGAGATGTTGTAACTTAGTTTGTCACATATATGACACATGCACGTATATATGCACACACACACACACACATATATATATATGTCATATACATACAAATACACATGCATACATACATATATACTTAAGGAAAAATATCATGATATTTTGTACCAAAACAAAACAAAACTTCCCATCACTTTAGAGCACATGGAGCATCACATGGAGGAGGCACATGGTGGAGGAGGTCACGACAAAGAATGATGAGGGGGAAAGGGTGATATAGGCAAGCACATGGATGATGAAAATATCATGATATTTTGGTGAGAATATCAAGATATTTTTTCTCCACTTTTTGCATATAAATAGCGAGCCACTTCCACTCTTCCTCTTCACTAATTCACTACTTCTTTTCTTCTTCTTCTTCTTCTTCTTCGTCTTAGGAGCTCTCTTTAATGGACTCCTTCTATTCATAAAATATTCCATATGAATAGCAAAGCTCTGCTGAGAAATATACCTTCCTGTAGAAAGGTGTATACTACCTTAGGTTATAGATCGAAGTAGTAATCTTCTCTCCTTCTCTACCTAAGCTGTGCCCATCCAAGCATTCCACCACCCTTGAAAGCCAAAAACCAAACCTCTAAGAGTCCCTGAGCAAGATTCATAAGCTCTGGTGTAGCTATAGCAGAGCTATAGTCGATTTGTAGTTCGATCGGGAAAGACATCGAGTGAGAAACTCTACGTATTTTTATTATAAATTATATGATGATATGAAAACATTTCATAAAATCCCATCCACTTGTTTAAACCTTTTCATATGTCCCAAATATTTTTAACTCTCATTTAGAAGATATCTTTAAAAGCCATTCTTCTTATTTAAATACTTTTTTTTAATTAAAAGTTTCACAAAAACACAGCTTCTAATAAAACATGCTTTACTAAAATCTTCTACCAAGTTTAACTTATCAAAATCTCATTTATCAAAAACTTATTTGTTAAAACACTCAATTTTCAAAATTACTTTTATTTTGAATCAACTTTCTTAAGAATTCAAATTCCAATTTTATTATTTCAAAATATCACTATATTTTTTATTATAATTGTTAACCCGCCTTTTGGCAAGGACGCGGACAGACGGGTTTAACTTACTCAACTGCACATTCGTCGAGGTTGGTATACGATGGATTCAGTCGACTGGATGGATGGATGACGCAACATGCTTGGAAGATGGAAATATTATTGGATAAAGATGAATAATTTGGGTCTAGGAAACATGGTTCGGCATGATGTGGTTCGGCACAAATAGTTCGTCTGGCATTCACTACTCACGTTCGAATAACATTCAAGAGTACTCGGCGTGCATAGAGCGTTTGACATACATGAGTGGTTCGGCATTCCAGGAGCACTCGGCATTCAGTAGCGCTCGGCATCCAGGAGCGCTCGGCATTTAGAGGCTGTTCGGCATAGAGAGATCGTCATTCGACATAGAGGGATCGTTCGGCACTGAACGAGTGCTCGGCATTAGAAGGATCGTTCGGCATAGAGGAATGTTCGGCACTGGACGAGCGTTCGGCATAGAGAGATCATCGTTCGGCATTGGATGGAGCGCTCGGCATTAACCAACGTTCGGCATCTGGAGACGTTCGGCATTGGATGGATCATTCGGCATCAAGGAGCGTTCGGCATTGGATGGGTCGTTCGGCATACCTTACCTCGCTCGGCATTGCACCTAGCACCTCGATACCTCTATACCTCACACCTCCATATCTTGGTACCTTGCACCTCCATACCTCGGTACCTCGCACCTCCATACCTCGATACCTCTATACCTCGCACCTCCATATCTTGGTACCTCGCACCTCCATACCTCGGTACCTCGCACCTCCCAACGTTCGGCATGAGGAGATCGTTCGGCATTCACACCTTGTTCGGCATTCAGCGTTCGGCATCTATGGTTCGGCATATGGAGACCACTCCATTTGGGCTGAGGTACTCGGCTGCCAGGCCCACCAGGGAAGTCCAACCCATCTTTGTCTATAAATAGAGAGGCAGGGGCACAGTAAAAGGGGATCTTCTTTCTGCTCTCTTACTTTCTCTTTTCTAAGGCTAAGGCAACTCTGCCATCTTGTAACTGTAATCGATTATTACAGCAATAAAAAGTAAACTTCTGGAGTGGACGTAGGCCGGAGTTAGCCGAACCACTATAAAATCTGTTGTTCTTTACTGCTTTCATTTCAGTTCTAACTGTTCTTCATATTATTACTCTCTACTTACATTCTATCTCTGAGCTATGACTGGTATTTGGTGCTTTCATCTGGATTTGGGGGTTAGTGACCAATTTTGGCGCTAACACTTTGGTGCTTTCACTGAGAAATTGAAACACTCAGGAATTTTGGAGTTAGGAACTTGGATCTTAGAAAGCAATGGCAAGACCACCAACGAAGAGGCAAGCAGTGGAAAGGAGCAATCAGGAAGGAAGTCAAGTGGCATCTTCTGGAGCTGGAGAGGGTCATGCATCCATCTACATAACTCGGGACGAGATGCAAGTGATGATGAATTCTATGCAAGAGCAGATGATGAAACAGCAAGAGGAGATGATGCAGGCTCTTCTTAGGCAATTTCGAAAACCAGGAACTGCAGGTGCTCAAGATCGTGGAGCTGGACCAGAGGAACTCAACCAACGGACAGATGAAGTGAATCAGCAGGGGGCAGCTCTCAATCAACAAACAGTTAACAATCTAGATGGACCTAGACTAGGGGGCACACCACCAGGTGATGCTGGACCAGTTCATGGAGGGATACCGGATAACGCTACGTGGCCTGACATCGATAGGAATACAGGAGTACGTGATGAAGAATATGTGCCAGAATTTCCTCGGGGACTTGGGGGGCAGTCTGGATTGGTTGGAAACACTGGATTGGCTGACATTATCAGGCGGACTATTCACGGAGGTCTGACAAACAGGGATTCAGAGGGAGTTAACAAAAGTCCGTTTATCCGGAACATTAGGACAGCTAGGAATCCGTCCGATTTCAAACTACCCACTCTGGAAGTATACAACGGGAAGACGGATCCCACCGACCACTTGATGAGGTACACTAGGCATATGGAAGTGCTGGGGGCAACGGAGGAGGTTATGGCCCGATGTTTCCCCCTGTACTTGACTGAAATTGCTGCTATGTGGTTTAGACAGCTGGAGGATGGATCCATTGGAACATGGACAGAACTGGTGGACAAGTTCTTAAGTCAGTTTCGAGTTCACATAAAAAGGCCAAAGAACGTGATGACGCTAACGTCAGTCAAACAGGGGGCAGATGAATCCCTCAAGACATTCTTAACTCGATTTAATGCAGCAGTTGCTTCGGTGGATCGGCCAGATCCATCAATGGTTTTGATGGTTGCGGTATCAGGAGTCAGAGATAATTTGGATTTCAAAGTATCGTTGATACGGGACCCACCGTTGGATCTTGGGGAATTCTTTCATGAAGCTGAAAGATTTCTTCGACAAGAAGATGCATGTTTGGACATGAGGCCAAAGGAAGTAAACACGACTAAGGATGGAGGACTACCCGGTGAAAGCTCGGGTGGGGGCAAGGATAAAGGGAAAAGGAAACGCTGGGGAGAACCAAAGTTCTCCACTTACACAGGATTGAACGCAACGTTGGAGCGGATTTTCTTAGATACTCGAGATCGCCTTTCTTATCGAAGGCCAGCAAGGAGGGAACCCTCAGAACGAGAAAGGGCGTCAGGAAGGCACTGTCTTTTTCATGACCTGGACGGGCATGACACTAACAGCTGCCGGCATTTGAAGGACATAATCGAGGAGCACATAAGGAATGGTCATTTGCGACAATATGTCGGAACTCGGAATGCGGCGGTGGAACAGGAGCAGCCACTGCCTACCTTGAACGACGAGGGCATGAGGCCCAGGAATGGTGGCCGATTGGTCATCAACTAATCTTGATGGTTTGGAATAAGTAACAAACTCCGGGCAAACGGTTAAATCACTTACTCATGTACGGGGTCGGAGATAACCCTCAGGCATGCTCTGAGATGATGGCTTACCGAGACGCCCGGGTTTGTGAAATCTGTTTTTTCCTTTGACTTGGACATTTTCTTTTTCTGGTTTGGTTTTGGAGTTTGGTTTGAACTCCCTATTTTGCTCATTTTCTGGTTTGGATTCTGGTTTGGATGTTTATTTTTTGGTATGGATTTTTGATATGGGTTTCTGGTTTTCTATTTGGATTTGGATTTCGGATTGGATTTTGATTGGATTTTCTCTGGATTTTTGGCTAAAAGGTCGTCGAGTATGGACTATGCTCGGCAAGGGTCCAAAGAGACCAGGATTTGGCCTAGGACTTAGGCCATATATTATCGGTTACTATTTTAGGTCGTCGAGTATGGACTATGCTCGGCAAGGGTCCGGAGTGACCAGGATTCGGCTTAGGACTTAAGCCACGACATTATTCGACGTTCAGGGACACTGAACCATGAACACCATGGAATTACTTAACATAGGTCGTCAAGTGTGGATTGCGCTTGGCAAGAACCCGGAGAGGTTACGGATTTGGATGTTAGCTATGAATAGCTAAGGATTCGGACAAGGACCTGAAGCGGTCCCGGATTTGGATATCAACCCGGAGAGGTCACAGATATGGTTATAGGTTATTGAATATGGATGGACTATAACCTGGTTGTCAAGTTCAAATGGACATGGATTTGGTTACTGGATTCGGAATCGGACATCGACTCGAAACAGTCGTGGAAATGGATCAGGATATGGCCGTGGCACTCGGATAAGATGGCTTGGTAATGGATTGGATTATGAATCGGAAAGTATGGATGTGGATAACATACATACTTAAGACATTGGACTTGAGGCTATTCAAAACACACCTTTCAAAGCAAGGCATGTTTTGGGGGGCAAGTGTTAACCCGCCTTTTGGCAAGGACGCGGACAGACGGGTTTAACTTACTCAACTGCACATTCGTCGAGGTTGGTATACGATGGATTCAGTCAACTGGATGGATGGATGACGCAACATGCTTGGAAGATGGAAATATTATTGGATAAAGATGAATAATTTGGGTCTAGGAAACATGGTTCGGCATTAAACATGGTTCGGCATGATGTGGTTCGGCACAAATAGTTCGTCTGGCATTCACTACTCACGTTCGAATAGCATTCAAGAGTACTCGGCGTGCATAGAGCGTTTGACATACATGAGTGGTTCGGCATTCCAGGAGCACTCGGCATTCAGTAGCGCTCGGCATCCAGGAGCGCTCGGCATTTAGAGGCTGTTCGGCATTGGTAGATCGTCATTCGACATAGAGGGATCGTTCGGCACTGAACGAGTGCTCGACATTAGAAGGATCGTTCGGCATAGAGGAATGTTCGGCACTGGACGAGCGTTCGGCATAGAGAGATCATCGTTCGGCATTGGATGGAGCGCTCGACATTAACCAACGTTCGGCATCTGGAGACGTTCGACATTGGATGGATCGTTCGGCATCAAGGAGCGTTCGGCATTGGATGGGTCGTTCGGCATACCTTACCTCGCTCGGCATTGCACCTCGCACCTCGATACCTCTATACCTCACACCTCCATATCTTGGTACCTCGCACCTCCATACCTCGGTACCTCTCACCTCCATACCTCGATACCTCTATACCTCGCACCTCCATATCTTGGTACCTCGCACCTCCATACCTCGGTACCTCGCACCTCCCAACGTTCGGCATGAGGAGATCGTTCGGCATTCACACCTTGTTCGGCATTCAGCGTTCGGCATCTATGGTTTGGCATATGGAGACCACTCCATTTGGGCTGAGGTACTCGGCTGCCAGGCCCACCAGGGAAGTCCAACCCATCTTTGTCTATAAATAGAGAGGCAGGGGCACAGTAAAAGGGGATCTTCTTTCTGCTCTCTTACTTTCTCTTTTCTAAGGCTAAGGCAACTCTGCCATCTTGTAACTGTAATCGATTATTACAGCAATAAAAAGTAAACTTCTGGAGTGGACGTAGGCCGGAGTTAGCCGAACCACTATAAAATCTGTTGTTCTTTACTGCTTTCATTTCAGTTCTAACTGTTCTTCATATTATTACTCTCTACATACATTCTATCTCTGAGCTGTGACTGGTATTTGGTGCTTTCATCTGGATTTGGGGGTTAGTGACCAATTTTGGCGCTAACAATAATAAACTCCTTATATTATAATATGCTCCCTTTAACCAATATTAAATGCAAACACCTTGATAAAAATTAACAATCACTAATACGTCCTATCACTTTAGAATGCTTGGATGGGCACGACCTAGGTAGAGAAAAGGAGAGGAGATTACTAATTTGATCTCGGCTTAGGTCGATAAACTGCATTTTAACCATAAGAAATCGCGCACCAGTCTAGATACATACACTTATTTATCCATATAAGAAAGAATATGTAATAAATTTTTTTATAAATAAAATGTTATTAAGACATCATCAATGATATCACCAGTTTTGAATAATCGGTTTTTGAATTTAAATTAAGCTTAAATGATTTGATAATTGTTTTAAAATCAAATAAGGCTCTTTTTTATCATTAAATAATAATAGAAATATTATTATTAAACTTTGTTTACAAATATATATAGTTTAACTAAGAAGTAAAAATACGATTGGAAATCAGATTACGGGTTCGTAACGGTTTGACGAGAAGAAGTTGTTTTGAGATGTTGTAACTTAGTTTGTCACATATATGATACATGCACATATATATGTCATATAATACAAATACACATGCATACATATATATATATACTTAAGGAAAGATATCATGATATTTTGTACCAAATCAAAACAAAACTTCCCATCACTTTAGAGCACATGGAGAATCGCATGGAGGAGGCACATGGGGGAGGAGGTTATGGCCGAGAATGATGAGGGGGTAGGGTGATGTAGGCAAGCACATGGATGGTGAAAATATCATGATATTTTTTCTCCACTTTTTGCCTGTAAATAGCAAGTCAGTTCCACTCTTCCTCTTCACTAGTCCACTACTTCTTTTCATCTTCTTCTGCACCTTAGGAGCTCTCTTTAATAGCCTCCTCCTCTTCATACAATATTCCATAGGAATTGCAAAACTCTACTGAGAAATATGCCTCTGTATAGAAAGGTATATACTACCCTAGGTTCGAGATCGAATTATTATCTCCTCTCTTTTTCTCTACCTAGGTCGTGCCCATCCAAGCATTCCACCACCTTTGGAAGCCCAAGGCCAACCCCCTAAGAGTCCCCGAGTAAGATTCATAGGCTCCGGTGTAGGAATTACGGAGCTATAATCGATTCGTAGTTTGATCAGGAAAGACATCGGGTGAGAAACTCTACTATTAAATTTATAAATTATATGATGATATGATATGGATGTTTTCTATGTTTGATCATCATGTTTTGGATGTTGATGATATTTTTGTTTGACGTGGAAATGATTCTCGGTATAATACACGTCGAATTTACACCAAGGAATCACTTTCCTTAATAAAATGAAATGGTATATATGACATTGTTAAACCTCTTTAAAATAGTTTAAAATTATTTATAAATGTTTTATAAACATTAAAACTCATTTCGGAAAAGTTTGGAAAAGTTTGGAAAATGGAGTAAAAATAAGCCGTCGCGATAGTTCGCGATTTCGCTACCTGAAAAGTAAACAGATGTGTATAATGGAATATGAGTCGGAATTCTTTGCAATAAGAATTTTCCGGACCATAATGAATATATTTTTCAAACAAAAGAATAAAATCAAGATTTTATTTAGTAAAGTTTGAGATATGTCTAAATCAAGTTTGAAAAAACATCGCGTTTTAGCAGTTCGAAAACCGAAGTGGTAAAATCTTGAAAATAGATTTTTTTTAAATCTTTAAAAATATGAAATAAATTCCATAAATATATTAAAATGTTTTAAAAAGGATTTGAGTTATTAAAATGGACATATGTGAAATGAAATTAGCATTTTGATCAAATAAGCTTGAGAAACACTATTCGCAGCACTTTTTGCAGCGGTTTTGGTAACTTTTGAAAATCATGATTTTAAATTAAATTTTCTTCTCGAATCCTTTATAAACGTTTAAAAATAATAATAAATCAAGCATTTTAAAGAGTTTAGTGTTGAACAAATAACTTGACAGCCTTATGGGTGACAGAGAGATAGTCTCTAGACCCGAGCTTGGACAACCAGTGTTTGGGTTCCGCTCTAGCTATCCAGACAAGATGGAGGGGATAGTAAATTTGATTTACTCGGACCACATTTTCCTAAGATAAAAGGAGATTTGGAGATTTCCAAAAGTTAAACAATATTTTAAATAATATGATTTTGGTGATATATGAAACATATTGGTTAAATTCTATATTAAATTCCGAGGAGGGAACTCATATCGTCCGTATGAATTTAAAAGGTGATGTCACCATTATTCGATGAATAGTACAGGTTGAATATGGAAATTAGCATTGAGTATAATTAATATAATTCCCATGGATCCTATTTACTCAATACTAATTGGTTTTGAATTTACCATCTTAGATAACATGGTTTTAACCCATTTAAAAGATATGTATAGAAAATATGAAACCTCTATTAAAATTGCATTAAAGTATGGAAACATTTTCCTATGTAATTAATGAGAAATGGTTTGGTGTTTCCAAATTTAAAAATAAGTTTAATGATTATGTATATACTGAAAAAGGAATGGTTTAATGATGTATATCTCTAGAAGATATTTTATCTGGATAAAAGATATTGATAAATTGAATAATAATCACCCACATACTTAACATCTTTTATTGGTAAATTGGTTCGGAGGAACCGGGGTCAGATTTGGGTGATTCCTATCCGAAAATCACTTCAAACCGGTATACGTTCGAAAGTGAAAATATGTTGAAGATAATGATTTTGAAGACGGAGATCTTCATAATATAGGCCTGCTTGTCACGAACCTTTAGGTTAATTCCCTGATCATATATATGGTGGTAGTGGGTCCTTCAATTTGAAATCTTCGATGCAAGGACTACTTGCTACTAATCCTAGGAGTGATTCCCAAATAATATGTAGTAAGAGAAGTGCCTTCAGTTTGTCATGTGCCTGGACAACTTGTATGGATAAGTGTTTGACATTGCATTTTTGACATTGATTTTTACAAACTTATACATGTTTGGTGGTACAGGAGGTAACCCCTTTTACACTTAACACCCTTCTCTGACACGTACGAGCTCAAAGGTTGTACTTTTGTGGAAACCAATAGAGTGTTGTTGGAAATGTCAATGTGGCATTTAAAGTAGGATTTGTTCTGTGAAAGGTAAAACGTTACCTTAAGTCTCGCACATCGGGAATGACAAAAACATGGTAGATGCGGTAGGGCTATGTGGGTCGCACCCATTAGGATATGGTCATCACCTTTCTAGATTACCCTCTATATTTCAGGTATGTTGTGTATGCTTTGGGATCCCGACAAAACTCGGTAATGACCAGGGTGATGTCATATTCGATACTATCTATGGAAAAAGTAGGTCGGTTCTGTGTTGGAAGAGGTTGGAGCCTCAGGTGCATCCCTCTAGAGATGTACTGTTGGAAGGTAGTCCCTTGCCTTGTCATTGTATGGAATCGATTCTCCAATATGAGCCTTTACAGTTTTAGTTTTAAACTCATCATGTTGGAATTTAATAAATGTAAATTTCAGCTAAGACCATATATATTTATTTGAAAGAGTTTTCAATAAATATAATATCTCTGATTTTGCGTAGCAAATAGTTTTGTTGTCTTAAGGCAAAAACCCATCCATGTTTATGTGCGGTGTGGTCTTATGAGATACCCTTTATTTTAAAAAACCCGTGTTTTGAGTTTTCTCACACCAATCCCATGACTGACTGAAGTTTACTTTTCCCCTTAAACTCCAGGTGCCTTATTTTTCCAGGCAGCCAAGTAGTTAGGTAGCTTGGAGCATTTTGGGAGAAGCATGGAGCATGAAGCTGGAGGATCTATTGTACATAGTTATCTATTTCTATTTCCATTATGTTATGTGTTAGTATCTACCAGCAGCTGTAGGGATAGGCAGTTATAACTATCCCTAGCTGGGCTAGTACTTGCCATTACCCTGATATCTCATTTTGAGAGTGATTGTATATACTATCTGTATGTATAATTACAAGTTGTTAAATGCGATGTGAGAATCTATTTCATTCTGTCGTCTATCTTTATTTTCTTTTACCTCTGATTATCTACCTCTCCGGCACTTAAATTTGCGGCATGTGTATATCGAAGATGCATTAGTGTCAACCTTTGAGGGTCGAAAAGGCGGGTCATCACTGTTGGTATTAGAGGTACGGGCATTGGATTTTCTTTGGCACAGTGGTGCAGCATGATAGGGGGTTCTCGCTTTAGGTTTGGTGGCGAGCAGAAGACTCATATCTCTAATGTCCTCCGGGTTGATGCAATCGAGTGGCTGGCCATAAAAGCAAATGGTGAGGTACTAGTATGAGCCACGATGGTTGTACCCACTGTTGAAGGTACGGTCGTCACATTTGGTATAAGAGCTTAGGTTAAGCGAACATCTAAGCTTGATAGGGGTAACGTCTCATCAAAGATAAGGTTAGTAATACCATAGGATGAGTAACTTATTAAAGATAGGGTAATGGAACCTAGAATGACTTGTGAGTATTATATATAAGCGCGTATTTGTTAATGATATATAAAAATGATTTTTGGAAAATTGGTATATAAATAAATTTACCTAGGATTATATTTTGAATGTAAAGGAATATCTTTCAAATGATATAGTTATTTATGTAGTGTTCGGCTGTTAAGGGAATGATAATATTCAGTTATTATCACTGATTGTTTGGTTATTTGATTTAAAAGTTTAAATACGAACACCTCATGAATTTAGTTTCACAATTTGACTATGTAGTGTTCGATAAATAATATTTGTTTAAGGTTAAAGAAATTTATTCAAGATAAATGATTTTATGAATATTTTATAAAAATAAGTGATTTTATAAATTGGATTTATAAAATGTGTTTTATAAAGAGATTTTTGAGAATTTAAATCCTGGTATTTTTGAAAAGAATATGATAATTAACTAGTTCGAGTGGCTCAAAAGTAACTACAAATGTGCAGGAGTTATGTTCAGATGGTAAACAGTTCTCTTAATTATTCCTCTTCTTGTTAAGGGAATATACGATACTATTAGTAGTACCTAGTTCATTGGTATCATTTTTGAGTTACTCGATCTATATAATTTTCTAAAGTTAAAAAGAAAACGTGGATCGTCAATGGATAAATTAATTAGTGATTGCTAATTTTTATTAAGGTGTTTGCATTGGTTAAAGGGAGTATATTATAATATAAGGAGTTTATTATTATAATATATAGTGATATTTTGAAATAATAAAATTGGAATTTGAATTCTTAAGAATGTTGATTCAAAATAAAAGTTATTTTGAAAAATGAGTGTTTTAACAAATAAGTGTTTTGATAAATGAGATTTTGATATGTTAAACTCGGTAAATACTTTAGTAAAGCCTTTTTTAGAAGCCGTGCTTTTGTGAAACTTTTAATTGAAAAAAAAGCATTTAAATAAGAAGAATAGCTTTTAAAGATATCTTCTAAATGAGGGTTAAAATTATTTGGGATATACGAAAAGGTTTAAACTTGTGGATGGGATTTTATGAAATATTTTCATAAATAATTTTGAAAAAGGGCTTAAATGGAAGAAGACACGGTTTTGACATCATTGTAGAAAATAGATGTTTTTAGGAAAGTGAGGAAGAGATAGACTATAACACTGTTATTATAGTAAGTGATTTCCGAAAGGAGATATTTTATATAGTATACGAGATTTATACATATACCTATATTTGATGTTAAGATTTGAGGTGGGTAACTTATATCCATTTTTAAGTTAAGAATGACGTCCATTGAAGGTTTGAGAGGTAATGATACCCCAACTTATTCGGCTTTGTTGTTAACTAATAAATTGTTTAAGTTCAACATCAAAAATTAATATTAAGTATGATTAATCAGATCCCTATACTACTATTTTTGGTTTGTCGTAACGATGTTTTACGCAACATTTGTTTTGACCTAATGAAGTGTGTTTTGGAAAATATGAAGCTTTCCTTAAAGATTTTTACGGATTTAAGTATATAGAGGTATTTTCTAAGTGTTAAAATTGAAATAGTTTCTTTAGAAAGAAGATAGAAATTTTTAGCGAATAAATTATTTTCTAGTAATTATATATAAGGAAGCATCTTTATAGAAATGTTTGAATAAAAGTTTTATGAAATGTTTTCATAAATTTTTTGGGAAGGTCAATAAGTACGTATGAGGTAAGTAGATCATTTCGTTGCACGATTTTGATCTAAGATTCGAGTACAGGACTTTGAGTTGCTTTACACTAGTCCGAAAAAGGATTTATCACTTGATTCTTGACGGTGAATATTGATGAGGGTTTGTGGTTGGGTACTTGCATTTTCTATCATAGTTGAGAGCTGTGTAAGGAAAATGAAGGTTTCTAATCAAGAAGCCCGATCAGAGTCCGCACTTGAGAATTGGAGGATCAATACTAATTCAGAAGCAAAGTGGTAAATTCAAATTTAAGATTAATCAAATAGTGCATACTGGTAATCCGTAAGCATAACACGGGTTTGTATTTGAAATTTAAAATGATATTTTTACTGGGCTTTTGGTTAGGTGTAATTTCGGGGACGAAATTCTTTTAAGGAGGGAAGTTTGTAACGACCCACAAATTTATCACTTTGATAAATTATATTTATATTTGAAATATTCAAATACAAGATTTTATAACACAAATTATAATATTTTGAACCATAAATAACGATGGTAAAATTGTTTTAAAGGTATATTAACAAATATGAATATTTGGGGGGTTTTCATCAAAAAAACGACGAAAATCAATTTTCATGAAAATTGAGATTTTCTCAATATTAAGGCAAATAGAACTGGATATATAAACTTATTTATCTGTTTAAGTAAGAATATGAAATAAAAATTATTTATTTTATTTTTAAAAATAAAATATATTTATGACTTTATCAGGGATATCATCACTTTTATATATTTTTTAGAATTTTTAACTAAGTTAAATAATCAAATAATTGTTTTAAAATGATAATAATTCATTTTAATTATTATATAATAATGATAATAATTGATTTACAATAGTTCTATAAATATATAAACTTGTTTTAGAAAGATAAACAAAATCCATCACGCTTTGGCAGTTCAAAGGCCAAATTTTGCAACGCTTGTTTAAATATTGATTTATGTGGTTTAATAATTCAAATGAGAACATTTTAATTATTCTAAAATGATAAGAAATATATTTTCAAGATTTGTTTACAAATATATATAGTTTAACAGAGAAGTAAAAATATGACCGAAAATCGGATTTCGGGTTCGTAATGGTTTGATGAGAAGAAGTTGTTTCGAGATGTTGTAACTTAGTTTGTCACATATATGATACATGCACATGCACATATATATGTCATATACATAAAAATACACATGCATACATACATATATACTTAAGGAAAAATATCATGATATTTTGTACCAAAACAAAACAAAACTTCCCATCACTTTAGAGCACATGGAGCATTACATGGAGGAGGTACATGGGGGAGGAGGTCACTATCGAGAATGAAAAGGCGATTCATCATAGTAGTAAAGATTAAAAGGAATAGAAATAAAACTTCATTAATGAGAAAAGGGAAATAGATAGGAAAAGATATTTAGATCTTTAAATGAAGGCGGTAAATGACAATAAATTGATATTAAAAGGATAAGAAGTAAACGCAAGAAAAAGTAAAGAAATATTACGAACCATTGAACATTAGAGGCATACTAATTAAACAAGTATAAATATATTTACATAGACTTAGGTATGTATTTATGATGAGTGTGAATCATTAAAGTTAGTTAATAACTTAGATAGATAAGAATGACATAGTCATTAAAATGAGTTGGAACGCGAGGATAGTAGTGTTACACAACATAAGTCTTTCCATCGAAAGAGGCTACCAGCGGTTGTGTATATTTATACTGATGTGGGACATTTCCAACTATAGGATCCATGGAATTATATACGCTTATATATAGGTGAAGGAATATCCTAGTAGGTTCTACTTTAACTTTTTAGTATGGGTATTGCCTTGATTGCATTAGGCAACCTAAATGGGACCATGAGCAAGGATCGATGCTATATTAGCGTGTTTGGTACTATATTAGGGAGTATGAGATGTACATAGATCGAGAACGTCATCGGTCCTGAGCGATCAATGAAAAGATGAAGGTTACACCTAAACGGGCTACACCTCCTACTAGTGCAGGCCACGTTTAGGTCATGTACCGCCATAGTTTTTTGCTAGTTTGCTTGTTAGGATGCAAGGCTAGATAACCTTTAAGAGTGGTCTTTCAAATGATTGGGGTAATCCAAGGAACTGAGTCCTCAATAGTTCGAGTAGCTGAGTCCTCAATCGTCCGTGGAGCCGAGTCCAAAATATGAAGCAGCTAGGCAAATCCCCAAGACGAGATAGAATATGGCTAAACTATTGTGGCACCATTATTAGGCACTATAGATGTTACACTAAAAACTAATCTTCCGGCTAAGACGAAAGATCCTTAAACATTCAAGGAAAAGAAAGGCACAGCTCAAACCTTCCGAAACTTCCGAAGGGATGCGGCCATTGAAATTTACTAACACAAAACCTTTCGAAGGGATCGAAAGGTTCCATCTCTAGTATCCAAGGCGTCCGAAGGGGAAGAAAGAGTCAAAGCAAGTGAAAGCAATTACTTAATGACCTTTTTCGAAAGCATACCAAGTCTTTCGAACAAGTTGAGAAACATACAAGACACCTTTCGGCAATGTCGAAAGGTTTATGAAGAAGGCAACGATCATTAGTCAGCAAAGAGTAAAGAAGCAACCTTCCGACAAGGCCGGAAGGTTTACGATAGCATATGTAAGGGAAACCCTTCGACAATAGCGAAAAGTTTATGAAGGCATAAAGGAAAATGGACCCTTCAACAATGTTCGAAGGTCCACAAAACCTTTTGACCAAGTCAAAAGGTTGGCAGTTGTATATAAAGGGTAACCTTCTGGCTTGGCCGGAGGCATGAGGCTGAATAGAGGGTCGTCTGCATCTATAAATAGAACCCAAGGGTCCCAGTTTTGGGGGCGAATTTTTCCCTCACCTCATTCTTGTAATATCAGAAGAAATGTGTAGTAACCCTAATTGGGAATCAATTTTGGGTTTTGTAAAAGAGCCGATCTTGAATAAAAAAAGGGAAGTCTTATGTTCTGTTAAATTACTTATTATTTTGCTTAAATCCTCGTTAGATTAACTTGTATTTTCAGGATTAACTCAACCGGAAGGTTTTTGCCGACTAGCTGCCATGGATTAACCTAGCAGTAATCTTTCGAAGTCATTGGCTTTATGATTTGAATCCTTCAACTAAGTTGATGGTTCCACATATTTTAACAACACCAAAACCTTCCACGATCTCCATCCGAGCAATCTAACCTTCCGGTAAAGTTTAAGTTCAGGAATATAAGACTCAATCCAACGGTGAGCATTCGCATACCTTCCGATAAAGTTGAAACTGACTTCACATAATCGATCTTCGGCAAGGCTAAGAGCTCCTATACGCCACCCAGGAATTTATTGTCTTACGTACTGCTAAAGATATTAATCATCCAAACCTTTCGGAAACATTAAAGATCAACTTAAAAGGGATAAGTTTAGTGAATAATCATTCGTATCGTAAAGGAAATATCCACGAGATACCTTACAAGATCTACCGAGGTAAAAAGTTCTCTACTGAGAAGGCCAAACCTATCGACTATGCCAAAAGGTCCAAATCAAAAATCAGCAACCATTGAAGCTAAGTGCAAAAGCAATTCTTAAGGATATCTTACCCTTTATCTAAACTATCTTTCATATTTCTGTTGAAGTATCTTTTGGGGTGTTGACCATAAATTTGGTTAACATTTTTGGCACTAGAAGGAGGGCCTAAACCTCCAACTTAGTGGATCACTCACCGAATTTTCTACTTGGACGCTCTCTTAGGACTCGTCAACTACACTCTTTTTTATATAAAAAAAGTGGTTTTCTTTGGATATAAGACTTACAATCCATTTGAATACAATTAAAGGATAAGGTATAGATTCAATGTTCGAAGCGAGAGAAAGCTTTTGCAGAGAAAGACCATTTCAAGGATCAACGGAACCTCTGGGTGTAAGTCCTAGTTATCGAATGAATTATAGCCAACCCTTACTTGAAGAGCAAACCCTTTGGCTCCGAGCTCTACAAGTCATTAAGAAGAAAAGACGGGTTGTACCCTATGACTCATGGAAATGGAATATCAACCCGATCTGTTTGGAACCGACCCCAACCTTTGTTCTAGTATAGGAAAATTCAAAGAAAAGGATCTATTTCGACAAATGAGAGAGACCATTTAGTCATATTCCTATGGAACTTTCTTTGAAAAGGAGATGATAAAGGATTATGACAATTTTGCACATAAATGGAATAAGATTGTAAATGAAGTCCACCACTTAAGGAAAGGCCATGGACGCATAGAAAGGTTCACAACCAAGGGACAAAGAATAGTAAATGAATCTCCAAGTGGGAGTATAAAGATTACCAAGAGATTTCCAACCGAAATCTTAAGAATGAAAGAAAAATCCTTGAAAAGGACCGACGAATAATGAGAAGAAAATCTGCCCCTCAAGAAGAAATACTTGAACCAAACCAAAAGAGAATTAAACACCAGTCAAAAATGATTCAAAAATCAAGACTTCTTAAAGAATATGATCTTACTACCATGATCAAAGATATCTACATCTAAACCTAAGAGGAACTGGATTAATGGCCTTCTTAGAAAAAGAAGCCAGAATGTGAAGAGAAACTTAAAAGATCGCATTGCAACTTTTACCTGATAAATGGACATGAAATAAATCAATAGACCTGCACTTCCTAGAACAAGGAATATTCAAGCAGTTTGTAAAGGATTGAGCGAACTGTGGAATAAAACTCTATTTTCAAAATAAGAAGTCTACATGATCGGGAGAGAAATTCTCCTTAAAACTTGGACTACCTAAAACGGTAGGCTACCAATAATGGTAGGAAGCCCTTGGTCGTGCCAAGATGGCCAGGTCAAGGCACCTCCTGGAGGGAGGGCGTAAGCCTTTATCCACGCCAAAATCATAAATGGCTAGGTTAAAGCAGCACAAGTCCTTAATCGCGTCACGCTATGGCCAGGATAAGGCATCTTTTGGAGGGAGGACGGGTAATCCCTTGGTCCAGCCATGCTATGGCCTGGCCAAGATACCGAACAAGCCCTCAACCGCGTCATGCTATGGCCAGGTTAAGGCGCCTCCTGTAGAGAGGTCGGGTAAGTCCTCGGGCCCTGCTTCGGAATAATCTAGCCGAGCACACCGGAAACCCGGATGAAATGCCCGGCGGACTAAGAAATGTCCACGCCTGAAATGGCCACCGCCAAAAATTGGCACCGCCTAAAACGGCAATCGTCAAAAGATTGACAGTGTCTAAAAGGACAAATAGCCTGGAATGGGCTCTGCTTAAATAAGCACAAAATTGGACTAAAGAGTCCCCGCCTGAAATAGTCCAAAACAAATGGACAAAGAAAACTCGGGCCCGAGAAAGAAAAAGCATGTGAAACATCATCAAGGCCTAAAGATGGCTCACTCGACAAGGAAATTAGAGAAAAGTCACCGACTTCTTCTCGTGAACATTTGCCAGATGAGTATTCTAGTCTTCTATTATAGAAAATGATACTCCAATCTTTTACCTCTTATTGCCAGATTGGTCCTCTAGTCTTCTTTTTCCTGATTGGTTTTTTGATACTTATAGCCCAAAAAGTGACCTTTTGATCTCCTATTAATACTGGATCAGCAGATTGTTCATTACTGAAAAGAGTATTCCTGACCTCAAAATCCTCATATTCCAAAGTTTGATACCCGAATCTGGATTTCATAATTCTTACTTCTAAGCATCAGCCATCAAGGGCCTAAATCTGGGTTTCGAATTATTAGCAAACGCTAATTTATTATACCGGAATCTGGGTATCAAAGGCTGCTACTTATTCAAAACCTAATCTGGGTACAAGGACTTCAAATTATATTCATTTCAAATGCCCGAATTTGGGCCGGGAAATATTAAAATGACAAACGAGGAAGTTACTACTTCAAAATCTCAAACATTGGCTCCTAAACCAGAAAAAATGGAATGGCAAGGGAGGGCAAAAGACTCAACAAGAATAAGAGTCACCAAATAGACAACTCAGAGGCGTATTAAAGGTTACATTACAAAGGATCACACATCAGGTGATATTTACAAAATTATCGTAATTTACAAAGTCATTTGCACACAACATAATCATATATGAGATAAGCTTACGTGACCTAAACACACTGATTATGAATCTTAAAATGTTTTATTAAGGGTCTCCGCCACCGAAGGATTAGCAACATGATTAATTGCGGCACGAAGAACTTTCTTAAGTTTCTTCTCTTTTTCCCTGATTGTGTTTTCATCATCAATTGCTTCAATGTTAGTCTTTAGGGCATGATTAAAGGCCCTGTTCGTTGCTTTGAGGGTACTGTTTTCCCTTTCCAACTCTACGACATGTTTGTTAAGCAAATAGATGTCATATTCCAATTTTTGATTCTTGGCAGCGTAATCATTGATGGTCTGGGAATACTTGACTTTTTGCTACTCGTTAAAGTATTGAGAAATTTCAAATATTACTCTTCGACACCAGGTACCCACCACATTGTCGTCCAGGCCTGGGGGAGGACTGACCATGGTGGGAAACTTTTGAGCTGTGAGAGACTTCGATCTAGTAGCCTTCACAGTTAAAGAGTTTGCTTGTGGGACCGGAAGTTTGATCTTTGAAATTTTATCATCTAAAATGAATTCTAGAGAGGCGCATTGTGCCTGACTATCTTTCAATTTTAACTCTAAGTCACTTATTCGCTGGATGAGCCTAGACATCTTCTCATCGAAGTCAATTGAAGGATTCGAATTTACTTGTCGTTTGAGCAAAGTAATCGCCTCGTCTTTCTTTTTAATTTCGGTCTCAAGATGGTCAACATAATCTTTGCAACTTCCGACGATGGTTTTCTGGGTAAGGTATCTTTTATACCATTGCACAGATCCGGCATTGCCACCAAAGCGTTTCAGTAATATTTCATCTTGAACCACAGTTGCTCCACTCTCTGTCAATAGTCTTTTCCTTATGATATCAACATAGGATATTAAATTTTGAGTGGGTAAAGTTGAAGACGACTAAGGTTCCTATTTCAAAAAAAGAAATAAAATAAAATCAGAATTGAGAAAAGTGGTAACTTTATTACTATAGTAATGGATTACATCTCATATAGAGGAAAAGTTAAAGGACACAATAATCAATTCATTCACATTCAAAATTGAGAGATTACATTCCTAACTTTGCCTAGAGTGTTAACCGAAAGTGTAACTGTTGAGTCAAATGGAATAGTGACTCCATCAGTGGTAATAACCGGAGGACACTTGCTGTAATCCCACTTCCTAGCCGGGGGACTATCACGACCGCAAATTAACTTTGAGGGAATGTTCTAATTTCCTTCAAGAAAGTTTCTTTCTCTTTGCCAAGGAAGTCAAAGCGAAGACGAGGGAATTCCAAGTACAATTTTTGTAGGTAACGAAGAAAGCAATATCTCACTAACTTCGAAGTCTTTAGGAGTGATTCTTTTTTAGAATAGAACCTTCTCAGGTTAACATATTGACTTAGGGCGTCTCTTGGGACAACACGACCTAAAGAACCGATGTTCTGAAATGACACAATAAAGAAAAGAAGCTAAGCATAGAGAACATTACAAAGACATATGTTCATAAGATAATTACTTGTTACACATTGAAAATTATTCATCAGGTTCATACAAAATAGATTTAGAGGAAAACTCAGAAATAAACTTGTCCTTGCAATACTTAAGCTTCTCAGCAGGAAGATCTTGGGGAATTGGTTTGACCCGAGGTAAGTTCCAACATGCCCCAGGATGCGGGTCAGATCCAAATTTGTCTAAATATCTTTTTTGAAAATGTCTAAGTAGACCCCCGCTGAATTCACCTAAATATGAGAAATCTATGATTGAATGTCTACAATATACTTTATACAAGAAGTTAACCAAAATATCTCTTTCCTTGATCACCATCTAGAACAAGGTTATTAACTCTTTATTTTCCTTTAATAGAGCGTCGTATCGGAGACGCGCTTTCTTTAACAAAGGATCCGCTCTCTGAAATTTAAAAGACGCAAGTGCGGAGGTACTCCTGTCGAGACTGTGATATTTCTCAAACAAGGCATTATGCTCCATTAGTAACTTGTCTAATTCCATATATAGCTTGTTAATTTCTGCTTGTTTTCTCTCAAGTCTTGTATTATAGAGAAATTTTGGCTTCTTCTTTATCTAAAACAGATGATGTATCACTAACTGTTATCTACCAAGTGCAAAACATTTAAAAAGAGAAGCCCATACCTGAGAAACCAGGATAGAAACTTGAGGAACTTTTTCATTCACTGAAGGACCCTCGGGATGGACAGGAACAACTTCCTCCTCCATATGAGCATTTGGTCTAGGGGATGATGGAGGTATATCTTTATGGGGTGATGGTTCCTTTTCAGGGGATTTGTTTGAACCGCCATCATCCTTTTGAGCATCAGAGTGGCCTCCCTTGTCTCCGACATGACCCTGACTGCCGTAAGGATTGTCATTGTTATCATCATCACCAGTATCCCAGCTCATATGATCATCATCCTCCTTCTCATCAGGATCTTCATTTTAGTTATCCTCCTCCTTATAGTCAGACTCAATGTCAAACGATGAGATGCAAAAGAGCAAGCTTTCTTAAAATCAATTTTCCGCTCTTTACCCTCGGGCTCGGAACCCTGTTTGACTCGCTCGATTTTTTCCATGACTCTTTTGACTATAGTCAGATGAAGCGAAGGAAATTCAAAGTCAGGACATTTGTCGCGATTATCAAAATAAGCAAGCATGAGGGCATCCACATAATAGTTCATCATCATGGGCCCCGGGGTGGAATCAACGAAATTAGAAACATGCTTTTGGAAGTTGGAGAGAGTTTGAACAACAAGTTTAAGCGAGGCTCTAGACCTTTTGAGTTTATCTTCCAACAATGTATTCTTGGAAATCAAACGAGCCTTCTCATCCTCCGAGTGTTTTAGAGCAAGCTCCCTTGCAAATTTCTCATCATAGGTAAGTCGATGAGCTTGGCTCTCTGCTTCAAGGTCAGCTTTAACCTTGGATAGAGAAGCTTGAACTCGCTCAGAGGTAAGTTGACGAGATTGCCTCTCTGCTTCAAGGTCAGCTTCAACCTTGGAAAGAGAAGCCTGAACTCATTCCAGCTCGGAGGAAGAGTCATTTCGAGCGGCTGTCAGTGAAGATATTTGGATCCTTAACTCATCATTTTCCTCCTGAAGCTTGGAGGATCCAATTGAAAGTTTGGAGACATATTCATTAAGGGAAACCCTGTTCCTAGAAATCCGCAACAAGAGAGGAAATACCGACTAACAATTAGAAAGACCCAATATGATAAAATTAATTGGTTAGGAGCTTACCAAGAGTTGTTGCTCCATGAGAGAGCAATGATTTTCCGCCAAGTCTGGATTAAAAGACGGTAGAGGAGAGGAGGTAAAGGATTCTGACTGAAGAATGGACTTAATAAGAATGTCAAAATCAGTTGGCAAAGAAGTAGAAGATGATGATTCTGGAAGAGTGTGAGACTTAGAAGGAGTCCCAAAAAGAGCAATCTGCATCTGTGTCAATGCAGCTGGTGAATTAGAAATTGAAATAGGCGAAATGGGAGCAGGAGAAGGAGGAATTGGCTCCATAATATTTTCTGAAGCGTCCACAACTAGACTTCCAGAAGCTTTCTCTGGAGATGTGTCCTCTTCTCCCTCATCAACATCGATGATCTTTGTTGTTTTGGTTGGAGGGGCCTCCTCAAGCGGCACTACTTGTCTTCTCTTCAAGAATTTTTTGGAGCTAGCAAAAAGCTCCATAACTTGTGTGACATCCGTGGATGAGGAAGGAGGAGCAATTTCCTTTAAAGGCACGATGGCCTTGGGAAGAGCTATAACGAATTCCAGAAGATACAAATCAGATAAAGAAAAATTGAGAATTCTATAGAAAGAGAACACTAACTTAATGAGATACCTGAAGCGTCAGAACCAATTGGCGACAAAGAAGTAAAATGATCAGCATTGCTCGGAGAATAGAAGTGACTTCCCCGGGAGGTGTACATGATGGTAGGCAGAGTACCAAGGATCTTTTGACCAGTTGGTAATAAGAAATGCTTCCTTAAATTTGAAAGGGTCAAGAGCGTCAACCTGCTCCTGAGATGTTTCAGAGCTTCAGTTACAGTTGATAATTTATTGGTCCACATTACCGAGTATTTTAGAGGGCTCACCTGAAAAAGATTAAAGATTGGTTAACAAGAAGCATAGAGGAAAGTAGAGATGGCGTTGAAATGAACTTACGAGGAGAAGCAAAGGCCCCGTGAACATTTGAAAAGCATTTGACAAAAAAGAATTGGTTCTCCCAATCCTTAAACTTGTTAATACTATCCAATATCAGTTTCTTGTATACATTCACCCTATAAATTTGCTTATTGGACTTGCTCGACCTTGCCAATTTAGTCAAGGAAGTTAAAATTTTAGGGCCAAGCGAAGGAAGCCCAGATTCCAGCACTGGCATTTCAAGAGACAGAAGATAGGTATAAACGTTAGGAGAAAGTTGTATTGGAGCAACTCTAATGTAAGACAGGAAGGAGTGCAGAAATGCAGAAAATGGGAGGAAACCACCGTGCCATATGTGAATGGCAGTGAATGAAAAGTACCTTGCTGGAGGGTTGTCAATAGTATCAGTGGAATTGAGAGGAATGGCTTCAACTCCGGTGATTCCAAACTTTTTCAAAATGGCGTCTACTTCGCTTTGAGTTTCAATGAGAGAATGCTTAGTAACAGCTTCAACTTTTGGGGAACTCATTGTTCTGCCAGGTGAAAACGTTCTAATAAAAAACCCTTAACCAATTACAGATGTAGGTGGCTATCAAGAATATAAAAGTAGATAAATCTACTCAAATAGATTAAGCATGAAAATATGCACAAAGCTAGTTTAAGCCTTTGGCAGTACTGAAAGGTTATATCAGAAGCCTCCAACGAAGTCGAAAGGAATATGACAACGACTTCCGGCAACATCGAAGGGCTAATATTGAACTTTCGATAATGGCGAAGGGAATAATGGCCTCAACTTAACCATTATGCACTAGCAAAATTTAGAAGTAAGCAAAAATGTAACTTTCTTAAAGTCGTTGACAAGGTCGAAAGGGAAAAAACAAGATGTTTGCTTAGTTTCTACCTTTTGACAATGCTAAAGGTTTTATGAAAATTTGGGACCATTGCAAGCACAACCTAAAATTGAATGGCAAGACCTTTTGGCGTGAATAAATTTGGAAATCTAAAATTTCCTAAATGAGAAAAAATGAGTATCATTAATATTATGGAAAGGCCTGGACAAGGGTGTTAAAATACGACTTTGAGAGTTAAAGGATTTCAACCTTGTCGAAGGCATGTGGATGAAAGGTTTAAACCTTTTAATCTTGCCGAAAGCTCTTGGTCAGAAGGTTTAACAATGACTTTATTTAACCTTCCGACCATAATGGTGAGGTGATGCCAAAATACCTTCCGACGTTGTCGAAAGGTGCGGGAGAGGTAAACCTAATTTTTGCTACTTCAAACTCTTTCGAAGGGGTAAGAAATTCAATTCGCATCACCCAATTGTGTGCTAGTGGGGCCTAGGTTACCATATCAAGTTTAAGGAAGCCCGTATCCGATAATAAATACGATTTCAAATTTTTCTTGAAAGACAAGTAGAATAAACCTGTTGGCAAAATTGTCCCCATCCGAAATCAAATTAATTCGATTTTGAAGAATAGCATAATATTTTTAATAGATAAAAATCAACCTTGAAAAGCCAAAGGTTGAATTTAGATGTTTTAGGTATAAAATTAAACTTTGTAAAGGGGGTTTTCCCTCGGCAAACACCACCGATCTAGGATCCAAAACCATAGATAAAGTTTATCCAAAAGCCGATTTAAGGAAAAATGGATTTCCAAAAAAAAAACCTAATTCGACCTCGAATTCGAGAAATTGAAAATCTGACTAGAAACTAATAACGGAGAAGATGAAACTAAAATTTATAAAGTAAATTCAAAGAATACCTTGTTGCAGTGAGTTGAGATCTAGAAAATTTTTGAGAATTCTTTTACCTGTTTGCGGTAATTTTGATTTAGGTAAGAGTGGAAGAAAGAGAAAGAGCAGGTTATATAAAAAAAATTCGTCCAAATTCTTGACCGTCAGATTAGATTTTGGTGGACATTCTGGATCGACGCGGGAAGATCAAGAGGCAGAAAATTTTGAAGCTTTTGGCAAAGATGACTTGGAAAGTCAAGAGCATCCCTTCGAATTGGGAGGGGGGCAAATGTTACACTAAAAACTAATCTTCTAGCTAAGACAAAAGGTCCCTAAACATTCAAGGAAAAGAAAGGCGCAGCTCAAACCTTCCAGAACTTCCGAAGGGATGCAGCCGTTGAAATTTACTAACACAAAACCTTTCAAAGGGATCGAAAGGTTCCATCTCTAGTATCCAAGGAGTTCCAAGGGGAAGAAAGAGTCAAAGCAAGTGAAAGCAATTACTTAATGACCTTTTTCGAAAGCATAGCAAGCCTTTCGAATAAGTTGAGAAACATACAAGACACCTTTCGGCAATTACTTAATGACCTTTTTCGAAAGCATACTAAGCCTTTCGAACAAGTCGAGAAACATAAAAGACGTCTTTCCTATTTCTGTTGAAGTATCTTTTGGGGTGTTGACCATAAATTTGGTTAACAGTAGAGTTCCTTGTATGCACGATGATGAGGACGTGGTACTGGATTGATGATGGATCCTAATGAGGTGCTAGGTTATGGATACTATCGGGGATAATATCTTGGTCCAAAAGGGGACCGTGGTACTTATATGTTATACACACACACATACGTATGTAGTTATGGTCTACTTCGGGAGATGGGGCGTATCGTACACGTATGTGGAGTCGAGACAACTATGTAAAATAAAAGACATAACATGTGATGGAAGACAATCAACATAAACTAGTGTTATGTATAAAGTGTATAATTTACCGGTCACCGGAATGTTATTCTGACCCCCTTCTCATTACAACCCATATGATAAATTTAGGGGGATAGGTACTGGTGCAAAGTCGGAATAGTGGAAGGACAGATGTCCTTATGCATGCTCGACACTGACAATGACACTTAATCTCAGAGGTTTCAACATTGGTCAGTAACTATATGTTTTATTATACCTTATTATTTACTGTGAGTATATATCAATTGTGCTCTAATATGTATTTATTTATTTGCATGATACCAAACCAACGATCCATACTTTGGTGGACTTGGGTTTTCGATTCAGTGAAAATCGAGCTCACTAGAGTGTGGGTTGTTACATTTGGTATCAGAGATCAGGTTAGTCTATCTTAAGAATTAGGAAACATTAAGTGTGCGTATTTGTATTTTTTCCCATAATTATAAATATATTATACGCTAAGTCTTATAATTTTAACCATAGTGTAGCTATAACCATGCTCTAAAAAGATGGACAAGTTAACTATGAGTCGGGACAATGGATGAAATTGAAGATTGTACACCTACCCCGATTACCCCATGGGAAATAGGTCATATGAAAAGACGTTGACTTAAGAAGAGCATGAGTACATCATATGTGTAACGTCCTAGAATTTTTAACATTTCAAATTTGAATATCTAATTTATTTAAATACTCGGATTTGATTCAAACGTAATAAATAATAAGAGAACCAATTTTTGATAAAACAACTTGATTTTTAACGATATATATTTTTTAAATGAATTTATAGGATTTTTCCAGAATTTTTAATTTGGGAAATAATTAAATTTTTGCTTGACGTATTCTACGGCAAACATTGGTATTTTTGTAATTTAATAGGATTTGATAACTTGTGTATTTTATAATTGATTTGTGATCATGTCACATTGTTGTGCGTAATCGTATTTTTATTTCCATCGTTCGCGGTTACGCGAACGAGATATTGGGT
The DNA here is from genome assembly GCA_030737815.1 of Allium fistulosum. NCBI lineage: Eukaryota > Viridiplantae > Streptophyta > Magnoliopsida > Asparagales > Amaryllidaceae > Allium > Allium fistulosum. The sequence goes on from CM060904.1 coordinate 1,085,485,066, forward strand.
AGAGGAATACCACAAAGCTTTCTTTTAAAAAAAAATTCAAATTAAATCAAATTCAAAATTTTCTACTAGCCATTAATGTTAATTTGTTGGATTTGATGTGTAGCTTGAATTTTAGGATTTGGTTATCTTGTGGGTTTTGGTTAGCTTAGGTTAGAAGTAATGTATTTGGTTTTGAAATAAGTACGCATGCATCATACTTTATTACTTCATTTTCATTTTCTTTGCTCACTTCTCTTCCTTTCTTCTTCTTTTCCTTCTCTTTTCACTCCTTGTAAATAAGAAAATATACCATTCTTCCACCTTTAATATTCACTATCTTCAAATCCACTCACTTTTAACCAAATCGTCAAACATGAAAGTTGATTGTTTACATGCTTATATTTTTAAAAAATGGTAGATCGATGTTTCATCGAGTGTGGTAGTGGAAATCATCCAATATCCACCCTATTCAGATATTGGTGTGGTTTCGACGAGCATGAATCGAAGAATGGAGGAATGGCCGTGTTCGTCTCTACAAGGCGAGATTTTTAGTGGTGGTCTCATATTTTTTAGTGGCCAAAGTTGGCCGTGGGTGATTTTTGAACGTTTTCTGTTCAACTTTGGTTTTTCGACGAACCGATGGTTGTCGGGAGGAACGATCAGTGCTGAAGGCAGCCTTGGGTTTAGATGGAGTCACAGTGGTGGTCGAAGGTGGTGCGGTGGCAGCTAAAGGAGGTCGAGTTAGGATTTAAATACATGAAGTTTGGGTTCGACTTTAGCTTGGTCATGACGACAATCGAAGGCACCGAGTTCTACCAGGTGGGGCTCGAACGTGTGGCGGTGGGTTAGGGTTGTGATGGCTATGGTGGCGGAGCTAATGGTGGCAGGGGTGGCGGCTCAGAGGTTCGATAATGGTCGTTGTAGGTGTAGGCATGCGATTTGATTTAGGGGTTTACTGTCAGACCTTGATGTGGATGATCAGAGTGAGTGGCAAGGGTGTGGGTGCGTCGAGAGTGGCGAATGGAGTTGGTTGGTGGTGTTTGCGGTGCAACGTGCACAACCATGTATGTTTTCATGTTCGGGAAAGAATGAATTTGGGAATTTGGAGGGAAGATGGAGTACTGTTGTTTATGGTTGTGGGTTTGATGCTAACGGGTTGGGCGAGAAGCAACTTTGAATGATTTGTTTTAAATTTTAATAAATTAAGTGTGTTGAATTGTTAAATTGTAACATCTAATTCGTTTTAAATCCGATTAACCCACAGATTTTTGTGTTAGACTCGTATTGACAAGTACAACACTATGGTATAAATCGATGATAGTGATGACAAAGTATAAAATATTGATAAAATAATAGTTGCGAATATAATTACGTGGTTAAATTAATTATACTTCATTTGTGATATCTGTTTGCAGAATAAAACCTCGTTTTGCTATAATTAAGTTGAATAGATTATTTTGGACATCTATTTAGTGGAATAAAACACCATTCCACTATAATAAAAGTGAATAGATTATTCTGGACATCTATTGAGCAGAATAAATCCTCATTCTGTACTTGCGAAGTAAAATGATGATTTTTGAAGTTAATTAATATACGTATTAATTAATATTGAATAAATGATGTGTTAACTATTAATTGTTAATTGTTGAGTGCTAGAAGCTTGATAGGCTGGCCATATTAGATGTGACATTGATATATGTTAAAAGTTGAACCTTTTTAGTAATAAAGGTAATAGTGGCATTGGTTAAGTATTGTGGTAGGTCTAGGCCTCATTTTAGTATTTTGAAATACTATGGTTTACCGTTTTGTTTTGAAAATGGTTTTAATTTGGAGAATGGTTTATAAAGTTGATTTTATAAATCGGATTTATAAAATGTGTTTAGTAAATGAAAAGGATATTTATGAAAGTGAATCTCGATGTCTTTGAAAACGACTTTAAAGGATTTTTGGAAATGTTTTAAAAGTATTTTTGGGAATTATTTATTATATAGAAAAGTTAATATAATGTTTATTATAATGAAAAAAAGTTTTATCTTTTCTAATAAAGTGATTATGTTTTTAAAGAGGATGGAAATATTTTGGATAAACATCCATGAAACGTTTTATATAATATGTTGTATTATAAGAGAGATTTATAAATGGTATTTTCTAAAAAATTATAAATGGTATTTTATAATAAAAGAGAGATTTATAAATGGTAATTTATAAATAAAAGAATGGATTTATAAGTGGTATTTTAATAATAATGAAGATTTATGTTAAATATATAAAATTTATAAAAATGAATTTTGGGATTTATAAAAGGATTTTATTTAAAGGATTTTTATAAAGGAATTTATAAAGGGAGACTTTATGAAAGAGTTTTATAAATAGAAAAGAGTTTTAGAAATAGAAAGAAGTTTTATAAATTGAATTAGAGATTTATAGAAGGACTTGTATATATGGAATAAGTTTATAAAAGGGAATTTTATAAAAGGAATGATATTTGATTTTGATATCAATCCTTCTTAATTATGGTGGTAGGGAAGTATTCTTTCCATACTTAACACTGAAGGAAAAGTGGTTTGGGTTATAGTAATAATGTTTAAATGATATTTATTTTGGCCCGGTTATATATGATTTTAGGAAATTGAAAAATGTTTTCTAAGTATTGGAAATGAAATGATTTGTGAATATACTTATACCGTTGAGATAAGTATATGAATATTTTTAAGCATTTTCAAGGTGATTTTTAATTAATGAAAAGATTAATTAAAAAGGCCTAGAGGCTGCTTATGTGTTTAACCATGCTTGGTTTTTATGAAATAAAATCTTGGATTAAATTGTTTGTTATTTGATACTTAAATAACTGACTATCAAATCTTGACCAAATATAACTCTGGAAATATCTAGAAGAGATACAGAAATTATATGGTATAGTTATCTTCGATGATGTTATTTTGTACGTATAAACTTGTTGTGTTCTTCTAGGACAAATGATAAGAAAATTCGTCCGCTTAAACGGTTATGAGGTGATCTACGCTCTTGTATGTTGTTTGTCTATTTCCTAAAGAACTAGAGTTGAGTTTACCGTAATCAATCGATTGATTTTAGAGCGACCGATAAACTAGAGAGTGTACTTATATGAGATAACTCAAAACTGCAACCGCTCCAAAATCGTATGCATGTTCTACGCTTTGGAAGAGGTTCGAGACTGGTTCGAGATGATGGAATCGAAGATGGAGTTCTTTGAAGTGCAAGGGATACTTACTACTAATCCTGAGGGTGATTCCAAAATGAATGTAATATAAGTAGTGCCTTTAGTTTGTTCATATCCTGAACAACTTGGATGGATGAATGCTAGCATTGCATTATTTCTTAGAGGGCAGTGTTAGCATTCCAAGTGGGAATTACAATGAGGAAAAGGTAAAATCGTGACCTCACAAGCCTCACAACCCATTAATGACAAACATGGGAGATGGGGTAGGACTATGTGGTTCGCTACCATTAGGAGCATCATTTCTCAGATCTAGATCGAGATTTTCGGATTTGGTATATGCGCACGGGCGATTGAGGGGCAATGTTTGCAGCCTCGGTGCCCGAGGGATGATGTAATCGGGTATGCCATGTTAAAAGGGCAATCGACTCTATGTTAGTAGAGGTGCAAGGTTTGCAGCCTCGGTATATTTTATCTAAAGGTGTATTGTACGGAAGGGAGTCCCTTATCTTGTCATTGTTGAAATCCGCTCTCCAATACATGCCATTACAGACTTAGTTGTATACTTATTATGTTGGAATTTAATTAATGTAACCATTTCGGCTATGATTAAATATTTATTTTAAACCCTAGACATTATTATAGTATCACTGGATTTTCTAATAAAAGGGTTTGGTTATTACAAGGTAAAAACACGTCCGTGCTTATGCGCGGTATGGTCTTACGATATACCTTTATTTTTAAAAGGTTTTATAATATTAAAAAACCATTTGATTGTGTTTCTCACGCTGGTTTACCAGACTAATCCGGATGTTATTTTCTTATCATGCTCGGGTCAGCCCGAACATATTTGCAGATTTAGTGATGGACGGTTTGGAGCTTTAGGAGACGAGCTGGATGCCTCCAAGTTGTGTTTACATATCTTTATTTCCATTGTATTTGTTGTGTTGTATTTATCAGCATTTACGAGGACAGACTATTATAAATGTCCAAGTATTTGTGAGGGCATGCGATTATAACTTTATTTCTAGATTTAGCGTTGTATTACTCCGATTGATGTGTGTGTGTGTATTATAGTTTTCTTTTGGAAAGATCATTGGTATATTATATATTACTCATCACGTTGTGAGATTATGTTCTGCCTTTTATTTTCTTTCACCTCAATAATTTGTCTTTCCGACACTTGGATGTTCAGCACGTGAATACCGTAGATGTATTAGTGTCGATTTTTGGGGGTTGAAAAAAAGGTCATTACAACATGGAAGATCCCTAAAACTGGATAGTACATGACCCTCTAGTTGGGTCCCTGATAGCCCAATGGTTGTAGATCCCGTAGGATTGCCGATTGATGATGCACATTAGGTCCACATAAGGGGAAAGTAAGAATCTATATATTGTAGAAATATGAAAGCAAGGATTAAATATATTCCCAAAGGAAGGTGTGTAGCAGTCACTCAAAGATGGTAGTTGGATTTTTAATATTTTGAAAGAAGTCAAGTCAAAAAGTAAGTAGAAAAGAAGAAAAGTCTAAAAGAAGGGACAAACAAAAATCTACTCTAAATCCGACTCCTAAGGATAAAAGTGGAAATGATTTTAATATAAAGGTTGAGAAAAGTATATAAATACCATATTTGAAATGATTTTCAAAGGAATTATTTAAAGGTAGAAAAACGCTATTTTTGAAAAGTAAGTAAATATTAAATTTTCGAAAAAATAAAACTTCTACATTTTTTTAAATAAAAAGTTTTAGTAGAAATAAAAATTAGTTAAATTGGAAATTTCAGTAAATGGATTTTAACAAAAAGTTAATTCTTTTGAAAAAAATATAATAAAGCTTATATAGCTCGTAATTTTTCTAAGATGAAAGAAAAAATTTTAAGCTGTAAAATTCTTTTTAGGGTGGACAATAAGTAGTGGTACATGTTTAAATGGGGTAAATAGCATGGGAAAAAAAGATACCCAAAAATTAAGGAGTAGACGAACGCACTGCAATGGTTTAATAAAGAAGACAACCAATTGAGAGGAAAGCTATACAAATAGAAGCCATGTAAATAGGAGCAATTTAGGTAAACGAAGTTGAATAGTAGTAACATTATAAATATAAATAGTAACAATATTAGGAATTTATATAAAAATAATGCTAGTAATTAGAAATAACGTTAGAAGATTATATTAAAAATAATGCTAGTAATATAATTGGAAGCAACGTAGGAAGCTAAAGGCAAAATAAAGGAAAATGGATATTTTTGTTCGATGTGTGTTTTAATGTTTGATGATAACAAACTATATATATCGTATTTTAGATGTGTTTACAGATTATACACATACAGGAATAACAGAAATTTTATCAGCACAGAATTTGAATTCAAACTGAAATTTTATTCAAACAATCTTTTATTACAAATTTTGAATGGTACAAATTCTGACTCACTATAACTATACAATTTCTGTATACATCACAATTTGATTTTACAGTCACAGTCCTCACTACATCACTCATACACTCAGTCGTTTGTCTGCATTTGCACTGTCCAGTTCCAATATCTGTCTTGTCTTCTGTGTACCTGTATAATTAAGCAACTACAGCAGTAATCTGAAGATAAACAAATTTTAATTTGCAAGAATATAAAATTTGTTTTTTATTAGTGCCTCAGATATATGGGTTATCGTCATCATCTTTGATTGTGTAATATATGTGCATATCAGTATTTATTTCAGGGACAGGTATTTACGAGTGGCTGCAGTACACACGTATACACGTGTGCACTGCCTCGCCAACTCGAGTGCACAAGGTCAAAACAAAACTGTCTCAAACACAAGTGCATCAAGTCAATCAAATGCATCTGGAAACTAGAGTGCACAACAACACTGACAAATATGGAAGTGCACCAGTTCAAGTGACAACATACAATGATGACCAGAGTGGTACAAGTTCGACATGGCATGGTTCAATGCAAACAACCAGACAACATCAGTTTCACAAATGCAAAGACCAGAGAAGTCAAAAAAATGAAGCAATATACAAAACTCATCTGGACAGTGGCAGTGTAAATAGATCAAACAATGAACCAGTGCCAACATGATCAGAATGAAGACAAGTACACTTGAACAAAATGAACAAGTGAAGCATCTGTGTAAACATATGTATAGCATGTCAAAGCAAGCTGCAATCAACCAGACTGAACCAATGATCTAGGTTACAACTTCAAAATCAGTGGGCAAGTATGGACAGAGCTCGAGCACAAGATATGGAATATGCAACAGTAATGCAAAAGTCAAATGCCAACATAACTCAAATGGCAATGATGAAGACAGAGACAAAACAAAGCCCAACTCAATATCACAATATAATGCAATAGTGTCACAATGTCAAAGCACAGAGCAACCCTGTGTCAACAACAACGCAGACAACAAAGTGGACCAAGCCACAATGTCACAGAACAAGACCAACACGATATCACTGATCAACTACAATCAGAGAGTGTACAGTCGAAAGCCACAGTGGATGAAAGAAATTCAACAGTGCAGAAATGATCTCAAGTCCAAGTCGAAATCATGGAAACATACATAAGTCAAGAAGGGGATTCGTGAATGTATACTGCCAAAAAATCAAAAACGTATCTTTGAAAAAGTCAAACGAAAAAAAAATATATCAAGTTCGTTTTTTTTAAAAACCAAGTCAAAGCCGAGATTTTCAAAACCAAGTCGACCGAGAGTATTTCAAAAATATACGCGCATTTGAATCAGTCAAAGCCGTGACAATCAAGTTATCACTATATCAGGAAAGTTCGAACCCATATAAAAGCAACCCAAGGGAATCATCATCGGCATGAGCTAAAACGACAAATCATTCGAACGCAAAAACCCTAATCATCATCGGCATCCAAGGCAATCGAGTTCAATCAAGTAATAACCAGCATAGCAAAAGCAAAAATCACGTACCAGTATCACATACGAACTCGAGAGGAGGAACCGCAATCATCAACATCACATTCGACAGAGCAACGAAGCTTCAAGTCGAAGCCCTAATTCAGAGCAACAAAACTTCCATCAATCGACAGAGACGAAGCCGAAGTCCAATTCGCAAGAGCTACAAAGAATCGACTTCGCCAGAGATCCAAAACCCTAAAGCTTCAAACTTGCCAGAGCAAGTGATAAAGAGGAACGGACTAACCGCAAGACAAGAACGACCAGCAATCGATCGAAGACCCGAAGCCCTAATTTCTCCAGATCGCAAGCCACCATTTTTTTTCTTCAGAGAAAATTAAGGAACGGGTTAAAGAATAAAGGAAATAGGGCCGGCCGGTTTTGTTTAGGGTTAGGGATAGTATTAATTAAAAGGGTTTTAAAAAAGGTTATTTTTGTTAAAGGATTTTAATTTTAAAAGATAAATTATTTAAAGTCCTTTGTTTTTGAAAGTTTTAAAATAGGATTTTGAAAATTCGAGATTAACTTCTCTAGGATATTTTTTCTTTGCTTCGAATTTTCAAATCAAATTTTATCGAGCAAAAAATTGTTTAATCAAGTCTATATTTTAATTTTTGCTCCGGTTTTTAAATCTGCAGTTTGTTTTTTATTTTCAAATCAAAAGCAGGGTTAATCACCACCTAGGGTTTAGGTGTTGTCAGATTGTCTAGTTAGAATTAGTTCAGTGAGCAGGGAGGCTGCGAGTTTGCAAAGCTCTATAGGCGGGAGCAGAGTTTGCGAGTAAACGAAACTCTATAGGCGGAGCAAGGTGTGCGAGTCTGTAGGAGTGTTTGTGAGCGGGAGCGAGTGTCTGCGAGTCTGTCAGAGTGTTTGTAAGCGGGAGACTGTTTAATTCTAATAGAAATCTGGGAATGCAGCAGTAGGCAGGGTTTGCCGAAGCTGGGTAAATTTTGTGTGTGATTTACTTTTCTGCATATTTACTTATCTGCAGTTTGTTTCTGTGATTGATTCTGTTTGATTCGAGAAAATTTGCTATAACCCTATTCACCCCCCCTCTAGGGTTATTCTAGATCCTACAAGTGGTATCAGAGCGAGGTAATTTCTTTTTAACTCTAGAGTCATGAATCTATCAAATAATGCTTTTTCTGAGGGGCAATCTATTGTTAGGCCACCAATGTTTAATGGGAGTGACTATGCTTACTGGAAGGTTAGGATGAGTATTTATCTTAGTTCTGTTGATTATGATGTTTGGGATATTATTGAAACTGGCTATACACCTCCCACTATAACTATTGGTGATACTGAGATTCCTAAACCGAGGGATAGGTGGGATGCTAATGATAAGAAGTTGAAAACCACTAATGCTAAGGCCATGAATGCTCTTATCTGTGCTCTTGATAAAACTGAATTTAATAGAATTTCTCATTGTAAAACAGCACAGGAAATTTGGCATACTTTGGAGGTAACACACGAAGGAACTTCTCAAGTCAAGGAGTCTCGTCTAGCCCTGTTCAGCAATGAATACGAGAACTTTGTGATGGACAAAGGCGAGAGCATAAAGGATATGTTTGGACGCTTCTCAACCTTGGTGTACAATGCTAGAGCGCTTGGAAAGGTATTCTCTGAAGTAGAGCTGGTGAGGAAGATTCTACGAGTCTTACCAATGAACTTTGAGGCAAAAGTCACGGCAATACAAGAATCAAAAGATTTGAGTAAACTACGCATGGAGGATTTGATCAGAAATTTGATGACGTATGAGCTTGAGTTGAAAGCAAAGGAGGAACGCATCAATTCCGAACCAAAGAAGAAAACGATTGCCTTAAAGAGCAGAGAAGAGAGCGATGAAGAAGAAGTTGATCCAATTGAAGGACTTGCAGTGGCTGTCAATAATTTCAGAAGGTGGTCGAAATACAAGCCACGAAAGAAGAAGACCAGTAGTAATACATCTAAAGATTCTGACAACTCTGAAAACGAACTAATCTGTTATAACTGCAACAAGCCTGGTCACTTCAAACAAAACTGTCCACTTCTCAAAAACAACAAAGGAAAGAAAAAGAAGAAAAAGGCCTTCGCAGCAACTTGGGATGATGAGGATGGAGAGGAAGTTTCAACTGATAGCTCAGAGGAGGCTAATCTGTGTCTTACGGTAAGATCAGATTCAGAAGCAGAATCAGATTCAGAAGTAAGCCCAGAGGTATATAATGAGGTAAAAAACTTTTCTTATAAAGACCTTGCTTATTTCTGCATCGATCTCACTAAAACAGTTGAAGCTCTTGATTCTAAAAATGAAAAACTGAAATCTGATAGGAAAAAGCTTATCCATGAAAATTTCAGGTTAGAGACCGAACTTGAAAAAATTCAAAACCTAGAATGTAAAAACTGTAAAACTTTAGATTCAGAATTATCAAAACTGAAGAATAATTTTGAGAATCTTGAAAAAGAAAACTTGAATCTAAAGGAAACCATTGAGACTAGGAAAAAGGATTTTATAAATAGATGCACCTCACTTGTGTCTGAAAACTCAACATTAAAAACCAGAGTCCTAGATCTCGAGAAATCACTGAATAACTTTTCTAGAGGAGAAAAATCATTCAATATGTTATTAGGCAATCAACTGTTTGCTAACAACCGAAAAGGGCTAGGTTTTGGTAAATCACAGGTTGACGATAGTGCAAAAGGAAAGGGCATCTTTACTGAATGTGAAATATTTGGACATCGTGTTAAAAATGGTAGTCATAGGAACATGAACACGAAATTTATACAAGTTTGGGTTCCTAAAAATTATACGAATAAATTTCAAGTGTATTGGAACAAGAATGAAAGGACAAAACAAGTTTGGGTTCCAAAGGGATTGTTTATTAATAATTATTCTGCCACTAACAACCATGGACCTATAAATAGGTCACATACATCTTTAACCGTGTAGGTGTGGTGGCAGGCTAAGGAACAACATTAGTGTTATCTGGATTCTGGCTATTCCAAATATACAACGGGCGTCAAATCAACGTTTCTTAGCCTGGTATAAAGGTGACAGATTTACTATGGGCAAACAATGAAAGTTTATCGTACAGGTAAAACAGGTAATTGTATTTTTTTCAAACGATAGATAACCGGTAAGAATCTGCATCTGAATTAAATCAGCCAGTTATGATTGATGATGTTAATTCTGATTTGTTAATCATCTTTAAATAGAATTACTCTAAGTAACTATGATGGTTGACCGATTCTGATTTGCTTGATATGATTTTATATGATTAGACTTTAATCTGTGCTTAAAAATTGATCAACCATTTTTTTCTTGAACTTAATCTGTTTGGTCAAACTATGATTGCTCATGCAATAAAAGGTTTTTGAGAAACTGTTGAAACTGTTGCTTCACTGATGAAAACTTCAAATTGTTTTTGAGATAATCTTGATATTTTAACTGTGATACTACGGAAGGTATACACACTCGCTCTTCATTTGATAAAAGTTTGTGTGAGTTTTGTTAACACCGTAGTTTTATTTCTGAAGATGAATCTGATACTGTTGAAATGGTTCTTAACTGCTTCTAGACTCCATATTATGTTTTCTGTGTGTTTGTGTACACGTTTTCACTCTAATTCTAAAGAATCACATTTGAATACCACTAAACGAAATTTTGAGATATTTTTCACGCACACACAAATTTGGACTATGATATCTTTCGTGTGAAAACTTTAATTTAGTTGGTTATTCTGATGTTGATTATACGGGTTCACTGGTTGACAGGAAAAGTACTAGTAGGACATGCTTCATGCTAGGACACTCACTAATTTCATTGTGTAATAATCATGTTCTCCATTCACTCACGAAACACATTGATGTGAAACACCATTTTTGATCACATTGTTAGGGAAAACATTTGCATTAAATTCAACTGAGAATCAACTTGCTGATATTTTCACAAAACCCCTTCTTGAAGACAGATTTTCCAGATTACGTTTGGATTTGGGGATTATGGAAATTGGCTAATCATTTTTCAATTTTTTGGTTGAAATACTCTTGAATATTTATTTTCAACTTCAATTTCTAGAATTCAAACCTGTTTTGGATATCATTCAAAGATTGATTCGAATATGGTATTCAGTAGTGGAAATACGTTTGGTTTATGAAATTTCATAATATGATTAATTTGGTAACTTATTCCACGACCATTTCTATTTCTACCATCTTTCTATCACTCATAATGGTTTTGAAAAATGAGAAGAGTGAATTGTTTTTTAAATTAAAAAGGAAAAATCAAAGAAAATTTTAAAATATTCCTCATGCATCCCTTCTCATTTAAAAGTCCTTACGGTTATGCATGGATGGATCATGAGAGGTTATCATCACTCCATTCTCATTTAAAAGTCCTTATGGTTATGCATGGATGGAGCTTGATAGCTAATAAGTAACTGCTAATCCCATTTAAAAGTCCTTATGGTTATGCGTGGTTAGTAGGTGCTTATTTGTTTTTGTGCTTAAATGTCAAATTATTTTTAAAGAAAAAGAGAAAACACTCCTCTTCTCATTATATAAAAGTCGAATCATCGATCCATTTTCTAAAATGTGGAAATTGTTATCGTGTTATGATATATTATGATTTTTCCTTGTTTTTTCCATTTGTTTTTCCCCTACTGTTTCATTATTTTTTGTCAGTCTTTTGATGATAACAAAAGGGGGAGAAGGAAGAGATTTTGATAAGAAAATAAGTATTTCTGGAATATTTATTTACCAAATTTGTTAAATGTTGTTAGTTATTTTCTATAGTTCTTTTATTCGACTGAATATGGAATAGTCTCAGTTGTAGGGGGAGTATTCATGTAGGGGGAGTATACATGTAGGGGGAGCTAAACATAGTCATGTTTAAACACATCTACTGCATTTTAAAATCTTTAATATATATGTTTGTCATCATCAAAAGGGGGAGATTGTTCGATGTGTGTTTTAATGTTTGATGATAACAAACTATATATATCGTATTTTAGATGTGTTTACAGATTATACACATACAGGAATAACAGAAATTTTATCAGCACAGAATTTGAATTCAAACTGAAATTTTATTCAAACAATCTTTTATTACAAATTTTGAATGGTACAAATTCTGACTCACTATAACTATACAATTTCTGTATACATCACAATTTGATTTTACAGTCACAGTCCTCACTACATCACTCATACACTCAGTTGTTTGTCTGCATTTGCACTGTCCAGTTCCAATATCTGTCTTGTCTTCTGTGTACCTGTATAATTAAGCAACTACAGCAGTAATCTGAAGATAAACAAATTTTAATTTGCAAGAATATAAAATTTGTTTTTTATTAGTGCCTCAGATATATGGGTTATCGTCATCATCTTTGATTGTGTAATATATGTGCATATCAGTATTTATTTCAGGGACAGGTATTTACGAGTGGCTGCAGTACACACGTATACACGTGTGCACTGCCTCGCCAACTCGAGTGCACAAGGTCAAAACAAAACTGTCTCAAACACAAGTGCATCAAGTCAATCAAATGCATCTGGAAACTAGAGTGCACAACAACACTGACAAATATGGAAGTGCACCAGTTCAAGTGACAACATACAATGATGACCAGAGTGGTACAAGTTCGACATGGCATGGTTCAATGCAAACAACCAGACAACATCAGTTTCACAAATGCAAAGACCAGAGAAGTCAAAAAATGAAGCAATATACAAAACTCATCTGGACAGTGGCAGTGTAAATAGATCAAACAATGAACCAGTGCCAACATGATCAGAATGAAGACAAGTACACTTGAACAAAATGAACAAGTGAAGCATCTGTGTAAACATATGTATAGCATGTCAAAGCAAGCTGCAATCAACCAGACTGAACCAATGATCTAGGTTACAACTTCAAAATCAGTGGGCAAGTATGGACAGAGCTCGAGCACAAGATATGGAATATGCAACAGTAATGCAAAAGTCAAATGCCAACATAACTCAAATGGCAATGATGAAGACAGAGACAAAACAAAGCCCAACTCAATATCACAATATAATGCAATAGTGTCACAATGTCAAAGCACAGAGCAACCCTGTGTCAACAACAACGCAGACAACAAAGTGGACCAAGCCACAATGTCACAGAACAAGACCAACACGATATCACTGATCAACTACAATCAGAGAGTGTACAGTCGAAAGCCACAGTGGATGAACGAAATTCAACAGTGCAGAAATGATCTCAAGTCCAAGTCGAAATCATGGAAACATACATAAGTCAAGAAGGGGATTCGTGAATGTATACTGCCAAAAAATCAAAAACGTATCTTTGAAAAAGTCAAACGAAAAAAAAATATATCAAGTTCGTTTTTTTTAAAAACCAAGTCAAAGCCGAGATTTTCAAAACCAAGTCGACCGAGAGTATTTCAAAAATATACGCGCATTTGAATCAGTCAAAGCCGTGACAATCAAGTTATCACTATATCAGGAAAGTTCGAACCCATATAAAAGCAACCCAAGGGAATCATCATCGGCATGAGCTAAAACGACAAATCATTCGAACGCAAAAACCCTAATCATCATCGGCATCCAAGGCAATCGAGTTCAATCAAGTAATAACCAGCATAGCAAAAGCAAAAATCACGTACCAGTATCACATACGAACTCGAGAGGAGGAACCGCAATCATCAACATCACATTCGACAGAGCAACGAAGCTTCAAGTCGAAGCCCTAATTCAGAGCAACAAAACTTCCATCAATCGACAGAGACGAAGCCGAAGTCCAATTCGCAAGAGCTACAAAGAATCGACTTCGCCAGAGATCCAAAACCCTAAAGCTTCAAACTTGCCAGAGCAAGTGATAAAGAGGAACGGACTAACCGCAAGACAAGAACGACCAGCAATCGATCGAAGAGCCGAAGCCCTAATTTCTCCAGATCGCAAGCCACCATTTTTTTTCTTCAGAGAAAATTAAGGAACGGGTTAAAGAATAAAGGAAATAGGGCCGGCCGGTTTTGTTTAGGGTTAGGGATAATATTAATTAAAAGGGTTTTAAAAAAGGTTATTTTTGTTAAAGGATTTTAATTTTAAAAGATAAATTATTTAAAGTCCTTTGTTTTTGAAAGTTTTAAAATAGGATTTTGAAAATTCGAGATTAACTTCTCTAGGATATTTTTTCTTTGCTTCGAATTTTCAAATCAAATTTTATCGAGCAAAAAATTGTTTAATCAAGTCTATATTTTAATTTTTGCTCCGGTTTTTAAATCTGCAGTTTGTTTTTTATTTTCAAATCAAAAGCAGGGTTAATCACCACCTAGGGTTTAGGTGTTGTCAGATTGTCTAGTTAGAATTAGTTCAGTGAGCAGGGAGGCTGCGAGTTTGCAAAGCTCTATAGGCGGGAGCAGAGTTTGCGAGTAAACGAAACTCTATAGGCGGAGCAAGGTGTGCGAGTCTGTAGGAGTGTTTGTGAGCGGGAGCGAGTGTCTGCGAGTCTGTCAGAGTGTTTGTAAGCGGGAGACTGTTTAATTCTAATAGAAATCTGGGAATGCAGCAGTAGGCAGGGTTTGCCGAAGCTGGGTAAATTTTGTGTGTGATTTACTTTTCTGCATATTTACTTATCTGCAGTTTGTTTCTGTGATTGATTCTGTTTGATTCGAGAAAATTTGCTATAACCCTATTCACCCCCCCTCTAGGGTTATTCTAGATCCTACAATTTTCCATAGTTGTGCGCATTGATTACACGTATCTTTTAAAAGTCCCCCTCATATACTATTAAAGTCTCCAGTAAGTTTAGAAGTAGAAATAGAATAAGTAAAAGGAAAGTAATCGGGTGGAAGTGTCATTGTCTACTCCAGTTTTTATTGTTTAAAATTGTAAAAGATATTTTGGAAACATTGTAAAGAGTATTTTTTAAATATAAGAATTAAGTTTTTAAAAGTAAACTTAATAAATGGTTTGAGTTAAAAATCCCAATTCTAAGGAGTAAAAATCATTTTTATTGAAAAAGGGCTTTAAAAAGAAAATGTTGATTTGAAGAAAAAGGAAAGGAAATTTTAAAATTTAATGGTAGTTTCAAAGGTTAACACCAAGCTATTTTTGTTTTTAATAAAAAATTTCTAAATTTGTACTTTTAAAGGTAAAAGTTTTGGCATTAAGCGCTTCGAAATTTTGAGTTTTAGTTTTGAAAAAAAAGTGGCGAAAACCAAACCAAAATTTAATATGGAGTACATAAAGATAACTTCCTAAGTAAGACGGGGTAAATGTAACGCTATGAAGAAAATAATGATAACTATTCGTAGAGCAGCAATAAAGAATCCCCGTATCATGTAAGGAATGTTGGTGAGAATTTAGGAATATTTTATTAGACATGTGTGTAAGCCATAAGAAGAATCCACAAATGAATGATGAATGGCATCAAAGTACACTTATGTGAGTTCTACAGTATGCTCGCATGAAAGATCAAGGATAAATAAAGTAAATACCAATATTCGAGAGTACTATCAAGAGATTTGGATTAAAAGAAGATGATAACAGAGGGTAATGAGATGACAAACACACATAGAGGACATTGGCAGACTTAAAGTTAAGGAGGGCAAGATAGAGGGTGGGAAAGTTATTCTACCAAGTCGATTTGCCAATGAGTTATTTAAAACATGCATAGTTTGTATTTCTTACCCACTACAGTATGGGTATGCACAGTTTATTCTATAATTCGATGTGGTAATGGAAGTAATGGATAGACCTTATTCACCAAAAGTCATAAAAGAAAGTTAGAAAGGTTCTTTTAATTTAAATAAGAAGTGATAGGGTCACAACATCGTTATTATCAGTTGATATTGAAGGGCAGCTTTCAACAATTGTTTCTTTGAGGTTTAGGTTGTAAGCATTAGTTGTTTCTATAAAACGCGTACGATATTATAAGAAATATTCCTTTTGAAATTGGTTTTCTGGATGGACCTCTATATTAATTGGAAAACTGCGGTAGTAAGAAATTTTCATATAGACACTTAATTAATGCAAGTAAGATTGGAAGTTTATAAAATAAATTAGAAAATTTATTAGCGACTAAAAGTAAAGTAATGTTAAGTCCTAAAAGCCTTAAAGTTTTGGAAAGATAAATTTTGGCGAGCAAAGAACAGGGAAAGTTTATTGCGAAACCACGACTCAATGTCCCTATGCCTTAAAAGCTGAAATTTATAAATGAACTTGTGTAATGGTTGTTATTTTAAGATAAAAGAAAAGGTTTTTGAAAATTGAAATTTTACTGCATGGTAGGATAGAGTCCACTATGAACGTTAAATTGTTGACTAAATTCCGACTACGTAGGATGTGGCATAATTTGTTTTGGAAAATATATACTTTTTTGAAAAATTTTGTTCAAAATTCTTGGTTTTTGAAAATAAAATACTTTTATAATTTTTTTTGGAAAGTTCTGTAATGAAATTTTTAATTCTAAAATTTTCTCAAATATTTCAAAAGTTTAATTTAAAAAGGTTTTGAATAAAAAAGAGGAAATTTTTTGATTTTGCAATACCACATGCTTAGCATAGAGAAAAGTTAACAAGTTAACAAGTATGAATTTACTATGTAGCAGAAGTGACAATAAAAGTAAAAGGTAGTTAGTGATAAGGTTAAAAAGCTGTTTTAGCTATGAAATCTCGTTTTCCATACTTGTCAATAGGTGAACCATACTTGTTTTAAAATTTGAAAAATAAATTTCTTATGTGGACTGTACTTAGAAAAGTTAGAAAAAAATTAGGGGCAAAAGAGAAGTTCCAAGGTACAGTAGAAAAAAGGTAATATGGAATTCTCTATCTAAACCCGTTTTCTGACATAAGAGTATGATTTAGAAAACTGGATTTTCAAAATTTAGGATGTTAGCACCGATGTGCTAGAATTTTGAATGGTAGAGATTGGATGGAAAAATTGGCTGAACTATACTTCTATTCATAAAAGTGTGAATATTTGGATGCAAAACAAAGTTTTTGATTTTTCAAAATTTGCAAACATAAAGAGCTGCAAGTATATATAGGTTGCTTGCACCATATTTTCAAAATTATTTTAAGAGATGCATTCATATGTGAGGCGCCAATTTAGAATCATTCTTCATACATGCCATGTATGTTGTGATACACCGTGCACTTTTACATGATTGGTTGTAAATTGGTTACACACTAATTGGTTGGTTAGTTTAGAATGGTTGCGTATTATGTTACATGATTCAGTCCTTCAGAAATTTCAGGGACGAAATTATTTTAAGGAGGAAGAATGTAACACCCTGTAATTTTTATTGTAATTAATTAAAAATAAATAAATTAATAAGTAATAACTTTGAAAATAGAATTTCCACTAACTTCAAAATTTGGCTACGAAACTTGCATCATTGGGTTCATGGTAATTTTCTGATCAATTTTCATATATAAAGTTTTTCGATCAGGGTTTAAAAGAAAAGGTTATTAACATTTGAAGTTTATGAATCAGAAATAATTATACATGTAATTAAGGAAATAAAATATAATTAATGAAATAAAATAACGTTACTGGTTGCTTAGGGTTTAAGTAAGCTCAACTGTAGAAAGAAATTATTGCAATCAGTTTTAAAAGTAAAGTAATTAACGAATATAACGTGTCAAAATTAATTAACCTAATTAACATCGATCGGTCGACCCTTAAGCTGGGCCGGTCGATCGTTAGCGATCGATCAGTAGGGGTGTGATGGTCGATTGATTGAGACATCAATTGTGAAATTTTGAAATGGCCGAATGACTTGGATTTAAAATAATTTAATCTAACGGCCGACATTGATTCAAACCCCTATAAATACAGACCTAACCCCTTACTTTCTTCTCATATTTTCTTGAGCGACGATGGAGCTCTTCCATTTTCTATTCTCCACAAAATTCTTAATTTTGTAAAAAATGGTTATGGTTTATATACGTATATACAAATGGAGAATTTAGGCCCACTGGGGTGCGGGTTTTTACATCTAATCTCAACGGATGTATCGATATTTCGTCTCGAAACATCCAGACTAGGAATATTTTTTAAAAATGTTTTATTTCTTAATGTAGTAAAATTATCATTAGTACAACCTATTATAATTACTGTCACATAACATATCATTTACGAATTTTCTATTTAGTATAGTTTAAACTAATTACTTAATTAATTATATACAATAATATATATATATATATAATAAAAAGAAAAAATCTTTTATTTTGAACAAGATTGGTTATCGAGTTAGATATATATCACAAATTACATAATTGCCCATAGGACATACCCCTAACTCTATCCTTTGAGAGACCTAGGAGTGCATGAGGACTGCTAATCCAGAGCTCTTTACTTGGCGAGACCTTCTGTTTATCGCATTTTCTTTCACTTTCGATATCATATATAGTAGTTTAGTATCCTACATGCTAGGATGGGTGTAGATATTATTTCTTGCTTATTCTGCATGTTTGATGTTTAATATGGTTTTTTTATGGTTGTTAGAAATGTGAGATAACTATGTTTGACTTTGCCTTGGTTGTATTGGGTATTTTATGGGCGAAATTCCTAAGAGAGGTTACGTATCAAAGGGTCATGAAATATTATTTTTAAATTCATATTGGTTATATGACCCTATAACTTTAGAAAATGTTGAGTAGTGGCATTTTTTTATCCTTAGAAATTTTATTGGACAACTTTACCTCTTAGAACCTCTAACGGCTATAACTTTTGATAGGAACAAATTATGGTCCGAGACCACTTCAGTTGGAAAGATACGATGGTTTCTATTTTCGTAAAACGATCATAACAGCTTTTTGGGCTTATGGTTTGGGAGATATGGCTATTTGAAGTTAGCCAGTTTTTGGTATGGTTTAAGGGATAATTAGTGATGTTTGGGTGAGGCCCAACAACTTTTCGGGTTTTATGGTTATATTGGCTACCATAGCCTCCCCAAATCATTTTCCCATCATCCCAAAATAGATTTAAACCTCCATTAAACTTCTTTTAGCCAAAAACCTTCTCCATTTCTTCCAAATCATGATTAAGAGTACAATATGTATAATAGGTCTGGATCGCGCACAAAGCTATTCGAAGTATGAGCATGAGGTTGTGCTTTTATATATCTATATTTTGGAGCTTATTATTGCTTATATTCCATTGTGCAGTACCATGGAGCTATGCCAGACATTGTATTATTGAGATAATTACTAGAGTTTATTTGGAGATTTGGGATGTATAACTCTGTTATCTCTGTTTTGTATAATCTGTGAACCTGTTGCTTTCTGATGTTCTTATTTATGGTTCTTTTGATTATATCACTTTCATTCTTGCATGTTTAATTATAAACCCTTGGCTATCGTCCTACTTTAACTAAGTACCACAGCAATGCATTCTATAGGTTATATGGATACGGGGGTGTAGCATAGCCGTCACAATAAAAGCAAGCAAAGCAAAGTAAATGACACCAAATATAGAGTTGTTCAGCAAGCTTGTCTACGTCCACTATAAAGATCTCTTACTATATTTCTCTTACAATTACAGTAGAATATAAGAAATAAAGCACTCTAACTAAAAATTGCTAATCTTAAGTACTTAAGGTTTTGATTTGGTGTGATAAGAGCTTTGGAAAGAGATAATAGCAAGAATTCTAATAATTTGCAACCCATTCGAAGTGGCAATGCATGAAGCATATATAATGGTTGAAATGGATGAAGAATGGACGAGATTGCACAATAAAACTGGTGGGAAGCATGCCTGGCCATTTATCTGGTCGCATAGACTGATGGGAGACAGTTGTAAAGATAGAAAAGATTAATGCCAGAGAAGCATGCAAATTGTCCTTCTATACCAGGAGCAGACTTTGCATTTAATGCGCATTAAATGCCAACTGGAAGCTATAAGGGTAGGAATGCTATTGGCCACTTTGCTACAGTACCTTGTATAGTAAGTTGTATGGTTTATCGTTTACTTTTGCACGCCTACGTGGCAAGGCAGATAAGTGGCTTCAACCGGGCTATAGGTGATGCTGATAGCTGAATGTTGTAAAGGAGAAAGCTGCAAAGAACATGCCGGGCTATGATATAGGGATGTGTTGTTGTCATGCCGGGATAGAGACATTTTATGCTAGAGCTGGTCTTGACAGATGAATTTTCTATTGAAGCTGTTTTGAGCATGCTAGCCGGCTATAAAGCTGGTCTTGATGTGCTCCTCTACAGCCGAACTGGATGTAGATTGCCATGAGCAAGCTTGTTGTTTAATGCTTGTTTATTGAGAATTAATTGGTGCTAAAGATGAAGTTACAAGAGAGGTGCCATGAAGGTTATAAGGTGACGAGATAGATTGTTTGGGATCAATTGAAGGTGGCTATATTAAAGCCGGGCCAAAGAGGGTCACATTTGAGTCGGTTTTGCCTAATGAACTGGCTGTCAATTAAGTTGGGGTGGTGCTGAGTAGGCGGGTTGACCTAGAGCCATACTAAGTGTGGGTCGACATGAGACAGTTGGTCGTTGGAGGGTTGGGCCGGTATAAACCGGACTGGGATAGGCTTAGTTCTGTCCTTGTTTGATGAGCTGGTTGTTGAAACCACTTTGGGTTAGGCCGACTAGTTCTCGACCTAATGAGCTACCGAGTGGATGGGCTGGCTTGGGAATAGCTAGAGCTTGGATCGATAGGGGTGGATCATTCGAAGATTAGATGGCCTAATATTGATTGGGTCGGGCTGTGCCTGGATTTGTCAACTAATTACTTGTGAGAAAATTAAGCAACAATAGTCGTAAATAAACATCGTTTTAAGAAGAGGTAATGGTGGTTACACAAATAACTCATACATACAAAGCATACAATCATCAATTAAAACACTATTTCATCCTATATTCTAATCCAACCTAAGGTGTAAATTAACCAACCCTAAATGGTTAAACCTATCCAAGGCTCAGGAAATCACTAAACATAATCCCTGATACCAAGTGTAACACCCCACTATTTTTAAAGTCTAAAGTCATTACAAGGGTCATCAAATACGTTTGCAACTAGTTTCAGATGTTAAAAGAATGGACCATTGGTTATATAAAATTAAGAACCTAAAACTCTAAATTAATAAAAACCTCACAATGGGGCTAAAAATCATTGCATATACATTATCTCAGCAATTTCAATACCATACAGAGTCAATACATTTAAAACTTCCACAATATTCAATACATTGACCACCATTAATCAATTAACAATATAACTATGGTATAAAAGAAATATACCAAGCCAATCACTCATGGATATGATCTTTATCCAGACCTTTGCTCCCTCCTATACTTCTGCCCATGACTTTATAGACACAAACATAAATATAATAAATGCAAAAGGTGATTAGTTATGTTTGGACTATGCTTAACATTATACATTCAGGCCAAAGGCTCGAGACTATTACATAGGAAGAGACTTCCTACATACCATTTTGGGGATCAAGCCAGGTAGTTCCGTTTCTTGTTCTTCTCTTGCATTCAAATATTTGTTAGCATATAAGAACCATAACCTCTAGGCAACCAATGCAATAAGTACAAGCAGGAAACAATACTCTTACTAAGTCATAACAATCAATTGTCACAAACATGGAGTAACAGAAATATGGCACACATAGCCAATAAACATCGCATACATTTGATAACACTTAATGTCAACAACAAATGTTATCCAGCTCCGCGACCAAGCTACATTCTGATGAGTTAGAATGATCGAACATAAATATTACCAAGCAGGATTCCAGAGCGATGACTGCCAAACTCTCAAACAAGATCAAGAAGTAAAGTTATATAACTTGCTAAGAAGTTCCAAAACATCAACTCATTTCATTCACAAGATAAAAGTTCGAGATCCATGCAAAGGCATGGATCGGTACTAATCCATGACAAGGATCGGCACCGAGCCCTAATATTTGTTCAAATCCATCAACAACTCACACCAGATGAAGTCAAGGTGTTTGCAAGGCATAACATGTCAAGTGAGATGGTTCGTTAGCTAGATACAACTCAAACATTTGATGGACAAACCAAGTGCAATCAATCAACATTAGAGCCAAGGAATTCAGTCAAATTTAAGCTCATATTGATACAACTAGATGCCAAGGACCAAGACATAAGCTAAATAAGAAAAAACGACAACTTGAAGAAAGATTGTCCACAGATCTTATGGATCAGTACCGATCCATAGACATGGATCTGTACCAATCCATTGACATGGATATGGATCACTACTGATCCTTAGATGTTGGTGATGTGGCCATGATCTCTTCAATACAACTCCTCTAGGATGTGGGGATATGGGCAAGATCGTGGTGGAGAGGATTTCGACAACCTGTAGCTATAAATAGATGATGATGGGCATTGTTTCAAGGAACTTTTTGGTTCTTCTAACAAATTTATGTATTTCTTCTATAATCTTAGGGATCATCACCAATCTGTAAGAACAACTTTGTAAAAAAACTCAATAGAAATCGAATAATAAAGTTTAAGTGGACGTAGGTTGGAGTATTCGCCGAACCAGTATAAAAATTATGTGTACTACTTTTCCTTTTCTTGCCTTTGCTTGAAATTTTCGTACTTATTATCTCATTGGGCGTTTGTGCCAACTTTTAGCGTAAACATTCTAGTGCTTTCACCAAAAAA
The DNA here is from genome assembly GCA_030737815.1 of Allium fistulosum. NCBI lineage: Eukaryota > Viridiplantae > Streptophyta > Magnoliopsida > Asparagales > Amaryllidaceae > Allium > Allium fistulosum. Next base: position 1,085,507,800 of record CM060904.1, read on the forward strand.
ACTCGGATTCATCGACTTGAAACATGAAATAGGAGAAGATGATGAGACCATCAACCAGGAGAACTGCTCGAGAAAGCCAACAAAGACATAGGAGCAGCTAAGAGGCATCCTTAGGATCTAACCCCCTTCCATCTCCATAACCAGAAGTGAGATGGAAACGATGGTGAAAGAAATGCAGGACAGAATGATAGCCCGTCAGGAAGAGATAATGAAGGGAATCTTTAGGAGAATGGGACAACTAGGAACAACCAGAGTTGCTACAGACCCTAACCGAGGCCAGAAGCCAGAACAAACACACCTGGGAACAGAATGGAGCAAAATGGAGAAAGCCCCGAAGAGGCGCCATGACTCGGTACCGATCCCCGAGCACAGATCGGTATCGATCCCTGGAAACTTAAGGGCATAATGAATTTGAATTTGGGAAGAGAAGGAACACGTTTGGAAAATGGTGCTTAGCAACAGAACGCAAATCAAAATGCAAATGTGAAACCACCAAAGGAATACATACCAGAATTTCCCAACAGGAAAAGGGGCAGACTGAAAATGTGGAGTAGAAACTTCCGTTAGATTGTAATGACTGGATTGCCAAGATAGTTAGGCGAGCAATGAGAAGTGGATGTAACGACCCTAATTTTGATTGACATTATTTAGGACATTGAAATAGATAAACTAAATGAAATAATGTAGATGGTTGAGAGACTGAGATTTGTTAATTAATAATGGGCCATGCCTTAAATAAATTTATGAAAAAAAGAGAATTAAAGATAAGTAAGTAGGAGGAATATGGTAAGGGTAAAATAGGAAAAATCTTTGTTCTTATACCCTAAACTCTTATATCCTTCATTTTTGGATTCATAAACAAAACTAAAACCCCCAAGAGCTCGGTCGGCCACCATTAAGAAGAATCAAAAGAAGATAAGCTAGGAATCAAGTAGAAAGCTTGAAGAAATTAATCAAAGGGCAAATCTCAACCTTCTTAACATCAAGCTAAGGTGAACAATTATCTTACATCTCATTTTTCATAATGATTTTGGTTTCAAGGATTGATCCGGCTTAATTTTCATAATTTTGCAAATAATATTCCATGTTATGTTTGTTTGAATGGATATATATATATATATGCTTGTTGATGATTTATAGTGTTTCACAAGGATTTTATGATAAGTTTATATTGGAATACTTATTGAACGATATCCAAATGATTTGAGTTTTTGATATATGGTCGAAAACATTATTTTAGAAGCGGGTTTCAAGTTTCATAATTTTCTAAGTTATCGTGGATTTATTATGAATTTTCTAAGAGAGAAAATAGTTGAATTGGGTTTAAATTATTAAGACAAATAAGTAATTTATTTGGGTCTGAAATTTAATATGTTAGAAAGCATATTAAAATTGAATTATGGTGATTTTTAGGGAATTTTCCTAAGTAATTTATTATGGTTATAAAATTATTTAAGTAAAGGGAATTAAATGTTTTATATGTTTTATGAAGGAGAAGGGCATATTTGTTAAAATGTTTTTAATTGATAATCTTCGGCAGCCTTTTTAGAAAAGGATTTTGATAAAGAAATGGCAACCAATTACATTTTTACAAATAAGGCAGTTAGGTGAAAATAAATTTCTTTGATAGGCATAAAATCAGTTTTGTTATGAATTACCCCTTCGCCACTTCCTTAGCTGGCTTATGCCAGTTAGACCTTTCGCACTTGCTCGAAACCAAAGCACACGATATCAAGAAATTGGTATGGAATGCATTAGAGAAAAGCGGAAGGGACGTGTTGAAACCACACTTTCGAAGGGGTAAAAGTTATTCTTATAAGCTCTCGACTCCACTACTTTTTTCTATTTATAATAGATACTTTCAAAGGGGTTAAAGCCAACTTTATTAGCTTTCGAATCAATCAACTTACCTTTGTTTTTAGAAAAGAGCTTTCGAATGAGTTGCCGCTTACTTAAGTTTTAAAAGAAGCTTTTGAAAGGATAGCCGCTTTTAAACTCATTCGAAACCCATGCTGCCACATTCAAACCTTTCGAATTAGTTAAGGCCGCTTTTCTTTATGGCCTTAAAGTAATGTATTCGAAAGGGAGCTTTCGCCTTTTATTTTGAAGCGACTTCTTAATGCCACTTTCAAAATGGTTTTGGAGGCAATGGTTTCGAAAGGGTGGGTTTCGAAACTACCCTCTTTCTTTTACTTGGAAGTAATGCTTTCGAAAGTAATGCTTTCCCCTCTGTTCTTTATGACCATGTAGTTATGCTATATGCTAAACCCAAAGGTTTCGAAAGGAATAGTTTCAAATGGTTTCGAAGCTATCTTTCCACAAACTCTTACTTGAACCCAATATTTCGAAAGGTACGTTTTAAGCGAAGGATTCCAATGCTTTCGAAAGGTATACTTTGAGTGTTTCGAAAGGTTTATTTCTAAGTGTTTCGAAAGGGTTATTTAAATGGTTTCAAAAGAAGATGTCTAAGGTGTAAGTGATGATTTCAAAGGGCATATTTTCAATACATTCGAAAGGTATGTTTTGGCCTTTTGGCCTAGCGTTTTCAAGGTTGAAGTAGTTAACTTATTTTGAAAGGGATACTTTCAATGAATTCGAAAGGGATTGTTTAGGGTTTTAAACAAAGGTTTCAAAGGTATAGTTTTGGCCTTATAGCCTAGAGTTTACCAAGTAAAAAAGAGGTTTTAACTTATTTTGAAGGGATAGATAATCCCATGATTAGATTTCATCAACAATGTTTTGTCTAAAGCATATATCATGACATAAGTATTTTGAGTAAAGCAAAGTGTATGATTTCCTTGTTTTATAAAGTTATGATTTCAGGGGTAAATCATTTGCAAAGATTGTTAACAAGGAAATGAAATTTGAATAGGGTAGTTAACCCTAAGTATATGACAGGAAATGATATTTGGATAGGGTAGTTAACCCTAAGTTTATGACTCAGATATTAGAAGACTAGATGGAACTGGTGTAGGGTCGTGCCCTATACTTTAGCTAATAACCACTAGCTAATATAAGTCCAAAATTCCAGTGTTTAGGGCTTTGTCATAGATGAGACTAAAATAATGTTACACACAGAAGGGAATATACAAAGTAAAGATAGGTTATTAGTGAGTCCGCAAAACCATTAGGATAAGTTGACCCTAAAAGAAGATAGTTAAGGGAAAATAGCCTAGAAGTGTGTCTAACAGAAGATAGATTATTAATTATGGCTGGTAGGCCCGAGTCAGCCAATAGTTAATAGTTAGCCAAATAAAACAGTAGTGTGGAAAGGTAGTCCATTGATTTCCTGATTATCATGCATATATGTATTTTCTTTAATTGTTACAATCAGTTTGATTGCAGGACTTTGATTTGCAAAAGATATGCTTTTAAAAGGATATTAGTGAGGGGCAACCCGTTCCGTTAAGCGGCATGATCTCACTTAATATCAATAAATCGAGATATAATAGTATTATTCACACCAGGCTTTATGTCTGACTCGAATTTATGCTTTTCCCTTAAACTCTCGGGTGCTCAAAATTTATTTTGAGTAGATTGAGAGTTAAGGACTTTTCAAGTCTAGTAGGTTGGATGAATAAACTTCCAAAAACATGCAGGAGGCATAGCTAGCTATGTAGGAGCTATCTAGTATTATTTTCGCTATAATGTGTTTATGATTGATATGTCTATTTAGTACTCTGATCATCCAAGAGGGCATCTTTGTATGTCGCTATTGGTGTAATTTGTAATAATTATATTTGATCAAAACCTGGGAATAGTTTTGGGATTATGTGACTGAATATGACATATTGATTTGAAATGTAATCAGAAAAGTTGTTTTTGAAATTTGTGCTGATTTTATTTCATATTCATGTGCTTATGATATTATGGATACCATTAACTTTACCGTATTTCATCACCAGAAGTTAATACTATAGATGACTGTAGCGCTTAGCTTTGGGCCTCAGCGGAACACTAGATCAGATTCTGGAAGACATGAACAGAAATCCATTTACTCCTAACATCCAGTACGCATGAAATCTACCTGATTTCAAGCTACTGACACTGAAAGTGTTCAGTGTATAAATTGATCCGATGGTTCATCTGATGAGATATAACAAAAATCAGGGAGCTCTGGTGGTCAATAACTATGCAATACTAAGCAGAGATTATGCCAGGCTTGGAGGAAAGCCGTTTATCAGGATTGAGGACGTAATTGAAGTGGAGAATTGGTTACTTCATTGTGGAAGGATCTTTGCTGATTTAGGGCTTAATGATGAGCAGAAGAGGAGACTTTCTTCTAGGCAGTTGCAAGGAGTAGCATTGTACTTATGGAACAGTGTTACCATGGGAGTTAATGAAGAGACCATGACTTGGGCGGAATTCAGAAGGAGGTTTGAGGAAAGATTTATGTCGGAGATTGCTAAGTCAAATCCGCTCAGGAAGATTATGGAGTTGGTACAGGGAGACATGACAGTACTTGAGTATGCTAACAGATTTGAGGAGCTATCGAGATACGGATATGCTTTGGTAGATACCATTATTAAAAGGAATGAGAAGTTCATCCGTGGATTGAAACCCGAGCTTGCTAAAGCAACTTTACCTCATATTAGGGATCCGTGCGATGTAGTTGTTGAGATAGCTTTGAGGCAAGATGAGATGCTTGCTTTTCTTGATGGTAACAAAGCAGGGGAATCTCAAGAAGGGCAGAACCAGAAGAGAAAGTTTCTCCATAAGAAAGGCGCTCTCAAAGGAGGAGCAACCAAGAAAAGGAAGGCAGATATAGTTTGCTATAAGTGCAACAAAAAGGGACATTATGCTCACGAGTGTCGAACGGGCAAAGGGAAGAAAGCTATCGACAAGAAAGGAGTAAAATGCTTCAACTGTTATCAGGTTGGACATTATAAGAACCAGTGCAAGGAACCAGCCAAGGTTGGAAAGGCAAGGTGTCTGCATTGGAACCGGCTACCTCAAGACCGACAGCTGAGGAGAAAGGAAAAGCTGTGTTAAGAGGTACGTTTCTGATTCATGGTGTATTAGTTAGAGTTCTATTTGATACTGGTGCATCACATTATTTTATATCTCATTGTTTGGTAGATAAGCTTAACTTAGAACCCTCATACCTAGTTACTTCCCTAAGGGTTGCAAATCCGATAGGAGGGTATGCGACTCCTGGGATGAGATGTGACCACTTAGAGCTTGAATTATTAGGTCAGGTATTTGCTTGTAGTTTGCATGTATTTTATTTCGTAGGGTTCAAAATTATTTTGGATATAGATTGGTTAAGTAAATATGATGCTAGGAAATTTTTCCATGATAGGAAAATATCACTTAGACACTCTAGTTGTAGTGATCAGATTATATACTCCGAAGAAAACCCTAGTTTTGAGGTTAATGCTTTGTTGGGTGCTACGAAGGTAGAAGACGAGTTGAATCGAGTTTCTGTTGTTAGAGAATTCACAGATGTCTTTGAGCCCATAATAGGACTCCTGCCCAAATGAGCCATTGAGTTTTAGATAGATTTTGTACCAGGAGCAGAACCGGTGAGTAGACCACCAAGTAGAATGACACCTACCGAGATGAAGGAGTTAAAGGTGCAGTTGGTTGATTTAGAAGGTAAGAATTTTATCAGACCAAGTAGTTAGCCCTGGGGAGCAGTTGTAGTGTTTTGCAAAGAAACCTGATGGATCGTTGAGATTGTGTATCGATTATCGTAAGCTGAATGAGAAGACGATAAAGAACCGATATCCGTTACCTAGAATTGAAGATTTGTTCGATCAGTTGACTGGAGCCAAAAGTATTTTCCCAGTTGGATTTGGCAACGGGATTCCATCAGCTTAGAGTGATAGAGGATAGTATTCCTTTGACGGCGTTTACAACTAGATATGGATCGTACGAATGGTTAGTGATGCCATTCGGACTAACTAATGCGCTAGCATTCTTCATGGACTTGATGGGCAGAATCTTCGGAGAACATCCGGATAGATTCGTGTTAGTATTCATAGAAGATATTTTGATATACTCTATGGATGAAAGAGAGCATGAAATCCATCTTAGGGCGGTGCTTGAGACGTTGAGGCGCATCAACTGAAAGTAAAATTTTCGAAATGTCATTTCTGGAAGAAGGAAGTGATGTTTCTTGGTCATGTAGTCTCAGAGAAAGGTAAGTTAGTAGATCCGGCTAAGATCAAGGTAGTGAAAAGTTATAAGAGACCCGAGACAGTGACTGAGATAAACAGTTTTCTTGGAATAGCTGGTTATTATCGGAGATTCTTTAAGGATTTTTGCAGATAGCGGCACCGATGACTAAACTAACTCGAAAAGCTGAAGTTTGTCTAGACTGATACGTGTGAGGAGGCATTCCAGAAACTGAAACATTTATTAACTAATGGACCCGTGTTAGTTGTTCTAGAAAGGAATCAGAACTTAGTGGTGTATACGGATGCATGGGAAGACCATCTACACTTAGTCGAGTTTTCGTATAACAACAGTTATCAGATTAGTATAGGGATGACACCATTTGAAGCTTTATATGGAAGGCCATGCAAATCTCCCATTTGTTGGTTAGAGACCGGGGATAGGTTAGTTCTTGGTCCATATTTGGTTAGGGAAGCTACAGAAAAGATTAAGTTAATTCGAGCTAGGATAAAGGAAGCTCAGTCTACGCAGAAGAGTTATGTAGATAAAAAACGAAAAGACTAGAGTTCTCAGTTGGAGATCATGTTTTCATCAAGGTGTCACCAATGAAATATGTAATCAAAGTTGGAAAATTAGGAAAATTGGCACCAAGATTCGTTGGACCATTTCCTATTATAGAAAGGATTGAGAAACTCGCATATAGAGTAGAGTTACCGAATAGTTAGGCAGGAGTCCATAATGTTTTTCATATTTCTCATCTAAGAAAGTGTATTCGAGATCCAAAAACTACTATTACACCGACTTTGTTAGATGATTTAGTAATGGAACCGGATATGACTATAGTTTGAGAACCAATTCATATAGTTGCAAGAGATGAGAAAAGGCCAAGGAATAAGACAGTTAGATTAGTCAAAGTCCAGTGGAGTGACAATGATAGAGACTGTACTTAGGAAACCGAGAGCTGGATCAGAGATACTTATCCTGACTTGTTTCATGGTATGTTTTACCGTTATGTTTGATTGTTATGAGTACCTTATCGTAGTTTCAAGGACAAAATTCTTTAAGGAGGAGAGTCTGTAACGACCCTAATTTTGACTGACACTATTTAGGACATTTAATTAGATAAAGTAAATGAAATAATGTAGATGGTTAAGGGATTGAGATTTTTTAGTTAATAAGAGGCCGTGCCTTAAATAAATGTATAATCAAAAGAGAATTAAAGATAAGTAAGTAGGAGGAATATGGTCAGGGCAAAGTAGGAATAATATTTGTTCTTATAGACTTATACCCTAAACCCTTCTATCCTTCATTTCTTATTCATTTCAACATTTATAAACAAAACTAAAACCACCAAGAGCTCGACCGACCACCATTAAGAAGAATTGAAAAAAGATAAGCTAGGAATCAAGTAAAAATCTTGAATTAATCAAAGGGCAAATCTCAACCTTCTTAACATCAAACTAAGGTGAATAATTATCTTACATCTCATTTTTCATAATGATTTCGGTTTCAAAGATTGACCCGAATTAATTTTGCAAATAATATGCCATGTTATGTTTGTTTGAATGGATATATATGCTTGTTGATGATTTATAGTGTTTCATAAGGATTTTATGATAAGTTTAGATTGGAAAAGCTATTAAATGACATCCAAATGATTTGCGTTTTTGACATATGGTCGAAAACGTTATTTTAGAAGTGGGTTTAAAGTTTCATATTTTTAAGTTATTATGGATTTATTATGAATTTTCTAAGAGGGAAAATAGTTGATATTGGGTTTAAATTATTGACGAATAAGTAATGTATTTGGGTCTGAAATTTAAATATGTTAGAAAACATATTAAAAGTGAATTATGGTGATTTTTGGAGAATTTTCCTAAGTATTTTATTATGGTTATAGAATTATTTAAGTAAAGGACTTAAATGTTTTATATATTTTATCAAGGAGAATGGCTTATTTGTTAAAAAAAATTTAATTGATAATCTTGAATTCGGCAGCATTTTTAGAAAATGATTTTGATAAAGAAATGGCAACCACTTACATTTTGACAAATAAAGCAAGTCAGGTAAAAAGAAATTTTTTTGATTGGCATAAAATCAGTTTTACTATGAACTACCACTTTGCCAGTTCCTTAGTTGGCTTATGCTGGTTAGACCTTTCGCACTTGTTCGAAACCAAAACACATGATATCAAGAAATTGATATGGAGTGCATTGCAGAAAGGGGAAGGGACGTGTTGAAACCACGCTTTTGAAGGGGTAGAAGTTATTTTTATAAGCTTTCGACTCCACTACTTACTTCTATTTATAATAGATACTTTCGAAGGGGTTGAAACCAACTTTATTAGCTTTCGAATCAATCAACTTGCCTTTGTTTTTAGAAAAGAGCTTTCGAATGAGTTGCCGCTTACTTAAGTTTTGAAAGAAGTTTCGAAAAGATAGCCGCTTTTGAACTCATTCGAAACCCATGCTGCTGCTTTCAAACCTTTCGAATTAGTTAAGGCCGCTTTTCTTTATAGCCTTAAAGCAATGTATTCGAAAGGGGGCTTTCGCCTTTTACTTTGAAGTCGTCTTCTCAATGCTGCTTTCAAAAAGGATTTGGAGGCAATGGTTTCGAAAGGGTGGGTTTCGAAACTACCCTCTTTCTTTTACTTAGGATTAATGCTTTTGAAAGTAATGCTTTCATCTCTGTTCTTTATGACCATATAGTTATGCATATGTTAAACCTAAAGGTTTCGAAAAGAATAGTTTCAAATGGTTTCGAAGCTGTTTCCCCAAACTCTTACTTGAACCCAATACTTTCGAAAGGTACGTTTTAAGTGAAGGATTCCAATGCTTTCGAAAGGTATACTTTGAGTGTTTCGAAAGGTCTATTTCTAAGTGTTTCGAAAGGGTTATTTAAATGGTTTTAAAAGAGGATGCCTAAGGTGTAAGTGATGATTTTGAAGGTCATATTTTCAATACATTCGAAAGGAATGTTTTGGCCTTTTGGCCTAGCGTTTTTAAGGTTAAAATAGTTAACTAATTTTCAAAGGGGTACTTTCAATGAATTCGAAAGGGATTGTTTAGGGTTTTATACAAAGGTTTCAAAGGTATTGTTTCGGCCTTACAGCTGTTCGACGACGGATTTTCTATTGGTTTAGAAAACCGTTGAACGAATTTAGAAATAAAATATAACCGCAAGCGCACGGCGTACACTTGTAGTACATGGCGAATACGGGTCAATCCGTAGGGAATTGATGATTTAAATTTTCTACTCAATCAAATTAACCAAAGTTGAAAAGTGTGAAGCTAAAAATGTAGAAAAATGAGCAAAATAAAATTGATAGAAAAATGAGAGTTAAATGACAATTTAGAGATAATTCCACTCTCTAGATCATATAGCTCAACAATTTATGAAATTATGATCTCTCTTCTTTGGTTATAAATGAGTTTAAATGATGTGTTTATCATAAGTATGGCTCATTTGTGCTATTAATTAGCTCAACATAAGCCATCAAACTATAACACAACCTTTAAACCATTTTTAATTCTCATGAAAAATGACAACAAGTTGAAAGCAAAATCTATTTTAAGTATGGTCTATTAACTATTAATTAGAAATATAGACCATCAAATTTCAATTTCAACATTCACTTCTTTGCCATAATCATATTTAGATGAAGAGGCAATTTTTGTTTGTCATTGTTTAAGCGTAGCCTATTTGTTATGAACAACATAGACTATCAAATTCAATATTAAACAATAAATAACATCAATATTCATTTAAGCACAAAAGAGAGCAATAATTATCAAAATGTTGAAGCTACATGATTAGAGGCTTCATTACCCCTAAATTGAAGGGATTAGCCTCTCATTTGTGTTACCATAACAACACAAGTAGCTTGCAACATGAATGAAAAAGAAGAAGAAAAGAGAGCTAATTAACAAGAAATAAAACTAATCCACTTGCATTAAAATCAAACTACACTACTAGCATGAAAGGAAATGAACATGTAATTAAAAGGAAACAATAATTACATTGCATAAAAAAAGGAAAAGTACATGAAATAAAAATGACTAAGTAGTCATGAAAAGAGAAAGAGAAGAGCTTGTTTATTTGTGAGCCTAAACTAAACTAAGAGAGACTAAGCAAGAGGGAGGTTACATGAAACATAAGGGGTATTTATACAAGTGTTAAACCCTAATTCATATTTTTAGGGAATGCCCAAATTGCCCTTGAGTTGTGTGGTGGCCAAGTAATCATTAACATCCACTAATCCCCCACTTAAATGTACATGAAGCTTTAATGTCCTTTTATCATGTGCTTAGCTCCTAATTGAAAATCAAGTTAAGTGGGTGGGGTCCTCCATGATCATCACTTTAAATTATTTCCATCTTCATTTGTTCTCTTCACTCTTGTGCATGCATATATTATCATGAAGCCACTTATAAAATTCACCAAATTTCCTACAAAACAACATAGAAAATTCCAAGTAAATTTTCACAATTTAATAAATGCATAAAATGACCATTTTACCCCTATATAAAGATGAATATGTGACAATTTGAAAATAATTTGAATTTTGGTTTAAACAAGTTAAAATACTCGATATGATCATTTATTTAATTTAAATAGATTAAATATGGTGGTAAAAATATGCACATTTACGTGCACATCAAATACCCCCACACTTACCTTTTTATTCGTCCTCGGATAAAGAAAAACTAAGATAAATCCGTTTTCGTAGGGAGCACGATTGCATTGAGCGTATGCAACAAGCCGTTAAACCTCTGGGTGTCCCCAGTAGGACGAGTGTTGTCTCGTGAGGGTTTTCAGCGGATACTACCCACAAAATCCAAATGCAGGATGAAAATATTTACAAAATGCAAGATTTATTTACAAAGATGTGAATGCAAGTTTTTGAAAATATTTACGAATGAAGGATTTACTTTTACATTAACACAAATAAGTTAAATATAGGTTTGATCATTATCTTGAAATTTAAATCTTTTACTCGTCAAAATTTCCAACAAAAATTAAGTTATTATAACAAATAGACAATAGTTTAACTCGTTGTTTCAGTTGATAACAAAGTGTAACCATGAAATAGGTCCTTAGTTGATTATCAAAGTTTATTAAAGTGGTATTTCATTTCATTTCAATAACAAATCAAATAAGTTAAAATAGTGCTTGGATTTCATTTTCTTACTCTCTCCATTTTATTGAAAATTTTATTGATATTTACAATATTTACATATGCCTAACTCAGATAAACTGAGGCCATATATATTACCCATGCACTGCCTTGCGGACTGATGTGAGGGGAATACAGAGCATGGCGAGTGAACACACGAGTGTGAACACCTATTGACTGTAGGCGTTATTAAAAAGAATTTTTATATATATACACCTAACTCTGATAAACTGAGGCCAGATATACCGATCGTGCACTGTCTTTCGGGCTTACGTGAGAAGGGTATAAAGCATGGCGAGTGAACACACGAGTGTGAACACCTGACTCTAGGTGTTAAAAATATATACAAATGTTTTTTTAGAAAGAGAGAGTTTTGCAAAATCATCTTAGCACCATTTAATTTAGAAGACAAAAAAATGTTATATCCTTTACTTTAAATTCACCACTTTTTAAAACAAAGATTTTCAATTAGGATATATTTCATAATTATCACGTATGAATCTTCCTATATACTAGTTAAACCATTTTTATTTGTAATCAAACTTCATTTTTATTTTTGTTAAGACGAATAAATTTTCAAAAATTTCAATTTAATAAACCAAAACCATATATTTATCCTATAGTGTTTCTTTAAAAATAAATCAAAAATGCTTAAAAAATAAAATTTGATTTTTTTGGTTTTTTTTGAGATTTTTTTTTAAAATTTTAGAAAGAAAAAATAAAAATAAGTAAACCATGAAAAATTAAAAATGATGATGAGTCTCCTCCCGCACTTGATTTTGATTGTGTCCCCACAGTCAGACCAAGTGGAAGGAGAAAAATAAAAATAAAGACATGACCTTTATTTAAATGAAAATTAACGGTATTTACACTAGATCAGAAAGTATATCGTCAAAAAGTAAATAAAAAGGTCTTCCAAAGACCGATTCATTTGTCTTATCAAGTATACGAGACACAGCTTAAGCTCCAAAAACCAAATCGTAAAAGATTTCGAAATTAAATGTTGATTTGGGAAAACGAATGTCGTTTTATTGAAAACCGTACGAGTTGTTTTATTTTCGTTGATTTTCGGGGTTGATAGAATAATTGATTGAAATTCAAATTTATTATCACCAAATTGAAATTCAAATTCATCATTGAAAACTTCTTAAAAATTGTTGATTTCAAAATCAAAATGGTGGTTTAAATTTTCCCCTTCAGAATTTGACAACTAGTTTTCGAAAAGTCCAAAGAAATCATGTTCGTTAAATTCGTCTTCCTTTATTGGATTATCAACAACTTCATTGCGTATCTCAAGTTCAAAATCTAAAGTTGTTGTATTCAAATTTTCAAAATCGAGAAAAAGAAGATCGAATTTTAAATTTGGTTCAACACCCTCAAAAGAATTGAAATCCAACTCAATTACCGTATTTTTAACAACTTCATTAAGATTGTCGTTTTCAATTTCAAAAGTTGTTATTTGAAAACCGTCAATTGTGGTAAAAGATGGATTATTATTTGACTCGTCACACGTTGGGATTTGATTTTGTTTTTTTCGTTGTTTCATATATGTTTCAAACAACGAATCCGTGTGATCATTGTAAATTTCATTCATTTGCTCAACAAAATCCAATTTATAGTTATTAGCATGAGGATTTTCACTTTGAATTTGTTGAGAACAAAGATTTTCAATCGTAGCGTGGTTAAGATTATTCCCATTGCCAAATTCATTTGAAAAGTTGTTTCCATTTTCATTTTGAGTTTGAAATTCATTTTGGAGTTCGAAATTGAATCGGCATGGGTTATAATCGAAATTGTTTGAATTTTGAATTGAATTCAAATTTTGAAATCCTTGACTCGAGTTATCACACAAATATGAATTACACAAATCATTTATCATTTGATTTTGTTGTGTAGTGAGTTCAAGTAAAGATGAAATGCTATTTTCGAGATTTGAGGGTTGGTCATCATTTTGAAAACTTTGTTGTTCAAAATTCAAATTGTTTAAAGAATAGTTGTCGTTAAAATATCCATACGAATTTGGAGTAAAATCATATGGATTATATTGATTTTCAGAACTATTGTAAAATTCAAATGAGTGGCGAAACTTGGACAATTTCAAGAATGTTTTTGTTTTTTTATAAAAGGAAAAATATTTACAAAAAGAATTTATTTTTCAAAAGGGAAAATTGATTTATGTTTTGTTTTTGGCTTTTTTGAAAAGATTTTATATTTTTTTTTGGATTTTTAAATTTCAAAGGAAAATGATTTAAAAATTTCAAAGAAAAAGGAAAAGGAATACTTACAATTTTTTTTTTAGTTTTAGTTTTTGATTTTTTTAAATATGCATTAACTAATGCAACTAAATGAATGCAAGGGTCTAATTACAAATTATTTATCGTAAGCTAACCCAAAATTGTATAATCACACTTTGTCTTAAATCAACAAGATAGTTCTCAGCCAGGTAACAGACAGGATTTATCGGTGCACCACGAATCATCGTAGCAATGCAGCCAAAGGTTTAAGTACCTTTAGAGGAACAACCACTATAATATTTACGAATCATCGTAATATTTATAAATGGTTATTACTCTGCCGTAGCCTAGACACCAAGAAAGTAAATTGTTCAAAGAAGACAACTTGTCAATATACAATTAAAAGTCATCGATGTCTAATTGTTATTATTAATCAAAATCTAGAATGAAATGCAAAGCAGAAATTAAACGTGTATTAACAATGCAACTACAAATGATTTTTGTTTTTGTTTTTGGTTTTTTTTCTTTTTATTTTCTTTTTGATTTTTTTTATAAAATGCAAGCAAACAACACTGCAAGGAAAATACAAACTAGAGATGAAAGCAAAAAACTTTTTTTTAAACAAGCAGCAAAGCAGTTTTATAGCAACAGCTCCTCTTCTTTTGAAATTCTGCTTTGTCAACCTGAAATAAAAACAAAATATATACAATTTTTTTATATCAAAGAAAGACTAAAACAATTGAAAAATATAGAACAAACTAAACCCAAACAAATTCAAAACAACCCCATCTTTTTTTAACAAATTCCAAAGTTTTTTTTGGGAAGGAAACTTAAAAGTGAAGTTTTACTTAAAAAAAGAAAAGAATATTGATGAAACTCAAAACAAATTAAAAATTGTTTTTTTGGTTTTTTGAACCATAAATTAAAACTAAATAAAAGAAAGCATCAACCTTTTAAAAAAACAAAATCTCCAATCCAAGCAAATAAATAGAACAGTAAAGAAAATAGAAGAATAAAAGAACAAAAGAATATCAACACCCAACCCAAGCAAAATCAACCTGGCCAAAATAATAATAATAATAATAAACGAACTATTACTCCCCAAGTTTATGACTCAGATATTAGAAGACAAGATGAAACTGGTGTAGGGTCGTGCCCTATACTTTAGCAAATAACCCCTAGCTAATATAAGTCCAAAATTCCAGTGTGTAGGGCTTTGTTATAGATGAGACTAAACAATATTACACACAGAAGGGAATATACAGAGTAAGGATAGGTTATTGGTGAGCCCGCAAAACCATTAGGATAAGTTGACCGCAAAAGAAGATAGTTAAGGGCAGATAGCCCAGTAGCGTGTCTAATAGAAGTTAGATTATTGATTATGTCTGGTAGGCCCGAGTTAGCCAATGGTTAATAGTTAGCCAGATAAAACTATAGTGTGGACATGTAGTCCATTGATTTCCTTATTTATCATGCATATATGTATTTCCTTTAATTGTTATAATCAATTTGATTGCAGGACTTTGAGTTGCAAAAGATATGTTTTTAAAAGGATATTATTGAGGGGAAACCCGTTCCACTAAGCGGTGTGGTCTCACTTAATATTAGTAAATCGAGATGTAATAGTATTATTCACACCAGGCTTTATGTCTGACTCGAAGTTTATGTTTTTCCCTTAAACTCTCGGGTGCTCAAAATTTAATTTGAGTAGATTGAGAGTTAAGGACTTTTCAGGTTTAGTAGGTTAGACGAATAAGCTTTCAAAGACATGCAGGAAGCATAGCTAACTATGCAGGTGCTATCTAGTATTATTTCCGATATGATGTATTTATGACTAATATGTCTATTTAGTACTCTGATCATCCAATGGGGCATCTTCATATGTCGCTCTTGGCGTAATTTGTAATAATTATATTTGATCAAAACCTGGGAATCGTTTTGGGATTATGTGACTTAATATGAAATATTGATTTGAAATGTAATCAGAAAAGTTGTTTTTGAAATTTGTGCTGATTTTATTTCATATTCATTTGCTTTGATATTATGGATACCATTAACTTTACCGTATTTTGTCATCGGAAGTTAATACTATAGATGACTGCAGCATCTGTAGGGCATAGCTTCAGGCCTAAAGATAGGGGACATTACAAAGGAACACTAGATCAGAGCCTGGAAGACATGAACAGAAATCCATTCACTCCTAACATCCAGTATGCAAGAAATCCACCCGATTTCAAGCTATCGACACTGAAAGTGTTAAATGGAAAAATTGATCGGATGGTTTCTCTAATGAGATATATTTGGCATATGGAGGTGTTGGGTGCATCCGAAGAAGTGATGGGATGGTGTTTCCCTTTGTATTTGACCGACTTAGCAGCGATGTGGTTCAAACAGTTGAAAAATGGTTCCATCGGCATATGGACTGAGTTAGTGAATAGACTTATGAGGGATTTCAGAGTTCATATTTACGGCCAAAGAACGTGATGATGCTATCTATCATGAAGTAAAGGGCCAGAGAGACCCTTAGGAATTATTTAACTAGGTTTAACGCCGTAGCCGCTGTAGTTCATAAGCCAGATCCATCAGTAGCGGCAGTTTTGGGAGTTGCCAGTAAAACGAATTTTAAGGTTGCTTTAGAAAGGGATCCCCCGGTGGATCTCGTGGAATTTTACCATGAGGCTGATTGATACTTGCGTTAGATGGATGCGAAAACTGAAAAGGCAGAGGTTATTGCTGTGGATGACAAAGTGCCATTTCTAGTAGGATTTGGTAAAGATAAAGGAAAGCGAAAGGCAGATGATGGCTTTGGAGGACTAAAGCGGTAGAGAAGGGAATTGAAGTTCTCCTCTTACACAGAATTGAATGAAACCCCAGTGCAGATTTACTTTGAAACCATGGGCAAATTCCCTATCGAAAACCGGTAAGGAGAGAACCCACCAACTAAGAAAGATGATCGAGAAAGTATTGCCTATTCCGTGAGCTAGATAGGCATGAGACAAATGATTGTAGACATCTTCGTGATTTGATTGAGGAGCATGTTAGGAACAACCAGCTATAGTAGTACGTGAGGAGCCAAGCTGCAATGATGCAGCAAGAGCAACCATCGTCTGTAGTGAATCAAAGTAGCCACGGATCTGGGTCGAGGATAGTTATCCCATGATCGAGTCGGCAGGGAGTCAGGCTCGATTCCCATAGTTTGCCTTCTATTTTTAATAAATGGTGTAGTACTATGGTTAAGCCACTTACTGATGTATGGGAACTCGATCGGTCTCTAGGCACGCTCTAAGTTAGATGCTAGGCTGTAGTGTCATAATGGATGTCGTGATGTGTGATTGATGTTTGAACTTAAATTCTGTGAATTCTTGATTCTAAAAATCACCAGAATGTGATGATTGATATTGATTTCAAAATGTCAATGGAGATTGGTTATCCACTATATTGATTTATAAATCGATTGATCATTGTTGTCCTATTCGGAGAGACATGGAAATGACCGTATAGTGTAGGTCCCATTGGCAGAAAACCAATGGATTGGGCTTGTATGAGAGCAAGTCCCCTCATCGGAAAGTGAGTGGATTGGCCTTGCTTGGACGCTGCGTTCCCTTGTCAGAGAGTGAGTGGATTGGACTCAGCAAAGATCTAGAGATATCAAACCATTGTTTGGGTGCTAAACGCTCCGGAGAGATTGTGGATTGAAATAACGATCTTGTAACAACCCACCATCTACGACGTTCTGACCCACATCCAAAAGTAGTGGCATTACGAACCTCGCAAATGGCAGATCATTTTTAAATAAATTATAAAACAGATCACATCGAGCTATCTACAAATATTCTGCATTTTCTGAAACTCACAGCAGAAGGAATAAAATATAATAATCAATAATAAAATAATCCCAGACAAATAAAAAAACAATGAAATGTCAAATGAAACTAAAACTACACCATCTCTTTATACCATTACTAAAAGAGTCCAATGTCTAGGAATAAATAAAATAAATAGTAGATAGCTAATAGACAAAGAAATGCACTTCTCTGTCGCACCATCGCACCTCTAAGTCACCACCAGTCCTCTCTATCAACATATCAGAGTATAACTAAAAAGAAGGAAATGATAGAGGGGGTCGGACATATGTCTGGTGAGTGAAACGCATCATATAAATGTATAATCTTGATAAGCTAGTAAAATAATACTTATGCTTGAAAACCATATGTTAACCTGTGTCACCTACACCCAACAAGTCAGCTAAATAAAGTATAATATCATGGTAGCAACATAGGATAAGGTCTTACTAAAACTAAGCCATATCTACTCGATCGAACCCGAAGTCCCAACGCATATGCCAATGACCAATACAACATGACTAAGCCCGAAATCCCAAACTAGTTGTCATCGCAAACGTATGCGACTCTCTATTGGGGAACTATATGCCCCAGCCCACTATCACAAAATCGTATGTACACTATTGAGATCAAAGTCCCAGCTAGTGTACCGCCAACTGCGATACTATTGGGATCAAAGTCCCAACTTGTCATCGTTAGACACACTGGCTCCACCGAAGTGCACCTGACGGCCACCATATACCACACTATTGAGCTCGAAGTCTCAACTCATGTGTCCCGTATGCGACACTATCATGGAAATCACAAGTAACTATTGAGGTCAAGTCCAAGCTAGACATTCGCCTAATGGTCAGCGTCACTATTAGGATTAAGACCAAAACTCATGACCACCCCACCATTTATGAAGCTACTAGATCAAGCCCAAACCCATAACTACTAAGGTTAATTCCAAGTTGGACATTCGCTTGAATTCAACGACACTATGGGATCAAGTGCAAAACTTGTAATTGCCTCACCGTTTACGATAACTGGATCAAGCTCCAACCCGTATAACGAACTTATCCAACTAAGGCAATATTCTAAACTATCTCAAAACACTGCAAAAAATATACCAAAACATTCCTTGTCTTGCCACGATCCCGACGCAACAAACCATGCATAAAACGGAGTCCGTATGCAAAATATATAAGCATTTAAAGTTGGGGGCGCTATCCTAATTTATATTAAATAACTTAATTATTATGTTAATATTCGTTTTATTCTGCATTGCTACACGAAAAGAAATTCCCGACCTTGTTTAAACAAACGCGTTGCCCACCTCTTAAACTCATCCATCCGCTTATCGCCGCCGCTATAGGCATTCAGACCTTGATCCACCATGTGACGCCCCATCCGAGACCCACATTAATGAAGGATATTACAGAGTAATACCTTATACTATTATATAGAATAGGGCTGGTTAGGAGTGACCATCCATGAGTTTTACTTTAAGCGAGTATCGAAACGTCGGTTAATATGTTATACATTTCTTTTCTCAAGTGGAATCGACGTATACAATTCGGGCTTAAAACAAAACTGCGGTGGCTATAATAAAAATCCATACAACATATGATAAGTACAAATCACAATATTACAGATCACAGATTATACACAACGGAATACAAATAGATACAAGGCTTAACTAATCCAAATAAATACATGATGTAGACTACATAACACAAAAGTACTACATCCCAAAAATATGAATATGTACACAAAAGGAGTCTAGCTCGACATAAGATACATCACAAACATGAATATAACATAGTGATACAAAAGTAAACATCTAGCTAAATGATAGGAAGTCTACTCTAAAAGGCATTAAGCTGAAGGACCTAAAACATCTCGGTCTGACCCGAGTATTATAAAATAATGAACGGGTCTGTCTAGACTAAAATAAATGAGCCAGCAAGATAAATGATAGATAAAATGAACTAGATCTCAAATATAGTCACCAAGCCAAGTATCGACAAATATCATGCATACTTTAATAACTTCAAGAATGAAATCACCAAATATCAAACCCATGATAACTCCTAAAAGATAAATCCCCGAAACTATTTGGTGATAACACAAATAACATTGAATCTAGAAATCATAAATAGAAATCCAGAAATCATATATAGAAATAAGAAATCATATAAAATGGGAAAAGGCACCAAACTCCAAGATTGGTGAATAAATTCACCTACATACATGTAACTCTAAGATAAACATATGTGTCTATAAAACTCCAAGATGGGTATGATTCCCATAGTAACTTCAAGATAGGCGAGAGCCTATTGAAATTCAAGATATGTGTGAGACCTATAAACTTCAAGATAGTAACAAGTCCTATAAACTACATGATAGGTACAAGACCTATAAAAACTCCAAGATAGGTACAAGACTTATAAACTACATGATCGGTACAAGACCTATAAAAACTCCAAGGGCGAGTCATAAACTTGTCGATATATGTGTCATGTACTTCCAAATAGCAACCAAATAGGTAACGAATATGTGTCCCATACCACATGGGTTTACTTAAACGTTTCCCATAAGATAGTAATTTCCAATTGTGTGTATGAATGGTTCGGTCGAACAAGTCCGGGATTCAACTGGTAAAATGAACGTGAGCATTCATAACACTTATTTTATTTAACCGTTTAAATCAATTCCTCATTCGATCGATGTCATGCAATTTTATAAAAATATTTCACTTTAAAATCATTCTTATAAAATATTAGCTCATAAGCTAGAATATATACGTAAGTTGAAAAACCTTGGTTATATATACCAGTATGCATGGCACGTCCGTTGGATGTGTATAAAGAGAAACATGCGTTAATTTTTTTAGTACAAAATAGCATATACAAACGCGTACAAAACTCAATGTATTCATTATATGCATAAATTTGGTTATTATGTAAACACCGAAGGGAAAAATATATTATGCACAAAATTCTTTAATAGGAACATCTGCTAATGTTAATGAGAACTATCAAGTAAAGTGTTCACTAAAAACAAATATATGGTTGGGTCTAAATTATCCCAAATGAAAGCCCAATGAAGAAGATAACTACATTAACATTCTTAGAGAATGTAATAGTAAAAAGGATGATTTATATATAGCCTTGTTCATGATGTAGGATCATTAGTTAAAGTTCTATAAATAATGAAGTTTTGCTCATTACTGAAGTATGCTTTAGTTATCTCTATGTTCTCTAATAAATAAAAAATCGGCCCAAACTTTCAATAGATAACACGATCATATTCAGTATGGAAATTCCTTCAGTTCGCTAATGAATTTTGAAACATTAAAAAAGTTCATTGTACTATGATTACCATGTCAAAAAATGATCATAGTCATATAATATGGAATTATTTCAAATTTTCCTAAACAACCGCCTGAACTGGTATTGGCCGATTGCAACAATTTTGAAGTCATGCAAGATGTTTTGCAGCTTTTGACAATGCTTTGATGAACGTCACCACGACTCTCAATAACCGCTCTACCTACAACTCGTGGTGCTTTGCTGGTGTTCATTTGATTTGCTTAAATAATTTCTTTACTACCGAACCGCCTGAGTTTCTCATAATTCAATTGACTCGTGTTTGATTTCTCAGTTTAGAATAATGAGCTTCTAATATAAAAAAGAAAATCAATAATGGAGACAGGAGAATGGGCAAGAGATGCTAGAAAGCAATCGAAGTTGGAGTCAGTATGGAGGAATGTAGGTTGAAAGAATAACAAAAATGTCCCTATACAAAGTATAATTTTAAAAGGGCATTTCAGACATTGTAAAAGCTTCAAATTGAGGTTCTCCTATGATATATAAATTTCACTTTCGTACTAAATTCAAAATAAAAGGTACAAATCATTGTTAATGTCAAAATATCTTGGACAATAATTTTGCTTCTCTAGATTGAACCTTCAACCATGAAATGCGAATCAAAAAATTCAAGGAAGTTTTAAAATAAAGGGCAATATAATAATATGGTTAATATGTATCATAGTGCATTTCATAAGTTTTAAAATGGGATGGTTAATATGTACCATGGTACATATCAATTGCATGCATAAACACAGTATCATTATAGTAAAACATTTCCATAAAATATTTATGTCCTGCAATATAGTAATTGGATTTTTCATATTCCGCACCTATTAATATAAAGATCCATATAATTTTTGCTTTCATCTTAGATATTTATTTTAATTTTTTCCAAAAAACATTCTTATTCCATAACTAAACCAAATTTCATACATTTTGCTTTTCCAGTTGCCATTAGTCTTTTCCCCTTCAATCGACTAAAAGCGCTTCCATCCGCACTTTTCATAATTAGCTTTTATAAAATGCTCCAATACTTTTATGTATCATATTTATTTTAAAGATGCAAATTGAACATAATCATATATAATATTTAGCACTTATCTATTACTATAATTTTTATTCATTTACTTATAAATCACCTGTCATTTTGCCCAAGTGATAAATTAGTGTCACTCATAGAAACATTTGTTATTGATCTACTTTACAAATAATCCTCAACTTTTTATTCCTTTTTTTAATTGAACAATACAATTTTAGGTCCACGTATAGGTTAAGAACAAATTCAAAGTCCATATACTTTAAAGTACCATTCTCAATGATAATTTTTGCAATCTAAAATAGATCGATCTGTCCACAAATTACCTTTTTTAGACTATATAAACTATTGATGACGTTGTAATTAGAAGAAATAAGGAATATAAGTTGATAATAGTGGGAATGACAATGATAAAAGAATTAAATAATATTAATTGCATAACATAAATATTGTTTTATTATAGTATTGTCAGGGATAAATCAATATGTAATTACACAATTCGATTTCTCCGTAACTGTCAACTCAAACCAAAATTCATATGAATGGTCAAACCAATAAATATCTAAGGTATATAAATTTATCCATAATAAAAAACATATATGGATTATATGATGGGTTTTCGGACATATAAATTCACTCACCGAGAATACTGAACTTCCTACCACAACACCTGATACCGAGCTCTAACATACCACTCACTTGTAGCTAGTCTCGCTCACCATTACAACATCAAAACTCCACACATTAGAGCTTCTTCTTCTCCAGCCTCTGAAACTCGCACACGCGCTCCTTCACCACCGTGACCCAGATTTTCAACCCTCCCAGTGTTGTAGCTCGCCACCACGCAATAGCCACACCACCATATCGTGCAAACCCACATTCAATGTCACACCACTCCCGACCAAATTGTAGCACTAAACTTCGTCACCATGTGCCATAGCCACGAATCTCAACCCCATTCGTCGTTATGTTTTCAGGTCGCGTGACTTGTTTATACTATTGTGTTTCTTTAATTGCTTTCCCTATGTATGTAACCTATTATATAGTGGGTTTATTGAAAATATAATTAAAAAAATGGTGGTTTTCCATTTATTCTTAACCAATTAGTGTATTTGATAAAGTAATGTTACTAACCGATATAATTTTACAGAATAATTAGAAGAAAATAAAATTTTCAAACCAACCTCCAAACCTATTTATTGGTATTTGAATGTTCCCAAAACCATTGATTACAAATCTCAATATATGATAACCTTTCAATTATATAAAAGTCAAATAGTTAAATGCAGTTTTGACACGAAAATTAATCGAGGTCCAAGCATAAGAATTTGGAAACTCGCATCCATCTTCTCAAGATGACCTATTGTTGCCTTTCACATTCTTGCATACATACCGATCTGAGAAGTTGAGTTGAAATAGAGAGTTTGGGGAAAAATAAATAGAGGATTTATTGAAAATTGTAATTGAAAGAGGTGGAGACAATGAGAGATCCAATTCAGTTCATGAGGGCAGTGGAAAGCATCGCTTGGAATTTTATGGAAACATGGAGAGTGTTGACAGAAATATCCTCTAGTTATTATTATTGTTTACGAGCATATTTTCGTAACTTCAAAAGCTTCAAATTGGAGTATTCTCATTATATGTAGATAAGTACTATTTTAACCTATTGTTCCAAATCAACTTTTAAATCATTATTAATGAGAATAAATAGTATATATATATTTCTACATATTCTTTATATAGAAATTAGGTTTATACTTAAAAAGATTTCGATAAAATGGCTTGATGTAGAAATCAGCCTTTTGTAAATTCAAGTTGAAAACGTATATAATTTTTTGTGTATTATGCCAAGGACCTATAAAGCAATTCTATGGTATAGAAACACCAAAAGGAATTCATCAATTCACAATTCAAAATCCGGAAACGGCTATGAAATTGATATGAAATACAGCGTCAAAATCAAGAAAATATCATAAAGTGATCAACTAGACAAACAGGCAGTGACCGAGGGCGATCGGGGACCAAAACAACACAGCCTGGAAATCAATTTTAGGCTGCGACCGGTGCACTAGTCGTGTAGATCGGTCCACCGATTGCGTCACTTGGGTTGACTCCCAGGTGGCTCTGATGGCCCTCCGATGATCCGATTCCGCTCGTTTTTCCTTCGCTGACTCTCTAGGGTCTGAACCACTGTATAAGTACTCATGCAAACATAAAAACATATACAATTGAATGCAAATATGGTTATATAAGGTAAGTTTTCAGCAAACAGAGAATCAATTCAAAATGACAAGAGATTCAATATCGTATTGAGATCATATTCACTATAGATTCAAGCAATTTCATATATCAGCAACACACATCCACTATATACTAGAAATTGTGAGATAAACTCCCCTAAATAAATCCAAAATTGAGGACTAAAGCTTGGATTCTGCTAGGGTTTTCTATTTCAGCTTCAACCTAGGTTAATTTCAGAAATTGGAGAGGAATGATTACAATTAGAGACTAAAACCGAAATTGATCAACAATAGATACACAAATAGGTGGAAGAGATTACCTTTTATAAACCTACACTAGAATTAATCACAAGCCCTTTGATTTCTAGCTTTGATTTGGGGATTAGGGTTTTGAGACTTAAGAGAATTTTGATTTTCTGGTTTACGGGAGTGAAATGAGAATGATAACTTGTACGCACTGGTTCCTCATTTCTTATTTCTCTTATTTAGGCTAAATGGGTTAAGGGATGGATCCAATAGCAAAGTGCTGCTAATTTTCTAAAAGAAAAGTGTTACTAATTCATTTGGTTTTATCACTTCATAAATACCAATGTGTACTAAATAATGTTCTATTTAATTAACATTGATTTCTTTAATCTTCCCAAAACAAATAACCATGTTAGAATTCTCGTCTCTATTAATATTGAAACATCTTATAAAATTTAGATACAACTTTTGAATATAAAGGTTATTCTTAATAGTTTTACTATTAGTTGAAAAATATAATTTTAACAATAAATCCCAATATTGACCTTTATTTAAATTTATAAAATGTTTTGTGATAATTTTAGAATTGAAAGATATTTGTCATAAATCTCCTATTAAAATAAATAAGCAAATAAACCCTTGGAAAATTCATATTTAAATTATAAAATTATTTCCATATATTTTATTTACTCATTTTCTCTAAGATTGTTCGTATATTATTAAGTATAAGAATTAAATTACATAAAAGGATAATTCATTAAATTCCCAATTTATTTTACTCCAAATCCATTTTAAATTTGGATATACAATAATTATAAACTCCATAATTTAATTAAATCGTATTTTAAATTTTAATTCAGGTAATCTCGACTAGGGTTGTTATAGACCCCCCTTTATAAAAATTGCATCTCCACAATTTTCCTTACGGGAAAGTCGATAAAAATTCTAAATATGCATCTATTAAAAGAGAACAAAATCATAAGCACAGAATAATGTAAAGCAAGAGTCTCACCACTAATGAGCATGAGAATAACTTAGGATGCGTTCGCTTAATAAACTCTCTAGTCTCCCAAGAATAGTCCTTTGGATTTATAGACCATTGGACTTCAACGAGCGGAACCTCTTTATTTCGAAGGCATTTAACCTTCGATGCAACGATATGGATAGGTCCCTGCTGACAAGTAAGGTCGGTTGAGACCTCAAGCTCCTCTAGGATCCTTGGCTCAAGAATAGAATTGGAATCTCGAAGCCATTTCCGAAGTTGTGAAACATGGAATACACCATGAATACCGGAGAATTAGGCTGGAATGGATACCCGATAAGCAACAGAGCCAATACGCTCAGTGATCGGGTATGGTCCAATATATCTCGGAGCCAACTTCCTAGAAAGACTGAAACGCATCACACCCTTCAATGGAGATACACGAATGAAGACCCAATCCCCTACAGAGAATTCCAATGCTTTCCTCTTATTATCTACACAGGATTTTTGCTTGCTCTGTGCCTCCTTCATTCTCTGTTGAATGAGATCGATCTTCTATAAATCTTCACGAATAGAGTCGGGGCCTAAGATGAATTTCTCCCCGAACTCGAGCCAACACAAATGTGATTGACATGACCTTCCATAAAGAGCCTCGAAAGGAGCCTTGCAAAATCCCCTACTTGGAGGCCCAAAACTAACGGCTATGGATGCTGCAGTATCCCTAGTTATTAATCCTCGACGACCAAATACGGTAATGTTAGATACATTGATATAACAGAAACACATGGATGTGGAAATTTTTTAAGATCAATACCCATTCCATTTCAAAACATTCAAATTCATTACAAAATCCCAATACGAGAACAAAATTCAGAAAAAATATATTTATTACAACATATGCCAAGAGCGACATATGAAGATGCCCCTTGGATGATCAGAGTATATACTAAGAAATTAAACATTTTTGCCTTTACAACAAAACACATCGGAATCGAAATAAAAGTGAACTCTAAATAGCTATCATGCCTCCTCCACGTCTCCGAAAGCTTATTTGTCTAAAGAGGTACCTGAAAACCTCAACTCTCAAACTACTCAAAATCAATTGAGCACCCGAGAGTTTAAGGGGGAAACATAAACTTCGAGTCAGACGTAAAGCCTGGTATGAATAATAATCTACTATCTCAAATCATTTTGATATCTATTGAGACCACGCCACTTAGAGAAACGGGTTTTCCCCTCATTAGTATCTTATTCAAAACTTTATAAAACCATATACTGTGCTCCTGCATCTACAATGGTTACAGTTCAAAATATTATGATGATATGAAAAACAAGTAAATCAATTCTGGATTACCCATCCCCATTCATTTTGACTATCCGTCTCAGTTATAGTTTCTAGGGTTACCATTAACCTATTAGTTTTCATGGGCTGACTGATAACCTGTTTAATGTTTATGGACTCCCTATCCTATTTCATAGTTTTCATGAGATCACTAAGTACCTATTGACCCCTACCAATAACATCATTGTTTCATGGGTTCTCCCTGAACCTATTGGTATCTCCAATAACTTCCCTCTTATCCTAGTTTTCATGGGCTGACTAGGAACCTATTGACCACTGTGAATAACTTAATCCGAATATAGTTTTCATGGGTTCACTACAAACCTATTGGCCCCTGCCAATAACTCAATCTAATCATAGTTTTTATGGGTTTACTATGAACCTATTGGGCACTGCCAATAACTTTTCCTAAACATAGTTTTCATGGGTTTACTATGAACCTGTCTATCTGACAACTTCAATATTTAAGCATCCTACATTCTGGTCTATATGACCTCCTGGATCCAATTCTACTCATTCAGGAGTTAATTATATTCACTACTGGGTCAACCTAGCTAGTTATTTTGCCCTTTCTCCCCAAAATACAGTTATGGGTCCATTACAATGTGAATATATATATATATATATGTGTGTGTGTGTGTGTGTATGAAGAAGTAAACATAAAACATAATAATACTAACACCTGTGGTTTAATATCCTTGAAATCATTTTATATAAAACTTGGTTAATCCCTTTAACCTATTAATCAAGGAAACTTCTTCAAAACTCCATACTTAAAATCATTTGAAAACTCTTTTATTATGCCATGGTTTTCCTTTAAAATGAGATTGGGTTATTTGTTTTGAAAACTAAGGCTTTCGAAACCTTTAATCATTACTTTCGAAACCATTGGAAAACTTCCTTTCGAAAGCATTAAAATCTTCTTCTCAAAACTCTAGGCACCTGCCTTTCAAAACACTTTAAAACCTTTCTTTCGAAACCTTCGAATGTATTAAAGTATTACTATTCAACCATAGAACCTTAGCTTCAAAGCCATTTGAAAATACCCTTTTCCAAACCATTGGGTTATTCCTTAAATATCTTTTAGTTCAAAGTGAACATAAATGAAAGTATCCCTTTTGAAACCAATATTTATCATATAAAAGTGTTTGAGGAAAAAATTGATGGTGTCGAAACCATCCTTTCGAACGCATAAACCATATAAGTAAAACGTTTGAAGGTTAGCTTCGAACCCCTTTCGAAACCATTATCTTCTAAACCATTAACCCCTTTCGAAAGCTTTAGGAAGTGGCTCATATTTACAAAACAAAGGCTACCTTTCGAAAGCATTGATATCTTCAATTCCTTCAAAAGGCATAAGGTCGGCAGATGTGTTTCGGCTAGGTCGAAACTACCGCTTTTGAAACCATTAGTTTGGATACTAAGTAACTCATTCGAAAGCTATACTTAAAACAATAAGGCGGCAACCCTCTTTCGAAAGCTATTCAAAAGACCCATTCGAAAGCATTTACTTTGACACCTTTGAAAGCATTTAGTAAAACGAGCAGGCACATTTCTTTAGAAAATAGAACAAAGGTTTCGTTCCCATTGAAGCTAGATTTCGACACCATGCCTTTCGCCTTTCTCCAATCCACTACGTACCAATGTTGATACCATGAGTATTAGTTTCGGCTTTGTGGGTTTCGACCTGGTAGGTTTCGACTTGATTGAGGGCGGAAGTTATGAGTCGAAAGGTGCTTCTAAAAGAGGCGGAACCCACTTTTCTAGATAAAAACTGATTTAATGCCGATTAAAGCAAATACTTTCTAACTAACCTATCTACTTGTAAACATGTGATTGGTTGCCTCAACTTTTCAAATTCTTTAAAAAATAACTGTCGCATAATTTCAGATCTAAACCAAGATTAATTTAACAAATAAGCCAGTCCATTAAGCAAAACAATTAAATCATTTAGGTCCTCCTTTCAAAATAATTTAATTATCATAGTAAATCACTTAGGAAAAATCTCCAAAAATAATATAAATTCACTTTTAATATGTTATCTAACATATCTGAATTTCAAACCCAAATTCTCAATATAATTTCCGAGATAAATTCCTAAACCAATTAACCATAAATTCTTTTGAAAATTCATAATAACTTTTCCATAACTTGAAAAATTATGAAAATTAAAACCCAACTCCAAAATCATGTTTTAGATAACATATAAATTCCTCATGGCATACGAAAATCATTATAATCGGTTTTACCCTTAAAACCGTATAAAATAATTTTTAAACAATTTTTGTTTAAATCAAACATGTTGTAATCCAAGCATATCATCATCCAAATCATCATTAAAATTGATTTAATCTTAAATCCAAAAACAAATGATCATAAAAACAAAATAGAGATGATATAAATTATTATTTACCTTGATTAGGATAAGGAGATTGAATTGAGATTAATTTCCCCTAGCTTGAATCCTAAGCTTTAATTGAATTTTCTTCTTCTTCTTTTCTCCTAGTAATGGCCAGCTCCCTTCTTTTCTTAAGCTTGTTTTTATTTTTTCAAAATGAACATGAATGGTTAAGGCACGAGAATATAAGGGTGATGGAAATATGGTGCGACAATTACCCTAATACCCTTGTGTTAGTTAATTAACATGTATAACCATTTGTAGCCTATTTATTTAATTAAGCTCGGTCTCTAGGTTTATTTTAAAATTTCAATCTTCTTATCTCTCTAACATTTACATTATTTTATTTAATTTATCTAATTAAATCTCCTGAATAATGTTATTAAAAATTAGGGGTGTTACAGGCTCCTCTCCTTAAAGAATTTCATCCTCGAAATTCAGTAAGGACTAAATACTAAACATAACAATCATCTGTAACCACTCCTAACAACCGTACTAGC
Organism: Allium fistulosum; assembly: GCA_030737815.1. NCBI lineage: Eukaryota > Viridiplantae > Streptophyta > Magnoliopsida > Asparagales > Amaryllidaceae > Allium > Allium fistulosum. The sequence goes on from CM060904.1 coordinate 1,085,537,272, forward strand.
CTACCTGACTAGCAACTATTTATATAAAGCTAATATAGACATACCCTCAAAGTAGATCAGGATAAGTATCTCTAATTTTGTCTTCCGTCTCCTAAGTACAGTCCTTCTCATTGTCGCTCCACTGAACTTTCATCAACTTGACTGTCTTGTTCCTCAACCTTTTCTCATCTCTCGCTACAACTCGAACTGGTTGTCTAACAAAAGTCAAATTAGGATCTACTATCAAATCTTCCAACCCTGTTGGAGGAACAGTACTCTCTGGATCATGCACATACTTGCAAAGATGAGACACATGAAATACATTACCTGTCATATTGCTCGACAACTCTACTCTATATGCGAGCTTTTCAGTCCTCTTTATAATCTGGAACGGACCAACATATCTCGGTGCTAGCTTCCTTGACTTTCCAAATCGTACCACACCCTTCATCGGTGATACTTCAATGAAAACCTTATCTCCAACTGAGAATTCTAGGTCTTTACGCCTCTTATCTGCGTAACTTTTCTGTCTGGACTTAGCTTCCTTCATCCTTTCTCGGATTAACTCAATCTTTTCTGTCGCCTCTCTAACTAGACTGGACTTAAGACCAATCTGTCTCCAATCTCCAACCAACATGCTGGCGATTTGCATGGCCTTCCATACAAAGCTTCAAAAGGTGCCAGTCCTATACTAGTCTGATAACTATTATTATAGGAAAACTCAACTAAATGTAGGTGATCTTCCCAAGATCCACCAAAGTCCAATACACAAGCTCTAAATAAATCCTCGAGTACCTTATTGACTCTCTTTGTCTTCCCATCCATCTGAGGGTGATATGCAGTACTCATCTTGAGCTCAGTGCCTAACACATCCTGTAGACTCTTCCAGAATTCGCTAGTAAACAAAGCATTTCTGTCGCTGACTATACTACTAGGAATCCCATGTAGTCTAACTATGTACTTCATGAACAACTTAGCTAAAATAGGTGCCATCCTGGTTGACTTAACTGGAATGAAATTGGCACTCTTGGGCAACCGATCCACTATAACCCATATACTTTCATTTCCCCTATTTTACCTAAGTAACCCGTCTATAAAATCCATGGATATCGAATCCCATTTCCAAACTGGAATCTCTAAAGGTTGAAGCAATCCACTCGGCTTATGATGTTCGGCTTTCACTTGTTGACAGTCTGCACACTGCCTAATCCACAAGCCAACATCACTCTTCATACCTTCCCAATTGAAACTCCTCTTTATATATTGATACATCTTGGTCCCTCCAGGATGAATCGTAAACTTGGATCGATGACATTCCCCAAGGACTTCTTTCCTCAAGTTCTCAGCATCTGGAACACATAATCGCCCCTTCTTTCTCAACCATCCTCTCTGGTCAAGACAAAAATCTTTCAAATCATCGATCTCAGTTCCAACCTCAAGCCTTCTAATCTTCTCGGCTAATAATGGATCCTCCTTATGCTTAGAAATAATTCTCTAGATCAACACTGGTCGAACTTCTAAACAGGAGAACATGGCAGTACTCTGACTAGAACTAGCAGTCGATCTTAACTGCACACCACAACTGGCCACAGCTTCTAGATCCTTCCATTTTTCCAACATAACCGACACCACATTCTGATGTCTTCTGCTAAGAGCATCCGCTACTTTATTACCTTTCCATGGTGTATACTCTATACCAAAATCATAAGCTGCTAAAAACTCGAGCCACCGCTGCTGTCTTATATTCCACTCCTTCTGAGAGAATAAGTATCTTAAAGACTTATGATCTGTATATAGCTCAAATCTCTCCCCTAAGAGATGATGCCTTCAAATCTTCAATGCGAAGATCACCGCAGCCAACTCCAAATCATGAGTAGGATATCTCACTTCATGCGGTCTAAGCTGCCGTGAAGCGTAGGCAATCATTTTACCCTTCTGCATCAACACAGCTCCCAATCCAGTTCTACATGCATCAGTATACACCACTAACCCTTAGTTTCCATTTGGAACAACCACCACTAGTGCATTGGTTAACAAATTCTTTAACTTAAGGAATGCTTCCTCACATTTGTTGGACCAAACAAACTTCACCTCTTTTCTGGTTAGCTTAGTCAAAGGCGCTGCTATTCGTGAGAAATCCTTAATAAATCTCCGGCAATAGCCAGCTAGTCCAAGGAAACTTCTAATCTAGTCACTATCTTTGGTCTCTTCTAATTATTAACAACTTCGATCTTATCTGGACCGATTGAGAACCCTTTCTCTAAAACCACGTGACCAAGAAACTTAACCTCTTTCTTCCAAAAATGACACTTGGAAAACTTCGCCTTTAGCTGATTCTGCCTCAGCATCTCAAGCATGACTCTAAGATGATCTTCATGTTATCTTTCATCCTTAGAGTATACCGAAATGTCATATATAAACACCATTTTAAGTATACCAAAATGGGCAAATCATATACTTCTTAGTTTAATTCTACATATATCGTTTTACTTCCATTTCCTGTTGTATTAGGTTTATTGGGTTTATAATACTCTCGCCTCTATGCGTGAATCGTACCCATCTACTCCTTGGTAGATCAAAACATAATAACTAATATATATGTAGCTATATGCCCAATGACCGTATTGGTCCTAGGTACTACCCTTAGTACCTTTCGTATCCTCCTCGAAAAGGACTCCATCGTCTCGTTGCTATGGCGTTCTGTGACTACATCTGTAAAGGGCTGCCTCGTAAGGCCTATAATACAGATGTTCCATCGTTTACTATGAAAACGTAAAACTATGTCCGCACTAGCCTATACTAGTGCTCAGACATCCACAATGTACCACCCAGTGCATAACTTGAGGACTATACGTAATCGTTCTATCTACTCCCTAAATCCCGCTTAACAAGATCTACCTTGTACGGAACTCAGTCAGGGATTTTCTAAGTCTGTAAAGGACTGCCTTGTTAGGCCTATAATATAGATGTTCTACATGGTCTATCTCTTTTCTTATTGTGGCTATAGCCCAACGCAGCCACCCCTCAACTAATTGAAAGACCTCTAATGTAACAACCCTGTATTTTGTAATTATTTTAAATTGAATTTCCTGATTTAAAAACTTTATTTTATTTATTAAAATGGATAAATTTTGTTATTTTAAATATAAATTTTTATTTTTATGTGAATTATAATTCCAAACATGAATAAATAGAGTATTTTCCAGAAATGTGAATTTTTTTCAATGTGGTCAAACTTTGACTTCTAATTTAAAAATTTAAAAGTTTGAATTTTTAAATTTTATCTTTTATTATGAAAGTAAATAAAATTTTAAGTATACTGCTTTTCGTTTCGTTGAAATCTGATTAATATTGTGAAAGTTATGCTTTTTACACTATTGTATGTAAATTGTTTTATTTAACAAAATTGTTTATTTTAATTTATATAAATAATATTTTGTCTGTCATGTCATGTTCTAATTTATGTCTTCATGTGTAACATGACATGTTATATATATATATATTTTATTTTATTTAACTTGTACATGACATGTAGCCTTGGAAAAACAAGAGTCTTTTGGTTAGTTGTATTCTATTTACAATTTTTAATTCTAGTTTCAATTAAATAAAGTATTTTCTTTATTGATTTTCTATTTTCCCTAAGACTATTTATTTATTTTCATTTCTAATTTATTTTGTTTTGGACTTTGAATTTAATTATGTGAATTTGTTGAGTTAAAATTTTCCTAAGTTAATTGTATTTTGTTTGCAATTTTTAAAGCTAGTTTCAATATAATAAGCTATTTTCTTTATTTATTTTCCTATTTTTCCTAAAAAAATTATTTATTTTTCTTTTTCACTTTATTTTAGTTTGTTTTATGTTATTTACTGAGTTTTTATTTTATTTATTTTGTATATAAAAGATAGTGGAAATTTGAAGAGACTTAAGCTTTAAAACAATGACTTTTCACTTGCTTGACCCCTCATTTCTTTGGCCGTTCCTTTCTAATTGATAGCCGTGAGTTTCTTATTGCAATTTCATGTGAAAAGTATATCATTTCATCACAATTTTCGGCTATCATCTCTGAGAAAAACATTGGTAATGGCTTCCTCTTTACTTTCTACTTTTTCTCTTCATTTTCCATTGAATTTTGCCTTGTTTTACCTTGACTTCATCATATGTTGCTCGACCCTAGACCTCACCATCTCCTCCTCCGACCGCCACCACTTCTTTCCCACCTAATCCACGGCCAAACCATCCCCCTCCTCTGACCTGAAAGTGCCATGATCATCCCTTGCACAAAACTCCACAAAAACAATGCAAAACTCCACAATACTTGCCTATCCGAGCCTATATGCAACCTCCCCTTCATTTGCAAGCCACGGCCACCCATTAGCCACCACCACCAGCACTAGTACACCACCTGAACACCAACTTAACCCCTGACCAGACCTGCACTTGCCTTGGCCAAGCCCAATTGTGCTTGTGGCCGAGCCAAAAAGTTGAACCAAACCACCCCTTTTGCTTTGCCTCTTGACATTCTATGTTTATAACCCCAAAACCCTTCCTCTTCTCGACCTAACCTTGTTATTTTCAGTCCTAACCTGATCCACTTCCACTTTAAAACATGTCATGGCTGAGCCTAAACCATGTGGGGCCGAGCATACTTTGAGTTAGGGTCAAGCAAAGATGGTTAAAAAGCTTGGTTATGTCTCTTGTTTAATTCTATTTCCTTATTTGTTTCAATATAGATTTTGGTATTGAATATATATTTATATATGGTCTTGTTTTATTGTTATATACAAGATTTACATCTTGGCTCTCTCCCCAATTGAACCAAATCGTGCTATCGTGCTTTCCGGATTCTCTTTTGTGTGTGTTGTTTGCGAACTCCAGCTTTAAAGAGGTGAGTAATTCACACATGACATATATGCCTATATAATTGTGAAGTGACACCAAGTGAATGTGTAGAAACTTTTATATTATGTTATACCTGCCTGTGATATCATTTATATGATGTTAAAACCTGTTATTAACTTATCACATCATCTATTATATTTTATTTTATTATACTGTTTTTTTATTTCTGTTAATCACACCGCAAGTTCCCTGTAGAATAGAATCGCTATGGGTTGAAATGATACAAACCCGAACGGACTTTAGAATAGGGAAAAATCGTTATGGGCTGAAATAATAGGCATGAGCGATTTTTATTTATTGTTATTAACTTGGGATTGCGGGTTTGAAATGATAAAACCCGGATTTTTGTTTTGTAAATTACGGGTTGAAATGATATATTATCCGTATCACTTGTCTTAGGTTAGAAAATAATATGCAGACCCGTGGTTATTTTATATATTTCTCTGGATATTTTAAGTATTTCAAAAATGTAAATTATGACATTTTGATTAAATTTGAATTTAAAATGATTTATTAAAGTGTTATTGATTTTTCTATGAATATAAAATGTTAAACAAATGGATGCTTAAAATGGTAATTTGGAATTTTAACTTGACTTGGAATTGTGAGATTTGGTTTTAAAAAAAATGGAAGTTTAAGTAAAAGAAAATAAAATGGAAATTAAGTTTTATTTGGGAAATGATAAATTTAAATTAAAGTGTTAAGTGAATGTAAAGAATAGGAGAATTGTACACTTGAATTTAACAAGTGAAGTAATGAAAATTTTGATATTTATTTGTGGAATTTACTTTATAGAAATCATAAGTTAAAGGGTATTTAAATGACCATTTTTAAAGTGGAAAAATATGATTTTTATATAATTAAAATGGTTTAAATTGAAGTTTAATTGTTTCTGAAATTTTAGTGTAAATCTGGAAATTTAATTAGTAGCACTTCAGAAATGCTATCGTTTCTGAATAATAATTAAAATCTGAACTAAAGTGAATCTGTAGCACTTTGTTAGTGCTGTAGTTTCAGAAGTGAACTAAAAGGTTAAAATCTAATTAAGGACTATCACAGCACTTTGCAAGTGCTGTCTTTGCTGAATTGAACTAAAATCTTTAAATTGAACTCTGAACTATTACAGCAGTTTTGTAAATGCTGTCTTTTCTGAATTGAACTATTTTTCAACTAAAACTAAACTATTACAGCAGTTTATAAATGCTGTCTTTGCTGAATTAAGTTGTTTTCAAATATAACTTACCGTAGCACTTTCTAAATGCCGTGAAAGCTGGAATTTTAATGTATTTAAGTGAATAAATGAGTTCAGAAAAGGTTAAAATTTTGGAAATTTAATATTTGATTTGAAGGTATAATGACTTCACTTTTAATGATTTAAATGAATGATTTTAATTCAGAATTATAAACCATTTTTTTTAATATAACCACGGGTACACTTATCTGTATGCTATTTTATTTCCTTGTGATTTATTTGGATGCACACCTTAAATTTGAGAGTGTGGCTAGAGATGAGCGATTACTGCAGCTCTGCGCTACCCTAGTCACATTAACGCTGTTGTTTGTATTGTTTACTTTGTTATGGATATTTCTATGATAGTGTTTATTACTACTTAATTGATGGTTTGACTGATCCTTAAAGGATGAGCGGTCCCAAGCATCCTTTAAGTTATTGTGCATTTATATTACAGTTCACTTGAGTTGGTTTACATTGTATAAGTATGTATGTCCTGACTCGAGTGTTTTGTGTTTTACTTTACGCTCAGGTCAGCCTGAGAATCACAGCTTTGGATTCATCTTCTAGAGCTAGAGTTTTGTTGGAGCTTATTTGTCTATCTATTCGTCTACTTCTTCCAGTTAGTTCCTATTCTGTATTTGTCTCTGTATTATTGATTTATGTATACTGACTTCTACTGTATCTATTTTACTATGAGAATTTTGTATATATTTTGAGAGTTTGTATATAGTAGCTTCATGAACTACTATGGTATTTTATTTCCGCTGCGAGTTATTCTGATATTCCGTGTCTATGATTTTGTGAATGATTTTATTTGCTCCAAATTTTATTACAATCTGTTATTTTGAATTATTCAAGTCCGACATGTGTGGATTATTGTCGATTTGAATGGTCCAAAATAGTGGGTCGTTACATTTGGTATCAGAGCTTTGGTTTTAGGCAAACCTTAGCCTGCGGAGCAAAAAGTCATTAGAGATAGGGTAGAAATACCCTAGAATGAGTGAAATCAATCTCAGAATCATTTCTTTGTGAGAGAACGTATTTTCGAAGTATAAAATGATTTTCAAATGATTTTAAAGAATTTTCAAAGATTATTTTGATATAAATTTTCTTGCTTTGAAAGTAAATTTTTTCTAAACTTCATTCCTTTTGTATCCACCTTGTTAGTAATTTCTTTGATTAGGATCCTCTTAAATTTTTAACTTCTAGCTTGTTTGATCTAGATTCATTGTTGATAGGAATCTACTTTGGGTATGGAAAATTCAGTAGTATGTTAGGCTGCTTTAAGTGAACTGTATTGCATCTTTTGCTTAGCTGAAGTTGTCAAACTAAAGATATTTATGCTCCTGTTTTTCGTATGATATGAATTTGAGTCTTTTCCAAATTATGAATGGGAATTCTTTCGTATTGATATAGGTTATATATATCTCTAATCTTGTTTGGGATTCTTATCGATTAGGATTCCTTTGAACTTTGGAATGATCCTACTTGTTCTAAAATCCATTCCTGTCTTCCATATTTGTATTCTTTTGATTTTGGAGCATTGCATAACTCCACTTTGAATGACCTCTATAAAGATCAGTGATTCCACCAATCTTTGAATGATTTGTAAAGGGGTGAAACACCCTTATAATTGGCATTGATTCACCGGAGATTTCTGTATCCTCGGTTTACGATGTTTTCTATCTTCTACTACTTGGATTCTATCTCTGGCGACCGAATGTCGATTTGCCTTATATTTTCGCATCGATTATATTCCTAAAGTCACGGTTGACCCTGTTAAGGTCGCCCGCGACTTATATGAGCTTATCCATCGTCTATTTGGTAATTTAATATCTCATCTTCGTTTGAGCTTATCTTTGAATCAGAATTCTATTTGATTAGGGTACCTTTAAAATTTGAATCTCTGTTTTGTTTTGAAATCCATCCTTGAATCATCCATTGGAAAATTTGTGGTTGATTGTCTTTTGAAAATTGTGTATTCATCGTAGTTGTTATTTTGATAAGGATGACCATATTTTTATAGAAAGGTGAAATGTTTTCGATAAGGATTATATACCTTTTAAAAATGAGAATTTGAAGTTTCGAAAAAATTTGAAATTGTGAAAATTTTATAAGGAATGGTTTCATATAAAATGATTTATAACTGAAGGTTTTGAATCTGAATTTGAGTGATTGGACTCCGGTATTTGTGAAACTGGTTTTAAGATTTGAAATAAAATTAATACGATTTGAAAGTATTTTCCGAATAAGAAATGTTTCAAATGATTTTAATGAGTTTCAAATGATTTCGAAGAAATTTCAAAAGAAGTTTTCGAGAAAATAGAAGTCCATAACCCACTTATGTCGTTGGAAAATAATTTCGGTGATGAATGCATGCATCATCGACCGTGATTTTCGAGTTTCTGAGTGGGGGAGAGGCCACTTCGGTAGCTTTGCTACGCGATTGATTTGTGAAACCAATTTTTGATTTCAAATTCCGAAGTGTGATGTGATATTCGAAAGATATATGTATATATATTTGAACAATTTGAAATGAGCCGGTGTTCAGTTCTTGAGTTTTGGATTTGATTTGATATAACCTTATCTTTTGGAATTGATTTATCGATTTGTTGGTGATTTCCAACTCTTGGATTGAAATATGATTTCTTCGACTATTTTGAAGGTTCGAGCACTTCCAAATCAAGGTTAACTTTTCAAAACTAAGTAATTTTGAAAAGTATAAAGTATATAAGTTTGGTATGTATGTTTAAAGTATGTAGTAATGATTTAAATAAGTTGAAACTATTTTGTTAAGTAAATGAATAAGGCTATTTTGAATTTTTTTTCTAATATGAAAATTAGATTTGAAATGTTTAAAAAAAAAATGGTCTTCAATATATTTTGAATAAAATTTAGTTTAAATGTTTTAACTTAGTAACATCTTTATGAAATTATATATTTAACAAGTTGGAATAGATACGTAAGTTGTACGTATGCTGTTTTATTCGCATAATTAATTTGATCCTGGTTTGAGTACACAAGTTTGAGGTGAATTACACCATTTCGTGTTAGGATTTTTCATTCGATTCTTGACGGCGAATATTTGATATGGATTTTGGGCTTGATTCTAGAATTCTCTATCATGGTATATGGCTATGCAAGGAGACTGATGGTTTCTAGTCAAGAAACCATATCGAAATCTGCATTAGGGAAGTCGAATGGACAATACTAGTTCGAAAGCGAACTTGTGTGATCGAGCAAGCGATCGAATGTGATTTTGCGAAATGGTGACGTATGTACATCTTATGTTCTAATATCATTGATAAACTTGACACTGAAATTGGAAGTTGTTGGGTTGGATATCTTTGTAATTTAATTGGAAATTTTCTTTTATGAAAAACTACTATCAATTTAAAACCATTTTTCAAAACTATTTTTCTTTTATTCTTCTTAAACAAACTGTTTTATTCTATTTTACATACAAACTATTTTATATACAACTATTCTAAATTAAAAATCTTTTATAAAGCAAAGCTGTTCAATCCCATATGGCTCTTCATGCAGCGAAATTTATTTTTGAAAATTTTGATCCTTATATAAGATGGACTTTATGTAAGTATAAGATGATTTTGAAAACCATTGATTTTGGAAATGAATTAGTTGACTTAAATTATATTGATTTAGGAACTTGGATTATTTTCTAAATTTATTATTTTGGAAACTTTGAAATTGAAGATATTTGATTTGGAAGAAAAATTTGATGAAAGCATATATGATTTTGAAAATTTGTATTGATATTGAAACGAATTGAATTGAGAACCTTATTTAATACTTGATTTGGGAGTTATCGAACTTATATAAAATTGGTTTGTATAAGTATGATGTTGATTCGAAAACTATGGATTTGAAAAGGTACTCAATTTGAAAAGTGAAATCTTATATAATTGAAGTCTATATAAGTGTGATTTGATATACTTTTGATTTTGGAAAGGTATTTGATTTGAAAATAAAATCTTATATATAATGGACTTTATATAAGTATGATATTTGAAAGTGATTTGAAAAGGTACTATATGATACATATTTTCGAAGTAAAGATATGGAAAGTGCCTTCTGCTTGATATCTGCTTTGTGGCCACATTGTGGATTCATTCTATCGATATTTCTTTGATTTTTGGTTTTCCGGATATGATACTCGAGTTTCCATCGAATTCCACGGCGTTACCCATGGTCTTACGAGCGCGGCTGCATAGCGTAATTCGCAGGGGCTGCGAGAGCCTAGGGTACAGATGTTTCCTGGGAGATCCAAGCGTAACCATTGTGTATCTGCGATTTATTGGGTCGCTTGGTAGCGTAATCAGCAGGGGCTGCGAGAGCCTAGGGTACGGATGTTTCCTGGGGGATCCAGGCATAACCATTGTGTATCTGCAGTACTACCAGTCTTCAAGGCGTAATCGCAGGGTTGGGGGGCGACCTATGAGTACGGATGTTTCCTGGGGGATCCAGGTGTAACCATTGTGTATCCGCGATCCATGATCAACATGTTTTTTTTTTGGATTGTACTTTCTATATCTGTTTTTAAAAGTTTTCCAGTATTTTCACTGGGTGTTGAAACAAGTTACTAAGTACCTAGGGAATTCTAGCTTTGCGCCTGATCAACGCACTGCCAGAGTGTGCAGGAACGAGGATAAACTTGTTAAGACATCAAGTTATAAAAGTATTTTGACAAAGTATTATATAAAGGATATTTTGATGAGTTATTTTCCTTTCTAAAAGATTTTAAAGTGTTTTAAATATTGTTTACCTCTTTAACCAACAATTTTAATTAATGGTTCATCCTTGTCTTTCGACCTATTTTCCCTCATAGCTATTCCTACCCTCCTATTTTCCCTTCTAGCTATTCCTATTCTCCTGTCTTCTTCCTTTTCGGGGACAAAAAGTTTTGAGTGGGGGAGAGTGTAACAACCCTGTATTTTGTAATTATTTTAAATTGAATTTCCTGATTTAAAAACTTTATTTTATTTATTAAATTGGATAAATTTTGTTATTTTAAATATAAATTTTGATTTTTATGTGAATTATAATTCCAAACATGAATAAATAGAGTATTTTCGAGAAATGTGAATTTTTGTCAATGTGGTCAAACTTTGACTTCTAATTTAAAAATTTAAAAGTTTGAATTTTTGAATTTTATCTTTTATTATGAAATTAAATAAAATTTCAAGTATACCGCTTTTCGTTTCGTTGAAATCTGATTAATATTGTGAAAGTTATGCTTTTTACACTATTGTATGTAAATTGTTTTATTTAACAAAATTGTTTATTTTAATTTATATAAATAATATTTTGTCTGTCATGTCATGTTCTAATTTATGTTTTCATGTGTAACATGACATGTTATATATATATATATTATTTTATTTAACTTGTACATGACATGTAGCCTTGGAAAAACAAAAGTCTTTTGGTTAGTTGTATTCTATTTACAGTTTTTAATTCTAGTTTCAATTAAATAAAGTATTTTCTTAATTTATTTTCTATTTTCCCTAAGACTATTTATTTATTTTCATTTCTACTTTATTTTGTTTTGGACTTTGAATTTAATTATGTGAATTTGTTGAGTTATAATTTTCCTAAGTTAATTGTATTTTGTTTGCAATTTTTAAAGCTAGTTTCAATATAATAAGCTATTTTCTTTATTTATTTTCCTATTTTTCCTAAAAAAATTTATTTATATTTTTCCTTTTCACTTTATTTTAGTTTGTTTTATGTTATTTACTGAGATTTTATTTTATTTATTTTGTATATAAAAGATAGTGGAAATTTGAAGAGACTTAAGCTTTAAAACAATGACTTTTCACTTGCTTGACCCCTCATTTCTTTGGCCGTTCCTTTCTAATTGATAGCCGTGAGTTTCTTATTGCAATTTCACGTGAAAAGTATCTCATTTCATCACAATTTTTGGCTATCATCTCTGAGAAAAACATTGGTAATGGCTTCCTCTTTTCTTTCTACTTTTTCTTTTCATTTTCCATTGAATTTTGCCTTGTTTTACCTTGACTTCATCATATGTTGCTCGGCCCTAGACCTCACCATCTCCTCCTCCGACCACCACCACTTCTTTCCCACCTAATCCACGGCCAAACCATCCCCCTCCTCTGACCTGAAAGTGCAATGATCATCCCTTGCACAAAACTCCACAAAAACAATGCAAAACTCCACAATACTTGCCTATCCGAGCCTATATGCAACCTCCCCTTCATTTGCAAGCCACGGCCACCCCTTAACCACCACCATCAGCACTAGTACACCATCTGAGCACCAACCTAACCCCTGACCAGACCCGCACTTGCCTTGGCCGAGCCCAATTGTGCTTGTGGCCGAGCCAAAAAGTTGAACCAAACCACCCCTTTTGCTTTGCCTCTTGACATTCTATGTTTATAACCCCAAAACCCTTCCTCTTCTCGACCTAACCTTGTTATTTTCAGTCCTAACCTGATCCATTTCCACTTTAAAACATGTCATGGCTGAGCCTAAACCATGTGGGGCCGAGCATACTTTGAGTTAGGGTCAAGCAAAGATGGTTAAAAAGCTTGGTTATGTCTCTTGTTTAATTCTATTTCCTTATTTGTTTCAATATAGATTTTGGTATTGAATATATATTTATATATGGTCTTGTTTTATTGTTATATACAAGATTTACATCTTGGCTCTCTCCCCAATTGAACCAAATCGTGCTATCGTGCTTTCCGGATTCTCTTTTGTGTGTGTTGTTTGCGAACTCCAGCTTTAAAGAGGTGAGTAATTCACACATGACATATATGCCTATATAATTGTGAAGTGACACCAAGTGAATGTGTAGAAACTTTTATATTATGTTATACCTGCCTGTGATATCATTTATATGATGTTAAACCGTGTTATTAACTTGTCACATCATCTGTTATATTTTATTTTATTATACAGTTTATTTATTTCTGTTAATCACACCGCAAGTTCCCTGTAGAATAGAATCGCTATGGGTTGAAATGATACATACCCGAACGGACTTTAGAATAGGGAAAAATCGTTATGGGCTGAAATGATAGGCCTGAGCGATTTTTATTTATTGTTATCAACTTGGGATTACGGGTTAGAAATGATAAAACCCGGATTTTTGTTTTGTAAATTACGGGTTGAAATGATATATTATCCGTATCACTTGTCTTAGGTTAGAAAATAATATGCAGACCCGTGGTTATTTTATATATTTCTCTGGATATTTTAAGTATTTCAAAAATGTAAATTATGACATTTTAATTAAATTTGAATTTAAATGATTTATTAAAGTGTTATTGATTTTTCTATGAATATAAAATGTTAAACAAATGGATGCTTAAAATGGTAATTTGGAATTTTAACTTGACTTGGAATTGTGAGATTTGGTTTTAAAAAAATGGAAGTTTAAGTAAAAGAAAATAAAATGGAAATTAAGTTTTATTTGTGAAATGATAAATTTAAATTAAAGTGTTAAGTGAATGTAAAGAATAGGAGAATTGTACACTTGAATTTAATAAGTGAAGTAATGAAAAATTTGATATTTATTTGTGGAATTTACTTTATAGAAATCATAAGTTAAAGGGTATTTAAATGACCATTTTTAAAGTGGAAAAATATGATTTTTATATAATTAAAATGGTTTAAATTTAAGTTTAATTGTTTCTAAAATTTTAGTGTTAATCTGGAAATTTAATTAGTAGTACTTCAGAAATGCTATCGTTTCTGAATAATAACTAAAATCTGAACTAAAGTGAATATGTAGCACTTTGTAAGTGCTGTAGTTTCAGAAGTGAACTAAAAGGCTAAAATCTAACTAAGGAGTATCACAGCACTTTGCAAGTGCTGTCTTTGCTAAATTGAACTAAAATCTTTAAATTGAACTCTGAACTATTACAGCAGTTTTCCAAATGCTGTCTTTTTTGAATTGAACTATTTTTCCACTAAAACTGAACTATTACAACAGTTTATAAATGTTGTCTTTGCTGAATTAAGTTGTTTTCAAATACAACTTACCGCAGCACTTTCTAAATGCCGTGAAAGCTGGAATTTTAATGTATTTAAGTGAATAAATGAGTTCAGAAAAGGTTAAAATTTTGGAAATTTAATATTTGATTTGAAGGTATAATGACTTCACTTTTAATGATTTAAATGAATGATTTTAATTCGGAATTATAAACCATTTTTTTGAATCTATAACCACGGGTACACTTATCTGTATGCTATTTTATTTCCTTGTGATTTATTTGGATGCACACCATAAATTTGAGAGTGTGGCTAGAGGTGAGCGATTACTGCAGCTCTACGCTACCCTAGTCACATTAACACTGTTGTTTGCATTATTTACTTTATTATGGATATTTCTATGATAGTGTTTATTACTACTTAATTGATGGTTTGACTGATCCTTAAAAGGATGGGCGGTCCCAAGCATCCTTTAAGTTATTGTGCATTTATATTACAGTTCACTTGAGTTGGTTTACATTGTATAAGTATGTATGTCCTGACTCGAATGTTTTGTGTTTTACTTTACGCTCGGGTCGGCCTGAGAATCACAGCTTTGGATTCAACTTCTAGAGTTAGAGTTTTGTTGGAGCTTATCTGTCTATCTATTCGTCTACTTCTTCCAGTTAGTTCCTATTCTGTATTTGTCTCTGTATTATTGATTTATGTATCCTGACTTCTACTGTATCTATTTTACTATGAGAATTTTGTATATATTTTGAGAGTTTGTATATAGTAGCTTCATGAACTACTATGGTATTTTATTTCCACTGCGAGTTATTCTGATATTCTGTGTCTGTGATTTTGTGAATGATTTTATTTGCTCCAACTTTTATTACAATCTATTATTTTGAATTATTCAAGTCCAAAATGTGTGGATTATTATCGATTTGAATGGTCCAAAATAGTGGGTAGTTACATCTAAAGAGCTAAGTGGTTGTGCCCTACTGCAAACAATCTAAACATCCAATTGGCTGCGCCCCTCATCCAATGTCTCGATAGTGAAAGAATCATTGGCCTTTCGGTTTAACTCTAGTCTTTCCCGAACTCGCTTCTTGGTTTGATGCTGCCCTGATATCTGCATGCGACTATTCTTTTGGGTCCTGCCCTCTAAAACCTACTCGCAAGTCAAGTACAGTGTCATACAAATATCCTACTTCAAACATCAACCCCTTTTGACTGCCTACAATGGTCTTGCCATGCAAAAACCAGTCAAGGCATACTCTTTTGATGGAACACCTACAGACCTGCCTCCGGGGGACTGCTCCGTTATGCCTACCCCAGAGGGCCATCCTAGAGTACCCTTACGTCCCTTTGAAGTCTCGTACACTCTAGCCCAGAATATCTAAGTTGGACGTGCTTCTTCTGTGCTGAAATCTGTGATGAACTGCTTCGTTAGGCTCTTCATCCTTTGGGCTGCTCCAAACGCATCTTACTCTTTTATCAGACCCTAAGTCTAATCTTTTATTTTGCATTTAGTTACTTTTCTTATTCCGTTGGCTACTTATTTACCCTAATTAGCATAATCTTGTCCCAGCCTCACCTAACTATTGTGAGACCTCTCGACTGAAAGAGAATGCTGTTGGTATGGGCCACTTCTATTATCTTGCTTATTAACTTAATCCAAGTTCTAAGTTTATTAAAATAAGCCTCTTCTGTTATTTCTGCTCTATTTGCTTATTAAAATAATCCTAGAGTAGCCTTACACTTTTCCCGTTACACCTAGGAAATGATTCCTATCTACTCTATATTTTAAAGTCCGGTTTAGTATTTATCATTTTACTTTAAAAATTAAACTTCTAAATTTTTGAAACATCAAATCCCAAAATTCTTGCCTTTGAAGATGTTATTTTGAATTTTCTGTTAAATTCAAAGGTACTTGGTTACTTAAAAATTTTATCTTTCCAAAAACATATCTCCGTTTCCACCAAACCATTTTTCTTTAAAACATGTCTTGCTTGTTCTTAAAACATTTTTCTTTTTTCTTGACTTCAAAAGAAATGTCCTCACATGTTTTCAAAATATCTTCTTTTCATAGATTTTCAAATTTACTAAAACTGGAGTAGATAAGAACAATTATTTTATCAAAAATCCCTTAACTTTCCTACTCTCCCAACTACTTATTCTTGGAGGAGTTTCTAACTTACTACACTTAATGGTTACCTTAATGTATTGGAATTACTTTCTCTTATGAGAAACAATTAACGCTACAACCTTCTATGAATCCTTTACGGGAGGATTTCATGTTTATGTGAAATTATAAGGAATTTATTTTATATTTTATCGAAATAGGCTATACAAAATATGGTGCTTTCCATACCTTGTACATCTCTTTCATGTATTCCTTATAACTTGCACAAAACATCTTTATTTGTGATTCATAGAAAATTATATCATTATTCATTTTATTCCAATAGATTAAAGTATGTTTACTCTATATTCACTTACCCAAGATATTTCCTACTAAATTCATTAATTTAACGTACATTATTTTTCAAATGAACTCATTTTCAAAACTGCTTTAATATTTTCATAACTTGAAAATATTATCATATATTTATTTAAATAATAAGTGTACATACAAACTACTTTAGAAATTATCTTCAAAACTCATTTGTGTCAAAACAGATGTTGCGTAAAACACCGTTACTACAACCCAAAATACTAATATATGGATTCAATTAAAATAAATATTAATAAACTCATCTGCTATGTAAAAACATTTCCTTTGGGAGTCACCTACTATAACAATAGTGTCATAGTCTATGTTTCCCTTATTTGTCATGAAAACATATATTACAACAATAAATGCTGTAACCTACATTTTCGATACTTAACACACTCTAGGTTTTTATATTTAAAATTTTATTTACCTACAAAGAAATTAGCGAGCTATACGCGTTCTATAATAATTCAAAAAGAATTTCACTTTTAACAAAATTTACATCACATAAAAACCAATTTAAATTTCATACCACTTATTTTTTCAAAAACCCAATATTTACTTCCTCAAATATATTAACAATTATATTTTACAACTTTTCAATTCCAAAAGTTTCACTTTATTAGGCTAGACATAAAGTGGATTTTCTTCTTACTAAAACCTCTTATTCCTTCCACAATAAAAACATTCTCCCTACTATCCCTAGGGAACTTCCACACTTCATATAACATATGGATACTAATCTTCTCTCAAAACACGGCTTATTTGTATGCTATAAATTGGTAATAACATAAGGCTCAACATACTTGGGTCATCCCCAAACCCAACTAGCAAACTATGCACAAATATACTTCTTAAAAACTTTCCATATGTTAAAATCTATAATTAGGGACTATTTGGATTTTAGTACATAATATATTTATATTTTCTTCAAAAATACAAATACGTTCACTCACTATCTACCCAGGAATCCTAAACCTAGGCTCTGATATCAAATGTCACAACCCGAATTCCAATGGGTCTGGATTTGTTGCAAAACTGTTAAAACCCAAGCCCACCGAAGCCTGAGTTGGGTATCTGGTATCCTACAAATAGGCAAAGACAAATATATCAGACCTCAAATAAATATCTCACAGCGGAACTGACTAAAATATAATAGTAAGTAAACACTCACCAATATAATAACGCTTTCTAAACAAGTGTCTCAAATCTGGAAAGTCTTTGCCATCTACCTAACCTGTAGGATGTTATAAGGAGGGGGTCAGAACTAAGGTTCCGGTGAATGGAAAAATCATATACTTCTAAGTTTAATTCTACATATACCGTTTTACTTCCATTTCCTGTTATATTATGTTTATTGGGTTTATAATACTCTCGCCTCTATGCGTGAATCGTACCCATCTACTCCCTAGTAGATCAAAACCTAATAACTAATATATACGTAGCTATATTCCCAATGACCGTATCGGTTCTAGGTACTACCCTTAGTACCTTCCGTATCCTCCTCGAAAAAGACTCCATCGTCTCGCTGCTATGGCGTTCTGTGACTACATCTGTAAAGGACGGCCTCGTAGGGCCTATAATATAGATGTTCCATCGTCTAATATGAAAACGTAAAACCGTGTCTGCACTAGCCTATACCAATGCTCGAACATCCATAATGTACCACCCAATGCGTACCTTGAGGAATATACGTAATCATTCTGTCTACTCCCTGAATCCCACTTAACAAGATCTACCTTGTATGAAACTCAGTCGGAGATTTTCTAAGTCTGTAAAGTGCCTTGTTAGGCCTGTAATACAGATGTTCTACTTGGTCTGTCTCTTTTCTTATTGTGGCTATGGCCCCACGCAGCCACCTCTCAACTAATCGAATGACCTCTAAAGAGCTAAGTGGCTGTGCCCTACTGCAAACAATCTAAACATCCAATTGGCTGCGCTCCTCATCCAATGTCTCGATAGTGAAAGAATCATTGGCCTTTTGGTTGAACTCTAGTCTTTCCCGAACTCGCTTCTTGGTTTGATGCTGGCTCGATATCCGCATGCGACTATCCTTTTGGGTCCTGCCCATTAAAACCTACTCGCAAGTCAAGTACGGTGTCATATGAACATCCTACTCCAAACATCAACCCCTTTTGACTATCTACAATGGTCCTGCCATGCAAAAAGCAGTCAAGGCATACTCTTTTGATGGAACACCTACATACACCTGCCTCCGGGGGACTGCTCCGTTATGCCTACCCCAAAGGGCCATCCTAGAGTACCCTCTCGTCCCATTGAAGTCTCGTACTTCCTCTAGCCTAAAATATCTAAGTTGCACGTGCTTCTTCAGTGCTAAAATCTGTGATGAACTGCTCCATTAGGCCCTTCATCCTTTGGGCTACTCCAAACACATCTTACTCTTTTATTTGCCCTAAGTCTAATCTTTTATTTTGCGTTTAGTTACTTTTCTTATTCTATTGGCTACTTATTTACCCTAATTAGCATAATCTTGTCTCATCCTCACCTAACTATTGTGAGACCATCAGTTCCTGACTGAAAGGGAATGCTGTTGGTATGGGCCACTTCTATTATCTTGCTCATTAACTTAATCCAAGATCTAAGTTTATTAAAATAAGCATCTTCTGTTATTTCTACTCTATTTGCTTATTAACTTAATTTAAGTCTTAAAATAAGCCTATCTGTTCTTTCTACTTAATTATAACCTATTTTATAATTTTACTTACAATTGTCACTACTATATTCTTTTATAATCTATATATTATTAATATAATTACAAGCGTCTTCCTTTTCTATTCTAGTCTGTCTTCTTTTAATATGATAGTGAATTCTCTTTAATTCTCTTATTTTATATGACAATCTTGGCTTGGGATTACGTCCGATTGTCACAAATTTACTTATCATAATAACTGCTTTGGTTTTATTCTATTATCTGTGCAGTAAATGCAAACCTAGATACATTTCTGTTAATTGCTTCTAGTCTTGTCTTAATTATTAACTTGATTTCTTCTTTACTTCCTTTAATTCTTTATTTTATTTTCTTATATTCTAGGAAGTAGTTCTATTCTATTTGGTTGGTTTCGAAAACTGTGCTAAAAATCCATTTCCATATTTTAATACTAAATGAAGCTATAAACAATAATTTGTAATTGTAAGATATTCCTTTTGTTATTTCTTTACTTTTTGGGTAGTGCAAATTACAGTAGTGTCTCTATTCTACACTAATTCCCTTTTTCTTTCCTTTATTCTTGCAATTACGTTTATCGTTATCTTTTAAATATTAAACTATGGATATGTATTCTCTTTTTTGAGTCAACCAACTAATCTATCACTTACGCCCCTATCAAGTTATTAAATTTTACCATTTAGTTTTTTTCCCCGGTTTAGCATAATTTAGTGCTAATTTCTATTTTTCTCCTTTTATTTCTGCTTTTCTTATTTACATCTAATTTATGTAAGTCTATTGTTCTTCTATTTTAGTCCGTATTTACGAATTCTTCTCTTTACTATTTTATTCGCATAAAAAAGAATAAAAAGAAGCTAACATTTACAGGCTAAATTTCAACTTTTAAGATAGATGTAAATAATTGTAATTTTTTTATTTTTAGGCTTATGCCTTTCTCTAACTGTCAAGCCTAATATTATTAATATTTAATTTGGTTACTATTTTCCATATAAATAATTACAAATAAGCTCTCTTATACAATTTACAGTCTCTGCATAACTAATTAACAGAATTAATTAATGAAATAAATACTGAATAAAATTATTTAATGGGAATCTAACGATAATATATCATAAATGTAAAAGATATATAATTAAATCCACTCACCCGTCGTCCTTAGCTTTGCTTGTGCTTAGCTTGGCTCCATGGTCTTCCTGGATCCCCTTCTAAGGTGTTTAATATTTTTATTGAGAAGATCTTCTCCCTAGAAATATTTTCTTTTTAGGGTTTAGCCTCAGGCAATGAACCCATTGGTAGAAAATCTGATTGTGAGAAAATAGCTAGGCCTAGAGTTCTATTTATAGTGGAGTTTGGGGATCTCAAACTGTTGGACTTTTGGATTAAATCTGGAGCCATCACGTCACAGTGTCGTTTGGAGCCATCAGATGAATTAACGTTTGGCTCGGATGGGATAAAAATCGATTTTATATGGATCGACTCGTACCTGGACGAAATTGCATCCAGGTAGCAACGCAGGTCGACCGTAGGGTCGACCTGTGCTTCCTTCGGGTCGACCTGGGGGTCAACATTGGGAGGTTCTAGGTCGACCTATGGGTCGATCCATATACGTTTTATATTTTTTCTTCTTCTCCATTTTCGATTATTTCCCGTTTTTCGTTTCTCTCGTAACTTCTTTGTATTGACTCGGATTTTGACAAGTTATATATGAAAATTGATCAGAAAATCACCACAGACACAATGGTATAATTTCGAGGCCATATTCTGACAATTCCAAAATGTTTGTTTTCACTGTTCATCATTATTAGATTATTCAATTATCGAAAAATGCGGGGGTTACATTCTCCCAACCTTTAGGAAATTTCATCCCTGAAATTCAATAAGGAATTATGTAATTCCTCTCATCAATCACATCCATTTTGTGTACATCTAATTTTAGACCATCTGTGCACTTGTGCAAAGTGTCATTCAACATGAGATATATGCATGAACATGAATTTCTAAGCGGTACCTCCTATATGAATGCTTTTCTTCTTTAATAATTTATTTAAAATATGATGCACACACCCTAAATATACTTGCAATTTCTATATGAATGCAATCTTTTGAAAACTCAAAACGTTTTTCATCCAATTTTCCCACACTCCTACTGAATAGGGGCGTGGTTCAACGAATTTTTCATCCAAATCCTACCACACAACTTTTAATTTTCGAATTTCAGAAAAAAAATCTAATTTCCAAATTCTATTTCTTATGTCAAAAATAAGGTAGAAAACGGAAAAACTTCACATTTCTCCGTTTTACTTTTGTGTACTCCTCCCTCCATACTGGAACTTATGCCGCTATCCTATAAAATCTCTATTTTCTTTCCCAAGCACGGTTTACATAAGAAAGACTTTTCTTTTCAAACTTTTTTCCAAGCTTAATTTATGGGAAAGATGTATTTTTCTTTTGCAATTCTCATTTATTTCTATTGATGTTTATGTTGCTTTCTTTAGATCTTACCGTTTTTCTTTTAGTTACCTTTTATCTACTTCTACTTTTCTTTTAATATAGCAACTAAACACAACTATCATCTAGGGCAAGGAGGTCTAGGACCATGTCCCCTTTGACATAGAAAGGTCCTACTCTAGGAATCCAAGTAACTTATATGCTCCTCATGCCGCCTATTACTTGTTACTAACTTACGCTATGTTACTCATGACGAATAAGATCTATTCATCTCTTATATTCCATGCTAAAAAAGGAATAACCAAGTCTCATTTACTTCAATGGATAATGGTTTCAATCTATGCAGTCTCTATCTAAAAAGGCAACTAAGCTTGGTGAAATTTTCTCTTTATCTTTCATTTTTCCCCCATCCTACTTTTCCCAACCATGTGTGTCTTACTGTCTTACAAATATCACTTCACTATTCTTATATAGTCTACACACATGAAACAACATTCCTAGGTTTTCACTAGTGTCCTATACACCTTACGAGAACTTTTATTATTACTACTAGGAGTAATTACTGCTATAGCCTTACCCTTTTCCCGTTACACCTAGGAAATGATTCCTATCTACACTATATTTAAAAGTCCGGTTTGGTTTGGTATTTATCATTTTAATTTAAAAATTAAAGCTTCTAGATTTTTGAAACATCAAATCCCAAAATTCTTGCCTTTGAAGATGTTATTTTGATTTTTCTGTTAAATTCAAAGGTACTTGGTTACTTAAAATTTTATCTTTCCAAAAACTTATCTACTTTTCCACCAAACCATTTTTCTTTAAAACATGTCTTCCTTGTTCTTAAAACATTTTTCTTTTTTCTTGACTTAAAAAAAAATGTCCTCATATGTTTTCAAAATATCTTCTTCTCATAGATTTTCAAATTTACTAAAACTGGAGTCGATAAGAACAATTATTTTATCAAAAATCCCTTAACTTTTCTACTTTCCCAATTACTTATCCTTGGAGGAGTTTCTAACTTACTACACTTAATGGTTTTATACCTTAATGTATTGGAATTACTTTCTCTTATGAGAAACCATTAACGCTAAAACCTTCTATGAATCCTTTATGGGAGGATTTCATGTTTATGTGAAACTATAAGGAATTTATTTTATATTTTATCGAAATAGGCTATACAAAATATGGTGCTTTCCATACCTTGTACATCTCTTTCACGTATTCCTTATAACTTGCACAAAACATCTTTATTTGTGATTCATAGAAAATTATATCATTATTCATTTTATTCCAATAGATTAAAGTATGTTTACTCTATATTCACTTACCCAAGATATTTCCTACTAAATTCATTAATTTAACGTACATTATTTTTCAAAAGAACTCATTTTCAAAACTACTTAAATATTTTCATAACTAGACAATATTCACATATACTTATTTAAATAATAAGTGTACATACAAACTACTTTAGAAATTATCTTCAACACATTTGGGTAAAAACAGATGTTGCGTAAAACACCATTACTACAACCCAAAATACTAATATATGGATTCAATTAAAATAAATATTAATAAATCTCATATGTTATGTAAAAACATTTCCTTTGGGAGTCACCTACTATAACAATAGTGTCATAGTCTATGTTTTCCTTATTTTTCACGAAAACATCTATTACAACAATAAATGGTGTAACCTACGTTTTCTATACTTAACACACTCTAGGTTTTTATATTTAAAATCTTTGTTTACCTACGAAGAAACTAGCGAGCTATACGCGGTCCATAATTCTTCAAAAAGAATTTCACTTTTAACAAAATTTACATCACATAAAAACCAATTTAAATTTCATACCACTTATTTTTTCAAAAACCCAATATTTACTTCTTCAAATATATTAACAATTATATTTTATAACTTTTCAATTCCAAAAGTTTCACTTTATTGGGCTAGACATAAAGTGGATTTTCTTCTTACTAAAACCTCTTATTCCTTCCAAAATAAAAACATTCTCCCTACTATCCCTAGGGAACTTTCACACTTCCTATAACATATGGATACCAATCTTCTCTCAAAACACGGCTTATTTGTACGCTATAAATTGGTAATAACATAAGGCTCAACATACTTGGGTCATCCCAAACCCAACTAGCAAACTATGCACAAATATACTTCTTAAAAACTTTCCATATGTTAAAATCCATAATTAGGGACTATTTGGATTTTAGTACATAATATATTTATATTTATTCAAAAATACAAATACGTTCACTCACTATCTACCTAGGAATCCTAAACCTAGGCTCTGATACCAAATGTAACAACCCGAATTCCAGTGGGTCTGGATTTTTCGCAAAAATGCTAAAACCCAAGCCCACCGAAACCCGAGTTGGTATTTGGTATCCTGCAAATAGGCAAAGACAAATATATCAGACCTCAAATAAATATCTCACATCGGAACTGACTAAAATATAATAGTAAGTAAATACTGACCAATATAATAACACTTTCTAAACAAGTGTCTCAAAGCTGGAAAGTCTCTGCCATCTACCTAACTGTAGGATGTTATAAAGAGGGGGTCAGAACTAAGGTTCTGGTGAATGGACAAATCATATACTTCTAAGTTTAATTCTACATATACTGTTTTACTTTCATTTCCTGTTATATTAGGTTTATCGGGTTTATAATTCTCTTGCCTCTATGCGTGAATCGTACCCATCTATTCCCTAGTAGATCAAAACCTAATAATTAATATATACGTAGCTATATACCCAATGACCGTATCGGTCCTAGGTACTACCCTTAGTACCTTCCGTATCCTCCTCGAAAAGGACTCCATCATCTCGCTACTATGGCGTTCTGTGACTACATCTATAAGGGAATGTCTCGTAAGGTCTACAATACAGATGTTCCGTCGTCTACTACGGAAACATAAAACTGTGCCCGCACTAGCCTATACCAATGCTCGAACATCCACAATGTACTACCCAGGCATACCTGGAGGACTATACATAATCGTTCTGTCTACTCCCTGAATCCCGCTTAACAAGATCTACCTTATACTGAACTCGGTCGGGGATTTTCTAAGTCTATAAAGGACTGCCTTGTTAGGCCTAAAAGAAAGATGTTCTACTTGGTCTGTCTCTTTTCTTGTCGTGGCTATCGCCCTATGCAGCCACCCCTCAACTAATAGAAAGACCTCTAAAGAGCTAAGTGGATGTGCCCTACTTCAAATAATATAAACATCCAATTGGTTGCGCTCCTCATCCAATGTCTCAATAGTGAAAGAATCACTGGCTTTTTGATTTAACTCTAGTCTTTTCCTAACTCGCTTCTTAGTTTGATGCTTGCCCGATATCCACATGCGACTATCCTTTTGGGTCCTGTCCACTAAAACCTACTCGCAAGTCAAGTACGGTGTCATACGAATATCCTACTCCAAATATCAACCCCTTTTGACTACCTACAATGGTCCTGCAATGCAAAAAGCAGTCAAGGCATACTCTCTTGATGGAACACCTATATACGTGCCTCCGGGGGACTGCTCTGTTATTCCTACACAGAGGGCCATCCTAGAGTACCCTCACGTCCCATTGAAGTCTTGTACTTCCTCTCGCCCAAACTATCTAAGTTGGATGTGCTTCTTTTGTGGTCAATTCTGTGATGAACTGCTTCGTTAGGCTCTTCATCCTTCCGGCTGCTCCAAACACATCTTACTCTTTTATTAGACCCTAAGTCTAATCTTTTATTTTGCGTTTAGTTACTTTTCTTATTCTGTTGGCTACTTATTTATCCTAATTAGCATAATCTGGTCCCAGCCTCACCTAACTATTGTGAGACCATCAGTTCCTGACTGAAAGGGAATGTTGTTGGTATGGGCCACTTCTATTATCTTGTTTATTAACTTAATCCAAGATCTAAGTTTATTAAAATAAGCTTATTCTGTTATTTCTGCTCTATTTGCTTATTAACTTAATTTAAGTCTTAAAATAAGCCTATTCTGTTCTTTCTACTTAATTATAACCTATTTTATAATTTTACTTGCAACTGTCACTACTATATTCTTTTAATCTATACTAGTGTAAATCGCACGTACGTGCATTTAATAGGTAGAAGTATTTACTATTTAATAAAAAAAAATTATAGATGGATGTGTATTAGAAGTGCAAAAGCTTTGGTAGTCGCGACACTTTTATTTCAAGTAAACTGACGGTGAAATTTTGTTGATGGGTGGTAGGTAAGGGAATGGTGATGGAGGTTGCAAACCGACGGTAAAATTCCATTATTGATGTAGGACGTTTTGGGAATTTCAAAAAGACACCGTATCAATCATATTTATTGAATTCTCTTTATTAATAGTAGATAATAATGTTAGAAAGTGAGAATACATTTTGAAACTGCAACATTATTTATTCTACGAAGGATTGGGTAAACTGTTGATAGTATAATGCATATAATATTGCAAATTATACTATTGCTCAATATATCAACATAAATTCTATAAATGTGACATATTTCATCACCCGCAACTCTACATGAAAATTAAAAATATTCCCATAATATTATTTTTCGATCGGAACATGATAAAACATCATTGCAACTTCAAAAAAAATAACTTATTCAATAATGGCATAAGTTTATAAACGATCAGGCAAAAAATACAAAAATAGTAGTTATAGAATAATATTCCAATAATATTCCACTCACGAAGCGATTACAAAGGTTCACAAAGCATGAAATGGACTATACAAACCATAGTACTCAAAATGCAAAAAGTTAAGACAATCGTGAAATTAAATGTTTAATGTCCGTTAGCCTTAGTGGAAACTATGGAAAGCTAACTTCAATTACCCTGGAAGAAAAAGGCTCATTGTTTTGAGATGAAGCCAATAATAATAATATTTATAACTGAACAACTGTAGCGTAACAATCCTAGTATGCAACAGCTAGAGTAACATATCAACAGAGCCAACTATAGTAAGAAGTACTTATAAACATAAGAGGCATGAGATTAAATAGAAAATGAAAGATAGCCATGTAAGGTGCAACAACATTTAATAAATTAAAATAGTAATTGTTTTAATTAGACCCACATCATCGAAAATGTATTAATTGTTAGTGTATATAATCTAAGAGATGAGGAATTTAGTTGTCCATTTGCGAATATCTCAAAATGTTGGGTTGATGAAAAAAAACTTATCACTGCTCAAATGCACTTTCAAAAAATATTTTAACATGGCTTGCCTCCGCTTTAACCACTTAATGCCGCTACTCCCGTGTATATAGACATGAGATAACATGAATTGATATAGAGATGGAAAGGGTAGTTTAGGTATTTCAAAAAGACACGAATGAATTCTATTCATGGAATTCTCATTATTAATAGTAAAGATATTATAAATATAAATACAAGCATATTTTTTTTCTATTTTAGTCTGTCTTCTTTTATTACGATATTGAATTCTCTTTAATTATTTTATTTTATATGACAATCTTGGCTTGGGATTACGTCCGACCGTCACAAATTTACTTATCATAATAACTGCTTTGCTTTTATTCTATTATCTACGCAGTAAATGCAGACCTAGATACATTTCTGTTAATTGCTTCTGGTCTTGTCTCAATTATTAACTTGATTTCTTCTTTACTTCCTTTAATTCTTTATTTTATTTTCTTATATTCTAGGAAGTAGTTCTATTCTATTTGGTTGGTTACAAAAACTATGCTAAAACTCCATTTCCATATTTTAATACTAAATGAAGCTATAAACAATAATCCGTAATTGCAAGATATTCCTTTATTATTTCTTTGCTTTTTGGGTAGTGCAAAGTACAGTAGTGTCTCTACTCTACACTAATTCCCTTTTTCTTTCCTTTATTCTTGCAATTACGTTTATCGTTATCTTTTAAATATTAAACTATGGATATGTATGCTCTTTTCTAAGCTAACCAACTAATCTATCACTTACTTCCCTATCAGTTATTAAAATTTCCCTTTTAATTTATTTTTCCCCGTTTTAGCATAATTTACTGCAAATTTCTATTTTTCTCTTTTTGTTTCAGCTTTTCTTATTTACATCTAATTTCTGTAAGTCTAGTGTTCTTATATTTTAGTCCGTATTTGCAAATTCTTCTCTTTACTATTTTATTCGCATAAAAAGGAATAAAAATAAGCTAACATTTACAGACTAAATTTCAACTTTTAAGATAGATGTAAATAACTGTAACTTTCTTATTTTTAGGCTTATGCCTTTCTTTAACTGTCAAGCCTAATATTATTCATATTTAATTTGATTACTATTTTCCATATAAATAATAATTACATATAAGCTCTCTTATAAAATTTACAGTCTCTGCATAACTAATTAACAGAATTAATTACTGAAACAAAAACCGAATAAAATTATTTAACGGGAATCTAACGATAATATATCATAAACGTAAAAGATATATAATTAAATCCACTCACCCGTCGTCCTTAGCTTTGCTTGTGATTAGCTTGGCTCCATGGTCTTCCTGGATCCCCTTTTAAGGTGTCTAATATTTTTATTGAGAAGATCTTCTCCCTAGAAATATTTTCTTTTCAAGGTCCAGCCTCAGGCAATGAACCCATTGGGAGAAAACCTGATTGTGAGAAAATAGCTAGGCCTAGGGTTCTATTTATAGTGGAGTTTGGGGATCTCAGACCGTTGTATTTTTGGATTAAATCTGGAGCCACAACGTCACAGGGTTTGGAGCCATCAGATGCATCAACGTATGGCTCAGATAGGATAAAAATCGATTTTATATTGATCGGCTCGTACCTGGATGAAATTACGTCCAAGTAGCAACGTGGGTCGACCTGTGCTTCCTTCGGGTCGACCTGGCGGTCGACGCAGGGAGGTTCTGGGTCGACCTATGGGTCGACCCATATACGTTTTATATATTTTTTCTTTTCTATTTTCGATTATTTCCCGTTTTTCGTTTCTCTCATAACTTCTTCTTATTGACTCGGATTTTTGACAAGTTATATATGGAAATTGATCAGAAAATCGCCACGGACACAATGGTATAAGTTTCGAGGCCATATTCTGACAATTCCAAAATGTTTATTTTCACTGTTTATCATTATTTGATTATTCAATTATCGAAAATTGCGGGGTGTTACAGTTTCGGTGGTAGTCCCGTAACCGGCTCAAAGACATCTGCAAACTCTCTTGCTACTCAAACCTGACTTAACTCTTCTCCCACTTCCATAGCACTTAACAAAGCATAACTACTTTGGTCATAATTCTCCACTAAGAATATGATTCGGTTATGACTATTTGGGTGTCTTAGTGATATCTCCCCATCCTGGCAAAATATCCTAGCCTCATATTTACTCAACCAATCCATACCCAAAATGATTCCGAAATCTACGGAATCGAAAACATACAGACTGCATGCAAACTTATGACCTAACAATTCTAGTTCTAACTAGTCACATCTCATCCCTAGAGTTGCATACCCTCCTATCGGATTCACAACCCTTAAGGAAGTAACAAGGTATGTGGGTTCTAAGCATAACCTATCAACCAAACACTGGGATATAAATGAATGTGATGCACCGGTATCAAATAGTATCCTAACTGGTATACTTTGAATCAAAAGTGTACCTTCCATCACAGTCTTCCCTTTTCAACCGTAGTTGGCCTAGCAAATGATGGTCCAACAGCAAAATCCTTTCTCTTGTCTACCTTGACTGGTTCTGGACATTGATTCTTATAATGCCCAACTTGGTCATAGTTAAAGCATGTCACATTCTTCTTTTCTACAACCTTCCTCCCCTTGCCTAACCAGCACTCGTGAGCATAATGACCTTTCTTGTCACACATAAAGCAAACTAAATTAGCCTGTGCCCTTTTGGCTGCCTCCCCCTTTTGGGCTCCCTTCTTCTTAAAGAACTTCCTATTCTTTCCCTGAGAACCCTAGGTTTCAACTGGCTTCTCTCTAGCACAAATAGCAAGCATCTCTTCATGGCGGATTGCCATCTCCACAACTACATTACAAGGATCACATATATATGTCAGGGTCGCCCTAGCAAGCTCAGGTCTCAATCCCCAAATGAACCTCTCATTCCTCCTGGTGACGGTGTCTATAGTAGCATACCCATATCGGGACAACTCATCAAACTTAGTAGCATACTCAATTACCGACATCTCTCCCTGCACTAGATCCATAAACTTTCTCATCAATGTTGTCTTAGCAACTTCAGATAAAAACCTCTGTTCCAATCTCCTTCTAAAATCTGCCAAGTCAACTCCTCCTCCGGAACTCTAGCGGTAACACTATTCCACCAAAGAAGCGCTGCCCCTTGCAACTGCCTAGAGGCCAGCCTCCTCTTTTGCTCATCATCCAAACCCAAATCTGAAAAGATCCCCTCATAATGCAACATCCAATTCTCAACTTCTAAAGTATCCTCCGTTCCCATAAACGGCTTCCCACCAAGACTGGTGTTATCTCTGCTCAGCTTACAGTAATTATTCCCAACTGGAGCCACATAATTAACTCCTCCTACATTTCCTACAACACCAGCAGTAGATCTTGCTTACATCATATTGACGAAGAACTGATACATCGCCCCATATCCACTGGTGGATTTCCAGCACCTACATCGGGGTCTGCATTTTGGTTAGCATTAGCCTGTCGACCCAGGTTCCTTCTGGTGGGTCAAACATTTTAGTTGGTTGTGGTGCTTCCTCCACTGAGATTTCCTCTTCCGTTTTGTGCCTCCGTATCTTCTTTCTCGTAAATCTACATACGAGCCTTAGTAAGATACATAAAAACGGTCTAAGAGAGAGGGGAATACGTACTTATACATATATATATATATATATATATATATATATCAAATACAAGTACGTTACTACAGCGTTAACCCAAACCCCGATCTTATTTTCTGATTCATTGGATTATGTTTGAAAATCTTTTAGGTTTAAATTTCATTTAAGTTTCATAATCCTATGCTCTGATACCAACTTGTAACATCCCCCACTTAGAGGCCTAAAATAAATGGCTACGGATGCCGCAATCATCCATAGTTATTAATCCTAGGCAACCAAATACGGTAATGTTAGATACATTGATATAACAGAAACACATGGATATGGAAAAAATTTAAAATCTATAAACAGCTTTCTCATTCCATTTCAAAACATTTAAAATTCATTACATAATCCCAATACGAGAACCACGTTCAGAGAAAATATATTTATTACAACATACGCCAAGAGCTACATATGAAGATACCCCTTTGGATGATCAAAGTATATACTAGGCAATTAAAACATTTTTGCCTTTAAAACAAAACACAACGGAATCAAAATAAAAGAAAACTCTAAGTAGCTATCATGCCTCCTGCACGTCTTCGGAAGCTTATCCGTCTAAAGAGGTACCTGAAAACCTCAACTCTCAAACTACTCAAAATCACTTGAGCACCTGAGAGTTTAAGGGGAAAACATAAACTTTGAGTCAGACATAAGCCTGGTATGAATAATAATCTACCATCTCAAATCATTTAGATATCTAGTGAGACCACGCCGCTTAGCGGAACGGGTTTCCCCCTCACTAGTATCTTATTCAAAACTTTATAAAACCATATACTGTGCTCCTGCATCCTCAATGGTTAAAACATAACAGTTCAAAATATTATGATGATATGCAAAACAAGTAAACCAATTCTGGATTACCCATCCCCATTCATTTTGACTATCTATCTCAGATATAGTTTCTAGGGTCACGATTAACCTATTAGTTTTCATTGGCTGACTAATAACCTATTTAATGTTTATGGACTCCCTGTCCTATTTCATAGTTTTCATGGGATGATTAAGAACCTATTGGTCCCTGCTAATAACATCATTGTTTCATGGGTTCTCCCTGAACCTATTGGTAACTCCAATAACTTCCCTCTTATCCTAGTTTTCATGGGCTGACAAGGGACCTATTGACTGCTATCAATAAGTTAATCCGGATATAGTTTTCATGGGTTCACTACAAACCTATTGGCCCCTGCCAATAACTCAATCTAATCAAAGTTTTCATGGATTTACTATGAACCTATTGGCCCATGCCAATAACTTTTCCTAAACACAGTTTTGGGTTTACTATGAACCCGTCTATCTGACAACTTCAATATTTAGGCATCCTACATTCTGCTCTATTTGACCTTCTGGATGCAATTCTACTCATTCGAGAGTTAATAATATTCACTACTAGGTCAACCTAGCTGGTTATTCTGCCCTTTCTCCCCAAAATACAGTTATGGGTCTATTACAATGTGAATATATATATATATATATGAAGAATTAAACATAAAACATAATAATACCAACACCTATGGTTTAATATCCATGAAATCATTTTATATAAAACTTGGTTAATCCCTTTAACCTATTAATCGAGGAAACTTCTTCAAAACTCCATACTTAATCATTTCAAAACTCTTTTATTATGTCGTGGTTTTCCTTTAAAATGAGATTGAGTTGTTTGTTTTGAAAACTAAGGCTTTCGAAACCTTTAATCATTACTTTCGAAATCATTGGAAAACTTTCTTTCAAAAGCATTAAAATCTTCTTTTCAAAACTCTAGGCACCTGCCTTTCGAAACACTTTAAAACCTTTCTTTCAAAACCTTTCGAATGTATTAAAGTATTACCATTCAACCATAGAAGCTTAGCTTCAAAACCATTTGAAAGTACCCCTTTCGAAACCATTGGGCTATTCTTTAAAATATCTTTTGGGTCAAAGTGAACATAACCGAAAGTATCCCTTTTGAAACCATTATTTATCATATAAAAGTGTTTGGGGAAAAACTTGATGGCATTGGAACCATCCTTTCGAAAGCTTAAACCATATAAGTAAAACGTTTGAAGGTTAGCTTCGAAACTCCTTTCGAAACCATTAACCCCTTTCGAAAGCTTTAGGAAGTGGCTCATATTTACAAAAGAAAGACTACTTTTCGAAAGCATTAATATCTTCAATTCCTTCGAAAGGCATAAGGTCGGCATATGGGTTTCAATTAGGTCGAAACTACCCCTTTTGAAATCATTAGTTTGGAAACTAAGTAACTCATTCGAAAGTTATACTTTAAACAATAAGACGACAACCCTCTTTCGAAAGCTATTCAAAAGACCCCTTTGAAAGCATATATTTCGACACATTCGAAAGCATTTAGTAAAACAGGAAGAGGCATTTCTTTAGAAAGCAAAACAAAGGTTTCATTCCCATTGAAAGCTAAGTTTCGACACAATGCCTTCCGCCTTTCTCCAATCCACTACGTACCAATGTTGATACCTTGTGTATTGGTTTCGGCTTCATGGGTTTCAACCTGGTAGGTTTCGACTTGATTGAGGGCGAAAGCTATGAGTCGAAAGGTTCTTCTAAAAGAGGCGGAACCCACTTTTCTGCGTAAAAACTGGTTTAATGCCAATTAAAGCAAATACTTTCTAACTAACCTGCCTACTTATAAACATGTGATAGGGCCTCAACTTTTCAAATTCTTTACAAAATAACTGCCGCATAATTTCAGATCTAAATCAAGATTAATTTAACAAATAAGCTCTTCCATTAAGCAGAACAATTAAATCATTTAGGTCCTCCTTTCAAAATAATTTAATTCTCATAGTAAATCACTTAGGAAAAATCCCCAAAAAAAAATTCACTTTTAATATGTTATCTAGCATATCTAATTTTCAGACCCAAATTCTCAATATATTTTCCGAGTTAAATTTCTAAACCCAATTAACCATATTTCCTTTGAAAATTCATAATAAATTCTCCATAACTTGGAAAATTATGAAAATTAAAACCCAACTCCAAAATCATGTTTTACATTACATATAAATTCCTTATAGTGTACGAAAATCATTATAATCGGTTTTACCCTTAAAACCATATAAAATCATTTTTAAACAATTTTTGTTTAAATCAAACATGTTATAATCCAAGCATATCATCATCCAAATCATCTTAAATCCATTTTAATGATGATTTGGATACAAATGATCATAAAAATAAAATAGAGATGATATAGATTATTACTCACCTTGATTAGGATAAGGAGATTGAATTGAGATTAATTTCCCCTAGCTTGAATCCTAAGCTTTACTTAATTTTCTTCTTCTTCTTTTCTCCTAGTAATGGCCGACTCCCCTCTTTTCTTACGTTTATTTTTATTTTGTCAAAATGAACGTGAATGGTTAAGGCACGAGAAGACAAGGGTGATGGAAATATGGTGCGACAATTACTCTAATACCCTCATGTTAATTATTTAAAATGTATAACCAGTTGTAGCCCATTTATTTAATTAAGCTCGGCCTCTAGGTTTATTTTAAAATCTCAATCTCCTTATCACTCTAACATTTACATTATTCTATTTAATTTATCTTATTAAATCTCCTGAATAATGTTATTAAAAATTAGGGGTGTTACAAGCCATGCTGATACTAGACTGAAAAAACTGTTATTATAAGGAAACTCCACAAGATAGATATGATCTTCCCAACTCCCAACGAAGTCGAGAACACAAGCATGAAGTAAGTCTTCCAAGGCCTTATTAACTCGTTCCATCTGCGGATGATAAGTAGTGCTAAAATTAAGCTTTGAACCCAATGCTTTCTGAAGACTCTTCTAGAATCCGCTTGTAAACAAGGGATCCCAGTCACAAAAGATGGCAGTAGGGACGCCCTGAAGTCTCACGATCTTCTTAATGTAGATTTTAGCTAGCTGAGAGGCAGTTCGATTGGACTTGATAGGAATAAAGTAGGCTGATTTAGTCAAACGGTCAATAATCACCCACAAGCTATCATGGTTGGCCCTCGAACGAGGAAGACCATCAATGAAATCCATAGAAACCTAAAAAGAAAAGAACAAGATTATGATCATTACTAGATCGACACACAAGAGGATACACATATGAACTTAAGCTCATAATACCTGGTCCCATTTGTACACCGGGGCTTCCAATCTTGCAAAAGACTACTGAGACACTGATGCTCGGCTATAACAAGCTGATAAGTCAAGCATACCTTCACACACTTCACCACATCTCGCTTCATCCCTTCTAATAGTAGAGACGCTTCATATCAGCATACATCTTACTATTAAGGGGATGAATAGTATACTTGGAGCAATGATACTCCTCAAGGATATCTCTCCTAAGAGCACCAACATCTGGCACTAAAAGCCAACCTCTCCTACGAATACAACCACAAACATCAACTATAAAATCTCTCAACTCATCACTTTGGGAAACACCGCTATACTACTGAAAAAGATAAGATAGATCAGGATCACTTCTAGGCTTCCGCAATCCAATCTAAAAGACTAGGACGAGATTCTAGGATAAACAATAATATAGAAGAATTAGAATCTGGAATATGTCCTCTAATCTCACAAGAAGATAGAACCCCAAGATCTTTCCACTCAGCTAACATCAAAGAAATACTGCCTGCTGCTTGTGACTAAGAGCATCCGCTACTCGGTTCCCCATCCCTAGAGTATAGTGAATATCGATATCATATAAAATAAGGAATTAGAGCCAACTCTATTGTCTCATATTAAACTCCTATTTGTGAATAAGTACTTTAATGACTTATGGTTGGTATAAAGCACAAATATCTCACCCTATAAATTATGACATCAAACCTTCAAAGCAAAGACAATAGCTACGAGTTCCAAATCATGCGTGGCGTATCTCACCTCATTCGGCTTCAACTGCCTCAAAGTAAAAGCAACAACACAGTCCTGCTACATAAGGATGGCTCCCAAACCAAATCTACTAGCGTCCATATAGACCATAAGGTCTTGGTTACCTTCCGGAACCACAAGAAACATGTGCGTTGGAAAGGAGTTCCTTCAACTTATGGAAAGAAGCTTCGCACTTATTTGACCAAACATACTTAACTCCTTTCCTAACCAAAGAAGTAAGAGGTAAGACAGTCTTGGAAAAGTCCTTTATGAATCGATGGTAATAGCCCGCCAATCCAAGAAAGTTACAAATCTCTGATACATTCTCTGGCGTTTTCCAATTCTGAATAGCTTCAATCATCGACAGGTCAACGGAAATGCCTTCTTCTGAAATTATATGCCCTAAGAACTTTACTTGCTTCTGCCAGAAATAACGCTTAGAAAAATTTTCTTTCAACCAATTTCTCCTAAGTGTCTCCAAAATAATCCTAAGATGCTCCTTGTGCTCTTCCTCAGATTTAGAATAAACAGAAATATCATCAATGAATATGAGAACAAACCGATCGAGAAATTCTCAAAAAACTCGATTTATGAGATCGACTAAATAAGCTGGAGTGTTCGTTAAATCGAAAGGCATAACGAGCCACTCATAAGATCCATAACGAGTATGGAATGATGTCAGAAGAATGCTATCCTCTGCCACTCGAAGCTGATGAAACCCGATCACTAGGTCTAACTAGGAAAGACCTTAGCGCCGCAAAGCTGATCAAATAAATCATCGATCCTAGGTAGAGGATACTTGTTCTTAATGGTAAGCTCATTAAGCTTGTGATAGTTTATGCAAAGCCTAAGAGTACCATTAGCCTTCTTTACAAACAAAATAGAAGCTTCCCAAGGGGAAGAACAAGATTAGATAAACTGCTTCACTTCCAACTCCGACAACCGCTTTCTCAACTCCTCATTCTCCTTAGCTGACATCCTATAAGGAGGACGACTAACTGGATGAGCTCTAGGGTTGAGATCAATTTAGAACTCAATCGCCTGCTTGGGAGGCAACCCCGCAATGGGTTCAAAGATATTAAGATAATCACAAACAACAGGGATTTGGGAGATGTCATCCTCTTCATAGGACTCAAGAGAAGATAAGGATGCTACCGAATTAGAATCGTCAACAAGAAGAATAATAGAAATCCACTCAACATATTCTGGGTGTCGAAGGTGGATAGTTCTTTTAGGACATAGGATATGGGCTTCATAAAGGTTAATCCAATCCATTCCCAATATCATTCCAAAGCCAAGATAGTGCATGACATGAAAATCAGCACGAAAAGAATGGCCGCATTAAATGATCTCAACATCTCTATAAAGCATACTGAGGGTTGCGGACCCCCGATAGGGTTCATAATCCTTAG
Organism: Allium fistulosum; assembly: GCA_030737815.1. Taxonomy (NCBI): domain Eukaryota; kingdom Viridiplantae; phylum Streptophyta; class Magnoliopsida; order Asparagales; family Amaryllidaceae; genus Allium; species Allium fistulosum. The sequence goes on from CM060904.1 coordinate 1,085,574,102, forward strand.
CGAAGTTACTAAGCATATTGCATCCAAAGATAGAGCATCTACAAGTTCCATCGATACAAATGAGTGAGACGCACTCGTATTGAAGAGAACTCAAATAAGACAATTCTGAAAAACAATAACACCATCAAGAATATAATGAGATATACCTCGATGTTGAGAAGATCCACCAGAAGCTGGCACAACACTAAGCTTCCCTGAATTGAGTCCTTTAGCTGCTCAAGGACAAGATGCCACAAGATGACCATCCTTCCTGTAATATCAATAAACTGGAGATTTCAGACAATCCTTAATGAAATGCTCCTTAGAACCACAATTGAAGCATTGTCCTCGAGATGGTTGTGTTGTTGTGTAACTTAAACCTTGCTTGTTAATCTTCTTAGTAGGATGGAAGGGCTTGGACTTGTTGAATAGGTGCTTCTTCTTTGGATGAAAGCTCTTCTTCTCCACTACATCCTCCTCACTACTATCCTTCTCAACTACCTCAAAACTAAGAGCCGAATCAACTAACTCCTCGAGTGAAACCTTTATTTGCAACAACAATGCCTTCCTAAGATGCTTCGTCAACCCATACACAATTTTTTGATTCTTCTTTAGCAGTGAACTTATGTGCTCGACCCCGTATTTGGATAATACTTTGAAGGTCGATACATACTCCGCTACCAAAGACTTCCCTTGCTTCAACTTAAGAAACCTCATAGCCAACGAGGCCTTCTTGGATTCGAGAACGAACTTCAACTCAATACGTTACCTAAACTGCTCCCAAGACAGAGTAGGCTCATCAACAACTATTATAAAAAGCTCATACTAGTCTAGAGCTTGCTCCTGGAGTTGACTAGATGCTACCTAAACTACATGCTGATCATAAAGATCCATGCGAGAAAATATCTGCTCGCATGTCCTATGCCATGCCTGCACCTCAATAACACTCTCAGAACCTCTAAAGGGTTTTCCATCAAGATGCGCAAAGTCACTCCACATACATGAAAAACTTGACTTGTAGGAAGAAGAATCTGGAGGAGTTCTGAAAGGCTGAGTATTACGAACGAGTTCCATGATTTTCTCGGCGGACATAAACACTCCATCCTGAGAAGGGCCACTGGATTGCTCACTGATAGAACGAGAAGGTTTACCACCAGCCATCTAAGATTATGAAATTAATATGATAAAAAACAGGATTATTCAAGAGTTATATGATTCGATACGATAAGATGAAAACTAAAGAATATACTTCCATGAAAACTTAAAGGACAATTCCTAAGATTCGCCTAGGCCAAGTTCGTGTTCGTAATATCATAATTTGTTCTGAACTCAACTCTGATACTAAGCTGTGATGCCCCACCTTGAGACCCACATTAACAAAGGATATTACAGAATAACACCGTCTGCTAGTATGGAGAATATGGCTGGTTAGGAGCAACAATCCATGAGTTGTACTTTAAACGAGTATCGACACGTTGATTAATATGTTATACATTTCTTTTCGCAAGTGGAATCGACATATACAATTCAGGCTTAAAACAAAACTAGGGTGGTTATAAGAAAAATCCAGAATAACATATGATAAATACAAATCATAGAATCAAAGATCACAGATCATACACAGCGGAATACAATAAGTACAAAGTTGAACCGATACAAACAGATACATGATGTAGACTACATAATACAAAAGTGTTACATCCCAAAAATATGAATATGTACACAAAAGTAGTCTAGCTCGACATAAGATACATCATAAACATGAATATAACATAATGATGCAAAAGCAAACATCTAGCTAAATGATAGGAAGTCCACTCTAAAAGGCATCAAGCTAAAGGACCTGAAACATCTCGGTTTGACTCGAGTATTATAAAATAATAAACGGGTCAGTCTAGACTAAAATAAACGAGTTAGCAAGACAAATGATAGATAAAATAAACTATATCTCAAATATAGTCACCAAGTCAAGTATCGACAAATATCATGCATACTTTAATAACTTCAAGAATGAAATCACCAAATATCAAAACCCATGATAGCTTCTAAAAGAAAAATCTCTGAAACTATTTGGTGATAACACAAATAACATCGAACCTGAAATCATAAATGGAAATCCAAAAATCATATATAGAAATCCGGAAATCTATAAAAGGGGAAAATGCATCAAACTCCAAGATTGGTGAATAAATTCACCTACATGCATGTAACTCCAAGATAGACATATGTGTCTATAAAACTCCAAGATGGGTATAATTCCCATAGTAACTTCAAGATAGGTGAGAGCCTATAGAACTTCAAGATAGGCGCGAGACCTATAAACTTCAAGATAGGAACAAGTCCTATAAATACAAGACCTATAAAAACTCCAATATAGGTACAAGACCTATAAACTACATGATATGTACAAGACCTATAAAAACTCCAAGGGCGAGTCATAAACTCATCGATATAAGTGTTGTATACTTCCAAACAGCAACCAAATAAGTAGCAACCATGTGTTCTGTACCACATGGGTTTACTTAAACGTTTACTATAAGATAACAAACTCCACTTGTGTGTATCAATGGTTCGGTCGAACAAGTTTGGGAATTAACTGGTAAAACAAACGTGAGCGTTCTATACCACTCGTTTTATTTAACCATTTAAATCAATTCCTCATTCGATCGATGCCATGTAATTTTATAAAAATATTTCACTTTAAAATCATTCTTATAAAATATTAGTTTATAAGCTAGAATATATACGTATGTTGAAAAACCTTGGTCATATATATATATATGTATATATATAAGTACTATTTTAACCCATTGTTCCAAATCAACTTTTAAACCATTATTAATGAGAATAAATGGTGTGTGTATATTTCTAAATATTCTTTATATAGAAATTAGATTTATACTCAAAAAGATTTCGATAAAATGGTTTGATTTAGAAATTAGTCTTTTATAAATTAAAGTTGAAAACGTGCATCAAAAATTTGTGTATTGTGCCAAGGACTCGTAGAGCAATTCTATGGTATAGAAACACAAAAATGAATTCATCAATTCACAATTCAAAATCTGGAAATGGCAATGAATTGATATGAACCGCTAATAAGCACTCATGCAAGCATATAAACATATTTAATTAAATGCAAATATGGTTATATAAGGTAGGTTTTCAACAAACAGAGAATCAATTCAAAGTGATAAGAGATTCAATACCCTATTGAGATCATGTTCACTATAGATTCAAGCAATTTCATACATCAGCAACACACATCCATTATATACTAGAAATTGTGAGATAAACTCACCTAAATAAATTCAAAGTTGAGGATTAAAGCTTGGATTCTCCTAGGCTTTTCTATTTCTGCTTCAACCTAAGTTAATTTCAGAAATTGGAGAGGAATTATTACAATCAGAGACTAAAACTGAAATTGATCAACAATAGATACACAAATAGGTAGAAGAGAATACCCTTTATAAATCTACACTTGAATTAATCACAAGCCCTATGATTTCTAGCTTTGATTTGAGGATTATGGTTTTGAGACTTAAGAGAATTTTGGTTTTCTGGTTTATGGGAGTAAAATAAGAATGAAAACTTGTATGTATAGGTTTCTCATTTCTTATTTCTCTTATTTGGGCTAAATGGGTTAAGGTATGGATCCAATAGCAAAGTGTTGCTAATTTTCTAAAAGAAAAGCGTTACTAATTTATTTAGTTTTATCACTTCATAAATACCAATGTCTGCTAAACAATGTTCTATTTAATCAACATTGATTTCTTTAATTTTCTCAAAACAAATAACCATGTTAAAAGTCTCATCTCTATTAATATTTAAACATCTTATAAAGTTTAAATACAACTTTTGAATATAAAGGTTATTCTCGATAGTTTTAATAAAATAAACTATAAATTGAAAAATCTCATTTTTAACAATAAATCTCAATATTTACCTTTATTTAAATTTACAACACTTGTTGTGATAAATTTAGAATTGAAAGATAATTGTCATAAATCTCCTACTAAAATAAATAAGTAAATAAACCCTTGGAAAATTCATATTTAAACTATGAAATTATTTCCATATATTTTATTTGCTCATTTTCTCCAAGTTAGTTCTTAGATTATTAAATATAAGAATTAAATTACATAAAAGGACAATTAATTAAATTCCCAATTTATTTTATTTCGAAACCATTTTTAATTTGGAAATACAATAATTATAAATTCCCCAAATTTATTCAGTTAATTAGTTATAATTAATTAAATCATATTTTAAGTTTTTATTTTAGGTAATCTCGACTAGGGTTGTTATACACCACCTCCATTAGGCAGCCGTCACCTCCAGCTTCCTAACGCACCTCCCCATCTCGCCTCTGGCCACCCAAAAACATGTTGCCACAATCCATCTTTAACCATATATCTGCACCGCCTCTCTCCAAGCTGAGATGATCGGAGACCACCGTGGGAACCTAGTTGATCCCCTCTACACCCATGCTCTCTGATCGTCAAATCTTTGTCATTTCATCGTTGGATTGAAATAGCCTGCCCACGTTTATTGAACTTCCATCGTATTATCTAATCATCTCGTACATTCAATCGATGGATTAAATAAAACACATATTCATACTACTTCCATAGGAAACAATTCAATCCATATCACTTGTTAGATTAAATATACTAGTTAGATTAAATAATTAACATCTAATATCTCAAAATTGTATATTTCCTCCAAAACGATAATATACTTCAAAATACCTTTGTTTTCAACATATTATCTTTAATATTTCAAACATTCTTATTTAACTCAAAAATAATATTTTACATAAAATTTCCTTAAAACCAATAAAATTATCATCACTTTACATTAAAACAATAATATTTGTAATAATAATTTTATTTTTTAAGGAAATTCTATGTAAACTATTATATTTTATTCTTTCCGCTATGAGTTTTAGAAAGTGTAGAATATTTGTAGATAGCTCTGTGTGATCCGTTTTATAATTTCTTTAAAAACGATCCGCCATTTGCGAGGTTCACGATGCCAGTTCTACTTTCGGACGTGGGTCGAAACGTCATAGATGGTGGGTTGTTACATTTGGTATCATGGCTTAGCTTAGACAATTCCTACTAAATTATGGCATATAAGAGAGCGTATTTGTAAATTTTATTATATATATATATATATATATATTATTAGTCCACACCCTATATATTTTTACTTGTAAAGGTAGTTGTTGTCTTATCCCTTTTTAAAGTAAACAACTAGAGTTAAATAAATGTTGAATTTAATAGTTTGGGGTGATAGATAAATCCATCACATTTGTTTTAATTTACTCCATAGAATATTGATTAAAGAGGGTTTATATGGTAAGTAGCAATGGAGTAAATTATGAGACTAGGGATGAATAAGAAGGAGAGTAGTATCCTTAAGTTCATATGATATAATGTGATGTCAATGGTGCGTAACAAAAGTACTTAAGCATTTTTCTAATTGTATAATCTAGTTGGGTTTGTGTAAGTTATGATATACTCTAATTAAAGTAATTGAATTAGTTTAAATGTCTTCCCTTAAAAAATAGTATATGTGTTAACAAGAAAACTTGTCAACACCCCTAAATTGAAAGGTTAGTCCTTTATGTCTCTTTTGATTTGTTCGAGGGAGCTAGGATGTGATTGCCTTCTTTAGATCACCTTTCAAATAAGTCCTTATTGTGTAACTTCCTTTTTGCTGACCTTTCAACTTGGTTGAAAAGCTTAAATTCTCCTCTTTTAGGTCTTTCAAACTGAATGGAATCGATTGATGATCCCTTCGAAACAATCCTCTCGAAGCAGTTGCAGAACCTTAAAGTATAGTTCTAAGGAGTCAAGGACAAAGTTCAGTTAGGTGGGTTTCGACCTTATCGAAAGCTGGGTTCTTAGTGACTTGAGTTTAGGTCTGGGATTTGAGGTGAATTTGGTCAAGTTTTAGGTTTCGATCCACAAGAAGGCAAAAGCTTGGTTAATGATGTCTTGGAGTTAAGGATTAGGATTACTTAAAGATGCTGGGGTTTCGACCAAGTCGGAAGACGTCTTTTGATGGGGTCGATACCTGGAAAACAGAGTTAGAACTAATAAAAGCTTTCGAAACAACTAAGTAATCAAGAATATTGAAGTCTTCCCTTTATTGACTCAACGAAGCCTTTATTGATCAATTTTCCCCAATTTGATTTACAAATTAGGGTTTACAACTTTGTAGAATTAAGAAAATACAAGTGTAGAATGACTGAGTTTGGATCCCCAAAACCAGACCCCTTGGGTCTTATATATAGATGCGAGTCAGCACCTTTCGACCTAATGCTTTCAACCTGGTCAGAAGGTGGCTTCATAATTGTCTTTAGAATGCTTTCGATTCCTTTAACACTTGCACATCCCTCTGCAATTCTTTCGAATGGGCTTGAATGCTTCTATCTTTGTCGAAAGGGATGGTTGCGCATTTCTTCTTCATGTTGCTTTGTAGGAGCTTTCGACTCTGTCGGTAGGCTGTCTCCAAGGGTTTCGATGGTGTTAAAATGTTAATGGTTTCGACACTATTAACAACTTCCAATCTTTTGCTTGTGACTTAATGCGGAACTCTCCCTAGATATCAATGCTTTCGACCGGTTCAAAAGGCTTGGTTTGGCTTTCGAAAGAGTTGTTTTGACCAAGGCATGTTTCTAAGTGGTTTGAATGAAGGTGAAACCTTTGGTTTCGAAATGTTTGGTGCGCATATGAAGAATTGTCATTCCTTGTCTTCAAAAGGTGTTGCTTTAACTCCTTCGAAAGGTCTTCATACATGCGGAATCACCTGCTTCGAAAGGTGGCCACTGAAGCGGAAGGGTGCTTTCGACCCTTTCGATCCCTTTGAAAGGTTGTGATACTTTTGGACTTTGACTATATCATCCCTTCGACTCCTTCGAAAGGTCTTGCTGGAGCTTCTTTCTCTTGTTCTTCTTTGTCTTTCATTCAATCTGGTTTCGACAAGGTCGAAAGGATATTTAGTAGTAACATTTGCCCACCTTGCGAAGGGACGCCCTTGATGTTCCAAGTCAATTATTTCGTAACCCTGAATGTTTCCCGCCTTTTGGTATTCCAGCGTGAATCTGGATCGTTCATTTGAATCAAATAGAACGACTCACCGTCTTTGCTGAATTTTCTTATAAATCACGTTCTCCTCTCCACTTCTTTCATTTACCTACAAACGAAATAAACTTCAAGAAAAATCAAAGTTCCCAAACTTTCAAATAGTTTTGCTTTCTAAAATCAAAAATCCAGATCTAAAGTAAGTTTACGTTTTTTGTTTCTTGAATCTCTTCTTCATTTTACAGTATATTTCAATTCACAAACTTTCATAGTTTGGACTTTTAATTGTTGTTTTGATTTATTGGAAACTGTTTGAGTTCTTATTTGCTTAAAAGCGTCATTTAATTTAGTTTCATGGTTCGATTCGATGTATTTTTCCTTGCTAATCTTCACTTTGATCTTTCTCAATTGTTTTTAGGGAATTTGAATTTTTCATCTCAAAGATTTCAAAATTTTAAGTGGTTGATTTGTGTTTGGATTCACTTGCTTATTAATTTTTAAGTTTCTAGTTTAAAATTGGGTTTAGGGAAGAAGGAATTTCAGTTAACTTCGCCCAGAAGTTCTGAGTTTGTACGAATCAAAAATTTGGCGCTGGAATTTTATCCTTCTACCCCTTCAAAAGGGATTAAGGCGGCATTTTACTGTTTTGCTTTTTCAGCCCCTTTCGATGAGGTCGAAGGGTAACCTAGCGCCAAATTTAATTGAACTTGTCGAAAGGTTGATGAATTAGAATGAAGTCGACCTCTTCAGAAGTAGTTTTACATTTGAGAGTATCCCAATACCTTACGAAGAGGTTGGCTAACACGTCCTTCTAAATAATTATCCAGTGTATTCTTTCGACAACACAAACTTTGTTTACGGGTTTCACACACTTTAATACATACTTATGTTCATATATTGTATAAATTGAGTTAGAGAAAGCATACTTTATATGAGTTGCAAATTAAGTAAATGTTTCGACTTAGTCGAAACCTGTTGTTTCGGTTGAAATTCAGTTGTTGGTATGCCTTTGAAACCCTACATTCCTTTCGATTATGTCGAAACCTTCTGTAACTAATGAGTCGAAACCTCCTATAATCATCTTTCTCTAATATTGTCAAAATGTTCCAATTCCTTTTAACAATACGATTTCAAATTAATACCTTTCGACTTAATTGGTATATAAGGTTTCGACAGCATTCATGTTTCCCTAGTAAAATTAAAATTATAGGTTATGACAGTGTCGTAGGGTCTTTTCTCTTGTTTATTGAATATTGGTAATGTATACCTTGTTCCAATTTGTTGTGTAGGTTTTAACTGTTCCCCTCTAATACCAAAGCTTCTATTGAGATTCCGACATTGTTGAAGAGGGTTGGTTGGACATACATTTCCTTCCTCCCTTTCGACCCTGTCGAAAGCTAAGTGAATGTTTATACTTGGGCTTTCGACTTTGTTGAAGGAGGTTTGTTAAGTGTTAACTTCCATTTCCCTTTCGACTCTATCGAAAACTCAGTAAATCTCATTTTTTAACTTTAACCTTCTTTCAAGAATATGAAATTTCATATCTTGTTTGATGTCCAAATTATTGTGATAGGTTTCCAGTAATCCTTGAAAGAATGTTAATTTCATAATAAACTGTAATTTCTAACTGGAATGTTTTCACCTGGCAGAATCATAAGTTCCCCAAAGAAGGCTGAAGCTACCTCCAAGCGTTCCTTGATATCCACTCAGGATGAAGTGGATGCTATCCTTAACGACTTTGGGATCACCGGGGTGGAAGCCATTCCACCTACTGAAAATGATACCATCAACAGCCCTCCTGAAGGGTTCTTCGCCTACACTACAATTCACATCTGGCATGGTGGATTCCTTCCTTTTTCGGAATTCTTGTATAAGTTCTTAGCTTATCTTGGAATTGCTCTGATTTAGCTATCTCCCAACGTGTACACTTATCTCTTATCTTTGGAGTTGATGGCACTAGAGTCCAACATTCCCTCCTTAAATGCTGAAGTTTTGAATCACCATGTCCGGTTGGTTAAGATCAACAACTTAAACAACCAAATCTTCTGGGAAAATCCTTCTAAGAAACTGATATCTGAAGGAGTGAACAAGTTCAGAGACTAGGAGAACAAGTTCTTTTTTGTTAGATGCTTCCCCCACATTAGCAGGACCTTCTCTACTCCATGTAAGCTCAGATTTCAATATTTTCCTTCTATATAGTTACTTTTCTTTACCGATCTATGCTTTTGTCAAGTGCTCGTGCTAAAGGACTAAATGAGGAGGATAAGACAATAGTAGAGTCCCTAATTAAAGCTTCAAGCAGGATTGGGAACCGATTGACGTTGTTGACTCCCACAAATTTGCAGAAGTACACTCTCTTACTGATCGATCAAAGGATTCTCGGCCAACCCCCTTTGATCCAACATACGTCCCGAAGCAAACGCTTCCTTTCTTTTGGAGATCCTATAAATTTCTCCCCCATGTCACCTATCTTCCCTGACCACTCCGGTAAGTTATAAATGTTTCACTTGTTATCCATTGCTGTGTTGTTTTTCAAGTTATTCCGCTGACTTATAATCTGTTTGAATTCTCTACAGCTGTTTCTCAGGTTGAAAAACCTATTAGTGTTTCAGCTTCTCCCTCTTCGACTTCTCGTGCGCTATCCTTTTCTCAGGCTCTCACTAAGACAAAGATGGTCGTCAAGAGAAAATTGGTCAAATTGGCTATGGTGGAACCACCTCTCAAGATAGCAAAAATAGTTGAAGTTCTTGATTCTCCATTATGAGAGGAGGAGGAGTCTGCTAATATTGGCAAATTTCTAAAAAAGTCCAACCATCGAAGCTCCTCATGACTTACCTAAGGAAACTCCTACTAAGGTCGATCCTCTTTCTCGCATCATTGTCTCCATCTCTCCGAGCGTAATCGAGCAGATGCAAAAGGCTTTGGGGACTTCGACCCCTACTCAAGTGCTAAATCTTCCTGGACCATCAGCTTCCACACCTCTGAGTGATTTCGAGAAGATGGTCCATTCTATCTTAAACTCTCTGTCATTCACTTTAATTCAGCCGCCGACCTCTGTTTCTGATTTGGAGGGCCACTATTGATCCCTTCTTGAACAACAACCCCTGGTATGTTTAAGATTACTTAACATTATTGTTTCTGTTTTTCTTTAAGCTTGTAACTTATGTTGTACTTTTCCTTTCAGATTTCCAAAAGCTGGTTCTCTCTGCACGAAAATGTGTCCAAATATTCTACTGAAACGTCTAAACTTCAGGAGGAGATTTCTAACTTAAGGAAACAAGTCTTCACTTTATCCACAGAGAAAAATGATGCTATGACTGAACTGGAGCGATTGAGAGCTTCTCTTGCCTAGTTAGAGTCTATTATTTTTGAGGAAAAGAAAGCCCCCAACTCCTCGCCGATGAGAATTTAGCAATGAAAATGACTTTAAAAGAAGCCGAGGAGGAAAAGTTCCAAATGGCGGCAAAACAAGCCTCTCTAAAGGAGAAGTTGAAAAAGAATAAAGCTTCCCTAAAGTTGGAAGTCGATATTATTTTCGATGCAAAGCGGCGAGTGTCACAATTTATTGACACCTCTCTTAAAGATATTATGATGAATTCTTTTGAGGATGCTGATGCTCGCCTACATCGATAACGTCGACAAATGCCCTGAATTAAGCTTTCCCTTACTTGACCCTGCTCTTGTTGGTAGAGTTATGGACAAGATCAAACAGATGGAGTAGGGAATCAAAATTGCTGAAAGGGAGGAGATTGACGCCACCAAAATTCTTTCCTTTGAAGTTCCTTCCTTCAAAGTTGATTTTGACTCTGAAGACGAAGATGACAAAGATGAGGCCGTCGAAAGGAGGGGGGTGATAATGACGATGATGACGATGATGGCGGGGATGATAACATCAATGGCGGACAAGGATCAGGTGGCAACGGAGGTGGCCAAACTGAAGCTTCTAAAAAAGATGGAGATGATAATACGAAGATCTCTGAAAAGGATTCGTCTCCTCATGAAGCGATTCCGCCTAAATCTCCTGCACCTTCCAACCCTCAAGAGGAGCCTGCTTTTATTGATGTTGGAGTGCCAAAAGAAAAAGAGCAGGTTTCCCAAGCATCAATCCCGGTATCTCAGGTATGGGATTCTCTGTTTAAACATCTTTCGCTTCAAAGATAATAATAGTGTAAATCATTTATTTAGATAAGGAAGAAATCTATCCACCCCTATAAAACCAAGCTTGAAAGAAAACAAGTGGAGTAAATAGTTTATAGGGAGTTAGACAAACAATTGAAGAAGCACAACATTCATTCTGATATATCATAGACTTAATAGAAGTGCGACAGTGTTAGCATCCTTTAAGCATCAAAGCCGCCCCATGGTTGAGGAGAGCACACCTTCGATATGATGCTCTTTTGAAGGAAAACCGAAAATTGATTACCCTCTTTTGGATGTTGATCGAAGAGAGAGACACTTTGGTTAATTTCTTATACAAGGCCTTTTGTAGACACCCAACTGTTGATTTTTCATATTTAGGTGATTTCTTAGTAGGTTCTACATATGCGTTTGCATAAAAGATACTTGGACGAATTCAGACCTGACCCACATCCCGGGGCATGTTGGAACTTGCCACGAGTCAGATCAATTCCCCAAGGTCTACCTACTAGAAAACTCAAGTATTATAAGGACAAATTTATTTTAGAATTATTTACCAAGTCAATTTTGTACGAACCAGATGAATAACCGTGAATATGTAATAATATTGATTTGTAAATTTTTGTTTTTTTTCCTTTTATACTTAGCTATATTTTATTATATTATCACATAGAGAATGTTCCTCAGGCAATCTTGTCTCTAGAGATTACTTAAGCCACTATGTTAAATTGAGAAGATTTTATCTTGAAAAGGCATCAATTTTAAAATCTTCAAAATTAGCAAGATATTGTTTTCTTAGAGATTTACAAAAACTTTACATGGAACATTCTCGTCTCCTCTTCGATTTCCTTAGTGATGAAAAAGAAAAGCTACTTAAGGAGATCCGGACATACCATACTAAAATAATTTGCGATCATGATAGTACTCCAGTCGGGAAATGGGACTATAACAAATATCCCTCGATGATTACTTCGGAAGGACTTAACATTCCTTTTGACTCTATAGTTATTCTTTTTGCTAATTCATTGAATACAATTAGAGATGCTGTTTCTCATCTTTAGATATAAAACAAATGTCCATTGTATCTTTTAGTTTCATTGTTACTTGAGTTGCAATCTTTTATTGGAGTAATAAAGAGATTGTTCATTTTGGTATTGACTTCGTTCTTTTTCCTTTTTTATTTAAATAGGAATTATAGTTATTCGTAGCGGCTCTCTCATTAGATTCAGCATCTCATTTTATCAATCTTAAGGATAAGCTGTTAGCGGATCTTGAAAAGAGTAGACTTCTTGAGGATACTTTACTTGCTCGTTTTAATGGCAATACCGAAGCATTAAATGGCATAAGAGATTCTTACTTCAGAAAACAATTGTTAGAAATCTCAAGGATCAAATTGCCAATTTAGAACTAGATGTTAATAGTAAAAATGAAGTGATTTCCATGTTGAAGCATCAAGTTAAGTCAAATCCTTCAATTGACTTCGATTGGCAGAAATTGTTTTCCTCAACCAGGGGTATAAATGTATTAGAAAATCATCCTTTGAAGATTACCAATAGAGGGTTAATAATGATTAAGTAATAGAAGTCTAGAAACCATTATCTGAAAATTTATAGTAGAAATCCAATGACACATATTCGGGAATTAATGAACGAAATCTGAGGGTTTAGAAGCCCGAAACCCAGATTCGGGTATTAGTGGATGATGTTTAGAAGTTAAGAAACTTGAAATTGAGATTCAAGTATTTATGGATGATGGAAGGAAATTCTCAATAACGATTTTCTTGATAGAAGTCTTTGACCCAGATTCGGGCATTAGTAGTGGATAGTCAGAAATCCATAATAAAAATCTCAAGCCCAGATTAGGGCATTAATAAGTAAAATCAAGTAATAGTCTCGAAACCCAGATTCGGGTATGATAAAGAGTGTAAGTGTTTGACAAAGACCCGAAACCCATATTCGGGTATTAATAAATGAAGTTCAGAAATGAGATACTCGAAATCTAGATTCGGGTATTAATAAGTGGAGCTCTATTCTACTCCTTAGATTTTGTCTTCTTCGGCATGTGTAAACCCTTTTAGGCCTCATATGTAGTTGAAGTTTGATTGGCTGCTTCCCGAACTTGGACGTCTTAGTCCATCATTTGATATGCCACTTCTTGGACATCTTAGCCCCTTGTAGATATGCCACTTCTTTGGCTTGGATGTCTTTGTCCTTTGTTTGATGAGCTGCTTTTGAGGCTTGGACCTCTTAGTCCATTGTTTGATGAGCCGCTTCTTGGGCTTGAATGTCTTAGTCCATTATTTTGATATGCCTCTTCTTGGGCTCTAGTGCTCTTGGTTAGATCATTCTTAGAGGCTGGAACCAAGGACTTACCCAACCTTCCTCCAGGAGGCGCCTTGACCTGACGAGAGGCGCGACCAAGGGCTTGTCGATGCTTTAACCTGGCCATAGCGTGGCTTGGGTAAAGGCTTACACTCCTCCCTCCAAGAGGTTCCCTACTCGGGCTATAGCGTGGCATGGACATGGGCTTGTCGATGCTTTAACCTGGCCATAGCGTGGCACGAATAAAGGCTTACGCTCTTTCCTCCAGGAGGTGCCTTGACCTGACCAGAGGCACAACCAAGGGCTTGTCGATGCTTTAACCTAGCCATAGTGTGGCGCGGTTAAAGGCTTACACTCCTCCCTCTAGGAGGTGCTCTGCCCTTACCAACTCGTCGCGGATAGAGGCTTTGACCATTTAAGGTATTGTCCAAATAAAAGGAGCATTTCACTCCCAACCATGTAGACCTTTCTTAGAAAAGTAATTCTTTATTGACTTTGTTTCATGATCTCTTTGAAAATTCGTTGATTTTGCCTTGACGGAAAAAACTGATTATCATCCCTTCCAAGGCTCTGCAGTGGTTAGTCTTATGTCCATTCATCATATGGAAATGGCAGTAGGATTCCCCCAAATTTCTTTCATATTTTTGTTTCTTTTTCTGTAATGGCCAATAATTGAGCTCATCCTTTGTTAGAAAGTAGACATTCTCTATGGATGTTGTTAGATTGCACTCTTTAGGAAGTCTTAACTTGAAACTTGTTTCTTGAGGATGGCTTCTAAATCTTTTATTACCTGGCTCTGCAGTTTCCCCTTCGATAACTGGTTTTCTCTTTAGAAGTCTTTGGGGTTTCGATGTAGGTATTGTCCACTTGTGACTTGAACCCATTTGTGTGCAAAGGCGTTGTAGTCAGCAATTATTCCTTCTTCAAAGATTGTGCCTTTGGTATAGTGCTGAATTGTTTTTCTCATTCGGTCAAATAAATTGTCACTTTCCTTTTCCTTATCCCCTAAGGTAAAGATTGGGGTGGGATCAACATGAAAAGGGTTTAAACTCCATTTAAGTGGATCATAGGCTTCAAATTTATTTTCCAGTATGATTCTTAAAGCATTAATCCTTAACAATTGTTTTTCCTAGAGATTCTTATCATTAGCTACCTCTAGGGAGAATCCAATGAAGTGTTGTTCTGAGGATCCTTTCTTAGATCTTCTGATTCTGCTAGGCATGATAAAGTAAAATCTTGATTATTTAAACTTGAAATAGGATTAGGGTAGAGATAGGTGGTGTCGGATATTCAATAGAGTCGGAGGTTCAAGTCCTCCTTCTAGCACCAAAATGTTAACAAGAAAACTTGTCAAAACCGCTAAGTTGAAAGGTTAGTCCTTTAGGACTCTTTTGATTTGTTGGAGGGAGCTAGGATGTGATTGCCTTCTTTAGATCACCTTTCGAATCAGCCCTTATTGTGTAACTTCCTTTTTGTTGACCTTTCGACTTGGTCGAAAGGCTTAAATTCTCCTCTTTTAGGTCTTTCGAACTGAAAGGAATGGATTGATGATCCCTTCGAAACAATCCTCTAGAAGTAGTTGTAGAACCTTAAAGTATAGTTCTAAGGAGTCAAGGACAAAGTTCAGTTAGGTGGGTTTCGACCTTATCGAAAGCTGGGTTCTTAAAGACTTGAGTTTAGGTCTGGGATTTGAGGTGAATTTGGTCAGGTTTTAGGTTTCGATCCACAAGAAGGCAGAAGCTTGGTGAATGATGTCTTGGAGTTAAGGATTAGGATTACTTGAAGTTGCTGGAGTTTCGACCAAGTCGGAAGATGTCTTTTGATGGGGTCGATACCTGGAAAACAGAGTTAGAACTAATAAAAGCTTTCGAAACAACTAAGTAATCAAGAATATTGAAGTCTTCCCTTTATTGACTCAACGAAGCCTTTATTGATCAATTTTCCCCAATTCAATTTACAAATTAGGGTTTACAACTTTGTAGAATTATGAAAATACAAGTGTAGAATGACTGAGTTTGGATCCCCAAAACCAGACCCCTTAGGTCTTATTTATAGATGCGGGTCAACACCTTTCAACCTAATTGTTTCGACCTGGTCAGAAGGTGGCTTCAGAATTGTCTTTAGATTGCTTTCGATTCCTTTAACACTTGTGCATCCCTCTGCAATGCTTTCGAATGGGCTTGAATGCTTCTATCTTTGTTGAAAGGGATGGTTGCACCTTTCTTCTTCATGTTGCTTTGTAGGAGCTTTTGACTTTGTTTGTAAGCTGTCTCTAGGGTTTCAATGGTGTTAAAATGTTAATGGTTTCGATACTGTTAATAGCTTCCAATCTTTTGCTTATGAGTTGATACGGAACCCTCCTTGATATTAATGGCTTCAACCGGTTCGAAAGGCTTGGTTTGGCTTTTGAAAGAGTTGTTTTGACTCCTTCGAAAGGTCTTCATGCATGCGGAAGCATCTACTCGAAAGGTGGTCACTGAAGCGGAAGGGTGCTTTCGACCCTTTCGACCATTTGAAAGGTTGTGATACTTTTGGACTTTGACTGTAGCATCCCTTCGACTCCTTCGAAAGGCCTTGCTGGAGCTTCTTTCTCTTGTTCTTCTTTGTCTTTCATTCTATCTGGTTTCAACAAGGTCGAAAGGATATTTAGTAGTAACAATATGTTTGAACCAAAAGCGGCACAAACACCCAGATGAGTGTGATAGAGAAAAGAATAAAGAAATTAAACAAAAAAAGTAAGACACAAAAGTTTTATAGTGGTTCGAGTAATCATTGCCTACGTCCACTTAGTTTTGTTGCTGATTCAGTGGTTGTTTACGAGTACAGTTCTTATGGATCAGTAGGGATCCATAAGGCTACAAGAGAATTATGGAAAACTTGTAAGGAAGCCAAAAAGATCCTCAAATGAGCCCCCAACCTCCTATTTATAGCTATAGGTTTCTGAGGTATGCTCCTCCACGATCTCGCTCACCTTCCCCACGTTCTACCATCAGTTACGCTTGAGAAAACGTGGCTATGTCAGTAGTTAGGATGGATTGGTACCGATCCATAAGTTAGATTTATGGATCATTTTCAATGCTTTCTGTTGTAGCGACTTGTTGTTAGCTTCATGTTTCCTATCTTGGATGCTCTGTTAGATGCTTGTTTTGAGGCCAATAAGTTGGATCCGTGATGGAATAAAGTTGCTCGTTTCAAGTGCTTGAGGGGGTCGATAGTGAATTGTATATGATTGATCTTATGAAGCTTGAAATAGGCTATAATCACAATTCATGGAAGTAGAGGAAGTTTGAGCCAAATTGGGTGCAATTCTATGGATCGGTACTGATCCATGGGGATGGATCGGTACTGATCCATTACTTGATAGATTTTGGTTTTGGCATTTCTGGGATGGCCTTGCTTCCACCTTGTGATCATGGTCATGGGCTTGTTTATGTGGATTTGAAGTGGTGTTGGGCAAAAAGTGGGGATTGGTACCGATCTATAGGCATGGATTGGTACCGATCCATAACTTTGTTTGAATGTTGGATGATCCTAGTACTTGAAGCACTGTGATGTGCGGACCACTTTGGGAGGTTATTTGCATGTTGGCAACCTTGTCTCTTAACTCTGTTTGGCATTCAGGTTTAGCAGTTATCGTTCTGGATTCTCGATTGATCGGTTCAAATTGTTCAAATATGGCCTAGTCAAAAGGATGGATAACACTTGCCCCCTAAAGCATGCCCTGGGAATGAAGGTGTACTTTGCTCACGAACATATCGAAGTCGATGAAACATTAGTAGTTGAGTTTTCTGGCTATCAGCCGATTGAGCCGTGGTGAATCATCCTGTTCCTTTGGATTCACCTGTAAATCGAAGATCATTCCAGACTATGGTAGCTAATGACTCGAGTCCTTCTTGAGTGTTAGTAATAAATAATAATTCCATGTTCTCACGAAATTGTTACCTTGCACGCTGCATCATGAATCAGGATCATCTCATGTTCGCCCTGGAGTTAACAGTCATTTACTGAAATCAATGAATTGATTCGATATTTGCTAACGAATTGTTCCAAGGTCAAATGGCGTTCAAAGCCAGAGTATAAATCTCAATTTCTCTGGGTCATGTATTCGATGATCAATTCAATTCCTGATCGCTCCGGATTGTTAGTCGAAAGCTCGATCTCTTCGGATCATTAGTGGAATCCATGGCCTTTCCAGGAATCTTGATATCTCTGGATAGCCAATGGAATCCATAGCCGTTCTGAGTCGACAGTTAAATCCACGATCTCTCCAGATCTTTAATTAATTCATGGTTGTTCCAGGTGGATAATTAAGTCTATGGTCTCTCCGGATCGTTAATTGAACCTATGGCTGCTCCAGACCAATAATCAAATCCATGGTCTCTCCGGACCCTTGCTGAGCCCAATTCTCGCGCTCTTTGATGATGGGACTCAACAACTAAGCAAGTTCATCCACTCACACTCCGGGCAGATGACTTATTTTCGTACAAGTCGAATCCACTTGCTCTCCGACAAGGGAACGTGCACCTTGCACTCCAGTCCCAACTCTCCGGTTGGGACTTAACGCGATCAATATTGTATAAGTCCATCCACTCGCTCTCCGGTAAGGGAACTTGTACCTTGGGGTCATTTCCCCGTCTCTCTAATTAGGACTACCACGATCAATATCGGTCATCACATTCAGGTGGATTTCAATAATCAGGGATCCATCTATTGGATTCGAATTCAAAAAGTAATAAACATAGAGTCTAACATCATGTAATTGCCTAATTGGGCGCTAAAGCCCAGAATTGAGCTCAGGGCATGCCTAAGGACCAATTGAAATCCCATACACGAGTAAGTGGTTTGATTGTAATATTGCATCATTTATTGAAAGTGAAGATAGAGTGCGAGAACCAAACCCAATTCCCTGTTATGCCAATCAAGAGATGACTATCCTCGACCTTGATCCAAAGCTAATTCCATTCATCACAGATGATGGCTGCTCCTGTTCCATCACCGTAGGTTGGTTTCTCACATACTGCGGTAATTGGTTGTTTCAAACCCGTTTCGCAATTAGATCACTAAAGTGCCTGCAATCATTTGTGTTATGCCCATCCAGCTCATGGAATAGGCAATACTTTCCCCACCACCTTTCATGGTCAGTGGGCTCTCTCCTCATCGGCTTTTGATAGGGGATATGTCCCCTGGTGTAAAGGTAAATCCACTCCAAAGTTTCATTGAAATCCATGTAAGATCCTTACAAAGCAATCATCCATCTTTCATTTTTATTTATCCTTACTAGATCCTGCTTCGGACGGTCCTCCGCTATCTACAGCTTTAATTTCTTCCTTTTTAGATTCAACGTCCTCCTGACGTAGGTATCTTTCGGCCTTATGATAAAATTCGGAGACATCCATCGGTGGATCCCGCTCCAAAGCAACCTTAAAATCTATTTTACTGGCTATTCCAGAAACTCTAGCCATCAAAACCAGTGATGGATCCAACCTATCAACTGCGGCAACTGCTGCATTGAATCTTGTCAAAAAACTCCTGAGGGTTTCTCTGGTCCTCTACTTCACACTTGACAGTGTCATCACATTTTTAGGTCGTGAAATATGGACCCGAAATTGTTTCATGAATTTGTCCACCAATTCGGCCTGTGCTGATGGAACCGTTTCCAGCTGTCTAAACTATAATGCCGCCAAATCCGTCAGATACACAGGGAAGCACAATCCCATCACTTCTTCAGACACACCCAACACTTCTATGTGCTAGATGTACCTCATCAAATGTAACATTGGATCCGTCTTTCCATCATACGTTTTTAATGTTGACAGCTTGAAATTAGATGGATTCCTAGCATATCGATTGTTCGAAGTGAATGGACTCCTGTTCACTTCCTTCAGCCTCTGGTTGGGCAGTCCACCTCTCATTGCTCGTCTCACCATCTCAGCAAGTCTGTCATTACCGTCTAAAGGGACTCTGAAGTTGGCATTTTCATCTTGCCTCCCGTTTCCATGAGGGAATTCTGGCACATACTCCTCCGATCATGCATCGATATTCTGATTCACATCGATATTTTAATTCACATTCAAATGACACTAACATGACATCGAAAAGGCAGACGCAGCATGGGTAACATTCCCGCTCAAAGGTCTTGAAGCAGAGGATCGGTGTAAATCCTACCATGACGAATAGCTCTTCCAACCCAAAAGTGGCAAAACCTTCTACTCATTCCGGCCGAACAAAGTGTCCTCTTGAGGGTTGAGACTATAATGGTGCGAGGAAAAATGGTAGTGCAGAAAGGTTTCTTGGACTAAGAAGTGGTTGGATGGAGGAAATAGGGTTTAGATTTGGAGTGGTGATGGGGCAAGATCTAATGCGCAAAAAGCAGTGCGAGGGGGAAAAGGTGAGGCTGCTGCTCCTAGGGAAAAATGACATCGCCTAGGGGAGGAACGGAAGAGAGAGGCTGATACATAGAGGAGGATGGAGATTGGGTTTGGCTAGTTGAGGAAGGAGAAACAAAAGAAGGCAACTAGGGGAATTCAGACGCGACTTTTATAGTCCCATTCTAGGTTCAAGTTGTGCCAAAACTCGTTAAATGGTAGACCACTCTAGCTTTACCGCTAGGCGGTCAACCGCAAGACGGGCTTTGGGCGTTAATTAAACTTAGACGCAATTAGGGTTGGATTAAATAATAATAATCATTTTATGTTGATCTCCTTCGATTCGACACGATCCGAAAAATTCATGTCCTCGTCACGGCAGTGTAAAGCCTACCATCTAGTCCCGAACCATGCTCAAGCAATTCACGTAATCCCAACAAAACTACTGCGATCAACAACACTATCAAAAATCCAAAAATATTCCAACTGCTATTTCCTGCCTACTTCGCACGTAAATATTTCTTCCAATAGTTGGTGGGTGCAACAACACTTCAAGCTAGATACCCTAATGAAATTGAACGTCGTTCCTATTTTGTCTGTACCTTAAAGAGAGAAAATAAAAAAACCTTAATTTTATAAACTGAAGAATAACTGAGCTAAATATATACTCCTCTATACTTGTTTCTAAATAATAGAAACTATTTCATACCAAAACTTCCCTTAAAAATCAAACTTATATATAAATATTTCAGGGTTTCCAAAAACCTCTTTTTTTTTAAACACAAATTTCCCAAATTGGAAAACAGTTTCCTTGCTAAAAATAAAAATCAAACGTTTACTGATATATGCATATAAATATTTAAGGACTTCAAAATTTACGCCTTTGTAAAACAAAATTTCTTAACATGACCAACTAGTGGTATACGTGTCTCTTTGAAAATTAAAATTCAAAAACTTTCCCAAAATAAAATTTCCGAAATAAATCCTTAGAAAAAGAAATCCTTTGAAAACCCTTTTTCCAAAATCTAAGGCATTTCCAAAATATACTTTATAAAAATTCTCTCACAGGTTTTAGACAAAGGAACTGACATTAATTATCCAAATAAAAATCCGGTTTGCCATCAAAGAGGTGATCAATGAATGCACCCTAGCAAAAACTTGCTTCCAGAAAATTGCGACATACAAACTCTAATTTCTCACCATCTGGAATAAATGCATGTCTCTGAATGGAACTCATCATCAAAATCCAAAATCATAAGGTAGCTAGATCTCAACCATCAAGTCGAACACCTCCAGTCTCCGAGATTTAGCCATATGTCGTACTCATGCTCTTTATCAACAACGCCTTACACATCGCCAGCACTGCATGGAGTACTTCGGAGTCGACGTGAAAATCTTATCTCTAAGATATTTCCAACCTATAGTTGCTTTTCCCATTCCTTCGGAGTGGAACTACAACTATTTCTACGAGTATATATCCACGTCCAGGTGGACCTGCATTTAATTACAACATGCATGCATTTATAGTTGCACCTATGGAAGTAGATTTGATAGTACCATTAGCGGCATAAACTGAACCTGAAGCAACGACTAAGAAGACTGAGACAACTAAAGGATATTCATAAAGCTAATAACTTGAAAACATTCATGGTTTTATCATTCGTTTCTTTGTTTTGGTTTATTTTATACTAATGGAAATGAAAATAATACTTATACTTTTACATGCATATGCTCTTTTAGCTAAAGTGGGCTGCGAGCAAAAATGTATCTAAACACATCATCACTTCCAATTCTATTAACAACGAGAAATCAATGAACGAGATTTCCACCGTGGCTCTTTGAGATTTCAAATTTGAAAGGTGATTTTGATATACAACCATGTTTATATTTTAAATTTGAAAGGTGGATTGCAATAAATTATTATTATGGCCAACAACAAAGAAACCAAAGCTATTTTTGGATTTTAATCCTTTCCTATTTGTTACTTTGTATGATATACGTGAATCATATTTCGTTAATCCTTTCCTATTTATTACTTTGTATGGTATATAGGCAGAACATGAGCTTTGTTTTATTATTATTCTCATGGTTACTTTGGTGCTAATTATATTCAAATGTATAGCTAGCAATGCGTCTTGAAAAATGAATATCCAAAAATTATGTTGATATATCATGTGTTATATGCTAAATATATATAGTGAGTCAGTTGTTGGGATTTTGCTTGTATTTTGTTCTATAGACATGTTGCTCATTATTATATATACCTTTGAAGAGTTCATGCTCATAGCCTACCATATTCCAGCTGCTTCGGACTTTGACTTTCATCCGGTCTCGTACAGCTCTTGAAAGATGTCCTTAAACTCAACATATGCATGGATGGACTGCAGTCTGTAGCATATTTGTATGAACCAAATCCAAATAAATTAGATGGAGAAGAACAATGTCACTGATGCTCCTTATACATGATTTCAAAATGGTAATGTAGTAACATACATCGTCGGTGTTATACAGAGCCAAGGCTACTCCACCTGCACCTGTGAAATTGTATACTTCAAGCTCGACTTCCTGTTTTTCTCCCACTTTTAAAGCATGAATTTACCTTGGAGAATAAGAAAGGGTAGTTTAGGTATTTCAAAAAGACACGGTCAATTCCTATTCAATGAATTCTCATTATTAGTAGCAGAGATAGTCGGATTTCTTAGAATCCAACGTAAAAGTATAATAATACTAGATAGGAAAGTACAAATACGTTCTCTCAGTTTATCCTAATTTCTCCGATCTACTAACCTAGGCTCTGATACTAAATGCAACAACCCAGACCTTAATGGGCCTAAATTTTGACAAAAATCAAAACCCAAGTCCATCAATGCATAGATCGTTAGATTTGGTACCTGCAAATAAGCATGGGCATTATCAGATATTGATAGAAATCTAAACTCATAGCGGACACAATAATAGGATAAGAATACTGACTATGAATACTACCTTGGAATTAATGGTATTCCTTGGATAGCAGATTGTCACAGCAACATCCACCGTGAGAGAAAAGAAGACTTCTCCAACAACTAAATACGTCCAGCTCCAATGACTTATTCATATAAATCTATCCTGTGAGTTGTAATGAAGAAGGGGTCAGAACAACGTTCTAATGACTGGAAAATTTGTAAACTATCCATAACATAAATCTATACAAATTGATTTCCATTTAATTGTTATGTCTATTAAGGTTAGCAATTCTAATCTAACCTTGCATTGCACACATGATTACTTGTCTACCCATTCCCAAGGTACAAAATACTAACGAAGCCTTATGAACCACCAAATACTTCCAAATCCATTTGTCACTTAATACTTCTAAATATGAAGCGGGCTTCTACTACCACCACATAATACTTTTTCCACTTAAGACCTCAATCGAGGTAGACTTCGTCATTTAAGACATATTCCCAAGATGGACTTCTAGCGTCGTCATTATTGGTCTATTGGTCCCAGCTATAGATACCTTTGACCACTATATATAGCCTTATAATTTATAATAGCCATACTACTAGCGCAACTATCGTTATTAAAGTCTTAGTAATGTGAGAGACTGTACCCAAGCCACTTAATACCTCATTAATGAGGACTAGGCAGGCCACTGACCATTTAACACCTATTTACAGGCAGACCTTTGCCATTTAATACCTAACCTCAAGGCAGACTCCTCGCTGGTACTATCTAGCTGACATTGCTTGGAAATCTCATTGGGCTACTTAATACTTCTTTCATAGGAAAGAAGTGAACACTACAACCACTTAATACCATAAAACTGAGGCAAAACTTTCCCAAGATATCAATCATCACTCTTAATTATAAATATGGAATATCATTAGGCTACTCCTTTCGGTAGGGAAGCGGGCCATACAATAACCACTTAATACCTCAACACTAAAGTGAACCTTTTTAGAGATATCCTTATTTATTTGGAACCCTACTAGGTTACTTAATACTTCTTTTTAGGAGAGAGGCGGACCCTACAGCCGCTTAATACCTCAAACCTGAAGCGAACCCCTATGAAGGTATCCTTCACCGCTCCTAATCCCAAATTTTGACCACTTAATACTTTTCACTTAAGAAAGCAGGCCCAATCTATCACGTTGTTACGAGTCCTAGGATTAGTGATATCTCACTTCAGTAGTAAGTGCACCCGACTGTTGGTAGCCTCAAAATGAAGAGCAGTCTTTCGTCGAGGGACTCTACTGACCTCGCATCACCAACCCACTAAGTTCAGTTAACTATCCTAAGCTTTTAATTATAATATTTTAGGTAGAAATTGGATTTGGCTTACTAATTCCCTTTTAGTTGAGGTAATAAGATTTACCTTAAATGCTTATCTATCCATAAATCCTCATTTTATGCTCATAAATGTCAATTTGTCCATAAATTCTAATGGACATTTCCTAGGACATTTATGTATGATTACCAATTTCAAATTAGTAACATTTTTTATCTATTTCATTTTTATCAGTCCCGTCAATCCATTTGTCTCTATTAATTGTAACCATTATTTTAATACTATTCATCATTTCTCATTAATTGCCTATTAATTTAGGTTATAATCTTTCATTTTCTATTAATTAATTAATAAGAATTCCTAATTTATTTCCCATTGATAGGAATTACTACATTTCCTAATTCTACCTATTCGCTTTCCTAAATATAATAATTACTAACGAACGTTACGCATAAATAATGCATGAATAGACGATGTTCTTCTTTGTTAATGCAATAATACATATAAACTACCTAATAAAACTACATATTCTTATCTAAATATATTCTAGTCATAAATATTTAACTAGAATATGCATTCCATATTTAATTTGCTGGAATTAGATTCCTTAGGGAGATTTTCCGCTATGGTTTCCAAAAATTAGAAAGGTTGACTTCGTTTGAAATTACAAGGAATGCATAATTACTTTTTAATTGGAATAGAAAGTGTATACTATGGAGAATAAGTCTGTACTTTACACATCTCTTCCCTTTTTGTTTGTGGGTATTCCTTGTTAAACGAAACATCTCCTTTTGAATGAAAAGTGGAAAAAGAAAACAAATTTATAAAAATCAAACGGATGTTATTCCCACAAACTAATCTATGGAAAATCTACAACCTAGCACAAACAAGGCAATAATCCAAAAATCATATTTTACACCCAAGTACAGATCTGCAATAAAGATATACAACACTCAAATACTAAAATCTTTGGTCTGATTTAAAGATTTAGGTGTAAGCATATTTCAAATTAGATCTAAAACAAGAATATGTAGGCAATAGGGTCTACATTAATTTAATCCTACAATTCACAAATAAAATTGATTTAGGCATAAAAATCAAATGTATGCCAACGGAATAGATTTAAAATCATAAACAATATATAAAATTTCCCACTCACCTTTTATAAGGGATCCAAATCTCCAGATCTGAAGCAGAACCTTAAATTCATCTCCAAATCATTTTTTTAATCCAAGAAATATGTATAAAAGGGCATATATACATTATAATTACAAATCTGAGAAGAGATTTGGGATTGAAGGGATATATATATATATATATATATATATATATATATATATATTACCTCGTTATAGCGCAGTGTTGATTCGCTCTTCTTCTTCTTCTCTTATTTGATTTCTATTCTTCTCCAATTTGTATATATTTTGTAAATATTTTATTTTATAATTTAGAAAATACTGGAGAAGAGAAAATGGCAGAGCTTCACTGTTGCTTTCAGAAAAATATAAGAAGAGAAGAGAGGATTATGCTTGAATTTTATAGGTGCTAGATTCAAACACAGCCGTTTGATTTAAAATATTAAATCCGGGTCATTGCGGCTTAGGTTTATTGCAATGGCCAGGTCACCACTGGTCGACCGCTGGGGGTTGACCGACCCTAATAATGGGTCGGCCTGTGGGCCTAGGAAATTAATATAAAAATGTTAATTTATTCTAATCGAATTATTTCCGTTCCGCGTTCGTTTTTCATCCGTAACTTCTTTGTTCGGACTCCGATCGTAGAACTCCAAATATGAAAGTTGCTTAGAATTTCGCCACGAACGCAATATTACAAGTTTCGTGGTCAAATTCCATCGTTTGCACAAGTTCCAATTTTTGAGCTTAATTAATTAACTAACTAACTAATTAAATAACTAACGCCAAGTTATGAGGTGTTACAATAGGGATGTCACCTTTTGAAGCACTTTACGGTAGGTCATGCAAATTGCCTGCATGTTGGTTGGAGATAGGTGATAGACCGATACATGGTCCTAATTTGGTGAAAGAAGCAATTGAAAAGATTGGGTTAATCTGAAAGAGGATGAAGGAAGCTCAATCAAGGTTGAAAAGTTACGTAGATAGAAGATGTAAGGACTTGAATTCTCAATTGGAGATTTTTTTTCCGTAAAGATAGCACTAACAAAGAGTGTTATACATTTTAGGAAGTCAAGAAAGTTAGCACCAACATGTGTTGGGTCGTTTCCTATCCTAGAGAGAATATATTAAATGTTCCCAAATGATTTTGATATGAAAAACAAAGCTTTTGACATTCAAATGTTCTAAAATTTCAATATGTTGTTTGAAGTATTATTTTGGAAATGGATTTCAAATTTTACAATTTTTGGGATTATTATGAATTTATTGTGAATTTTCTAAAGAAGAAAATGGTTGGTTTCAAAATTTAATTATTTAAAATATAAGCATTAATTATTTTGATCCAAAATTTTATTACGTTGTTAATAAAATAATTATTGATTTTTGGGAATTTTTGTTGATTTTTCCTAAGTGATTACAATTTTATATAAGTTGTTTTATGCAAAATGGGCCAATTTGCAAAGTGCAATATATAATATAATTTAAGAAAAATTATATCTTGGAAAATAAAACTACAATTTTCCACTATGAAATTCGACAAGAATTCTGAATAGATGTTTGTTGGCCAATGAGATTTTGACAAATAAAATTGGTTTGGTGAAAAATTTATACTTTCAAAGCCAAATCTTTAGTTTTGAAAAAAATTACAGAAATGCCACTTTAATCTTTGATAGCCATCATTTTCATCACTCAGATTTTAACGTGCGGCTGCATGTTTTTTCAAACCACAGTGACTATTTAACCCATGGTAGTTATGGTTTTATCAGCCTTCAAAAGCTTGGTATATTAACGCACAATGACTATTTGTTTTATCAAACGAAGGCTTTTTATCAACTCACGAAAGCTTTATTCCATCAACCCACGATGACTTTGTTTTAGCAACTCACGATGACTATATTTGAAGGCACATTGATTATACTTTATTCAGGCGCGATGACCTTGTTTTGTTAAGGCACGATGGCAACATGGGAATCGACCCAGGAAAGCTATTTTTAAGGCTCAACACCTATATTTTCTTAACACACAAAAGCTATATTTTGTTAAGGCTCGACAATTATATTTCCTTAACTTACAAAAGCTATAGTTTGTCAAGGCACGAAACCTATGTTTATATCAATTTATGACAGTTATATTTCTTAACTTTCGAAAGCTATACTTTTGATATGCGACAACTATACATACATATGTACACATACACACACACACACACATACATATATGTTAAGATGCGAGATAAAATAATACACCACGTTCATGGCGGAAACGACATCCTCTCATCATACGACAGTTACAGATGTTGATCTGCCAGCAAAGCTCCCTGATCCGACACCCTCCTTCGCCGCAGCACCTCCACTAATCCCTCATCATAAAACCAGAGCCGATGTGGTAAAAAATTATGGTACATTGAATAATCTAAATTCATCATCGGATCTTCAATTTATTACCCCTAAGGCTAAAAATGACTAACTCTAGTCTCCATGCCAGATGATGAAATTCAGAAGAATGCAGGGAGATGGGCTACGACTCTAGTTGCTTACATAATTGGAAAAAGACCCTCATATGAGCAGTTTAAACAATTTGTGCAAAAAGTGGTGAATCCTATATCTGGGTTTGAAGTTTATTACAAGCCGAATGGTTTTACTCTGATTAGATTATCATCTAAGGTAGACTTTGATGCTATAATAAAAGAGGGCCATATACGTATAATCAAAGATCATAATTATGAAGAAATGGACAAATGATATAAAATTTGCAGGTGAATACTTTACAACTACTCCTATACGGGTCCACTAAGTTGATTTGAATCTAGCCTATTGGAGTAAGGAGGGAATAAGCAGAGTGGCTTGTGCCCTAGGTAAGCTAATTCGAATGGACAATACTACATCTAAGGAGATTAGACTTAATTTTGCTCGCATGTTGGTTAGGCCTATCAGTGGATACCCGAAAAATCCGAAATCCGTCCGGATCCGTATCCGAAAAAACGGATATTATCAGATATCCGAAAAACGGATGCGGATATCCGATATCTGAAAAGAAAATCAGATGTGGATGCGGATATGGGCATATCCGTATCCGAAAAACATCCGTCCGATCTGAAATTTTATGTGTGTTGTCATTTTGTCATTATGTATGTTGCTATTTTATCATTTGAATTGATGTAATATCGTGTAAACTTGTTTGATATTATGTGTGTTGTCATTTTGTCATTTGAAAAACCGATTAGTATTGTAGTGTGTGTATTGTCATTTGAGAAAGTGATTGTTTTAGTTCAAAAATATTAGTATAATAAAAATCTTATTCAATTTCGGATGCGGATATTTCGGATATCCGGAAATATCCGCTTTTTATTTTCGGATGTGGATACGGATGTTAATCTCAGATATCCACGGATATCGGATGCGGATTCAGATGCGGATTTAAATTTTCGGATGCGGATACAGTCATATCCGCATCCGTTTGCATCCGTTAACAGCCCTAATGTTGGTTGAAGTAGACTCCAATTTCTCTTTTCCTGAGGCGAATCAAATCACAAGGTCCAACAATCAAAGATAATTTATACGGGTTAAGTGTGAACATAAGCCTATGCACAATATGTAAGTTATATGGACACTGTATGGAGTATTGTTCATAGAAAGTTAAAGCCACTTGGAAACCAAAAGAAAATGCTTCTACTACACATCAGGCTACAGTTGATAACAATTTACATATAGGTATTTAGGTCTGTCAAATGGGTCGGGTCGGGTCATAACGGGTAAGCTTAAATTTGACTTGACCCTTTTATGACCCTAACCCGTTTGTCATGTTTATTAATTGAAAAATTAGACCCAACCCACTTGTTTTTAGGGTCAACCCATTTAACCCGTTTAAAACATTATCACTTGAAACGTCAAATATCACAAAATACACATAAAATGCAAAATTGCAGCTGCATATAACACTAGAAATGCATTATGTATAGTCATATAACATTAATGTAAACTGCTGTATAAAACTGCATCAAATAAAAACAATATAACACTAAAAATGCACTAAGATAACAAGAATATCATGAAATATTATACATAAAGTTGGATGAAAGTGCATGAATATAAGTTTGAAACTGCAAAATGTGATAGAACTGCACTAAATAATACCAATTTAACACTGCGACTGATACCAATATAACACTACGGTATATCAGTGCATCAAAAATAAAAAACAAAGACGTAGACTAAAAAAATGACCTTCAAAATTACTGAAACTGAATCATGCACATACGATACACTTTTTCAGTCACCCAGAAATACCTGCACATACAAATAAAAGGTTACAATATATAAACATGAACCAACAAGAGTATAGAATTGCATTACAGGAAGAAAAAAGGAAAAAGAATAGTTTTGGCTTTTGAAAGCTTGGCATATTTATACAAAATAAACTGTCATATTTATACTTCAGTATACATCTAAAAGCTTGGCATATTCAAATTTAGATGCATACTTAAAACTTCCAAGATCAGATATATATATATATATATATATATATATGTATATATAAGCTGTAACAAAGTCTACACTATGTACTGAATTGGAAAAGTTACTTTAAAAACTTTTTGCTACTGTGTTTTCCAGTGAAGCTTAATTTCATAACTGTAATTGTAAATGAGAATTACATTAAGGAATCAATATTTTATCCTATTTCATAAAGTCTAATCAATATTCAGGCTCTTAGAAATATAAGCTTTGGTATTATATATATATAGCTTTGAATATGTATAAATTTTGATATAAGGCAGCAGGTTTTGAAAAGTTAAAGACTTTGAAAAATGTTTGGCTTTAAATATATATAAAGTTTTGAATATAGATTACCTTTAGGAATATTTGCATGGTTTTGCACAAACTAGCTTTAAAGTATGTATAAGTTCCTAATGTGTAGATTTTGAAACTGTAACAAGTCTTGGAAGTATATATCATTAGGTTGGACTCGCTTTCAATATACATCAGTTTTCAAAGTGTTGGGCATACCAACTATGTACATGGAGGTTTGGGAATGTCAGGATTTTGGAAATGTATTAAATTTTGAATACAAATAAGTATCAAATATATATTAGTTTTAAATATAAGGACATAAATTTCGAATAATAACAACTTTGAATATGTATCATCTTCAAACATATATGGGTTTTAAAGTATGCAAGTTTCACAAAAACAGATTTTGAATGCATGAGTTTCAAATACGTAAGTTTTAAGTGCATATAAAGTTTCAAATGCTTATCAGCTTTCAAGTATGAAACCTCTCAAATATTCGAGTTCATATATAAAGAGATTTCAACTATACGTGAGTATCAGGTTTCATTCATTCAATGATTTTCAAATATATATAAAGTTTTGTATATATGCAAGCTTCTGGAAGTACGTTAGCTTCAGATATTCATAAGAGTTGGTTTCATAAGTGCAAGCTTTAAACATGTTTTGGGTATCATGGATATAATTTTTTTATACATGACAGTTTCATATAAATTGTTACCAAATATTAGTTTCGAAAATAAATGTACAAGCTTTGAATAAAGGTATATGATTTCAAATATAAGAGCTTTTGAACCTGTGAAAAATTAATTTTGAAATATATCTCAAGTTTCCAACAAAAGTGATTTGTGGCATGTGCGCAGTTTCAAGTTTGTATAATTTCGAGACATGTATCATTTTATGTAAGAAAGATATATACAAGATTTCAAGTTCAAGGAAAACTTCGAACTTCAGGTAAAGGCGTAAGTGTTAGGTGATTCCAAAAATTATCAAGTGATATCGAATGGCTTAAACAATGTTGTATGTCAATGTCAAATGTTGTAATTGTGTAAATATATGCTGTGAAATTTGTGAGAAAGAGTTTAAAATTTTCTGCAAACATACGTTAGTTTGGGAGCATGTTTATTTATATCGTTATCACTAGGGACATCTTATACTTTTGTCTGTCAAGCATTTTTTATTTTCGATTAGTACTTGCAACATATACTAACTTGATAAAAAAGAAGTCATACCGAAGAAGTGACAGCATTAACATTTTGAGCAGTACAGTAAATGTAAATATTGAAGCATTTTTCCTCATCTCATCTGCCTGAATCAAATGATGAGTAATAGCCATAAGTAGTTACACGATCATTTAGTGGACATGTTTGAATAGAAGAATTTTGAGAAGTTATCACCATCATTTAGTCATTCAATATTTGATTTCTGCTGGTTCCCTACTACATGGTTGAGTTTGAAAAGACTACATGTACATAAAGACTATCTTATATTCATGTACAAGATTAACAGCAAATTATCAATAAGGAAGTACCTGATCCTATAGTGAAGTTATAATATTCATACGAGTTCATGAATTAATAAGGTGGATCAAGGCTTAAGAGGGTTGAGGTGAGTGAGCTCAGGTGCTTCTTCAACGGTCTTGCAGCATCCCCTGCATCTGCCAGAACGTATGGGTTTGGGAATGCAACATAGGTAGGGGCAGCTTGAAAGTTATTTGAACAAGGGGTGAAACCCTGAAAGTTATTTTAAAACACACGCAATGCACATGCATAACCGCTCAGTATACTAGAAATAAGAAAGAAATGAAACATTATGTGATATATGAATAAAAATGAGAAAGACTACTAAAACTGGTATATAAGTTAGTGGTCCCGCGGACTACCGTAGTAATAGTTTGTTTAATGAAAATATACCGGAAACAAAACATACAAACATAATGAGATTAATTATTCAATATTTAAATCAGAAATGACAAAAATACTAGACAACGTAAAAGGTAATTTATAATCATTATCTACAAGCAGAAGCATATTTAATATGGATACATATGGACCATGGTGATTCTAGTTTGAATAACAAACATTGTGCTTAATACTGTAAAAAAGCAAAGCAAAGAAAGAACAAATAAACTAAACTTAAAAGCTTCAATATGCTTGCAGAACAATTATTACACTTGATATTTGCTATATATTAGTAATGAAATTTTAAATTCACTTCAAGGAGTACTCTTGCACTCAACTTTCTTTTGTAGGTTACATTAAAAGGTTAGAGTAGGGGTAAAGTTTGTGCTCATTTAACAATTCCATATTAGCATTATATTTTTAATTAAAAACTAAAGTCAATTAGTTTCGTATTTTCTCAAGTTGACTGCAATTTTCCTCAGCCTTGTCAACTCCACGCCTTGATTGATGGATGCATTAAAACAAGGGAATTCACATCAATGAAATATCAAATTAAGTCAAAATACGCAATCTAGCACAATTAAATATCCATATGAACAATTCTTTTGACTAATTGAATACAGATGTTGATTGCGTATGGTTTCAAATAGTAAAATGGTATCTGTATTTATTATGCTTAGGTCATTTACTTCTGTGTTAAAACTGGAAGACTGGTAAGAAATAACAGTAAACTTTCATTTATCATCAAAACACCAATTCACTATGTATCCAACTCTCCTATCCTATGCCTTATGGGAATTCATTCGACCTTTTTTTAAAATAATGCTTCCTGCCTATAGAACTGTGTAATTTAAAACTGCATTTGATAATATGACCAAAGTATGCGTAATAGGAGACAAAAACCTGAATAATAGTTTCCACCACATATATATTGTATTAAACCACAATACCTTCAGCTTGCAGTTTGTCAAACATTTATCCATTAGTCGGGCATGAAACTATCGTGTTGTATTCGAACCTGTTATAGCAAAGAGAAAAAAGAGAACAATGGAAAGGGTATTGCCCAACATCAATAACATGGTAAGTTAAACCTGAAAATAAGTCAATCAAAAACGCAATACCTTCAAATCCACAATTGTATTGATCCAGAAATTGCAGCAAGAGATAGATCCAAACAATTTCGAGTGATGGCGAGGACGATTGTTTGAAGGGAATCGAGCGGATTGTGGAATTAGGGATTCAGAGATGAGATGCCGACATCGTATTCTTTTTTAAGAAACAAACTTTTGGAAATTAGGTTTTGGACGGGCAGCGGGTAAACAGGATTGTATTGTTTTAAGTGGGTTGAATGGGTATAGACCCAATGCAAAATATAATTGAAATAGTTTAACCCAACCCTATTAAAAATGGGTTAAAAGGGTTGGGTTAAAGGGTTGTCTTGAATTTTGACAGCCCTATAGGTAATAAGACCTCGGAGGCTAAAAATACACATGAAAGCTCTTTTACACAATCCGTTCCTAAGTAAACTTCAAAAATTACATAGAGTAAAGGTAAAAAGAAGCAAGATTTTTAACCCGAACTAAGATCTGCAGCAATGTCAGCTTCGAATACATTTGAATGTTTGGGGGAAGACTTTTCCTCGTCCTCAACAGCTGCTCCTGACCCACCATTGGATGTACCTGCACATACGTCGGGACTGAACATTCATTAAATACAGGAAAACAGAGCTACAGAGAAGAGGTGATTGTCGAGGATTGTGATACTGATTCTAGTTCAGATTTTGATGATGTAGAAGATCTACTAGATGCAAAGAAATAGTTTGTGGAAAATATAGCAGTACATATACAAGAGAAGACTAAACTTTGAAAAAGAATGCATCCCATATGGTGACGACAAATCCCACTTAAAGTTTCATAGAGGCACTCCCAAAACTATAGCTCCTCCTAAAAGACTTACTCGGAGCTCTAAAGTTGTTAAATGAATTCAATGTCCTGGAATATCAGGGAAATGAATGCTAATGATAAATTGCATCACGTATTCAAACTCCTTAATGTCCACAGACTCTCTATTTTGAGTTTGGTGGAGAGTAAACTAGACACTGCTGCTATTCACAGGTTTCACCCCTTGTTGCAACCGCAATGAGAGTGTCACCATAATAATGATCAAGGAAGCAAGGGTGGGATATTATTTATTATTGATACCGTTGTGTGGAGTACAAAGATTATACACAAAATTGATCAACATATTAATACACATATGTCTAATAGAGGGGGATTTCGTATTATAATCACTTTTGTATATGTTAATCAATGAATTTTCTATTGATTAGAAAATCGCCGAATTTTTTTGAAATAAAATTAACCGCAAGCGCACGATGTACACTTGTAGTACGTGGAGAATACGGGTCGATCCGCAGGGAATTAATGATTTTAAAAATCTATTCAATCAAATTAAACCAAAGTTGAGTGAAAGTTAAGCTAGAGAATTAGAGAATTAACTAACTAACTAAAAGAAAAGAGATGCAAATATAAGAGTTAAATGACAATTTAGAGAATAAATCCACTCTCTAGATCATGTAGTTCAACACATATGAAATCATGATCTCTCTTTTATGGTCGTTAGTGCTTTAATTGATGTGTCTATCATAAGTATGGCATATTTGTGCTATTAGTTAGCCAACATAAGCCATCAAACTTTAACACACCTCATAAACCACTCACTAACTTTCATGAAACTTGACAATGAAAATGAAATCTATTTAAAGTATGGCCTATTAACCATTGATGAGAAATATAGACCATCAAATTTTAATTTCAAATCACTTTCTTTTGCCATAATCATATTTTGATGAAGGGGCAATTAGTATTAGTGATTGTTTAAGCATAGCCTATTTAGTGTCAACAATATAGGCTATCAAATTCAAGGAAAAAACAACAATTAAACCACTTCAATCATTCTTCATTAAGCACAAAAAGAGAGCATGAATTAACAAATAGTTGAAGCTACATAATTAGAAAGCTTCATTACTCCTAAATTGAAGGGGTTTAGCCTCTTATATTTGTCATTTGATTAACAAATGTAGCTAACAACATGAAAGCAAAATGAAAGCTTAATGAAAAAGAGAGCTAATTAATAAGAATTAGAACTATTCTACTTGCATGAAAGTAAATCTATACTACAACATGAAAGGAAATAAACAAGAAAGGAAAAAAGATCATATATTAAATTGCATAAAAAAAAGAAAAGAAAATTACATGAAAATAAAAATGGCTAAGTAGCCATGAAAAGAGAAAGAGAAGAGCTTGTTTATTTGTGAGCCTAAACTAAACTAAAAAAAGACTAAGGAAGACGAGGGTTACATGAAACATAAGGGGTACTTGTACATGTATGAAACCCTAATTCATATTTTTAGGGAATGCCCAAAATACCCTTGAGAAAGTGTGGAGGCCAAGTAATCATTAGCTTCTACTAATCATCATTTAAGTGTACATGAAGCCATTAATTTCATAAGCATGTGCATTAGCCTCTAATTTGTACATTAAGGTAGGTGGGTAGGTGGGGTCCTCCATGATATTCACTTTGAATTATTTCCATCTTCATTCCTTTGTGTTATTTTTGTGCATTCATATCTTCTTCATGAAACCACTTGTAATTGAAATCAAATTCCTACAAAATAGTATGGAAATTTCTAATTAAATTTTCTCAAGTTAATTTATGCACAAAAATAACTATTTTGCCCTTGGATGAAGATGAATATGTGACAATTTGGAATTAATATGGATTTTGGTTAAAACAAGTTAAAATACCCAAGATCATTTATTTAAATTAATTAGAATAAATATGGTGGTAAAAATATGCACATTTACGTGCACAACAAATACCCCCACACTTATCTTTTTATTCGTCCTCGAATAAACTAAAAACTAAGATAAATCTGTTTTCGTAGGGAGCACGATTGCATTGAGCGTATGCAACAAGCCGTTAAACCTCTATGTGTCTCCAGTAGGACGAGTGTTGTCTCGTGAGGATTTTCAGTGGATGCTACCCATAAAATCCAAATGTAGGATGAAAATATTTACAAAATGCAAGATTTATTTACAAAGATGTGAATGGAAGTCTTTGAAAATATTTACGAATGAAGGATTTACATTTAAATTAACACAAATAAGTTAAATATAGGTTTGGTTATTATCTTGAAAATTTAAGTAATTTACTTATCAAAATTTCCAATAAAAACGAAGTTATTAAAGCAAATAAACTATAGTTTAACTCGTTGTTTCGGTTGATAACAAAGTGTAACTATGAAATGGATCCTTAGTTGATTATCAATGTTTATCAAAGTGGTATTTCATTTCATTTCAATAAAAAATCAAATCAAATAGGTTAAAATAGTGCTTAGCTTTCAATTGCTTACTCTCTCTTATTTTATTTTATTTTTGAAAATTTTATGGATATTAACAATATATACATATGCCTAACTCAGATAAACTGAGGCCAGATATATTACCCATGCACTGCCTTGCGGACTTATGTGAGGGGAATACAGAGCGTGGCAAGTGAACACACAAGTGTGAACACTTATCGACTGTAGGCGTTATTAGTAAAATAATTCTTTATATACACAGACCTAACTCAGATAAACTGAGGCCAGATATACCGTTCGTGCACTGCCTTTCGGGCTTACGTGAGAAGGGTACAGAGCATGGCGAGTGAACACACGAGTGTGAACACATGACTCTAGGTGTTTTTTTTAAAAAATATATACATATATAAAAGAAATAATTTTTTTTCTTTTTGTTTTGTTTTTTTTCCGAAGAGAGAGTTTTGCAAAATCATCTTAGCACCATTTAACTTAGAAGACAAAAAAATGGTATATCCTTTACTTTAAATCAACCACTTTTTAAAACAAAGATTTTCAACTTGTATTTCATAATTAACACGTATGAGTCTTCCTATATACTAGTAAAATCATTGTTATTTGTAATCAAGCTTCGTTTTTATTATTGTTAAGACAAATAAATTTTCAAAAATTTCAATTTAATAAACCAAAACCATATATTTATCCTATAGTGTTTCTTTAAAGATAAATCAAAAGAAAATTTGTTTTTGGGATTATTTTTTAAAAGAAAAAGAAAAAATAAACCATGAAAAATTTAAAAATGAAGATGAGTCTCCACCCCCACACTTGATTTTGACTGTGTCCCCACAGTCAACCCAAGTGGAAGGAGAAAAATAAAATAAAAAGATGACCTATATTTACATGAAGGTGAACGGTATTTACACGAGATCAGAAATTATATCGTCAAAAAGTAAATGAAACGGTCTTCCAAAGACCGATTCATTTGTCTCGTCAAGTATGCGAAACACAGCTTAAGCTCGGAAAACCAAACCATAAATGATTTCAAAGTTGAATGTTGATTTGGAAAAACGAATGTCGTCTTCCTTTGTTGGATTATCAACAACTTCATTGCGTATCTCAAGTTCAAAATCCAAAGTTATTGTATTCAAATTTTCGAAATCGAGAAAAGGAAGATTGAAGTTTAAATTTGGTTCCACACCCTCAAAAGAATTGAAATCCAACTCAATTACCGTGTTTTAAGCAACTTCGTTAAGATTTACATTTTCAATTTCAAAAGTTGTTATTTGAAAATCGTCGATTTGGGTAAAAGGTGGATTATCACTTGACTCGTCATACATTGGGATTTGATTTTGTTTTTCACGTTGTTTCATATAAGTTTCAAACCACGAATCCGTGTGATCATCGTAAATTTAGTTCATTTGTTCAACAAAATCAAATTTATAATTATTAGCTTGAGGATTTTCGATTTGGATTTGTTGAGAACAAAAATTTTCACTTGCATCATAGTCGAGATTATTCCCATTGCCAAAATTATTTGAAAAGTGGATCACATTTTCGTTTTGATTTTGAAATTCATTTTGGAGTTCAAAATTGAATTGGCATGGGTTATACTCGAAATCGTTTGAATTTTGAATTGAATTCAAATTTTGATTATTTTGAAAACTTTGATTTGAATCATTGCATAAATATGAATTACACAAATCATTTATCATTTGATTTTGTTGTGTAGAAATTTTCAGTAAAGACGAAATGCTCTTTTCAAGATTTGAGGGTTGGTCATCATTTTGAAAATTTTGTGGTGCAAAATCCGAATCGTTTGAACAATAGTTGTTATTAAAATATCCATATGAATTTGGAGTGAAATCATATGGATTATATTGATTTTCACAACTATCGTAGAATTCATGTAAGTAGGGAAACTCAGACATTTTCAAGAATGTTTTTGGGTTTTTTTTATAAAGGAAAAATATTTACAAATAGAATTTATTTTTCAAAATGGAAAATTGATTTTTGTTTTGTTTTTGAATTTTGAATTTTTTTTTGAAAAGATTTTTTATATATATTTTTTTGGATTTTTTTATTTTCTAAAAAAAACTAACTTTTTTTTGGATTTTTGATTTGAAAATTTTCAAAGGAAAAGGAAAAAAACTAAGTTAATAAATATTTACAATTTTTTTTGTTTTTTAAATATGCATGAACTAATGCAGCTAAATGAATACAACGGTTAATTACAATGATTTATCCTAAGTTAACCAAAAATTGTATAATAACACATTGTCTTAATTCAACAAGATAGTTCTCAGCCAGGTAACGGGCAGGGGTTATCGGTGCACCACGAATCACCGTAACAATGCAGCCGAAAGTTTAAGTACCTTCAGAGGAACAACCACTATAATATTTACGAATCACCGTAATATTTATATATGGTTATTACTCTGTCGTAGCCTAGACACCAAGAAATTAAATTGTTCAAAGAAGACAAATTGTCAATATACAATTAAGTGTTATCGATGTCTAACCGTTATTATTAATCAAAATCTAGGATGAAATGCAGAGCAGAAATTAAACGTGTATTAACAATGCAACTATGAATGGATTTTTGTTTTGTTTTTGAATTTTTGAATTTTTTATATATATAAATGCAAATGCAAGCAATCAACGATGCAATTCAAATAAAACTAAAGATGAAAGCAGCAATTTTTTTAGGCAAGCAAGCGGAGCATTTTTTTGGCAAGCTAAGCAAAGCAAGCAACTTATTCTTCCTTATCTGCTGCTACAACTTGAAAATAAAAACAAGATATATACAGTTTTTTTATAATGGAGGAAAAACTAAAACCAAACAAATCAGAGCAAAACAAATTAAAGTTAAAAAAAATATATACAACTGAAACTCTTTTTTTTGGAAATGTTGAAAAATAAATAGCTTTCACAACAAAACCCCCTTTTCTTTTTAAACTTAAAACAATATCAAAACTACCCTGGCCCGTATACCCCAAAGCCCATTATCGTCTTTAAACCAAACCCGCAAATTAAAACAAAACACATCAACTACCAGTCAAAATAAAAGAAAGCGTATTTCTCGAATCAAACACAAAAAATCGAAGTCGAGTGCTCGATCCACGTTTTAGTTGTAGTATCGAAGGCAAAGGGGCGAGTTGGCAACTGCTTCGATTTTAGGTTTGGCTGATGTCGTATCTCGATTTGAAGTCACGGTTGTAGTGGGTGGTTGGTTCTTTGGGTCTCAGGTGTAGATGGTGATGGAGTGAGTTCGAATAGGGTGCGGCTACTCTTGGAGAAGGAAATATGGATTGGAATCGCAATGTTGAAGTAGGGGAAAAACTTGTTCGATGTCTTGGATTCAGTATTGGAGATGCTAGTGTAGTGATTTTGGCAGAAAGATGGGGTTTTGCGATGGAGAAGATTGGTGATTGTACGAAGTGGAAGCGATTGTTCGGGTATGGTGGTCAGGTAATTCTAGTTGATGTAATGCGGTAGTTTCCTTTTTTTTTGGTCTGGTGGATGGTAGAGTCAGTGATTGGACTGTTTTAGGTGAAATGCAGGGAAGTTGATGATTTGTCGTGCTACTGGAGTGATGATTAGTGGAAATGAAGTTGAGGCAGCTGTTGTAGGTGATGCAACAGTTGTGGCCGAGGGCAATGTGATGGTTAATGTGAATTGTAGTGGTTTCGATGAATTTTTGAATGTGAATTGCCTACAGCCTCTGCTCAGGGTATTTGATGGGGATGGGTAAGTAGTTGAAATAATTTGGATTGCTGCAACATGAAGGTTAGATTTTGAACTGAGGTGATTGTATTGGAGTTGAATGGTAATGTGCAGTAAGTTGCACAGTGACAGATACATGAAGTGAAATGTGTGTACTGTAAGGAGGTTGGGGTGTGTCAACGAAACGTTTGGTGATATGCAGTG
Source organism: Allium fistulosum (assembly GCA_030737815.1). NCBI lineage: Eukaryota > Viridiplantae > Streptophyta > Magnoliopsida > Asparagales > Amaryllidaceae > Allium > Allium fistulosum. The sequence continues at coordinate 1,085,614,373 of CM060904.1, forward strand.
GACGGATGAGTGGCAATGTTAGGGGGAGGCAGTGGGTATTGATGTTGATGTAAATTTGTGTGTCAGTGGAGTTGTAGGCAGAGGAATGGTACAGATATATTGATGTGCAACAGGAAGTGCACTATGGTGATGCTGGTGGCACTATGGAGGGGGAAGGCAGTTTTGTGGGCTATTGTGATTTGTAGTGACAGTAGTGGGCAAAGAAGTGGTGATAGGGGGCAGCAGCTTCGAAAGTGATGGAGTTTGAATGTTGTAGTTTGTACGTTGTAGTTAGGGGCAAATTGGAGGAGTGATGTTTGTATGCAGTTTGGTGATCGAAAGAACGGTGCAGTGGGTGGTCAGGCAATGACTGTAGCATGTATGGAGGAGATGAAACTGTGATATAAGAATGATGGAAATGTATGGTATTGTATGGCAAGGTAGTTAATATGGCTAAAAGTGATTATGCTGTGGTGGTATGATGGTAGCAAGTGATGGTAGGTTATTGAGAATGTGTTGTATGGTCTGGAAGTGTCAGTAAGGAGTGAAGCAAGGCAGTGGTAGCAGGTAAGAGAAAGATGGTGAGGATATGCGATGAAGTGAGGCAAGCAGCAGCTCGGTGGTGGCACAACAGTTTGATGGTTTTATCATAGAACCAGGTAGGGTTGAGTGCAGTTTGACTGAGGAAGGTGCGATGGCTGTTGCACGGTGAATGGAGATATAGGAAGGCGGTGGTGTTTCAATGTGGTGGTGATGGAAGTTTGTGTGATGAAGTGCAATTGAAATGATGGTATGGAGTAGCAGGCTGGGATAGGCAGAGATGATCAACAGTGGATAGGCAGGGAAAGTTGCGGATTTTTGGATGAAGGCGACTGTTATATGGGCAGTGTTTGATGTGCACAAAGGGGTGCATAGGGAACAGTAGTAGACAGTGCACAGTCAAATTTTTTTATTGAATGTAAACAAAAAAAAGAAAAATGCAATAGTAAAAATGTAAATGCAATATTGTAAAGGACAAGGAAATAAAATATTTTTGATTTTTATTTTCCTTGTGAAATTGTGTTGTTTTTTTTATAGAAATATGCAAATTCAAATGTAACACAACAAGCACACAAACAAAATGAAAACAAACTTGCACACAAACACAAATTTTTTTAAAACGCTAGATAATAAACAAAACAAACACACAATAAAAATCAAACAAAAATAATTTGAAGAAAAGAAAATCAAAATCAAAACAATTTCCCGGCAACGGCGCCAAAAACTTGTTAATCAACGAATTTTCTATCGATTAGAAAATCGCTGAAAAATTTCAAAATAAAATTAACCGCAAGCGCACGGCGTACACTTGTAGTACGTGGCGAATACGGATCGATCCGCAGGGAATTGGTGATTTTAAAAATCTATTCAATCAAATTAAACCAAAGTCGAGTGAAAGTTAAGCTAGAGAATTAAAGAATTAACTAACTAACTAAAAGAAAGAGATGCAAATATAAGAGTTAAATGACAATTTAGAGAATAAATCCACTCTCTAAATCATGTAGTTCAACACATATGAAATCATGATCTTTCTTTTATGGTCATTAGTGATTTAATTGATGTGCCTATCATAAGTATGGCATATTTGTGCTATTAGTTAGCCAACATAAGCCATCAAACTTTGACACACCCCTTAAACCACTTACTAACTTTCATGAAACTTGACAATGAAAATGAAATATATTTTAAGTATGGCATATTAACCATTGATGAGAAATATAGACCATCAAATTTTAATTTCAAATCACTTTCTTTTGCCATAATCATATTTGATGAAGATGCAATTAGTGTTAGTGATTGTTTAAGCATAGCCTATTTGGTGTCAATAATATAGGCTATCAAATTCAAGGCAAAAACAACAATTAAACCACTTCAATCATTCTTCATTAAGCACAAAAAGAGAGCATGAATTAACAAATAGTTGAAGCTACATAATTAGAGAGCTTCATTACCCCTAAATTGAAGGGGTTTAGCCTCTTATATTTGTCATTTGATTAACAAATGTAGCTAACAACATGAAAGCAAAATGAAAGCTTAATGAAAAAAGAGCTAATTAACAATAATTAGAACTATTCTACTTGCATGAAAGTAAATCTATACTACAACATGAAAGGAAATAAACAAGAAAGGAAAAAAGATCATATATTAAATTGCATAAAAAAATTACATGAAAATAAAAATGGCTAAGTAGCCATGAAAAGAGAAAGAGAAGAGCTTGTTTATTTGTGAGCCTAAACTAAACTAAAAAAAGACTAAGGAAGAAGAGGGTTACATGAAACATAAGGGGTACTTATACATGTATGAAACCCTAATTCATATTTTTGGAGAATGCCCAAAATAACCTTGAGAAAGTGTGGAGGCCAAGTAATCATTAGCTTCTACTAATCATCATTTAAGTGTACATGAAGCCATTAATTCCATAAGCATGTGCATTAGCCTCTAATTTGTACATTAAGGTAGGTGGGTAGGTGGGGTCCTCCATGATCTTCACTTTGATTATTTCCATCTTCATTCCTTTGCATTCTTTTTGTGCATGCATATCTTCTTCATGAAACCACTTATAATTGAAATCAAATTCCTACAAAATAGTATGTAAATTTCTAATTAAATTTTCTTAAGTTAATTTATGCACAAAAATGACTATTTTGCCCTTGGATGAAGATGAATATGTGACAATTTGGAATTAATATGGATTTTGGTTAAAACAAGTTAAAATACCCAATATGATCATTTATTTAAATTAATTAGAATAAATATGGTGGTAAAAATATGCACATTTACGTGCACATCAGTATACACTAGTAAATTCATCAACGAGAGAGCTACGCTTTGGGAGCATCTTTTCATGAATTCTTCTACTATAGAATTACCGTAGCTTGTTATGTGAGACTTTAATAATGCTTCGAGCCCAACGGATAAAAGGGGAGGAGTTTACTAATTCCTTTTTCCTATATTGATACTTTTTAAAATTGCATGTTAGTGTGGTCTTGTTGAAACAGTGTTGTAGGGATGTAACTTTACGTGAAGAAGGGGAGTGGCCACTAGCATTGACAAGGTGCTGGTCAATTACGAATCACTTACCAAATTCCAAGATTTGGCTACTATTGCATTGCCAGACTAGTTTAGTGACCATACTCCAATTCTTGTGCAGCTCGGTATCCAAAAGTGGCAAATAAAAGGAAGACTCTTTAGATATGTTGATTCATGGTATGCATAAATCTCGAAGATGGATGAATCCTGAGATGAACAATAGCTCCAAGAGATCTCTAACAGTAAATCTCCAACCAAGGTTCAAATCTCGCAAATCTTCTTCTAATGACACGTTTGGCTAATTAAAGTAGGGATTAGGATAACCTTTTGGCTAAAAAGTGGTTAATGGGGATTTTATTTTTATTTTTAGGAAGTGTGAAATGATGGAGAAAAGTTCCATCAGCGCTAATCTTGTACTAATCTCCAAATGGGCTATGGGCCTACCCAGTAAACCGTTTAAAATCAAATGGAACTTTTAACAGCCATAATCCATAACGGTAAGTCTGTAACACCCCATATTTTTATAACATTATTAAGAATAATTAATTGGGTAAATAAAATAAAATAATGTGAAGATTAATTGGTTGAGATTTGATTAGACAAAGGGTAACCGTGCCATGTTAGTGTGTTAATTAAAATAAAATATCATAAACAAAGGTGTTAGGAATGTGTAAGGGCAAAATGGGAAATATGGAAGGCTTATACCCTAAACCCTTAGGAAATAGAACTAACGTTAATTTTCATTTTAGCAAACTAAAACATCTAAAGTCGGCCACCATTATTGTTCTCAAGAGAAGATTAAAGCTAGGATTCAAGTAAAGGAAGATAATCAACATAATCAACATCAAATCTAACACCTTATAATCTCAAAGCTAAGGTGAATGATTACTACATCCCATTTTCATATGGTTTCAGTTTTTTGATTAGATTCGAAATGTTTTTGCAAGTATATGCCATGTTTTGATGATTAAAGTTATTATATGCTTGTTGATGAATTATATATGTTCATGTTAGTTTTTATGATATGTTTGACATGAAAACTCTATCAGATGACATCCAAATGCCTTGAAAATTTAAATATAGGTCAAAATGATATTTTAGAGATGAGTTTCAATTTTCATAATTTTCTGAATTAATGTGAATTTTATATAAATTTTCTAGTGAAGAAAATGATTTATTGGGTTATAAACTATTTACGGCTAAAATAATAATTATTTGGGTTTTAAATTTTTATATGTTGGAGAACATATTAAAATAGATTCTATGGGGTTTTTCCATATTTTTCCTAAGTGTTTTGATGAATATATAAAATTATTTAAGGTATGCGACTTAAATGTTTTATATATTTAATTAAGGAGAAGGGGCATTTTATAAAATAAAATTATTATTTATTTTTGAAATTAGTGGCAGCACTTTTCTGAAAAACATTTGTTAACCAATAAGATTTTGACAAACAAAGGCAGATTAGTTGAAAAGTTATCCTTTTTAAGGTAAAAACAAAGAAATCATACTTTTAGCATGTTTCAGCCAATTTTGGCATCAGACCTTCTGACCCAGACCTCTTGACTAAGTCGAAAGGTTCTAGCTTTCAACAAGGTCAAAGTTCAATGCATATGGTATCAAGTATCTTGGTACATAATGAATTGGACAAGGTCGAAGGGTTCTTAGTCTAAAGGTTGGTTGCCAAAGAGGTTGGGGTATGTTTGTTTTATAAACCAAAAGCTTTCACCTGCATTGCTTTAGAAAAGAATTAAAATAAAGGTTTTAAACCTTCCGACAAAGTCGAAAGGTTACTACTGCTTTATCACTATTTTGTTTTGGAACCTTCTGACACAGTCAAAGGGTTACTACTGCTTTGTTTCGATTTTGAACCTTTCGACAAAGACGAAAGGTTTACTTATTTTAAAACCTTAAGCTTCTCCATACCTTCGAAAGGAAGCTTTCGACTTAGGTGATTTATCCTTGTTTTATAAACTGAAGAATAACCCAAGCTTTTGAAGGAGTTGTTTTAAAGGCAGTGGCCTGTTGTTGTAAATAAAATGTTTTAAAGCTTTCGAAGCAGACCTTCCGACAAGGTCGGAAGGTTGCTTTCAATGAAGTCGAAAGGTTTTAAAATAAGGTTTTTCACTTGTTTTAAATTGAACCCAGTAAGTATTCGAAAGGTTTGCCTTGAATGATTTTAAAAGGTTTAAGTTCAATGACTTCGAAAGGTTTAAGTTGAATGATTTCGAAAGGTTTAAGTTCATTTATTTCGAAAGGTTTTACTTAAATGATTTCGAAAGGTTTAATGAATGGTTTCGAAAGGTTTTAGTCCATTGGTTTCGAAAGGTTCGATGAATGATTTCGAAAGGTTTTAATTCAATGGTTTCGAAAGCTTGAGATGGAAGGTTTTCCAAGGTTTTTCTAAGGCAATGTTTTAAAGAGATTTTTAAAGAAGGATGTCCAAAGTTTCATTGCTTTCGAAAAGCTTACTCTTCAATGGTTTCGAAAGGTTTGATGAGTGGTATCAGAAGTTAAGGATTTGGCATATTGGCCTAGGTAATTAAAAGGTTTTCACTTGGTTTTGGGAAGAGGTACTTTCGAAGATTTAGAAAGAGGTTCTTTCAAGTGTTTAAATGTTTCCATCAACTAAGATTTGAGTAAAGAAGATATATATAACATGGTGATATGATTTTGAGCAAAGCATATATATTATATATTTTTCCTTGTTTAAGTTTTGATTAAAAGGTTTTAAATCATTTTGAAAATGTTTTTAAGGAAAATTATGGGAGGGGATCCTCAAGTGAAAATGACTCGGATAATAGAATACCAGATGGGACTAGTATGGGGTCGCGCCCTATACATTAGCTATTAGCCCCAGCTAATTGTTGTCCAAAATTCCAGTGTGTAGGGCTTTGTCATAGGTTGACTAAAATTATGATTACACACCGAAAGGAATATATGTTTGTATACAAATAGGTTATTGGTGAGCCCGAAAAAACCATTAGGATCAGGAAGACCGGGGAGGATGATTAAGTTTGGGACAGACCTCTAGAAGTGAAGTATTTAACAGATAGTCAATGATAGATAATCCAAAAGAAGAATAGCTAATATGTGTTAGATTAATTTTGATTATATTGTTTGGTAGGCCCGAGTCAGCCAAAGGTTAAAAGTGATCCAAACAAAACTTATGTATTTGAACAGATAGTTCATTATTACCTGATGTTTATGTATGTTTACATAATGATGCTTTATAGTGTTTAATCAGTTTTGATGGCAGGAAACGGTTTTGCAAAGATATGTTTTAAAAGAATGTTAGTGAGATGAAACCCATTCCGCTAAGCGGCGTGGTCTCACTTAACATGTATATTCCGGGATGTATAGTATTATTCATATCAGGCTTTATGTCTGACTCGAAGCTTATGTTTTCCTTTTAAATCTTGGGTGCTCAAATTAATTTGAGTAGGCTGAGGGGTTAAGGTCTTTTCGGGTTTTAGTAGGATGACGAATAAGGCTACTGAAGGCTTGCAGGAGGCAAACAGATAGCTATTTAGGAGTTGCAGTTCTTGCTTTATGTTTTGATGTATTTCCGTTGTGTTTTGTATTAAGTCTATTATGACTCTATGACTCTGATCATCCAAGGGGGTACCTTCATATACCGCTCTTGGTGTATTTGTAATAAGTATATTTTATCTATGCCTAGAAACGAATTTGGGATTATGTGTTGGGAATGTGAAACATTTGGTTTTGAAATGTAACGAAGTAAAATTTGTTTTGAATTCTGTGTTTTGTTTCATATTCAAGTGCTTCTGATATTATTGATACCATTAACATAGCTGTATTTAGTCACTGGAAGCTAATACTATAGATGACTGCAGCTAATACGGATTAAGTCCTCGATTGGGAACCGAGACCGAAGAAGGATACCCCACAGATTAAGTCCTCGATTGGGAACCGAGGGTGGAGAAGGATACCCCACGGACTAAGCCCTTGACTGGAGAGTCGAGGCTAGAGAATAAAACCCAACAGGTCGTCGAGTATGGATCGTACTTGGCAAGGATCCGGAGAGATTAAGGTCATCGGGTATGGACTATGCCTAACAAGGGGTAGGCTGCTTCGTCGGAGAGCAACATGATCGCCCTACTCAGGTCGTCGAGTACGGATTGTACTCGGCAAGGATCCGGTGAGATCAAGGATTTGGATTAGGATAACAATCCGGAGAGGTCATGAATTTGGAATTGTAACTGCAATAAACAGTATAAACTAATAAAAGGAAAATATTTGGAGTGGACGTAGGCCGGAGATTATCGAGCCATTATAAACCCGTGTCTCTATTTATTTGCTTTCTAATAGTTTTAATTTTGTTCTGCATTTATTTCTCTTCATACTTCTGTGATGGGATTGGATATTGGTGCTTTCATATAACTGGATGTTGGTGGTTAATTTTAACACCAACAGAAGGTTTTTTCTATAAGAAGATGTTTTATTTTGAAGGAATTATTTTCTCAACAGAAGTATTTGAAGAATATATATATGTATGGTGAAGGTATTTTCTAAATTGAGAAACTAAAATATTAATGGAAATAGTTGGGTATATGTATTTTTTTAAAAAAATATCCATTTGAAGTAAACAATGCAATAAAATATATGTTTTAGAGAAAAGTTTTATCAAAGGAGTGTATTTCATTTCAGAGAAATTTTTGTTTGGAAATTGGGCTCGGTTGTAAAAATTCCACTTAAAGGATACTTTGATGAATGAAGGTTTGAAAAGAAAAACTTTCTTTTTAGGTAAAGTGTTTTGGTTGGAAAGGACCTAATTTGAAAATTGTTTATTCGAGAATATAAGATATATTATTAAAGAAATATGTATTATAAAATATCTAATTTTACAATACCTTAAACTAATATTTTATTAAGATTTGAATGATTAGATTTAAAAAGTAGATGGTTGAAAAAGTAAAATATTAATTGAATAACAAACTTTAGAGGTGTTTGTTAAAAAATATTTTATTAAAATGATGTTCGATTTGTGAATTTTAACCGAGAACTATAAAACTAGACTTTGTAACATGGGGTTTAAGATGATGGGGGACCCAGCATCCATTATGACAATGTTAACTTTATTACTATTGTACGTGATTTTTCGTAAATGAGCGGTAGGGACCTCTAGTTATTACCTTCCATGGAGAGAGTTGGGATGTAAAGAAGGGTCGGATTGATGTTTGGGATAGTAACCTTGTTGGTTGAATTAGTTGTATTGAATTGTTGTATGTTATATTAATTGCAATTAAGAAATTTTAGCTGCTCATTAATTTACGCCATGTTCTTTTGATTAATTTCTTACAATTGTATCATGTTGTTGATAGTCTGTTTTACTATGTTTAGCTTTAATTGTTACTTATTGAATGTTTATTTAATTAATCTATGACGTGCTTGTTTGAATTATTTTCTCTTAATTGCATATGTTGTTGATTGTTTCTTTACCATGATTGATTTTAATTATTTGTTTGTTTATTTGTTGTTTGATGTTCACTTATTAATTCATGTCGTGATTGTTTGGATTTATCTCTATTACTTGTGTTGGTTGTTGTTGATTGTCTGTTTATTAGAATTAGTTTGTTTGTTTGTCTGCTATGTATGAAATTATATGATGATGTAGTTAACCAATGTCCTCTTTTAGTAAGAAGAACATTGGGGAAACTAGCAAAGAGGTTAGGGGACATATTTGACCTAGTCATAGTGGAATGACATGGTTTCCTAAGTTGAGGAAGACTGGATATTGGAATTGACTAAGAGATGTAAAGATGTTCCTTGAAGATGGGTAATAGTGATTGGAAGATTTTGATGACTAAAGACTTGATGGGCTCCATTGAGTAATCAATGATAGGCGGGAGGTTCATTACATAGAGCTTTTAAATATGTGTTTAGAAACGTATTTTTATACAAATGTTTACCGGCTTCCATAAATATTTTAAAACATAAAATTTCTATTTTCAATAAATTTCTACGATTTGATTACACATAAACATTGATTTCTCAAAATTATTGGTTTAACATGGTCGAAAACGTTTTGAGAGATTGTTTTATGAATCGATGATGGTATTTTTAGGAAAAAGATTTTTGTTTTAAAAGAAGATAGAAACTTAGATTTGAAAATGAAATGTTTTGGTAAATTATTTGCAGTTAAAATGTTGACATTCTCTTCACTAACAGGTCACTTTTTGGTATTTTGGGTGGGTTATCCCAGTCATCAAATGGAGAAATCAATATAAGAGAATTGAAATAAGGTGATTTTACGACTTATGAAGGATGTCTGAAGGAGTTCCGATGATGACGACTCGACGATGGGAGTCATGATGATGATCCATAAGGACGAATTCGAGTAAGGGAGCTCATGGGTAGGATGATGAGGTGTTCTACTATTGGAAGTATGCTACAGGATAGAGGATGAACAAAGACCTTGATGTATGCTCGTAAAGAAGGGGTACATGGGGACGTCCACTAAGATTATGACGGTTTCGAATCCTTATGTGGATGGATTACCCTGAACCTTACGTGCGTGGTCTAGTTCCTGACCATCTAAGTGGCAAGGATTTTGACATTTAAGTAGACACGATGCTCTTATAAGGATGAGTATTCGTTGACCTTATGAGGATGGTCATTTGTATCATCGTCCTAAAGTAAAATACCCTTAAGATGGTGGGTATTCATTGACCTTATAAGGGTGCTAGTTTGGAGGAGACCTTATGATGTGGGTTTGAGGATCGATGATTGATGCAGTTGCAGCATGAGTAGATGACCATAATATTTTGAGTACGTAGTCATGACTAGACATTATTCTGAAGAGGCAACCATGAGTGGAAACATGGATTATTTTGAAAGGTATAAAAATGAGATGGTGTACTGATAATTTTGAGGAAGAGACCATGAGAAAGTTCATCGACGACATTGAACATACACATTTGGATAGATGTGTAGTCAGCATAGGGATTAACACACATGGGTTATTTGTTGACATAGTGATGTGGGTTATTCGAGTTTTTGACCCAACGGAATTCAAAGTCAGAACATCTACATCGAGTCAGAACAACTCAAGAAACAACCAAAAGGACTAGAAGAAGGAACCAAGAAAGACTGAAGAAAAAGAAGTCAAAAATTTCCAAGGTGGTCCATATGGGTTGCTCGTGGACACTCCTATCCTCTTACACGATGACCTAATAAGTTTTCTAGGAATGTATGCTAAGTTTGATGGAATTTCAAACTAGTTAGATCGAGAAGTGAGCAATCATTTGATTCCATCAATAGTTCAATGCAATCAGTACATGAATCATCATCAAAGCAAAGCATCTAGCCATGAAATTAAATGGAGAGCATCTACACAAGGCAGGAAGCTTGATCCAAAAGAAACGAGCCAAAATTACTCAAAGCCACATGACCTATGGATCACTAGCGATCCATCATATTGGGTTGGCGCGTTCTGGAATTTCTGGGGGGCCTTCGTACCTTCGAATGTAAGTCTTTGACAAAACCGCTTTAGCCCAAGTGCTCTCCAGCCTCTATAAATACAATTCTACCGTCAACATAAAAGGGATCTTTTGGACTAGCGGTTGAAACTTTGCAAAAACTATTCTTCACTCTTCTCCTCCCACACAACAGTCATTTAAAGGGTTCACTGTGATTCTCCAGGGAACTCTGACATTGGTGACTTGATCTAACTTACAAGATTTAATCAAACTATAATCAGATTCAACTTGTAACTACAGCCAGTCAATAACAAAAGTTATAAAGTGGACGTAGGCTTCGTTAATAGTCGAACCACTATAAAAATCTTTTGTCTTTTTACTTTATCTACAAGTTATTATTCCTTGTCACTATTTTATTTGCTTTGATAAACAGGGCTGGTGCTTTCATACTCAATCCAGGGTGTTGATCCATTTTTTAGGTTAACAGTGATGTGGTGATTGCCCTTTTGGAACAGGTGTGCTTTATTTTTGTGAGCTATGCTAATTGTTGATTTATGTGCATTCGTTTATCTACACATGCATGTTTGGATCAACCTCTGTTTTGTTGTGGACTTTAATTATAGTCAATTAAGATTGAATTATTAAGGTGCATTATACGAATTAATCTGTGACTAATATTGTTTTATCCTTTGTTGGAGTGTTATTTTTACATAATGTAGTTTGGGTTGAATGATGAAGAAGTGTATGTGTTACTATAATATGTATATGTAGAAAATCAAATTCATTACTGTGAATGAATTGTTGTGTTGTGATCAATGATGTAGTATGGTTGTTATATACTACTTTATAAGTAATTAACTTGTGATTGATGTATTTCTCCATGTTTTGTGATTAAATCAATAATGATGACTTACTAATTTAGTTGAAAGTCGTATTTCAGAAATTGTGAGGACGTAATTCTTTTAAGAGGAGAAGAATGTACCGACCCACAAATTTGACACTGTTAATATTATAGTAATTTTAAAAAATGAATTTTTAATAAAAATTAGTATTGGATGTCGTATTTATAATCGTTGCGAAGGTTTTTTCCAAGCTATATAATTTTGATATATTTGAACGGTTTGCGAAATAAAGGCGTTAGAGTGTTTAAATAGCGTATGTAACTGTTTCGAGCCAAACTGTATACACAGCCCGCAACCTAGATTAACGACTATATAAGCGAGGCAACGAAACCCTAACCCTTGCATGTTCCTTTATTTTTCTGCAAAAATCTTGAAATCTTCTCTATTCTTCTTATAACGGAGATTAATTATCTTCACTAATTACGAAATACAAAATATGACAAACCACAAACCAACTCGAAAGTATGCCTTATGACATGTCATTTAATACAGCGCGACGACACTAACACAGTGGTAAAGTCCATTTTTCGAGATTCAATTATTTATAGTCTGAATATTCGGTAGTAGATGTGGAATCATCGGAAAATCCAGAGCCATTAATTCAAGTGCTTTTGATTCAACAATAAAACAGCGACCAATCGACGATCGGGAAGTATCATTGCGTAGAGCATGGAAAATGGGATGCATCCACAGTGGCCGATCATCTTAGAAATCAACGCAATGACCGAAATAATTCATAAAAAGAAGGCAAAACCCAAGGGGTGGTGACGACCAGGGGCGTCGTGGGTGGCCGGACTTGGGCCATGAGTGGAGGCAGCGACAAGAGAGAGTGGTGAGGTCTGATCGAAGCAAAGTGTTGTGCGGTGGTGGCAAATAGTGGTCAAAGTTGGTGGTTAGGTAGGTTTGGCATGTGACATGAAGCATGAGGGAGAATGTAATTTATGTGTAGGCCCCTGTATTTTTTAATTTACAAATTAACCCCTAAATCTTCTAGCTTTCGTAGCTTTTGCGTACGAACTCCGATCCACGTGCGTTTTTTTCAGTTGGACTCGTGACGAAATTCCAGACGATGTGGTCTTATGTTTGCCGAGTTTGGAGAATTTTAGTAAAAGCGTATTGGTATGAACTATTTAATTTAATTGATTGGATTTTAAATTATAAACTAGATATATATTGATGAAAAATCATAATTATCGATATGTGTTGTGATAGATTGGTAATTGTTTGGATATTGTGTATATTTTGGATATGTTAAGCCTTGGATTGATTATTGTATTATTAGAATTTTGTTTCTCATCAATTGTGGGTTTAAATATGACTATAATTCTTTAAATAAAATGGGTGAAATTATGTAATAAGGGGGAAAATAAGATAAATAAATGGTAGTAGATGTGATTATTTATAGTTTCTTTGTGATGTTTTAAAATAATGGCGGTTGAATGAAATAAAATAAAATTCATGGAAGAAATTTAATAAGGTTATTATTTTTGAATTTCTGGGGACCCAGAAATTCATAAAGAACTATGAAAAATATATTTCAAATTAAATTTGAATGTTTATTATTACTATTATTATTATTTAATAAAGTGAGATTTTATAAATAATAATAGTATTTTGTTTAAGGGAGAATTACGATGTTTTGAGTAATGACAAAAATAATGATTTTTACAGTATTTAAGCATGGGATATTATTATTATTTGGGTAATAAAATAGAATGTATTTTCCGAATAATAATAGTAGTAAATAAATGTTTTCCAAAAGTGTCATTGGGTACCATAATTACTGGTTTGAGATAAAAGTAATTATTGGTTTGTGAACTATTATAGCGGCTTTAAAATATAGTATTATCATTTTAATGTAAAATAATATTATTACTACTTTGAAAAGTAATTAGATGTAAATCACTACTTTTAATATAAAAATATGATGCTTTGAAGTATTTGGAGAAAAATAAAAGCATATTAAAGAGAATTTGAAGTATATTATTGTTTTGGAAGAAATATTACTGTTTTTGGGATGAATAAATAAATGCGACTTTATAATGGACAATAATAATAAAAAGATTTTATAGTTAAAAGAATAATGGATGCAAATATATTATTTGGATGGTTGTTGAATGTGTGTTTAACTGTTGATTGTAATTATCACATATATTTGATGTTTGATGATAGCATCGCACTATGATAATTGTACGATATTTTACCATTATTTCTACTAGATTATGAATAGTTAATTATGGTTACTTGATGATCAGTGTTGTGTTACTAATATTGATTGGATTATTGAACCTTCAAAGATGTTGATATTGTGTTAATATTGTAGAGTGATTAATATACACTGGATGATTTATACTTACATTGATAATGTATTATTACAGTTCATAATTAATAATGTATATCTATGTTGTTATTCCTTATTTGATGATTGGGGTAGATATCGTGTGTTGCTGATGTTGAATGCTTAAATATATTATTGTTGTTATTACCCAAGTAATGATTTGTTGTAATGGATGAGTAGGAAGACTATTTTCTGCTTCTACTATTTGCATTGGTTGTATTGGCTGCGATGATTGTAATGTTTGCATTGGTTGCATGTGTGCTATGGTTGCATGGATGCTATGGTTGTTATGTACTAACATGTATTTGGATGCAGGAGAAGAGGAGTAAACGTAGTTATGTGGGTTTGATCCCCCAAAAGGGATACGTAGGTAGTCTTTTCCTATGCAATAGCTATCGAGCCTATAGTCGTAGTGTATAGATTTAGGCGTGGTTCAAACATAGTTGAAATATTTTTCCTTTATTCTATGTATGTACAAGTGTATTTGTAAGTTTGTAGTTGAAAACAAAGAAAAGAGCAGAGGGTCTGGAATGAGTAGTATCCACATGATAGATCCCACCTCTTGTGTCAAAACTTTTCGGCTGTTGTTGTTTTACTAATTAATGTATTGAAAATTGTATAATATTTGATGTAATGGGTATACATGTTGATGTCTAAATTCTACCATGAGATTTTCCTCTTTCTATTCATTATTTTAGAACCTTTAAATCTTTGTACCTACATTCTACTATCTTTAATATCTGGATTTAGTTATAGGCATATTTTGACGTTGTTTATAATTGAATTTAGATGTTAAAAATAGTGGGTCGTCACATTTAGGATGTAGAAATAAGTTGTGGTAGCAAGAAGAATGTGGTGTGATATCGAGAAGAAGAAACAAATTGTAATCGTGGTATTACTTAATGATTGTAACTATACAGTTAATGCGCTTAGTGTTTCAATAGTGGTGGAAATGCAAAAGGTTATAGCGGGGATTTAGCGGAAAATAGCAGAGGTGTAAAAAACTTCATTATATATAAACCAAATATTTAAAGTTAATTTATTCTTATTCTCATATCATTTGTGTTGGGAAAAAATTGTTTAACCTTATATAATAAAACCGAAGAATACAATGATTTATGCGGTCTGATTTGGTGATTACCGTAGATTTTTAATTTATATTGAACACGTATGCCTTAAAATTAGATCTTTACCATAATTTTGTTGATTTGGTTCAAAAGAGAACTAGTCAAATCGGCATTTATATTAATGTTGCTAAAACGGGTGCCAAAAACCCCCCGATTTAGTCGATGTAGCGAAAAATAGCAGGATTTAAAGCAGATATATTGTTTAATAACGCTATATGGAAAAAACGTAGAGGTCGAATAACACTGTGCGATATAGCGAAGATCTTGCGAGGCTTTAACTGCACAGGAATGTAATAAGCAAAACTTATTGAAGTGCTTTTAGGAGCACACTTAAGTTATTTATTTTTAACTTTTCCAAAAGATAATTTATAGTCACCACTTCCCTAATGTTATATTAAAACATCGCTTCACGTGCGTTTGAATCCATTAACGAGTGCTCTCCTTCTTAAGAGGATCACTCATTTTACTAAAAAAAGTGCATTTAAATCCATTACTTCTAGAGTGTTTAAATCCACTACTTCTAGAGTGTTTAAATCCACTACTTCTAGAGTGTTTAAATCCACTACTTCTAGAGTGTTATATAGTATATCTTCTCATGATTTTGCGTAGCCACTACTTCTTAAGCATCATCCAAAGTGTAAAATAATATTAGAAAACATGAAATTATTGTCAAGAACAAAATTTCTCAGCGTTTTAGCCTCAAGGACAAACCTTCAGTATTTTGGCCTAAAGGACAACTTTCTTTAGGTATTAGTTTTTAGTTATTGATAGCAGTTTTTAGATATCAGTTTGTAGTTAGCGGTAGCAGTTTTTAGGTATCAGTTTTTAGTTCAGTAGCAGTTTTGGAAGAATGTTTGTTCTTATGAATAAATTTTAGGAGAATATTTGTCCTTGTGGTTAAAATATTGAAGTCGTGTCCTTGAGGCTAAAAAATTTACAAATTTTTGTCCTTTAGATTAATTCCCCCATTAGAAAATTAGTTGCAATAAGTAAATGTTAGGTTCAACAAGTAAATGTTAGATGCATTAGATAAATATTATTTTATACTCACTCTTGGAGTGTTATACAATAGTGGAAATTAGAGAGGCATCCCTATCATACTTTCATATTGTAAAGTGGGTCCTTGTCAAAGTTTCATTGTAAATCCGGTTCCTATTTTCTAGAAACAAAAAAAAAAATTGCTGAAATGTCAGCAACTTTTATAAATAAGTACTGATATTTCAGCAACTTTCCCTGTCAAAGTTTCATTGTAAATCTGGTCCCTATTTTTTAAAACAAAAAAAAATTATTGCTAAAATGTCAGCAACTTTTATAAATAAATGCTGATATTTCAGCAACTTTCATACACTGTGTTCACAGTGTACATAAATGTTGCTGAAATGTCAGCAACTTTTATAAACAAGTGATGATATTTCAGCAACTTTTATACACTATGTTCACAGTGTACCGAAAAGTTGCGAAAATGTAAGCAACTTTTATGAAAAGTTGCATCATGCTCTGCAATAATCGTGAATAAAAAACAGGATCTAATTTACACTGAAATTTAGTGAAGGACTTTTCGTGTATTTTGAACCTTAATAAGAACATATACCAAAAGTACCCTAAACAATACTTATTTAATGTAAAATAATGCTACTTCTTTAGGAAGAGCAATCTTTAAAGAAAATTTTGCAACATCTCTCCTAGAGATTAAGTCTATTTGCATATAGTTATTTCTTTAGAAAATGATATACGCCTTTTAAAAGTCATTATCTTTCACAAACAAAAATGATATGTAGCATTTCTCTAAATCATTTTTCACGAAATGATATATAACATCTCTTTAGAAGACATTGAGCTATTTTATTGGATGCTAATATATACATCACTAACAAACTCCCTAATGCCACTTAAAGAGATTATTAAAGAATCAACCACTTCAAACAGCCATTATTGTCGTTAATGTAAAAAATTAAAATTTCTATAAACTTTACAGAGAATTTCACTTCAAATTTATTAATTAACTTATCAATTACTTCTTTGCAAGTTGTTCATGCCATATCTCAATCATTATTATTTGGAAAGAGATTTCAAATGAAATCGTGTATGAGAAAAGAGGTGGATGAGAAAAGATGGAAAGAGATTTCAAATGAAATCGTGTATTAGAAAAGAGGTGGATGAGAAAAGAAGAAAAGTCAATGTATACAGTAGGACTCATCATTAAAATTAATCATGACTAAAAATAAGCTAAATGCAACATAAATAGAAGTTGGCTTGCAACATAAATTATGGTCTATGAATCGATCGATCCTGGTATTTGGGTCCAAAAATCCATTACCTTCTACTTTGTCAGGGCAAATATAATCTTGATATGTATTTTACTATATAAGCAAACGTCAGATTGCAGCAAATAAAACATCATATTGCAATAAATAAATGAAATGTTAGTTTACAGTTAAAAAAACAAAGAAAGAAAGAATCTGCATTAAGTAAAATTGTAGGAGACGTTAAGCAATTGCCTCGTGATAATGAGAAAATGATTTAACAATTTTTTTCAAAATTTGTAATATACATAATTTACATAACACATCTTCAAAAGTGTTTATGTTAGTTTATATTATAAATAGATAGATGCTTAAAAGGTGTTGAGTATAAAAGATGAATTTGTTTAAATTAAATAATAATTTGGACAATAGTTACCATCATTGTTGTCAAAAATCCTAAAATCCTACGGATTTAAATCCCGATTCGGATCAGATCTCTCCCTTAACGATTCGATTTAATTTCGATCCAAACTTAGTCAAAACCGCAAATAAAAAACATTCTATTTATATACTAATATACTTAATATGTTTATTTGGATTCAAAATTCAAAATACAATGTTTTCAAAATAAAATAAAAATATAATAAGAGAGGAAATTGAATTTTATGTTTAATTGTAGAAGTTCAAACATCAAAATCAATTTCAAATTGTGTACAAACCTTCAAATACGGATCTTTTGAATTTACGATTTACGATTTGAATCTCGTTTCGATTTAAAGTTTGAACTTTACGATTTAAATCCCGTTTTGAAAACATTGGTTACAATACATTTAAAAAAAAGATTAAAAAAAATTACCTAAGATCATAATCGTGATAACTTTTGCAGTTTTAATTTTACTAGAGATAAAAAAACAACAATAAATAACCAATATGGCTTTTTTTCAAAGCAAATATAGTTGAGAGCAAATAAAAAGTAAGAGTGACGCCGCATTACAATGTCTAAAGTACTCTATTTCATTTGGCAGTATATTGCCAAATGAAATTTAGTTAAAAAAAGAAAATATTACTACATTCGACGGTAAGTCGTCGAGCTACTTTTACAACCATTCAATAGTATACTGCCGAATGAATTTTCTAGGTAAATGTAATACCCAATGTGCTAAGCAGGTAGGAAAAAGTTATGTTTATATAACAAGCCTTGTTCTCATTTTTTTTTTAATGTCTGTGCATCATATAGCATTGGAAGTCGGTTCAAAACATAATGACCAAGTATCGCAATTCTCCATATATCACTTTAAGCCAACTTTTATGCCCATTATATCATAGTTCAGTTACAGTAAAAGTGGGTTGATATTGAATGAGAGATGAAAAACTTTTTTATATTTCAACCAAAGCAAGAAATAAAAACGTTTGAATAAAGAAATGGAGAGATGAACTAAACTAATGGACGTGTCTATATTTCCAGGAAACCCATGCGAACCGGGACCTCTCCATGTAAAATATATAACATACTATACACAATCTCTAATCATGAATGATACCTTTTGTCTTTGATACACGATGGTTATGGAAACGGCCTAAACTGTCTGCGACAATCAAACCTAAATAAATTAAATAGTGCAAGGCGTTTTTAAAATCTTAAACACATAATGAGCTAATTTAGTAGAAATAAGCATACACTACCACTACAATAATAGCGATCTCTGCATCCAAAATAGAGCCGTTACAGTTGAATCAATTGCTCAATCGTTCATACGGTTGCCGAATATTGTGGTTACAATGTAAGATTTCGAGCACTGCGATAACCCATACCAACTATGCATATTTTATTTAATACTATTTCACTTTCAAGAAGTATGTAATTTAATAATTTAAGTTAAACAATTAACTGCACACTAATGACATGTCCCTTCAGGCACTAATAACATTTGCATGCAAGACTTATTTTACAAACAAACAAATTGATTCTTGAAAGGTTGAAATGAAACTTTTATAAAATACCCTTTTTAAGTTTCAAAATATACCGCCGTCCCTCCTCAAAAACAAAGTTTCAAAAAAAAATCCAACAACTTTTAAGTTTCAGTATATTTGCGGAGATCTGTACAAATATTTTTATTTTTTCTAAAGCAGTTAGTTCTGATTATAGAAAAATACTATTAAAGTTCAGATTTAATTTCTGAAAAAAAAACAAATATTTTTAGTGAAATTAAAACTAAAAGTGTAGTTTAAAACTTGTTTTGAGTTTTTTATGTACAAAACTTGAAAATAATGAAAGGATTCTAATTTTCACAAACTTAGAAGAATAATCATTTATCCAAATTACTGAATATAATTGTAATATATGCAAATGTTTTGAATTTAAAAATATGCAGTAACAACGATAAAAAATTTCAACCGTTAATGATGATTGCGATTAGGGTTGAAGGTAACAAAGGCGGTTACTACAATTTTAACACCTTTAGTTCAAAACAGGCAAACCAAAAATTAAAGCAATAATAACAAGACATCCATTCAATTGATTGCAAACAATTTTTTACAATTACTTTAGGTAAATGAAAGCAAACAATAACACGAATTATGTCTTTATCAGTATCATTATCACTGTTACGGTCATTGTTATTGTTTGCAGTTTCTTCAGATATATTCAACAACAATCATGTTTGGTTTGGCACACACATAATCCTTTTATTACAAAAGAATCATCAAGCACCCCCACGATATGTTCTTTCTTCTTTCCTTTCACTGTAAAATCCCTCTTAACTCTTTGTTAAAAATATGCGACACAACATGTTGTTTCAAAGAGAAGTTATGTGCAGAGAAAAGATTATCAAAAAAGAGAGTGAAATTGTGCAGTAATGAGCAAAACAATGTTGGAAAAATGTTGTTTTTTAGCATAACATATCCTACCGACCAACCGCTAGAGCCTATAGGTTGATCAGCTGAGTGCTCTGCAGAAATTTAAAAGCAGCTAGCAGTCAACCGCTAACAGTCTATATTTTGAGTTTGGGCCTTCAAAATGACTGTTTTAGATGCTTTATATTTTTTATTTGAAATATGCGTTAAATTTAGGTGATACAAAATTACGTTTAGAAGAAGAATTAAATATACAAAAGAATGAATTGATAAATTTGGAATTTTCCAAATTAATAGGCATATATGGATAAAGTGACGTAGGCAGGATTCAAAACTGGAGGGGGTGCAATTTGAAAAGGATGAGGTTCAAGGGTGACAGCCCCCGATTTATTTTATAATTGTTTGTATAGTTATAAAAGAAGACATAACAAATCATTAAATAATCATAAATAGTGATTGATATAATAATATTCTATTACAAAAATAGTCAATTATTGATCTTTTTGAACAAAACAACAATAGCATAAATGCTAATAACCTAAAGTTGTCCACATTGAGTTCTCATGTTTTGAAAGCGGATAATTACCTATTAGCTTCTTTCTCTCTAAGAATGTCTCGATACTTGCATGATGATCCAATAAGGTTTCTCAAATTATCAAACAATTAGAAAAACTCGGAAATGTGGTTTACATCTTTGGCAATGCGAATCGAAGTTGATGTGCAAAAAATGAACATAGAAAGTAGAGTTCTCATTTATAATAAATGGTTTAAGACCATTGAACATACCTTGCACATTACTTGCATCAGCAAATGATCTTTTTAAATATGCTCGTAAATCTAAAGTAAACAAATTGAACGGTGGAAAAATAATTAACATCAAATTAATTATCCATTTATTTAAATAAACAAATTGATTAACCTTAATTAACCATTCATTTTTTCGTAAACAATGAAATTAAGCATTCAGATCAATTAACATCACTTAAACAAGTAAATTATATAACCTTGTAAACAAATTATTTAATATTCACTACAACATTCAGTAAAGTGATGCCAAATAAAGTAATAAATTTATTTGACCATCACTTGAGCATTCAGTTGTAAGACAAATTGTCATGGCTCTAATTCTACTGTTGTTTCAAGAGGGGAAAAAATTCCCAGAATTTCCAAATTCCGACCAGAGTTCATCGGAGTGGGTGCCAGAGATCATCATAGGCGAAGTTGGTGGTGACAAGGCTGCCATGGATTAGATGTTGAAGACTGCAAGTGAAGGCAATGTGAGATAGCAAGTGTCCATGTGAGCACGTGAACAGGCATTCACAAGCCTGTTAACATACAGGGACTAATTTGTTAAGTTAATTATGTAATTAGGGTTAAATAGTTGAATTAGTCGAGTTACTAGCCGTTGTATTATCCCTATATATATGTACTGAATTAAGGGATTGTAATGTACAAGTTGGTTATGAAATAAAACTATTTCTTCTTCTCTTTTCTTTTACTGCATATATGTATAATGTATGCATGATTTTTCTTCTCTTTGTATTAATCTATAACCTGAAACCTTCCTATCTTGCAAACATCTCCAATCCCTCCTTCTGTCTCAATTCTTGGTATAACCTTCTCGACTTATTAAACAACTCAACTCAACACTTATGCAATTAGGTTGTTTCTCAATTCATCTATCTACATTGCTCAAGAAAATACGGCCACAACCATCACCATTGTTCATCTGCTAAAACCTCCTCTTCTTTGTAAACAACATGACCGGTACCAGAAAACAAGCTAAAGAACAGGGGCCTATCAAATTGGTATCAGAGTAGGAATTAAGTGCAAAATTTCTTGCAAATACAGATCTTGCACCACAACGTATTACTCCTAAAACCAGCAAACAGCATCATGCTCCTGAAGCAAGCAATCAAGATGAGAGCAACCTATTGATGCCTGCTCTGGATGAAGAAGAAGACCTATGGGTTAGACAAGAACATATTAATGAAAAAACTGACCATGCTTTGAATCAACTTCAAGAAGCTCAACAAGAACTCGCCAAACACTCCAAGAAAATTCCCAAAAATTGAATGGTAAGATAGATCTTCTTTCTGCAACTATAGATTCTTTCATGAAAGAAATGAAAAGCAATGAAAATTCTCCTACTGCTCTCTTCAAGAACCACCTCACCCTTCAAGAAGTACCCCATATGTTCCTCCTTTCCAAAGAGTAACCAGTAGAAACTCCTCAGAACCATCCCATCAACCAAGAAACCATCCTCAAGTAATAACCGGAACGCTTACTAACACCGGTGGTTTAACTATGATTTTAACTGTAGTCTATGGCCTTCACAACTCTGATCAGAGAAAAGAATTGTGGGAGCACATTTGTTACATATCTCGGCAATGTTCATTACCTTGGCTTGTAGCTGGGGATTTTAATACGGTTTTGTACAATGCTGATAGAATCGGTCCACGTAATAATGGAAACAATGCAGATGAGGAATTTTATGAAGCCATGCATTTCAGTGGGCTTTGTGAACTACAAGGGAAAGGGAACAAATTTACTTGGAGAGGAGGGAAAAATTACTCTATTCATAGTAAAATAGATAGAGTGTTCGCTAATCAAATTTGGAACACTTTAATGCATAACTATGACATAATTATCTTACCACACTCGACGAGTGATCACTGTGCCATTCTTGTACAACTAAATTCTGACTCTACTCAAAAGGCGAAAAAATCTTTTAAATATAATAATGCTTGGAGGCTGGGCTGGGGGTATCAGGACATTGTTCATAATGCTTGGCAGTATGCAACTGAAGGTAACCCTCTTCATAAATTTCTTTTTAAATTGAAACAAGTTAAAATTGCTCTCAAAAAATGGAATAAGGGTAGAACTTCCTTTAACAAACTAATTAATGACCATAGACAAAAGTGTGACAACCTTTATGGGCTGCTTCTTACTAGTCCCACAGATCAAGGTATTATTGATGCATATAAGGAAAATCTTTTTCAACTTGAGTGTGCTCTTCATAGTCATGCAATTGAGAATCAACAAAAATCTAAAGTCAATTGGTTAACTGACGGAGACAGATGTACAAAGTTTTTTCATGCCAAAATGTCGCACAATCATAAAATCAAAAGAATTACTGGCATATTTAACAAGGAAGGGAAACCAGTTTTAGAGGCTGAAAACATTAAAAACTTGGCTTTGTCTTATTTTACTGATTTATACAATTCAAATTATAATAGAACTGAGTTTGATGATGTTATTTGTAAAAGAGTCTTAACTGAAAATGCACGGCAGTCTCTCATCGCGAAGGTGACAGAAGAGGAAATTAAGGAAGCCACTTTTCATATTAATGAAGATAGCAGCCCGGGGCCTGATGGTATTGGCTCCAAATTTTTTAAGCTTCATTGGGACTTTATTAGTAAGGACTTAGTAGCTGCTATAAAAGGCGTGTTCGACACTGGATTAATTGTTAAGGAAATCAACCATACTTTTATCACTTTGATTCCGAAAAAGGAGAACGCTAGTACCATATCAGATTACCGACCAATTGCTTGTTGCAACGTTTTATATAAAATCATTGCTAATGTCATTTGTAACAGAATCAAATGTTATCTTGATGATTTGATCTCTTCTAACCAAAATGCTTTTATCCCGGGAAGAAATATTTCGGAGAATTCACTTTTGGCACATGAGATGTTGAGGACATTCAATCGAAAAGGCTCAAATAATTTATGTCTAAAAGTGGACTTGCAGAAAGCCTATGACAAAATTAATAGAGAATTCATCTGCCATGTGATGCTATGTATGGGTTTTCCGGTTGAGCTTGTGAGATTAATATTTACTTGCATTTCTACTCCTACTTTTTCGGTCATTATAGAGGGTAGCGCTCATGGATTTATCCACAGTAGCCGTGGACTTCGACAGGGAGATCCGCTATCCCCATACTTATTTGCCATAGCTATGGAATTCTTATCTATCCAAATGGAGATTGCGCATCACGAAGGTAATATTATTCCTATTTATAAATGTTCACCGGCAGTTAATCATTTGATGTATGCAGACGACTTGCTTGTTTTTTCGAAAGCTAATGAGAAAAGCGCGCAAACTATTAAAACTGTTCTCGACAAATTAAATGCAAATGCTGGACTGAACATTAATGAACAAAAATCCAAACTATTTTTCAGTAAAAGTGTCAGGGGTAAACATCAGATTACTTCAATTTTGAACATCGAAGCTGCCCAACTCCCAGTCATTTACCTGGGAATTCCTCTCAGCTGTACTAGTCTCAAGACTGCTGATTTTAACAAACTTATAGATAAAATTAAGAAAAGGCTATCTACCTGGAATAATACGTTATTAACTTTATCGGGTAGGTTGGAACTAATTAAGACTGTCATATACCCTATGATTTCCTTTTGGCTTCAAATCTGTCAAATGCCGATATGCGTCAGTAAGAAAATTGATTCCATATGTGCCAATTTCCTATGGGGCAACAAACAACACAAAATTAATTGGAACCAAGTATGTATGCCTAAGGCAGAGGGTGGGCTGGGCTTAAGAAATATTCAGGATATACAAAAAGCTAATTCCATTAAATTATTGTGGAAATTGCTGGAGAATAAAAGCTTATGGGCGAAATGGATGACAAATCGGTATTGTAAAGATAAGCAATTTTGGACTATTATGGATGACCCCACTGCCTCTGCTACCTGGAAATCCATTCTCAAAGCAAGGGATAATAGCAAAGGACTGATTGGTAAGTGTATTGCTAATGGACGAACCACTAGTCTTTGGTTCGAACCATGGATACATGGGGAGTCTTTGGTGCATAAACTGGGGTGGCAAAGGATGGTCTACGCTGGTAATAGCAATCAACTAGTGTCTACTATGATCAGAGATAATAATTGGCATATTGGAACTGTTGGTTTACCAAATGACATATGCAACATGGTGAGAAATATCAATATTGACAAACATAGTGAAGAGGATTATTGGTGGTGGCTACCATCAACTAGTGGTGAATTCTCCTTTAAATCAGCCTGGGATAGCATTCGAACGAAATCAAGTATTGTAGATTGGCATCATCATATATGGAATAGCATTTGTTCTCCTAAAATGTCTGCTTGTACATATTTTGCTGTTCTCAACAAACTGAATACGTTGGATAGAATTCATACGTGGAACAATTCTATCGCAACTACTACTTGTGCTCTTTGCAATAATATAGAGGAAAGTCATAGCCACCTATTTTTTGAATGCGATTACTCAAAAAATATTTGGAATGAGGTCTGTCAACATATGCATATTAACTTACAACACCATTCTAATTTGCAAGGCATGTTAACTAGCATTTCTCATAATCAGAATAGTAGCAAACAGCATATGCAGAAAATTGATGCATGTATTGTAGCTACTGTGTGGCATCTATGGTGTGAAAGAAGTAATCGAATATATAATAAACAAAATCTCCCCTTCAAGGCCAGATCTGAACTTATAGCCATTGATGTTAAAATTATGATCTACAAGTTGAATAGTAAATAAAGAAGGTACCGACTTGCCACTGCCTTCGACTTAGATCGGTAGTTCTGTGTTTTCGCTTCGAAGTTGCGTTTCGCCTGCCATGGTTTTCCAAGACGATGCCATTACTTTTCTTCGGCTGCAGTTATTTTTGGGATTTAATGAAATGGTGTTCATTTATGTTGTGGTGGGTGAGATTGTAAAGGGGGATGTGTAGCTGCTGTTTCCTGTTTGGCACATGATGTGTGTTGCAAGACACGCTAATATCACTTTTGGCTTATGATGTGATTGGGCACCACTTCGGTCGAGCTTGTTGCGTGTCGTTCTCTTTTTTGTCTGTGTCTTTGTGTTTTGTTTTGTTATTAGTTTGGTTTCCTTTTTAGTCTGTTGTTTGAGTGGTCTCAGGTTATGTTACTGTAGGATGGTCAGTACGAGTGATTTGTTTGCGGTTTTTCTCACTTGTTTGACGATGTTCCTACTTGGATTGTAACCTACTGTTTCTAATAAAAGTACCCATTTGCTTCAAAAAAAAACCATCCTCATATCCCTCCTTTCCAGAGATCCCATATTAGAAATGATCAAACACCTCCTGCAAATTCAAGAGCAGCTCCATACATACCACCATATCGGAGATATCAAACTAAAAGTCTTCAAAAAGCAACAATTCAACAAGATGCAGCCTCACCATACAATGCAAGACCCCATCTTCGAAATTGCACCGCTTGCTCCATCAAGAAAGTACAAGAAAAGATTCAGAAATTGACAATGGATACTCAAATAACGATCGAAAATAAGAATTTATGTGTTGTTTGTCGGAAATCAAGGTCAAAAATTTGTTCTGGATATAGGGCTGTCAGATATTGCTATGAAGCATGCCAATTGGAACATTGGAATGCAAGTCACAAATTGAAATGTAAAAGGAGGCGACCAAGAAAAGAGCATGTTGTAGAAGTAGAGAAAGATCGTGTAGATCATGTTTTACAAAAGTCTGCAGGTAAAATGATAAAAGGCACTACAAAACTACAAGCAAGCATTATTTTAATATCAGAATCATGTCAAACTGTGGACGTTAATCAAGACAAAAGCACCATAGCTTCAAGTTCTAAGGTTAAGAAAATGGTTTCATCTTCTACACCAATTTTGTTCATTAAGGCTAGCCCAAAGAATTTTTTTAAGCTTATGAAGAATGATCAGTTAATGGAAGCAGCATATGAGAATGAAACTCAAATCTTAAATCATCAAACTATTTATCTGAAAAGGCAATTTTCCAAGTGGCAGCATCGTAGTCAAATGCATTACAGAGCAATTACTTTCAAGTATTTAATGTTTGCAAAAAATAAGCAACATGGGTGTAATGTTGTTGAGATACTTGTAGGCCAACTAAAAGTGCTCCAACTTTGTGAGAGACTGTTTGTTTATCCGAGTGGCTCCAAAAAATCAATCCTAGTAGTTTACTTAAATGGTAATGATGTTGAAAGCTACTGCCATGACGACATTGGAGCTTGCTTTAAAAGTAACCACTTAGCATTTTATGTTCGACCTTGAGGACAAGGTCAGTCTTGAAGGGAAAGGGAGTTGTCATGGCTCTAATTCTACTGTTGTTTCAAGAGGGGAAAAAATTCCCAGAATTTCCAAATTCCGACCAGAGTTCATCGGAGTGGGTGCCAGAGATCATCATAGGCGAAGTTGGTGGTGACAAGGCTGCCATGGATTAGATGTTGAAGACTGCAAGTGAAGGCAATGTGAGATAGCAAGTGTCCATGTGAGCACGTGAACAGGCATGCACAAGCCTGTTAACATACAGGGACTAATTTGTTAAGTTAATTATGTAATTAGGGTTAAATAGTTGAATTAGTCGAGTTACTAGCCGTTGTATTATCCCTATATATATGTACTGAATTAAGGGATTGTAATGTACAAGTTGGTTATGAAATAAAACTATTTCTTCTTCTCTTTTCTTTTACTGCATATATGTATAATGTATGCATGATTTTTCTTCTCTTCGTATTAATCTATAATCTGAAACCTTCCTATCTTGCAAACATCTCCAATCTCTCCTTTTGTCTCAATTCTTGGTATAACCTTCTCGACTTATTAAACAACTCAACTCAACACTTATGCAATTAGGTTGTTTCTCAATTCATCTATCTACATTGCTCAAGAAAATACGGCCACAACCATCACCATTGTTCATCTGCTAAAACCTCCTCTTCTTTGTAAACAACATGACCGGTACCAGAAAACAAGCTAAAGAACAGGGGCCTATCAAATTGGTATCAGAGTAGGAATTAAGTGCAAAATTTCTTGCAAATACAGATCTTGCACCACAACGTATTACTCCTAAAACCAGCAAACAGCATCATGCTCCTGAAGCAAGCAATCAAGATGAGAGCAACCTATTGATGCCTGCTCTGGATGAAGAAGAAGACCTATGGGTTAGACAAGAACATATTAATGAAAAAACTGACCATGCTTTGAATCAACTTCAAGAAGCTCAACAAGAACTCGCCAAACACTCCAAGAAAATTCCCAAAAATTGAATGGTAAGATAGATCTTCTTTCTGCAACTATAGATTCTTTCATGAAAGAAATGAAAAGCAATGAAAATTCTCCTACTGCTCTCTTCAAGAACCACCTCACCCTTCAAGAAGTACCCCATATGTTCCTCCTTTCCAAAGAGTAACCAGTAGAAACTCCTCAGAACCATCCCATCAACCAAGAAACCATCCTCATATCCCTCCTTTCCAGAGATCCCCTATTAGAAATGATCAAACACCTCCTGCAAATTCAAGAGCAGCTCCATACATACCACCATATCGGAGATATCAAACTAAAAGTCTTCAAAAAGCAACAATTCAACAAGATGCAGCCTCACCATACAATGCAAGACCCCATCTTCGAAATTGCACCGCTTGCTCCATCAAGAAAGTACAAGAAAAGATTCAGAAATTGACAATGGATACTCAAATAACGATCGAAAATAAGAATTTATGTGTTGTTTGTCGGAAATCAAGGTCAAAAATTTGTTCTGGATATAGGGCTGTCAGATATTGCTATGAAGCATGCCAATTGGAACAATGGAATGCAAGTCACAAATTGAAATGTAAAAGGAGGCGACCAAGAAAAGAGCATGTTGTAGAAGTAGAGAAAGATCGTGTAGATCATGTTTTACAAAAGTCTGCAGGTAAAATGATAAAAGGCACTACAAAACTACAAGCAAGCATTATTTTAATATCAGAATCATGTCAAACTGTGGACGTTAATCAAGACAAAAGCACCATAGCTTCAAGTTCTAAGGTTAAGAAAATGGTTTCATCTTCTACACCAATTTTGTTCATTAAGGCTAGCCCAAAGAATTTTTTTAAGCTTATGAAGAATGATCAGTTAATGGAAGCAGCATATGAGAATGAAACTCAAATCTTAAATCATCAAACTATTTATCTGAAAAGGCAATTTTCCAAGTGGCAGCATCGTAGTCAAATGCATTACAGAGCAATTACTTTCAAGTATTTAATGTTTGCAAAAAATAAGCAACATGGGTGTAATGTTGTTGAGATACTTGTAGGCCAACTAAAAGTGCTCCAACTTTGTGAGAGACTGTTTGTTTATCCGAGTGGCTCCAAAAAATCAATCCTAGTAGTTTACTTAAATGGTAATGATGTTGAAAGCTACTGCCATGACGACATTGGAGCTTGCTTTAAAAGTAACCACTTAGCATTTTATGTTCGACCTTGAGGACAAGGTCAGTCTTGAAGGGAAAGGGAGTTGTCATGGCTCTAATTCTACTGTTGTTTCAAGAGGGGAAAAAATTCCCAGAATTTCCAAATTCCGACCAGAGTTCATCGGAGTGGGTGCCAGAGATCATCATAGGCGAAGTTGGTGGTGACAAGGCTGCCATGGATTAGATGTTGAAGACTGCAAGTGAAGGCAATGTGAGATAGCAAGTGTCCATGTGAGCACGTGAACAGGCATGCACAAGCCTGTTAACATACAGGGACTAATTTGTTAAGTTAATTATGTAATTAGGGTTAAATAGTTGAATTAGTCGAGTTACTAGCCGTTGTATTATCCCTATATATATGTACTGAATTAAGGGATTGTAATGTACAAGTTGGTTATGAAATAAAACTATTTCTTCTTCTCTTTTCTTTTACTGCATATATGTATGCATGATTTTTCTTCTCTTCGTATTAATCTATAATCTGAAACCTTCCTATCTTGCAAACATCTCCAATCTCTCCTTCTGTCTCAATTCTTGGTATAACCTTCTAACTTATTAAACAACTCAACTCAACACTTATGCAATTAGGCTGTTTCCCAATTCATCTATCTACATTCCTCAAGAAAATACGGCCACAACCATCACCATTGTTCATCTGCTAAAACCTCCTCTTCTCTGTAAACAACATGACCAGTACCAGAAAACAAGCTAAAGAACATGGGCCTATTACAAATTGATTAAGCATTCAGATTTACTCCATATTCAAATCAAATTAATTAGGCAAAATTAGTAAATATATCAAAATCTGAACGAATTAAGGTCACCCATATCTATAGCACACAAAGGCGACGATGGCACAAAAGCTCAACTCAGATGGTAGCGGATCTCGAATTACAGAGGAGCTCAATTTTCAAGTTGTTGTAGATGAGCTCGACTTCCAATTGAGAGGCGGTGGAGAAGATCGTGTTCAATAGACTATCAGAGGAGGTCGACTCAGGTGGTTGCGCCGTTGAGCAGCTCGAGAGATAGCATTTTTAGGGCTCGGATGGGAAAATCACGAGAGACAAAATTTAGGGCAAGCGGAGAATGAGAACTTTTTTTATTTAACGTATTTCTAAAGAGGTCATGCGACCCCCTCAAAATTAATGTGCCTCCACCCATATATGAATATGCATATTTCTCAATCTAATTGGAATGATCAATTTATTTGTTGTCATATATGTGTTGACTTAGGCAACAATTAATTGATTATTACAAATATAGCTTTCATTGTTATAAATATAACATTCATTTCTCCGTTCTTACAGGTTTGTTCTTCTTTTCCTAACACTAAGAAGTTATTGTCATAGAGATCAAGACATCATTCTCAACTAGATTATTGTTTTTGTTTTTATTTATTTTTTTACTTTTTTGGTAATAAGAGTGACGTTGATTCAAGTAGAGAACTCATTTTTGATATTTCGAGGGTCTGAATCGACGATCTTTAGAACCTCAGCCTACATCGTCATATCACTTGCCACTTAAGCTAGTGGTCATTGACATTGTTTACTTTTATTTTGTAGATTAGATGTATATAATTGTTTTTTATAGAATCAATGTAGAGGAAGGTTTGTTGAAATCTTATGTTGTTTTTTTTATTGGTTTGTATTCAATTATTATTATTATTATCCAATATTATATCTTTGTGATATAAAATCTTGGGATAAGCATTAAAGACCTCAAGCTTAAATGGTTAGAGGTATGTCGATAAATGTTCTAGAAGTCATGGGTTCAAGCAATTGAGATATTATAATGAGTGCTCTGTTTGAATAAAGTATTACTCTTGTTACAAAAAAGATCTTGAAATAAGCTTCTGCAACATATTGTACCATTTGTTTGCTTTTACGCAACAATAATCATAACAAATTACTATCATAGGTAGATTATCGCAAGGTTAAGGGTAATTCTAGATTTACATAATTGTAAAAATGTTAAGACATAATTTCTTTCTAGAAGATTGCTCTTTTAAATAGAAAAAAAATGAACTATTTGAAAACCTAAAATGAAGGATGTTTAATAGCTTATTGGTCTTCATGAGCCGTTTGAATGTGATAGGAAAGAGACGCTAAAAATAGAGGAGGAAAAATGAAACAAGAACAAGGAGGCGATTGCGTTGATTCATCAGTACTTTGATGATTCAGTTTTTCATCATGCGTCTAGTTGTGAATCCGCGAAGGGTTTGTGGGATAAGTTGGTATCTTTATATGAGTCAGAAAGTACTATTAGCAAGACTTTTCTTGTTCGAATATTGGTTCTTAAGGCTCAATGGAGAGAAGTCTGTGGCAGAGCATTTAAATGAATTTCAAGATGTAATAAATTAGTTGACAAGTATCCTTTGTTGATGAGTTCATTTTCAAAGAGTTGAGAAACACATGTTATGTCATTGAGTATCTCCAATGCTAATGAAATTATCTTATTAGATACTGTTCGAAGTAGTATCTTGAATGAAGAGCTTAGAAGGAAATGGTCGATTGTGAAATCGGTTCAAGATGAGGCTATGGTAGCATGTGACTTGAAGTAGGATATAAAATTGAAGAAAAATATCGCTAATAGCAAAGGTATGTTGAAAGATACCATTTTTTTCTATTGCCATAAAAAAGATCATATGTGCAACAAATGAGAAACATATAAAAGAGATCAAAAGAAGGTTATACGTAGTGACAGTGACTGCAAGACACAAACTGACATAGTTGAATGCAGCGATGTGATCCATCTTGTGATGTCTTCATTAGTAATGTTAAGCCTTAGAAGATGGAATTAGATGCTAGTTTTCACATATACAGTGATTTGAGGTGTTTTTTCTTATAAGAAAACCATCGACATGATTAGGACCGTCAATGGAGTAGAACTACCAGTTTGTGATATTGGAACTATCTGATTTCAAATACATGATAGTGTGGCTGAAGATGTCTTAGGCGTGAGATATGTACCTACTTGTTTGCAAAATCTCATTTCTCTTGGTCAGTTGGATCGTTGTGGTTGCACTCATGCGACTCAAGTTAGAGTTTTGAGAGTGATGAAAGATGATTATATTGTGATAAGAGAAGTATTAAATGATGAAAACCTTTATCGATTAGCTGGTCGTGTGGTCGATAATATGAAACGAGTGACAGTTGGAGAGCCTAGTCCACAGCTAGGTGGAGAGATTAACGTATGCACTGTTTCTGATGATCGTGTTGGATCATATTTTCAATAAAGGTCTTCATGTTGATGATGCTATCGATAGTGATCGTATATGGAGCTTTGGTCAAATGGTAGACGAGGTCGAGATGGGAAATCCACAAAGATTGTATAGAGGTCGATATGGTATTACAAACGCTTTTGAGACTAAGTGGTGTGTGATGTATCTCATGGTGTGAGATACATCACTTGTAGACGGTGGTAGCGGTTTGTGATTTGATGAGAATTGTAATTGATATAATGATCGAAAGCTCGATTGCATTGTTTTATACGATGAGTCACTGTCTTATTTTTCGCTTTGAAGAGACGATTTGAGTGAAGATGGAGATCGAATGTATGTTGAAGATATGTGATTTTATATCAAGGTGGATTGTTAAATATACATGATACAAAATCACATTTAGAAGAGTAATAAATATGAAAAAGAAGGAAAGAGTAAATTTGGACTTCCACATTAATACGAATATATGGATAAGCATACTCCTCTCTCTCTAATTGGATTAATCAATTTATTTATTGTCATATATATGTTGATTGGGCAACAAGTAATTGATTGTTATAAATATAACTTTCATTATTTATTAAAGAGCGTGGCAAAGTGTGGAAATTATTCGGTGTTTTTCTCTTCTTCCAGCTTTATTCTTCTTTTTCAAACACTAAAAAGCCATTGTTATAGAGAGAACAAGACTTCATTCTCAATTTGGTATTGATTCTATTTTTTGTTTTGTTTACTTTTATTTGGTAGATTAATTATAAACAGTTGTTTTTTTAGAAACAATATAGACGGTGGTTAGTTGAAATCTTGTATGTTTTTTTTATTGGTTTGTGTTCAAATATTATCACTTTTATCCAATATTATCATTTTGTAACTTGGATGATATAAGATCTTGGGATAAACTTCCACAACATATTTACCATTTGTTTATGTTTTAAACAACAAAAATCTTAGTAATATGATGGCCTCTAGCGATTAGTGGTCGTTATATGTTAAGTTTCTCCTTCATTATTCACTAAAGAACAAGATTAAATCAAGCAATCAAATAGAAACAATAGAATACAAAATCGGAGGTTCTGATGATTGAGTGTCCTCTTCTACAAATTGGCTCTTAACTGAAGATTATTTACGAGATTGTTGCACCTAAGCATTCAATAAGCTTGTAATTGAATCCACATCTTTTGCAAACTGGTTATACCGAAAGAAAATGAAAGTTGTTTGGTCCGTAAATGTAGACTAAGTTTGAACTAACCATATATATCTTGCCTCTTTATTTTAAAACATATTTGCATTATAAGAGATTTAGATAATTATATTTCATGTTGATTGTTTTTGTTCTGATAGTTGGCTTTTAGTGGGTAGACAAAGATCCATGGTAGTAGAATATTGCATAGCAGCGCAGTATCAGAGCTGGGGGTTTGTTTAAAGATTAATAAATAATGACATATGCTTCTAAAAGTGATGAACAATTATAGGCAAAGTAGATTTGACGGTAAATGAGATTTTGAGAAATAAAAATTTAAAGATAGAGTTGATGGAGAGGATAGTTTATAACTAGAGAAAATTACTGGTAAGAATGATGCACAATTAGAAGAGATGATTTCCTCACCTACATTCAATCGTCTATTGTGCACGAGTTACTTGGAGTTTACTCACGTAAAGAATATGAAGGAGCTACATGATGGGTTTGCGAAAGCTTATCATAAATCGATGACTAATCGCATCATTCTTCAATGACAAATTTATTCTTTCATGATGAAGTTGGACACCACACCTTTGAGTGCATAGATATACCTTAATCAAGAATTTAAAGGAAGTGGATACAGAGATCAGCGACGAAGCGCATCCTATCGTATTGTTATGTTCGCTACATTAAGAGTATACAACGTTTGTATATTCAATGATTTATGGATGAAGTTCAATTAACTTATCATATATGAAGGTAAGTTATCATAATGAGGTGTTAAGAGATAGATTAACTAGTGAGAGTATTGGCAAGTGTTGATTTCAGTGATATAATATTTCCATATTAACGAAGATTCAAAAGATATTGTTGATTTTGGTGATACAATATTTCCGATTATAGAAGATTTGAAAGATATTTGAGTTAATGTGAAATAATGATTCAAATATATTGCCCATTTT
Source organism: Allium fistulosum (assembly GCA_030737815.1). Taxonomy (NCBI): domain Eukaryota; kingdom Viridiplantae; phylum Streptophyta; class Magnoliopsida; order Asparagales; family Amaryllidaceae; genus Allium; species Allium fistulosum. Next base: position 1,085,648,923 of record CM060904.1, read on the forward strand.
ATTGCATTAAAGAAGACAGTGAATTATCTACATGAGAATGAGAATTATTTTTAGGAGAATGAAGTAATCAATTAATTACATAATCAATTGATTGAAGAAGACATTTTATCATATGCAGTCATATTGAAGGAAATTAGAAAAATTAAACAGTTTCTCATATGAATAGAAGAATTGGTGAGGCATTAATTTATAATCATAAATCAGTTACTTCAATCCTAAGTAATAATCTCTATATAAAAATGGTCATTCTTTAAAGATTAGTAGAATACTCTCAGGTAGTATTTCCTTATATTCTTTTTCTCAACCTCCATTGTCAATCTTGTAATTTTCTTCTTTTCTCAGAAGGTAATAAAATCTCTCTCCCAAGGTGGACATACACTATCAAATTGATAGTGGAACCACTATAAATCCGTGTGTGGACTCTTTATTTGATTTTCCATGATTTGTTGTTTGGATCCTTTGTTTCCATTTGTTTTATCGCACTACGACGCGATCTTATTGCTTCCGCGTACGTGCGAGTTGATTTGCAATCGTTTATATGAATTTACCCTACAGTCTGGTATCAGAGCATTGAAGGTTGTTGTTGAAGCCTAGGGTTAGAAGGTGTTCGATAAAATGACAGAATTTGGAGAAGCAAGTGAAGAGGTTAGACCTACCCAGGAGTATGCACCATGCACTAGGGGTTCATATACAGCATCTGGTTTGCAATTGGCTATAAAGAAGTGGAATAGAGATAATGATTTTGAGAAGTGGCAGTGGAAGATGAAGGCGGTGTTGAGAAAAATCGTGTTCATCAGGTTGTGTTTGACACGGAATCGTGGTCAGCGGATATCTCAAAATTGAAAATGAAAGAGATGGAAGAATGAGCATTTATTACCCTCCAATTGGCCATGGGTGAGAACGCCATCCCACATATTAGTAGTGAATCTATCGTTAGAGGTTTGTGGAAGAAATTGGAGGACTTTTATATGTAGAAGTCGCTCACGAATAGGCTAATTTTGTTGATTTCTTCATTTATAAGATGCGGGAAAGTAGTTTGTTGAAAGCACGTCTTAACTTCTTCGATGACTTGACGATGAAGATGAAAGCTGTTGATTTGAATGTGAACGAAGAGCAAAAGGCTATGGTGTTATTATGCTCTCTTCCAAAGCGATACACGATATTCGCTAATAGGTTGATTTATGGCAGAAGCACGCTGACATTAGAAAATGTGAAGACGAGACTCCCGAATGAAGAGACAAGAGACAACATGTGTCATCATTAGAGGGCATTCCAACTCGAGGAAGTCCGGAGTGGTTAGAGAGGCAAGTCTAGAGACAACATGTGTCATCATTGTAAGAAGCATGGCCACTGAAAGAAAGATCACCCAGATTTGAGGAAGAAAAATGAAACAGATGGTTCTTCATCTATTGCAGTGGAGAAGGTAGTTTCTGATGATGTGTTGACTGCATCTGTTTTTGATGTATCATACCATTGGGTGCTGGATTCATGGACGTCTTCCCACATGACGCACATGAATGAGTATTTATGTTCTTATGACGGTAAGGAGGGAAGTGTCATATTAATGGGGAACGATGCTATTTGCAAGTCATTAGGAGAAGGATCAATGCGTATTCATATGCACGATGGTATGGTGGTGCCCACTATCATCGGAGTCCGCAATGTTTCAGGTTTAAGGAAATCTATTCCGTCTTTGGGTCAGCTTGCATATTCGGGTTGCAGGATTATGATAGAGTCAGATAGCTTGAAGGTGGCACGTGGTGCTCTTGTATTGATGAAAAGAGTGATGGTACAGAATCTTTATTTGCTGAAAGGATCTACAGTTCCTGGAGAGTCGTGTGTTGAGTTGATAGTTCATGAACTTTGGATGCTACCAGATTTTAACATCTCAGATTGGTTCATGTTTTGGAGAAGAGCTTGAAGCTGCTTCGTAGAAGGAAGATGATCAAGGGTAAAAGCTTCAACCCTTTGGAGTTCTGCCTGGCATGTGTATTGAGGAAATAGACGAAGGTTTCTTTTGGTGTTGGTGAGTCCAAAGAAAAACTAGAATATGTCCTTACGGATGTTTGGAGACCAGTAGCTACAACTTTTATTGGAGAAGCTAAGGTAATGTTTGGTTTAAAAACGAATTTTGTATTTTCGGTTTTCAATATGTATGTCAAATATGAGAAGAATGAAGGGACAATGAAGGTGATGAAAGAAATACGGATGGGATGACGAAGGGGGTAGAGGGACGATGGATGAATGGATTATTTCACGTGCTTGTGTTATTTCCCAAAACACGGAAAATAAAAAAAAATTGTTTTCTATTTTATATGTTAACTTCGTTTTCTAAATTAGTCATTTTCGGCAATATACATGCGTCATGTGCATTTTTGTATGGACGAAAACCAAAAACTAAAAACAACAAACCAAACACTACCCAAGTATTTTATCTCTTTTATCAATGACCACTCTCGGAAAGTGTGCGTGTTCATGATGAAAGCTAAATCGGGGTTGTTTACGAAGTTTAAACTTGGAAAACACTGGTAGAGAATGAAGTGGGAAGGAAGTTGAAGATGCTGAGATCCGACAATGGCGGTGAGTTTGTTTCTAAGGAGTTTATAGATTTCTGTAAGCAGCATGGAATTCAGAGACACTTCACTACACCTGAAAATCCACAATCAAACGAAGTCGCTGAAAGAATGAATATGACTCTGCTGAAGAAAGCTCGTTGTTTGAGATTGACGACGGGTTTATCTAGAGGCTTTTGGGTTGAAGCTTTATCGACTGCGGCGCATATTATCAAACAAATTCCATGCTCATCCATCGATGGGAGGATTTCAGAGGAAAGGTGGAAAGATACATCTATACATATCATTTATTTTCATATACTTGGTATCCCTGTGTATGTTCAATATACAGGAAATGACAAATTAGAGATTAGAGTCTATCAAGACAGTTTTTGGGCTAAACAGAAGCACCAAATGGTATCGCATCTGGAACCCTGTTGATAGGAAGGTAGTGCATTCGAGACATGTGACATTTGATGAGTCTGTTATGTTCAAATCGAAGGAGAATGCACCTAGTTCGATAGATTCAAAAGCTAAAAGGTCGAAGGAGATGGAAACTACTCTCATGTATCAACATAGTAGTAGAGTCAGAGTTGCAAAAGAAGAGAGAGTAATTGCAGTCATTGACACATCATGTGAAGGTCCATAGAATTCCTATAGCAATGATGGTGATGGTTGTGAATCTTGAGATGATTCAACTCAAGGCGGAGTTGATAAAAGCTTAGGCGAAGTTACACTTATTCGGGCTAGCTCTACCGTTAGAAGGCCACCAAATAGGTATGGAGATCGAAATTATATAAACCTTAGCCTTAATGGTCGGTTTGACTATGCATTGCGCGTAGTGTAAGATGGGCCTTTCGACCTTAAAGAAGCTACGAGTTCGAGTGTCAGCTCGAAATGGATGCATGCAATGGAAGTGGAGATAAATTCATTGAAGAAGAATCATACTTGAGAATTGATACCACCCCCTCAAGGAAGTCGAGCTATAGGATGCAAGTGGGTATATAAGTTGAAGGACGATGGGAGATACAAGACTAGACTTATTGCGAAGGGATTTTCATAGAGGAAGGGGATGGAGTATGATGAGGTGTTTGCTCCGGTTGTTAGACATACTTCTATTCGGATATTGCTAGCTATAGTTGCAACTCACGACATGTAGTTGGAACAATTAAACGTAAATATAACATTTTTGCACAGAGACTTAGATGATACCATCTATGATTCTATATGAAGCAACCAAAAGGATTTGTAGAGGATGTGAAAAAGGAATGACTTTGTAAGCCGAAGAAGTCTCTATATGGTTTGAAGCAGTCTCCTGGACAATGGTACAAAAGGTTTTATTCTTTTATGCTTACTCTTGATTTTGATAGAAGCATTAAAGATACTTGTGTTTATTTTAAGCATATGGATGATAGTAACTGGATATATTGACTTTTGTATGTGAACGATATGCTAATCGCTTCTAAGGACAAAGCTGAAATCGACATGTTAAAATTGAAGCTAAAGGCGGAATTCGACATGAAAGAGTTTGGAGAAGCAAAGAAGATTTTAGAGATGAAAATGCAGAGAGAGAGAAAGCTAAAGGTGTTGAGATTGACACAGAAAGAATATATCTAGAAATTGCTTGCTCGGTTCAGCATGGAGAAGGCAAAGGTGATCAGTACTCCCATGCATTTGCACGTTAACTTTTAAAGAAGGGCCCTCCAATCTCAAAAGAAGACAAAGCTTATAAGGAGAAGGTACCTTATGCTAGTGCGGTTGAAAGCTTGATGCATGTTATGGTCTGCACGAGATCAGATATTGCATAAGCGGTTGGTTTAGTTAGTCACTATATGCCTAGTATGAGGAAACCGCATTGGGAAGCAATGAACTACATTTTGAGGTATCTTGGAGTAACGCAGATTATGGGCTTGTTTTTTATGGCAGGGCGAAAGATTTCAACTTGTTCGAATTTTGAGATTATGATTATGCCGTAGACATAGATCGAAGGAAGTCAACCACAGGTTACGTCTTTACACTTGGAAAGACAACTATTAGTTGGAAAGCGAGGTTGCAAACTATAGTCGCATTGTCTACGATAGAGGCATAATTGATAACTGTTGTTGAAGCAACTAAGGAGACACTTTACTTGAAGCGGTTGTTGTGCAATTAATAGTGAATTGCGACGGTCAAAACGCAATACATCTGGCTAAGAATCTGGCGTTTAGTTCGAGGACAAAGCACATAGAGGTAAGAGAGTCTTTTCTTATCTCTATGAACAAAGAAAAGCAAGTACGTCTTCAGAAGATTCACACCGAGGAGAATGAATCGGACATGTTCACTAAGTCTTTGCTTGTTGCAAAGTTCGAGCATTGCTCGAACTTGATTCGCTTACTTAAGTGCTAGGTGCCACTTGGTGGCACAGTGAGAGAGGGAAGATTGCTAGCTTGGAGATTGAGTAGTTCTACCTTCTTGGGTTTGGGTACTTTCAACACTTCGTTGACGGGCGATGGCCTTGTCGGAGTTCGCTAACGGAGGCAATAGGTGATGGCCATGCCGAAGCACATTGGGGAAGTATCTATAGTGTCTTATCTGAGAGTTGCTTGGAGTAAGAGGATGTAGGTGGAGTTGGTAGGCTTACATGGAAATATAGTATCAAGGTAGAAATTGTTGATCTTAGTGATACAATATTTTCATATTGAAGAAGATTTGGAAGATATTGTTAATTTCGATGATACGATATTTCCAATTACAGAAAATTTGAAAGATATTTGAGTTAATGTAAAATAGTATCTTAAATATATTACCTCTTTTATTGCATTAAAAAAGATAATGACTTATCTTCAGGAGAAGGAGAATTGTATTTGGAATAATGAAGTAATCGATTAATTTCCTAATCAGCTGATTAAAAAAGATATTTTATCAGGTGTATGCATATTGAAGGAAACAAGAAAAATCAAATAGATAACTGTTTCTCATATTAATAAATCAATTACTTCAATCTTAAGTAATAATCTCCATATAAAGATAATCATTCTTTATAGATTTCTAGAATCCTCTCCAATAGTATTTCTCCATATTCTTCTTCTCAACCTCTATTATCGATCTTATAATTTCATTTTCTCAAGAAGTAATAAAATCTCTCTCCCAAAGTGGACGTACACTATCAAATAATGAAACTATTATAAATCCACGTGTGCATTCTCTATTTGATTTTTAGCAATTTGCTGCTTGGATTCCTTTATTTCTGTTTGTTTTATCGCACTACAACACGACTTTATTGCTTCCGCGTGCGTTTGGGTTGATTTGTGATCATTTGTGAGAATTTACCCTACAACAAGAGCCAAAAGCACTAAGGTGGAGGGAATCCTCGATGTTGGATAGGCATTGTGAAAGTAGCATATGCATTGGTCCCCATCTATGGGTCATAAGAGATTTGCTTGTTTTTATTTTAAGAATGAATCCTAGGTTTGAATTTTGGTTATTAGACAGAGAACAGAAGAAAACTTTTGTGTCGACGATAGTGACATAAAGTTTAGGTATATACAGTGACACCATGGTGGTGGCACTACTTTGACTAAGAGTACATGACAAATGATTGATTTAGAAGATTCGTACCACAAAACGCTAGATGGAAGTTGTTTTTTCGTATATAGAAAGTGTGATATGGAGTAGTCCTCATGAGAAACGATGCATCTTGTTATATTTTTGGCATCGGTAGTGTTGGAGTTTAGATACTACTAGGTATGAACAGAAGTTGTGTAGGAGTTTGTTGTCGGTTGGAGCATCGAGTAGACCTGGTAAGGATTATAATTGAGGGCGAAAAACTGATATTGGTGAAGGATACTTTGGAGAGGATGAAGGAAGTTCAGGTAGGTAATCTTTGTTTGCTTCAGGGAGACAGTTGTAGGGAGTTGGCGACACTTACTAAGTCTAGTGGTTAAGATTATACTTGGTTATGACATTTATACATAGGTTATATCGGTGAGTGGAATCCTCAGACATTAGGATTTGATTGACATTTGTTATCATTTTAATTTAAGTTTTTGTAAGGGTCGTATGCTCGGGAAGCAGAAGCATGTATTATTTGAGTGTATTTCATTAAGGTCAAATTCAAGATGTTTGCCCTGTTTCGTAAGTGGAGGTCTTTGTGGTGAAGTAGTTGGAGAAGTCATTGAAGGTTCTTAAGTAAGGAAATTGCAGTGATTGTTATTACGAGATTCCAACTAGAGACCACTCGAATCGAAATCCCCTGAGCACAGCGGAAGACGGGATCGTGATAAAAAGTGTAAAAACAACCAACCAATAACTCAAATCTAGTCTCAACCGATCCAAAGACAATCACAATCCCAAATAAGCAATTCAGAAATTAAAGCAATAACGAAAAATAAATCACACAGCGATTTATAGTGGTTCCACTAACGTCGTGTTAGTGTACATCCACTTTAAGAGAGAGCTTTATTATTATTGATGAGAAGAGTATAAGAGATTGATTACAATGATCAAATTTCTAATTAGAAATTGATTTGTGGAGAAGAGAATTGAAGAAAATTAGGTTTTGATAAACCCTAATTAGTGGAGGCTAATCTCTTGCAGTCGCTTGCGTCCCAGATCTGAAACCAGAGGCTAGCTTATATAGGAGAATAGAAACCCTAGGCAATGTTCCGAAATTGCCCCCGCAGTTGACACAAATCTTCACGCCGAGTCCGTACGAGAAAACAGGTAAAAGTCGTTCCAGACGTCTGACCATGGCTAAAGTCACTGGAGTGACTTTCCTTCAGATCAGACATCTGACCCATTTCGTCAGACGTCTGACGAAATGCTCTGGAAGCATTTCTGAACCAAATCAGACGTCTGAAAAATAGGTCAGACGTCTGAAAGAAGTTTCCGCCCCAACTTCGCCTACTTCACATTTTCTCTTATAACTTCCACCTCCGAACTCCGATTTGCGAACCGTTTTCTCCGTTGCGAAGCTACTTCCGACCTCTACAAATCCCCATATAGTGTCGCCAAAATTTAACAGTGATTTTGCATTACAAAAAATTTCCAACCATTATGTGTCTCCAAATTCATAGTTAGGAATTTCCTATAGCTAGCGATCTATCATCTCATAGCACTTATAGCATGACTGAGCTAATGAATCAAACATTGTTGAAAAGCATACTTGAAAATCATTTTTCAATTGTGGATGAAAGGTCAAATGCTTTATCTATGATTGTGTTTCTCATCAATCACACACCTACCACCATAGATATAAAGATCTCCAACGATGTATAAAAAGGAGAGCTTGTGAGATTCATTTCATAGAAAGATGGATTGTGTTATTCATGTGCATGCACGCAAGGATAATTTAGAGTCTAGAGGAAGGAAGCACATCCTTTTAAGTTTTAAGCTATAAAGAAGCAGTAGCGAAGTATATGTTGTGGTGTCCTACTACCAGGTTTAACAGGACTAGTAGCCGAATGATTGTTCCTCTATATTCAGATAATGGTTATGATATCTTTGTGCATTGTGGCTGTCTAACCGATATATATGCCGTCTTGTGGGTTTCAAAACAATAGTTGGAAACCAATTTAAACAAAAAATCGTTTCCCTACTCAGATAATGGTGACAAGTATCAAGCACTCGTCGGTTTCGCTCAATCGATGGTAAATCTTACTTTACTACATCACACTATACACCAAAATACAATGGTCATTACGAACAACTTCATTGTCATATTGATGAAACAAATCTATTGATTCTTATTCATGTATCGATGCATTTAACTTTTTGGATTTATGATTTCGCCACTGCTGTATAACCCATCAACCGAATGCCCACACCTCACACCCACACTAAATCTTTCATCTCCTTTTGAAAAGCTCTTTGAATTTCAATCCAACTACACTAACTTTGGGTGTTTGTTCGCGACCCTAGTTATATTTTTCATGTCACCACCCTATGCTTCTTCAGGTATTGCCTCATTCATTCAGATAGAACAAATACATATATTATTGGCTCATTGACCACATCAATAGAAACATGTATTTGAATTTTTTTATTGTTGGGCCGTAATTGCCTGCCTAATTCATCAATAAAAGGAAAAGAAGAAAAAATCTTGATTTGTCCATGACAAGCAAAGATAAAGATAATAAATACCATATTTCTTTTATTTTTGGTATTACCTTGTCCATATTACGTTCAAGATAATGTAAGTAGTACAAATTCAGCGCATGATAATGATTAGCGAGAACTCCATTTATTCTTATGCACCTGAGTTGCAGTTGCGTTAGGTTGAATAATGAGTATGGTTTTTGTTTTTTTTTTGGGGGGGGGGGGGGTGTAACCGCCAGGCCTAAAAAATGGAAATACGAACAAAGGAGGGAAAACGTGGTACTACTTTCCATGGGAATTCAAAGTCTGGCACAAGTAGTCGTATGGTCATATTAATCAGAAGTGATAGTTCAAGTGGTGGAGCTTGCTTATGGTAATGAAGTTTGACCCTTTTGTGGTTTCATGAGAAATATGTTAGCTAAATCAACCAGAGACCACTAAAGTATAATTAAGTTTCAACTATTGCTATGAGTACTTACTTTAATTTACTGAAGAGCAAAATTCATCATATATCAAATTTCCTTCGTCGAGTGACCACCCTTTGCTTAGATTTGCCTACTTGTAAGTTGGATGGACGATGTGTTCGTCAATAGTTAGGAGGCTGAAATGGAATAACTGCACCACATACACCACAACAAGAAGACAGATTTATACATTAAGAATCGTGCAAAATGCAATTGCCATGCATGCTTTACTTAGTATGTGACAAAAGATTGAAGTACCTGATCTTGGCTTAAAGCTAGAATTTGGTGAGGGGATAAAATTGGAAGCTGGCATAGGAGTTCTATAAGGATTGGCCACAAATTCATTTGCATCAACTACAACAACATCAGATGTTAAAAATGTCTTGGCAACAGAAGCAGCATTTTCTAAACAACATCTCACAACCTGCTCCATGGTTATAAAATAAACACTTGAACACTTTTGTGTTACACACGCACAACACTAAATAAGAAGTTCACATATTTTTTGCATACTTTTGAGGGGTCCATAATTCCTGCAGCCATCAAATCTTCATAGCAGTTTGTTGCTGCATTATAACCATATCTTACATCATCAATTGACAACACCTGACCAGAAGAAATAGATGGAAGTGTTAGGTTATTAGGCTTATTAAATCATAATGTAGCATGCAAAATATAGGAGTTCAAATTTCTGATATGTCACAAACTTGTGTGATAAAAAAAATTGAGTACGGTTAAAGGAATTTTTGTCAAATTCTGCTTTATAAGACTTTTAAACATTATTTTGAAAAATAGCAACCTGAATATGTAAAATGTACCTTTTCAACAACAATACTTCCATTAACACCAGCATTTTTTGCAATCAACTTTGAAGGATAACTTAAAGCCCTTCTAAAAATTTCTGCACCAATCTGTTCATCGCTACATATAATTATATGGTAATGAATGAAGTTTATGGTATGAATTCAATTCACTTGGCGTTACCTCTTGTTGTTCGTTATCTAAAGATTCCTTGATGCTATCAACCTTTGTTGACAATCTCAGTAAGCAACATCCACCTCCTACTACAACACCTTCATCTATTGCTGCCTATAAAATTAACGGATAATTTGGTTGCTTTCAAAATAATAATAATCTATGCAGAGAAGTTTATAAGTTAACTAACTCTTGCTGCATTCAGAGCATCTTCTATTCTCAATTTTTTGTCCTTCAATTCAACTTGAGTTTGTGCACCAACCTGTTGTTTACTGTCAGTTTAACCATTGGTAACGTTGTGCATTCTTAAATAAGTTGACATCTGATACTGTGAATTACCTCAAGTATCGCAATCCCACCAGATAATCTTGCTATTCTCTCATTCACTATATTCTTATCGAATTTCTCCTCTGAATTCTGAAGAACAAGGAAAAATGTTATATTTTTAAGTATAAGATGACTACAATAAAAAACACCGCTAAAGGTTGAAATAGGTAAAATATGTCATGAACTATGCATAAACTCAGATATATGAGTACATATTTACATGTACAGAAGGTATAACATTTCAAATTGCCGCATAACAGCTTCTGTAAATTTACATGTCCAACACACACATGAAGAGAGAACACAGATGAAGGTTTATTCCTGACAACAGAACAAAAAAATTAGCCAGCTGTAATAAAATGGTATATGCACCTCCATTAGATTTCTCAACTGGGCAACTCTCTGATCAACTGCATTTTGCGTGCTGCCATCAGTAACAATCAGAGTCGAGTCTTTAGTGATTACAACTTTAACAGCTGAACCCAATATTTCTTTCCCAGACTTTTCAAGAGTTATCCCCATGTCATCTCTCACCACTTGACCTATACAAAATTTGCATGTATCAAAAATATTGATAAACACAAAAGTTTCTACAATGTTTTTGCTTCATCTACTCACACGCATTTTATTTCACTTCAAAGACATATATATGCACATTTCATCATGGACAACAAACCCAAGTGCAAATTATGAAACTCTGGTATAAATTATTCACAAACTTGATTATTGCTATGTATTAAATAGTTTATGAGGAATTCATGGAGAATGATTACTAGCGTAGATATTCTGGTGCAACTGTAATTCATGGCTTCATCACCAAAGTACTTGTTTTGTGTTTGTCGAACTAGCTAATACATGTCCAAATGTGTATAGATCAAATCAACAAAGTGTCACAACCAATTATTTTCATAGAAAGTCTTCAACTTCTCAAGTTACCTCCAGTCAATATAGCAATATCATCTAAGTAATCGCTCTTGCGCTCTCCAAATGATGGCGCTTTAATAGCAGCAGCTTTAAGCACACCTTTAAGTTTGTTTCGAATTACGGGGGACAGAGCATCTTCTTCAATGTTTTCAGCAATTATCAGTATTGGATAGTCCTCTTGAACAGCGTTGTCCAACATTTTAAACATTTCTTTTGGATGTGTAATATTTTTGTCTACCAAAAGTACCTGCATCGTGCGATTCGTATCAGATAATTGGACTGCGAATAAACATGACAGTGTATGATTATTCAATATTTCCAGTGAATTTTTTACGGGTTAACCAGTTTTATGTATGTCAAATTAGGGAGATTCTTATTTTCAAACTTAATACACAACCGCCCTTTCCCAAAAACAAGTTTCAAGCAACCCCTGGAATTATTCTCGATAATATTTTTTTAAAATTAAATATGCACTTAATCGGAAGTTAATATGAGCATCAAACATTTTTCTTTTTACAATTAAAAACTGCAAATATCTACAGTGTAAATATTTGCAGTTTCAGAAAACTACAAATATTTGCATTTATCCTGAAAATAATTCCAGAGGTGTTTCGTGTGATCTTTTTTTGGGAAAGAGCGGAAGTGTATTTTGAAATTTATAGAAGGTTGTGTGACAAACATCCCATTATTTTTGAAAATAAACTGTAAACTTCAATTTTTCTATTTAAAAAAAAAGGTAAAAACTAGGCTTGGCTCTTGAACTCAAGAGGAACCTCCTGTCCCCCACACTCCAGATTACTGGCAAGATGATTAATTGCACTTGTATCTGTCATATTATCTTCATGTTTTGCCAATGTGATACCCCTCGTGATATAAATTCCATTTTGATTAAATATTTTATCATACATAAGATTAGACCTGACAGTAAAATATATATTATATAATAATAATAATAATAATAATAATAATAATAATAAGGTTTTAAGTTAGTTATACTGCAAATACCTTACAGTTGTTTAACTCCACAGTCCTAGTTCTACGGTCAGTCACAAAGTAGGGGGACAAGTAACCCCGATCAAATTGCATTCCTTCTACTATATTAAGACTGTTCTCTGTACTTTTACCACTCTCTACCCTTACTACTCCCTTTTTTCCAACTTTTTTAATAGCTTCAGCAATCATATTTCCTACAGCATAGTCATTTCCTGCACTGACTGCAGCTACATGAGCAATTTCATCATCTTCGATCTGTACAAAGGCTGCACTGAGAATAAAATATACGAAGTTTTTTATTCGATCAATGACTAATACAACATGCTTGCTGATACCTGCCTTGACAATAGCTTGAGTTCATGGACTAGAGAAATCGCAGTCCTTTCAATTCCACGTGCAACTTGCACTGGATTCATTCCAGCAGCGAGTACCTAAATTATGAATTGACACTCTTAACATAAATATAGCCATTAAGTAATCAATAAAAAAAAATTAGGTTCATCAAAAGCGTATAATCACTATCATTATAACCAAGCTTTGTGATTTATCAAAATTGTAACCATAAACCTTTCCTTAACACATATATGCATCTCACATGCAAAATAGCGAAAAGTTGAAGTTAAATTCGATGGTCGAAGATATTTATTGTGAGGTAGTGGTAATAGTTAATACCTTCACACCTTCAGAAATGAGACCTTGTGCTAGAACAATCGAAGTTGTGCTGCCATCTCCAGCAATATCGTTTGTTTTAGCAGCTGCTTGTCTTACTAGCTTAACACCTACGTTCTCTAGGGGGTCCTCCAATTCAACCTTTAAAAAAACAACATTTTTTCATATAGAATGCAAGTAGAATGATTCGTTATTTTGCGCAATGTGAAGAAATTAGGAAAATGCATATAACAGCTGGCTCAGGTTTATCATTTTTGTCAAACTTGAGTTTTTAGTTCTTATAGCTTAAGCTTGAACTCTAAATTAAGATATGTCGAGGTTATTTGATATCCGCGTGCCTTGTTGTTAGGCAATCAAACCAATAAGTTGTAAAACTTAAATATTATAAGAAACTCTGCCTATGATATGGTAATTGTCTTCGTCCACTCTAACCATAAGCGCATTATCAACAATGGCCTTTTCACTTCAAAATTGCTTTCTAAACAAGCCTGAATGCTCAAATTTTGTGCAGTTAACTAATCCAGGGGACTAATTGATAAATCAGTACCCAAAAAAAAAACCATCTTAAAGTGTTCGGCAATAAAATGGTAAAGCTTTGTCCTTTTAAAATATTCGGCAATAAAATGGAAATAATTTGTCATTTATTATAAAGCTCCTCCCAAAGCAACACAACAGCAAAGAGTTTACCATTTTATTTGAAGCTGAATAAAAAAAATTACTTGTGTTTTGGGTATGTTTTGTCCGGTTGAAGTAGTTTTTAGGTGTGTTGGGTGCGTGATGTTTTGTTTCATAGGAAAATGACGAAGTGATCAAATGGTTGTTAGGATAGTCTAACTGATATTGTATTGGATGGGTGAATACTTCTGCAATCCGCAACCGTATTGTATGGCTAAGCTAACCGTTGAAATTGTATGGTTTCAAACCATACACCATGGAATGGTTGTCGTTTAACCCGTAAGCTGGTTCTATGATAATTCGATCCATTAGTGCATGAAAAAGTGTGTTTTTATACATTTTCTAATACAAACAACAAAGAATTAAAATCATGAGAAAAAACGATATAAAAATAACAAAACACATTGATGAATAAACAAAAAAACTACTAGTGTTTGTTATATTTGTAGTCCACGTGACTGATATATTTCAACCACACAATCACAGTATAGTTTAATGATTTCAAACTTAATAATCTTTTCTTTTCATCCTTAACGTTCCTGGTATAACATCGATCTTATAATAAGATTTGGGACCATTCTACTTGTCATATGAGCTGAACAGATAAATATTAACCAAATTAAAAACATATATAAATGATGCGGTTAACTGCCGACTTGAATAATCTAACTGCCAATGCTAGTGTCGAAAAGTGGATGGTTAACCGGCATCTCTTAAAGTCGAACCGTTTGTTTGCCTTTTTTAAAATGGTTAACGGACATATGATTATCATGGTTACTTTCAAAAAAAAAGCCATGGTTATGGTTGAAAATACCAACTGCAACAGCTCAACTAAACCTTTCAAACAAAGGCAAAGCCTTGCTGGGCTAACGGTCATTTGATTCCTTCAAATTTTGTAATAGTACAATTACATGAATAACAACAAGTTATGCAATATTCAGATTTAGATCCAGTACCAAGCTACAAAATCGTCAGAAAGAAAATATAAATTTCAAACGATCTTATTGTTGACAGAACAGAACAGATCATTATGGTTCAGAAAAGCCCAACTAGGTTCATTTATCATAGGTTGTAGATTATTAAGTGTTTTCCTACTATGGTTTTTCATCATAGGGCATCTGAGTCCAATGTTTTTTTAACACCTGTTTATCTACATTGTGCATTAAGATCCAACCCTCCTAATATAAGACTCCCTTGACCTAAGCCTTCAATGCAACAATGAACATAATTTAGTAACCTTATTTACTAAACTAAGGATTCTTACATCATTATCAAATTCCGTAATTAATCATACAAAGGATGCAAAAATACACCTCTTTGAGAACAGTTTCGCCATCATTAACAATCTTAGGAGGCCCGTATTTGTTGCCTAAAACCACATTCCTTCCTTTTGGTCCCAATGTCACGCCCAACAAATTTGCAACTAAGTCTACTCCAGCCTGCGCTATTGCATTTTACAATCATGAAACAAATACTTGTCAAATCATTAACAGGTACGAAAGAAGAATTGTGACAAATGGGTTGGAGTTGAAATAGACCTTGAGCTTATTAGTAGCAGAAAAATCGTGGTTAAAGTGGAGCTCTTTTGAGTAGGCTCTTGGAACGAATGAGGGGCTTCTCTTGGCTGGAGAGCGTAGCATTGGAATATCGAGAGAAATTGGATAAGATGAGAGCATGATTATTTTGTGAAGTTCAGCGCTGGAGAAGTGTTGATACTTGATAGATTATAAAAGGACCTTACATAAGGTGAGCTGAAGAGCGTCTGGGGCAACCAAATTGCAGAAGACGGCCACTTCCGTCATTCACGTTTATCATGTTTATGGGCCTATGAATAATAGGGTAGATTTTAAAGCCCAATATTATACGCATGCAGCATGTCCGCATCCGTGTACCCAACTTTTGACAAGTCACGGAGTGGTGAGTAGTAGTCTTTGGTTAAACCAAATATTACCAATCAATTTATTTCGACTGATTTATTTTGATTTTGAAATTATATTGGTTTATAATCAACCCGTAGAAAAAATTAGTTCGGTTATTGTTTTAACCAAATTAACCGAACATTTTTTATATTGTTAAAATTACTAATGTCTCAATGATTTTTTTACATTGTTTTAGTGGTCTATATTAATTTTAGTGGATATTTGTTTCAAGGACGAAATTATTTTTCTTTTTGTTTCAAAGGACAATCAACTTTTGTTACTCACATCAATGACAACTTCCAAGTTTCAATTAGATAAAATCCAAATATTTTAAATCAATGACACACATTGACATTTCCCAAATAATAAAAATTAATTACGAAAACATTTTTCTATGAATTTGAGAAAAATGTTAAAAAATAATATAAAAAAATTAATTAGGAAATTTTTTCTTCTTGTGAATGTGGGAGAAAAAAATATAGGAAAAAGCGGAACGAAAAGCTAAATGTATGTAGCTTCGTTATTTACTACCAAATGAGACTAGCTTTCAAATTGTTTACTTCTATATTTTCAGTGATATAATATAAAATTATTTTTAAGTTATAAAGATTTAGTTTTCCGAGCTGGTTACTTCTATATTTTTATGATAACATTGGTCGACTAAAACATTTTTGAAATCAATTTTTACTTGCAATTTCGAGTGTCATTCTTTGTTTTTTACTAATTTAATGAAGACGAATAATTAAAATGAATTTGAGGTTTACATAATCTATGGGATCTTCGTCCTTGATCTAATTATTAAAATTAATTGTTTTTCAATATAATTTTTTCTAAAATGTATCATTAAAACTAAATGCCCCTTAATTTTATTTACCATATATGTGTCAAAATTTGAATAAAAAACATAAGAATACTTTAATGTAGAAATTTGTTTCAAGGACAAAATTATTTTCATTTTTATTTCAAAGGATAACCAACTTCCGTTATGCACATTAAGAACAACTTTCAAGTATTAATTGGATGAGATCTAGATAGTTTAAATCAACACATCAATAGTTCACAAATAATAAAGGTTAATTATGAATTATTTTTTTGTGAATGTGAAAAAAAGGAATATAACGAATAAAAATAATTAGGGAAACGTTGTGAATGTGAGGAAAAATATATATAGGAAAAACAGCACGGAAAGCTAAATGTATATAGCTTTATTATTTACATGTAACACTTTTTAAATGCTAAATGAAAATAGCTTTCGAAAACTGTTTAGTTCTATATTTTAAGTGATATAATATAATGTTATTTTTAAGTTATAAAGCTATATTCATTTAGTTTTTCGAGCTGCTTACTTCTATATTTTCATGCTAACATTAATCGATTAAAATATTTTTAAAATCGTTTTATTTTGCAATTCTAGTGTCATTCTTTATTTTTTTTATTAATTTAGTGAAATGAGTAATTAAAATGAACTTGAGGTTTACATAATTTAATGGAGGTCCTTAATTTAATTATGAAAGTTCATTGACTTTTGATCTAATTTTTTTCTAAAATGTGTCATTAAAACTAAGTACCCCTACTTTAATCTTATATTTGTGTTTTATTCTAAAGTACAAACAGTATTCCAAACATAAAAAATAAAAAACTTTTTGTTTGGTTAAATTGGATAACCAACCCAATCAACATTAATGTTAACCCAGAAAATGGATTAACACCTAAATATCAGATGAAAGCGCCAGTTCAAATAAAGTAAACAGGAAAGCGGTAAAAGGAGATATAATTTTTATAGTGGTTCGACGTAATCTCTGGTCTACGTCCACTTTAATTTTTTTTCTCTCTCTGGATTATAATTAATTATCTCAAATCTGACCACAATCTAGTGAATCTCAAATTTACAATGATGTTTCTAGAGAGTTTGAGAGTCATTGGTATTAGAGATTTGATGTTCTAAGTTTTAGAACAACAAATAGCAGCTTCCTATGTGACTCTAATGGAGAAGAGGTTAGATGTGAAGAAGAGGAAGAAGTCTCCAATGTCCGAGAGATTTTATTCCGTTTTGGTTGCAGGTAGGCTGGTATTTATAGAGGAACAGAGGTATTGGATCAGAAGCCCGCTTTCACTGAAGTCCAGAAGATGGCCTGAAGTCACATAAGAAAAATGGATAGCGTCGAGCCAAAACATAGCTTGGTACCGACCTATCTATAGCACGATACCGAGTTATGTATCTCGGTGCAAGTTGAATCATTCCACTTGCTTTGATGTTCCTCCATCTACTTAAGTTGTTCTAAGCCCTCTTCCTTTAGGTTTGAGTTGATTCTTGCAATCTTTCTGATAGCACCTGAATTATCCTGCTTTCTTGGCTTTCTGCTCGTCAATCCTTGGAATTTCTTATCCAAATCATTGGAAAATCACTTAGCCATGAGTTATTGGAGTAGCACAATGAATGTACGGGCTTTGGGAAGAGAAATGAAGAGGATTTATAGGTCGGTACCGACCTATGATAGCTCGGCATCGAGCTATGTACTTAGCTCCATTTTGGTTAAAACTTCTCCGAGTTGTTTAATTTCCTTCTTCTTCTGACTATGTTTCCAAGTCTATGAATCATTTCGTCCTTGTTTTAATCTTCCATGTCTAGTTAAAAACTACTTAGCTAAAAAGTGGGTTAACACTTGCCCCTCTAAAGTACGCCTTTCGAACGTAAGGTGTGCTTTGCTCAAGAACAAGTTCCATTAGTAATCATTCTTTGGTAGTTGAGCTCTTCGGCCTTCCGTCGATCTTGGTCTTGGTGTATCGTCTGGTTCCTTTGAATTCTCTTGTAAATCAAAGGTCGTTCCAAACCTGTTACAACTAAGGACTTCAGCCCTTGTTTATACATCATTATCATTCCGATTTCATTCGAAGGTGTTACATCACATATTAAAATCGTCATGTGTTAAAATGGGATTTATCTGTTTTACTCTAACCACAAGACGTTCAAATCCTTTTATCAAATCTGTATCCGTTCTAAGGTTCGATCTCTTTGGATTTTAGCATTCAATTTAACGTGTGATCTCTCCAAATCATTCATAATCCAATATAGGATTCGGTCTTTTTGGGGACCATTTAACTTTCAATCTAGGGTTCGATCTCTCTGGATCGTTTATCGTCCAATCTAGGATTTTGATCTCTTCGGATCATTGCTGACTTCGCTTGCCCTTCGACAAAGGAACTCAACGACCAACCAAGCTCATCCTCTCACTCTCCGGTGAGAGGACTTACTTTTCATACAAGCCCATCCACTCCCTCTTCGGCAAGGGAGCTTGCACTCTACACTCTGGTCCCGTCTCTTCGAATGGGACTTGAAGCAATCAATATCGTTCATGTCCATCTGTTTACTCTCCGACAAGGGGACTTGCACCCTGCACTCTGATCCCGTCTCTTCGGACGAGACTTAAAGCGATCAATATCATACAAGTCCATCTGCTTGCTCTCCGGCAAGGGGACTTACACCCTGCACTTCGGCCCTGTCTCTTCGGACGGGACTCAAAGCAATCAATACCAGTTATCACATTCAATGTGGATTTTCAAAAGACAGATATTCTAACAAAGAAAACAAGCAGAAATCCTAATTATCCATCCCAGACATCCGAATCAGAGCATGCCTAGGGACCAATCTAGGTCATGTACAGGTGTAAGCGGTCTGAGATTATTATTATCCAAAATAGTCATCCAAAACATCCGACTCAGAGAGTGCTTAGAGACCAATTTAGATCTCATACATGTGTAAGCAGTCCGAGGTTATTATTATCCTAATTGTTCAAATCAATAAAAAGCAGAGAAAAGGAATCAAACCTGACTCCAGACCATCCCGATCATGGGATTTCGAGTCTAGGAGCAGATCCTTGATTGTTCCTTGATGCATTCGTTGCAGATGGTGGTTGCTTCGACCGCACCATTGCAGTTCAGTTCCTCACGTATTATTTGTAGCTGGCTAATCCGAACCAGTTCTTCTATCAAATCATGAAAGTGTCGATACTCATTCATTTCATGTCCCTCCAGCTCGTAGAAGATGTAAAACTTTACAAATCTTTTCTCCTAATCAGTAAGTTCTCTTCTAACAAACTTCCGAAAGGGGATCTGCCCCCTAGTGTCTAGATATATCCTCTCCGAGGTCTCAATCAGATTAGTATAGGAAGAAAATTTCGGCTCCCTCATTTGTCATTTCGGTTACTCGAAGTCATCATCAGCTCTTCTTTTCCCTTTGTCTTTTCTATTTCCTGCTCTAGACAGTCCTTTGTCATCCACACCATTAATTTCAACATCCTCAACTTCGGCATCTTCCTGATGCAAATATCTCTCAGCTTCATGGTAGAATTCCACAAGATCCACTGGTGGATCCCTTTCCAGTGCAATTTTGAAGTCAGTTTTGTTTGCGACTCCAGATACTGCTGCCACTAAGATTATTGATGGATCTGGCTTATCAACCGTGGATGCTGCTGCATTGAATCTGGTCAAATAGCTTCTCAAGGTCTCTTTGGGCCTTTTTTCACGCTTGACAACATCATCACATTCTTCGGTCATGATACCTAAACTCTGAACTTGTGATGACCCACATTTCTGACTCCTAGGAACGACACTTAATACATCCATGATATTCATGCGTTGTTGCCCAAGCATCCAAAAGGCAAGTTGTCTTGGGTAAAATAAAGAACAAAACAAGAGAGAATAGATAAACCTCACAACGAAATGGTTTCATATAATATAAAATGACATAGTACAGAAGGTTACTCCTTGTATGGAGTTATCAGAGTTATACAAAAGTACCACATCTAACAGATTTGTAGTTATACATTCTGACTTGTAATTTTTTGATACAAAATACACCTACATAATTATATCGTGGAAATAAATAACTAGATAACTAAGGAGCCTCCTACTCGTCCGTCGTCTTCAAAGAACTCCAAAGAAAAACCTGCTATTCTCGAACTACTCAAATATAATTGAGTACCCGAGAGTTTAAGAAAAATAAACAACTCGGGTCAAACAAAATGTTTGGTATGAGTAAAATTATGAAACAAATGGGTTGTATTTAAACAATAATATGTAAGACCACGCCGCTAACGCGGAACGGGTTTTCTCCCATATAAACAACTAAACATAATAAAAATGGAATGAACAATAGAGAACAAATCCAAACGTAGATGATGGGCATAATTAATATACATCCAGACTTGAAAGAATGGAAGCGGTCTGAATAAAAATCCAAACTGGACAGAATGGATAAAACAAGATAACAGTTCAAACTCGATAGAATGGACTAAACCAGATAACAGCCCAAAAACGATAGAATGGACTAGATAGGATAACAGTCCAAACTCGATAGAATAGACTAAATCAATAATTAACACCACGAAGAGTGGTTGACTCTTTCCGTTGCAATTAAAGAAAATAGATTTAAAGGTTCGAATCAAATAAGGAAAGGAAAATCTCCAACAATGACTAGGAGGGTGCACCCCCTTACCGAAAAGTATACTTCTATAAATATACTTGAGAACTCTGATGGTTCTCGGACACATCCAAGCTTGACCCCATCAACCGTTACCGAGTATCTGAGTAATTCAAATATAGGTGCACAAATATTCAAAGCAAATCTAGATTAGATGTGAAATTACCCTAATGAGAGCAACCCCACATAGCTTGGCTTTCACTCGCTCTTTGGGTTTAGTCATTTTCGACAAAGGATAACAAAGCTCAACAGAGCCACACATCGTCTTAGAATGACGATAACAAAAAGCTGAAGTAACCGATAACCAAGAAACAACTATCGAGGATATAAAACAATCATATATGAAAATTAAGTCTTGTATACTTATCACCACTCATCGCATTCAAACTTTTACTATTCCTTGGTTAACAATAATATCGGACAAGTCAAGACTTTATTACCCCAAAGTCATGTCTCACGACTATTCTTAACTTTCGAAATAAGGACAAGTCTACTTCATCGACATTTAGTGTTAAGTACACAAATAAATCGTTTCTATATAAGTGATAATGAAACTTAATTTAGTTTCATAACTGAATCAAACGTTTACTTTTTAAAACCAAATTCGTGTTTGGACTTCACATTACAAGTATTAGCTTTAAAACAACTTGTTAAAAGAGTTCACTAACTCTAAACATCATTTTAAAACGAATTTAATAACTTAAAACATCCTTATTACTTTTATTAATCAACTTTAAACTTCGTTAACTAAGTTGATTCAATTAACTATAATAACCTTTAATTAAAAAGGGTAAATCTAAACATCATTAATTCAATTAATTAATAATTTAAATATAATTAATTAATTAATAAATAATTAAATCTCATTATAAAAATGATTTATTAATTACAAACATCATTAAATGAAGGATTAATTAGAGTTAAAACAAGTTGATTAATTTTAAAAATCATTTATTAAAAAGTTTTATTACTTTAAAAAAACATCATTAGCAAATTAATTAACTATAATCCATCATTATTGAATGATTAATTTTCCTTAAGAATCATTAAATAAAATGATTAATTAAATTTAAACATCATTAAATAAAATGATTAATTAAATTTAAAACCTTCATTAACTAAGTAATTAGTTAACCTTAACCTTATTAATTAAATAATTAAATAACTAGATTAAATAAACATTATTAAAATGGTTAATGATCTTTGAAAACACCATTAACTAAAAACTTGCTTAACTTGTAAAACAAACCCAAGCTCGATATGAAACCAATCAGTTTCTATAAGAAGATATTTTTATGAAAGTGTCGATATAGTGACTATCGCTATACGGGCAGTTCAAAAACTAGTTTATGACATTATCAACACAACCAAACATCACAAAGCAATGGTTTAAGCATACATATAAGGTAAATAATGAAAATATGACATGTGATGTAGATTTACTAACAAAACAATTAACTTCGGTTACTATTTTTACATAATGCTTACTACTTATTATCTAACTACCAAAGTAACAACTTTTCTAAAGCATGAACCAAACAATCATCAAACACATACAACCAGCATTCATATGCAATAAATATGAGCATAAATATAGTTTAAGAACTTTGGTTTTGAGGGTAAAATTTTGCTCACTAACTAGTTTGCTAACTACCCTTTTCTAACAAGTTTACTAACTTTCAACTAGTTTATCTTACTAACTTAACTTAACATGTTTGCAACCATCACAACATATACATGTCCAAACCAAACATAAACAAAATCACATCATATCCAACCCAAGCAAGCTATACACAACACAATACAACTAAAGATAATCTTTTCCAAAAAGTTAGGAGTTTTACTCACCGAAAAGCTATCCGAACTCTTATTAAATTAGTTATAACCTAGCACTTCCATTCCCAAGAAAAAAGATGGAGTTTTTTTTGCCTTGACGTGAAAATATGGTTCGGCCTTGGGCTCTTTAAGCTTGGCCTTTGATGTTTTAGGTGGATGAGTGCTTGTTTTTAGAAGGTAAGGTGATGAAGAAGATGTAGAGAGGCTTTAGCAAGTTCTGGAAGAGATTTGAGTGGAGTAACATGGATTTTAAAACTTGGGAGACATGTTTAGGAAGCCATGGAAACAAGCTCAAGCTTTAGGAAATTTTTGGAACATGAAAAGAAAATGAGAAGTAAGAAAGGAGTTAGGAAATTTTGTTTAATAAGAATGCAAAGCTTCTTAAAGAAGCTTCTTTATTTAATTATATTTGCTTAGCTTACATGGGAAGCTTCTTTATTTAATTCATTTTTTGCTTAGCTTACATGGGAAACTTATTTATTTAATTATATTTGCTTAGCTTACATGGGAAGCCTCTTTATTTAATTATATTTGCTTAGCTTACATAGGAAGCTTCTTTATTTAATTATATTTGCTTAGCTTACATGAGAAGCTTCTTTATTTAATTCATTTTTGCTTAGCTTATATGGAAAACTTCTTTATTTAATTATATTTGGTTAGCTTGCATGGGAAGCTTCTTTATTTAATTATTTTTTCTTAGCTTATATGGGAAGCTTCTTTATTTAATTATATTTGCTTAGCTTACATGGAAAGCTTCTTTATTTAATTCATTTTGATGGCTTATGTTGGAAGCTTCCTTATTATATATATTTCCTTAAGCATATATACATATATTGACATGCATTCAAACATGCCTAAGTAGCTTATAAATATATGTTGGTGCATACAAAAGATTTATGACATTTCTAATAACCATTAGCCGATGAAAGGTCGAAAATTCGGAAAACGAATTCTGGTCACATTTTCAGTCTTACATCGAACTAAATATTTTTGCAAACTAAATTAGAAAACTCTTTCACCGTCATATTTTATTTATTTAGAAGGGTTTTATTTTAGTTATAAACCTATTAGTTGAATATTTAAAATTAATTAAATATTCATAAATTCAAGTAATGAAATTCCGGGTCGTTACAGAACTGTCTCAAACTTACTCGCCAAGTCGGTCCCTATGCTAATGGACCCATTCTCCAATTGTCTTCCACATTACCGCCAATTCCGTTAAGTATAATGGGAAGCACTGCCCCATTACCTTCTCAGAAGCATCCAACACTTCCATATGTCGGATTCCTTTCATTAAATGAACCATCAAATTCGACTTTCCATCGTACATTTCCAACGTCAAAAGCTTGAAATCAGGATGATTTCTTGCATTCCGGATATTAAAAGTGAATGGATTCATGTTTACATCCTCAAAGCTTTGATATGAGGGTCCACCCTTAATTATCCTCCTTACCAAATCAGCGATTCAGTTTTCTCCATCCAAAGATGGTCTTCGACCAAAAACGATATACAACTCCTTGCTTATGTGGAGGAACTCCAGCACATACTCTGGCATGTACTCTTCTGGCTGCACATTAGGATTCTGACCTGCTTCTCTGGTTTCATTCCATCCTCCTTTCCTATAGGGAAGCTATGACACATATTCCTCTGGTTGTTGTGCATTTGCATCTTGATTCACATTCCTAGCTCTAGCATCGTTTGCTTCTAGCATTCCAGCACGTCCCAAGTTCACATCCGCGTTGCCCCCGAGTATAATTTTCTCGTTACCGAGTGGCTTTGGGTCGGTATCGAGTAGTTATAATCATGGGGGCATTGTTTCAGTTTGCTCCGCTCCAACTCCAGATGCTCCTGTATTAGCTCCTTGTCATTGGTTTTGAATTCCTACAGCTTTAGCTATTCCTTATTGTCACACCCTTTGGAAGAATCCTTCAAGCATTTCATGCTATCTAGCTATAATGCCATCCTGCATCTCCTTCATCATTCTTTCCATCTCTTTTCTGGTCACGTAGATGGATTGATGAGAATTTGAGGACACCTCTTGGCTGCCTCTATGCTCTGGTTGGCTTCCTCCAACCATAGACCTAGTGTTAGGTCTCTTCATCTTCTCCAAATCTCATATTCAAGCTTCAAGTATTCAGATTTAGTATTCTAAGTTAATGCACCAAAATGTAAACCCAGAAAATGGATCAACACCCATATATCAGATAAAAGCAACAGCTTAATTAAAGTAAACAGAAAAATAGTAAAAGGAGACACAATTTTTATAGTGGTTCGGCATAATCTCCGGCCTACGTCCATTTTAATCTTTTTTATTAGTTGTTCTCTTTCAGGATTATAACTAATTATCTCATATCTGACCATAATCTAGTGGATCTCAGATTTACAATGATGTTTCTAAAGAGTTTGAGAGTCACCAGTATTAGAGATTTGCTATTCTTAGTCCTAGAACAACAGACAGCGGCTTCTTAGCTGACTCTTGTGGAGGAGAGGTTATATGTAAAGAAGAGGAAGAAGTCTTCATTCATCGAGAGATCTCATCCCGTTTTGGTTGCAGGTAAGTTGGTATTTATAGAGAAACAAAGGTATTGGGTCTGTTAGCACCAAAATTGGTCACTAACCTCGTTGAGAAAGATTGTGTAGAGATATAAGTGATGAAGAAAAATTGAACAAGGAAGAATATGCTAATTTGAATGCAGAAAGTAAGAACACCGGATTTATAGTGGTTCAGCGTAATTGCCTACGTCCACTTTGAGGTTAAACTTTATTGCTTTACTTGATGATTGATTACAGATACAATCCGTAGACCAAACACTTGAATACAATTGCTAAGTAAAGAGGAGAGTATAAAAAATGGCAGAGTCTCCCCAGTGTTCCCGGAAAAAGGTCCATTTCACTGTGCCCCTGCCTCTCTATTTATAGACAAAGGTGGGTTGGACTTCTCTGGTGGGCTTGGTAGCTGAATAACTCGGTCCAGATTGACTGGTCCCTATATCCCGAACCAAACAGGCCGAACGGTCGGATGCCGAACCATCTTCCTCATGCCGAACGATGCTTGTTATGTGGGAAGAGTGGGCCGAGCAATAATTCTAGCCGGACAAGCTGAGAAGAATACCGAACAATCTTCTTATGCCGAACAGAGGTGAGGTGCCGAGTGGGGAGTGTATGCCGAGCAATGATTGAAGTTGACTGAGGTTGGATGAATGTCGAACAACCTTTGGATGCCGGACGAACCTGGAAGCCGACCACTCCTGGATGCCGAGCGCTTGCCAACGCTGAGCGCTACATGGATGCCGAGTACTCCTGGATGCCGAGTACTCCTGGATGCCGAGTACTCCTGGATGCCGACCACTCCTGGATGCCGAGCGCTCCTTGGATGCCGAGCGCTTGCCAACGTCGAGCGCTACGTGGATGCCGAGTACTTAGTTGCCCGGTCAAATCTCCAGGAAACACTTGCCCCCCAAAGTGTATTACGTGACCGAATCGTGATACGCTTTGAATTACATATCCCATGTACTTCGCTTCGAATCTAGGTTAACTCTTCTTGGAGATGCCTTCTTGAGAATATCAGTGGTGGAAGTGTGTGCCGAGCGTGGTATAAATGCCGAACGAGGTAGTCGAAACCGAACGCTCCTCATGTACCGAACGACTTTATATGCCGATGTCGAATGCTGTGGCTTTGACCGGTTCCACCGGATATAGCCTTTTCGACTTCTTCTTCTTCCCTATAAAAGTCGGCACCTTCTTCCTTCTTCTCTTTTCACACTTTTAACACCTCTGCCTTGCACTTGCTGACGTTTCCAGTTAACATCCTTCAACGATTCATCGATCCTTTCCAAGTCTTCAACCTACCAACTAGGTATCGATTCTTCCACCTAAATCCTTCCCATAGCTTAAAATGGTCTTTACGCTCGAGTTCCTTAATTGATAGGGTGAATCGAGCCTTGACTAAGGTATCCTAAAAGTTTTCAGAGTTACACGATGAGGGTGGAAGGAAGAGTGAGTAGAGATGAGCTTTCTAGGAAGCTGTTGGTAGACGTGTTGTGGTTCGGCATAAATCTTTTGTGCCGAACGAGATTGGTGGAAGAAAGAAAATAGGATAAGCAGGAGATGGTTAGGGGCATCGAATGGTAAGGTCTGGCATGACTTGCTGAATGATTCATCCTCGTGGTTCAGTGTGGATGGAGGAAGAAGAGGGGAATGAGGTCGCTGTTAAGGACGGTGTGTCGAGCGTTGTCTCGGCCGAACAAGATTTTGGCCGAACGATGCTTTGCCGAACAGTCACAAATGTCGTACCACACTTAGGCCGAACAGACATAAATGCCGAACCACACTTAGGCCAAACAATACAAATGCCGAACCACACTTAGGCCGAACAATACAAATGCCGAACCACACTTAGGCCGAACAATACAAATGCCGAACAATCATAAGTGTCGAACAACACTTAGGTCGAACAATACAAATGCTGAACAATCATGAGTGCCGAACAATACAGATGCCGAACAATCATAAGTGCTGAACAACATAAATGCCGAACCACACTTAGGCCAAACAATACAAATGCTGAACAATCATGAGTGCCGAACCAACAATTGCCTTGCCTAATCACATAACAAAACAAGGACAAGGACCCGGGCGTACTAGCATATGAAACTGACCCGGATCATTAACTCCCTAACTTTAGTAGAGATAAATCTGAACTTAGATTAACATACGTTTTCTAAATCTGAAACTGTAATCACCACAAGGTAGGCTTTTTGAGACGGTCAGCGATGACGGTCTTCGAAGGCGATGATTCGAAGCTCAGTTTTATATCTTTGTAACCTTCAAATTCTCAACGCTTATACACGATTGCTTGCACTAGTTTACACACCACGTGGGGGGAATATTCATGCTGTTAATTCTAACGTTGAACATTTTTCAAGTATAGTTTTCATAGGCGCTTAGCCAGATTCACTATTTATTGGGGATGTCTAAAAAAACTTGCTCCGCCACTATATCTGATAGGCCTGGGCCGTCATCAAGGCAAGAAGTCGTGGACACTTCAAATCCGTCGACTTCCCCTGCTCATAACTTAGCTCCTGATGCCCTAGAGGCATTGATTCTCTTGGACAATCCGATCGACTCACAGGCTTCGAAGATTAACGAAGTCACGCTTCAGCGAATATGCTCCATCCACGGAATCCCTTTTGCCAATGTGTTGGTCCCGTCGAGACATGATCGTCCTCACCTGCCCCTAGTCGGATATACTGCTTGTAACAAGTTCATGTGCTGGATGGGCAGTGTGCCTCCATTCAATTTATTTCTTCGGGACGTGTTGCAGTACATAGACATCGCCCCGTCGCAGCTGCATCCAAACGGTCACGCGTTCATATACGGGACCTACCTACTTTTCATGGCCGTTTTCTCTAGGCCTCCAACTTCTGGCGACATCAGATATATTTATATGATCAAGAAGCGGAAAGATAGCCCCTCCTTTATGTTCCTCGAGCCATACCACAAATGCCAGATGTTAACCTGAGCATGTACCAAATTCGCCCTGTACAAATAGGAATGGTTCTATGTGCGATGCCCTCCTGGTTTCACGAGGAGATAGGTCGAAGGCAGTAAGTCTCTTCCCTGAGTCAACATTTGCGCTCAATCGGAGATATGCTTTTTCTAACTCCTTGTTTCATCTTTTCAGGTATTAAACCGCGTCTTGAGGGCCGAGGATATTCTGAGGCCGTCGAGGCCATTAGAGCTTTTCCTGCCGAGGATCGGGACATCCGAACCATCATTTCAAATGAATCATTGTCGAGGTTCGGTTTGTTAGCAGGAGGTCGCCGGATTAGCCTTCCAGAGGGCGTTTCCATTCCCAAATCCGCACCCGCTAAAGGGAAAAAACAAGCTGGATCGTCATCACGCCATACCCCCGATGCACAAGAAGGGGGAGAACACAAGGGGGATGAAGCTCCTGAGACACAAGGCGAGAATGTGGGTCCTGCTTGGAACCTGGCGGTCGAAGTGCACGATATTGAAACGTCATCTTCCCCTTCGAAGGGGAAAAAGAAATTGACTTACAAGATACGGAAGGAGAAAGTTGGCGGAGCTTCCAAAGTTACGCTCATCCCGTCAGAGAAAGAAGCTTCTTCACAGCATATGGAAAGTTCTTTAAAGGGTCTGTCGAACCTTACCATCCCCGACGATATACTCAATTATGGTTTCGACGATCCTGAAGCCCTTAAGTTTCATTCTCCCGCTAGAGGCAACGCGGGAGTTCAACCCCTAGTCCAGGGAGATAACACTCAAATCAGTATAGATAAAGGAACCGGTCCGTCGGGGGGAACACTAGGACACACACGCACTTCACCATACACTTCAAGTTTTTCCATTACCCCGATTTTTCCTAACTCGTTGTTATTTTTATTCGTTGCAGGTGACATGGGGCGCTCCCACGGACTCGATCGCCTCCACAGCTCTTCTATATTTCACCATCCCGGACGGGATTTAGGCTCGGGTAGACGTAGGGACATAGAAGATTACGAGGATCGAGACAACCGTCCTCGCGATTCGTCTTATCGAAAGAAAACATATTCTCAGTCTTCATATTCTCGTGACCCCCCTCCTCAAATTGAGCCAGATAGAGAAAACCCCTCGTAGAAGGGGTCTCAACCCGATGTCTCCCGAGAACAACATTCCGGTTCGTCGAGCATAAGGCAAACTCGGGAGCATCTGAAAAGAACAGAACTTTCAAAGCCTCCTCCCCCTACTCCTACGGCTGACCCAACGATAGCAGAGAAGATGGTCGATCTTAAGGCAAAATTCTCAAAAATCTGCTTTGACGGCCTGAAATTCCTCCCAACTATTCATCATATCCCAGGGCACGTCAAGCAGAGTGCTATCGCCTGCAACAACGACGTCTATGTTCAACATGACGCGTTTGTACACTTGGTCGAAAAAGTCTCGGAGGTATCTGCTGAGCGACAACATGAAATTGACCGTTTGAAGTTGGAAGCTAGCTTTGACAAGGACATCATCAAGAATCAAGATGAAGAGCTTGCCTTGTATAAGTTGAAACTTGAAGCCGCAGAGCAAAGTGCAAAAGACACTGCCGAGGCTATCACTCGTCTAGAGGCGACCCATAAAAAGGAACTTGATGAAGCAATCTAGTGCAGCGGAGCCCATGCCTTAGAAAAAGATTCTATCCAGAAAGAAAGGGGCGCGCTCACCCTACAAGTCAAGGAGTTGAAAGAATTACTCTCTAAGGAGAAAGAGGAGAAAACAGCCGCTCAAGAAGAGTCCCAACGATACTGCGACGAAATCGTTGCTACATGGCTCTTAAAAACAAAGCTCGATGATGAACCTGCTAGGGTTGAGATAATGAAAGACGAAGCCCGTGAGGAGGGCAAGAGGAAAGCTTCTGAGGAGATTGACTCTCGCCTCAAAGCAGCTGTAGAGGCCGGTAGGGAAGAGGTCAAGTGCATGTTTGACCCGCTGATCGCCGAGTACGGCGCCCGCGTCCTTATGCACCGCGACTTGACATTCCTAGGCGAGGGCTATCTTGAATCTCTAGCTGAAGCCTGGTAGACTTTGATAAAGATCAGAAAAATCGAGTCGGGCTCTGAGGAAGTCGATGAGGATGCTCTGGTGAAGGAATTTCTTAGGGGGAACAAGCCAGCGGACTTATTTGCGGCTTTAGCTCTTTATAGCAAAGGCTCTCCCTCATCAAAAGAGAAAGACGACGAAGCTGGTCCGTCTGGGGCTAAGGCTGCAGTTCCTCCTTCTGCTGCTCCTCCTTCTCCTCAATCGGCCGGTCGGCCAACACTTGTTCCATTTGAGCAGCATGCCGGCTATGATCCAGAAGATCCCGGGCTTGGCGTTCATATGCTATCCCCTATTCTAGAGGGTGAAACTCCTCGCGCAACTGATAGCCAGCCAGAACCCGGTATAAAACTCTTCCTTTTGAAGTTAAAAGATCTGTCATTTTCAAGTAGCGGTCATTTGTCCTAATGCCCGTTCTTTATGTTTTTTATGCAGGCTGCTTTGATCCTGAACCAACTCCGAGGAGCGACGGCACCAAGGAGGAGGCAGAGAAAACAAGCGGTGTTGCTCATGCGGGAGTAACTCCTGGCCCTGACACTCAAGTGATCGGGGCGCTAGATGATGATAAGTTTGACACTTCATCTCCCGTCGAAGGAAGTGATGAAATCGAGATCATTGGCGCCTCCAAACATACTTCAAAGATGAGCATGAAGGAGCGTCTCACAGAAGAGGAGAAAAAGAAGGTCGAGATCAAGGTCGAGCCTCAAATATTGGAACTTACCGACCCGCGGAATAGACCTTTGAAGATCATTCTCCCTGGCAAATCCAAACCACTGGATGTTCCTTCTCCCACTCCTGACTCCGCTTCTTTGGCAAGCAAGAAATTCAAGAAGAAGCGTGAGGGAGAGGAATCATCTGAGAAAACGAAGGAAGACAAGAAGAAAAAACCGAAGAAATAGTCGCTATACTCGTTCAACGAGATTTTGCTTAGGTCTTGTAACTACTTTTTATTTTTTCGTTTCCGTAGTTTGCATAGATAGATTTTTGACTCCAAGTTTTGGAGGAATAATAGTGTAACCCCATTTTGGACTATTAAACGAAGT
Source organism: Allium fistulosum (assembly GCA_030737815.1). Classification (NCBI taxonomy): domain Eukaryota; kingdom Viridiplantae; phylum Streptophyta; class Magnoliopsida; order Asparagales; family Amaryllidaceae; genus Allium; species Allium fistulosum. Next base: position 1,085,680,435 of record CM060904.1, read on the forward strand.
TTAGTTTCTTTGTCACTTGAACGATTCTTTTGCTTCTTTAGCTTTCTGAATAACTGTGGTCAAAACTCAAGTTCTTATGAGTTGTATAATTTCCCAATCCTTTCTTACATTGTTCGAACATTCTTTGGAATGGAATATTTCTTGTTCCACATTCTTGAGTACTTATAATCTTTTCTAAATCCGCGCTCCAGGGATTTAGGGTAATTCGATCCACATTCAGGGGACTCGGAGATTGAAATCGCTTATACTCTAGTCCACGCTCCGGGGACTTAGAGTACTCCGGTCCGCGCTCAGGGGACTCGGAGATTGAAGTCGTTTATACTCTAGTCCGCGCTCCGGGGACTTAGAGTACTCCGGTCCGCTCTCAGGGGACTCGAAAATTGAAATTGTTTATACTCTAGTTCACGCTCGGGGACTTAGAGTACTCCGATCCGCACTCAGGGGACTCAGAGATTGAAGACGTTTATACTCTAGTCCGTGCTCCGAGGACTTAGAGTACTCCGGTCCGCTCTCAGGGGACTCGGAGATTGAAGTCGTTTATACTCTAGCCCACGCTCCGGGGACTTAGAGTACTCCGGTCCGCACTCAGGGGACTCGAAGATTGAAGTCGTTTATACTCTAGCCCGCGCTCCGGGGACTTAGAGTACTCTGGTCCGCTCTCAGGGGACTCGGAGATTGAAGTCGTTTATACTCTAGTCCACACTCCGGGGACTTAGAGTACTCCGGTCCACACTCAGGGGACTCGGAGATTGAAGTCGTTTATACTCTAGTCCACGCTCCAGGGACTTAGAGTACTCCGGTCCGCACTCAGGGGACTCGGAGATTGAAGTCGTTTATACTCTAGTCCACGCTCCAGGGACTTAGAGTACTCCGGTCCGCACTCAGGGGACTCGGAGATTGAAATCGTTTATACTCTAGTCCGTGCTCCGAGGACTTAGAGTACCCCGGTCCGCACTCAGGGGACTCGGAGATTGAAATCGTTTATACGAGTTCGTACATCATACAGAATAATGTAACTCTAGCAATTCATCATCCGACTGTGGGATATAGAAACATTAGTAATTTATGGGAAAGACGGCTTCAAGCCTTTATTAATGAAAACCAACTAAATTGCCTGATTACACGGTCAAAAAGAAACTAAGTGATAACGGAATGAAAACATACAGGAAATAACCGTGCCTAAAACAAGAAAGAAACAGGCTAAATGTAATAATGTCGCAGATGTTCACTGTTCCACGCTCGGGGGAGTGTCACGCCGTCGACGGTCGCTAGCTTGAATGTTCCCTCTCCAAGCTTCCGTTCAACGACGTATGGACCTTCCCAGTTGGGATTCATACGTGATGGTACCGGGAAAACTCGTTTCAAAATGAGATCACCCACATCAAAAATCCTTGGGCAGACTCTGCCGTCGTAATAATGCTTGACTCGGTGCCTATGTGCTGCCGCCCTTAATTCAGCCTCTTCACGTTTTTCATCGATGCAGTCCAGTGATTCCAACAAGAGGTCTTGATTCGTCCCGGGATCATAATATGTCACTCGATGCGATGGAACTTCAAGTTCCACGGGTATAACGACTTCCGAGCCGTATGCCAAGGCGAATGGAGTGTGGCCAGTTGCGGACTTGTGGGTAGTTCTGTAAGCCTATAATGCTGTCGGGAGTTCATCTACCCACTTGCCTCCGGCTTTTTCCAAACGCTTCTTTAGTATGGACTTGATTATTTTGTTTACGGCCTCAACTTGCCCGTTAGCTTTTGGATGCGCAACGGCGGCGAACTTCTTCTCAACGCCATACTTTAAATAGAAATCTTTGAATTATCTGCTTTCAAACTGTGTTCCGTTGTCCTTAATGATGGTTCGAGGGAGACCAAAGAGGAATATAATGTTTCGTACAATGAAATTAATGACCTTCTTAGAGGTGATTGTGGCTAAAGGTTCTGCCTCGGCCCATTTTGTGAAATAGTCGACTACAACTATCACGTATTTTGCACCACCTTTGGATATAGGCAAAGAGCCGATTATGTCGATTCCTCAGATTGCAAATGGCCAGGGACTAACCATTTGTGTGAGTTCTGTTGGTGGAGCTCTCGGGATTTTTGCATATCTTTGACACTTGTCACATTTTCTTGCGTAGTCTGCAGCATCCCGATTCACAGTTGGCCAATAGTATCCATAACGGAGGATCTTTTTTGCTAGCGTTTGCCCCCCAGTATGGTCGCCACATTCTCCTTCATGAACTTCCTCCAAGACCCGCTTTGTCTCATCATGGGCAATGCATCGTAATAAGGGGACCGAGAACCCCTTCCGATACATTATTCCATCATACATCACATATCGTGCGGCTTTTCGAATGACCTGTCGTCTTTCGCTCCTTTTTTCCGGTAAAGTCTCGGTCGTCGGGTATAATTTGAATGGGGTTATCCATGATTCTCTCTCGATTCCTGTTTCAAACACAAAATCAACTTTCATCGCGTCAATGCTTGGAGCATGCAAGGTTTCAATGGGAAACAATCCCATTTGCTGTGCATCGCCAGTGCTTGTGAATTTAGCTAATGAGTCGGCTTCTTTGTTCTGTTCACGCGGGACATGCGAAATGTCATAAAGCTTGAGGTTCGACAGTAGTTCCTGAACCAGAACAAGGTACGGAGCAAGCTTATGTCCCTTTGCTTGGTAATCTCCCCGCACTTGGTAGACCACCAACTGCGAGTCACAAAAGATCTCAACTGATTTAACCCCGAGTTCTCCAATGAGTTTTCAGCTAGCAATCAGTGCTTCATATTTTGCTTCATTATTCGTAGCCGGGAAATTGAGCTTCAAAGCATAACAAATCGATCGTTTTTCTGGAGTTATGAGAACTACACCAGCTCCGGAGCAACGGTCGTTTGATGCCCCATCGGTGTACAATTTCCATCGGATGGGAGGAATGACACTGTGATTGTCTGGTTCGTCAGATACAGTAAACTCAGCGATGAAATCTGCTAATGCTTGCCCTTGTATGGATCTTCGTGGCAAGTAGGTGATATCGAACTGGCTCAACTCGATATTCCATTTTAACAACCTCCCAGAAGTTTCTGGTCGTTGGAGTACCTGCCGTAGGGGCTGCTCGGTATAGACACTGACTGAGTGTTCTTGAAAGTATGGATGCAGCTTACGTGATGCAATCACCAAGCAATAGGCCAATTTCTCAATTTTAGGGTAATTTCTTTCTGCCCTCGTTAAACGTTTGCTAACGTAATACACCGGTTTTTGGACTCGGTCCTCATCGCGGACCAAAGCCGCACTTATTGCATGCGGGGATACAGCCAAGTATACATACAACATCTCGTGGTCTACTGGTTTTGACAGCACTGGAGGACTCTCTAAATGTCTCACCAGATCTTGGAATGCTTCCTCACAGTTGGATGTCCATTCGAAATTTCTCCTCCCCTTCTTTATTATATCGAAGAAAGGAATGCACTTGTCCGTGGCTCTGGATATAAATCGACCCAGCACAGCCACCTTTCCATTCAAGCTTTGCACCTGTTTTATAGTTCTGGGCGCTTGCACATCTCGAATAGCTTGAATCTTTTCCGGGTTAGCTTCAATTCCCCTAGCAATAACAATGAATCCCAAAAACTTTCCTGACGCAACGCCGAAGGAACACTTCAGAGGGTTGATCTTCATCCCGTAATATCTGAGTATATCGAACATCTCTGCTAAGTCTCGAATGTGGTCGTTTGACTGTCGTGACTTCACGAGCATGTCATCCACATAGACTTCCATCGTTCTACCAAGCTGGTCTTTGAACATTCGGTTCACCAAACGCTGATAAGTCGCTCCTGCGTTTTTCAATCCGAAAGGCATTACTACATAGCAATATAGCCCGACGTCTGTGATGAAACTGCTATGTTCTTGGTCCGAAATATACATTGGGATTTGATTGTACCCTGAGTATGCATCCATGAATGATAACAACTCATGTCCTGCAGTGGAGTCGACCAACTGATCAATCCTAGGCAACGGGAAACTATCCTTGGGGCATGCTTTGTTCAAATCAGAATAGTTTAAGCAAGTTCTCCATTTCCCGTTCGCCTTTTTCACCAGCACGGGGTTCGATACCCATTCAGGGTAGAGGGCGTCGCGGACGAACCCATTGGCTTTGAGTTTGTCCACCTCCTCTCTGAGAGCAGCGGACCTCTCTGGGTCCATCCCTCTCCTCTTTTGTTTAACCGGGACGTATTTCAGGTCTATGTTCAACATATGACTTGTAATGGCAGGAGAAATCCCGCACATATCAGAATGCGTCCAGGCGAAAACATCAAGATTTTCTCGAAGGAAATCACTAAGGTCTTCAGTCATTGCGGGGCCGAGTTGTGATCCGATCTTCAGTACTCGCGATGGATCGTCTCGGTTGACTGAAATATCAACTGTTAATTCAGTCGGCGCTGCCTTTTCTTCCCTGGGTTTCTCATCGTCGTCTCTCGGATCTATGTCTCTGAAGATCCGAGAATTATGCCCGAGCCAGGGCTCGGGCACTACTTGTCAATTATCAGTATTATGGATGCGGACAGGATTGTCCGCAACCTTTCCTTTCTCCCTCCGATGGGCCTCTCAGAGCTCAGCCACATAACAGGCACGACCAGTCGCCTGGTCACCATGAACAACACCTACTCCTTTGTCAGTTGGGAACTTCAAAGTTAAGCACCACGGGGCTAATGCTGCCCTAAACTCAGCCAGGGCCGGTCGGCCCAAGAACACATTGTACGGAGAATCCACATCCAAAACTACGAAGGGTAGGATTCGCACCCTCCGACGTTCGCCTTGTCCCAGTTCAATTGGTAACTCAACATACCACACTGCATCGGTTGCTGCGCCATTAAAGCCATGTATACGAGCTTTAGACGGTTTCAAATCCTTCGTTTCCATCTTCATCTAGTCATAAGCCTTCTTGAAGATGATGTTGACAGAACATCCACAATTGATCAAAATTCTTTTCACATAAGTCGGTCCGATTGTCACGGATATGACCATCGGGTCGATGGTAGGAGCCTCCACTTGGTCAGCATCTCTGTTTCTGAATACTATATCGTCTGTCATCACGCGCAGCTGTTTAGCAGGGGTCCCGTCCTCTACGTTGGAACAACACTCGAAATCTGCGTGCTTCAGGGAACTAGCATACCGCTCCATCTCTTGCCAATTCTTATCCACGGGGTGAGGCCCGTCGATGATCGTGTTTATGACTAGTCTACCCATAGTCCGGGCAGGCTCCTCGGGATGATGCGGAGCTGGTGCACGACCTGGGTTGGATGTTCCCTGTCCTCCTTCCTATGGATCCTTCACAAACTCCTGTAACTTTTTCTGCCTGATCAACTTCTCTATGGCGTCGTGTAGGTGTCTGCACTCATCCGTATTGTGCCCATAAGTCTCATGGAAGCGGCAGTATTTCCCAGTCCGCTTTTGTTCCTTGGTTGAATCCTTTGGACATGGCTTTCTGTACTGAAAGGTATTGCAGGTTGATAGGTAAATGTTCTCAAGAGACGCATTCAGCGGGGTATACTCGTTGTAGCTTGGAATTCTCGGCTTCCACTTCCCCGCTTCTCTCTTCTTCCCTTGACTTCTTCCTCTGGATTCCTTAGGCTGCCCGGGCTTGTTCTGGACATTGACTTGGACTTTTCCCGAGTTGTCTCCCGACTGTTTCACAGCAATGTTGCTTTTCACGGACTCCTGAACAGGTCCCGGTGCCTTATCTCGCCTTACCCACCTGGCTTCCTCTCTTCTTATGAACTGGTGTGCCTTTGAGTAAAAACGCTCTAGCGTAGTCGGGGGTTTTCCTGCCAACCAGTCTCCAAACTCTGAATACGGATCCACACCTCGCATCACAGCCATTAGAATTGCATGATCATTGGGATTACTGACTTCCGTCGCCGCAACATGGAATCTTTGTAAATACTCCTTCATTGACTCCCCAGGAGTCTGGATTACACTTGATAGAGACATCACGTCCTTTGGACGAGTAGTGTGTATCCTGAACTGTTCTATAAACTTCTTTGCCAACTCCTCGAAACTGGATACGGACCGCGAAGGAAGTCGGGTGAACCACATAGTAGCGATCCCAGATAGGGTAATTGGAAAACATCTACACTTGGTTGCATCATTTGCTCTAGCTGAATCCATCATCCACTCGTACCTCATGACATGCTGTCTGGGATCAGTCTTTCCTTCATAAGCCAGGATAGTTGGCATACTAAACTTTCTGGGGAACGCTGCCTGTAGAACAATGTTTGTGAACGGAGTATGACTTCTCGACACTCCCCAATCGTCATTCGATAAGCCTTGATTCTCTCTCATCAATTGTCTGATCATGGCTGTCAGGTCTAGTGTTTGTATGGAAGGTGGAAGGTTGGAGTCTGTTCTACGTGACTGATCATGCCGATGCCTCCTCTCCTGGCGATCTGCCAAACGTGCATCTTGATGTTCGACATCGTTAGCGTTTTGATGGTCTGGGCCTCCAGCCTCCACCTGCACTCCAGCTCCTAAGTTTCCAGCTCCGACTTGGTCACGGTCTCCAGCTGTTCGAACAGCAGCACCTGGCCGCGCAGTTTCAGTCTTATGGCGTCTACGCCTGGGAGGTTCATCGGAGGAAGTTGAGCTGTCGGATGAGGAATAAGGAGCGGAATTGCCCCCAGCATTCTGTTGCTGTTGTTGAGTGAGTTGTGCCATGAGGTTGGCGTTGGCTTGCATTTGCTCTCCGAGTTGTCTCCTGCTTTCGCTGAGTTCTCTCATCAAGTCGTTGAAATCTATTCTGGTAACAACCGGCATTTGGTCCTGGGCGGTAGTCCCTGCACTTGGAATCGCTTGCTGATTGCTAGGTCCTGCTTGTTGCACGCTAGCAGTTTCGTGGGCGTCCGCATTATGAGAAGCTGACCTGGTACGTGGTCTTGCCATTGTAGAGTTATTGGTATGAACTCTGAGTAGAATCAACGGACGTCCTATCAATGAGTCGGATCTTCTTTGGGGGATTTGTTCAATCCAGTAGCTTCAAAGCAGATCCTTGAGGTCTGAGAATTCAATTCTCAGTGAAAGAACCAAAGTGTTAGCACCAAAATTGGTCACTAACTTCGTTGAGAAAGATTGTGTAGAGATATAAGTGATGAAGATAAATTAAACAAGGAAGAATATGCTAATTTGAATGCAGAAAGTAAGAACACCGGATTTATAGTGGTTCAGCGTAATTGCCTACGTCCACTTTGAGGTTAAACTTTATTGCTTTACTTGATGATTGATTACAGATACAATCCGTAGACCAAACACTTGAATACAATTGCTAAGTAAAGAGGAGAGTATAAAAAATGGCAGAGTCTCCCCAGTGTTCCCGGAAAAAGGTCCATTTCACTGTGCCCCTGCCTCTCTATTTATAGACAAAGGTGGGTTGGACTTCTCTGGTGGGCCTGGTAGCCGAACAACTCGTCCAGATTGACTGGTCCCTATATTCCAAACCAAACAGGCCGAACGGTCGGATGCCGAACCATCTTCCTCATGCCGAACGATGCTTGTTATGTGGGAAGAGTGGGCCGAGCAATAATTATAGCCGGACAAGTTGAGAAGAATACCGAACAATCTTCTTATGCCGAACAGAGGTGAGGTGCCGAGTGGGGAGTGTATGTCGAGCAATGATTGAAGTTGACTGAGGTTGGATGAATGCCGAACAACCTTTGGATGCCAGACGAACCTGGAAGCCGACCACTCCTGGATGCCGAGCGCTCCTTGGATGCCGAGCGCTTGCCAACGCCGAGCGCTACGTGGATGCCGAGTACTCCTGGATGTCGACCACTCCTGGATGCCGAGTACTCCTGGATGCCGAGTATTCCTGGATGCCGACCACTCCTGGATGCCGAGCGCTCCTTGGATGTCGAGCGCTACGTGGATGCCGAGTACTTAGTTGCCTGGTCAAATCTCCAGGAAATAGGGTCAGAAGCCCACTTCCACTTAAGTACAGGAGATAGCTAAAGTCACACAAGAAAAATTGGAGAGCACCGAGCCAAAACCATAGCTTGGTACTGACCTATCTATAGCTCGGTACCAAGTTATGTATCTTGGTGCAAGCTGATCTTTATTTTCCTCTCATCTACAACTAAGCCCTTTTCCTTTGGCTTTGAGTTGATTCTTGCAATCTTCTGGATAGCACTTGAATTATCCTATTTTCTTGGCTTCCTTCTCTTCAATCCTTGGAATTCTTCATCCAAATCATTGGAAAATCATTTGACCATGAATTATTGGAGTATCACAAGAGGTGTATGATATTTGGGAAGTGAATTGGAGAGGATTTATAGGTCGACACCGAGCTACGGTACCGACATATAATAGCTCAGCACTGAGCTATGTACTTAGCTCTATTTTGGTTAAAACCTCTTTGAGTTGTTTTCCTTCTTCTTCTGACCATGCTTCCAAGTCTATGAATCATTCGTCCTTGTATTGATCTTCTAAGTCCAGTTAAAAGCTGCTTGGCTAAAATGCAGGTGAATAATTTATTCGGTCAATTTGTTTTGATTTTTTCTTTTTTGGTTTTGATTCCATTTGACAAATTTTATTATCGAACCAACCATACCAACCAAAACACTTACCCCTAATTCTATCATATATCTAGGTCCTAACATGATAAATTTATAAATTTAAACATTCCATTTAATATAAGTACGTTAATACCCTTTTAATAATTCAATAATTGTAATTAATTTTAAGCATATTCACTTAATATGGTAAAAATATATTTTGTTTAGTAAGAAGATGATTTTATATTTAAAAAATTAATTCCACCATCATATAAAATAAAAAGGTGAATTTTGAGTTTCACTAATTATGTATCAAAACTTACACACACACACACACTTATATATGTACTTAGTTTAAGATTTAGACCATCTACAAGATCAAATGCTCAACTCAAAAGAGAGAGAATCCTATGTTCAAATGTCTAATCAAAGAGGCTGACATAATTGGTCAATATGCAAGTCAAAATAGCAACTCCTTTTTGTTCAATAGGAAAATCACAAGTACATATGCAAAGAAAGAGTTTGAATGTGAGTAATTATGCAAATTATCAGTTATTCACGTCCTTGGTTATAAAGCATCAATTTCAATTTGACCTAACGGCCGTGGAAATCCCAGTTATAAGTTTTTCTTTACACAACTCAATAATAATGAAAAATGATTGAGAAATATCACTTAGAATTCAGCCCCTTTCTAGTGGGCATACATGCCTATTTTTAGATGATTTGGACCACTGGATTCATGACATGTGTTGTAACGACCCGGAAATTCGGACATTTCGTATTTAAATATCCGAATTGTTTAAGTATTTGAATCTTGGATTATTTATGATTAAAGTGATTTAATAACTTTGTTGACCTCGTTTTACATTATAAATAATGATGGTATACTTGTTTTGAAAAAATGTTCACAAAAATAAATACTCCGAAGAAATATCGATAATGTGACTGAAAATCACCGTTTATAATAAACAGCTTTTTAATCGATATAAGTTGTTAGACCTCTTTTGTGCTAAGCTAATGGACATATGAATACATTAGGAACTAATTAGCACACTTTTCTTCATAAAGTAAATGGAACGTTCTAGAAGCTTATAATGGATAAGAGATATTTATGTGTGTAAGGGTAGTTTAGTAATTTGCTAAAGGTAAGAGGTGTAAATGAGAAGTATTGGACATGTGGAGAAGTGAACCTTCCATGGCATGGTTGGGAGGGTTGAGAGGAAGGTTATAAAACACCATCTTAAGCCTATATAAGAGGGTGCATACATCTTTGATTCACTTTTGTAAATTTACAATTTGAAAACTGTATTCTTATCATTCTCTACACAAATCCCTAAAAGAAAATAAATTCAAAAAATCTTCAAATCTCTTCAAACTTTGCCACAAACCTTGGGACAACATCGTAACATCTTCTAGCATCTTGGATCTTGAAGAATGGAGCACAATACTAGCCTAAAGCCCATAGGCCATGAGCAATATGTATGGTATTTTTACCCTAGGCAAGCGCAAAGCAAGGTTGGAATGGTAGGAACTGAGGTGTTAGCAAGGTTAAGGTAGGAAGTGGAGCTCAGACTTGCATGTTTGTTTGGCTAAAGGTGAGTTTACTAACCACCTTGAATGAAAATATTATGTATATCAGCTTGTCTTTGACTGTGTATATGTTGTTTGAATTGATATTGATATATGTTGTAATACTGGTTTTGATTCTTGCTTTGAAAGCAATTGACATATGTAATTCATATGTATGGACTTGAACAGACTTGAATGGACTTATATGGCTTGTAGCATAGCCTTGAGACAAAGCACATAGGTTTAGTTAAACTTTGGTTAGGTTGGACTTGAATTTGGAAGTGCTCTTATAGCGATAGTCGCTATAGATGCACTTAGGAATTGTCTTGTATTTGGAAATTTCTATGGAGCTTTCTATAGAGATCCTTAGGAGTTTCTCGCCATATTTGTATTTTTTTATGTGTATGCTTGCTTCTATAAAAAAATTGAATGTTAAAAAGTTGGGTAGCATATCGAAAAGTGGCCAAACTTATACTTGTGCAAAACTACTCCGTTTTAGCCTTTGTTTTGGACTTTAAGGATTTGAAAAGATATTTAAATTTAAGTATTTTGTTTCATTCATTTTACAAATGTTTTCCAACTCTTATTCGATTATTTTAAAAGTGGTTTGATATTTTTATGAATTTTTAAGAATTAGTTATGAATTTTTAAAGAAGAGGATGTATTTTTAAATATATAGAAAACATGGTTTTTCTAAGTTTCAAAGTGTTTTATAATTTATTATCTTAAATTAATATTTTAAGGAAATTTTTTAAGACTATTATAAGTATTTTAAAGTATAAACAAATGATTTAGAAAGGGGTTATGAATTTTTTAGTGGCTAAATCGTGTTTTGTTTAATTACTTGTTTGAAAGTAATTAACTATGGTCAACATTACAAACCAACGAAGTAGGCTTATCTATTTGTGAGCGGTAAGATCGATGTTCGAGTAGGGACAAAAGCAATAGTGCTTAACCTACTGGCTTTACTCTAGACCGAGGAATAGTTAAGTCGAGAATGTTGGAAACGTATTAATCATGTTAATTTCTTACTTGTTTATGAAAGTCTTTAATAATATACTTAACACTAAAAGCCGAAGAGGTAGACTTATCTATCTATGAGATTCATGAATAAAGTGTTTAGGTAAGGCTTTAATATGCAATCAGTGCTCTAGCTTACCTGGCTTCACTCTTGAACGAAGGATAGTATAAGTTGAAATGTTGAAAATGAGTTAAGTATACGAACATTGATTTCTATAAGCGATCGTTTTTAACTGACGAACTCAACCAAATATTAACTTAGATCTTTAAAGAATGTTTTAAAGATAATATAAGTATGGAATGGTTTTGGGTTTATTGTGACAATATGTTAATAACACTCATCTTTAACCCTGTTTTATTATACTTATGAATGAAAATAAATATTTAACAGAATGTTTTAAAGATAAGCATAAGTCAAATGGTTTTGGGTTTGTAGTGATAATGTTTAAGTAACATTAGTCTTAAACTTTTTGAATGGATTTGTGAAAGTACTTAGGTCCTTAAAATGAATATTTTAAAGAAAATTATAAGTATGGAATCTTTTGGAAAAAGAAAGAAAAAGTAAAGGTTTAAAGTAAGAAATCTTGTTAATGATTTGTGAATAGACTTATGCCATTTGAGATAAGTATATAAATACTTTTTGAAGTATTGAAAGAGTACAAATGAGTAGTAGTGATTAATAAATGAAGTTTTATTAGAGAAAAGAATTTTTACTAATAAAATAAGTTTTAATTAATAAAAAGTATTAATTAAATAAAATGGGGATTAGAGGTCGCTTGTGTGACTTGATCGTGCTTTGTGTGTTTATTCATTTGTGATAATATATGAGATTTGGTTTCCATTTATGATCATCTATCTTGTACTTGATAGTCGGTTGGTTGATTATCAAAATTGACCAAAATAACTTAGGAAATATCTAGAAGAAACACGAGGGCTATATGGTACAGTTATTTTCAGAGATGTTATATTGTTCACATAAACTCGTCTTACTCTTCTAGGATAAACGATAAGGAAATTCGTCCGGATAAGAGATGATATCCACCCTTATATATTGTCTATTTATTTCTGAAAGAACCTGGGTTTAGTTAACTGGAAATTCATCAATTGGTTTTGGAGCATCTGATAAGCGGGGGAAGTGTGCTTATATGAGATGACTTGAACCTGTAACCACTTCAAAACCATATACATAATCTATGTTTTTGGAAGCGGTTGTGAAGTGAAATGTTATAAAGTTGAACTGTTTATCGTAAGGTTAAGTCCAAGGGAGAGGTCAACATTAACATTTCGAACGATGCTATCATATGGACTATCTATCTCGAGGAGTATTCAAAGTGAGAGGATAGCGTTAGCATTCGTAGGAGGACTTATATGGGAATCTATATGGAGATTCAAGATCTGTTCGAGATGCTCGAATCCATGTAGCGATTTGTGATCTGTTCGGGATGATGGAATCCATTTGGGGATTCATATTATGTTCGAATGATGAAGACTCATGTGAGAGATGACAGATGTAGCCTCGACAACGGAAATGACTAAAACCAAAGATAGGGTACATAGTCGTGAAGGGTTTAGCGAGCCCAAATAGAGTATATCAACTCCAATCTAGAGTTGCTATGATATTGCTAGAGTTGATGGTATTCGGTTAACGTCTCGGCGTTGACTAGCTATGGCTTACCTTATAGTATATTTTATCTAGAAATATACAACGCTCGGAAGGATATCTCTGATCCATGTGCAGGAGGTCAATTCGTCTTGACCGGAGAGATTTCCGTGGAAATCCTACACATTTATGCAAACGTGCCTTAGCAGTTCTTGATTGTATACCTAGTTATTGTTGTGGTATATACGTACCTCAGCTATTTCATACTTATATTCTACACCCTAGACATTATCTATTATATCGAAGTATGTGCTCAATAGATGGTTGGTACTTTTGAGAGGATAATTGTTATGGTATTCTATGCGGTCTCAAAAGGTGTTGTTATATGTTACATGCATTTCTTGAGTTTCTCACACTGATTTACCAGACCGATCCGGATGTTATTTTCTTATAATGCTTGGATCAGTTTCGAGTTTTTTTCCAGATTTAGCTATGCTCACTTTGGAGCTTATGGAGAGGAGCTGGATGATTACCTACCATAGTATTCTTATTTCTGCCGCATTATTGTACTGTATAGATCAGCATATATGAGGACATGTTGTTATAACTGTACAGGCTGATGATACTGAAATGCTTAGAGTGATAGCTTATACCGTCTTTCGATATTATATGTTATCGTTCCATTGTGAGATTCTGATGTTGTGTTCTCCTCTTCCTTGTTATATTTCTTTTCTTTTATTTTACTCTAACAATTTGTCATTTCGACAGTTGTTTACTCGGTATATGAATACTGTGGATGTATTAGTGTTGACATTTGGGGGTCGAAACGGGGAACGTTACACGTGTCATTTGGTAAAAATGAACGGTCATGATTGGTGATGTGGCATATGCTCGAAGTGACATATGGCATAACCTTCTTTTTAAGTCATGATGACATGACATTGTTGACCAACCAAAGTACACCACGTGGGCCAGTTGGATACTGATTTCATGTGAACTAGTCAACATGCGATAACTTGAAAACATTAACATTCAATAGCTCTCCGCATCAACATACAATAGTTTAGCAGCGTCGACCTTCTATAGTTAATTCGATCAATATGTGATGGCTCAGATGCTTCAACCTTCGACGGTCCATTGGACCAACATGCGATAGCTCAGTAGTATCAATCTTTAACATTGGTATCAATCGTTAATATTCCAACATCATCCCTTGATAGCCTGTCTAGTTAACCTGCGATAGCTTTGAAACATCATCCCTCAATATCTTGTTTGGTCAACTTGCATTGGCCTTAAGACAATCAACCCTCGACGGCTTGTTTAATCAGCTTGTGATAACTTTGCAACCATCAACCTTCGATAGATTTCCTTTTACAATATTGTGATAACTCTCTTCAACTTTCAACATGCGATAGCCCATCTTTCATCAACTTGCGATAACCTATTTAGTCCTTAACTTGCGATATCCTATTTGGTCCTCAACTTGCGATAACTTATTTTTAACTAAATTTTCCATTTCTTTTCAAACTACTCCAAAACACCTTTATATGTTCATAAAACATTTTAAATACATTTTAAACCATTTTTCAGAGATTTAACAATTCCATATACACCAATTCATTAATTCAAGGAAAGTGATTTCCATTGTGTTTATCGACGTGTATTTGCGTGACTTGCATATATATATATATATATTCAACTTTCATATGAAAACATCCAAACTTGATGATCAAAGCACATTAAACATCCATTTGCGAACATCATATCATCATCCAACACATAGTATAATAGTTTAGGAGTTCTCACCTTCATTTTTACTCGAACTAGTTTTAAAACGGCTATAGCTCCGCTATCTCGAAATTAAACTTCATGAAATCGAGCTTGGGACCTTAAAGAAGCTTGGCCTAGCCTTGGTGCTCATGGCCTAGGTTGGGAAGGGGGTGGAGCTCACGACCAAGGGTGGTGGAAGGTGGTGCCTTGGGTTTGGGAGGTGGAGAGATGGAAATTTGAGCTTGTTTTGAGGTTTTTAACTATATATAACTATATCTTATGATTTAAAAATTTTGACATTATTTTTCTTAGGATGGAAGCCATTAAAGTGCAAGCAAAAGCTTGAAAATATGAAGAAGAAGAAGATGAATAAAATTGAAGAGAAGATGGTAGGGTATTTATAGGAAAGGAAGAGTGTAATAGTATCCATACATACATCATCACTTTATCACCATTTCAAAGCTTCTCCAACACACCTCCCCCTTCAAAATGCATGGCTAGAGCCTCCCCTCCATATGCACATCACTTCCATCATCTCATGTATGCATATGTTGACTTATTTAAGCTTAAGGAGTAAGAAATCTTTAAAATATATTATATATTTTATATTATATTTCTTATACTTAATTATATTCATATATGTATGTTTATATGCATATTATCATGTGTATGTAACATATATATGTATGTATATGTAGGTGTATAATACTTCGAACGTCTTCGAACAACTTTTGTTTGTTAAATCGTTGAAATCCGGAGAACCGATTATCGGTCACATTTTCACTTAAACTTTAACGTACCTATATTTGTAAAAAAGATTCAAAAATATTTTTTTATCATTTTAAACTAATTAAAATGATTACATTTGAATTATAAAACCATATAAATTAATTATAACAATTATTTACAAAAAACGCTATTATACCGATAAAGCGATATCGATTTTTCCTTAAATTTTCAAATCAAATATACGTCTTTATAAAACTATTATAAATGATTTATTATCACTTTATAACTATTCAAAATTAATTATCACCATCTAAAATAATTATTTGATTAACTAAAATAATTATTAAATCGTTAAATCTCAATTTAAAATAAATAAATCAATTATTTAAATTCAATGTTATCTCATCGATACAAATTTCGAGGAAAATATTTTATTTGAATATTTATTCAAAATAAGATTACCATATCTTATTATCACTTGAAATAATATTATCCTTTTATTTGCATAAATTTAAAAATAAATACAATTTATCAAAGTGATAAATTGGCGGGTCATTATAGACTTCCCCCCTTAAAAAATTTCATCCTCGAAATTATCCAAAACAAAAACCCAAAGGTTTGCCCAAAATATTTATTATTAACTTACATCCGCACGATGTATATAGATCATCCATATGCAATATTTGATTTGATCTTCTATTCGAATTCACAACTTTACTTCCGAACTAGTATTGATCCCCCGATCCTCTAATGCGGACTCTAATCAGGCTTTCTGATCAGAACTTTAGTTCTACTTGCATAGCTCTCAACTACGATAGAAAACTCTAGTATCCAACCATAACCCTCATCAATGTTCGCCGTCAAGATCGAGTGATAAATCCTCTTTCGGATAAGTTTCAAAATACATAAAAGTTCTGTACTCAAATCTTAGATCAAATCGTGTGACGAAATAATCCATATACTTCATATGAATTTAATAATCTTTCAAGAATTTTTATGAAAGCATTTCATGAAACTTTCATTCTTTATTCAAACTTTTTGTATAGATACTTCTTTATACGTAACCATTTTACATTTTTATTTCCAAAGTATTTCTACTTAAAAACATATTTCTTTTCAAAAGATAAATATCTTTTTATTATAACACATCTCTAAACATATCTTAATGGTTTCTTAAAACCATATTTTCAAAATAGTTCATTAAATTGATAAATCACCATAAACTTTCTTTAACTAATATCAAATGTGAAAACATTCTTTATTTAGTTAAAACTTCCTTTATCAATTAACACTCCTTTATTAATTAAAACTTCCCTTCTATATATATTCTCTTTACTTTTACAGCTTCAATATATAAAAGTATTCATATACTTATTCAGTTGCTTTAAGTATATTCATAATTTACTTAACAAGTTTTACTTTAAAATATAATCGAAGAGATTAAAACAATTACTACCAAAACATTGTTATAATGAACTTCTCTTTTTTTATAACATGTCAATTATAATATTTTTCATTTTTTTATAAAAGACTCTAATTCTTGTTATTATCTTTAAAATCCCATTATTAAAGATCTAAATATACTCATAAGTTTTCTTCCAAAGTGTCATTCAAGGGTTTTAAAAAAATGTTGCTAAAACATCGTTTACTACAAACCTAAAACCATTTAACTTTAATTTTACTTTAAGGTTGGTACTAATGAAAAGTTGGGACAATCATCATTTTATAAATCTTCGCATTCTTACATCATTTAAACCTTCCAACACTAGGGTCCAAAAAGAAGATTCCCCTCCCCTCTCTAAACTATTACAACTCAAAATACTACATCAAAAACAACCACCACACTCATACATACTCAACTCCTTATATCCTATTCCTATTCTTCTGAATCCGAAGATAAAAGTGGACTCCAACATGTCAAATCAATCATTACCTCCCCTTTTCCCTCTTCTTCACTATCCAACTCATCACCGGCCTCGTTGTCGTCCTCCTCTTGTGCCTCTTCAATTCCCTGGGGTAACCATGGCTGATTCCATGGGATATGTCCATGCCTACTGGTATACCCGGTATGATACCTCCTTCTTCCAACTCCTCCAATCCTTGCACATTTTCCTCCCATGGATTTTCGAATTCTCCAACTCCCTCCTCCTCCTCTTCTTCTGCCATCTTCTCATTGTTGGTTTCTATTGCATCCCAGTTTATATATGAACTGGATGATCCCTCCTGCCATACAGTATGCTCTCCATCCATATCCCATACTATATTGCTACACTCGCTCGATATGATATCATTCAGGTCTTCCATCGGCTCTAATTCCTCCACCATTGGTTCTACCTCCTCTTCTACTGGTTCTGATTCCTCTTCCATTGGATCATCCTCCTCTATTGGTTCCAAAATGGAACTAGCAGGATCCGCTACCCAATATCCCTCCGAGGCTTGCCCGGGTTCGTCATCGCTAGAGATCATAATTATTTCTGGAGCTGGGGGTGGTATAAGTATTCCGGCAACAGGGTACCCATCTTCATCCCTACGCGTTTATGAGGCATAGTTTTCCTTGATCGGAAATCCACCATTGCTAGGCGGATATTCTGGCTGTTCCTCTTCGTCTCTAGAGAGAAGTATGAGGCTATTCTTTTCGCCCCAATTAGCTCTAGAGGATTCCCCTTTCGCATAACTTCCCCCATATGGTTTCTATAAGCAAACAATTATTCTTTTAGACATAAGTAGTAGGTAATTGCTAGCGTATTCTTAGGTAGAGAGGTTTGGTCAATACTCAAAAAATGTTTCGAGATATATTTCTAAAGATAACTTTTAAAATTCTTATATAGAATCTTTTATTACTACAAAAATCCTTCGAAAATTTTACCAAAATATTCTTTTCCTTTTCAAATACATACATACATACATATATATATATATACATACATATATATATATATATGTATATACATACATACATACATATATATATATATATTAGGTAAAATGATTTCATATAAAACCGAATTCTTTTGTATATTTTTTTAGTAAATACGTGCTCATATACAATACTCTCAAACTCATTCTAGGGCATTGCTAACCTTATCTTTAATGAGTTACTCATCCTAAGGTATTACTAACCCTATCTCTGAGTGTTTTACCCCTATCAGGCTTAGGTGTTCGCTCAACCTAAGCTTTGATACCAAATGTGAGGACCCGTTTCTTCGACTCCCAAAAATTGACACTAATGCATCCTCGGTATGCACGTGCCAAAAATCCAAGTGTCAGAGAGGCACATTCTAAAGGGTAAGAAAGAAATATAAGATAGAATAGAATCTCACATATGTTATTTCAAATAAAACTTTACAGTGGAAATTAAAATACGTTTATCGGAGTTGAAAACATGGACAATTATAAATATCTGTCCTTACAAATGCGGAATACTATATTACAAGAGTGTGGAGGAAATAGACAAAAATCTTTAGAAAAATCTTCTAACTCCATGCTTCGAGCTCCATCCAGCATTCTTCTAAACTAAACCTGACTACTAGGATGCCTGGAAAAATTAGGGCACCCAAAGTTTAAGGAAAAGAAAAATAAACTCCGGGTCAGTCATGGTACTGGTGTGAGAACTCAAAATACGCGTACTAAAAACAAAAATGTATATCATAAGACCACGCCGCAAATAAACACGGAACATGTTTTTACCTTATGATAACCAAATCATTTTACGTCAAAATACTTGATATTATTTTAATGACATATCTTTGAAATTTGCAAGTAAACTTATTAATCTTAGCCGAAATTGTTACCATTATTAAATTCCATCATATTAGGCTCTACAAATAAAATGGCAAGCACTTATTGGAGAATGGATTCCATACAAATGACCAGGTGAAGGGACTACCTTCCGCCAGTACATCTCTAGAGGAATGTACCGAGGTCAACAGAACATCTGCACCTCTACCAACACAAGACCGGCCCACCTTTCTCACTAGATAGTACCGAGTATGTCATCACCCCGGTCTTTAACGACCTATCCGAGGATCCTCGTTGCATATATCCACCTTAATTTGAACCCGAACGTCGTAGTGGGTAGAAATATATCTAGAAGGGAATGATCATACCCTAATGGTTGCAAACCACATGGCCTTGCCGCATCTCCCCTTTTTCGGCCATTTCCGGGTGTGAGGCTTGAGGTAGCGATTACCTTTTACTTTGCACATTTCACTTTGAATGCCACACTGCCATTCCATCGATCACTATTGACTTCCATATACATACAACCTCCAAGCTCGTATGTCTCAGAGAAGGGTGTTTAGCTAAGAGAAGTTGCCTTCTCCGCCACTAAACAAATGTATATTTATAAAAGTTAACAATGAAATCTCAAGAATGCAATGTCAGACATCCGTCCATACAAGTTCGTTTTGGGACTGAACCAACCGAAGACACTCCTCCTACTACCATTAGTAGCGAGTAGTCCTTGCAACCCAAAGAGTTTCAGAAATGAAGGGCCACTGCTACTTTAATATTTGGGAGCTAACCACAATTATCAACAAGCAGTCCTTTCATCCTAAAAATCCCTAGTCTCCATTCTTCAGTCTCTCTATTAGGTCATCTTTCGAACACATACATCAGTTCAAAGTGGTTTTCAGATAGAGATTGCCCTAGATTCGACCCTGGTTCCTTCGAACCAATCATCGATAAAAAGAGGTTTTGTGAATAGAGAATCATTCTTTAATTGATTAAGTTTTATTATTGTCAAAATCTCTTTTAGAGATATATATTTCTAAAACATTCTTTCTGGTATATACGGAAATATTACCTCTCTTATCAAAACCTTTGATTACTTAAAAATCTTTTAAATTTGAATAATTCGAAATCATGTCATTTTACACTTAGGAAAATATTCCAAAATCATTTCATTTAAATCTTAAAAAAGATTTCTCAATTCAAAAATAAAAATTTGCTTGAGTTAAAACAATGTTATTTAGGATGTTAATCCCAAAATCAGTAAATATTAAGCGAGCAGAATCTATAGAAATCATCTAATTCTACTCCATATCAATTCCCATATTCAACAAATACTATGGGCGAGATAACGGCAAAATCACCTTTTAAATTCCACGAATAGTACAGGTTCCCTCTTCGGGCTTTAACACCGAGTACAAGAAGATCATCTCTATAAAATCCAAGTTGTTTAAATCTTGAAAATATTTTTGTCTTTATTCTTTTTGAAATTTCGATCCAATAAATCAAATTTGTTATCCCCTCCGTCGGGCCAGTCCGAATAGCCAGGGAGACCAGAAAATTGGTTTTCCAAACCCAAGCCTAGACACTATCTCTCTTACACCCATAAGGCGGTCAAGTTATTTGATCGACTCAAAATCATTAAAACATTTGATCGTTTCATAAATCCTTCAAATTACCTTTAAAACACTTTATTAATCATTTAAAACATTTACAAAAGATTTGGGAAAGAACGGTAAACTATATTTCAAAAGTTATAAAAAAGTACCGCGGAAAGTGCCTTTCAAGCTATATTGATTAAAACGACTTTTTATTATTTGAAAATTCATTTTTATTACTCAAATCACTTTTAAAACATTTAAAAACATTTATAAGATTTATTCCACATTTTTAAACATTATTTTTAAAGAACTGTTTTAGATTCCGAACTGCAAAATCAGGATTTTTCAAAAACTTGTTTTACTCATATTTCAAAATCTACGTATCAAAATCTTGATTTTCCTTCTTCGTTGGAAAACTATGAATATAATAATTTAGAAAATTCTTATTTTGAAGAATTCCCAGCTATATTCCATCTTTTACACTTGTTTGACTTTTAAAGCGCGAAATCGCGATCTACCGTTACGCGACGCGCTTATTTTTAACTAAATTTTCCATTTCTTTTTAAACTTCACCAAAACACTTTTAACTGTTCAAAAAACATTTTAAATATATTTTAAACCAATTTTAAGAGATTTAACAATTCCATATACACTATTTCATTAATTCAAGGAAAGTGATATTCTTTCTGTTTATCGACGTGTATTTGCGTGACTTGCATATATATATATATATATATATATATATATATATATTCAACATTCATATGAAAGCATCTAAACTTGATGATCAAAGCATATTAAACATCCATTTGCAAACATCATATCGTTATCCAACACACAGTATAATAGTTTAGGAGTTCTCACCTTCATTTTCACTCGAACTGGTTTTAAAACGGCTATAGCTCCGCCATCTCGAAATTAAACTTCATGAAATCAAGCTTTGGACCTTGAAGAGGCTTGGCCTAGCCTTGGTGCTCATGACCTAGGTTGGGAAGGGGGTGGAGCTCATGGCCAAGGGTGGTGGAAGGTGGTGCCTTGGGTTTGGGAGGTGGATAGATGGAAATTTGAGCTTGTTTTGAGGGTTTTAACTGTATAAAACTATATATTATGATTTAATTTCTTTTTGAAATAAAATTTAACATTATTTTTCTTAGGATGGAAGCCATTAAAGTGGAACCAAAAGCTTGAAAATATGAAGAAGAAGATGAATGAAAATAAAGAGAAGATGGTAGGGTGTTTATAGGAAAGGAAGAGTGTAAAAGTATCCATACATACATCATCATTTTATCACCATTTCTGATGCAGCGCATACCAGAGTTTGCGAAACCCTAAATCGCTCCGCCTTAAGTCGCGAGCAACACTCCTTAGGTCGCGGCGGCAAATACAGTAGATCGCTCCTCCTCCTTATGTCCAGTAGGTCGCGAACGACCTACTCCGCTCGAGCCATCTTATGTCGCGAACGATATCGCACTGAGTCACCTCCAGTAGATCACGAACGAACTGTTGCTAATGTCGCGAACGACCTTCCAGTAGGTCGTTGTTGCTTAGGTCGCGAACGACCTTCCAGTAGGTCGCTGTTGCTTATGTCGCCAAAGTCTTACATCGCTGAAGTTAGGTCGCGAACGACCTTCCGTAAGTCGTTGCCAATTTCTTAGGTCGTGAACGAGCTGAAGCCTTATGTCGCTGTTCCTTATGCCGTGCTGTCTGTAGGTCGCTGAATGCTATGCTGGAGAATTCTTATGCTGCATTTGTTAAGTCGCGTGTGTTGTTCTTTAGGTCATTACTGTGTTTTTTTAAGTTGTTGTACTGTTTGTGTTTGTAAGTCGTGTGTGTTGTAAATGTCTATAAATAGGGGTGTGTTGTCATTTGTAAAGTTGCTTGATTTTTTTGAATAAAATTTGGTTTGTGCTTTATGCCACCATTAAAATTGGAAGTTTAGTGTTATCTCCTTTCTCCATCTTCGGACATTCGAGTGCGCTCGAATCAACGAACTTGAAGCCGATTCACGGAATCTCGTGCGCGAGATCAACGTCGAAGAATCGTAGATTTTCTAACGCGGTATCGTGCGCGATCAACGTGTTGAAGATAACTAGAATCCGGTATCTTGAGAGATCAACGGATTTGGGCACTTGGGTATCTTCAATTCATCGATTCATTTTATTTCATCGATTCATTTCCCACGAATTCATCAATTCGTGAGTTGTGTGATCCTGTAGGCTGCGTCATTTGGTATCAGAGCTAGGAAACGAACTTTTCCAAGTTCGTTGGATTTCAAGTTTGCGTGATTTGAAGTGTGTGTTTGGATTTGTTGAAGATTTGACAATGCCTCCAAGAAGAGTTAATCGTCATCAGAATGTTGCAGATGTGTATCGAAGAGAAGATGCTGATCAGATGGAGCAACGAATTAGTGATAAATTCAATGAGAAGTTTGATGAGGGAATTGGTAGATTGGAAAGGCTAATGATGGATATGAATCAAACTCGACAAAGAGCATCGCCAGGTTCAAATCAAGGTGGACATAGAATTTCGCCGTCAAATTCCGAGAGGAGAAGAATGTCACCACCATCGGATCGGGAAAGAAGAGAACCGTCAGTTTCGGGAGAAAGAGACGTGCGTGGTAGCAGAAATGTTGATGGTCAGAATCGACATCGACATACGTCAGATTTGGAGGAATCCAGTGATAGTGGTAGTAGCTATGGTCGAAACCGTGGCCAAAGGCGAAATCGAAATAGAGATTCCGAAGATGATCGTCGATGGGAGTCGGGAATGAAAACAGAGATTCCAGAATTCAAAGGGGGAATGCTAGCGGAAGAGTTTTTGGATTGGTTATCAAATGTTGAAGAAATTTTTGACTTCAAGGAAGTACCCGAGCATCGTAGAGTTAAGTTGGTTGCTACACGATTGAGGGGAAGAGCTATGGCATGGTGGCAACAAACTAAACTTACATGGGAAAGAATGGGAAAGTCGAAGATTGTTTCATGGAAAAAGATGAGGAAGTTGATGAAGGCTACTTTCTTGCCTTATAATTATCAGTCTCTTATGTATCAGCGCTTACAGAATTTGAGACAAGGGACAAAGTCGGTAAATGATTATGCATATGAGTTTTATCAACTGATTGCTAGAAACGATATCATGGAAACGGAGGAACAATTGACATCCAGATTTGTTAGGGGATTGAGAACGCAAATTCAGGATATGGTAAATATGTTTGATCCGAGATCCGTTGCTGAAGCACACCAGAAGGCTCTAGCTTAGGAGAAGCAAGGTAGAAGAGGAGGTGGTGCGTTTACAAGTTCGAGCAATCAGGTGAAGGGGGCTAGTAGCAATACTAATGTTTCCAAGACTGTTAGTAAACCAGTTGTCAATGAAGCTGCTAAGACCAAGGGCAACAACAATTTCAAGTGTTATAACTGTCAGGAGTTTGGTCATAAGAGCAATGAATGTCCGAAGCTTAAGAAGCGAGCGATAGTTGCTGAGGTTGAGGATGAGGATGCAGAAGTAGAATGTTCCAATTCACCACAGGTTGAGGAGGAAGAAGAATTATTGACGGGAGACGAGGGATATTCTTTAATGATGAAGAGATCTTGCTTGACGCCAAAGCAGGAAGAGGAGACTAGTTGGTTGAGGAGTAATATTTTTCAGTCGACATGCACTATTTTGGGAAAAGTTTGTAAGTTTGTTATCGATGCAGGGAGTTGTGATAACATCATCTCTACCGAAGCTGTAAAGAAGTTGGCGTTAAAGACAGAGAAGCATCCCAAACCCCATAAATTGGCTTGGTTGAGGAAAGGTGGGGAAGTGAAGGTTGGTCGAAGAGCTTGTGTAACTTTTTCCATCGGAAAGGAGTATAAGGATGAAATTTGGTGTGACGTGGTGGATATGGATGTATGTCATTTGTTGTTGGGAAGACCGTGGCAGTTCGATAGAGCCGTGCAAAACGATGGTAGGACTAACTGCTATAGTTTCATGTTCGATGGCACTAGAATCACTTTAGCTCCTAAAAGGCGACAACAAAGTGAAAGCAAGTTGGAGGATATCGAGGAACTAAAGACTCTGTTATCTTTGAAGGAATTTGTCAAAGAAGTAGAGGACAGCCCCGAAGTATTTCTGTTGATTGGACGTGAAAGTAGTGAAACGGTTGAAATTCCTGAGGAAGTTAAGCCAGTGTTGAAGGAATTTGAAGATGTATTTCCTGAAGAATTACCAAAAGAGTTACCACCGTTGAGAGACATACAACACCAGATTGATCTTGTTTCGGGAGCTGTGTTACCACATAGACCACATTATAGAATGAGTCCAAAGGAGCACGAAGAGTTGAGAAGGCAGGTGGAAGAGTTACTTGAACAAGGGCGCGTACAAGAAAGTTTAAGTCCTTGTGCAGTACCAGCCTTGTTAGTGCCAAAGAAGGATGGAACTTGGAGAATGTGTACAGATAGTCGAGCACTAAACAAGATTACGGTGAGGTACAGATTTCCAATGCCAAGATTGGACGACTTGTTAGATCAGTTGAGTGGAGCTGCTATCTTTTCAAAAATTGATCTAAAGAGTGGGTATCATCAGATTTGAATTCGACCAGGGGATGAATGGAAGACAGCCTTCAAGACACGGAAGGGGTTGTATGAATGGCTGGTCATGCCATTTGGTCTTTTGAATGCACCTAGTACTTTTATGCGAGTGATGAATCAAATCTTTCGACCGTTTATTGGAAAGTTCGTGGTGGTATACTTTGATGATATATTGATATACAGTGGAAGTACAGAAGAGCATTTACAACATTTGCGGGAAGTGTTGAT
Organism: Allium fistulosum; assembly: GCA_030737815.1. Classification (NCBI taxonomy): domain Eukaryota; kingdom Viridiplantae; phylum Streptophyta; class Magnoliopsida; order Asparagales; family Amaryllidaceae; genus Allium; species Allium fistulosum. The sequence goes on from CM060904.1 coordinate 1,085,705,771, forward strand.
GATACTTCGTCAGGAGCAATTTTACGTGGCAACAAAGAAGTGCATGTCCATGACGCACAGTGTTTTTTTCTTAGGGCATGTATTGTCCAAGGAAGGTATCCAGGTGGATCAAAGTAAAGTTGAAGCAATCAAGGATTGGCCACAACCCAGGACTGTAACTGAAGTGAGAAGTTTTCATGGGTTAGCATCATTCTACTGAAGGTTTATCCCACATTTCAGTAGCGTGATGGCACCAGTGACAGATTGTATGAAAGGAAAGCAGTTTGTGTGGACTGAAGAGGCTGATTCTGCTTTCCAACAGATCAAGACACTCTTGACTACAACACCGATTCTTAGATACCCGGACTTTCAGTTACTATTTGAGTTGCATACAGATGCGTCCAAAGTTGGAATTGGAGGAGTGTTGAGTCAGAAGGGTCGTCCAATTGCCTATTTCAGTGAAAAGCTTTCTGGAGCCAAGACAAGATACAATACCTATGACTTGGAGTTCTATGCTATTGTCCAAGCCATAAAGCATTAGAGACACTATTTGTTTCATAAAGAGTTTGTGTTGTATACTGACCATGAAGCATTGAAACATTTGCAGGGACATGATAAGATTGCAGCCAGGCATGCTTCATGGATCGCATACTTGCAACAGTTTACATTTGTTGTAAAGCATAAGTCGGGAGTTACAAATCGTGTGGCAGACGCATTGAGTAGAAGAAATCATTTGTTGACTACGATGAGAGTTGAAGTGATGGGGTTTGATGTATTTCCAGATTTGTTTGTTGAGGATCCTTACTTTTCCAAGATTGTAGATGAAGTCGAGAAAGGGAAGACGGATGAGTATGTGTTGGTAGAAGGTTTTCTATTTAAGGGAAATCGGTTGTGTATACCAGAGTGCAGTTTGTGAATGAAGATTGTGAAAGAATTGCATGAAGAAGGTCATGTTGGAAGAGATCGTACCTTGTAGTTGATTTCTCAATCATATTTTTGGCCTTCCATGAGGAAAGAAGTTGAAAGATTTGTGCAGAGATGTCACATATGTCAAGTTTCCAAAGGGACAGCTACGAATGCAGGATTGTATATGCCATTTCCCGTGCCTACTAGACCATGGGTTGATGTTAGCATGGATTTCGTTTTGGGTTTGCCAAGAACTCAACGAGGGAATGATTCTATATATGTTGTGGTGGAAAGATTTTCAAAGATGGCACATTTCATAGCTTGTAAGAAGACCGCCGATGCTGTCCGTGTTGCTCAATTGTTCTTTAAAGAGGTTTATCGACTACATGGGCTACCTGAGTCTATTGTTTCTGACCGGGATACTCGATTTCTAAGTCATTTTTGGTTGAGTCGGTGGAAGATGGTTGGGACTAAGCTGAATTTTAGTAGTGCCTATCATCCACAAACGGATGGGCAAACGGAAGTGGTGAACAGATCTTTGGGAAACTTGTTGAGATGTCTTGTGAAGGATAATTTGAAGAGCTGGGATGTGAAATTGTGTCAGGCAGAATTCGCACATAATCATGTCGTTAATCAAAGTACTAGATTCAGTCCATTTCAAGTGGTATATTCAGCAATTCCGAAGGGACCGTTGGATTTGTCGACAGTGCCACTTCAGAAAGGGGTTGTTAAACGAGCTTGTGATTTCGTGAATGAGTTGCAGGAGTGTCACAAGATTGTTCATGAATGATTGCTTAAGTCAAATGAGAAGTATAAGCAATTGGCAGATAAGAAGCGAAGGAGTGTGGATTTCAAAGAGGGTGATTTTGTTTACGCAGTATTGACGAAAGATCGTTTTCCAGTTGGAACTTACAACAAGTTGAAAGCTCGAAAGATTGGTCCAGTAGAAATCATAAAGAAGATCAATGATAATGTGTATCAGTTAAGGTTGCCGGAAAATATTCATACTTCTAATGTTTTCAATGTCAAACACTTAATTCCGTATTATGGGGAGAAGCTTGTCGAAAAAGAAGAGAGCGTGAATTCGAGGACGAATTCTTTTCAACCAGGGGAGGATGATGCAGCGCATACCAGAGTTTGCGAAACCCTAAATCGCTCCGCCTTAAGTCGCGAGCAACACTCCTTAGGTCGCGGTGGCAAATACAGTAGATCGCTCCTCCTCCTTATGTCCAGTAGGTCGCGAACGACCTACTCCGCTTGAGCCATCTTATGTCGCGAACGATATCGCACTGAGTCGCCTCCAGTAGATCGCGAACGAACTGTTGCTAATGTCGTGAACGACCTTCTAGTAGGTCGCTGTTGCTTAGGTCACGAACGACCTTCTAGTAGGTCGCTGTTGCTTATGTCGCCAAAGTCTTACATCGCTGAAGTTAGGTCGCGAACGACCTTCCGTAAGTCGTTGCCAATTTCTTAGGTCGCGAACGAGCTGAAGCCTTATGTCGCTGTTTCCTTATGCCGTGCTGTCAGTTGGTCGCTGAATGCTATGCTGGAGAATTCTTATGTCGCATTTGTTAAGTCGCGTGCGTTGTTCTTTAGGTCGTTACTGTGTTTTTTTTAAGTCGTTGTAGTGTTTGTGTTTGTAAGTCGTGTGTGTTGTAAATGTCTACAAATAGGGGTGTGTTGTCATTTGTAAAGTTGGTTGATTTTTTTGAATAAAATTTGGTTTGTGCTTTGTGCCACCATTAAAATTGGAAGTTGAGTGTTATCTCCTTTCTCCATCTTCGGACATTCGAGTGCGCTCGAATCAATGAACTTGAAGCCGATTCACGGAATCTCGTGCGCGAGATCAACGTCGAAGAATCGTAGATCTTCTAACGCGGTATCGTGCGCGATTAACGTGTTGAAGATAGCTAGAATCCGGTATCTCGAGAGATCAACGGATTTGGGCACTTGGGTATCTTCAATTCATCGATTCATTTTATTTCATCGATTCATTTCCCACGAATTCATCAATTCGTGAGTTGTGTGATCCTGTAGGCTGCGTCAATTTCAAAGCTTCTCCAACACACCTCCCCTTCAAAATGCACGGCTAGAGCCTCCCCTCCATGTGCACATCACTTCCATCATCTCATGTATGCATATGTTGACTTATTTAAGCTTAAGGAGTAAGAAATCTTTAAAATATATTATATTTTTTATACTTAATTATATTCATATATGTATGTTTATATGCATGTTATCATGTGTATGTAACATATATATTTATGTATATGTGGGTGTATAAAACTTCGAATGTCTTCGAACAACTTTTGTTTGTTAAATCGTTGAAATTCGGAGAACCGATTATCGGTCACATTTTCACTTATACTTTAACGTACCTATATTTGTAAACAAAATTCAAAAATAATTTTTTTATCATTTTAAACTAATTAAAACGATTACATTTGAATTATAAAACCATATATATATTAATATTAACAATTATTTACAAAAATCGCTATTATACCGATAAAGCGATATCGATTTTTCCTTATATTTTCAAATCAAATATATGTCTTTATAAAACTATTATAAATGATTTATTATTACTTTATAACTATTCAAAATGAATTATCATCATTTAGAATAATTATTTGAATAATTTAAATAATTATTAAATCATTAAATCTCAATTTAAATTAAATTAAATTAATCAATTATTTAAATTCAATGTTATCTTATCAATATAAATTTCGAGGAAAATAATTTATTTGAATATTTATTCAAAACAAGATTACTATTACTTATTATCACTTGAAACAATATTATCCTTTTATTTTCATAAATTTAAAAATAAATACAATATATCAAAGTGATAAATTGGCGGGTCGTTACAGGTTTTGGGTTTTATTAACCCAGTATCAATCTAGAAATTCTGTTATTGGTTACCCCTTTGCTACTCAACATGCAATAGCTCATTACACGATAGCCTTTTTTTCCTTTTGTACTCAACTTGGGAAAACTCAACATGTAGAGATTCTTTTCTTATTTTACTTATCTTATGATAGCCTGATAAATGATATCTCATCTTATTTACTATAATCAACCCATGATAGCTTACCCCACAAAGGTTTGTTTACTTTATTATAAATACGTGATAGCTCAGCATGTAGCAACTCATTTTACTTACTTTACATATCAACATGCGATAACTTGTTATGTTCAATATGTAATAAGTCATCTCATTTTCGTTAACTCACCCAACGATAGCTCGGTGCATGATAATTTGCTATACTTACTTTCCTCGACCCTTGACAGTTTAACTTGCGACAATTTATTTTATTCACCTTTCTCAACTAGCGATCGCTCAATTTATGATAGTTCACCTTGTTTACCTTTTTCAACTAGTGATGGCTCAGATTACGACAATTTACTTTATTTATCCTTTTCAACTAGCAATGGTTCAACCTACGACAGTTTACTTTATTTACTTTTTCCAACTAGTGATGGTTCAACTTGTGGTAGTTCATTTTATTTACTTGTTTTAACTAATATGCGATAGCTTATATTATTATCATCTTTATTTAATGATTTATCTTGTGACGACTCTTCTTTTTCTTGCTTAATATGGGATAATTCCATCTCCTTATTATGTTATTTTACCATCTGGGCACTTATTGATTTTACCACATAGAGGTTTACTTGTTTAACTGTTAAGAGTAATCTCTGTTTAATTTAAGTTTTTATATGTATACATATACATATACATATACATATACATATATATATATATATATATATTTGTGTGTGTATGTATATGTGAATATATATGCCTAATTAAATGATGCAGACATCATGACTGGAAAAAAGGGAACCTCCAAAAGATCACCTGGTTCCTCTTAGCTTAAAGAACCATATGAGGAAAAGCATTATACTAACCGTCGGCCTTACTTTTTAAGACAAGAGGATACCGATTCTTTGTTGAGACATTTTAGAATTTCCGAAGTTGAGACTAGGGTACCTGGCCCTTTTGATAGGATTAATACTCTTCCTGAAGGATTCTACGCTTTCACCCGATAGACATCTATACTTGCTCTTCAATGACCTCATCACTAGAGTTTTAACTTTCCTTCGGACTGCTCCAATTTAGCTTACGCCGAACTCCTATAGTTATATCCATTCCCTTTTTATCTTGTTCAAGGAGCTCAAGATAGAAGTCTTGACCCCTGCTATTCTATACTTCCTTGCTAGTCGTCAAAAAACTAAATATTGGCTTGAAGGTATGGTGTTTTATCTTTGCCCTACCGACCGTGAGCTGATCTTTGATTCAATTAATAAGACAAGAGATTGGAGTCATTTATTATTCTACATAAGATGCTTTTCTTTAGAGATTTCTAGGAGATTTTCTATTCCTAGTATGATTCCCAGCGTATAACCTTTTCACTACTTCATCATGGTTTACACTAACCTTTTTGTTTTATCTTTTGTTATTTTTATCAGATTCTACCTCAATAAGCATCAACCTAAATTTTGGCCAAGATCGATTGACGCTACCAAATATTCGAGAAGTCGATCGAGGCATTTTACTAAAGAAAAATTGAGAAAATATTCTTTAATTCAGTCATCTTACTGGATTCTGGGCAAACCATCCCCCATAAAGAGGAATAAATCTGGTTCCTCAACCCTTGTCGCCACTAAGCTGTAAGTTTTCTATGCAAATTCAGTCCAGCGTATAATAGCTGATAACTAGATTTTCTCCAGGTATCACTCTTTTTGCTCATACATATAAAGTACTGATAGTTTTTTTAACAATACTTATTACTTATGTTGTCTATGTTTCAGATGTGCGGTTGGTCGATTTAGCTTCCTTGTCTTCATATAAGGACCCTTTAAATTTGCCTATCTCTACAAAAGATGTTGGGAAGCCTCCTCTTCCTCCCACTTCCATAGTCATTTCATTGTCCTTAACTTCTGTAGCAGGGGACATCTTTTCATTGGCAAAGAATAGGAAACAAAAGGAATCCGATGGTGCACATGCTTCTTCGAGCCTCATATCAAGAAATCTAGAAAGGGGGATTCTGTTTCTACACTACCTATGGTTCCTACCTCTAACATTGTCACTACTTCTTCATTACCTTCTCGAAGCCCGACTGTATACATCATGGGTTCTCTATTCACTACAAGAAAATGTTCTTTTAGTAGCACTAAATGGTAGCGTTTAAACATGAAATGCCAGTATTTTACTTGGTCTAATATAATTGTAGTGTTTTAATTTTAAGTGCACGCTGCTATGGGATAATATTTTTAGGCGAGCTCAGTTTTCACCTTCCCGCTTACTATGCCAACCATTTTTTACTCTTTCATTCTCTACCCCAAAATTAAAATAAACACCCTAAACAAAATTTTATAATTCTGAATCGTCTCCTTCAATCTTTATGAAATTTGTGTTGGAATTCCTAAATTGAATGAAATTACATAAGTCCCACATCGCCAAAATTGCAAAGCTATTCTAGTATATTAATAGCTTTGCAATGAAGGGGTTAGGACCGTGGGGCACCCAAATGTTTGCTTCGTTGTGAGGAGGCAGATCATGCATCACCACCACACAAGCGCGCGCGCCGCCGTCGTCCGTCCGACCGAACCGAACCGGGCCGGGCCGGGCCAGGCTCGGGTTTGGGTTAGGGTCTAATATGATCCTATTTTTACTGCAAAACTGGGCCGGGCTTTCTGACAGTTGCAGGCTATGCGAATCTGTTCAAGCGGACGCAGATTGACTAAGGGGGTGCAACTTCTGAAGCGGGTGCGGGTTTTTTGGCGAACAGACGCAGCCGGAAGCGGGTGCGACCCGTTAGACGCGAACGGGTGTGGCATATGGTAGTAGCAGGAGTGAACGGGTGCGGCCCGTTAATGAACAGCAGCAATGAAAGGCAACGGGTGCAACCTTTCAGGTAGACGCGACTGTTCGAAGGGGTGCGGACGAAATTATAAATAGAAGAGAATACTGATCACATTCTCATTCCATTCCAATCTAATTTCTCCTGCTTCTTCCTTCTCTACTGCTCTAAATAATATATCACGGAGTTGACATACTCTTTACAATCTCGTGCAGATTACGTCTGTTGTATCTTGGGAGACTTTAAATAAAGTCTTAAGGAAATTGTCACGACAAGCCTCAGACGGAATTTCCCTTTTCAACCGGTTAGATTTATATACATATATATTTCTTTTTCTTTCTGTGTAATAATATTTCATTAAATAGTATAACGGTTGATTTAGCACTATAGTTATCGTTACTATAGTTGTTAATTTGTTGTTGTAATTTAATTACGACATAACTATTATTTAAATTAACTAATACAGACTTCTAGAGTAGTAGAAATCTGTTTGATAAACTTGTGAGACGAGTTTATAATTGATTATTCTCTGTTTTGGTATACTAGATGTATAACATCTTAAGACTTTCCTGTTTTAACTAAAACAGAGATGGCAACAATAGAGCTCTCAACAAAGGCTACTACACACAACTGACCCGATCCTTTTAAAGGAGATGGTGACGACTTTTTAACATGGCAGAATCAGATGTTATTTTACCTCACCACACTCGGTCTGCAACGGTATCTCGAGGAGGAGGAACTGATTCCTGCACCAGGCAAGGAATCAGATGTTACTACGTGGAAACATTCTGATTTCCTATGCAGAAACTATATTCTGAATTGTCTTTACAAGGTGCTATACAAAGTATATCAACCTCTAAAGACAGCAAAAGCACTCTGGAATGCACTTGCCACGAAGTAAAAGACGTAGAATATCAGTCTTAAGAAATTCATTGTAGACAAATTCATGGACTACAAGATGGTCGACTCCAAACCGTTGACTGCTCAACTGCATGAACTGCAAATCATCATTCATGAACTCGAAGCGGAAGGTCATAAGGTTGGAGAATTGTTTTTGGTCGAAGACATCACAGGAAAACTACTACCGTCATGGAGAGACTACCGCAACTATCTAAAGCATAAAAAGAAAGAGATTTCTTTGCAGGACCTCATCGTACGATTAAAGATTGAGGCAGATAACCGTGGAATTACCAAACAAAGCGAGGAGGCGTTGATAACAGAAGGGTCGAAGAACAAGAATAAATGCCACTTCAACAAAAAGAAGAACTTCTCAAAGAAGAGGAAAGCTCCTGAAAACAAACCCAAAGATAATAAAACCAAGAAGTTTAATGGCGAATGTTGGGTTTGTGGCAAAATGGGACATGCCGCTAGAGATTGCAAACACAAGAAGGAACGCAACTCAGAGGCAAATATAGTTGACAACATGGAAGTGGACGAGTCTAACTTTTCAGCAGTTATACCTAAATGCAATTTGGTTCAGAATCCTACCATTGGTGGGTGGACACAGGAGCTACTTGTTATGTCTGATCTGATAAATCCATGTTTTCAACATATCAGAAATTCGACTAGGAAGAAAAACTCTACATGGGTAATTCTGCTGTTTCCATGATCGAAGGCAGTGGCACGGTAATCCTCAAGTTTACTTCTGGAAAAACTGTCAAGTTGAATGACGTGCTCCACGTTCCAGACATACGCAAGAATCTGATCTCTAGTTCAGTACTATCAAAGAAAGGATTCAAAATGGTGTTCGAGTCAGACAAGATGGTTTTGTCCAAAGCTGGAATGTATATCGGAAGGGGATATTTATGTGATGGCCTATTTAAGGCAAATGTAGCCGTTATCGGCAATAAAACTATGTATTCTGATTGTGCTATTAATAAAATTAAAGTTTCTTACTTGCTTGAGCATGAAATTTTACTATGGTATGATAGATTAGGACATGTAACTTCCGAAAAATGAAAACAATATCAAACTTGGGATTAATTCCGAAATTCCAAGTAGATAAGAACTACAAATGTGAGACGTGTGTAGAAGCAAAAATGGTTAAAAAACCATTTCAATCTGTTGATAGAAGCACCGAACCACTAGGTTTGGTTCATACAGATTTATGTGATTTTAAATCGTTACCTACAAGAGGTGGGAAAAAGTACTTTATCACGTTTATTGACGATTATACGCGATATTGCTATGTATATTTTTTGAATAGTAAAGATGAAGCAATTACATCATTTATAAAGTACAAAGCTGAGGTAGAAAATCAGTTAAATAAAAAGATCAAGATATTGAGATCTGATCGAGGTGGAGAATATGAATCACCATTTGAACAGTTCTGTGCCAAAAATGGTATAATTCATCAAACAACAGCTCCATATTCACCACAACAAAATGGTGTATCCGAGAGGAAGAACAGAACGTTAAAAGACATGATTAATGCCATGCTTTTAACCTCTGGTCTACCGACGAACTTGTGGGGGGAAGCCTTAAATATGTCTAATCACATATTAAACAAAGTACCTCACAATAAAACAGGAACAATTCCATATGAGTTATGGAAAGGACACAAACCAAGTTTTAAATACCTCAAAGTGTGGGGGTGCTTGGCAAAAGTTCCAGTTCCGCCTCCCAAGAAAGTCAAACTTGGACCAAAAACAGTAGATTGTTACTATCTAGGGCCAGCCCAAAATAGCAGTGCCTACAGATTTTTGGTATTCAAGTCTGATATAACTGATATTCATGTAAATACAATCATGGAATCTAGAGATGACTCATTCTTTGAAGACGTGTTTCCGCACAAAAGGAATGAAGGGAATAATGTCCCTAAAAGGACAAGAGAAGAATCAAGCAATTCACATGAAGATGAAACTCATCATGAGATTGAGGAAGTTGAACCAAGAAGAAGCGTAAGGGCTAGGACTTCCAAGACATTTGGTTCGGATTTTTTCACATATGTGTTAGAACATGAACCTCAAACGTACAAGGAAGCAATGTCGTCTTCTGAATCTTCATGTTGGAAAGAAGCAATCCAAAGTGAGATTGATTCAATTTTAAGTAATAAAACTTGGGAAATTGTTGATATTCCACCTGGAATAAAACCTATTGGCTGCAAATGGATTTTCAAGAAGAAAATGAAAGCAGATGGCTCTATCAACAAGTATAAAGCCAGATTAGTAGCCAAAGGATATCGTTAAAAAGAAGGAGTAGACTTCTTTGATACATATTCGTCGGTAACACGAATAACCTCTATAAGAATGCTAATAGAAATTGCATCGATTTATAATCTAGAAATTCATCAAATGGATGTAAAGACAGCGTTCTTAAATGGAGATCTCGATGAGGAGATCTACATGGAGCAACCTGAAGGTTTTGTTTCCAAAGGAAATGAAAACAAAGTCTGTAGATTAGTAAAATCATTATACGGACTAAAACAAGCTCCAAAACAATGGCACGCAAAATTTGATAGTGTCATGATGAGAAATGGTTTTCGTATAAATGAATGTGATAAATGTGTTTATTATAAACAAATTGGACAATCATATGTGATGATTTGTTTATATGTATACGATATGTTAATATTTGGTCCAAATACTTAGGTAATAGAGACCATAAAGAAGATGTTAATTAGCAATTTCGATATGAAAGACTTAGGAGTTGCAGACGTTATTTTGGGAATCAAAATAATAAGAACACCTAATGGAATTGAATTATCTCAGTCACACTATGTAGACAAAGTGATTGAAAAATTCCAAGACTATGGAATTAAAGGAGTGAGAACACCTTTTAATCCATCAGAAGTACTGCATAAAAACACTAATGAGAGTGTGATGCAACTGGAATACTCTCGTGTAATAGGGTGTCTCATGTATCTCATGAATTGCACAAGACCAGATATAACTTATGTAGTAAGTCGACTAAGCAGGTATACAAGCAATCTAGGAAAGGAACACTGGAAAGCACTAATGAGAGTGCTTGGATATTTAAAAAATACCACTAATTATTCCTTACATTATGGAAAATATCCTGCCGTCCTAGAAGGATATAGTGATGCAAACTGGATTGCTGATTCAGAGGAATCAAAATCAACAAGTGGTTATGTGTTTACCTTAGCAGGGGCAGCAGTGTCATGGAAATCTACTAAACAAACATGCATAGCTCGATCCACTATGGAATCGGAGTTCATCGCTTTAGATAAAGCATGCGAAGAAGCAGAATGGCTTCGTCACTTTTTAAAAGATATTCCGTTTTGGCCTAAACCTGTACCGGCCATATGCATACACTGTGATAACCAAGCTGCGCTAAGTAGAGCGCATAACTTTGTTATAATGGAAAGTCACGACATATTCATCGACGCCATAACACAGTTAGGCAGTTACTCTCAAATGGAACTATTTTCATAGATTATGTGAGAACAAATGATAACCTAGCGGATCCATTTACTAAAGGTTTATCAAGAGAGAAAATTGACTACGCATCGAGAGGAATGGGTTTAAAAGCCTAAACCACCAAGAGTTATCTAATACGGAAACCTATCCTAGCGACTGGAGATCCCAAGGACTACGATCAATAGGCAAACCAGTTCTGAGTAACTCAAGACGTAATGCATTTGCTTGGACATAGTCCAACTCCATTTCTATGGTGCACAATATAAATGCATGCCTACAGAAGTTTTTAAAGGTTAAAACTATGTTTTTTAATGATGACCATATCTTGAATATAACAAGTGGAGTATATGTAGGATACTCTTAATGGTTGCGATCACCTATGTTAGTGTTTGCTGGGTCGGCTCTATGGGAATATTAAAGGCTTATATTTTCTATAAACACTCGTAGAACCAAACAAATTTGTTCAGGACCAAAATGAACACAGCCAAGAGATTGGATGAGAAGGGAATCAATGCTTCGTAAAGCTTATTGTCTGGATATACAATAAAGGCCGACGGTTCAAGATGAAATAATTCATCGATTAGCTAAGTAGATCCGATAAGTTTTAACTAGGGAAATTTCAAAGTGAAATATCTACTTATCCATGATAAAGCATTATTCCATATGTACTCTGTGATATTTCGCTTTGTGTGGGGGATATGTATATTATCATTCATGTGGGGGATTGTTGGAATTCCTAAATTAAATGAAATTACATAAGTCCCACATCACCAAAATCGCAAAGCTATTCTAATATATTAATAGCTTTGCAATGAAGGGGTTGGGGCCTTGGGGCACCCAAATGTTTGCTTCGTTGTGAGGAGGGAGATCATGCATCACCACCACACACGCGCGTGCGCCGCCGTCGTCCGTCCGACCGAACGGGTTTGGGTTTGGGTCTAATATGATCCTATTTTTACTGCAAAACTGGACCGGGCTTTCTGACAGTTGCAGGGTATACGAACAGGTGCGAATCTGTTCAAGCGGATGCAGATTGACTAAGGGGGTGCGACTTCTGAAGCGGGCGTGTGTTTTTTTGGCGAACAGACGCAGCCGGAAGCGAGTGCGACCCGTTAGACGTGAACGGGTGCGGCCCGTTAATGAACAGCAGCAATGAAAGGCAACGGGTGCAACCTTTCAGGCAGACGCGACTGTTCGAAGGTGTGCGGATGAAATTATAAATAGAAGAGAATACTGATCACATTCTCATTCCATTCCAATCTAATTTCTCCTGCTTCTTCCTTCTCTACGGCTCTAAATAATATATCACGGAGTTGACATACCCTTTACAATCTCGTGCAGATTACGTCTGTTGTATCTTGGAAGACTTTAAATAAAGTCTTAAGGAAATTGTCGCGTCAAGCCTCAAACGGAATTTCCCTCTTCAACCGGTTAGATTTATATATACATATATATTTCTTTTTTTTTCTGTGGTATACTATTTCATTAAATAGTATAACGGTTGATTTAGCACTATAGTTATCGTTACTATAGTTGTTAATTTGTTGTTGTAATTTAATTACGACATAAATATTATTTAAATTAACTAATACAGACTTCTAGAGTAGTAGAAATCTGTTTGATAAACTTGTGAGACGAGTTTATAATTGATTATTCTCTGTTTTGGTATACTAGACGTATAACAATTTGATCTGCATAAGTAGACTGTAACCGAATTTTCAATCTTGGATTTGGGACGGAGATGCTTATTTTTACTCTCTTTTGTTCTCTACCCGAAAGTGAGTATCACAAGAAGACAGAGATTATTATTTTGGGACGGTTACGGTATCTTTGATACCATATCATTTTTCTAACTATTTAGGTACTCAATATGTATTATATTATACCGATTATTATAATTCAAGTCTGCATATATAATCGTGTAACAAGGTATGGGCTTGACATCTATGGACAAAACAATCTATTGTTAGATGACTTAACATTTTATGAGCATTTCAAATGCAAAATGCATACTCACTATCATTTTAATCTTAATGAATTTGGTTGAGTTATGTTTCCAGGTTCAGTGTACTTACAATATAGTGGTGTATTTGTATCCATTTTTTCTTAATTTGTATTATTTTTGCTTAGCCTAAAAGTTTTGACTATTAGTGCCCTGTTTTGATTCAAAATTTCTAGGTGGTTTTTTAATACATATTATTTTTCCAAAAGTTCACTTTCTTTGTAGGTATTTGTTTACCTTTTATTAGTAGTAAGTATGTGAAAGCGGTAAAATATAATCAATTATCAAATGGGTGACTATGTTTGGATTTTTCTTTAATTTACAGTATAAGCACATTTTTATCGGTTAACACTATGAAATACTCATACTTCATATTCAAAATTTTCTCTATGGTTCTTTGATTTCATGTTATTAGTTATCTTACATTGTATTTCTTTTTTAAATTTCAAAAACATGTTTGATTTTTTTGTTATCCTTAGATACAAATTCCAACGCTATAGAGCAATTGTTGTAGTTGATTATGTATCTATATGTGGTTCAAACTATCATTTTTTTATTACACTTCCAATGGGAAAGTAGGATTTAGTGGAATAATCATGATTATATAATTATTTTCTGTTTCTAAGGATACCTTATCATAGTTACTGCATGGGTGATTTCTCGGTAAAAAGTACCTAATTTTTTGAAGAAACCGATAGTTTTGCTATTGAATAATTTTGCATGAACTTAGAGTTCTAGAAAATATGGCCTGATAAAATGTTGTATGCTTCTAATTAATTTTGCTTTAGTGTGATGGCGAATAATGGTTGAGACTAGGACTGCTGTAGAATTTTGCGAGCTACTCTGATTGTATTGCATGAATAGAGAATGCATAGGCTTGAGGCATATGCTGATCTATTGCTGAAGATATCATGTATATGGGCATGTGCAACTATAGTTCTTTGAGTTTGAGATATTCAGGAAAATAAGAATGCAAGTTTGAGCTGCATTAGTGTTGGACCTGAAGTTACATATGCACCTAAAACTGAATCTAGGGACAAAGAAAAATATAGTGTAAATGATGGGGTGGACCAAGGGTAGAAACTGGGTATTAATGAGCACAACATAGCTTAAAACCATGCTGGCTTGTACAGTCCGAATGCAAAACTTGTGGGGTTTTTTTACGCAATCTGAATGTGAGGCCAATGGCAGAAATAAATGAAAGGAAAGCATATAAGTCTGAAGCCGAACCAAAGAATGAACTGCAATAGATGCTGCATTGTGATGAATGAAGATCGAATGAACTGCAAGAGATGCTACACTGTGGTGAATGGAGATATTTGAAGCAATGCTATGTGGTTACTTGTGTTAAAATGTGGTGCAGGAGCTTAAGTGAATCAGCTGCTTTACTGAGTGAGTATGAAGTAGTGTGAAAGAAGGGAGAAGGGAAATGACGTGGACAAATACATAGTATGAGTATGCAACGAGTAAAAAGTAAATAAGCAATCCTATGTTGAGAGATGATGTTGTGATTACCCTAGGGTTGTTGCACGGAAATGAGAGTGGAGCACATTCGCCAATAAATATAGTTTGCTGCATGAAATCAGATAGAAGATACCGTGCAACGAAGGGAGCAAGATGTGAACTAATTTTGCTGCCATGAATATGGCTTGATAGTAATACATGACCACTACAATAGGGAGAGGCATGTGACTAGGCTAAAAAAGAAGTTTCATTGTGCAAGACTGAGATGAACGGACGTGATATAGCGTTCACAAGGACAAGGATTCATTACATGGTATTATGTCATTCGGGTATTATACATATATTCCTCTAAATCAATTTAAAGTACCACCTATGTCATGACAACATCCCTCCATGACTTGAGAGTTCAGAATTGAAAGGGGCATCAGGAGATGAAGAGACACCTGATGAAACTGAAGCAAACGTCCTTGAATTTGCAGATCTGGAAAAACGTGACTTGAGAGAATGGTGTTCAATTGAAATTTGTGCTTGTTTCCTTATTGATTGGAACATAGAAGATGAAAGAATTTGCGGCCCACTTTTTCTTCTTTGATTGTGAAATATTACAATGTATCCATCATCATCTATGCCAGGAGGTTGCCTATTGAAACCATCAGAGTCGAAAGGAGGAGTCTGTGGGTAAGGGGATGGTTAGTTTTGATGGAAGACAAAAGGTTAGAATGTGGTAAATTTCTTTCATGCTAATATCGATACTATCGATATTAGGTTTATGTTTATCATTTTTTTTCCATTGTAATTATATCCAAAATTTGGGAATATTTTAGAATTTAAGTCCTTGTTGCAATGGCCTTATTACGACTAAAACATGGAACCAAAGTAGTAAACATACATATTGAGTCATTGACTATAGCTTTATGGATTATCAAGCTATTTATTTATCAAATATCAACCTTTGACTTTAGTACAAATTTGTAGAAGAATGAGTGACAGTGAGTATGTGCCTAATACGTGAGATGTTAGCATGCATTAATATTCAGATTCCGTCTGATCGTGTGTATCTAAGAAACTGCTACCTATAGCTCTATATGTTAATCTACTGAGTGTTCACTACTATAATACTTTAAAATGGGGACGGAGCCTGAGTCGGCCGGAGTCGGCTCCGTCTTCATTATGGAGTCGGCTGGGGACGACGCAAAATTCTATTGAGTTTTGCATCGGCTGGGGACGGCTCAAGTCGGCTAGCGTCGGCTATTTAATTATTTTTCCAACCTAATTTTTATATACACCTATTTGGTTTAGAAAAAAAAACACTAGTAAAATGGTCAAAAAAATAAAATTGACATGTATAATTATTAATATTCACCCAATGATGGGTCATGATAGGTTAAATTGGTATTTTCGATGATATATGTTCGTGTAATTCGAAAAGTCATTGTTGTTGAAAATCTAACTCGCACGACCAATCGATGCAACTTTTAATCGATCCGTTATATAAATCCGTTATAGAAATTCGATATCGTTGTTGAAAACCTCATCTTCTTCTTGAATTTGGTAATTTTCTAAACCCTAATTTCGAATTAAATTGTTAATTAGGTTTAAATGTACATTATTGTGATGATAATTGGGTGTAGGTATTGCTAATTTAATGTATTAGGTTATTTTTAGTATGAAATCATTGAATTTGAAAGTGTGAATTGGGAATAATTGGGTGTAGGTATTTAGAATTTGAAAGTGTTAAAGTGTGAATTAGGAATTGGGAATTTGAAAGTGTGAATTTGAAAGTGTGAATTGGGAATAATTGGATGCATGTCGTTAATCGACTAAATATAAGAAATGTATTTAATTAGAAGTTTGGCATGCGGGTTGGGATTTTACTTACAGTACCGCGTATCGGGAGATTTATTCCCGATCGATCCCTTATATTTTATATTTGGATTGAGTGAGGACGACTTGGTCGTCGAGTGTATTATTTTAGTCTATCTCTAATTTATAAATAAACTTCTTACTTATTTTAAACTTCTTACTTAAAATAAGACAGCAATAAACATCTTAATAATATGCAATAAACATCTTAATATAAATGATTTAAAAGCAATAATTTATAAATAAACTTCTTACTTATTTTAATCTATCTCTAATTAATATAAATAATTTAAACAAAAATAAGACAGCAACAAAGCCTTTAGTCCCAGAAGGCTTTGGTAGATTAGAAAATACGATAATAATCACATAAAACTTCAGATGCAACTATATGCGTATAGGAATAGAAAAGAAATGCTGTCGAAATTTCTATAATATATATATATATATATATATATATATGTATATGTATGTATGTATGTATGTTTTTAAATTAGGGAAAATGTTCAACTATCTTCTCGACCGTACCTGGATGTATAAAAGTCGAACAGGAACGAAAGGTTCAACGAAAAAACATTTTAAGGATGGTGTACATGAATTTGTTAAATTCGCTAAAACTAATAATGAAGAAGGTGGCACACAAATTCGTTGTCCGTGTCGTAAATGTCGACATTTGCATTATCGGGAACCAGATTTAGTTATTGTACATTTGTGTAAATCCGGTTTTGTGCCAAACTATTATTTCTGGGATCATCATGGAGAAAAAATTGGTGCATCTAATTCTATAGTGCCTGAGGCTGAGGTGAATAACAATGATATTACGACGAATCCAATAGTAGATATGGTGGAAGATGCAACATGGTCAATGTTCCCTACTGTTCAAGTTAATGATGTAAATGTCGAAGAAGAACCGACCGAGGGGGTGAAAAGAATTTATGATTTACTGGATTCTGCGAAAAGACCGTTGTGGAAAGGTTGTAGTAGCGGAACGGAATTGTCAGTTACTGCCGAATACATTACTATGAAATCAAAATTCAATTTTACAGAAGATGGATTTACAGCAGTTGTACAAGTTGCAAAACGACATATGCCACCCAATAATCTGATGTGTGATAGTCATTATAAAGTGAAAAAACTAATGTCTGCTTTCGGTTTTCCCTACCAGAAGATAGATACATGTATAAAAGGTTGTATGTTGTATTGGAAAGATGACATTAATCTAAAGAAATGCAGAATATGTAATGAGGAAAGATACCAACCAAGAAAAAAAGGAAAGGAAGTTCCATACAAGAAAATGCATTATTTACCCATCACTCTCAGACTTCAAAGGTTATATGCGTCGTCTGCGACAGCATCACATATGAGATGGCACAGTGTGAAAACGCAGGAAGAGGGGACTTTGATACAACCATCAAACGGAGAAGCATGGAAATATTTCGATAAGACTTATCCTGCATTTGCCGCAGAGAGTCGTAATGTGAGACTTGGTTTATGTACAGATGTATTTTCACCATTCTCTCAATGTGGTAGTAAATATTCGTCTTGGCCTATTATCGTTACACCGTATAATTTACCACCGTGGATGTGTATGAAAACTCCATATATGTTTCTTACGATTGTTGTCCCTGGTCCTGATGATCCGACACAAGGAATCGATGTTTATCTACAGCCATTGATCGAAGAGTTGAAAACATTATGGTATGATGAAGGGGTGGATACATACGACGTGTCAAAAAAAAGAATTTTCGTATGTTTGCATCTTTGTTATGGACTATTTGTGATTTTCCGGCTTACGCAATGCTTTCAGGCTGGAGTACGGCTGGTCGTCTAGCATGTCCTTACTACATGGAAGATACACGGGCATTTTCATTACCGCATGGAAGGAAAATTTCATTGTTTGATTCTCATCGATGTTTTCTCCATGTTAATCATACTTTTAGAAGAGATAAGAAAAACTTTGTAGTAAATAGAGTAGAGAACAGACAACGACCAATGACTTTATCAGGTGAAGAATTATATGAACTAGTTAAAGAATATCCGAAGATACATGAAACTGGAGTACAGACTGATTATTAATTTGTATCATTTGTTGTATTATGTCAATTCTAAAACCTGTGTTAATGTAACGGAAATTCGTATCGTTTGTTGTATTATTCTTTTATTATTCTATTGTGAGCTATATGTATGTGATTATTAATCACACATGTTTTCTAATTATGAAATGATATATGTTTTTTTTCATTATATGAAATGATATATATATATATATATATATATGCATGTTTCTAGCAGATATTATGTCACATAGCAGGCGGTCCCAAGGTTCACGAGGCCCTGCTCTTGGCAAGGGTAGTAGTGGTACGGCCGATAATCGCCAAAGAGCATACTTAGTGCCGAAGACCGATGGAAGGTAAGTATTTAATTTACTGCAACTTCATTATATTATTTAGTGCATGCTACTAGTATATTTATGATTTATTAACTGACAATATCAAAATGTATTCAGGGGTTTCGATTTACAACCGTCCGAGCCCATTCTAGCTGTGTCTCGCAATAGCTACCGTAGTAGGATGACGGACTTGTGGGAGCACTGAGATAGGATCCCACTTTATATCAGAGATGCCATATGGGCTGACCTCCAGGTAAGTATAAAATTCTAATTAATTTGAGATTGACATATTTGATCTTTGAAAATTAATATACAATTTATATAATTCATTTAAATTTCAACGTGCAGGCGTCCTTTATTGTGGATCCCGAAGATCTCGGGATGTTCAGGACGCACTGGGAGAGGAAGATGAGAAAAAACTATAGAGGTACGCTCTCCAAGATGAAAGAGGCCGGTAAAAAGCCAAACTGGATGAGTGAAAATTTGTATGCGCGGTTTGTGCAATATTGGGAAAGCGAAGACGCGAAGGTAAATTTTCTACTTTCATATGTCTGTAATTATAATTCGTTTAAATGTTTATATAATAGTTAAATTATACATGCGGTAGCATCGAGAAACTCCGCAAACTGGCTTAGGAATCCTGCAACACACCGCGGTGGATCCAAGTGTTTTCAGCAATATAGAGAAGAAATAGTAAATATAAAAATTGTTATTTGTAATTTACTTATAACATTTTTTAGTTATATATATGTATATATGTGTATATATATACACTCTTTAATCATATCTAATTTCAGACGAGGGAGAGAGGTGGTGTTGCACCGTCTCATTTGGACGTCTTCACCCGAACACACGCCGTCGAGCATACAGATGAAGATGGCGCGGTAACATATGAATGGTCAGACGTCAAATCAACGAATATCCGGGTATAAAGACTATAAATTTTTTCTCTTATTTAACAATACATTAAATTGAATATTCATTTTCTCAAAATTATATTTCTAAACACATGAGAGATGCGATCAGGAGATTGCTCGCGTGCTTGAAGAGTCTAGCAGGGAGCAGTTGACCGTTGAGGAGACGGACAAGATATTCGCTCGTATTACCAACCTGCCGACCAGAAATAGACAGTATGGATATGACAATCAAGCGGTAATATTTATTGAATTTAATTAATTCATTAACCAGTTTATAATTTTTATTGAATATTACGTATAAACTATAACTATGAATTTATTAATATACAGGCCGCAATGCAAGCCGCTTACAATATACAACAGGCTGAAGAAACAATAGCGGCCCTACAAGCACAAGTCGCCGAGTTGAATGATTGGAGGAAGACTGGATTGAAGTAGCAACTAGACGAGGCGATTGCTGCTTATTGGCAGAGCATGGGAATATGCCGCCATCCCAGGGATCTGGCATTGATGATGATTGGCGCGAGTGGTAGTAAGTTTTTATATATGTTTTCTGATGAACTTTGAATGTCTTGTATATTTGATGAACTTTTGGTTGAATTTTGTAAATATTTTGGATATTTATGATGATGGACGTTTGGAGATGTATATTGATGTTTTGTGGTTCTTAGTTGGGCATATATGTGATGTATATTGTTGTTTGGTGAAGTATATTTGAGGAATATATATGATTGTGTGGATGGAAGGTAGAAATGGCTGCTGCAAATGCAGAAAAATGTACACAGATTAGCATCGGCTGTAGTCGGCTAGGGTCGACCTATTGGTCGTATATTATTTTTACGCGTGGATTGAGTTTAGCGTCGGCCGGAGTCGGTTAGCCGACTCGAGCCGACGCTAAACTAGGGGACGGACCCGTCCCCATTCCCGCCACCATATCACTTGGCGACGAGCTATATAGCATTGGCATATAGCGTCGGCTCGAGTCCGCCGGAGTCGGCGATATGTCGACGCTAAATAGCCTTCTCCTTGTAATGGTTCCATGATCCAGTTTCTAGATTACCCTTGAGCATCCATGCCTATTGTGAATATAAAATTAGTAAACTGAAATAATAAAAAATACCTTCTCTAACAAAATTAGGAAATATTCAAGTGTATTATTTGCTTGTTATATCGTTTTATTTTGTCTAAGCCGTCGCTTTTCATCATCTGGACTTCTACTTATTACTTATAGTAATAAGGTTTATTTCTCTATTCTATTTGAAGCATCTTTTACAAAGGTTACTAGTTGGGAAATTCCTTTATGTGCACATGCAACTGAGACTCAATGCTATGTATGTGATAATTCTTAGTTCTTACTTTTCCATTAGTGTTGGTAATTGAACCTGCATTAATCGCCCACTGTCTATATAAACTTTTTCTTTTTTAGTTGTTAATCTTCAAAGATTGATAACTGATGCATAAGGTTATCTACAACATGAACTAAAACTAATAATGAATATATTTATATGATTGAAGATTTAATGTGGATATTCTTGGGAATATGGTCTACAAGGAGAGTGGTTTCGCTATTGCAAGTATGCCTGCTTTAAGTTATATCTGATTTATTTGAGAAATAATGACTGAAGGTGACTCTTTTTTATATTCATTCTGGTTATTCTTTTCTACACTGGCTTACATTCTAGTTAAGTTAACAGTACATTCTAGTTAATATAACAATATTAAGATTCTCTGACATGGAAATAAGTTCGGGAATCATTTTTTTGAACCTTTCTATTCAAGCGATTTCATGATTATGGTAGATTGTACAATATGTTCTCTGTACCATACTTATTGGCGCTTTTGCTCACAAGCTTGGTAGAAGAAAGTCAGGCTATATAGACACGCACGCACACACGTCTGTGTTGGTCATAGTTAGTCAGCTATTTAGAATGAACATGTGCAGTTATGTAATTTGTGTTGGTTATAAGGGATGATATTGTCTCAGAAGATAGCCCAGCAGGACGGTTATGTCTTAATGTGTTATGACTTAAGATTTCTACAGTTATATCGGCAGTTGATTTCAATACCATGCTCAGGTAGTTTCCCTTGAGTTGTGACACTATAAGAAATAGAGTATTTTCCGATGGCTCTCGACCGTCGGGCGGCCGTCGGAACTGTCGGGAGCCGTCGGAAAATGCTGCCACAAATTAACTCGTCGGTGAATCAATTTTCCGAAGGCTCAAGACAACGTTTGTCGACTGTGTTTTCGACGGCAGTCCGACGGCCGTCGGAAGCCACGTGGATGGTTACGCTTTGTGGCGGAAGCCGTCGGGTGCGGTCGGAATTTCGCCGCCTGTAGCCGTCGGAAAATGTCGGTAAATTTTGACATACAGGCCGTCGGAAGCCGTCGGAAAAACTGCAATTTTTTTTTCTGCATTTCAGCTGCGATTTGACCTTCCATCCACAATTCATAAATACAATATCTTTCACCAAACTTAATATATCCAACTCAGATATTCAACATGAAATCAAACCATAGAAAGATAATCAAATATCATAAAGACATAAATCAAACCCAATTCATGTAAAATCCAACCCAATTCATGTAAAATCAAACCAAACTTCACTACCATAATTCACATACATCTAATTGTACAATATATACATCAATGCTTCACCAACTCCTCACAATCAATTCCCAAATGTCAGAATCACTACCACCAAGTATATCATTAAACAATATACACAACAGTTCAAATCCAAATCCACCAACTCAATGTATCATCCAAACTTACAAAACAATGACAAAAAAACATACCTATTACTCCGGTCAATCAGCTCCAGAACCTTCCGAACCAGAAGAAGATGGAAAGCGGCCACCATATTGCTGCATGTACTCAGCAATACGCTGATCCAGTAGTTGTGTCATCTCGATGGTTTGGCGACGGTTCTAATCTTCCAGTTGCGCCACCCTAGCTCTCAACTCTTCGATCTTTGCTAGATCGATATCAGTTCTGGTCAGTTGGCTGGCTCGCCTCTGTCTGCTAGCCTGCAACACTTATTTAATTTAGCTATAATCTTACTATCAAAGCTAAACATAATGTGTTAATTGTTATATCTATGAAATTATTGCTGAAACTAAAGCGATGTGAAGTTCTTTAGAACTAAAAGATTATTAAATTGTTATATCTTAATATATTATAATTACCACTTAATTGCCAAAGCCGTAGCGCCTGTTCCATGACAGTGGATACATGATTGACTCAAAAATAATGTCATCCTCATCCGTTGTGAGCTGCTCTCAACCGGTATCCTCCAGGAGTTTCTTGCGTTGTTCCATAAATCTTGCCTGCATGAACAAATAAAAATGCAGTTAAAATTAATATCATGATATCTTAATTTATTATAATTTAACAATTAAAACAATTACTAATATTACATAAACTAAAATATGCTTACATGGCTCTTGCTCGATTTATCGTCGTGCCGTGTATATGAAACTGTTCCGTCCGGATTTACATGCTCGATGGCATACATACGGGTAAACACATCCATATACGACACATGACCTTGCGCCTCAGCTTTCTGAAATTTATTATTATGTAATGTTATTGTATATTCAAAATTATATAGCACAATAACTATTTACAATTCGCATTTAATAAATTTACCAACTCCTAGCGATACTGCTGGAACGACTTCGACCCTCCTCGATGAGTGACGGGATTTTTGTTCCTATTTGTAGAGTTTCTTTCCGACTCTGCATGTACATTTAAATTTAATCATTATTTACTTACCAAATATTTTTTGATATTTATGTATCAATCAAATAATCAATAAAAGTTTAGTACACTTACCTTCGCCTCCTTACTATCCCAATGTTTCAACGACCTTTTCCATACACTCGTCCCTATCCAGTTTGGCTTCTGCTCTTTATGTTTCACCGTCGACATGAAATTCCTGTAGTTCTTCCTTATCTTCTACATCCAATAATGTCGTACCAGCTGTAGGTCATCTAATTGTATGTCCACGGCGGCCAGTGTTTCATGATAAACAAGAAACCAAAAATTAAACAATAAAAGGCAAACAATAAATAAGCGACAAAAACAAATTAAGAAGGGAAAACATAAGATTATACTTATAATGAAATCCTGCCAAATACAGTCGAGGATGTGGGGAGGGATGTTATCCCACATTGGCCAACAAGCCGACATCCTACTCTTGTACGCCCTCGAAACCGATAGAACTACAGTTGATGGCTGTAGCTCAAACCCTCTGTGTTAAATATGATACAGATTAGTATATCATACACAAAATATTTAAGATGCTGAAAAAAGTTTAATACTTACTGCTTGGCTCTAGGTACTAGAGTCACGACAGGTCGTTATGGCGGTTACCATCGCCTTCTGAAGAGTGGGAAGAGCTCCTCCTTCTGGATGACATGATACCTGTCACAGACACATCATTTTAAAAGAGAACAATAACATGATAATGAAATATAATTTATAGTTAAATGACATAAATGATATAAAGTACATAAAGTGCAAAGTATACCTGATTCAGATTGGGTCTCATATTCCGACGATAAGCAGAATACATTGCATTTTTTACATAAATTGCTAAATAAATGACAGAAATGGTAATGCCATAAAAGATGTAAATAACGATAAAAAGATTTAGTTTCATAAATGACATAAATTACATAACTATGAAAATAAATCTCATCAATTAATTACATCAATTTCGTAATACACCAAGAATTCAACATAGTTACATCAATTGCATAATTACATCAACTGCATAATTACATCAACTGCATAATCTCATCAATTACATCAATTGCATAATTACATAACTACCAAAATAAAGCTCATCATTACATCAATCACCATCGTTTTCTTATTCAGATTCGGTCTCATATTCTACGTTATTTTCCTCCATACTCTCGAACGCTTCTACCAAAACGTTTGATTCATCGTTTAAAGGTCCAAAATCGGTACGATCGTCTGTAATTATTATTTCGTTGCTTTGCTCAAGATCTGCCTGGTAAGCTTGTTCGTCTGAAATATTCTTCCCGTCAAATGTAAATCTGGTGTTTGTTTTAAAAACTACGCATCAATCTGCTTTATCTCTTTTTAGAGACGGATAAGGAGTGTAATAAACTTGCAATGCTTGTTTGGCGAGTACAAGAGGATCGTACTTATGATAATGTGATGTGTGATTTATTTCAATAAGATTATAATCCTTGTGCACATTAATTCCAGAACCTAGAACATTGCTAAATCAATTGCATCTAAACAGAAACACCTCCTCCGTGGGCCGTGAGAAATATGTCAGTTGCAAAATTCGTGTTAAAACACCATAAAATTCATTTATGTGATTTTCTGGATCAACACTACCTTTAACAAATACACCTATATTATTAGTTAATTTTTCTGCACCGTATTCTTTGGTGTTAAATTTATATCCATTGACGAAATATATTGGATATGTCTTGACATTTCTTTTTGGTCCCAACGCAAGATGTTTCAAACCTTCGTCAACCACATAATTTGTCGGTTCATAAACGTACTTTAAAAACCAATAAGAAAATTATTTATTGAGATCTCTGTGCGGATGTTCACTTTCATAAATACTGCATATATGAATAAAATATTGCATTAAATTCTACACACACATGCATTATGGAAATGAATAAATCATAAATTATTATTTCAGATTACCTAACAAATGGTGCAACCTCAGCACAATTTAGAAGAATATAAGTGTGTGCACATGAAGATCTCTATCGTCTAGCCATACTTCTACACATTCCGCAGAAGGTCGACCATGTTGTCTAAAAATAGATAACATTATTTGAGAGGACTCTTGTTCATCGCCTTCGTCATTACGAAAAACACTTTCAAATGATATGTTCACATGTTCACTGAAATAGTGAGAGAGAAAGAACGAAGCTTCTTCTTCAATGTAAGATTTACATATCGAACCTTCAACTCGTGCTTTTTGCCTCACTTTTTTCTTCGGTTGATTCAAGTATCTATACAAAATTAATTTACATTAACTTTAACTTTCGAATGTAATTAAATTAATAGGTAACTTATTACATACCTCTCAAATGGATACATCCATCCATATTGCACAGGACCTCGAAGTCGTGCTTCAGATGGGAGATGAACAGGTAAATGTTCCATTACATTAAAAAAACCTGGCGGAAATATTTTCTCCAATTTGCAGAGCAATATAGGAATATCTACTTCAAGTTTACGTAAACGTTGCACTTTTAAAGTAGTCGAACAAAGTTCTTTGTAAAACAGACTAAGCTCCGTTACTACCTTCCAAACTTTTAACGACAATAGTTATTTGAATAGAACGGGTAATAAATTTTCCATCATTATGTGACAGTCGTGGCTTTTCATTCCGCTCAATCTACCGTTTTTAAAGTCAACACATCTATGAAGATTTGATGAAATCCCATCGAGAAATCTTAACCCTTCCACCCATTTTAACACAACTTTAACTTGATTATTATCTAACTCGTAACATGCTTTGGGTTTTTACTATCATTTGGTTTCATATGAAGCTCAGGACGTTTGCATAATTCTTTTATATCGCATCTTGATTTCAAATCGTCCTTAGTCTTCCCCTTGACATTCAAAATTGTGTTAAAAACATTATCAAATACATTTTTCTCGGTGTGCATCATATCAATATTATGATGAAGCAGAAGATGTTTCCAATAAGGCAACTCATAAAATATACTCTGTTTGCACCAATTATGAATAGTCGATTTGCCTTCAATTTCTGTTTGCACTCCAATTTCATATATCTTTGGATAGTCCCTTACAAGTTCGTATATGCCTTCGCTTGACCATATCGTTGGTGATTGTCTGGTTTTCACTCTATTAGCTAAAAAGTTTTTCTTGTCTCATATGAAGGGATGATTGACATGGAGAAAGCATCGATGGAAGTCAAATCATGAAATTTTCTTACCATTCGGTAAAGAAAACGCCCGTGTTTCTTCCATGCAATATGGACATGCTAGATGACCAGATGTACTCCATCCTGAAAGCATCGCATAGGTAGGAAAATCACTTATAGTCCACAACAAATAAGCAAACATACGAATTTTTTTTTCTCTTTGAAACGTCGTATGTTTCTACTGCTTCATTCCATAGTGTTTTAAACTCCTCAATCAACGGTTGTTGTGACGACCCGTAATTTTTGGATATTTGAAATTGGAATATTTAATTGATTTTAAATATTCAAAAGTGAATTTTTAGCTTGAATTTTAAATATCACTATTTATTGGATAATTAATTTTTGAATTAAACAATTAAAAATTAGGTAAAATGTTGAATCTGGAGTTTTAGGCCTGTTAAAAATAATTTGAAGGCTTGTAAAATTTATATTAATAGTGCTGAAGATAGTAAAAGTGTTAAACTTGAATTTGAAAGTGTTTTGTTAAGTTTTGAAATTTTATCGTTTAAATTGACATTTAAAAATAGCCTTCCGAGGCATAGTCTCGGAATTCGACAAAACCAGTACCATTGGATCCATAATAGTGTATTATTATCGGATTTCAATTTTCATAGTGATTGGAATTGTTGTGTGAGCGTACGATATATAAACGCGCTGAAATCTATATCGAAAAATTCAATAGAATAACTGGGTCCAAAAAGCTATCTTCTCCATACGATCGAATTAGGACTCGAAACTTTTTCCATTGCGTTCGGAATAGTGGTATAACATTATAAACGCCTAGTGGCACGCCTCGACAAGAGGTCAAGTTTTTAAGTTGCATTTATCGGAACGATTTGAATTTGAATTTAAATTGAATATTTATACTAGTCAACTGCAGTTGAAATTATCTCACATCAACTCTTTTTCAGTCCTTTCCAAAGCACTGTAGCCTTTTTTCTCCCATATGCTACCCATTATCCTTAAATCATGCTGTTTCCTTTCAAAATCAGATAGAAGAAATTAACTTCAACACAAGGTAATAAATGCCGAGTATTTTCTCTTCTTTCTTCGTTCGAAATCAAATCTCGTCCTCTTCAATCCAAAATCGAATTGCCTTCTCTCTAAAGTGGCAGCGTGGAATCCAAATCGATGGCGTCTCGAGCTCGCATGCGCTTGGCGGCGACTGAATGAGTTTTGTGAATCGTAGTAGGAAGTTGATGATCCGCGAAGCTCGATGGGGGAAATGTGAGGCGATGAGGGAAGGAGGATGTGACATTGGACGCGAGCGCGTTGTCAAGGGTTCGCGGGGCTGCTCTGTTGGTCATAGTTCGTCCATGGAGGTGATCGATGACAGTCACGTGAGGCATGCAAGGCTGTAGTGCGAAGCTGTAGTCGAATTCGTTGTAGCAGTGAGGTATTTGGCTTTTGTTTTAATCTTTTTCTAAATTAAATTAAAATTAAATGTACATATGTATATGCAAGGTGGATAAACAGAAATTACCAATACAGTATGCATATAAAAACATGATATGTATATATATATATATATAGGTAAATTAGTAAGTATGTAAAGTTTCAGAAGGAAAATAAATGTACAAATGCACCTATTTTATTTACTAGTTCAATTTTAGAATAATGAAGATGTATTTGTTAATTCGATCTAAATTATTTAGTACTAAGAAATTTCTTTTAAAAGGAAAATTAGTTTAAAATTTTAATTATTAGTTAAAAATTTAAATATTAGTTTAAATTAGATAAATAAGTAGTAATTAATTGTTCGATTAATTCAAATATTAATAAAAATCATCTAATGTTATACAATCTGAAATCGTAAGGAAAACAAGTCAAGATGGAATGGATTGCAAATCAAAAAAATCAAAGGTGAGTTAATCTCACTCATCTGGATTAGTATTTAAATTTAAGTGGTTAAATTTAAATATTTGGTTGAATGATTGAATTGATTGGATGTGATATATATTATATAGTAGTATATATATATTGGAGTGATTGATTTCCCGCATTATATAGCGGATGAGACCCTATGCGCCGTAAAATAGCGGATGATATTTTATATAAACCCATATACCGCGATATTCCACCTCGAAGTGGAATTGGTATTGTGCTAACTTCTGTGGTTGCAGGGAAACAGGTTGGAGGGATCCAACTAGATTCCTCAAAATTATTTAGATTTGTTCTAATAATTCTGTGATATGATTATTTGATATTCTTTGATGAATTATATTGATAATTGGAGATGATGGATGCTATGATTTGATTGAATATATTTGGGTATACTGTGTTACCAAAATATATAGATTGGATTTTTGGAAAGAAATAAAAGAGTAAATTTTTAAGTAAATAATTATAGAGAATTCAAATAAATTAAAGAATGAATTGGGAAAGGATAAAAGTGATTTTTAAATTCTGTTAAATAAATTCCGAGTATGGGAAAGGAGATTTTGAATAAAAGGGGGAAATATTAAATTTTTAAACCTAAGTGATATTATTTAAGGGAATAAAAGAATTTATTTTAAAAATTCAAGGTTTGAATTTATTTAAAGGGATAAAGAAGGATTTTGGAAACCCTGAAATTGATATTATCAGTTTAAAAGATTTTAAATCATAATAAAGAAAGAAAAGCTGAAGTTAATGGATTTTGAGATAAATTGAGTAAGTAAAGGAATCTATTTCAAAGTGAAGTAAATTGGAAATCAATTTGAAAATTGATTTAAGCGTTTGGAAATTGGAATTTTGAAGGAAGATGGGGCTTAGAAATTTATAAATTGGGTTTTTAAAGGTGAAGTAATATATCAGTGGATATTTGGAAGAATAAATTCACTGTGGGAATTTATTAAAGGAATGGGTAAATTAGTTTTAAAAATAAATAGTGATTTTTTTTAAAGATGTGAGAGAAAAGTGGTTTTTGAAACCGTTTTCAAAGGGGTTGAAAATGGAAATATATCTTGCGAAGATATTAGTTAGGTAAATAAATAATTTGGAAAAATTATTTATTGTTTGATGGATGTTTGTGAATGTTAATTGATAGCTAAATCACTGACTATCAATATTGGACAATGCGCTGATCGTTTCGAAGAGACCGGGATCAGGATTTATTTCCCGAAAACCACTTCGATCCGGTTTGTACGTTTCCGTAGGGAAGACGAGTTTGGATTCGAAGATGGAGAGGTGAAGTGCAAGGGCTAATCGCTACTAATCCGGAGGGTGATTCCAAAATGGATGTTGTAGGAGTAGTGCCTTTGGTTCCGTTCGAACCCGGAATGGACTTGTATGGATGAATGCTTTCAGAACATCGTCAGGTGGACGGTGAGCATTCTAAGTGAAATGTTCTAAAAAGGTAACGCTTAGCCTAGAGCCTCATCAACTAGGAATGACTGAAAATCAGGGGTTATGCAACAAGGCTAAGTGGGTCGCGCCCATTAGGGTGAGGTCATCCCTGTCTAGATGTTCCTTTTTATTTCGGCTGTGTGGGCGGTTGCTGATCCCAACCGCGGGGTGATCTTACTCGGACTATCCAGTAAGGGGTAGTCCGGTCTTGTGTTGCAGGGGATTTAGGGTGGATCCTCGGTACGCTGATCTAGACCAGGTACTGTGACAGGTGGTACCCCAGTGCCTAGTCATTAGTTGGAATTTCATTCTCCCTATGCGCCTTTTACGGTTTTTGTTTGTAGAACCCACTTTGTGGCTAGTATGCTGGAATTTAATCATGTAACAATTTTAGCTATTTGAATAAGTATTTGTATATAGACACTATTCTAATATCAGACGGATTTGATAAAAAGTGTTTTGGCTATCGTAAGGTAAAAACCCGACATGTTTATTTATGGCGCGGTCTTGCGAGATGCTTTTGATTTCAAAGGGTTTTGAAACTTTAATAATCCAATTGAGTGTGTTTTCTCACGCTGGTTTTCCAGACTGACTCGGGTGTTATTTTATTATAATGCTCGGGTCAGACCGAGTATTACAGATACAGGATAGGATGCTGTGGAGCTCAGGAGACGAGCTGGATGGCGAGACGTATCACCCGTATTTGTTGTATTCCGATGTGTATCATAAGTGGTATAGTCATCTTGTGAGGACAAGTTATTATAACTGACCTGAATTGTGATGTTGATTGTATTATACTCTGATGTTGTATTCTGATGATGTATGTATAAACAGATATAGTTTCTTTCTGTAAAGATCAGTTATTATCTATTACATTTTATTCCGCTGCGATGTGAGATTCTGTTGTGTTGTTTTCTTTTCTTCTACCTCCTTCTTCTTCTAATCCTAATGGTTTGATTTTTCGGGTATGAAAAATCGGGTCATCACAGTTGGTATCGGAGCTTAGGCTAGTGATAACCTTGGCTCTGGTGGGAATTACTCATTAGAAATAAAGTCAGTAGTACTCTAGAATGAGTTTGAGTGTAATAATAGATATGAGCGCGTATTTGTTAGTGAATATAAAAGTTGATTTTATATTGTGTTGACTTATCGGTTGGGTGTTTATGAATTCTGGTCGATGTGTGGGACGCCATGTCATCGATAAGGGTTTCTAAACTCTTAAACCAGATAAACCGACACAGTATTGTTTTAAAATAGGGTAAATGAAATAATTTTATCCAAATTATTTTTGTATATAGGGAAATAATTTTTGTAAATTATTATAGCATTTGGTTGCTTGGTTGTTAGAAAGTGATAATATTAAATTATTATCATGTAAGTATAAAATTGAATAAGAAATCGAATTATAACCAAAGTTAAGGGAATAAATT
This sequence comes from Allium fistulosum, assembly GCA_030737815.1. Taxonomy (NCBI): domain Eukaryota; kingdom Viridiplantae; phylum Streptophyta; class Magnoliopsida; order Asparagales; family Amaryllidaceae; genus Allium; species Allium fistulosum. Next base: position 1,085,737,254 of record CM060904.1, read on the forward strand.
CAGATAATAAAATGGAATTTGTACATGTGAATTTTAATTGAAATTGAAAATAAAAATTCCAGAGTAATGTTTGAATATAAATTAGATGGATTTGGAATTTGGAAAATTTGGAATTTTTTTTTAAATTCCTTTGAGTTTGAAAATAGTTTTCAAAGGTTTTGGAGACAGAATGGTGATATTATTTCGGAAATATTTTTTTTTGAATTGGATTTGAAATCTGGAGAGATTTGGAATTTAAAAATATTTGGAGGGGTTTTAAAGAGATAAAAGCATTTAACTCTCTTTCGGTCGCTGGAAAATAACTTCGGTGATGACTGTAGCATCATCGATGTTCATTTTCGAGTTTCCAGAAGAGAAATTGCTGCCAAATTGTTTTAAATTGGAATTGTTTGCAAAAGTTGGGTTTGATTTTAGGAATCAAAAGGATTTTGGATAATTGATTTCAAAGGTGATTTTGAGTGTTGAGAAATTGCTTAAAACTCTGGAAGTTAAATAAAAAAGTTTATGGAAAAATAAATTGGTTTGAAAAAAAAACTTATAAAAACTTGAAATTTGTTTAGAATAAAATTTAACTGGGAGAATAGTTAAGTTAAAGTAAACGTGACAATAAAGAAATGAATTGAATGTAAGCAATTAAGTTGTAAACTATTTAAATTAATTGAAAATAGTATATGGGTTGATTGAAATAATTGAAATAGTATATGAATTGGTTGTCTACAATTAAAATTAATGTTGGAACATTGGCAATTGCTTCTGAAGGACTGTTTAGTATGCATTGTTTATCAAATGCATGCTTAAGCTATTTTAAATAAGTGAAATACTAGTGAATTGTATGTATTTAACACTTACATGTTTTAATTGAGTAAGTACAGGTTTTTGGAAGCCGTTTGGCCGGTTTTGATCGCGCAAAATGCTAAATAAATAAGCCGCTTGCTTAAAAATGCTAAATAAAGGTACGCCTACGCAATAAAAAGTTAGGAAATATGAACTGTTGTTTGTTTTTTTTTCCGACTGTGTGGGTCGATGTATATATATTTATATCTCTTGTCAAATTGCAAAAGCTCCTCCGTACAAAGGAGACTCTGCTAAAATTTTCCGAAATTTTGGGAGTTAGAAATTTTTTAAAATTTTCACTAACGACAAATGATTTAAAATTGGTAAGCAAAGAGAATTGAAACTGAATATTGGAATCTAATTTAAAATTGTGTATGTAAAGTAAGGTGAAATCGAAGAAATTGTTCGAAGAAACTAAAGGAAGATTTTTTTTGCAAATAAACTTTTATTTGAGATTTTAAATAAATTAGTAAGTGAAACAAATAAAAGGAAATGATTAATTAAATATGGGTTGAGATAAGGTGAATAAAAATTCAATATTCAAAGTTTGAAGACAAATTGAATTCAAGTAGAATTGAAGATGGAAATCTGAATGGAAATTGGGAAAAAGTATTGAGATTTGAAAAAGATTAATGAATTGAGGCAAATTGAAATTTATAGGGAATTGGAATTCAATTTGAATATAAACTTCGGTAGTGAAGAAGTAAAATAAATATAAGAAAAATTTATATTGGACTTAAGAAATGAAGGATGAAATTCTTAAGTAAATTGGTATTGGGAATATACTAAGTAATTTTGGGATAAAAAATATACTAAGTGAATAATTGAATGAAGATTTAAAACTGGAAATCGGGAAATGGGAAGGGTGTAAATAAGTGAATGGAAATCAAAATAAATGTGAATAAAAGAGAAAATTGATATAGTTGATAATCAATTGGAATTAATACGTAGGATGTACGTATATTATTTTATTCGCATAATGGTTTGATCCAAATTCGAGCATAGAATTTCGAGATAGTTATATCGGTCCGAGTTGAGATTTTTCACTCGATTTTCGACGGCGAACCCTGGATATGGATTTTGATTGATTCTGGATATTCTCTATCATAGTTTGTGGCTATGCAAGGAGAATGACGGTTTCTGATCAAGAAACCAGATCTGAGTCCGCATTAGGAAGTCGGGTGGACGATACTAGTTCAAAAATGAAATTGTGTGATCGAGAGAGCGATCAGATTTGGTATTGCATACGGGTGATATATATATGCATCGTACGGGCTTAAGTAAAGTAGATATTGAAAATTTTGAAAGGAAGTGAATAAAATGATTTTGGATTCTGTGATTGGACATTATTGCTTAGTAGGATACAGGTAATTAAAGGCAAAAGGAAAATTGATTTTTGATTTCAGAAGATAAATTGAAATTTGCTCGGAAAAGGCATGTGTTTAAATTTCTGTATGAAAATTGATGACTTCCTTGTCTAGCCACTTGGCCTTTTGTTTTCTTTTGAAATTTGGGGGCTCGTAGAGGCATTTTGTAGTTGTTCCGAGCTAGCTGCGAAAAGGAGATGCTCGCGAAATTTTTCGAAAATTTAGGGAGTTAGAAAAATTTTGAGAAAATTTTGATAATTCAAAATTTGATTTTAAATTTAAATTTGAATTGTTAAGTAAGTAATCTTGTTTGGGACTTACGGATAAGTATGGAAAGTTAGAAAGAGGGTTAGTGTGTCTTTAATAAAAAGATGGTTTTGAGAATTGTTTGAATTTGTTTGGTTTTGGGAAAAATTGATGAACGGGTTATGGACCATTCTTCCTAACTAGTAATTTCGGGGACGAAATTCTTTTAAGGGGGAAGGAATGTGACGACCCATAATTTTTGGATATTTGAAATTGGAATATTTAATAAATATTCAAAAGTGATTTTTTAGCTTGAATTTAAAATATCACAATTTATTGGATAATTAATTTTTGAATTAAACAATTAAAAATTGGGTAAAATGTTGAATCTGGAGTTTTAGGCCTGTTAAAAAAAGTTTGAAGGCTTGTAAAATTTATATTGATAGTACTGAAGATAGTAAAAGTGTTAAACTTGAATTTGGAAGTGTTTTGTTAAGTTTTGAAATTTTATCGTTTAAATTGATATTTAAAAATAGTCTTCCGAGGCACAGTCTCAGAATTCGACAAAACCAATTCCATTGGATCCGTAATAGTGTATTATTATCGGATTTCAATTTCCGTAGTGATTGGAATTGTTGTGTGAGCGTACGATATATAAACGCGCTGAAATCTATATTGAAAAATTCAATAGAATAACTAGGTCCAAAAAGTTATCTTCTCCATACGATCGAATTAGGACTCGAAACCTTTTCCATTGTGTTCGGAATAGGGGTATAACATTATAAACGCCTAGCGGCATGCCTCGACAGGAGGTCAAGTTTTTATGTTGCATTTATCGGAACGATTTGAATTTGAATTTAAATTGAATATTTATACTAGTCAACTGTAGTTGAAATTATCTCACATCAACTCTTTTCCAGTCCTTTCCAAAGCACTGTAGCCTTTTTTCTCCCATACGCTACCCATTATCCTTAAATCATGCTGTTTCCTTTCAAAATCAGACAGAACGAATTAATTTCAACACAAGGTAATAAATGCCGAGTATTTTCTCTTCTTTCTTCGTTCGAAATCAAATCTCGTCCTCCTCAATCCAAAATCGAATTGTCTTCTCTCCAAAGTGGCAGCATGGAATCCAAATCGATGGCGTATCGAGCTCGCATGCGCTTGGCGGCGACTGAATGAGTTTCGTGAATCGCAGTGGGAAGTTGATGATCCGCGAAGCTCGATGGGGGAAACGTGAGGCGATGAGGGAAGGAGGACGCGACATTGGATGCGAGCGCGTTGTCAGGTGTTCGCGGGGCTGCTCTGTTGGTCATAGTTTGTCCGTGGAGGTGATCGATGACAGTCGCGTGAGGCATGCAAGGCTGTAGTGCGGAGCTGCAGTCGAATTCGTTGTAGCAGCGAGGTATTTGGATTTTGTTTTAATATTTTTCTCAATTAAATTAAAATTAAATGTACAAATGTATATGCAGAGTGGATAAACAGAAATTACAAATACAGTATGTATATAAAAATAGAATTTGTATATATATAGGTAAATTAGTAAGTATGTAAAGTTTCAAAAGGAAAATAAATGTACATATGCACCTATTTTATTTACTAGTTTAATTTTAGAATAATGAAGATGTATTTGTTTAATTTGATCTAAATTATTTAGTTACTAAGAAATTTCTTTTTAAAGGAAAATTAGTTTAAAATTTTAACTATTAGTTAAAAATTAAAATATTAGTTTAAATTAGATAAATAAGTAGTAATTAATTGTTCGATTAATTCAAATATTAATAAAAATCATCTAATGTTATACAGACTGAAATCGTAAGGAAAACAAGTCGATATGGAATGGATTGCAAATCAAAAAAATCAAAGGTGAGTTAATCTCACTCATCTGGATTAGTATTTAAATTTAAGTGGTTAAATTTAAATATTTGGTTGAACGATTGAATTGATTGGATGTGATATATATTATATAGTAGTATATATATATTGGAGTGATTGATTTCCCGCATTATATAGCGGATGAGACCCTATGCGCCGCATAATAGAAGATGATATTTTATATAAACCCATATACCGCGATATTCCACCTCGAAGTAGAATTGGTATTGTGCTAACTTCTGTGGTTGCAGGGAAACAGGTTGGAGGGATCCAACTGGATTCCTCAAAATTATTTAGATTTGTTCTAATAATTCTGTGATATTATTATTTGATATTCTGTGATGAATTATATTGATAATTGGAGATGATGGATGCTATGGTTTGATTGAATATATTTGGGTATACTGTGTTACCAAAATATATAGATTGGATTTTTGGAAAGAAATAAAAGAGTAAATTTTTAAGTAAATAATTATAGAGAATTTAAATAAATTAAAGAATGAATTGGGAACGGATAAAAGTGATTTTTAAATTCTGTTAAATAAATTCCGAGTATGGGAAAGGAGATTTTGAATAAAAGGGGGAAATATTAAATTTTTAAACCAAAGTGATATTATTTAAGGGAATAAAAGAATTTATTTTAAAAATTCAAGGTTTGAATTTATTTAAAGGGATAAAGAAGGATTTTGGAAAACCTGAAATTGATATTTTCAGTTTAAAAGATTTTAAATCATAATAAAGAAAGAAAAGCTGAAGTTAATGGATTTTGAGATAAATGGAGTAAGTAAAGGAATTTATGTCAAAGTTAAGTAAATTGGAAATCAATTTGAAAATTGATTTAAGCGTTTGGAAATTGGAATTTTAAAGGAAGATAGGGCTTAGAAATTTATAAACTGGGTTTATAAAGGTGAAGTAATATATCAGTGGATATTTGGAAGAATAAATTCACGGTGGGAATTTATTAAAGGAATGGGTAAATTGGTTTTAAAAATAAACAGTGAATTATTTTTAAAGATGTGAGAGAAAAGTGGTTTTTGAAACCGTTTTCAAAGGGGTTGAAAATGGAAATATATCTTGCGAATATATTTGTGAGGTAAATAAATAATTTGGAAAAATTATTTATTGTTTGATGGATGCTTGTGAATGTTAATTGATAGCTAAATCACCGACTATCAATATTGGACAATGCGCTGATCGTTTCGAAGATACCGGGATCGGGATTTATTTCCCGAAAACCACTTCGATCCGGTTTGTATGTTTCCGTAGGGAAGACGAGTTTGGATTCGAAGATGGAATAGTGAAGTGCAAGGGCTAATCGCTACTAATCCTGAGGGTGATTCCAAAATGGATGTTGTAGGAGTAGTTCCTTCGGTTCCGTTCGAACCCGAAACGGACTTATATGGATGAATGCCTTCGGAACATCGTCAGGTGGACGGTGAGCATTCTAAGTGAAATGTTTTAAAAAGGTAACGCTTAGCCTCGAGCCTCATCAACCAGGAATGACTGAAAATCAGGGGTTATGCAGCAAGGCTAAGTGGGTCGTGCCCATTAGAGTGAGGTCATCCCTGTCTAGATGTTCCTTTTTATTTCGGCTGTTTGGGCGGTTGCTGATCCCAACCGCGGGGTGATCTTACTCGGACTATCCAGTAAGGGGTGGTCCGGTCTTGTGTTGTAGGGGATTTAGGGTGGATCCTCGGTACCCTGATATAGACCAGGTACTGTGACAGGTGGTACCCCAATGCCTAGTCATTAGTTGGAATTCCATTCTCCCTACGCGCCTTTTATGGTTTTTGTTTGTAGAACCCACTTTGTGGCTAGTATGCTGGAATTTAATCATGTAACAATTTCAGCTATTTGAATAAGTATTTGTATATAGACACTATTCTAATATCAGATGGATTTGATAAAAAGTGTTTTGGCTATCGTAAGGTAAAAACCCGACATGTTTATTTGTGGCGCGGTCTTGCGAAATGCTTTTGATTTCAAAGGGTTTTGAAACTTTAATAATCCAATTGAGTGTGTTTTCTCACGCTGGTTTTCTAGATTGACTCGGGTGTTATTTTATTATAATGCTCGGGTCAGACCGAGTATTACAAATACATGATAGGATGCTATGGAGCTCAGGAGACGAGCTGGATGGCGAGACGTATCACCCGTATTTGTTGTATTCCGCGGTGTATCATAAGTGGTATAGTCATCTTGTGAGGAAAAGTTATTATAACTGACCTGAATTGTGATGTTGATTGTATTGTACTCTGATGTTTTATTCTGATGATGTATGTATAAACAGATATAGTTTCTTTCTGTAAAGATCAATTATTATCTATCATATTTTATTCCGTTACGATGTGAGATTCTGTTGTGTTGTTTTCTTTTCCTCTACCTCCTTCTTCTTCCAATCCTGATGGTTCGATTTTTCGGGTATGAAAAATCGGGTCATCACAGTTGGTATTGGAGCTTAGGCAAGCGATAACCTTGGCTCTGGTGGGAATTACTCATTAGAAATAAAGTCCGTAGTACTCTAGAATGAGTTTGAGTGTAATAATAGATATGAGTGCGTATTTGTTAGTGAATATAAAAGTTGATTTTATATTGTGTTGACTTATCGGTTGAGTGTTTATGAATTCTGGACGATGTGTGGGACGCCATGTCATCGATAAGGGTTTCTAAACTCTTAAACCAGATAAACCGACACAGTATTGTTTTAAAATAGGGTAAATGAAATAATTTTACCTAAATTATTTTTGTATATAAGGAAATAATTTTTGTAAATTATTATAGTATTTGATCGCTTGGTTGTTAGGAAGTGATAATATTAAATTATTATCATTTAGGTATAAAATTGAATAAGAAATCGAATTATAACCAAAGTTAAGGGAATAAATTCAGATAATAAAATGGAATTTGTACATGTGAATTTTAATTGAAATTGAAAATTAAAATTCCAGAGTAATGTTTGAATATAAATTGGATGGATTTGGAATTTGGAAATTTTGGAATTTTTTTTTAAATTCCTTTGAGTTTGAAAATAGTTTTCAAAGGTTTTGGAGACATAATGGTGATATTATTTCGGAAATATTTTTTTTTGAATTGGATTTGAAATCTGGAGAGATTTGGAATTTAAAAATATTTGGAGGGGTTTTAAAGAGATAAAAGCATTTAACTCTCTTTCGGTCGCTGGAAAATAACTTCGGTGATGACTGTAGCATCATCGATGTTCATTTTCGAGTTTCCATAAGAGAAATTGCTGCCAAATTGTTTTAAATTGGAATTGTTTGCAAAAGTTGGGTTTGATTTTAGGAATGAAAAGGATTTTGGATAATTGATTTCAAAGGTGATTTTGAGTGTTGAGAAATTGCTTAAAACTCTGGAAGTTAAATAAAAAAGTTTATGGAAAAATAAATTGGTTTGAAAAAAAAACTTATAAAAACTTGAAATTTGTTTAGAATAAAATTTAAATGGGAGAATAGTTAAGTTAAAGTAAACGTGACAATAAAGAAATGAATTGAATGTAAGCAATTAAGTTGTAAACTATTTAAATTAATTGAAAATAGTATATGGGTTGATTGAAATAATTGAAATAGTATATGAATTGGTTGTCTACAATTAAAATTAATGTTGGAACATTGGCAATTGCTTCTGAAGGACTGTTTAGTATGCATTGTTTATCAAATGCATGCTTAAGCTATTTTAAATAAGTGAAATACTAGTGAATTGTATGTATTTAACACTTACATGTTTTAATTAAGTAAGTACAGGTTTTTGGAAGCCGTTTGGCCGGTTTTGATCGCGCAAAATGCTAAATAAATAAGCCGCTTGCTTAAAAATGCTAAATAAAGGTACGCCTACGCAATAAAAAGTTAGGAAATATGAACTGTTGTTTGTTTTTTTTTTCCGACCGTGTGGGTCGATGTATATATATTTATATCTCTAGTCAAATTGCAAAAGCTCCTCCGTACAAAGGAGACTCTGCTAAAATTTTCCGAAATTTTGGGAGTTAGAAATTTTTTAAAATTTTCACTAACGATAAATGATTTAAAATTGGTAAGCAAAGAGAATTGAAACTGAATATTGGAATCTAATTTAAAATTGTGTATGTAAAGTAAGGTGAAATCGAAGAAATTGTTCGAAGAAACTAAAGGAAGAATTTTTTTGCAAATAAACTTTTATTTGAGATTTTAAATAAATTAGTAAGTGAAACAAATAAAAGGAAATGATTAATTAAATATGGGTTGAGATAAGGTGAATAAAAATTCAATATTCAAAGTTTGAAGACAAATTGAATTCAAGTAGAATTGAAGATGGAAATCTGAATGGAAATTGGGAAAAAGTATTGAGATTTGAAAAAGATTAATGAATTGAGGCAAATTGAAATTTATAGGGAATTGGAATTCAATTTGAATATAAACTTCGGCAGTGAAGAAGTAAAATAAATATAAGAAAAATTTATATTGGACTTAAGAAATGAAGGATGAAATTCTTAAGTAAATTGGTATTGGGAATATACTAAGTAATTTTGGGATAAAAAATATACTAAGTGAATAATTGAATGAAGATTTAAAACTGGAAATCGGGAAATGGGATGGGTGTAAATAAGTGAATGGAAATCAAAATAAATGTGAATAAAAGAGAAAATTGATATAGTTGATAATCAATTGGAATTAATACGTAGGATGTACTTATATTATTTTATTCGCATAATGGTTTGATCTAGATTCGAGCACAGAATTTCGAGATAGTTATATCGGTCCGAGTTGGGATTTTTCACTCGATTTTCGACGGCGAACCCTGGATATGGATTTTGATTGATTCTGGATATTCTCTATCATAGTTTGTGGCTATGCAAGGAGAATGACGGTTTCTGATCAAGAAACCAGATCTGAGTCCGCATTAGGAAGTCGGGTGGACGATACTAGTTCAAAAATGAAATTGTGTGATCGAGAGAGCGATCAGATTTGGTATTGCGTACGGGTGATATATATGTGCATCGTACGGGCTTAAGTAAAGTAGATATTGAAAATTTTGAAAGGAAGTGAATAAAATGATTTTGGATTCTGTGATTGGACATTATTGCTTAGTAGGATACAGGTAATTAAAGGCAAAAGGAAAACTGATTTTTGATTTCAGAAGATAAATTGAAATTTGCTTGGAAAAGGCATGTGTTTAAATTTCTGTATGAAAATTGATGACTTCCTTGTCTAGCCACTTGGCCTTTTGTTTTCTTTTGAAATTTGGGGGCTCGTAGAGGCATTTTATAGTTGTTCCGAGCTAGCTGTGACAAGGAGATGCTGGCGAAATTTTTCGAAAATTTAGGGAGTTAGAAAAATTTTGAGAAAATTTTGATAATTCAAAATTTGATTTTAAATTTAAATTTGAATTGTTAAGTAAGTAATATTGTTTGGGACTTACGGATAAGTATGGAAAGTTAGAAAGATGGTTAGTGTGTCTTTAATAAAAAGATGGTTTTGAGAATTGTTTGAATTTGTTTGGTTTTGGGAAAAATTGATGAACGGGTTATGGACCATTCTTCCTAACTAGTAATTTTGGGGACAAAATTCTTTTAAGGGGGAAGGAATGTGACGACCCGTAATTTTTGGATATTTGAAATTGGAATATTTAATAAATATTCAAAAGTGATTTTTTAGCTTGAATTTCAAATATCATTATTTATTGGATAATTAATTTTTGAATTAAACAATTAAAAATTGGGTAAAATGTTGAATCTGGAGTTTTAGGCCTGTTAAAAATAGTTTGAAGGCTTGTAAAATTTATATTGATAGTACTGAAGATAGTAAAAGTGTTAAACTTGAATTTGGAAGTGTTTTGTTAAGTTTTGAAATTTTATCGTTTAAATTGATATTTAAAAATAGCCTTCAAAGGCACAGTCTCGGAATTTGACAAAACCAGTTCCATTGGATCCGTAATAGTGTATTATTATCGGATTTCAATTTTCGTAGTGATTGGAATTGTTGTGTGAGCGTACGATATATAAACACGCTGAAATCTATATCCAAAAATTCAATAGAATAACTGGGTCCAAAAAGCTATCTTCTCCATACGATCGAATTAGGACTCGAAACCTTTTCCATTGCATTCGGAATAGGGGTATAACATTATAAACGCATAGCGGCATGCCTCGACAGGAGGTCAAGTTTTTATGTTGCATTTATCGGAACGATTTGAATTTGAATTTAAATTGAATATTTATACTAGTCAACTACAGTTGAAATTATCTCACATCAACTCTTTTCTAGTCCTTTCCAAAGCACTGTAGCCTCTTTTCTCCCATACGCTACCCATTATCCTTAAATCATGCTGTTTCCTTTCAAAATCAGACAGAACGAATTAACTTCAACACAAGGTAATAAATGCCGAGTATTTTCTCTTCTTTCTTCGTTCGAAATCAAATCTCGTCCTCCTCAATCCAAAATCGAATTGCCTTCTCTCAAAAGTGGCAGCATGGAATCCAAATCGATGGCGTATCGAGCTCGCATGCGCTTGGCGGCGACTGAATGAGTTTCGTGAATCGCAGTGGGAAGTTGATGATCCGCGAAGCTCGATGGGGGAAACGTGAGGCGATGAGGGAAGGAGGACGCGACATTGGATGCGAGCGCGTTGTCAGGGGTTCGCGAGGCTGCTCTGTTGGTCATAGTTTGTCCGTGGAGGTGATCGATGACAGTCGCGTGGGGCATGCAAGGCTGTAGTGCGGAGCTGCAGTCGAATTCGTTGTAGCAGCGAGGTATTTGGCTTTTGTTTTAATATTTTTCTAAATTAAATTAAAATTAAATGTACATATGTATATGCAGAGTGGATAAACAGAAATTACAAATACAGTATGTATATAAAAATAGAATATGTATATATATAGGTAAATTAGTAAGTATGTAAAGTTTCAGAAGGAAAATAAATGTACAGATGCACCTATTTTATTTACTAGTTTAATTTTAGAATAATGAAGATGTATTTGTTTAATTCGATCTAAATTATTTAGTTACTAAGAAATTTCTTTTAAAAGGAAAATTAGTTTAAAATTTTAATTATTAGTTAAAAATTAAAATATTAGTTTAAATTAGATAAATAATTAGTAATTAATTGTTCGATTAATTCAAATATTAATAAAAATCATCTAATGTTATACAGTCTGAAATCGTAAGGAAAACAAGTCGAGATGGAATGGATTGCAAATCAAAAAAATCAAAGGTGAGTTAATCTCACTCATCTGGATTAGTATTTAAATTTAAGTGGTTAAATTTAAATATTTGGTTGAACGATTGAATTGATTGGATGTGATATATATTATATAGTAGTATATATATATTGGAGTTATTGATTTCCCGCATTATATAGAGGATGAGACCCTATGCGCCGCATAATAGAAGATGATATTTTATATAAACCCATATACCGCGATATTCCACCTCGAAGTAGAATTGGTATTGTGCTAACTTCTGTGGTTGCAGGGAAACAGGTTGGAGGGATCCAACTGGATTCCTCAAAATTATTTAGATTTGTTCTAATAATTCTGTGATATTATTATTTGATATTCTGTGATGAATTATATTGATAATTGGAGATGATGGATGCTATGGTTTGATTGAATATATTTGGGTATACTGTGTTACCAAAATATATAGATTGGATTTTTGGAAAGAAATAAAAGAGTAAATTTTTAAGTAAATAATTATAGAGAATTTAAATAAATTAAAGAATGAATTGGGAACGGATAAAAGTGATTTTTAAATTCTGTTAAATAAATTCCGAGTATGGGAAAGGAGATTTTGAATAAAAGGGGGAAATATTAAATTTTTAAACCAAAGTGATATTATTTAAGGGAATAAAAGAATTTATTTTAAAAATTCAAGGTTTGAATTTATTTAAAGGGATAAAGAAGGATTTTGGAAAACCTGAAATTGATATTTTCAGTTTAAAAGATTTTAAATCATAATAAAGAAAGAAAAGCTGAAGTTAATGGATTTTGAGATAAATGGAGTAAGTAAAGGAATTTATGTCAAAGTGAAGTAAATTGGAAATCAATTTGAAAATTGATTTAAGCGTTTGGAAATTGGAATTTTAAAGGAAGATGGGGCTTAGAAATTTATAAACTAGGTTTATAAAGGTGAAGTAATATATCAGTGGATATTTGGAAGAATAAATTCACGGTGGGAATTTATTAAAGGAATGGGTAAATTAGTTTTAAAAATAAATAGTGATTTATTTTTAAAGATGTGAGAGAAAAGTGGTTTTTGAAACCGTTTTCAAAGGGGTTGAAAATGGAAATATATCTTGCGAAGATATTTGTTAGGTAAATAAATAATTTGGAAAAATTATTTATTGTTTGATGGATGTTTGTGAATGTTAATTGATAGCTAAATCACCGACTATCAATATTGGACAATGCGCTGATCGTTTCGAAGAGACCGAGATCGGGATTTATTTCCCGAAAACCACTTCGATCTGGTTTGTATGTTTTCGTAAGGAAGACAAGTTTGGATTCGAAGATGGAGTAGTGAAGTGCAAGGGCTAATCGCTACTAATCCTGAGGGTGATTCCAAAATGGATGTTGTAGGAGTAGTGCCTTCGGTTCCGTTCGAACCTGAAACGGACTTATATGGATGAATGCCTTCGGAACATCGTCAGGTGGACGGTGAGCATTCTAAGTGAAATGTTTTAAAAAGGTAACGCTTAGCCTCGAGCCTCATCAACCAGGAATGACTGAAAATCAGGGGTTATGCAGCAAGGCTAAGTGGGTTGCGCCCATTAGGGTGAGGTCATCCATGTCTAGATGTTCCTTTTTATTTCGGTTGTTTGGGCGGTTGCTGATCCCAACCGCGGGGTGATCTTACTCGGACTATCCAGTAAGGGGTAGTCCGGTCTTGTGTTGCAGGGGATTTAGGGTGGATCCTCGGTACGCTGATCTAGACCAGGTACTGTGACAAGTGGTACCCCAGTGCCTAGTCATTAGTTGGAATTTCATTCTCCCTATGCGCCTTTTACGGTTTTTGTTTGTAGAACCCACTTTGTGGCTAGTATGCTGGAATTTAATCATGTAACAATTTCAGCTATTTGAATAAGTATTTGTATATAGACACTATTCTAATATCAGACGGATTTGATAAAAAGTGTTTTGGCTATCGTAAGGTAAAAACCCGACATGTTTATTTGTGGCGCGGTCTTGCGAGATGCTTTTGATTTCAAAGTGTTTTGAAACTTTAATAATCCAATTGAGTGTGTTTTCTCACACTGGTTTTCCAGACTGACTCGGGTGTTATTTTATTATAATGCTCGGGTCAGACCGAGTATTACAGATACATGATAGGATGCTGTGGAGCTCAGGAGACGAGCTGGATGGCGAGACGTATCACCCGTATTTGTTGTATTCCGATGTGTATCATAAGTGGTATAGTCATCTTGTGAGGAAAAGTTATTATAACTGACCTGAATTGTGATGTTGATTGTATTGTAATCTGATGTTGTATTCTGATGATGTATGTATAAACAGATATAGTTTCTTTCTGTAAAGATCAGTTATTATCTATTATATTTTATTTCGCTGCGATGTGAGATTCTGTTGTGTTGTTTTCTTTTCTTCTACCTTCTTCTTCTTCTAATCCCGATGGTTCGATTTTTCGGGTATGAAAAATCGGGTAATCACAGTTGTAAATAAACATCGATTTCTTATGTCGGACCGTCGGGGCCAGGAACGACAACAGTAAGAAACATATATTTCTTTTTCATACACATCCACAAAGGTAAATTATAAGGTGTGATGAAAATGGGCCAAGATGAATATTTAGCACCAAATTGAAAAAATGGTGAAAAACCATCCGTACATAATTCAAGTCTAACATTACGACTCCCCGCTGCAAAATTAGGATAAGTTTTGTCGAAATGCTTCCATGCTTCTCCATCGGCTGGATGTGTCAACATACCCTCTTCCTCCGTTCTCACACTATGCCATCTCATATGAGATGCAATTACAGAAGATGCGTATAATCTTTGAAGCCTAGAAGTGATGGGTAAGTAATGCATACGCTTGTACGGAACTTCCTTTCCCTTCTTTTTTCTTGATTTGTATCTTCCCTGATTACATATTTTACAATTCCTAAGATTTATGTCTTCTTTCCAAAAAACATGCAGCCATTTAAACATGTATCTATTTTCTGATAAGGTAAACTAAAAGCTCACATAAGTATTTTAACTTTATAGTGATTTTCGCACATTAAATTATCAAGCGGCATATGTCTTTTTGCAGCTTGTACAACGGCTGTAAATCCGGCTTCGGTGATGTTGTATTTTGACTTCATCGCAATGTATTCAGCGATTACTGATAGTTGGGTGCCGCTTTTACAACCATCCCAAAGAGGTTTCTTAGCAGCATATAGTAAATCATAATTTTTTTTGCTTCAATATTTGGTTCATCAACATTTTCATGATCGTCGTCAACTTCAACCGTAGGGAACATTGATCGTGCTGCATCCTCAACCATATTTTCTATACGGTTCGTCATAACAATTTCATTACCAGCAATGTCTAATTCAGACTCTACATAAGTATTTGCTACAACTTCTCCATGACGATCCTAAACATAATACTCCGGCACGAAACCTTTTTTGCACAAATGGACTTTCACAATATCGGGTAACAAATACTTCAAATATCTACACCTACTACACGGACAATGAATTTCTACATCGTTTCCGTTATTACTTGAAGCAAATTCAACAAATACGTTTTATAAAAATATTCTTTTATTGAGCCTCTCAACTTCCTTCTTTGATACATCTCCTCCAATCAACAAAATAATCGATCATTTTTCCTATTTGAAAAAATATGTCACAAATTCAAAAATAAATATTGGTCATATGTTCCATTACATTTTATTTTTCAATGTATCGATACAAAAACTTATACGCGTCAATTTTACCCCACTTAAGAATACAATTTAGAACTGTTGGTTTATAGTTATCTTTTTTTCTGGTCAGTCATCTTACTTCCCATTACAAACACAGTAAACACTTACATTTCGTACATTATTTCGTTGTAAACGATTCAACAAAATTTCGGCAGCACTTTCCTTTTGTTTTCTACATTGTACACAAATGCGTGTACGCAGGAAACAAAAAAGAAAAGTGACAGCAAAATTTTGTGAACCGTTTGAAACGAAATAATGTGCGAAATGTAATTGTTTACTGTGTTTATAACTTGTCTAATACATGGACAAATCCAACAAGCATTGTACCAGATGAATATAAATGGCTGTTTTGTGACAAAAACGACTATTTATATAACGATCATGTACAACACCAGTCGGACGGGGCCAAAAACTCTATAAGGGACGTAAAAAAAGTATTTTATAAAAAAGAATATATAGTTACTAATTTTATACATTTCAAAAAATTATTAATTTAGCACATTTGTTCCGCGTATTTCATCGAATAAGGATGCTTTTGTATTGTTGTCATTTTCTAATACAGCCAAATTTCTTTTAGACTCGTGCATTCATTATTGTTGCACAAGTCAAGATGTTATACGACCCATGTCTTATTCCAATTAACACAATACAATAGTAAAAACAACGCATATACAATGGTTTACATATACACACACAATCACAAATTATACATACTTTTTACAATTTTATGATAACATATGAAATAGGTATACCATGGGATGCTATAAACCATTATTACGCTATTGGAAACAATTGCAATCACTAATTAGCCATAATTTAACAACTTATGCAAATCTAGATTTAGGGTAAAAAATAGATTTTTGGCAAAAATAAGAGATTATACCTGAGTTAGAGAGTAATAGATGTTGATTACGCAGTCGGGGAGGATCCGAAAGCTCGAAATTGATGATTGGAAGTTTGGGGGAAAGATTTGAGAATTTTGGGTTAAAAAATTTCATGCTGCAAATGAGGAAGAAGAAGGCTCGGCTGAGCCCTGTAATTCGCGAATTTCCAACGACTTCCGACGGCCGTCAACGGCCTATCGGAAGCCATCGGAAATTGGCCATCGAAAGCCGTCGCTTGATGCTGTCGGAATAATTGCCTTTTCTAGTAGTGTGATATATGTTTCATTCCTCATTGGATTCATATTCTGATTATAGTAATAAGTTTTATTTTCTCTATTCTATTTGAATATGATTTTATTGGTTCCAACAGCTTTTACAAAGGTTACTTGAGAAGCTCTTTAGGAAATTCTTTTACATGCACGTGCAATTGAGACTCATGTATGTGACAATTCTTAGTTCTTACTTTTTCACTAGTGTTGGTAATTGATTCTGATTAACATGCATAGATGGTCGCTATCCATATAAACCTTTTCCTATTTAGTTGTTAATCTTTAAAGATTGATAACTTACATTATTGACCCACATATGAATATAAGCCACGTCAAATTGATGCATTAGATTATGAGTCCAAATCTTCTTTTGGTTTTTTGTATAAATTAGCGATACAGGGATTAGGATGTAAATCTTTAGGTAGCTGGTGGTGATGAAATTTCAAGAAGCACGTTGTTTTTTGTTTAATGCCTAATTTTTTTTCAAACATTTAAATAAATTATAATCAAATTTTAAGTTAATTGTTTTGCAATTATGCAGAGTTTCTAGAGGTGACAAGCTATGGCTAAGTTGGTTAGACTGAGAAGTAAGTATGAAATTGTAATTTTTCTCGTTGATTTTCAGTTTGTTTAGATGTAGTTTTTCTTAAGAATATATGTAGATGCAGGAAAGTACACAAAGGGCCTACAAGATGTTATTGACCAAGAGATTATGAGATACTGGGATGAGTTGTATAATGGAATAGACGTTTAAACGGATGCATGGGTTTCATCATGTACTTTATCCATTATAACTTAATTCTTGATAATTTCACATAAATGTCAATGGTTTCAAATGAATATTTTCATATCACTGTGTATAATTAAGTTACTATTACTAATAGAACTTAATGTCTAACGTAATTGGAAATGACATAAATATATTTTTATATTCATCTTGGATTCAGTTGTTTATAAACCTTAATTCTTGATAATTTCACATAAATGTCAATGGTTTCAAATGAATATTTTCATATCACTGTGTATAATTAAGTTACTATTACTAATAGAACTTAATGTCTAACGTAATTGGAAATGACATAAATATATTTTTATATTCATCTTGGATTCAGTTGTTTATAAACCTTACCGGGTGAAAAATCATATGAGGAGCAGTGTCATTTAGCTTTAGTGTGTGTAAGCTGATTCTTGTAGCTAAGCATAATACAAAGTACTATAATATTCATCTTTTCTTTTAAGGGTTCAATTATAATGCTTGGGAAATGGTAACAAATATGAAATATCAATAATATTTATTCGTTGGTTGCGTATTGCATTTTGCATTATTATGGAGACCCCTAACTCATTGATCAAGCTTCATCATCATTTTAGCCTTAACTCAAATGAATAAGGGCAACTATATCAGCATAAATGTACATTCATGCCAGATTAAAATTTTGACTCAAATATACATTCTTTGCTATTTTGGCAAGGAAAAATGGGTTTATATTTGGAACAGTCTCAAATTGTATTTTCACAAGTTGTAAATTGGTTTATTTTTTGGTTCACTCAATTGTCATATATATTGAACCTGTTCCATTTTGGTTAACCAAAAGAACCAAAACATATCCGATAATCCACTATATTTTCACAAGCCTGTATAGGTTCTCATTATTGATTATTATACTTGTTCACAAGTACATAAGCTTTTCCGAAGAAATGATCAGCTGTACCAATGAATTGGTACTTGCCTTTAATCATCATCTATATTATAACATTTTTTAGCATTAGTTGTTAAACTTCTCTATATATGGTTATGAATTTTACATTAACTTGGTTGACTTGAAACTACTGTATCTACACTGTTATGGATTTTATGTGAAAGTGGTTATTTGTTTAAAATATATTATATCAAATTGTTTGGATATCGTATTTTATTATGTGATTAATGTATTTTTCGATTGTTTGAATTTGATAATTATATGAGTGATTGTTGGTTTCATACTGAAATATGTTAATTATTACCATATAATATATGTTATGAACAAAATGAAGTGAAAATTGAACGATCTACCACAAAGGGAAATCTGAAAAAAAAATCAATAATTTTTAGTAGCATTTAATAAACGCCATAGAATATATATGGTGGCATTTATTAAAACGCAACAGTAAGGTTTGGGTTTTTTAGCTGCATCTTCTAAGCGCTTATAAAAACGCTACTATAATATTTTGTAGTAGCGTCAACAATACTTTTAGTGGCATTGTTACAGTGTTATGATAAAAAAAAATTGGTTATGTTCGCAAAACGCTATAATATATTGTTTTTGGCAGCGTTTATTCAATCGCAACAGAAAGTCATGGACTTTTATTTGCATGTCGTATAACTGCGTTCTCTAAAACACTGCTATAAGTTATGGTAGCAATTTTTTGGCGCTACTAAATCTATTTTTTATTGTATGTTCTCTAGCTTTTCTTTACCATGACTTGAGACTCGACTCTCCTTTGGTATATAATGCTCCCCTTCCCAACTCTACCTTGGAGACTCTTTTCCCTTCAACTTTTGAGAAGCTGTTAATGCCCATCCTTCGATCTTCTATTGTTGCTTCCTTGGACCCAACTGAAGTCTCCCTTTCTCTTTCAAGAGAAGCTCTCGTCTCTCTTTTTCAGCAGTTCATTCTAGTATGTACCTTTCTTTTGCACATCACATTATTGAGCAATTTAATATTAACATTTAAAATCCGTTTTAGACTCGAAAAGAGTTTGTTCCTACTCCAATAAAGAGCTTTCTTTGAGTCAAAAGAAACAAAGCAAGCCCAAGTTGAAGCTTTGGCTAAACTTTTGTCTGTAGAGAAGGATTTAGAAAAGAAGAAACTTTCTCTTAGGAAATTAAGGACATCTTTATGCAATGTTAAATCCAAGGTATCCTCCTTTTTGAATGAAGCTCCCCATTAGAAAGATCAAAGTTTTAAAGCCATCCTTTTTACTACTTATAATGACAATGTGAACGACGTTCATATATGGATTTTCCTTCTTTCCATTTTACTAGGGTATACTACAAAAGGAAATTTGACATCCTCCTTGATCGAATCCCCCCTGATCTTTTCGAAATTAGGGATGACGATCCCATTGATCCTGTTAAGTTTCTAACTTTCGATGACCCTACGTCGGATGACGAAACAAGAAAGTGATGAGGAGGGAAAGTCCGGAGATGATGACTATGATGACGGGAATGATAATGCTGGGGATCACATTCAAGATGGTTCTCCGATGAAGGATGGAGATGGTGGCTCAGGCCAGGGTGGATTTGGAACTCCTCAAGATCCAGGTCATGATGTTGGTTTTTCTTCTCCTCATACTGATCATGACCTTGGTGGTTCGCCAACATCAAAGAATCCTCCCGGTGGTTCGACCCCTCACAACAAAAGTGATTTTGGCCAATCTTTCTCCGGGATGGAAAAAATTCAGCCTTTCATATCAAGTGCTTCGATGATCCCTCCTTGGGTAACTTGTTATCCAAATTTTATTGTCTATCTTATCTTATTTTATATCTAATAAACTCAATATTACTTGACCACCAACATAGAAGGAGAAACAGATTCCTGTAAAGATTTTATTAGATAAAAAAAGAGATGAGACCTTAAGGCTCAATAGAGAAGGAGAAAGGTTATGTAAGGACTTAAAAGAATCAACTATAGGTATACGAGACTCTTAAAATGCCTGAAGTACCTTGAGGACTTTAAGAATAAACGGATCACCCCTCTTCTACAAAAATACCATTTCTATTAGTCTAACTTTTGTATGGAGAATGAAGAGCTCACTACCCTTTTTTGGATGTTGATCAGGGATACGAACAAATTGATAGAGTGTCTTTATCTAGTTTATGTCAAGTTTCCAAGGACCGACTTTTCTTTCCTAGGTGTAATAACTAACAAATTTATAATAAAATGGTGAATTAGTACCTATTTATAACTGTTGCAAAGGTCTCTCCGAGATGATCAGTTTGATATATAGTTTTGATGCATTTAGAGTTACGGTTTGTGAAATAGAGACGTTATAATATCTAAATAGCACACATAGCTGTTTTGGGCCAAACAAGATAAAACAATCCATAATCTAACCTAATGACTATATAAATGAGGCTACGGAATCCTAGACATCACTTCTATCTTTAATTTTTTTCTCTAATCCCGAAATTGCTTAATTACATATAAATGATAATTAACAAATTAATTAAAAAAGGTGATTAAAACCTGAATTATCCAAACCCTATCGACTTATATATCGTTGTAAAGTTATCGGTGAATGGAATAGGCAACAAGCATTTGATTTTAGATGTAATGTTCGAGGTGGTTGGAAATTGACAAATAAGCCTCGATCGTCCATTTTAGGGTTGGTGATCGATGGTGGATTTGCGACTATTGGACGATCGAAGCCTACTGGCATGTAGAGGGAGGTGAGTGGAGTTCATCGGTATGGTTGGATTGATGAAATAGGTGTCATATTTACTAGAAATTGAGGAAGAACGTTGGAAAAAGGGGTGCGATGGATGGCCTAGCGGTGAATGGAGGTGGTTAGGTGGGGTCAGCTGGTTGATGCTTTAGGTAGGGATGCTGATAGTGGCGGCTGATCTGGCCGAAGGTGGCTATGTTGTCCATGGTTGTGATCAAAAGTGGTGACTGAGGGTTTGAATTGGGTGCGGCATACGATGGTGTAGGGGAAAGATATGGCGTATGGTATGGAATACGAATTGACATTTTTATTAAATTGTAAGTAAAATCTCATATCTTCTAATCGCAATATCTTTTGCATATATACTCTGATTCACGTGCAGTTTCTTCCGATTGATTCATGAAGGAATTCCAAATGATATGGTACCGTGTTTGCAGAGTTTGGAGACTATTGAAAAAAGTATGTTGGTATAATGACCTGTATGGACCATTAAAATATACAAAATTTAACAATGATTTTGAATAAAAGTATTTAAAAATTAAAATTTTACGGTTAATAATGTATTTTAATAAGTTTAACTTGAAAAGAGAAAATAATTAGTTTGTTTATTTTGGAAATCTACTCTGTTTTCAATTTTAATTCGAAATTGGTTAATTTTTAGTGAAAAATATTATTTTTTGAAATATAAATATTTTTACATAATAATATTCTAGAAATTTTTTTCGAGTAAAATTTCATAGTTTGTTTCGTCAAATTCTGATTTTTCTAGCTCCGTGTACTGTAATTTGAAGTTTGTTATATGTTTCGAGTCAGTGTAATTGGCGGCAAGGGTGAATTTTTAATGCGTTTGTTGTAGCATAGATTTTAACTCATCATTTGTTTGTCTTTTCTCGCTGATCGCCATGGTATATTTATTTCTGTGTTTGGACACCGAGTTTGTAATTTAGAGTGGTCAAACTATATTGCATATGGCACATTATAATTTAAAATAAGGTCATATATTTGCATACATTTGAATAAGAGAATTGGTCATAGCACGTCACCTTATACATTTAAGTAATACCTATTCTCTCTCCCCTTTTAAATAATTCATTCCCATATTCAATCGAGACCCAAAAGAAGAAATTCATTTTACTATTTTCATTAATTCACTGTTTATCAATTTTTTTTTACCAAAAAGAATATAAATAAGTAAAAGGAGAAAAAAACGCCTTTCTCCGGTGGCTCACAAAAATAGGCGAAGCATATGAAGACCATATACCACCCAGACAGTAAAACCGAACAGCAGTACAAAGATCAACACAAAGGAAAAAGCCAGCAGTAAAAAAAGACAGCAAGCCAGGGAGAACCAGGTACAACCACCCACAAGCAACCCACCAACCCGCCTGAACTCAGAAGAGTAGGCCAGACCTCCTACCCAAACCACAGTAACCGAGACGAGACTCACAGGAAAATCCGAATAAAGATGGAAATCTGGTAAAACATCGGCTCACCAACAAAGACGAAAACCTCATCGATCATAGGCAAAGCCAAACATCTAAAGAAGAATACCCAAGCGCCTCAAGAAGAAGTCAATGCGGAAAAGAATAGTCGGATATCCCTCAACCATCCCAACAACCTTGGCAGTACCAAAGATAGGAGAAATGAGCCTCCACCGAAGCGGTAGCACAGAACCAGACGCAGCCAGACAAAGAAACCCGGTAGAAACAAGATAGCCGAAGCCACCTGTACTACAAAACTAGCAACCACATTAAAACCAACAAAAAGGGGGGGGGGACGGGAACGTTGGAAGAAAACCAACACCCAAAGGCAAGAATTCAGCCAACTCCCTGACGAGCATAAGCCAGGCCACAAGAAATAGACAAGAGACCCACCAATCGCCTAGATCGTTGGCTCATAATTCCCCTGAAGGGTCTACCACGAAATGCCAGGAAAACGTCATTCCTTACACGCTGAATAATGGAAGGAGGATCCATAGGAGAATTCTCGAAGATAGCTTTATTCCGAGCGCACCAAAGGTGCCAGCAGATAAGGCAAGGAATCAAACGGAAAACGGACGAGCGGAGAGATTTCCCAGACAGCCCAGACCACCAGGAAAGCAGGAGGTCAAAAGGAGATCTGGCCATGCGTCTCTCACCGACTAGGTTGCCAAAATAATTCCAGCATGATTTGGCCGAGACACTATCAAAAAACAAATGGTTTAAAGATTCCATTGCCCCGAAGGCACAACAGCGGCAACGCGAAACAAATGGGATGCCGATCTTTTGAAGGTTAACGTCGAGTGGCAAACCATCGTGCAAGATTCGCCACATCAGAATAGATGTTTTCGGCGGAATACGGGAGTCCCAAATGAAGGAGAACACCGGGCTACTGGGAGTCAGAGATCTATAAGATGACCACGCTTTCAGGATGGAAAAAGGCGCGCCATCCCAGCCAGAAGAACCTCCATGAGAGTCAGAAAACGCTTTCACCGACTGCATGTGCTTCCAGGTTTCGCTAGCATAAGACGGCGATCCTGAGAAATTAGAGACAGCAAGCCTCCAGTATTTAGCGTGGAGGAAAGATGCCCATAAAGATTCATTCGCACCGAACCTGAACCACAACTTACAAGCAAAAGCCACACAAAGATCCTTGGGATTACGAAGACCAAGACCGCCCTCGATTTTGGGGCGACAAACCGCTTCCCATGACACCCAATGGTGTCGACGAGCATCTTCCTTTGACCCCCAAAAAAAAGCCGAGGCCAAAGACTTATATGCCCGGAAAAAGGAAGAGGTAGGGGACATAGCCGCGAAAATATGAGTTCCCATCGAATCAAGAACAGACCTGATAAGAACCAGTCTGCCTGCCTGGGATAGGACAGACGCATTCCATCGTAGAATCTTACCCCTGACTTTGTCCGCCAACGAATCGAAATAGGCATTGAGCTTCCTACCACGATATAAGACAATACCTAGATAGGGGAGAGGGAGAGATGCTTCTTTGAAACCCGAGACGGTCTCAATCCAGGCAGCACGAGACGGAGACAAGTCTTTTGCATGGACGAAGCAACTTTTGGAAGGGTTAACGAGTTGGCCAGAGGACCTCTCGTATTGATGCAGAAAACTTAGGAGTCGCCGAACGAAGGAGCGACTGCCGTTAGAAAAAATGACAATGTCATCTGCAAAGGATAAAGAAGAAATAAGGGGGCAACCCCTCGGAATACCGAAGCGTTGAACTTTCCCGTAAATAGTCAAGGATTGGAGACCGCGAATCAAAGCCTCCGCCGCGATCACAAAAAGGGAAGGCGAAAGTGGATCTCCTTGGCGAAGTCCTCTTCCCGCCCTGAAATAACCTTTGGCCGATCCGTTTATGAGCACAGAAAACCAACAGTTGGAGATGAGCCTCCAAACCAAGTCAATAAGGAATTCTGGAAATCCGAAGGCCCTTAAAACCTTGATGACGAAAAACCAAGACATGTGATCATAGGCCTTGGCCATGTCCAGTTTGAAGACAACATTAGAGCCCCTAACTTTCCAATCAATTTGGGAAATAAGTTCCTGGGCGAGAAGGACGTTGTCTGTGATCAAACGACCTTTGACAAAACCTGCTTGCGAGGGAGAAATAATACGGTCTAGGAATGGGGCCAAGCGAGAGGCTAGGATTTTGGAAATAACTTTATTCGAAAAGTTGCACAGGCTGATCGGCCTGAAATCCCCGCACGATCTAGGATTATCGCACTTAGGAATGAGAATAAGGTTGGTGGAGGTCCAACCGGCAGGAAGGGATTCCCCAGAGAAGAAGGACTGAACAGCAAGACAAAAATCAGCCTGAATAAAAGGCCAGGAGCACCGATAAAAGCTGCCGTTGAAACCATCCGGTCCACTAGCGCTGTCCTTGCTTAAGGCAAAGACACAGTTCCGGATTTCCTCAGCGGTTGGCAGATCGGAAAGAAGGGCACTATCCGACGAGGAGATGACACTAGGGATGAAGGCTAAGAGAGCCGGATCAGAAACCGAAACTGACCCAGAACCAAGAAAGGATTGAAAGTGGGCCAGAATCGTATCTTTTACTTCCTCGGGAGAGGAAGCAATAGAAAGGTCAGGCCTCAAAATCTCGCGAATCGTAAGAAGGTTATTCTTCTTACGAATAGAAGAGTGGAAGAATTTGGAGTTCGTATCGCCTTCGACTACCCACTTGATCCTAGCCTTTTGATGGAGGAAGTCATTTTCGATACGAAGTTCCGAAGAGAAGATGATTTGTGCAAGCGTCCAAGCCTCCTTGTTAGCCGGAGACGGATCTTCGTCAAGCAAAGATTCGGCTAATATTAGAGACTCTTCAGCCATTCTAACGCGATCAAAAATGTTCTTAAAGACGAGACTATTCCAGACCTTAAGGCTCTCCTTGAGACGCTTAAGTTTACGACTGAAAACAGCACAGGGAGAGGCAGCAATTGGATTGATCCAGGAATCTTCCACCTCCTGAAGAAAGGAATGATGAGATATCCACATGCTCTGAAACCGAAAGGAAGAAGGACCCGAAAGGGAGAAAGGAGAGCAGCGAACAAGCATAGGAGCATGATCAGAGAAGGAGCGGTGAAGGTGAGCGATGGAGAAGGAGAAGGGAAGGAGAAACCAATCCTCCGACCCAAAGACACGGTCGAGTCTGGAAAGGATACGGTTCGGACCTTCTTGGTTGTAAGACCAAGTAAAAGCAGAACCAGTAAAAAGGAGCTCGGAGAGGCCAGAGTTGGCAATGAAGGAGTTGAAATCCTCCACTGTAGAACGGTTGACGGTCGCCCCGCCCCATTTCTCCGCTTGGCAAGCAACGATATTAAAATCCCCGCCGATCACAGAGGGAGATATCCCCGTAGACCCAAGGCCCAATAGGTCAGACCAAAGGTCTAATCTAACCGAGCGATCGCAACTGGCGTAGACCGCCGAGAATAAGAAGGCTGAAGGAAAAGAAGGAGACGAACAGGACAAGGAAAGGAGCTGGGGAGAATCAAAAACGGGGGTAACCGATAAAGATTTGGACCATAAGATCCAGATCTTTCCCGTGCTGTTGGCGGAACCGCCACCAAAACCTAAGGAACAGATAACAGAAGAAATACCTTCTGGGGCAATGAAAGGTTCCAGAAGAGCAATCAAGCCAACAGAGTGCTTTCTGACAATGCGTTTTAGTCTTGCCAAAGACGCATCGTTGCCAATACCACGAACATTCCAGAAGAGAATGTTAGCCATGAGGAAAAAATAGATAACGAAGATGAAAGAGGAGACTACCAGACAGAAGACAGAGGAGACAAAAGGGCTCAAATAAGATACAACGAATAACGAGTAGATCGATCGATCTGCTCGGACGCCGCTATAGAGCGTGTGCGGATGGTGCGAGGAGTAGACGGGACTCTACTCGATGAGCGTCGAGTCGTACGAGGAGGAAGGGCAGCAGGCTGGGGAAGTGTCTCAAGAGACACCTCAGCAGCGTTCTCCCTCAACGACAACTTCGAAGAAACAGACCGCGACCGCGAGAGCGAGGGTGATGAGTTTCTAGATATGCAATCAAGACGCTCATTAAGGAGCGCAATTTCCTCCTGACTCATAAGAGGAATGGAGATAGATAAAGAGCACGAAGACGAAGGGGTAGAGCACGCCGATGAGCAATGAACAGGCGGCGGATCCCGGCGATCCGGAAGCTCAACCGGCGAGCTAGTGAAACAAGGGACGCGTACCGAACGCAATCCAAAGGACCTAAAAAATACCACGGAAAAGAAGGAAAAGATAGGAGACAAACCAACAGCAACTGAAACCTCAGAAGAAGCCGCGGATAGGGAAGAAGAGGGGGATGAAAGCAATGGAAGGTCGACACATGAAGACACAGACGATGATAGAGATAAAACATCTGAGGGAGAGCAAGCAAGATGCTTCCCCAATTGCTGTGGGAGTCTTACCGGAGCCGGACTGTTACCAATGAAACAACCCCGCAAAAGTGGTAAGAGTCGCTGATCGGTTCCAACCGAAGAAATAGAGCGGAGAGAAGCATAAAGGCATGTTCCCGGTCTATCCATATAGTGGTCGACGACGGCCACTATACGCATAGAACTGGGAAGTTCCCCGAACAAATCGCTCCACATCTGGTGGAACCTCCGAGGATAACCAATGATAGCTGACACCAAATGGAAGCAAAAAGAAAAAACAGTCATTGACGACACAGAAACGGCCTCGTCATGACTCACTGCAAAGCCCCAAAGCAAGAAAACCGACAGAGCAAGCCCAAACAGCAAGCTGGACGGGAAGCCCTCAAAACGACAGAGGTGAGATATCACAGAGATATACACCTGCAAATCGCAACGAAAAATAACCAAGACAACCCAATCGAAACAAACAACACCGGAAGGACCTAACACTGCACATTCCAAAAACGAAACGACAGTGCTAGGGAGCACGCACGAACGTGCGTCTAGGCTCAAACAAACAGAAAAAGCCTCAACGGACCAAAACCAGGAAGCAACAGGCAAGCCAAAGGAAACAAAGTCAAAGGAGCAATAAGTCGAGAAGCATACCTGCCTACAAGGGGCAATACTCACCTCCTGGCCAAAGGAAGAGGCTAAAGCAACCGGTAACCAGCCACACCCCGACCCCGCAACAGCAACGGGATCCACAGCAGCAGGAAAATCATCGCCATTGGTCGAAGGGAGAACAACCAAAGGCAAATAAGGATTGCCAGAAAAACCAGAGACATCAACAATCACTGAATCCAGCTGCTCGCTGGGAAGAGGGAGGCAGGTGATCAATTCCTCCTCCCTACAACCACTCGCGACCTCTACGGCGGCAAACGATCCAAAGACAATAGGGACCTCGAACGAACAAGCATCATAAACTTCTCCAAAAAAAGTCAGACTGGGAGCGAATCGAGTGATGAAATCTCGATCGCCACCCAAAGTGGAGCCACCGACCATGGAGAAGGCACAAGAGCACTCAGGGCCAGATCCAAACGAACCAAAGCATAAATCAGGCAAAAACTCGGCCTGACCTTTCAATGCCTCCCCGAAAACAATTCGTGGTGAAGAACGGGTGATGAATTCCCGGTTACCACAGATCGCAGACAGGGACAGGGTAGCAGACGAGAAATCAGGCGACTCAAAGACCTCCAGTCTCGACCCATCGCTCCCAAACTCATTCGAGAAGATAGGGGATAATTCCATGAAAAGACCGTCCACCACCAGAAATCTGAAACGAGCGAGGGACGCGAAGGCCGAGAGAGAGTAAACACAGATCTGTAACGAACAATCATTAGCGAAACAAACCGACAAAGGCGGCGCCACCACCTCCAGCAGAGCAGAGGTGATGCTAGCAAAGGAGGGGCAGGATCTCACAAAATCACCACAAAACGAGAAAACCCCCAAATTCATCGCCAAAACCCTAGAAACCACACAGCATAGAACAGAGAGAGTAGCAGAGGTGGAGCACACCCAGTAGAGCCAAAACAAACAACCAGAATAAGGAATCGCGAAGAGAAGAAGATGTTTTTAAGAAAATCACAGAGGAAGGCTAATTTAGGAGGCCATTAAAATGACAGTTGAGGAAAAGATGTAATGACTGTTCATCAAATATGTATAAACTTCCACCATAAACTTTCACCTATCTGAACCTATCAGTCACGCTCACGCCAATCCACCTTCACGCCACCAGATCCTCACCGCGGCTCATGTGTATCCACCTACTTCCGCCTTCTCCTCCCACACTCGCCTGTAGCCTACACCCATCACCATCCTCCGCCTCACAAAATCCTACACACACGCCCAAACCTCCATTGTCCAGTCACCCTCCATCAAACGCCAAGCTACCCCGCCACATCATCAACCCAGAAACTGCACTTCCCTTAACCACTGCCACGTCAGCCTCCTTCCCAGATCCGCCTCTACCAAACTACCGAGACTACCCAGTACTCACGCCACCTGCACTGCCTCTACACCCAATGCCAAAGCCACCTTCCAGATCTGTTGCTAACCAAACCCTCTGCCATAAAACTGCCATCACCTCTACACCATCATCCGACCAATTGTAAATAGCCACTCGCAATCTCATCCACTTTGCCGCCAACCAACCCGCAGCCATTACACGCAACAACCATTTGCAATAGTTCATGTCTAAAGTGTGTGTTAGATCCGGTCCAAAGCGTCCATGCGTGGTGAGATTCAGAGTCATATAGCTGTTCGTGTCGTGCGATTTTCAGCTTTGAGTACAAATGTGAGTGCTTAAACTCATGAAATACTATTACTATTGCAAGTTAAACCAACATCATGATGTGATAAATTATATTGCTATCACTACAACAAAAATACCCTATTACAACGCCTTTTTTACAACGGGCATTTTCCGCCCGTTGTAATAGAGCACTATTACAACGGTCCATCCGAGACCGTTGTAATAGATGCCATATAAACACCCTTTTTACAACGGGCATTTCTTGCCCGTTGTAATAGATCTCTATTACAACGGTCCTGAGTGGACCATTATAATAGCACTACAACAAAAATATATTACAACGTTATTTTTACAACGGTCCATTTTTGCCCCTTGTAATATATCTTTATTACAACGGTCCATTTTTGAACGTTGTAAAAGTGATTTTATATTGGGTCTTTTACAACGGTCCTCTGCTGGCCGTTGTAATAGGTGAATATTTTACAACGGCCTTTCTATGCCCCTTGTAATATGGTTCATTTTCACAACGGGCCTAAATTGCCCGTTGTATAATGTCAAAGGGGTTTTCAATACCTGCTCATCTAAACACGTAAACATATTCAGCCTTTCCCTTTCACTCCGCCTTTCCCCAAATTTGAACGCCAAACCCCAAATCGACTAACCCTATCCCTGCAATCATTCGCTTCGCTTGTTCTCAAAATCGAAGACTATCCAAATTCGAAAGGTCTGGACATTCCAAAAATCAAAGACTATCATTCGCTTCGCTGCAATCATTCGCTTTGATGTTGAGGTATTAGATTCGCTTCGGATTCTCTTTGGATTTTTATTATAAAGTTTCATCAATCATAGCATAATAATGCGAGAAGCAGTAGCGTAGAGTAGTTGAAATCAAGGGTTTTAGTTATTTATATTTGACACTAGAGAGTTACGAGAAACTGTAACTGAGTTAATATTGCAGTATATGATTCAATGGTTTAGCTTTAAGGAATCATAGTAATCTGGCAAACAACAACGGTCCAAACAACTGGCAACCGCATGTTTCAGAGTCAAAAAGGGCTGATTTTTAATCATTTTGATCTCTTCCCATTTTTTGATTCTAGAGCATTTGTTTGGTAGTTTTTTACATGTTGTTTGAACCGTTGATGTTTGTGAAGCATTCTAATTTATTGCTTGTCACTAAAATGTGTTTGCTTAATGAAATTCAGCATGTTATGTAATTTTGATGATTCCTTTTTCTAGTGGTGCAATGCTTAATTTTATTAATTATTTGTAAAATTAGCGAGGTTACGTATTCAGTGCCTGTTTTGGGGGTGCAACATGTTATATATTTTTTGTTTTTTAATCTATATTATTTCCATTTATGCAGGCACATCTAAGTTTTGTTCTATTCAAGCTCTATCATTCCATAGGATTGACATATCCACCACTACTGGATCCTAAACTTGAAGCTTTGGCAGCTGGTAAGTGCTATAAATAAAATAAAAAATCATTATTGGTATGAAGGTATGCTGCTGTAATTTTTTTTAAAATTTGCATTTATTTTGCAACGGTCAGAAACCGTTGCAATATTCCATATTACAACGGGCATTGCCCGTTGTAAAAAGGTGTATTACAACGGGCATTGCCCGTTGTAAAATATGGATGACCTATTACAACATCGCCTATTACAACGGTCCGCTGCCCGACATATTACAACGGGCATTGCCCGTTGTAAAAAGCCTGTTTTGTTGTAGTGTATGTTTGAATTAATATTAAAATTGAACACCATTGCTAGTTGAACACCCTGATATGTGATAGTGGATGATTTTCATGATATATGTATAATTGTGTTGGTTTAAAAATTTATTGCATGTGTAGGCCTATAATATGTTGATAAATTGATGAAATTGTTATTTTATACATATTACACTGTTGATTATGATATACACCCGTTATAACTCTGTGGAATTATTGAAGTTCTATTAGTTGTCATGTGGATATTTGAACACCAAATAGTATGATAAAACTTTGGACATCTTACATTGATATGTGGAAAAAGTTAGAATATATGGTTTTTTCATTTTGGCCAAAAACATGATTTTAACAAATAAATTGCCATTTTGCCTTTATTTGAAATTTTTTCGCAAATGAAAGTATTTAACTTTGAAATTTTTATATGCTATAAAGGTTGAAATTCTAGAAATTTTGGTTAAATTGGTTTTTTTCGAAAAAGTTGTTTTGAAATTGTTTATAAATTTGGTATTCTAATTTGAGGAAAATATATATTTTTGAAAAGTATATTAAAATGGCTTAAGAATTTTCTGTAACTTCATTATATAAAATGAAAAATGTACTGTAAAGAAACTTATTTAAATTCGGCCATCTATGTATTTTTATAATTTTATTTTAAAGAGATATCCCTATTGGAAAATATATTTTTATAAAATAATTATTTTGACTTGGAAATTTTTCTATAGCTTATTTACATTATAAGAAAAATATTTGATGAAGGAACCTATATTTAATTCAGCATTTAAAGTATTTTTATGATCTATTTTCTAAAACTAGCTTTTATGTAAATTTCAGGAATTAGTAGAAATTAATACGAGAATAAGATAAATTTTCATTGTTTGGAGTTTATATATGAAATTTATATGAATTGTTTATAGATGTTGGTGGATATGGCTATATTGTTGAATTGTTGATATGATTGTATTGTGATGTTTATGATTACTATTTTATGTCATTCCCATTTAATTGATTATTAGGACATCCTATTAACACTGCATTACACCTTGTTATTGACTGTTTATGGATGTTATATTGATTAGCTGTATTGTTAAATAGTACAAATTAAACACCATTGATATTTGGTATTGAAATAAAAAGATTTGAAACTGAAATTTTACCGTTTTGGCCTTAGAATAGAAAATCTAATTAAAGGATGTTTGTCCTTATTTGAAATTTTTTCACAAATGAATGTGCTTAATTCTAAATTTTAGATATGTTATAATTAATGATTTTTTGAATATGATAGTCTAAAATTGGGTAGGAAGTTTATGTGTACATTTTTCAGAATAAATTATTTAACTAAATACGAATAAACCGCTAATTTGGGGAAAGTGTCATTTTAACTTGAAATTTTTATATAACTCCATTTCAGGAAAATAAAAATATTTGTAAAGAAACTTGTACTGAATCTGTAATGATTTTCCTTTCTTGCTACTAAAGACGACACTTAATACATCCTCGGTATTCTTGTGCCTGTCATTTAGTCGTCTGAAAGACAGGTCATTAGGGGTGAAAGAAAGAAAGACAGAATAGAATCTCATAAAAACACGATGAGTAACGTATAATATATAATCAGGTCTTTACAGAAAGAAAGAACTTTACTATACATATAATATCAGAGTACACTAACCTATTATCAGCTTGGACAGTTATAATAACTTGCCCTTACAATTGTTGTTATCCACAATAGTAACAATCCGCATAAAATAAAAGAAAATATGGAAGTATGTCTTGGGCATCTAGCTTGTCTCCTGAACTCCAAAGCATCCAAAGATAATCTGAAAACATGCTCGGTCTGACCCAACCATTATAAGAAAACAATGCCCTGGTCAATTTGGTAAAACCAGCGTGAGAAACTCAAATCACAAGAAATTTATCATAACTTATAAAATCCTTTAAAATCAAATTTATCTCGTAAGACTATGCCGTAAACAAACACGAGTTTTTACCTTACGATAACCAAAACATTTCATATGGAAATCCAGTGATATTACCATAATATCTAAGGTTTAAAATATTTATAATCAAGTAGCAGTGATGCGTGTACATCACAATAATAATAGGTATAAAATCTAAAACCGCTAAGCACGTATGTGGAAATGGATTCCAACAAATGGCAAGGCAAGGGACTACCTTCCAAAATAGTACACCTCTAGATAAAATGTATTGTGGGCCGCAGTTATCTTTGCAAACTACATGCCAAGACTGGCCTACCCCTGACTCGATAATACCGAATATGATCACTCCTAGGTTGCGATCAACAACCAAAAATGGGCCCTGAAGCATACATATATATATATATATATATCAACTATAGTAAGGCGATGATTATACCCTAGTGGGAGCGACCCACATAGCCTTGTGGCATACCCTATTTTTGCTATTACCGGGATGTGAGGCTTGAGAGGCCATAATTACCTTTTTCCTCCTAGCACATAATCTTGGAATGCTAACACTGCCCTCCAAGTAGAAATGCAATGCCGACATTCATCCATTCAAGTTGTTCCGAGATCGAACAAACATTCAACATTTACTATCTTTCATTTTGGAATCACCCTCAGGAAGAATAGTATAGCTCCATGACATACTTCATAATGATCCATCATGACGTTATTAGTTTGGAGTGGTTCAGATAAATCATACCTATCTGAAACTGGCATCTCCCAACTAAGCGACAATTCCTAGCTAACTCAATTTCGGTTCTTTAGAAGTATGCAACAAGAATTTGAGTCCTCATCGAGGAACTAAAATATACACAACATACTTCCTGAGTTAAAACAGGTCAAGATTTGATAGTCGGTTATTTAACTATCAACTACTCGATCAAAATATAATCTAGAGATTTAATTTTCCCATAGTAACCACTGAGCCTCAAAAAAGTTTTCATTTATATAAATCTCTTTAAGAATATTTATCAAAATATTCATATACTTGTCACACTGAAGTAAGTATATTCACAAAACATTGCGAATGATTTCTCATTTCAAATCATATTAAAAGGATCAAACCAATGTTATTTAAATTAGAGATAAGGATAGCCCCAAACACTATTCCATCGGTATCAACCATGGAATAAATATCCACACCACCATAATTAAGAAGGTTAGTTAAGGGAAATTCCATCTCCAATTCTTTTATAAATTTCTTCAATAAATCATTTTCATTTATGAAATCTTCTTTGCTTAAATTCTAAATCCATTTATAAAACTCTTTTATAGATATCCAAAAATCATTTATAAAAATCTTTTATAAATATCCAAAGTCATTTATAAACTCTTTTATAAACCTTCCTTTATAATTCCCTTTTTAAAAATATCATTTATAAATATTATTTGCAAATCTTCTTTAAATAAATA
Organism: Allium fistulosum; assembly: GCA_030737815.1. Taxonomy (NCBI): domain Eukaryota; kingdom Viridiplantae; phylum Streptophyta; class Magnoliopsida; order Asparagales; family Amaryllidaceae; genus Allium; species Allium fistulosum. The sequence continues at coordinate 1,085,771,378 of CM060904.1, forward strand.
TTTTATAAATATTATTTACAAAATATCATTTGTAAATACATTTATTAAAATAATTGGACATCTTACAAAATCATTTGCAAACAATTAGCCTCAAATTGACATAGAATTAAAGTCAATTTAAAAACCATAATTTACAAATTTGAAAGCAAGCTTAGTGACCATAATGGTACTAAATCAATTTACCATTTTAATTAAATTTGACTTCCAAGTCATATAACAGTTATTTACATAAACTAACATATATGTAAATAAATTTCATAACTGAATTAGGGAATAACATGTCAATATAAACCAATTGGCAGATATATGTCCAAATAACATAACAGCAGGATGGTGATTTTCCCTGCTAAATAGATGTTCACACAATCTATTAAGTTTAATATAGCAGAACGGGGATTTATTCTGCTAAGAGATATTTATTAATCTACTTAATTAAGGTATAACAGAACGGAGAATTATTCTGCTAACAAATGTCAAAGTTTAATATAACATATTCATATTTGTATGGTTACTTAATGCTATCGATAATAGAATCCTTGTGTTCAAAACTATTCTTTGTATAAGAAAGTTGCATTTAAACAAATTGATCATTGGGAAACAAAGTAACTAAGAACTTAAACCTCTTTTTAAATAATTAATTACAAGTTAAATCCTTTTTAAAAACATAATTAAATATTAATTAAGTCATAAATTAACTTAATTATTAGTTAAGAAATAATTAACCTTTAATAAATAATTTGTTTATAAATTTAACCATTAATTAATTTATAATTAGAATAATTAAACACTTTCTTAATAATTAATTAATAATTAACCCTATAATTAATTAATAATTAATTAAAAATAAATCATATACTTAATTCATAATTAATTAAAAATTAATCTTACTTAATCAAAGATTAACTAAAATTAATCTCACTTTTAAAACGTAATTAATTAGTAATTAATCTCCCCTTAATATAATCAATAAACTTTGTTTAATACTTAATTAATTAATAAATACTTAATTAACTATCTTTAACGTTATTATTAAGTTCAGAAAAACATTCCTGAGGTTTACTTATGTTTAAAAACTCGAGTTTGTAAGAAGTTGAACTTTTTTCGAAAAATTACATCCATAGTGACTATCGCTATGGATGCCATAACTTGATATTACTAAGTTCCTTTTAAAATCTTACTCTTTTGAAAAACCTACTTACTTTTACAAACATAAAAAAGTATTTTGAAAACTAAAACAAAGTTTAGACTTGAAAATGATTTTTGATTTTTCAAACTAAAAACCATAGTTTCACATAAGGATTACTTGCCGCTTATCCATACAAAAGTGCTAACTCCTTTAATATATAACCACATATTCATATCTATAGCCTACAAATCATATCACAAACCATAAACACATATAAAGATCCAAACTTTATCACATAAAGATCACAACTTGCAACTTTACTAATTTTTTGACTTCATTTCAAGGCAATAACCAATACCACATACAAGCACATATAAACACATGTATAATCACATAAAACAACATCAAATTACAACAAATAATCCAAAAAAACATAGTAATAAGTAAAGAAAAATAATAAAACTTATTAAAGATGCGAGCTTTACTTACCAAACTTATTTAAATCTCTTTAAAACTTGGAAAGAGCCTAGATCTTGCATTTCTCTTTATAAAAACTTGATTTTCGGCCAAGGTAAGTGGAAAATAGGCTCGGCTTAGGCCTTATAGGGCTCAACCTTGGTGGTTTTGGCTCAGCCATGTGGTGAAAATGGGTGGTGGAGCTAGATTTATGAAGACGAAGGTATGTAAGAAGAAGAATAAGGATTAAAACAACATTTTAAAAGGATTTAAAAAGAAAAGTATTGATTTTTGAAACTTGATAATAAAGTGGAAGCCATTAAATATATTTTCAAAGCTTTTGAAAACAAAGTGAAGTTTGAAAAAAAATGAAAATGAGGGAGAGAGGAAAAAGGAAGAAATGGTTTTATATAAAATGCATTTTGTAAATTACCAAAATGCTATAAAGTACAAATGCCCTCCACTCAAATTTGAACACATCACCACATACTCCCCTCCTCTTGGGTCTACATGCAATACCCATGGGTAAACCCTTTGACCCACTATGCAAGGACCTTAAGTGTACTAAGATGTGGAATGATGTGTGACATTTCATAATTTATATTTTTTTAATTTAAACCTTATGAAAATTATCACATCTATTTCTTATCATAAGTAAACATATATTTACACTTTTACACACTTAATTAAGTACTCATTATTTATTTAAGTGCATGTTTAAATATATTAAGGTGTTTTACAACATTTTTAACAACTTTTTGATAATGAAAAATTGAAAATTTTGAAAGTTTTTCCGTCACATATTCTAAATTTCTTTGAACTAAATACTTTCGTAAACAAAATAAAAAAATGTATTTCCTATCATTATTTATAAATTAAAGTGGGTTATTTAATTATTAAAATCATTAACTGAATATCTAAAATTAACTAAATATTCACCATCAAAACGGTAAAATTCCGGGTCGTTACATTCTTTCTCTTAAAAGAATTTCATCCTCGAAATTTGACCACATGAACACCCAATACTATCCATAAGTCCGCATGATGTTCATGGATCATCCATATGAAAAATCTACTTCAATCTCCAATCGATTGCATAACTTCAGTTCCAAGCTAGTATCGCTCACCCGATTCAATACTGCATACTGCGATTAGGTTTCTTGACTAGAAACCTCCAGTCTCCTTATATAGCCATATAATATAATAGAAAACTTTGGTTCCCTACCAAGAATCCTCATCAAGGGCTCGCCATCAAAATTGAGTGATAAATCTTTATCCAGAATAGTGTAAAACACCTCAAGTCATGTACTCGAATCTTGGATCGAGAACTATATGATAAAGGGAAATGATCTACGTACAACCTACATAGTCATCTAAAGGTTCTTATTTACCCGTTTACCTTCTTACCCTCCCATAAATATTTATGAAATCATTTCCTAACAATTCTAACTTAGGTTCAAACATTTCTAAATGATACAACTTATTTATGAAATAAGTATGTGTGTGTATATATAACATCTTATTTTTAATTCTATTCTCTTTTAACTATTCAGATGTAGGCATCGAATAATTTTGGGTCTTTAAAACCGAGTCGGCCAATTCAACCACTTTACCCATTCGGTCAAGTAAGTAGCTAAGAAGAGTAGGATGCTAGTACCCAAGCTCCTTCCTAGAGTCTACTTTTCCTTGGATGCCTCTAAGGTAAAGGTGTTTATTAGCCGACCCAATAACATTAAATACTATTTAACCTCCTAAGTGTTAAAATCCAAAAGACACTGTTTAATAAAACCAAGTTTATTAAACCTTCTTATTAAATTAATTCAATTTTAAAACTTCATTTATTAACCATTTTAAATCAAGATACCTTTACATCCTGAAAACTTAGGAGCTAGATACCCGGGTTCTATTTCAAAAATCTTTTGAAATAATACTATATATTTTATTCGTAGAAAATATGCATATAGCTCGAGTAACCAAAAAATGATACTATGGAACTGGGTACTACCAAATAGTATCATACATTCCCGTACCTAGAAGGGTAATACTCAAGAGAAGTGTTTACCATCCGAACACATCTCTTTCCCATTTTAAGTTATTTTTGGGCCACTCGAACTTAAAAACACTTCTTTTATTGCAAAACTCCCTTTTTGAAATAATACTTTACATATTTGCAACAAATATTTATTACCAACTTGCTTTGGGTTCGTTCGGATTTGAACTTGTTTCGATCATACAATGATAAAGAGAGTAATTTACTAAGTACCCTACAACGTTCGCCTAAGCAAACATTCGATCGTCACTTAGAAGATTATTCAGATCGTCACAAAACAAATCGAGACTCATTTCGCGAACCAATCCAAAGAAAATACTTCTTACTCAAAATTTCCATACCCAAAAATTTCTTTTTTCTTAACAAAAATACTTCCAAATAATACTATTTTTACTTTCAAAACCTTGAAAACAATTTTTCAAAAGCACCAAGGATTTAAGTACTTAAGTTCCTACTTAAATCTTTTTATTCTAAAGACCCATTCTCATAAATCCATTTTATAAAATCATTTCTTTATAAAATCATTTCTAATATTCCAACTTTCCTTTTAATAAACATCCTTTATTAATTCAAGTTTTCACCCAACATTAACACCGAACGCCTTATAATCAAATTGTGTTACTTAATTCACAAGGCGTTCTTTTCAACGTTTCCTAATTTTCTATTTACCCAACCTATGTTTAAAATAAGGAAGCTACCTATAACATTCAATAATAGTCAAAGCTCAAACTGGACGAGCATAATTAAACCAAATCCTAAATGATAATAACAGAATATTTTCATTTCCTATTCAACAAGCATCTCAAAGATACTATACTATTTTTGAAAACCATTTTTGTATATATGAAATATATTCCTAGGTAAAATTATTTCATTTACTAATATTAAAACAATACTGTGTCGGTTGGTCTTGCTCAAGTGTTTAGGAACCCCTATCGATAAGGTTGGCCAGACGCATCGATCAGAATTCATAAGCCACTTAACCGGTCAATTAACATAATATAAAACATTTTTATATCCCTAATAAAAAGGCACTCTTATATAATACACTCAATCTCATTCTAGGGTTTCACTAACCCTATCTCTAATCAGTATACCCCACCAAAGCCAAAGTTCTCGCTTAACCTTCAGCTCTGATATCAAATATAACGATCTGCCTTTCTTACTTCTAAAGATGACACTTAATACATCCTCGGTATTGTTGTGACGATCATTTAGTCATCCGAAAGACAGGTCATTAGGGGTGAAAGAAAGAAAGACAGAATAGAATCTCACAAAAATGCGACGAGTAACATATAATATATAAATCAGGTCTTTACAAAAAGAACGAACTTTAATATACATACAATATCATAGTACACTAACCTAATTATCAGTTTGGACAGTTATAACAACCTTCCTTACAATTGCTGATATCTACAACAATAAAAAAGAGCAGAAAATAAAAGAAAATAAGAAAGTACGTCTTGGGCATCCAACTCATTTCCTGAACTCCAAAGAATCCAAAGCTAATCTGAAAACATGCTCGATGTGACCTGAGCATTATAAGAAAAAAACGTCCAGGTTAGTCCAGTAAGAACCACGTGAGAAATTCAAATCACAAGGAATCTTATTATAACTTATAAATTCCTTTAAAATCAAAGGTACCTTGTAAGACCACGCCGCACATAAACGCGGATGAGTTTTTATCTTACGGTAACCAAAACATTTTATATGAAAATCCAGTGATATTATCATACTGTCTAAGGTTTCAAATAATTTATAATCAAGTAGCTAGGATGCATGTACATCACAACAATAATCGGTATAAAATCCAAAACGGCTAAGCACATATGTGGAAAATTGATTCCAACAAATGGCAAGGCAAGGGACTACCTTCCGAAATAGTTGACCTCTAGATAAAATGTAATGTGGGCTGTAGTTACCTTTGCATGCCGCATGACAAGACCGGCTTACCCTTGACTGGATAGTACCGAATATGATCACCCTTTGTGATCAACAACCAAAAATGGGCCCCAAAGCATACATATAGATATTAACTCTAGATAAGGCGATGATCATATGCTAATGGAAGCGACCCACATAGCCTTGCGGCATACTATGTTTTAGCCATTACTAGGATGTGAGGCTTGAGAGGCCACGATGCCTTTTTCCTTCTAGCAGACCATCTTGGAATGATAACACTGCCCTTGAAGCAGAAATGCAATGCCAACATTCCCAAGTTGTTCCGGCATCGAACAAACATTCAATATTTACTATCTTCCATTTTGGAATCACCCTCAGGAAGAATAGTATAGCTCCATAGCATACTTCATAACGATCCATCACGACGTTATTAGTTTGGAGTGGTTTGGATAAATCATACTTATCTAAAACCGGTGTCTCCCAGCTACGGGTAATTCCCAACTAACTCAATTCCGGTTCTTTGGAAGTATGCAATAAGTATTCAAGTCCTCACCAAGTAACTCGAATATACAAAACATACTTCCTGAGTTAAAACAGATCAAGATTTGATAGTTAGTTATTTAACTATGAACAACTCAATCAAGCAATAATCTAGAGATTTAATTTTCCCATAGCAACCACTAAGCCTCAAAATAAGTTTTCATTTATTTAGATCTCTTTTCAGAATATTTATCAAAATATTCATATACTTATCACAGTGGAATAAGTATATTCACAAAAAATTGTGAAAGATTTCTCATTTTAGAATCAAATTAAAAGAACCAAACAAATGTAATTTAAATTAGAGATAAGGATAACCCCAAACACTAATCATTCGGTGTTAAACATGGAACAAATGTCCACACCACCATAATTAAGAAGGTCAGTTAAGGGAAATCCCATCTCCAATTGTTTTATAAATTTCTTTAATAAATCATTTTCATTTATGAAATCTCCTTTGCTTAATGTTTGCGCCAAAATTGGTCACTGACACCCAATCGTTGAAGAAAGCACCAACAAATAGTCACAAATAACAGATAGAGTGTATGTAGAGAATATAAATATGAAGAGCAGTAAAAATTAAAAAGAAAGCAGTAGTAATAGAGAATTTATAGTGGTTCGGCTGACTCTGGCTTACATCCACTCCAGAAATTTCCTTTTTATTGATATCAAAATCAATTACAGTTACAATCCAGAGTTTTTAAAACAATAATGGTAGAGTAGACTTAATGAAGATGAAGAAGGGAAACAGAATAAAGATCCCCTTTTTTGAAGCCCCGCCTATTGTATTTATAGGCAAAATTCGAGTTACTGGGCTTCCTAAGTGATACGGGCCCACCAAAACCATAGCTGAACCCATACCCTTCATCATGACTAATCCCAAGCTCTGAATATACTGACCTGATGTTGCCTTGGGGATGAATCGAAGTTGATGCTCAAATGACTCGAAGCATGCCTGCATACGACTCGAAGAAAAACATGTTTGGACTCGGAGTAACTCAGTACCGATCCCTCTCCTTCAAAACACCAATCCCCTTTAGTCGACCCGAAGAAATGCAACGACAGACCTGGAGTAGATGGCTCAATGACTCGAAGTAACATGCTTCATGACTCGAAGCAATATTACACCGACCCCTCGCCTTCAACACACCGATCCCAATTCGAAATCCAAACACCGACCCGAAGTCTCCAGAATGCCGACCCAGGGAAAATACATTGCCGACCCGAAGTTAAATGAAGATGCCATCGAGTCCTTCTTTTGTGCCGATCCTATATGATGCCGATCCCATGGTGTTTATGCCGATCCGACTCGATGCCGGCCCAGGGAGTTACCAACACCGACTCGAAGTATTCCAACTACGCTGACCTCAACTCGATACGCCGACCCCTTTCTTTGCCGACCCGAAGAAGTACGAATGTCATTCCCAAGATTCATGGCTGCCGACCCATAGTTCCATGAATGCCGAACCCTCCTTTGGCCGATCCCAACCAATGAATTATGACTCGAAGTAGCCTGGCAAACAACTCGAAGCAGACAGCTTAAAAACCCGAAGCAACACCAAGTATGACCCGAAGCAAATTCCAGGCAACTCGCGACAACTCGACTTTTGTCAAAACTCGTATTTCAAGTATCCCACGTCTTCTGTCCATCGACTATGCCGAATCTCGGCTTCATAATCATGTTTATCGTCCATGATTAATCATCTTTCCATCAAGTCGAGTCAAACCTTTTATATTCCAGCTTCGATAACCGAGCAATCGATTTAGTTAAATCCACATGTCTACGGCCTTGCCTAAAGGTGAGTTAACACTTAAATTCTAAATCCATTTATAAAACTCTTTTATAAATATCCAAAATACATTTATAAAACTCTTTTATAAATATTTAAAGTCATTTATAACCTTTTTTGTAAATCTTCAATGATAATTCCCTTTTAAAATATCATTTACAAATATTATTTGTAAATCTTCTTTAAATAAATCCTTTATACATATTATTTATAAAATATCATTTGTAAATGCCTTTATTAAAATAATTGGACATCTTACAAAATCATTTACAGACACTTAACCTTAAATTGATATATAATTAAAGTCAATTTAAAAACCATAATTTACAAATTTGAAAGGAGGCTTAGTGACTATAATGGTACTAAATTAAGTTACCATTTTAATTAAATTTAACTTCCAAGTCACATAATAGTTATTTACATAAACCAACATATATGTAAATAAAATTCATAACTAATTTAGGGAATAACATGTCAATATAAACAAGCTAGCAGATACATGTCCAGATAACATAATAGCAGGATCGTGATTGGTCCTGCTAAATAGATGTCCACACAATCTATTAAGTTTAATACAGAAGAGTGAAGATTTATTCTGCTAAGAGATGTCCAATAATCTGCTTAACTAAGGTCTAGTAGAACAGGGTAACAAATGTCAAAGTTTAGTATAACCTATTCTCATTTGTATTGTTACTTAATGGTATCTACAATAGAATCCCTTGTATTCAAAACTATTCTTTGTAAAAGAAAGTTTCCTTTAAACAAATTGATCCTTGGAAAACAAAGCAATTAAGAACTTAAACCTCTTTTTAAATAATTAATTACAAGTTAAATCCTTTTTAAAAACATATTTAAATCTTAATTAAGTCTTAACATAACTTAGTTATTATTTATTTAAATAATTAAACTTTAATAAATAACCTGTTCATAAATTAAACCCTTAATTAATTTATAATTAGAATAATTAAACACTTACTTAATGATTAATTATTAATTAACTCTATATTTAATTAATAATTAATTAAAAATAATTCATATACTTAATTCATAATTAATTAAAAACTAATCTTACTTAATCAAAGATTACTTAAAATTAATCTTACTTTTAAAAGATAATTAGTAATTAATCTCCCTTAATTATATTCAATAAACCTTGTTTAATACTTAATTAATTATTAATTACCCAACTTAATTAATTATTAAATATTTAATAAGTACTTAATTAACTATCTTAAACATCATTATTAAGTTTAGAAAAACATTCCTAAGGTTTACGTATGTATAAAAACTCAAGTTTGTAACATCCTGAAATTTTCAACCATTCGCATCCGTACATGTCGGATTTTGAATTGCTCAAAATATCAGATTGTTAATTTAAATTTGGCTAAACTCAGTATATACAGTAAATAAATAATCACAGAATCACCAGCACAGAGTAATATAAAAAAAATAAGCAGCGGAAACAAATGAATAGTAGTTCATGAAGCTACTATATATATAACAGAGTTAAATAAGATACAACAGAGATCTCAAATACATAGATGTCTCAATACAATAGTCAAATACAAAAATCAGAATACATCACTGGAATCAACTGAATCACTGCAAGCTGAATAGATATAGCTGGATCTCCAAGCGAAGCTCCAACTCCAAAGGTGAGTCTCGAGCACTGAGCTACTCAGTCTGACCCGAGCGTAAAGCAAAACACAAAACACTCGAGTCAGGATTAACATTCTTATATCAATAAATCCAACTCAAGTGAAATGTCAATTGAAATACAAATAACTCAAAGGATGTTTGGGATAACCATCCTCTAAGGATCCATTAAACTATCTACTATGTAGTAATATACGCTATTATAATAATGTCTACAGTAAAGTATACTATTTAAAAATAGCGTTAAGGCTTTACATTTTCCACCTTAACACATTTTTAGGTGTGCCAATAGTCTATATAGTACCGTAATACCCCGTAAACTGGAGCTACCAGAGGATACTCCATAGGTACGACACAAATCAAACTCGTAGTAAAGCACGCTAGGGTAGGTGACACGACACAACTAGGCAATGCTAGGATAGATATACCAATTACACTTCCGGGCCGGTGATAACGCAGAGCCGCAGCAATTGCCCACCTCGAGCCACACTCCCGAAAATCTGAAGGTGCGCACCGAATCAATCACAAAGTAATAGAATGGCATACGATGGAGTGTGTCCGATCAGAGGAGCTACCTCATTAGCCCGTCGATTGCTCTTGTTTTAGCCACCTTATGCCAACTCACGGGAGTTGGGTCCACGTATATAATTCATATAGGATCGTCGCCACCATCCTACTTCATTATGGAATCTCTACCGCGTACACAGTTGTTAAAGTGGTTTTCGGTATCGACAGAGAGTATGCCTATATTCGATCTCGGTCTCTTTAACAACCAATCGTTATTATAACACCGCGGTCATTTCAAAATAGTTTATACTTCAAAACCAAAATATCATATCCATTTCAAAAACCAAATCAATACGATATCATTTCCATTTCAAAAACATATCAATACGATATCATTTCTATTTCAAAAATATATCAATACGATATCATTTCCATTTCAAAAATATTCACTTCCAAAATCATAGTACTTTCAAAGATATAATACTTTCGAAACCAAAACAATTTGAAATAATAATACTTTGGAAATCATAATACTTTGAAATTCATAACTTTGAAGATCATAACACTTTGAAATCATAACACTTTCCTTCAAACAGTTTAGATATTAATAATAGTATATAAAATAAAATAGTTTATAAAATAAAATAATTTATATAAAATAGTTATAAGTTAAAACAATTTATATTAAAATAATTAGTATATTTAGAATAGTTTATATTAAAAATAGTTATATTAAAAATAGTTATATTAAAAATAGTTTATATTAAAAATAGTTATATTAATAATATAAAATAGTTTTAAATATAATTTAAAATACTTTATATAATAAAATAGTTTCCTCAAATTTCACAAATCGATTCAAGTCAACTCGGATTTCAAAAATTCAAATTTAATCCAATCTCAAATCCTCAAATTTCAATTCAATTCAGTTTCTCAATAAACCATTTCAAATTATCAATTTCAAATACATATTTGAACCATAAAATAAGCCATTTCAATTTCAATATATTTAAATCTTTAAATATTCAATAACATCTAAATACAACTTCAATTTACAAATTTAAATAAACAAAATATCCCATTTCAATTTATGTAAATTTGAAATATTCTTTTAAGTCACTTTTAACCAAATTCAAGTTATAAAACATATCTTTAAAATTTCAAATTTAATAAATTTCAAATCAAACTTATTTAAGTATAATTCTTAATTAAATATAATTTTAAACCAATTTCAAATCTGAATTTACTAAAATCATTATAAACTCTATATTTGAAAATATATATTAAATAAATACTTAAACATATTATATATTGATTAAATCAACTTTATTAAATCAACTTTAATAAATCTTGAAATCAATATTTATTAAAACCATATATTTCCTTTCAAAACCATAGAAATCATTTTCAATATATATATATATAGACCAACGGTGTCTGGATATAATTTTCTATCCTATGGTCAAGTGATATGGATATTTATCATTTCAATCCGTAATTTAAATATATACGGGTATATATCTTTTCAACCTACAATCCCAAATTCAATTCAATTGAAAATCGCTTGGATTTATCATTTCAACCCATAACGATTTCCTCTTATTCTACAGATCGTTCGGGTATGTATCATTTCAACCCATAGGGAATTCTATACTAACAGGGAACTTGCAGAGTGATAACAGATATGACAATAATATAACAATCAGTAACAGGCATATATCATCAGTGATAAATAACAGATAATGGTGTCAGATGTCACAGGTGAACAGATACAGATAATGGCATATATATAGGAATGTAAATATCTAACAGCAGCATATTTCAATTGTCGTTTCAATTGAAATCAAATTTAATAAATATAAGAACGTTAATCGTGAGTGATTGTTCACCTTTCGAGACTAGAGGAATTTGATAACGAAGTAAATTACGAATCCAGTTGCGAATTCCAAAGCAAAGTGAAATGGGCACGAATTGACGAACAAAGCTGATCAATAGGAATAGATGAAATCAAATCAGAACTGGATCGATGTATAAAATTGGTGTAAATGAACTTACATCAATAGATATTTATATTTACATAAACACGTTAATATATATATATATATAACATACTATTCCAAAATAAAATATATACACATATATAAGATTAAATCAAGATTCACTTATACTTATATATATAAACATATACACAAACCCTTATAACTTATATATATAACTGCAGATTAAATGTATATGCCAGCATATGTAAATTACATTGTAAATAGATATATCTATGTATATGCGAAAATGAAACTTGGCATATAAACAGACAAAAGAAAACTAGATATGTACAACAAGGGTATGTAGACATAAGCTTACAATTTAATATATATATATAAACTGAAAATCGAAATACATGTTAATGTATACACTTATTCAAATAACATCCTATATACAATACTAAAACCAATAACACATACTATAGAATACTAATATATATCTATAAACGAAATCAGACAACAAATTTCAAAAGCAGCTACTATATCTACATATACTTGCTTAATTAATATATAAAGACCCATTTAACCAAATCTTATATAACATACGTATATAAACATAATATATAAATACAACAACATATAAGTGTAGACACTGCTTATATATACCACAGCCAAACTTATATATGTAATATATATAACTATCGTATATAACTTGCATAACATAAAGTTATAATAAATCATAAAATAAAATACTGTTATAATTAAAATAGAATACACATATGCATATCAAGGTAAAAATATCAAAACCCAACTTTATATATATGCTAACTTACGCATGTAATCAACAGTAGAAATATACATAGTTTTGAAAAACTTTTATAAAAACTATCAGATGAACAGTATCAAATACCTATTATATTATACCTATTTAAATAACATATCTATATAAAATATTTTATATTTTAAAATCAAAACATGTATTGAAAAATGTATGATTTGCAGACTAACATATTTGTGCATACCCAATATATAATACCAACTAAATATAATATGCAAGTAAATATAAATACCCAGACTATGCATATGCAACAATATATATGCATGTAAGCTACAAAAAAAAATCAAAATAGGTACAAGCTTTGATATATATTTTTATATATATAAAGAGAGTACGAACAAGAATGCAAAGTGAAGGCAACTGCAAATAAGCAGACTTGGTAGGTTGAAAACAGCAAGCGTGAATATTTATACAACTCATATATATTTATTTATAAGCTAAAATAGACAAGTATCAAATCTATATATATAATAGAAGAAGAGGAGGGTACCGTCAGGGCGAAGGAAGCTTGCTGGGTAGGAGGTCGAGGATGTTTGCTAGCCTCTGGTGGAAGGCTCGGTTGCGTGTTTGAGAGTGAGGGGATTGAGACAGGCGAGAGGAAAAAAAACATTGTTATGTCTGGTGATGATTTTGAACGAACAGAAGTTTATAGAGGAAGTGAACAACCTTTTTATAAATATAGGCTTAAATTATTATGTTTCCAAATGAAACCAGAAAGTGAAACAGAATGGAAAGGTCAGAATTGAATTTGAATTTATTAAAGTGGATATTGGTTTCACGCTGGGTAACAAATAGTCACGAGAAGTCCAAAAACTCGGTTGCAGAACCGATACGTTGAGCGTTTCGCAGCTTATACCGCACACCGGACTCTGAAGTACACAATCGAATACACCATTGAGATCAACACAATGAGACGGTCAAAACGGTATACAAATATCAGTGGTACGATCGTCTAATCAAAAGTCGATATTCGGTACCGGAAATGCTGCCAATTTGTCGAAATAAGATAAACGAAGCAATAGAAGTCCAAATTTGGAGAAACGAAATATGACGTCTCACTTAGAAGATGATTTACAAATTTATTGTATAAAAATATTCAGGTTTGGAAAACATTTTATTATCATCAAATATTAACTGGTTTAAATTTAAATAGAATCACACCAGAAAATAAACTTCCATATTTTCTAATGAAAATTTACCATTTTCTCTGTTTAATTAGACGTATTCCAAATATTAAATTTTTATTTCAAAATATTATTATTTAAAATTTCACAAAAATTCAGTTTAATTACATTATTAAACAGTTTAAAATTTACAGGTCGTTACAAAGTTTGTAAAAAGTTGATCTTTTTCCAAAAAACTGCATCCATAGCGACTATCGCTATAGATGCCATAATTAAAAATTGTTTTCTAAGTTTCTTGAAATCTTACCATTTTGAAAAACCTAATTACTTTTACAAACATAAAACATGTATTTTGAAAACTAAAACAAAGTTTTGAAAATGATTTTTGATTTTTCAAATTAAAAACCATAGTTTCACACTAGAATCACTTGTTGCTTAACCATACAAAAGTGCTAACTCCCTTAACATATAACCACATATTCATGACCATAGCCTGGAAATCATATCACAATTCACAACACATATAAAGATCCAAATTTTATCACATAAAGGTCACAACTTGCAACTTTACTAACTTTTTGACTTCATTTCAAGTCAATAACCAAATCACATACAAGCACATATAAATACGTGTATAATCACATAAAACAACATCAAATCACAAAAATCATCAAAAAAAACATAGTAATAAGTAAAGCAAAAGTTAAAGATGCGAGTTTTACCTACCAAACTTATTTAAACCTCTTTAAAACTTGAAAAGAGCCTAGATCTTGCATTTCTCTTTATAAAGACTTGATTTTTGGCCAAGGTAAGTGGAAAATGGGCTTGGTATAGGCCTTATTGGGCTCAGCCTTGGTGGTCTTGGCTCAGCCATGTGGTGAAAATGGGTAGTGGGGCTAGATTTATGAAGAAGAAGGTGTGTAGGAAGAAAATAAGGATTAAAACAACTTTTTAAAAGGAGTTAAAAAGAAAAGTTTTGATTTTTGAAACTTGATAATAAAGCAGAAGCCGTTAAAGATCTATTCAAAATTTTTGAAAACAAAGTGAAGTTTGAAAAAAAATGAAAACGAGAGAGAGAGAGGAAAAAGAAGAAATGGTTTTATATAAAATGCATTTGGTAAATTACCAAAATGCCCTAAAGTACGAATGCCCTCCACTCAAATTTGAACACATCACCACATACTCCCCTCCCCTTGGATCTACATGCAATAACCATGGATAAATCCATTTACCTACCACGCAAAGCCCCTAAGTGAACTAAGATGTGAAATGATGTGTGACATTTCATAATTTACATTTTTTTAATTTAAATCTTATGAAAATTATCACATCTATTTCTTATCATAAGTAAACATACATATCCACTTTTACAAACTTAATTAAGTACTGATTATTTATATAAGCGCGTGTTTAAATATATTAAGGTGTTTTACAACCTTTTTAACAACATTTTGATGGTGAAAAGTTAAAAATTTTAAAGAAGCTTTTTGGTCACATTTTCTAATTTTCTTTGAACTAAATACTTTCATAAATAAAATTCAAAAATGAATTTTCTATCATTAGTTATAAATTAAACAAGGTTTTTTAATTATTATAACTATTAACTAAATATTTAAAATTAATTAAATATTTATCTATCAAAGCGGTAAAATTCTAGGTCGTTATAGAATCCTGTCATCTGATAATTTCTATATTTTATATTTTGAAAATGGGATTATTGGAATTTTGAAAATTTGTAAAAAAAATTAAATTAACCTAAAACTTCTTCTGTAACTTCTGCATATTATTTGGAGAATATATTTAATAAAGGGACCTATATTTATTTCGGCCATCTGATAATTTTAATAATTTAATCTTTGAAATTAGCCATTTGGAAATTTGGAAAAATTAGTAGATTGATTCGAAACTTTTTGAAATTTTACGATAAATTCTAAAATAATATTTTAAGAACTCTGAAATTTAATCTCGAATTTTACTATAAATTTGTAAACCTTTAATAATTTAATTAGTGTAAAATCTGATGTATTTCAACTATGAAAATTAATAAATATTTTTGGAAATTTTGGAAACTTTTTCTATAGATTTCTGAAGTAAAATGAAGAACTTTTTATGTTAAACACTTTTTGAAAATTTATTCAAATTTTTTTGTAAAAATTAAAATGGACGAAACGCATATTGTTATACAATTGACGATTGGTTATTAAAGAGACCGGGGCCGGATAATGACATACTCTCTGTCATTTACCAGAACCACTTTAATAACTATGTATGCGAAGGATGATATCCAAAATGTAGAGGTTAAATTAGCGAATGTTTGCTGGAATGAAATAAGAGAACGATAATGGATGACTCCAACACTTGTGTCAATTAGAAATGACTAAAACAAGAGCTATCCCTGTCCAATGAGGTTAGCTATCTCTTGCAGACATCTTTCCCTCATATTAATATCTTGATTTTGAACTTGATTGGTGGACCTTGATCTTGGATTGATGAACGCGGTCGGCTGTTTGGGGTTACGACTAGTCAGGGAAAGCAAAACGATAGTATCCTATCTTGGGCATTACCTTACGTGCCTTGTCATATAATTATCCCTATGGAAGACTACTACCATTTTGTTTTATTATTATACCTATAGGGGACTCATTGGCTACGGGCGTTACTAGTTGTGTTATAGGACCTACATAGACCGCATGCTTAAAAATGTTTTAAGGGGGATTAATGTAAAGCTTTAACGCTATTTTATTATTTACATTACTGATAGACATTACATGTGCATCGTATCTACTACATATAGATATTTAACAGATTCTTAGGGGATGGAAAATCTCGTAACATCTCTTCAGTTAGTTGCACCCATATTTCATATGATATTGAGTTAACTTACATAAGAATTTTTAGTTCTGACTCGGGTGTGTGTTTTTATTACGCTTGGGTCAGCCTGAGTATTTCAATGATTGGAGACTATTGTTTTTGAGCTGAAGACGGATGTATGGACTTCAGTACTTTAGTTATTTCCCTATATTATGTTGTTCTTGATCAGTGAACATTTATTTACTTCACCATTTATTTATTTTTAAAATATGATGTAATAAATTAGCAACTTCATGAACTGCTATTTTATTTTATCTTTATATTCCGCTGCGAGATTCTGTATTAGTTACTTCTGCATTTTTTTCTTTAAATAAAACTCCATTGATAATATGTCTTTTGGACGGTTTGATTTGTTCAAAATGGCGAGTCGTCACAGTTGGTAACAGAGCTTTGGTTGAGCAAACACCTAAGCCTATTGAGGTTGACTCATTAAGAAATAGGGTAATGGAATTCCCTATTACGAGTTGAGAGTATATTATGAGAGAGCGTATTTTTATATAAGTGTCTTCTAATAATAATCCTAAGATAAAGTGTTTGATTTAAAAATAAATATTTAAATGATACTTTATAAATTTATGATAGATATGAAAATTTTATACACTTGATTTGAAGTAGAGTAATTATTATAAAAAAGTTGAGTATATTATAAGTCTTAATTTTATGATTTAAACAAATTAAATATGTTTTCAACATCTTTGAGTATAGACCTATTTAAAATAATGAATTTAATAAATCCATGGTTTTAAAGAAATTTTATTATATAGCTTGTTTAAAAATGTTTTTGATAACACT
The DNA here is from genome assembly GCA_030737815.1 of Allium fistulosum. Lineage (NCBI taxonomy): Eukaryota > Viridiplantae > Streptophyta > Magnoliopsida > Asparagales > Amaryllidaceae > Allium > Allium fistulosum. The sequence goes on from CM060904.1 coordinate 1,085,789,012, forward strand.
TTTTCTAATATTTTTAGTATAAGATATTATTTTAAACCTTTTGAGAAAAAATTCCAAGTCAAGAAATCTTTTCATAATATTGTAATAATATTTGAACCATATATAAGTTATTTTAGAAATAAATTTGAATATAAAATGATATAAGTTATATATAAAAATATATTTAAAGAGTTTGTTGTAGTAAATGCCTTCAATAACATTTATTTCGAAACTCCTCATATTTCAAATTTGTGAAACTTAGTTTAATATAATAATTTATGAGAATACTTATATTTTGATTTGGAGTATTTTCCATTTGAATTTGTAACATGGAATATGAATATGATAAAAAAGAAGAAGGGTTTTATTGTAACATATGTTTTTAATCCCTTTTAAATATATCTTTAAGTTAATAATCTTTTCTTATGAATATACTTATGTCTTTAATATATTTCAAAAAAAAACTTATGTCTTTAATAAAAAGTATTTGGAAGTTAAGAATAAGTATAAAAATAATTGAGAATAAATGAAGAAGAAATTTTGAGATAAAAATGTTTTATTAGCAATCGTTAAAATCACTTATCTTTTATTAACTATTGATTCTAAATGAAATGTTTTGGATATATACTTATATCTTTAAAAAATGATATTTTTAAAAGACAATTAAGAGTATAGAATAAACTAGGAAAAAGATTGTTAAATAAATGAATATTTATGAACTAGTTTTCATAAAGGATATTTTATAGTGTTTATAAAACAATTTTCAAAGGATATGTAAAGTATTTACCTATGAAATTTAAGGATGTTATATAAAGGAAATTTATATAAATATGTTTTATAAAATGAAAATTTGTAAATAAAAGAATTTTATCTTAAAGGAAGAAGATATTTGAACAAAGATTTAAAAACTTTATTTCATATGAAATTTACACAATGAAGATTATAAATAAAAGAATTTTATTAAAATTATGAGAAAATATTTTTATTTTGGAATAATTTTTTTAAAGACATTGTTTTATGATTTTTAGGAAGAAAGTATTCCTAAATTAACTGGTTTTCTTAAAAATTTGAAATATGAAAATTATTTGTGAAAATTATAATTTCATTTTATAAGTATAATATCAATTAATTTCATAGAAATAATATTTATGAAAATATTGATTTCATCCTAAGTATAATATTTATGTAAATATTTTGTAGTGTTTGGTTTACCCTTTTTAGTTTTGGGTTTTTGTTCATAGAAAAATGTGCACGGCGCATGTATATTGTGGAAAACGGCCAATTTAGAAAACAAAGCTAACATAAAAATAGAAAACAACTTTTTATTGTTTTTCATGTTTTTTGAAATAAGAGAAACATAAGGAACAATCCATCCTTCCATCGTTCTTCCATCCTCTTCGTGGACCCCTCCATCTTCCTTTTATCCTATCCGCCGTCCATCCACTCCTCTCTTGTTTTGTTATTAATGTTGAAAACTCAAAACACAAAACTCATTTTAAACCAAACGCTACCACAATTCCATTTTATAAAGAATATGAAGTTATTTGTTATAAAAGATAATGATTTTAAGCAATATATATTGTAATTTCATTTATGAAAGTGGAATAATTTTTGTAAGTATGATCTATATAAGTATAGCTTATGAAACATGGTTTGAAATAAAGAAAATATTAAGTTATTATTTATTTGAACTAAAGTCCCAGCCATTTTGAATAGCTTTGAAAGATTTTTAAGTAAATGATAATTAATGATAATAATTTAGACATTGATAACATTAATGATAATTAAGGATAATATTGATTTAAATATTAATTAATGATATTACTTGAATTGAATATTGATTAATTAAGGATGCTAATTTGAACATTAATTTATAATGATAACTTAAATACTATATTTTCACCTTTACATTGCTTATAGACATCTATAGTAGTCATGCCTTGGTGTTTACATGATTGTTTGATTTGCATGCTAGTTATAATTATAGGTATAAAGTAATTAAATAAAAAGGCGTTATTTATGTATTTTCATTGTTGCATGTGTTGTAGTTTTCTAAAGAGTGATAATTGAACCTTTTGAATTCATTACATACAAACGTGGTAGACTTAAGATAAATTCTTAGACGGAAATAATAGGTTGCATGAAAAAGTAAATTTAATTTTATATTCACTTTTGAAACTATTGTGTTGAGACACGTGGAAATGGGTTTTAAATTAGTAATTTATATGAAAGTATTGTTATATTAAAATAGGGAATTTTATAAATGAGTTTTTGTAAAGTATTAAAACTTCGAAGATTATTGATATTTCCATAAATGAGATTTATATATAATTTTTCTTCAAATATAAAATTTAGAGATATTATATAAAAGAATTATACGTATAAATTTTCCATTGGAAATTTTATGATATGAAAGAAATGATTTCAAAAATTATTATTTATAGTATGATATGTTGGAAAATAAAAAGAATTTGAAAATCAATTTTTTTTGAAAGAAAAGTTTTTCAAGTATATCACTAGGTGTTAAACTGGTCTACCAATCACTTAGAGATTTTAAACATGCGTCTGGTCAACGTATGGACTAAACTCTATAAGAACAATGATAGACGTAACATCCCTTAAGGGACTATTAACAGATCATACTATTGTCGCTTGAAAATAATTCAGGTTATGATTGCAGCATCATCAGAGTTCATTTTTTGGGTCTCGAAAGTGAAAATGAATAATAAACCTGTTAAAACATTAAGCATATATAAAAGTATTTCGAAATGTATTTTAAAAAATTGATTATTTTTAAATTTATAGAAAACCTAAGTAAGTAGTTTAAATGTTGTATAAGTGAATTATTTTAGTAAAATATACCAAAATGCTAGATTATTTACTCCGTTTCTTTTCGAGGACGAAAAGTTTTGAGTGTGGGAGATTATAGCGGCCCGTATTTTAACCATTTAAAAATTTATTTAACAATGATTTTGAATAAAAATATTTAAAAATTAAAATTTTATGATAAAAATGTATTTTGATAATTTGAAAAGTGAAAAAAAAATTAGTTTGTTATTTCAAAAACCCATTCCGTTTTCAATTTTAATTCAAAACTGGTTGATATATTAGTGAAAAATATTATTTTTCACTCAAATATAAATCTTTTACATAAAAATATTCTAGTAATTTTTTTCGAGTAAAACGTCAAAGTTTATTTCATCAAATTATGATTTTTCTAGCTCCATGTATTGCAATTTGAAGTTTGTTATATGTTTCGAGTCAGTGTAATTAGCGGCAAGGGTGAATTTTTAACACATTTATTGTAGCATAGATTTTAACTCGTCATTTTGTTTGTCTTTTCTCACTGATCGCACGGTATATTTATTTTTGTGTTTGGACCTGGTTTGTAATTTAGAGTGGTCAAACTATATAGTATATGACACAATATAATTTAAAATAAGGTCATATATTTGCATATGTTTGGATAAGAGAATTGGTCATAGCACGTCACCCTATAAATTTGTGTAATACCTATTTTCTCTCCCCTTTTAAACAATTCTTTCCCATATTCAATCGAAACCCAAAAGAAGAAATTCATATTACTATTCTCGTTAATTCACCATTCATCAAATATATATAAACTTCCACCATAAACTTTCACCTATCTGAACCCATCACTCACGCTCATGCTTATCCACCTTCACGCCACCAGATCCTCACTGGTGCTCATGCCTATCAACCTGCTTCCACCTTCTCCTCCCAGACCCGCCTGTAGCCTACACCCATCACCATCCTCCACCTCTTGAAACCCTACACATACGCCCAAACCTCCATTGTCCAATCACCCTCCATTAAACGCCAAGCTACCCCACCACATCATCAACCCAGAAACTGCACTTCCCTTAACCACTGCCACGTCAGCCTCCTTCCCAGATCCGCCTCTACCAAACTACCGAGACCACCCAGTACTCACGCCACCTGCACTGCCTCTACACCCAATGCCAAAGCCACCTTCCAGATCTGTTGCTAACCAAACCCTCTGCCATAAAACTGCCATCACCTCTACACCATCATCCGACCAATTGTAAATAGCCACCCGCAACCTCATCCACTTTGCCGCCAACCAACCTACAACCACTTCACGCAACAGTCATTTGCGATAGTTCGTGTCCGAACTGTGTGTTAGATCCAGTCCGAAGCGTTCATGCATGGTGAGATTCAGAGTCATATAAGTGTCCGCGTCGTGCGATTTTTAGCTTTGAGTACAAATGTGAGTGTTTAAACTCACGAAATACTATTAATTTTACTGCAAGTTAAACCAACATCATATTGTGATAAATTATAGTGCTATGTTTGAATTAATATTAAAATTGAATACCACTGCTAGTTGAACACCCTGATACGTGATAGTGGATGATTATCATGATATATGTATAGTTGTGTTGATTTAAAAATTTATTGCATGTGTAGGCCTATAATATGTTAACAAATTGATGAAATTGTGATTGTGTGTGTGTATTACACTGTTGATTGTGATATACACCCATTATAACTCTATGGAATTACTGAAGTTCTATTAGCTGTCATATGGATACTTGAACACCGAATGTATGATAAAACTTTGGACATCTTACATTGATATGTGGAAAAAGTTAGAATATATGGTTTTTATCATTTTGGCCAAAAACATGATTTTAACAAATAAATTTCCATTTTGTCTTTATTCTAAATTTTGTCGCAAATGAAAGTGTTTAACTCTAAATTTTTTATATGTTATAAAGGTTGAAATTCTAGAAATTTTGGTTAAATTGGTTTTTTTAGAAAAAAGTTGTTTCAAAATTGTTTATAAATTTGGTATTCTAATTTGAAGAAAAAATATATTTCTGAAAAGTATATTATAATGACTTGAGAAATTTTTTGTAACTTCATTATATAAAATGAAAAATGTTTTGTAAAGAAATTTATATTAAGTTCGGTCATCTAAGTATTTTGATAATTTTATTTTAGAGAGATAACCCTATTAGAAAATGTATTTTTATAAAAATAATTATTTTGACTTGGAAATTTTTCTATAGCTTATTTACATTATAAGAAAAATATTTGATGAAGGAACCTATACTTAATTCAACATTTTAAAGTATTTTTATGATTTATTTTCTAAAACTAACTTTTATGTAAATTTTGGGAATTATTAGAAATTAATACGAGAATAAGATAAATTTTCATTATTTGGAGTTTATGTATGAAATTTATATGGATTGTTTATACATGTTGGTGGATATGGCTGTATTGTTTAATGGTTGATATGATTGTATTGTGATGTTTGTGATTTACTATTTTATGTCATTTCTATTTAATTGATTATTATGACACACTATTGACAATGCATTACACCTTATCATCATTGACTGCTTATCCATGTTATATTGATTAACTGTATTGTTAAATAATATAAATTAAACACCATTGACATTTGGTATTTAAATAAAAAGATTTGAAACTAAAATTTAACCGTTTTGGCCTTTCAATAGAAAATCTAAACTAAACACTGTTTGTCCTTATCTGAAATTTTTTCACAAATGAATGTATTTGATTAAATTTTTTTGATATGTTATAATAAATGATATTTGAATAGGATAGTCTAAAATTGGGTAGGAAGTTTACATGTAGATTTTTTTAGATAAATTATTTAATTAAATAATACGAATAAAACGGTGATTTGTGAAAAGTGTCATTTAACTTGAAAATTATTTTGTAACTCCATTTCAGTAAAATAAAAATATTTTTTATAGAAACCTATACCGAATCCCATCATCTGATAATTTCTATATTTTATTTTTTGAAAATGGGATTATTGGAATTTTTAAAATTTGTAAAAACGATAAATTAACCTGAAACTTTTTTGTAACGCTAGAATATTATTTGGAGAATATTTAATAAAGGGACCTATATTTATTTTGGCAATCTAATAATTTTAATAATTTGACCTTTGAAATTATCCGTTTGGAAATTTGAGAAAATTATTAATTTGATTTGAAAATATTTGAAATTTCACGCTAAATTCTAAAATAATATTTTAAGAACTCTGAAATTTAATATGGAATTTTACTACAAATTTTTAGACCTTTAATAATTTAATTAGTCTAAAATATAATGTATTTCGACTATGAAAAATAATTAATATTTTTGGAAATTTCTGAAACTTTTCTGTTGAAGTAACATGAAGAATTTTTTTTGTCGAACACTTTCTGAAATTCTAGATGGATTTTTTCGTAAAAATTAAAATGGACAAAACGACATATTGTTATAAAATGAACGATTAGTTATCAAAGAGTCTGGGGCGGATAATGACATAGTCTTTGTCATTTACTAGAACCACTTTAATAATTGTGTATATGGAGGATGTTATCCAAAATGTATAGGTTGAGTTGGCGAACATTTGCTGGAATGAAGTAAGAGAACGATAATGGATGACCCTGACACTTGTGTCAATTTGAAATGACTAAAACAGAAGCTATACCTGGCCAATGATGTTGGCTACCTCTAGCGGACATATTTCCCTCATATTACTATCTTGATTTTGAACTTGATTGGTGCACCTTGATCTTGGATTGATGAACGCGGTCGGCTGTTAGGTGTTATGACCAGTCAGGGAAAGTAAAACGATAATATCCTATCTTGTGCCTTGCCTCACCTACCTTGTCATATGATTATACCTATGCGAGTCCACTACCATTTTTTTAGTATTGTACCTATAGGGGACTCACTGGCTACTGACGTTACTAGTTGTGTTACAGGACCTACATTGACTACATGCTTAAAAAAATGTCAAAGGGGATTAATGTATATCCTTAATGCTATTTAATATTTACATTACTGATAGACATTACTTATGTATCATATCTACTCCATAACGGATCCTTAGGAGATGGAAAATCTCGTAACATCTCTTAAGTTGTTTGCACCCATATTTCACATGATATTGAGTTAATTCACAAAAATTATGATATTCTTCGGTTTTGTTATATAAGATTAAACAATATTTCTTTTTCCTACACAAATGATGTGAGAATGAGAATAAATTAACTTTAAATATTTGGTTTTGTTTCTATTGAAGCTTTTTGCATCTCCACTATTTTTCGCTATATCCTCGCTATAACTTTTTGCACCTCCACCGCTATTGATCCGCTAAGTGCTTTAACTGCACAGGAACCCAACGAGTATGGGCCCAGGAGACCTGATGGAAGGACCGTGATAAATACAATATCAGAAGGACCTCATCCAGTAGGGAAAAGCTAGAATGAGATGGAGCGGTACGTAGATTCTTTGAAGCATGTACTGCAGGAGAGTTACTTTGCTATTGAGGATGGAGCTCTGGCTAAGCAGCAGAGATTTATGACCGATCATATAGTCTTTCGTAATAGGGATTTTGATGGGGTTGAAGTGCCAACCTTTGATCCCATGAGGACAATATCCTTTATGGCCCAGCTACTGTGCACTAAGTCTTAATGGATTATAGAAGCTCGATGAATATTCTATTCAAAAATTCTTTTAATAAAATGAAAATCAGTCCAAAAGACATAAAGCCTTGTAAATCCAAGATTTAAGGGTTTATGGGAGAGGCAAAGGAGCCCATTGGGACAATCGACTTGTCAGTGGATTTAAGAGAAGGAAACCACAAGATCGTGCGTGTCTAGAAGTTTTTAATTATTGATGAATTCTTGGTGTAATGCCTTTTTGAGCCGACTAGCCCAAACTAGTTTCAGAGTAGCACTGGCTCCTTGGTGCTTGCTTATAAAATTCCCTATAGAAAATGGTGTCAGATCTATCCGAGGCGACTATAGCGCTGGTCGGGAATGTTACACTGCCAAGCTCAGAGAGGCAAATTGAGGAGAGAAAGGGAAAGGTGCAGAGAAAGCTCTCCACATCAAGAACGTAGATTCATAGCAACTAATGCCCAAGCCCTGGTTCGTAAACCATAACATGTTCTTTAAACCTTAGGTCCTAGAAAGCGGTCAATGGAATTGCAGGCAGCACCAGTTGAACTAATGATCAACGTTTTTGATCAATATGGATGATCCTACTGGGGTCCTTAAGATCGGATCTCCGCTTAGCGCCAAATTGAGGAAGGAGATAGTTTGATTTTCTTAGAAAATTTAGATTTGTTTCCTTGGATGCATTCAGATATGTGCGGGATATGGCTGAAGATTGCATGCCATGCACTGAATGTGGACCCGAAGTATCATCCTGTAAAACAGAAAAGATGCAGTCTTAGTAAGGAGTGATCAGCTACGTTGATGGAGGAAATGTATAAGCTAAAGGAAAATGGCTTTATCCACGACACCTTATATCCTGAATGGGTATTGAAACCCATGTTGGTTAAGAAGGCAAATGGAAAGTAGTGGACATGCATTGATTACTTGGTCCTAAAATCTTTCCACTGCCCAGAATTGACCATCTTTATATGAATTTAGGACTATATTGTTATCATGTGATGTCGTTTGGCCTAAAGGACATTGGAGATACCTTATAGAGATTGGCGAATTCTTTGTTCAGGGACCAGATCGGACGGAAAATGAAAGTGTATGTGGATGATATAATCATAAAGTCACGGCTGTCGATGAACTTCTTGGAAGATCTTTTGAAAACGTTTGATGTGCCGTGAAGGTATGGGTGAAATTAAATCCAATGAAGTGTTTCTTTGGAGCTGGATCAGGAAAATTCTTAGGGTTTATTGTAAATTAAAGTGGCATTAAGGCTAATTCGAAGCAGATTAATGCCTTAAAACATGTAACTGCCCTAAGGACAAGGAGGGAAATTTGAACGGGAAAGTCGATGCTCTAAGCCGATTTATCTTGAAGGAAATTGATAAATGCATATCATTCTTCAATGCCCTTAAAAAGGAGAAAGGAAAGTTTGTCTAAACGAAGGAATGCTGGGATGATTTTCAGGACTTACTAAGGCATATGGAAAGACCACCAATCCTATCTCGGCCTTTGGATGGAGAAGATATGTTTATCTATTTAGGGGTGCCTACTCACGCACTAAGTGCATCATTAATACATAAGGAGGAAAGGATCCAAAGGCTAGTATACTACATAAGTAAGAGGTTTATCAGAGCAGAAAAGAACTACCCAAAGCTGGAAAAGCTCGTATATTGCTTATTGATTGCTTTGAGGAAGTTGCGACCATACTTTCAGGCTCATCTGATAAAGGTGCTGATGGATCAACATTTAAAGCAAGTACTGCATCGACCCAAAATTTCGGTAATGTTATTGAAAGGGAACATCGAGATGAGACAACACGATATCACTTACCATTCGAGAAGAGCAATAAGAGGACACACATTAGAGGATTTCATCGTTGAATTCACCATCCGGGATGGAGAAGGGGAAGATGATATAGTCTCACTTTCTCAAGGGAAATTACACATGGACGGAGCTTCTAATGAACATAACTCTAAGGCGAAGTGGTAATTATGACCCTAGAAGGATGGACGATTTGCTATACATGTAAGCTAGAGTTCTCCGCGACGAACAATGAGGCTGAGTATGAAGCATTAATAGTGGGGCTTAGGATAGCGAAAGAGCTAGGGGTAAGGACGCTCCATGTATTCAGTAAATCGTAGTTGGTGTTATGACAAGTAAAAAAGAAATTCCAGGCTAAAGGTGCTAGACTTTCCCCTTACCTAACAAAGACACTGGAACTATTGAATGATATAGAGAATTACACGATTACACACATCCTTAGGAAGGAAAATACGAAAGCCGATTCACTAGCCAAATTGGCCAGCCTAGGGATTCGTAGTTGGTGGGATTCGTTCCAATGGAGCTTTTATGGGCTCAAAGCATCGGCCAAATGGATATCGACTAGATCTTAGAGGTTGGAAGGAAAAGGAGTCATGGATAACTCCAATCAAGGATTATTTGCTTAAGGGAACTCCCCGGAAGGAAGAAAGGAACGACGGAAATTCCTTCGCAAAGTCTCATGAGTCATAATGCAAGAAGGAGTGCTATACAGGAGAGGTTTCTCAAACTCCAAACTTTAGTGTGTAACCAAGGATGAAGCTAGGAAAATCCTCATGGAAGTTAATAAGGGTAGTGTAGAATATGCTAGTATATGATTTTTGTTTGATGACAATAAACATATATATATATATATTCATTTAAATGCATTTGTTATTGTACTATTTTATTTTTCACATATTTAAATAAATATTTGTTAATAAAATAAATAACTCAGAATTCATATTTAAACAAATATTTTATTCAAACAAATGTTTTATTACAAATTCAAATAGTACAAATTTGAGCTCTCACTATATTTTCACATTTACAAATTACAATACAATTTCATATTACCACACAATTTTCACAATACAATTTTTACATACATTTTACACCTCACTACATAATTCACTCAACACTCATATTTGATCTTTAACTCTATTCCAGTTTGTATCCAACATCTAAACTATCTGCAAAATAAACAATGACGCAGTAAAATTGAAAAAGAAAATATTTTGCAGTGCAAAATAAAGTGTGTTTTGAAAATGTTATTTGCCTCAGTTATTTGGGTTGTTCGTCATCATATTCTTTTAAATCATCATACACGAACAACTTTGACATGCATAGTGTATCGCTGTACATGCCACAAAGCCGTGCACACCGATATACACTTGCTTGATAAAATTGCAGGGACATGTGAGCACAATGTTAAACCTAAGCCAAAGGCTAGATTCAACTCAAGTGCAAATACAAATGACAACAAAATAGCCTCGACCAAAAATTAAACATCATCAAAGAATCCAAACCAGATCAGACATGAATAGAACACACAACATTGAAGATTTCACTCAAGAACAACAAAGGCTAACTAAACCAATAAATGAACAGTACAGACAAAGTGAACATGTTCAAATGTATATGAATATGTAGAGACAAGTAGTGGTAAACTCAGTGGCAACAACAAAATGCACCAGTCATGTACATGTGCAATGAAATTGTCAGGAGTAATCAATTCAAACTGCTCAGTTCAAATGGGTCAGCATGACTACATCAACATCCCACATAATAGATTAAAATGCAACATGAAGACCAGATCATGTAACCAGGCAAGATCACTTCAAATTTCATAATGACCATGTGAATATAAAGGACTCAGCAAACACATAAAGACATAATGCAATAGAGGTGACAACAGAGCATCAAGCAGAACAAGGCATCACAACATACATATATACATGTGTGAACACACATATAGACACACACACAGATATATATATATATATATGTATATATATATATATGTAGTGGAAACCAAACAAGACCAGTGCACAAGTGAAGTCTCAAACAGTGCACAATGACTTCAACATCGAACCAGACATGCACACTGCAAGAACAGTTCACCAGACAAGTGCAATCAGTTCAAAAATTCAACAACAAAGCCTCAACATCAAAACAGCAAGTTCATATGCATACAACATGACCACAAATTGATACAAGTGCAATCAAGTCAATCACACACATATATACATACATGTATGTATGTATGTATGTATGTATGGAGACCATCAACCAAAGTAGTATAACATGAATGAATTAACTCAAATGCATGAACACATATATCAGTTCAGAGGCATGAACAACCAAAGTGCAGAGAAGGCCAACTAATCAACCCGACGATATATATATGTATAACATGACAATATATATATATATATATGCCTAAAGGCAAACACTTAAGTGGACAGAGCAACCATGGTAATCTAGACTCAACAAAATGTACAAGCCAGTGACAATACATATGGCACCAGAGCAATGCAATGACCAAAGGCAACAACGAACCACATGTAGACTCGAGTGACCCAAATCAGACTTAAATGAAATATCTCCAATTCAAGTATCGAGCAAAATAACAAGAATTGAACAAGTCAAGGCCGAGATAATAATCAATAGGGGTCAAACATATTCGAAGACATATCAAATTCGTATATATACCAACGCGATGAACAAGTCATAGCAGAAAGGAGTTGAACAAGTCGAAGTCAATTGTTATCTCAAAGTCAGCAAATTCAAATGCCAAAATCAAAGGAGCAAATAATGGAACTCAGAGAAATTCAAGCAACGTACGAATTGAAATAGTCAGAATATATCACAAGCATTCAAGTAATAATCGTATGGTCGAGCAAATTAATAGACGAATTCAAACCAGAAATATACGAACGATAAAATAGGTTTTTCATCCCTATATAACCTAATAATCATCATCGGTATAAAATCATTGGAGTTCGAAACAAAAAATCCAGAGCATATTTAAAACAAAAACCAAAAACTCCAATCAAGTTCGAAAGTGATTCGACTTCAAGCAGATCAGAAAGAAACCACTAAACTAAGTCACAAAACTCAAATCGAAATCAAGAATAATCAATAATCGATAAAAGGCATTCACGTACCGGTTCAAGCAATCTTTCGATCTCGACTTAGTGTAGCAGCCGTGAATTGAATCAATCAGAGAAGCATCGAAGTGAATTGAGAAGCAACAGCGAACAAAGCAGCAATCGATTGACAAAGCAATCCATAGCAAACACATACTTCAATCAAAGAAAAAGATCAAGCAGCGGGTTCAATACAGCAAAGCCCTAAATTTTGAAGAGGAACGAAGAAGGAAACAGCCGAAGTTTTACACAGAAGGAAAAAAGGGGAGACGTCCTCTTTTATTTACAAATTGGGCCAGTCTAATTTTTGTTTTGGACTTTAATATTTAAACTAGGGTTTTGCTTTGTTTTATTTATTTTGTAATTTCTCTTTTAACTTGTGTAATTGTCTAGTCGTGTAACTAGGTTACGAACTACAATGGTGTAGTTCAATAATTCGCAACTCAATGGTTGAGTTGTGGCAGGGTTTTGAGCGTAGAGTTAGGTTAGTCATTAACGGGTGTCGCAAGTTTACGTATGTAAGCGTCTGACTGCTTAATTTCTAGTAGAAACCTTGAGGGCAGCACGTAGGCAGGGTATTGCTGAAGCTGGGTAAATTTGTGTGTGATCTCTTCTGCATTATTATCTGTGATTTTTTATATTTCCACATTAATTTTTATTATTATTATCATCACCCTATTCACCCCCCTCTAGGGTGAAAACGATCCTACAAGTGGTATTAGAGCAAGGTTAATAGCATAGATGTCTAACCCTAGTTTCAAATCTAGCGAGAGTCAGTCCAGTATTATTCCCTCTATTTTTGATGGAACATATTTTTTAAATTGGAAATTAAAAATGGAATTTTATTTAAAATCTGTTAATTCTAAATGTTGGGATATTATCGAAAATGGGCGCGATATACTAGACAAGAAAAATACTTCGATTAATGCTCTTTCTATGCACATATTATATTCTCATATTAATTTAGATAATTTTAACCGTATCTCTCATTGTGAAAGTGCACAGGAAATCTGGAATACTTTTAATACAATATATGGTGCAAAAGTCAACAACGGTGAGAAATCCTCCATAATCGACTCAGTTGAAGAAACGTGCTTGACAAGATTTTCAAATGACAGCAGCGATGAAGATTCAATAGCCGATGAGATAAGTGATCTTTCATTCAATGATTTAGTTCTCTTATGCCGAAAATTAATTGAAAATAATGAAGCTCTTGAGATGAAAAATAATAAGTTGAAAAGGGAACAATCTAAACTGCATTAGAAACATAATGATTTGGAAAATGAGCTTAAAAATATTAAAAAAAATAAAAATTCTAATTGCAAAAGGTATTTGGACTACAAAAAAGAATCTGCTTATTTTCATGAAAACTTTCAAAAGTTAGAAAATGAAATTTTACTTTGGGAGAAAAACAAACTGTGTTGATTTGTAAAAATAATATTTTGCAAAAAGAGTTGGATAGTTTTAAGAGGTCGGAAAGTTCTAAATGTGCGATTTTTGAAAAGAAATTAAATGAGGCCAACGAAAATTTCAAAACTCTTGAAAAAGAAAACGTGATTTTGAGCAAATCTGAAATTATTCGATTAAATCACGAGTTTGAAAAGGAGATTGAAAAAATCAAGGATTTTGAAAAAATTGAATTAAAAAAACTCCAACTCTTTGAAACCGAGATGCTAGAAATTGAGACTAAAATTAGAGAGCTTGAAAATGAAAATATGGGCTTGAAAATGAATAATTTCGAAAAGAGAGATAGTACCATTAGTTGTTGTTCGAAGCTAATAAATGAAAATAAACTTTTAAAATCAAAAGTTAATTAACTTGAGTTGATTACTCGGAAATTTTTCACCAGAGAAAAATCATTTAATATGCTCTTAGAAAATCAACTCTTCGTGAATAAAAGGAAAGGATTTGGATTTGCAAAAGTGTCAAAATATGAACAAACGACTAATAACACTGTTAAAGGGAAAAGTGTGATACCCAAATGCGTAAAGTGTGGAAATATTAGACATGACAAGAATAATTGTCAAAATATATACAAACACAAAACCGTTAAACAAATATGGATTCCGAAATGTACGAATATAAATGGTTTGAAATTTAAAAAAAATTTGGATTCCTAAGGGTACAATTGTAGATGCTAACGGTTTGTTATATAGACAAATTTGGGTACCAAAGATTTTAATAGATAATAATAGTGGTCTTACATCCTTAGTTAGACCACTTGCTTTCTCCAAAATTTAGACACATAAGTGGGCTAAGGAACACATTTGATGGAGATAGATTTCGAGTTGTTCAAGGTGATTGATAAACTAAAATTTAAATGTGCCTTAGCCTATAAAGATTAGATGGAGATCATCGCATTTCGGATATCACTGAATTGAAGGAAAGTGAGGTATGATCTCTTAACTCAATTTTGTTCACATATTGTTAACTATGTTTTGATCGACATTGTTGAAGTGTTTCTGCCATATCGTGAACATCTCAACTTTGATATGTAAAATTCTTGAAGTTCTGGAAAGCTAACCGATAATGCTACAACTTTTCTGTTTTTAGTTTTTTGTTGATTCACTTTGGAATGTCATGAAAAACTGCTTTAAGGAATTTTTATGAATGTGTGTTTTTTTTGCTCAATATAGATTACTTTACTTGTGCTTGATATAAATGGATGTGCTGAAAAATTTCAAAAAAAAAAACAATTCAAGTGTTGAGGAGTACACGTTTTTCTTATATACCACTATATATCACCATGAATACCTCAAATACAAGTGGTATTTGATATCATCTCATGTTGAAATCATTTTTGCAATTATTTAATTATTTATATCGATTTTCAACTAGAAGTCATTTTCACAAAACCCCCTACAGAAATTTGATTGTCGCTTATTTTAATTTTTGAAACTCGGGTTTTCATCATGTTAAAAATACTCTAGTTTATTTCGGTAAGAGATGTACTCTAGAAAAGATAACCATTGACTAATTGAATCTTTTGGAACTCATCAAAATTATTATAGTGCTTTAAAAGTGATGGATAGTGATTAAATTATATTTCATAACAAGAGGTAGTATAATTTTATAATTTCATGAAAATTAAACAAATTTTATAATATTTTTAGATTAGTACTTATTCCATGATCATTTCTATCACTTTCACCTTTCTGTCAATCCATACATCATAATATAGTGTGCAGAATTTGGTATTTCAAAATAAGGAAATATTTTTTTTGTAAAATAATAATATCCTAAAGTATTCTCTCTCATTTAAAAGTCCTCGCGGTTATGCATGGGTGAATTACTTGAATTTCTTATATGGGCTTCCATTCTCATTTAAAAGTCCTCGCAGTTATGCATGGATGGGACGCATATACGAAAGGGATAAATATCAAGTATATTCTAATCTCATTTAAAAGTCCTCATGGTTATGCATGGTTAGAACATACTTGACATATTTTGTTGTTTAAAAAAAGGGTAACTACTAACCTCATTTAAAATTCCTAATGGTTATGCATGGTTAGTAAGTGCTTTACATTTTTTTTGTATAATATTTGAAAAGAGAAAATGCACAAATTATTCCTTTATTGAAAATATCAAACTCTTGTTACTATATAAAATTTTCGACAATCCTTCCTTTTCTCTAAAGTGGAGTTTGTTTCTAATTAATAAATTATTATGATTTTTGTTTAATAATTAGAATTTGAAATTTATATTTCCCTCTTGATTTGGTTTTATATTTTTAATCAAAATCGTAGCTATTTCAATTACTATTATTATTTTTGATGATAACAAAAGGGGGAGACAGGTTAAGATTTTGATTTTTGAGCAATATTCTTATTAACATTCGAGAGTATTTTTATTCAAAGTTGTTTTTAATTAACTTTTCACTTTTAACTACACGCATCTATGTAGCGGGAGCTTTGTTGTAGGGGGAGCATTCAAATATGGAGAGCTAATAGAATTCATCAAAACCAAATACATTTAATAGAATCAAAATCTTAATATATATATATATATTTGTTATCATCAAAAGGGGGAGATTATAGAATATGCTAGTATATGATTTTTGTTAGATGATTATAAACATATATATATATATATATTCGTTTAAATGCATTTGTTATTGTACTATTTTATTTTTCACATAATTAAATAAATATTTGTTGAATAAAATAAATAACTCAGAATTCATATTTAAACAAATATTTTATTCAAACGAATATTTTATTACAAATTCAAATAGTACAAATTTGAGCTCTCACTATATTTTCACATTTTCAATTACAATACAATTTCATATCACAACACAATTTCACTATACAATTTTACATACATTTTACACCTCACTACATAATTCACTCAACACTCATATTTGATCTTCAACTCTATTCCAGTTTTTATCCAGCATCTAAGCTATCTGCAAAATAAACAATGACGTAGTAAAATTGAAAAAGAAAATATTTTGCAATGCAAAATAAAGTGTGTTTTGAAAATATTATTTGCCTCAATTATTTGGGTTGTTCGTCATCATATTCTTTTAAATCATCATACACGAACAACTTTGACATGCACAGCGTATCACTTTACATGCCACAAAGTCGTGCACACCGATATACACTTGTTTGATAAAATTGCAGGGACAGGTGAGCACATGGTCAAACCCAAGCCAAAGGCTAGATCCAACTCAAGTGAAAATACAAATGACAACAAAATAGCCTCGACCAAAAATTGAACATCATCAAAGAATCCAGACCAGATCAGACATGAATAGAACACACAACATTAAAAACTTCACTCAAGAACAACAAAGGCTAACTAGACCAGCAAATGAACAGTACAGACAAAGTGAACATGTTCAAATGTATATGAATATGTAGGGACAAGCAGTGGTAAACTCAAAGGCAACAACAAAGGGCACCAGTCATGTACATGTGCAATGAAATTGTCAGGAGCAATCAATTCAAACATACTCAGTTCAAATGGGTCAGCATGACTACATCAACATCCCACAGAATAGATTACAATGCAACATGAAGACCAGATCATGTAACCAGACATGATCACTTCAAATTTCACAATGACAACGTGAATATAGAGGACTCAGCAAACACATGAAGACACAATGCAACAGAGGCGGCAACAGAGCATCAAGCAAAACAAGGCATCACAACATACATATATACATGCGTGAACACACATGTAGACATATATATATTTGTAGTGGAAACCAGACAAGACCAGTGCACAAGTGAAGTCTCAAACAGTGCACAGTGACTTCAACATAGAACCAGACATGCACAATGCAAGAACAGTTCACTAGACAAGTGCAATCAGTTCAAAAATTCAACAACAAAGCCTCAACATCAAAACAGCAAGTTCATATGCATACAACATGACCACAAATTGATACAAGTGCAATTAAGTCAATCACACACATATATACATACATGTATGTATGTATGTATGTATGGAGACCATCAACCAAAGCAGTATAACATGAATGAATTAACTCAAATGCATGAACACATATATCAGTTCAGAGGCATGAACAACCAAAGTGTAGGGAAGGCTAACTAATCAACCCAACGATATATATATGTATAGCATGACAAAATATATATACATATGCCTGAAGGCAAACACTGAAGTGGACAGAGCAGCCATAGTAATCCAGACTCAACAAAATGTACAAGCCAGTTACAATACATATGGCACCAAAACAATGCAATGACCAAAGGCAACAACAAACCACATGTAGACTCGAGTGAATCAAATCAGACTTAAATGAAATATCTCCAATTCAAGTATCGAGCAAAATAAAAAGAATTGAACAAGTCAAGGTCGAGATAATAATCAACAGGGGTCAAACATATTCGAAGACATTTCAAATTCGTATGTATACCAACGCGATGAACAAGTCGAAGTCAATTTTTATCTCAAAGTCAGCAAATTCAAATGCCAAAATCAAAGGAGCAAATAATGGAACCGACTCAAAGAAATTCAAGCAATGTACAAATTGAACTAGTCAGAATATATCACAAGCATTCAAGTAATAATCGTATGGCCAAGCAAAATAATAGATGAATTCAAACCAAAAATATACGAACGATAAAATAGGTTTTTCATCCATATATAATCCAATAATCATCATCGACATAAAATCATTGGAGTTCGAAACAAAAAATCCAGAGCATATTTAAAACAAAAACCAAAAACTCCAATCAAGTTCGAAAGTGATTCGAGTTCAAGCAGATCAAAGAGTAACCATTAAACTAAGTCACAGTACTCGAATCGAAGTTGAGAATAACCAATAATCGATAAAAGGCATTCACATACCAGTTCAAGCAATCTTTCGATCTCAACTTAGTGAAGCAGCCGTGAATTGAATCAATCAGAGAAGCATCGAAGTGAATTGAGAAGCAATGGCGAACGAAGCATCAATTGATTGATAAAGCAATCCAAAGCAAACACATACTTCAATCGAAGCAAAAGATCAAGCGGCAGCTTCACCACAGCAAAGCCCTAAATTTCGAAGAGGAACGAAGAAGGAAATAACCGAAGGTTTACACAGAAGAAAAAAAGGGGAGACGTCCTCTTTTATTTACAAATTGAGCCAGTCTAATTTTTGTGTTGGGCTGTAATATTTAAACTAGGGTTTTGCTTTGTTTTATTTATTTTGTAATTTCTCTTTTAATTTGTGTAACTGTCTAGTCATGTGACTAGGTTAAGAACTACGGTGGTGTAGTTCGAGAATTCGCAACTAAGTGGCTGAGGTGTGGCTGGGTTTTGAGCATAGAGTTAGGTTAGTCATTAGCAGATGTCGCAAGTTTACGTGTGTAAGCGTCTGACTACTTAATTTGTAGTAGAAACCTTGGGGGCAGCACGTAGGCAAGGTTTTGCCGAAGCTGGGTAAATTTGTGTGTGATCTCTTCTGCATTTTTATCTGTGATTGTTTTTATTTTGGCATTAATTATTATTATTATTAGTATCACCATATTCACCCCCTCTAGAGTGAAAACGATCCTACAGGTAGCTGTGGTGATCACACCAGGGGGTAGACCTTGGCGGAGAAGATCACACCAGGCTAGCTGTGGTGATCACAAAAGCTTGGAGATGGAACTTTCGAGTTGGCCCTGTTAATGGGATCACAATCCCCTACGCATGGAATAGCAACCTATTGTGATGCTATTTCACTTAGATTTATTTACTTTATTTTCTGCAAATAAGCCACCTTAGTAAACTAAGGGCAATGCAAAAGGCAAGACTTGCCATTTCATTTTATTCATAAATAAATCTAGCTTCTAGAACCAATGGAACCGTGTTCTTGTAAGCTAAGTCTTGTGCTGCATGATTAACAATGCAATTAGGTACTGGAGATAGTACCGACCAAGTCCTTTGATCTGTGATCAGGTCAAAGGAGTATAATCACAAGGGTCGATTAGACGATTCGTCCTTATCTCTCTGATTTTGATTAATGCCTAAAGGTAGGCAACCTCAATATGGGATACCCAAAATCAAGCAACCGAAGCACCGTTTCCCGAAGATAGGAACTGGTGTAGAACTGAGGCTTCCACGACTATGCTTATGGCCCAACATGACATGCTTGGCCGAGGATAAGCAAGAACAGTCAATAAATGCTCTCGATCAACACCCAGAGATAGGTAAGATTGGGAGCGATTGCCTAGAGATAGGAACTTGTGCAACATCCCCTATCTTGAGGCTTGAAGCTAAGCGCTATAGATGCTGCAATCATATATAGTATTAACATCCGGTGACAAAATACGATAATGTTAATGGTATCCATAATATCAGAAGCACATGAATATGAAATAAAATCAACACAGATTTCAAAATCAACTTTTCTGATTACATTTCAAATCCAGTTACATAATCCCAAAACGATTCCCAGGTTTTGATCAAATATAATTATTACAAATGCGCCAAGAGCGACATTTGAAGATGCCCCCTTCGATGATCAGAGTACTAGATAGACATATCAGTCATAAATATAGCACAGTGGAAATAAAACTAAATAGCTCCTACATAGATAACTTTGCCTTCTGCACGTCTTCGGAAACTTATTCGTCCAACCTACTAAACCTGAAAAACCTTAACTTTCAATCTACTCAAATTAAATTTTGAACACCCGGGAGTTTAAGGGGAAAACATAAACTTCGAGTCAGACATGAAGCCTGGTATGAATAATACTATTACATCTCGATTTATTGATATTAAGTGAGACCACGCCGCTTATCGGAACGGGTTTTCCTACACTAATATCCTTTTAAAAGCATGTCTTTTGCAAATAAAAATCCTGCAATCAAACTAACTGTAACAATTATAGCAAGTACATATATGCAAAATAATCAAGAAATCAATGGACCATCTGCCCACACTATAGTTTTATCTAGCTAACTATTAATTATTGGCTGACTCGGGCCTACCAAACATAATCAACAATCTAACTTCTATTAGACACAATATTGGGTTGACTGCCTTTAACTTTATTTTTCTAGGGTCAACTGAACCTAATAGTTTTACGGGCTCGCCAATAACCTATCTTTACTCTGTATGTTCTCTTATGTATGTACCTTAATTTAGTCCCACATGTGACAAGCCCTACACAATGGAATTTTGGACCTATTTTAGCTAGGGGCTAATAGCTAAAGTATAAGGTGCGACCCAACACCAGTCCCATCTGGTCTTCTAATATCTAAGTCATAAATTTAGGATTATCTACTCTATGCAAATTTCATTTCCTGTCATATACTTAGGGTTGACTACCCTATTCAAATCTCATTTCCTTATAAACAACCTTTGCAAATTATTTACCCTTAAAATCATAACTTTATAAAACAACGAAATAATATTCTTTGCTTTACTCAAAATACTTATGCCATGATATATGCTTTACAAAACATAATGTTGATGAAATCTTACCAATTGGATGATCTATCCCTTCAATAAGTTAAAACCTCTTTTTAACTTAGAAAGCTTTAGGCTACAAGGCCAAAACAATGTCTTCGAAACCTTTTATCAAACCCTAAACAATCCCTTTCGAATTCATTGAAAGTACCCCTTTCAAAACAAGTTCACTACTTTAACCTTGGAAACTCTAGGCCAAAAGGCCAAAACATACCTTTTGAATATGTTGAAAATAGACCTTTCGAAATCATTACTTAAAGCCTTACACATTCTTTTTTTGAAACCATTTAAACTTGCCTTTCGAAGGCATAGGAACCTTCCTTTTAAAACACTTATATCTTACAACTCTTATATTATACCTTCCGAAAGCATTGGGTTCAAGTAAAGGTTTGTGAAAACATTGCTTCGAAATCATTTAAAATTATCCCTTTCGAAACCATTGGGTTCAACATTTAATATAACTAATGGGTCATAAAGGATAGGGCGAAAGCATCACTTCCAAAAGCATTATCCTAAGTAAAAGAAAGAGGATAGTTTCGAAACCCTCTTTCGCAACCATTGCCTCCGAAACCATTTAAAAGTGGCTATAAACCCTTTCAAAGGCATTAAGAAGGCGACTTTAAAGTAAAAAGCAAAAGCACCCTTTCGAATGCATGGATTCGAAAGGTATGAATGCTGCAATATGGGCTTCGAATAGGTTCAAAGCGGCTATCCTTTTGAAAGCTTCATTTTAAAACAAAAAGATGACAACTCTATTGAAAGCTCTTTTCTAAACTAAGGCAAGCAGCTACTGGTTCGAAAGCTTCCTTCTTTTAAAAACAATGGTAAGTTAAAAACAACCCTTTTGAAAGCTTGGTTTCGATACGGTTCCTTCCGCCCTTCTCCAATCCACTACATACCAAAGGTTTGATACCATGTGTATTAGTTTCGAATGGGTCATAAGTGGGAGTATGATGTCGAAAGCTTGCAGATGGAAGTGGCGAAGTAGTAAATTTAAGCAAAACTGACTTATAGCCTTTTAAAGTAATTTCTTTTCAACTATCTTGCCTTATTTGTCAAAATGCAATTGGTTACCATTTCTTTATCAACAATCCTTTTCTAAAAGTGCTGCCGACTTCAGAAATTATCAAATTAAAACGTTTTACAAATAAGTCCTTCTCCTTGATAAAAAAATAAAACATTTAAGTCCTTTAACTTAAATAATTTTATAACTATAATAAAATACTTTGGAAAAATTCCCCAAAAATCATCATAATTCACTTTTAATATGTTTTCTAACATATTTAAATTTTAGACCCGAAATCCTTATATAATTGCTTTAAATAATTTAAACCCAATATTAGCTATTTTCTTCCATAGAAATTTCATTATAAATCCACAATAACTTATAAAATTATGAAACCTGAAACCACTTCTAAAATAATGTTTTTGGTCATATGTCCAAAACACAACTCATTTGGATGTCATCTAATAGGTTTTCTACTCTAAACATATCATAAAATCCATATGAAAATAAATAATCAACAAGCATATATTTCTATTTAAGAAACCCAATATGGCATATAACTTGCAAAATAATTCGGATCTAACTTTGAAACTAAAATCATTATTAAAAATGAGATGTAAATCTAATTATTCACCTAGGCTTGTTGTTAAGAAGGTTGAGATTTGCTCTTTGATTAATTTCTTCAAATCTTCTACTTATTCCTAGCTTATCTTCTTTTGATTCCTCTTAATGGTGGCTGAACTCCCCTTAGTTTTTAGTTTTGTTTGTGAATGTGATGCAGCTCAGGCCAGAGATGATGAAGGTCTAAGTCGCACACGACTTAAGGAAGAAGCTATAGGTCGTCCACGACCTAAGGAGTCATGTGAGGGGGAGCTGCTAAGTCGCACACGACTTAAGGAAGAAGCTATAGGTCGTCCACGACCTAAGGAGTCACGTGAGGGGGAGCTGCGACTTAATTCCAGCAGGTTGCGACTTAACAAAGCTCGGGGAAAAAAACTACGACCTAACAGTTCCGATGAAAAGGGGTTACGGCATAACGAGAGCTTAAGTCGTTCGGGTTTGATAAGTCGCACACGATCTAACGGCACGGCTATAATTCGTCCACGACTTAACAAGAAGCAGGAAGGAGAAGCGGGTTACGACTTGGTTGAGTCATTGAATGCTAAGTGGTAAGTCGGGAAGTTGCATTCACTTTGAGTCGTTAGTCTTTCGTTCTTGAGTCGTGAGTTTTCTACGACCTAAGTGTTGTAATGAGTCTGTATTTCTTTAAGTCGTTCGTTTCTTGAGTCATGAGTCGTTAGGTCGTCTACGACCTAAGTGTTGTAAATTTGTGATGTTGTGTGGGTTGTAATACAAGTGCTTGAGTCGTGGAGTGTTGACTCGCTGCCGACTTATGATGAGTCGTAAGTCGTATACGACTTAAGGGTCTGGATTGTAAAATGCTATAAATAGGCGTGAGTTGTACATTTGAAGGTTGGTTGATTTTGAATAAAATTTCGTTTTGTTAGCTTTGTGCTTTCATCTAAATTGGTAGTTGAGTGTAATCTCCTATCTCCTCTTTCGGCATTCGAGTGCGCTCGAATCAACGATCGTAGAAGCCAATTCACGGTATCTAGTGCGCTAGATCAACGTCTGAAGAATTGCAGATCTTCCTTCACGGTATCGTGCGCGATCAACGTGACGAAGATAGCTAGAATTCGGTATCTTCGGATCAACGAATTTGGGCCATTCGGTATTCTTCATTCCATCGACTGCTACTTTCACCGTATCATCAATTTTTGTATTCCGCTGCTGCGTCATTTTGGTATCGGAGCTTGTTTTAGCCAATCATAGCTAAATCGAGTCTTGGAGCCAATTCTCTTGAAGAAGTTTGAAGAGTTAGAGAGGCCGAGCTACATCAAGCAAAGCCGAGTTGAAATCGAGGTGTTGGAGATTGAAATTTGCATCATTTTGAGAAGTTGTGTTCATCGTGTTCGTCATAAATTGCAACAAGGTTGGAGATTTTGATCCATATCATTTTAGATCGAAAGTTGGAAAAGTGTTTGAATTTGGCCGTGGTTGTTTGCGCGCCAAAAGTGGAGTTGAAATTTTGAAGTGGACGAGTTAGAGCAAGTCGGAGCCGAGCTAAGGAAGTTAGGCCGTACATCATTTGGTATCTTTTGCTTTGTCCAAGCCGAACATTGAAGTATTTGTGAAGTTTCAAATCATGCCGCCAAGAAGAGCCAATCGTCATCAAAAGGTAGAAGCTTTGTATAGAAGAGAAGAAGCTGATGAGATGGAGCAAAGAATTAACGAAAATTTTAGTGAGAAGCTTAATGAAGGAATTGGTCGATTAGAGAAGATGATGTTGGAGATGAATCAAAATCAGAGAAGGGTTTCACCTGAATCTAACCATGGGAGAAGTAGAGTTTCGCCACATTCCAATCGAGAGAGAAGTAATGATAATGACCATAGAAGTGTGAGCCAAGACAGTTATAGAAATGTTGATGATCGAGATCGTGATCGGAGGAATACTGGTAGAAGGGATGTTGGAGGAAGGAATAATGGTAGTAGAGATGTTGGTGGTCAGGATCGACATCGATATACATCTGATTTTGAAGAGGAGTTTGATGGAGGTAGTGTTCATGGACGAGGCCAAGGCAGAAATCAATCGGAGTATGATCATAAGTGGGAGTCTAGGATGAAGACTGAAATACCGGAATTCAAGGGTGGTATGCAAGCTGAGGAGTTTTTGGATTGGTTGTCTAATGTGGAGGAGATTTTTGACTTCAAAGAAGTTCCAGAACATCGTAGAGTAAAGTTGGTTGCTACAAGGCTGAGGGGTAGAGCTATGGCATGGTGGCAGCAGACTAAACTAACACGGGAGAGAATGAGGAAGTCAAAGATTGAATCTTGGAATAAGATGAAGAAACTGATGAGAGCTACATTCTTACCTTATAACTATCAGTCGCTTATGTATCAGAGGTTGCAAAACTTGAGACAAGGGACGAAATCTGTGAATGACTATGATGACGAATTTTATCAACTGATTGCAAGGAATGATATTATGGAGACAGAGGAACAATTGACAGCTAGATTTGTTGGGGGGTTG
This sequence comes from Allium fistulosum, assembly GCA_030737815.1. Taxonomy (NCBI): domain Eukaryota; kingdom Viridiplantae; phylum Streptophyta; class Magnoliopsida; order Asparagales; family Amaryllidaceae; genus Allium; species Allium fistulosum. The sequence goes on from CM060904.1 coordinate 1,085,814,422, forward strand.
CGAATGCAGATTCAAGATATGGTTAACATGTTTGATCCAAGTTCTGTAGCGGAAGCACACCAGAAAGCGTTAGCTTGGGAGAAGCAGGGAAGACGAGGAAGTGGTGTGTTTACAAATTCCAACAATCCAGTGAAGGGTGTTAGTTCTAATGTTTCAAAAGCTATTGCAAAACCAGTTGTGAATGAGGTTGGGAAGGCGAAAGTCAATAATGGTTTCAAGTGTTATAACTGCCAAGAAATGGGCCACAAAAGTAATGAATGTCCAAAGCCGAAAAAACGAGCTATGATAGCGGAGGTTGAGGATGAGGATGAAGAAGCTGAATGTTCCAATTCACCACCTGATGAGGAGGAAGAAGAAGTGTCGGGAGACGAAGGTTGTAATCTGATGATGAGGAGGTCTTGTTTGACACCAAAGCAAGAGGAGGATTGTAGTTGGTTAAGGAGCAATATTTTTCAGTCGACATGTACCATTCTGGGGAAAGTTTGCAAGTTTGTTATTGATGCGGGAAGCTGTGATAATATAATTTCTTCAGAAGCTATGAGGAAGTTGGCATTGAAGACTGAGAAACATCTGAAACCCTACAAGTTGGCTTGGTTGAGAAAAGGCGGGGAGGTGAAGGTTGGACGAAGGGCTTGTGTGAATTTTTCAATTGGAAAGAAATACAAAGACGAAATCTGGTGCGATGTGGTAGATATGGATGTCTGTCATTTGTTGCTGGGAAGACTATGGCAGTATGATAGGGCGGTGCAACATGATGGGCGTACCAACAGTTACAGTTTCATGTTTGAAGGCACGAAGATTACTCTAGTTCCAAAGAAGCAACAACAAGAAGAAAACAAACTGGAGGAGATTGAAGAGCTGAAAACTTTGTTATCTTTGAAGGAGTTTGTTAAGGAGGTCGAAGAGGAGCCTGAAGTGTTTTTGTTAATTGGGCGTGAGAGCCGTGAAGTGGTGGAAATACCTGAAGAAGTTAAACCAGTACTTGAAGAATTTAATGATGTATTTCCTGAAGAGCTGCCAACGGAATTGCCACCGTTGAGGGATATACAACACCAGATAGATCTTGTTCCGGGTGCTGTATTGCCACATAAACCACACTATAGAATGAGTCCGAAAGAACATGAAGAGTTGTGTAGACAGGTAGAGGAATTGCTTGAACAGGGACGAATACAGGAGAGTTTGAGTCCGTGTACTGTACCAGCATTACTCGTACCGAAGAAGGATGGTTCATGGAGAATGTGTACGGATAGCAGGGCACTGAATAAGATTACTGTCAGATACAGATTTCCGATGCCGAGGCTTGATGATCTGTTAGATCAAATCAGTGGGTCTGTGATCTTTTCAAAGATTGATCTTAAAAGTGGTTATCATAAAATTCGAATTAGACCAGGAGACGAGTGGAAGACGACATTCAAAACGAGGGAAGGATTGTATGAATGGCTGGTCATGCCGTTTGGTCTATCGAATGCACCAAGCACGTTTATGAGAGTGATGAACCAAATTTTTAGGCCATACATTGGGAAATTTGTGGTGGTATACTTTGATGATATTTTGATTTTCAGTGCTAGTACCGAGGAGCATGTTCAGCATTTGAAGAAAGTGTTAATTATTCTTCGCGAAGAACAATTCTATGCTGCTACGAAGAAATGTATTTTTATGGCAAGGAGTGTTTTATTTCAGGGGTATGTTGTATCGGAGGGAGGAATACAGGTTGACCAGAGTAAAGGCGAAGCAATTAGAGATTGGCCACAGCCCAAGACGATAACAGAAGTTCGAAGTTTTCACGGGTTGGCTTCATTTTATCGAAGGTTTATTCCACACTTTAGTAGTGTGATGACACCTGTTACTGATTGTATGAAGGGCAAACAGTTTGCATGGTCAAAGAAAGCCGGGGTTGCTTTTGAACAAATCAAGGAACTGTTGACGACAGCACCAATTCTAGCATTACCTGATTTTCAATTGTTGTTTGAATTACATACTGACGCATCGAAGGTGGGAATTGGAGGAGTGTTGAGTCAGAGGGGGCGTCCTATTGCATATTTCAGTGAGAAGTTATCAGGAGCAAAGATGAGATATAGTACGTATGATGTGGAATTTTATGCAGTTGTGCAAGCCATTAAACATTGAAGACATTACTTATTTCACAAGGAGTTTGTGTTATACACTGATCATGAGGCTTTGAAGCATCTACAAGGACAGGAGAAAATTTCGGCAGGGCATGCTTCGTGGATTGCGTACTTACAACAGTTTACATTTGTTGTGAAACACAAATCTGGAGTGAAAAACCGTGTGGCGGATGCATTGAGCAGAAGGAGTCATGTGTTGACTACAATGAAGGTGGAAGTAACAGGATTTGATGTGTTACCAGAATTATTTGTCGAAGATCCTTACTTTGCAAAGTTTGTTGATGAAGTCAAGGAGGGAAAGACGGATGAGTTTATGATGGTAGAGGGTTTTCTGTTCAAAGGGAATCGATTGTGCATACCTGAGTGTAGCTTACGTATGAAGATTGTGAAGGAGTTACATGAGGAAGGTCATGTGGGCCGAGATCGCACTTTGCAATTGATTTCTCAATCTTATTATTGGCCTTCGTTAAAACGGGAAGTTGGAAGGTTTGTGGAGAGATGTCATATTTGCCAAGTTTCCAAGGGAACATCGACAAATGCAGGATTGTATATGCCGTTACCCGTGCCGATTAAACCATGGGTTGATATCAGTATGGATTTTGTTTTAGGTTTGCCTAGAACTCAAAGGGGAAATGATTCTGTATTCGTTGTGGTGGATAGATTTTCCAAAATGGCACATTTCATCGCTTGTAAGAAGACAGCTGATGCCGTCCGTGTTGCTGAATTATTCTTTAAAGAAGTATATCGTTTGCATGGTTTACCAGAATCCATTGTTTCTGATCGGGATACTAGATTTTTAAGTCATTTTCGGCTAAGTTTGTGGAAGAAGATCGGAACGAAGCTGAATTTTAGTAGCGCTTACCATCCACAAACTGATGGGCAAACAGAGGTGGTTAACAGATCGCTGGGGAATTTATTGCGATGTCTGGTGAAAGATAATCTGAAGAGTTGGGACATGAAGTTATGTCAGGCAGAGTTTGCTCATAATCATGCAGTGAATCGTAGTACGGGATTCAGTCCATTTCAGATTGTATATTCTAGTATGCCAAAGGGACCGTTGGACTTAACGGTAGTACCACAACCAAAGGGGACGGTTAAACGAGCTGTCGATTTTGTTGACGGGTTGACTGAATGCCATAAAATCGTCCAGGAACGATTGGAGAAGGCGAATGAGAAGTATAAACGCTCTTCAGATCTGAAGCGAAGAAGTGTTGATTTTAATGAAGGAGATTTGGTATATGCTGTGTTAACAAAGGACCGTTTTCCAGTGGGCGCTTATAACAAGTTGAAAGCCAGAAAAATTGGTCCTGTAGAAGTCGTGAAACGGATTAATGAAAATGCTTATAAGTTGAAGCTGCCGGAGGATGTGTACACTTCTGACGTGTTCAATGTTAAGCATCTCGTACCATATTATGGGGATGAACGAGCCGATGTGGAAGAATTTACAAATTCGAGGATGAATTTTTCTCAACCTAGGGAGGATGATGCAGCTCAGGCCAGAGATGATGAAGGTCTAAGTCGCACACGACTTAAGAAAGAAGCTATAGGTCGTCCACGACCTAAGGAGTCACGTGAGGGGGAGCTGCTAAGTCGCACACGACTTAAGGAAGAAGCTATAGGTCGTCCACGATCTAAGGAGTCACGTGAGGGGGAGCTGCGACTTAATTCCAGCACGTTGCGACTTAACAAAGCTCGGGGAAAAAAACTACGACCTAACAGTTCCAATGAAAAGGAGTTACGGCGTAACGAGAGCTTAAGTCGTTCGGGTTTGATAAGTCGCACACGATCTAACGGTAGGACTATAAGTCATCCACGACTTAACAAGAAGCAGGAAGGAGAAGCGGGTTACGACTTAGTTGAGTCGTTGAATGCTAAGTCGTAAGTCGGGAAGTTGCATTCACTTTGAGTCGTTAGTCTTTCGTTCTTGAGTCGTGAGTCGTCTACGACCTAAGTGTTGTAATGAGTCTGTATTTCTTTAAGTCATTCGTTTCTTGAGTCATGAGTCGTTAGGTCGTCTACGACCTAAGTGTTGTAAATTTGTGATGTTGTGTGGGTTGTAATACAAGTGCTTGAGTCGTGGAGTGTTGAGTCGCTGCCGACTTATGATGAGTCGTAAGTCGTATACGACTTAAGGGTCTGGATTGTAAAATGCTATAAATAGGCGTGAGTTGTACATTTGAAGGTTGGTTGATTTTGAATAAAATTTCGTTTTGTTAGCTTTGTGCTTTCATCTAAATTGGTAGTTGAGTGTAATCTCCTATCTCCTCTTTCGGCATTCGAGTGCGCTCGAATCAACGATCGTAGAAGCCAATTCACGGTATCTAGTGCGCTAGATCAACGTCTGAAGAATTGCAGATCTTCCTTCATGGTATCGTGCACGATCAACGTGACGAAGATAGCTAGAATTCGGTATCTTCGGATCAACGAATTTGGGCCATTCAGTATTCTTCATTCCATCGACTGCTACTTTCACCGTATCATCAATTTTTGTATTCCGCTGCTGCGTCAGAATGTTAGAAATGAACAAGGAAATGAAGGATAAAAGGGTTTAGGGTATAAGAACAAAGACTATCCCCATTTTACCCTTTTTATATTCCTCCTACTTATTTTAAATTCTCTTTTGCTTGTATGTTCATTAAGGAACGACCCCTTATTAAATGGAAAATCTCAATCCTTTAACTATTAACATTATTTTATTTTATTTGTCCAATTAAATGTTCTAAATAATGTTACTCAAAATTAGGGTCATTACAGTCTCCACTTCTTAAAGAATTTCATCCTCGAAATTACAATAAGGTTCCCATAACAGTCAAACATAAATGTAAATCATTCCACGAAACAAGTCATAATAATTATCTCTAATCCTGCTCTTTGTTTCCCAAGTACAGTCTCTTTTTTCATTACTCCACTGGCTTTGACTAATCTGACTGTCTTCTTCCTTCGTTTCTTCTCATCCCTTGCATCTATACAAACTGGTTTTCTAACTATAGTCATATCTGATTGCACTACTAAATCATCAAACACAATCGATGCAATAGTAGTTTCTAGATCTCGAATACACTTCCTTAGATGAGAAACATGAAAAACATTGTGGACTCCTACCAAATTGTTTGGTAACTCTATTCTATATGCGAGTTTCCCAATCCTTTCTATAAGAGGAAATGGTCCAACGAATCTTGGTGCTAGTTTTCCTGATTTTCCAAATCGGATTACACCTTTCGTTGGTGATATCTTGACGAAAACATGACTCCGACTGAGAACTCTAAGTCTTTCCATCTTCTATCAGCATATCTCTTCTGCCTAGACTGAGCTTCTTTCATTCTAGCTTGAATTAACTCAATCTTTTTTTTTGCTTCTCTAACCAAATCTAGACAAGGAACTAACCTATCCCCGGTCTCTAACCAACAAATGGGAGATTTTCATGGCCTTCCATACAAAGCTTCAAACAGTGCTATCCCTGTACTAGTCTGATAAATGTTGTTACATGAAAACTCAACTAAGTGTAGGTGGTCTTCCCATGATCCTCCAAAATCTAGCACATAAGCTCTTAACAAATCCTCTAAAACTTTGTTAACTCTTCCCGCTTGTCCATCTTTCTACGGATAGTAAGCGGTACTCATCTTGAGCTTGGTACCCAAAGTCACCTGCAGACTTTTCCAGAACTCGCTAGTGAATAAAGAATCTCTATCACTTACTATACTATTAGGAATTCCATGTAGTCTAACTATATTCTTCATGAATAATTTAACCAAAACAAGTGCCGTCCTGGTTGACTTAACTGGAATGAAACGGGCACACTTGGTCAACCTTGTACACTATGACCCATATACTTTCATTTCCTCGATTCGACCTTGGCAACCTGTCTATAAAATCCATTGAGATAGAATCCCATTTTCAAACTGGAACATACAAAGGTTGAAGTAACCCACTCAGCTTCTGATGTTCAGCTTTTACCTGTTGACAATTCAAACACTGCCTCACCTATAAGCCTACATCTCTCTTCATAACTTCCCAAAAGAAACTCCTTTTCATGTCCTGATACATCTCAGTACCTCCCAGACGAATAGTGAAATTTGAACGATGTAACGACCCACTATTTTGGACCATTCAAATCGACAATAATCCACACATGTCTGACTTGAATAATTCAAAATAACAGATTGTAATAAAATTTGGAGCAAATAAAATCAAATACAGAATCACAGACACAGAATATCAGAATAACTCGCAGCGGAAATAAAATACCATAGTAGTTCATGAAGCTACTATATACAAACTCTCAAAACATATACAAAATCTCATAGTCAAAATAAATATAATAGAAGTCCGGATACATAAATCAATAATACAGAGACAATATTGAATAGGAAATAACTGGAATAGAAGTCGATGAACCGATAGACAAATAAGCTCCAACAGATCTCTAGCTCCATAAGGTGAATCCAAAGCTGTGATTCTTAGGCTGACTCGAGCGTAAAGTAAAACACAAAACACTCGAGTCAGGATGTATATACTTATACAATGTAAACCAACTCAAGTGAACTGTAATGGCAATGTATAATAACTTAGAGGATGCTTGGGATCGCCCATCCTTTAAGGATCCATAAAACCATCAATTAAACAGTAGTGACAATTTCACAGAAATGTCCATATCGAAGTAAACCATGCCACTAATAGTGTTAATGTGCATCAAACCATCACCGGGAAATCAAATGACATACAGAGAAGTATACCCGTGGTTATAAAATTCCAAAATAATATTTTATACTTCAAAACAAAATATCATTTCAAATTCAAATCAAATTAAAGGTTAAATCATTTCTAAACCATTTCAATATTTCAAAATATCATATCTTTCAAAGACTTCATTATCCAATCATCATTTGAATTCAAAGCCCATATTTAACTTTAAATACCTTTTAAATTCCAAGATATCATTCATTTATTCTCATTTCAAATCACCTTTTTAATAGTTTATATTCCAATCAAATTAATTCATCTAAACCATCTAAAAGTGAAGTTATTATACTTTCAACTCAAGTATTCAATTTCCAAAGTTTAGACCATTCTGAGTTTATTTACTTAGTTAAAAACCATAAACATTGAAAATTTCAGCCTTTCACAACATTTAGAAAACGCTGTTATAAGTTATACTTGAAAACATTTTTATTCAGCGCAGACAACATTTAAAACTGTTATAAATCTCAATTTTAGTTGAAAGTTAGTTCAATTCAGCAAAGACAGCATTTCCAGAAATGCTGTAATAGCTCAGGTTTCATAATAAAGGTTTTCATTAAATTCAGCAAAGACAGCAGGCAACTACAGCATTTACAGAACTGTTGTAATAGCCCTTTAAGTTTTTAGCCTTTTAGTTTACTTCAGCAACTACAACATTTACAGAACTGCTGTAATAGCCTCTTATTTAAGTTTTAGTTCATTTCAGAAACGATAGCATTTCTGAAGTGCTATTAAAAGTATTTCCAGATTTTAGTGTATTTCCAGCAAATAATAAATCCCAATTTAAACCATTAGACATTATAAAAATAATACTTTAACATTCAAATGTTCATTTAAAATATTTTTAACTTATGATTTTTATAATAAATTTTCTTATACATAAAACCAATTTTCAAGAATTCACTTAATAAAATTTAAGTATAAAATTTCTATTCTCTTCATTTTAACAATTAAACTTAACACTTAAATTTTTATTTCCATTTTTCCAATATAATTAAATTACCATTTTTATTTATATAACTCAAATTTTCTTTTAAACCAAAAAATCCAAATTTCCAGACTTAAGTTATATTTCAATAATTAACATTTAACCATTCATTTAATTACATTTTTAACCTATAGAAGAATCAAAATTTCTTTATTTAAACATTAAAATCCAATTTAAATCAATTTTTCATAAATTTACACTCTTAAACATATTTAAAATATTCAAAATACTTTATAAAATAACATGGGCATATATATAGTTTTCTAACCTAGGTCAAGTGATACGGATATATATCATTTCAATCCGCAGTTTACAAAGAAAAATCCGAGTTCTATCATTTCAAACCCGCAATCCCAAGTAAAATAAAATAAATAAAAATCGTTCAGGCCTATCATTTCAGCCTATAACGATTTTTTCCTATTCTAAAGTCCGTTCGGGTATGTATCATTTCAACCCATAGTGATCTAATTTACAGGGAACTTGCAATGTGATAAACAGATATAAATGAACAGTTTAACAACATATATTAGTAACAGATGAGATGACAGGTGAATAAACAGGTTTAACATCATATAATTAATAATCACAGACAAGGATAACATAACATAATAGTACTACACATTCAATTGTTGTCAATTCACATTTGCATAAGTATAAAATGTCAGGTGAGATTTACTCACCTCTATGGCTGGAGATTTCAATACAAATGACACAACGGAATCAAAAGCACAATGACAAGACTAGAATTTTGAGTGGAGAGCGAGATCCAAGCTATAGATCTTGTGTTACAACCCAAAACAAAACCAAACAAATTATAAATTTCAATGCAACCTTGAAGTGATATAACTTTGGAATAAAAACAAATATGAATGGAACGACCTTTGCCTTGCTTTCTACATTTGCTTGCACAGCCTAGGGGATGTTTTGGCTCAGGTTTGGCATGAATTTGGCTCAGGTTTGAACATAGGAATGTATGGCATAAAGGCTAGAACAAGTGGAGGAAGTTACAAGGTAGGCATGTGAAGGGGTTTAGGCTAAAACATGATTTTTGGCAACCAAAAGGGCTTGGTCATGGGGTTATAGGCTTGGCCAGTCAAGCTCAGGTCTGGACAGAGGTTGGAGTGGTGTGGGGAGGTCTGGAAAAGGTGGTGGTGGCGGCCTATGGTGGTGGTGGTGGTGTAAAATGAAGTGGTGAAGGCAAAAGTGGTCGGCTAAGGTAGTTTTCAAGGCATAGTTTGTATTTTTGTGGTGTTTCTCTTCATAGGGTGGTGCGGCCTGGCCATGGTTGGAGGAATAGAAGGTGATGGTGACAAGGAGGAGATGTAGGAGGTTGTGGCCATGACAATGGATAGGAGGCCGAGCAAACTAGCAAAGAAGACAAGGCAAAACATATGAAAAAGAGAAGAAAAGAGGGAAAAGAAGATGCCATTACCAATAATTTTTCTCTAGCCGTGAATGTAGATGAGAAGAAAAAAATTTTGCGTGAAAAATGAACTAGAATACACGGCCAAACAAGAGTAATACACAGCCAAAAGAAGTAAATGAGGAGTTGTGGCAATTGAAAGGTCTTGGAGATGAAAAGACTTAAGTTTCCAAGCTTTTAAAACCTTTCATATTTCCCCTTTTTAATAAATCAAATAAAACTAATATAAAATCAGAAATTAACTATTAAAACCGAAACAAAATAATATGAAATAAAAATAATTAATTAATTTTAAAGAAAATGGAAAAAGAATATAAGAAATTACTTAAAAATTGAAAACAGTGTCCAGAAATTACAAATAAACCACCGTTGACTTTGGAAAAATATCTACTTCATTTTAAAAATATTCTAAAGCAAAACTTTGAAATAAATAATTCATTTATCATTTCTAAAGTGAAATAAATAATTAAATTTAGAGAAAATAGAAAAAGAATAAAGAAATAGTTTATTTAATTTAAAACAAGGCTTAAAATTACAAATAAAACATTACTTGCTTTATAAAATTTCTATTTCACTTTAAAACAAATAAAAGTCAAATAAGTAAAATAAATGATGAACAAAATAAAGTGGAGATTAAATAAAATAAGGTCTTAAAGAAATAGAGGAATAAATAAAGAATTTCTTTAATTAAATGAAACTAGAAATTAGAAATTGTAAACAAAATACAACTGACACTGGAAAATGTCAATTACACTTTTAAAACCAAAATATATACATAACATGTTAGTTTACCCATATAAATATAAATTAGAACATTACATGACCAGATAAAATATTATTTATATAATTTAAAATAAACAATTTTGTTAAATACAGCAAATTACACTCAATAGTTAAAAGGGCATAACTTTCACAATATAATTCTGATTTCAACGAAATGAAAAGCAGTATTCTTGAAATTTAATTTATTTTCACAATAAAATTCAAAAATTTAAATTTAAAAGTCAAAGTTTGACCATATTGACCAAAATTAACCTTTCTTGAAAATATTCTATTTAGTCATGTTTGGAATTCTAATTCACATCAAAATCAAAATTTATATTTGAAATAACAAAATTTATTCATTTTAATAAATAAAATAAAGTTTTCAAATCAGGAAATTCAATTTAAAATAATTAAAATATACAATTAAAATAATCACAAAATACAGGGTTGTTACAAACGATGTCATTCTCCAAGAACTTCCTTCCTAATGTTTCCCACATTCGGAACACATAACCGTCCTTTCTTCCTCAACCACCCATTCTGGTCAAGACTAAAATCTTTCCAGTCATCGGTATCCGTTCCATTCCTTAGTTTTATGATCCATTCAGCTAATAATGGATCCTCCCCTTGCTTAGAAGCAATCCTTTCGATCATTACTGGTCAAACTTCTAAACATGACAACATAGCAGTTTCCTTACTAGAACTAGCTTCAGATCACCACTGTATTCTACATGTAGTCAATGCTTCTAAATCTTTCCACTCAGTTATCATTGCCAATACTGCATTCTAATGTTTCCTACTAAGTGCATTTGCAACCTTATTACCTTTCCCTGGTGTGTACTCAATTCTAAAGTCATAGGCGGCTAAAAACTCTAACCACCTCTACTGTCTTATATTCAACTCCTTTTGAGAGAATAAATACCTCAGTGACATATGACCCATATACAACTCGAATCTTTCTCCCAAAAGGTAATGTCTCTACACCTTCAATGCGAAAATTACTGCAGCTAATTCCAAATCATGAGTTGGATATCTAACTTCACGCCGTCTGAGCTGTCAAGAAGCACAGGAAATCACTTTACCTTTTTGCATTAACACAACTCCTAGCCCTGTTCCACATGCATCCATATACATCACTAAGTCCTGATTCCTTTTTGGTACAACTATCACAGGTGCATTAGTCAATAAGTGTTTCAATTTCTAGAATGCCTTCCCACACTTATCGGTCCAGACAACCTTCACATCTTTTCGCGTTAGCTTAGTCATCGGTGCCGCTATCCACGAAAAATCCTTAATGTATCTCTGATAATAACCAGCTAATCCAAGAAAACTCTTTATCTCAGTCACTGTTTCGGGTCTCTTCCAATTATTTACACTCTAATCTTAGCCGGATCTACGGACAACCCTTTCTCTGAGATTACATGACCAAGAAATTTTACTTCCTTCTTCCAAAAATGACACTTCGTAAATTTCGCTTTCAGTTGATGCTGCCTCAACGTTTCAAGCACCACTCTAAGATGAACTTCATGCTCTCTTTCATCTTTAGAGTATATCAAAATGTTGTCTATGAACACTAACACGAACCTGTCCAGATGCTCTCAAAAGATTATGTTCATCAAGTCCACGAAAAATGCTGGTGCATTAGTTAGTTCGTACGGTATCACTAACCATTTATACGATCCATATCTTGTTCTAAACACTTTCAAAGGAATACTATCCTCTGCTACTCTAAGCTGATGAACCCCAATTGCCAAATCCTACTGGGAAAATACTCTGGCTCCACTCAACTATCTGAACAAATCTTCAATTCTAAGTAATGGATATCGATTCTTTATCGTCTTCTCATTCGACTTACGATAATCGATACACAACCGTAATGATCCGTCTAGTTTTTTTGCAAACACTAGGACTGCTCCCCAGGGTGAACTACTTAGTGTGATAAAGTTATTACTTTCTAAATCCACCAACTGCACCTTTAGCTCCTTCATTTTGGTAGGCACCATTCTGCTTGGCGGTCTACTCACCGGTTCAGCTCTGGGTACTATATCCAAAACTCGATAGCTCATTTCGGCGGTAGTCCTACTACAGGCTCAAAGACGTCTACGAATTCTCTAACAACGAAAACTCGGTTCAACTCATCTTCTTCCTCCATAACACTCAACAAAGCATTTACCCCAAAACTAGGGTTTTCTACGGAGTATATAACCCGATCACTACAACTAGGGTTTCTAGGTGATATTTTCCTATCATGGCAGAATATACTAACATCATATTTACTTAACCAATCCATACCCAAAATAATTCCAAACCCTACGTAGTCAAATACATGCAAACTGTAAGTAAATATATGACCTAAAAATTCAAACTCTAAGTGGTCACATCTCATCCCAAGAGTCGCATACCCTTCTATCAGATTCACAACCCTTAAGGAAGGAACTAGATACGAGGGTTCTAAGTTAAGCTTATCTACCAAACAATGAGATATAAAAGAATGTGATGCATCAGTATCAAATAGAACTCTAATTGATACACCATGGATCAAAAGTGTACCTCCCATCACAACTTTTCCTTTCTCCTCGGCTATTGGTCTTGAAGTAGCTGGTTCCAATGCAAACATCTTGCCTTTTCCATGCTTAGCTGGTTCCTTGCACTAGTTCTTATAATTTCCAATCTGTTCATAGTTAAAGCACCTCACTTCTTTCTTATCAGTAGCTTTCTTCCCTTTTCCTGTCCGACATTCGTGAGCATAGTGTCCCTTCTTGTCTCGCATATAACAAACTACTTCGACCTTCTTTTTCTTGGCTGCTCCTCCTTTCAGAGTACTTTTCTTATGGAAAAACTTCCTCTTCTGGTTCCACCCACTTTGAGCTTCCCCTGCTTTGTTACCATCAAGAAAAGCAAGCATCTCCTTCTGCCTCAAAGCCATCCCAACAACTACATCACACGAATCCCTGATATGTAGCAGAGTCGCTTTAGCTAGTTCGGGTTTCAGTCCCCGGATGAACTTCTCATTTCTTTTGATAACTGTATCAATTGTAGCATATCCGTATCTTTATAGCTCCTCAAATATGGTTGCATACTCAAGCACTGTCATATCTCCCTGCTCCAACTCCATAAAATTCCCGAGCAGAGTTGACTTAGCAATCTCTGACATGAATCTTTCCTTAAACCTCCTTCTAAATTCAACCCAAGTCATGGTCTCCTCATTAACTCCTACAGTAACACTGTTTCACCAGTACAGTGCTGCTCCTTGCAACTGTCTAGAAGCAAGCCTCTTCTTCTGCTCATCATTAAGCCCTAAATCAGCAAAAATCCTTTCGCAATGAAGTAACCAATTCTCTACTTCAATTGCGTCCTCATTCCCGATAAACGGCTTTCCTTCAAGCCTAGCATAATCTCTGCTTAGTACTGCATAGTTATTGACCACCGGAGCTCCTTGATTTCCTCCTTCAACATTTCCTCCGACTAAACCTGCCGCAACTCCAGCCTGCATCATATTAACGAAGAACTGATATATAGCTCCCATATCAGCTTGCGGCACTCCTGCACCCACATTAGCAGCTTGTGCCCGACCTGGATTCCTTCTATTGTTTGCTCTGGCACTCTCATTGGTGGTGATTTCCTCCACTAATGTTAACTCTTGCTCTCTTAGCATCCATATCTTACGCCCTTAAAATCTGAATTTAAGTCTGTGTAAATATAGAAGAATAGCCTAAGAGAGATGGAAGAATAGAGATAAAGCGCATACTTATATATAACAAATACAAGTACGCTGTTATAGCGTTATCCAATACTCCAATCTTTTCTCTGATTCCGTAGGATTATGTTTTCAAAATCATTTTAAGTTTGAAATCTCTTTTAAGTTAACATAAACCTATGCTCTGATACCAGGTTGTAACATCCCCTATTTTGAGGCCCGAAGCTAAGGCTACATATGATGCAGTCGACCATAGTATTAACTTCCGGTGAAAAAATACGGTAATGTTAATGGTATCCATAATCAACAATCTAACTTCTGTTAGACACAATACTGGGCTGACTACCCTTAACTTTCTTTTTCTAGGGTCAACTGAACCTAATGGTTTTACGAGCTCACTGATAACCTATCTTTACTCTGTATGTTCCCTTCTGTGTGTAACCTCAATTTAGTCCCACCTACGACAAGCCCTACATACTGGAAATTTGGACTTATTTTAGCTAGGGGATAATAGCTAAAGTATAGGGCGCAACCCAACACCAGTCCCATCTTGTCTTCTAATATCCGAGTCATAAACTTAGGGTTATCTACCTTATGCAAATTTCATATCCTGTCATATAATTAGGGTTAACTACCCTATTCAAATCTCATTTCCTTGTAAACAAACTTTGCAAATGATTTACCCTTAAAATCGTAACTTTATAAAACAAGGAAATCATACTCTTTGCTTTACTCAAAATACTTATGCAATGATATATGCTTTACACAAAATAATGTTGATGAAATCATATCGATGGGATGATCTATCCCTTCAAAATAAGTTAAAACCTCTTTTTAACTAAGAAAGCTTTAGGCTACAAGGCCAAAACAATGTCTTCGAAACCTTTGTTCAAACCTTAAACAATCCTTTTCAAATTCATTGAAAGTACCCCTTTCAAAACAAGTTAACTACTTTAACCTTGGAAACTCTAGGCTGAAAGGCCAAAACATACCTTTCGAATGTGTTGAAAATAGACTTTTTGAAATCATTACTTAAAGCCTTAGACATTCCCTTTTTGAAACCATTTAAATTTTCCTTTTGAAGGCATAGGAACCTTCCTTTTAAAACACTTATATCTTACCTTTCAAAACTCTTATATTATACCTTTCGAAAGCATTGGGTTCAAGTAAAGGTTTGTGAAAACATTGCTTCGAAATCATTTAAAATTATGCCTTTCAAAACCATTGGGTTCAAGATTTAAAATAACTAATAGGTCAAAAAGGATAGGGGCGAAAGCATCACTTCCGAAAGCATTATCCTAAGTAAAAGAAAGAGGATAGTTTCGAAACCCTCTTTCGAAACCATTGCCTCCGAAACCATTTAAAAGCGGCTATAAACCCTTTCAAAGGCATTAAGAAGGTGGCTTCAAAGTAAAAAGCGAAAGCACCCTTTCGAATGCAAGGATTCGATAGGTATGAATGTGACAACATGAGCTTCGAATAGGTTTGATGTGCACGTAAATGTGCATATTTTTACTACCATATTTTATCGAATTAAATTAAATAAATGATCATATTATATTTAAAACAAAATTCAAATTATTTTCAAATTGTCTCGTATTCATCTTCATCCTGGGGCAAATTGGTCATTTTTGTGCATATATTAATTTGAGAAAATTTAATTGGAAATTTCTATATTATTTTGTAGGAATTTGAACTCAAATACAAGTGGTTTCAAGAAGATATATGCATGCACAAAGAAGATACAAAGTAATGAAGATGGAAATAATTCAAAGTCATGGATTATGGAGGACCCCACCTACCAACCTACCTTAATGTACAAATTAGAGGCTAATGCGCATGCTAATAGAGTTTAAAGCTTCATGCACATCTAAATGAGGATTAACACAAGCTAATGATTACTTGGCCACCACTCTTCCTAGAGGGGTAGTTTGGGTAGTTCCCAAAAAGTGAATTAGGGTTTTAAAACATCTATAAATACCCCATATCTTCATATAACCCACCTCTCTTCTTTTAGGCTCTCTTCTTTTAGGCTCTTTTCTCTTAGCCTCTTAGTTTAGGAAAATAAATCAAAGCTCTTCTTTCTTTTTCCATGGCTACTTAGCCATTTCTTCTATGTAATTTTTTTATGCAATTTTAATACATGCTCTTTTCTTCTTTTGTTTATTTCCTTTCATGTTAGTAGTGTAGATTTATTTATTTATGCAAGTAGTGTAGATTTTCTTTTATGTAGTTGGATTAGTTTTTCCTTTCTTTTTGCTCTCTTTTTCCTCTTTGTTAGTTTCATGTTGCTTTCTACATTTGTTGATTTAATAACAAGTATGAGAGGCTAATCCCTTTAATTTAGGGGTAATGAAGCTCTCTAGTATGTAGATCCAACATTTTGATGTTTATTCTCTGTTTTGTGCTTAAATGAAATGTTTGGAAGTGGTTAAATTTTGTTGTTTAGAATTTGATAACCTATGTTATTGACACCAAATAGGCTATACTTAAACAATCACAAACAAATTGCCTCTTCATCTAAATATGATTATGGCAAAGAAGTGAATGTTGAAATTCAAATTTGATGGCCTATATTTCTAAACAATTGTTAATAGGTCATGCTTAAAATAGATTTTGCTTTCAACTTTGTTGTCATATTTCATGAGAGTTGAAAGTGTGTTAGTGGTTGTGTTAGAGTTTGATGGCTTATGTTGGGCTAGTTAATAGCATAAATATGCCATACTTATGATAAGCACATCAACTAATTACACTAATGACAAGAAAAGAGAGATTATAACTTCATTTTGTTGATTTATGTGATCTAGAGAGTGGAAATTACTTCTAAATTGCCTTCACACTCTCATATTTTTATCACTTTCTTTTTGTTAGTTTGTTAGTTTCTCATTTTCTAGCTTAACACTCTCTTCAACTTTGGTTTAATTTGATTGAATGTATTTTTTCTAAAATCAACAATTCCCTGCGGATTGACCTGTACTCACTACGTACTATGATAGTACGTCGTGCGCTTGCGGTAATTTCAATTTTAAATTTATCGGCGATTTTCTAAACTCATAGAAAAACCGTCGTTAAACAAGTTTTTGGCGCCGTTGCCGGGGAATTGCTTTGTTTAATTTCTATAGTTCGAATTATTTTCGTTTGATTGTTGTGTGTTTTAATTTTTTTGTGTGTTGCATTGAAAAAAAAAATTATGTGTTAGTGTGTGATTTTTGTGTGCATTTTGATTGTGTGTTTATCGTTTTCTAGTTCCATTTGACTTTTCATTTCTAAAAAAAAGCATCCACAATTTCATTCCAAAAATATTTTTTTATTCATTCTCTTTTTCTTTTACATTTACAACTTCCTTTTAAAAAAACTACACATATTTTCTATGCACTGTTACTGTGCATATCTTTTGATACCAACTGTTGCTCCACCTCCTTCCACTTCTCAACAGTCATCACTTGTCTCCCCACAAATCTTCAACATCACCTCTACATTCCATCTCCCATGCAACATTGCCGTATACTCCATCACTCCCCTCTTTTTTTCACATAACCAACCCCTTCGACCACAACACACTTCAACAACAAACCCACCATTTCTTACAAATTTGCAGTACATTTGCAAAATCCTGCAGTTTCATTCTCCTCGACACAAAGTTCTTCAGTTCATCACAATACATCCACTGACCTGCACCACTTCTCAACTGCAAACAACATCCCTATCTGACAGCCAACAACTTGCTCAGAACCACTGCAGTAACTGTTACACTCAACAACCACCATTTCTGCCTGTGCATAGTAGTGCAAGTGCACTTCGCCCCTCCAATACAACAGTAGCAACCTCTGTCAGTTCACAACTCAAAACCACCAACAACCTGACAACAAAACTGCAGTTCGACCTCAAAACATAACCACCTCCACATACCTCTGTCACTAGCAGCTACAAACTCTTCCTCACCCACTGCACTTCTCCTCCATCACCTAACTTCGTTCTCATTTCAAACTTCCATCTCCTTCAATAACTCACATCATCTCATACCCCTTCACCCACCGTCCCCGCTACAACCAGCAAATTCACTTCAAACTGCGCTATCACCATTCCTGCACGCATACGTTCCACTGACATCAACTTCAAAATCAATCACCCATACAACAGCCTTCTCAGCCCATTACCATTGCATCATTTACCCACAACCACCTACTGCTTTAACTCTACAACGACCATTCCACCCTCACAACATTCATCTCTACCTCACCAACTTACTGTCACCACCAGTCGCCATCAACCCAATACTATTCAAATAGTGGCCACATCAAACCATCCTTATCTTTCAGTCTGCCCGAACACAAGACTACACTCACCATTGCTCACCATTGCTCTCACAAACTCCACTGCTCCTATCGCCAGTTCAACTACAAAGTATTGCCTATTGCAGTGACACCTTCCTCCTTCTGCCTGAAACTAGCAACAAATGCCTTCAAATCACCACGCATTGCAGTTATAAACAACATCCCTCTGTCACTAATCATTGCTTACGACAATGAGCTACAACCATCCTTCTTCAACAATCCCCCCAACTCTCGAACAAAATCCTCCCCAGACCTCTCCTCCAATCATTTCAATTGCATCTTCCCAACAATGCCTCAACCATCTCATTCGCCTCTCCACGAAATCAATAGCCACGAACCACCTCCAAGCGTGAACCAAAGCCCACTGCTTCAATCCTCTCGAACTCGCGACAGTCTAGGATTTTGAAGAAAGGATCGAAGCTCAATTTGAAAAAAGAAGAGAAGAGAAGCTTTCAATTTCTAATTTAAACATGATCGGAGCTTTTACAAATTTGTGAGTATCGTGTGTGAATTGATGAACTGTAGTTTATTTGCTGAATTGTTATCGTATAGTGTAAGGATAAAGGAGAGTTCGAGTTTTTAACAATTCACAGTGGGTCGGAGTTTGCAAACAATTTGTTTGGGCCGGAGTTTTGTTTCACAATTGACTTAGTGTTAAAAAAAGGAGTTTTCTTTAATGTCTTCTTTTGTTTAATTTGCTTAGTTTCCTTTTTGTTTTTTTCTTTCCATCCCTATTTTAAAAAAAATTCTTTTAATTTGTTTTCTTTTGTTTAATTTTTTTTAATTTAATTTGTTTTTACTTCAATCCTAAAAAAAAATTCCTACGTTCATTTGTTTAGTTTTGTTTCATATTGATTTCACTTGTTTTTATTTTCCTTTGTTTTAGTTTTTCTTTTTTTAAAAAAGCAAAAAAAACATAAAAAGATAAAAAAAGCAATCGTATATATCTTGTTTTTAATTTCAGGTTGCCAAAGCTGATTGGAAAAGTTGCTTGCTTCGCTCAACTGCTGCCAAAAAAAATAATTTGCTTGCTTATAAAATATTTGCTGCTTCCAACCCTATATATTGTTTTTATTTGCCTTGCATGGTTGTTTGCTTGCATTTAAAATAAAATTCAAAAAAACCAAAGCAAAAACAAAAATCCATTCGTAGTTGCATTGTTAATAGACGTTTAATTTTTGCTTTGCATTTCATCCTAGATTTTGATTAATAAAAAAAGTTAGAAATCAATAACACTTAATTGTATATTGACAATTTGTCCTCTTTCGATAATTTAATTTCTTAGTGTCTAGCCTACGGCAGAGTAATAACCATTTATAAATATTACGGTGATTCGTAAATATTATAGTGGTTGTTCCTTTGAAGGTACTTAAACCTTCGGTTGTATTGCTACGGTGATTCGTTGTGCACCGATAAATCCTGCCCGTTACCTGACTGAGAACTATCTTGTTGATTTAAGACAAAGTGTGATTATAAAATTTTGGGTTAACAGCTACTTAGGATAAATAATTTGTAATTAAATCCTTGCATTCATTTAGTTGCATTAGTTCATGCATATTAAAAAAAGAACAAATAGTTTCAAAATCCAAAACTAAAAAAATTGTAAATATTCCTTAACTTAGTTTTTTAAATCCTTTCTTTTGAAATTTTTTCAATCAAAACCAAAAAAAATATAAAATCTTTTCAAAAAAAAAACTGAAAAACCAAAAATCAAATTTCCTTTTCTGAAAAATAAATTCTATTTGTAAATATTTTTTCTTTATAAAATAAAACCCAAAAACATTCTTGTAAATGTCCGAATTTCCATATTCACATGAATTCTACGATAGTTGTGAAAATCAATATAATCCATATAATTTCGCACCAAATTCTTATGGATATTTCAATAACAACTATTGTTTAAACGATTCAAATTTTGAACCACAGAATTTTCAAAATGATGACCAACCTTCAAATCTTGATAATAACATTTCGTCTTTACTTGAAATCTTATACAACAAAATCAAATGATAAATGATTTGTGTAATTCTTATTTGTGTGATAACTCAAGTCAAAATTTTCAAAGTAATCAATATTTGAATTCACTTCAAAATGAAAACGATTTTGAGTATAACCCATGCCAATTCAATTTTGAACTCCAAAATGAATTTCAAAATCAAAACGAAAATGTGATCCACTTTTCAAATAATTTTGGCAATGGTAATAATCTCGACTATGATACGAGTGAAAATTTTTGTTCTCAACAAATCTAAATCGAAAATTCTCAAGTTAATAACTATAAATTGGATTTTGTTGAACAAATGGACGAAATCTACAATGATCACATGGATTAATTGTTCGAAACATATATGAAACAACGTGAGAAACAAAACCAAATCCCAACATGTGACGAGTCAAATGATAATCCATCTTTTACCCAAATCGATGATTTTCAAACAACAACTTTTGAAACTGAAAATGATGATCTTAATGAAGTTGTTGAAAACACGATAATTGAGTTGGATTTCAATTCTTCTGAGGGTGAGAAACTCGATTTAAGATTCAATCTTCCTTTTCCCGATTTTGAAATTTTGAACACAACAACTTTGGATTTTGAACTTGACACATGCAATAAAGTTGTTGATAATTCAATAAAGGAAGACGAATTCAATGAACACGATTTCTTTGGACTTTTCGCAAATGAGTTGTCAAATTCTGAAGGGGAAGATTTGATTCACCATTTCAATTTTGAACAATAATTTTGAAAAATTTGTTAATGATGAGCTTAACTTTTAATTTGGTCAAAATAAACCTGAATTTCAATCAATTGTTTTATCAACCCCAAAAATCATCGAAAATAAAACAACTCATACAATAAAACGACATTCGTTTTTTCCAAATCCACATTCAACTCCGAAATCTTTATGGTTTGGTTTTCTGAGCTTAAGTTGTGTATCGCATACTTGACGAGACAAATGAATCGATCTTTGGAAGACCGCTTCATTTACTTTTTGACTGTATATTTACTGATCTCGTGTAAATACCTTTCATTTTCATGTAAATATAGGTCATTTTTTTCTCACCTTTCACTTGGGTTGACCGTGGGGACACAGTCAAAATCAAGTGTGGAGGGAATCTCATCTTCTTTTTGATTTTTCATGGTTAATTTTTCATTTTCCTTCCAAAACTCAAAAAAAAATTAAACAAAAAAAATTCCAATTTTTTTTGTCATTTTGATTTATTTTTAAAGAAACACTATAGGGTAAATATATGGATTTGGATATTAAATTGAAATTTTTGAACAATTATTTGTCTTAACAAAAATAAAAATGAAGTTTGATTACAAATAACAATGGTTTAACTAGTATATATGAAGGTTCATACGTGTTGATTATGAAATATATCCTAATTGAAAATCTTTGTTTTAAAAAGTGGTGAATTCAAATAAAAGGATATAACTTTTTTTTGTCTTCTAAGTTAAATGGTGCTAAGATGATTTTGCAAAACTCTCTCTTCAAAAAAAAAAAATCTTGTATATATGTATGTATTTTTCTTAATAAACACCTAGAGTCATGTGTTCACACTCGTGTGTTCACTCGCCATGCTCTGTACCCTTCTCACGTAAGCTTGAAAGGCAGTGCACGATCGGTATATCTGGCCTCAGTTTACCCGAGTTAGGTGTATGTATATAAAAATTCTTTCTAAATAATGCCTACAGCCGATAAGTGTTCACACTTGAGTGTTCACTCGCCACGCTCTGTATTCCCCTCACATAAGTCCGTAAGGCAGTGCACGGGTAATATATCTGGCCTCAGTTTATCTAAGTTAGGCATATGTAAATATTGTTAATATCAATATAATTTTCAAAAGAAAAAATGGAGAGAGTAAGCAAATGAAATCCAAACACTATTTTAAGTTATTTGATTTGACTTGTTATTGAAAAGAAATGAAAATACCACTTTGATAAACTTTGATAATTGACTAAGGATCTATTTCATAGTTACACTGTGTTATTAACCGAAACAACGAGTTAAACTATAGTATATTTGCTTTAATAACTTCGTTTTTATTGGAAATTTGATGAGTAAATGACTTAAATTTTCAATATAATGAACGAAACCTATATTTAACTTATTTGTGTCGATTTAAAAGTGAATTCTTCATTGTAAATATTTTCAAAAACTCGCATTCATCCCTTTGTAAATAAATCTTGCATTTTGTAAATATTTTCATCCTGCATTTGGATTTTGTGGGTAGCATCCGCCGAAAACCCTCACGAGACAACACTCGTCCTACTGGGGACATCCAGAGGTTTAATGTCTTGTTGCATACGCTCAATGCAATCGTGTTTCCAAACGAAAATGGATTTATCTTAGTTTTTTTCTTTATTCAAGGACGAATAAAAAGATAAGTGTGGGGGTATTTGATGTGCACGTAAATGCGCATATTTTTACTACCATATTTTATCGAACTAAATTAAATAAATGATCATATTGGGTGTTTTAACATGTTTAAACCAAAATTCAAATTATTTTCAAATCGTCACGTATTCATCTTCATCCAGGGGCAAATTGGTCATTTTTGTGCATATATTAATTTGAGAAAATTTAATTGGAAATTTCTATATTATTTTGTAGGAATTTGAACTCAAATACAAGTGGTTTCATGAAGATATATGCACGCACAAAGAAGATACAAAGGAATGAAGATGGAAATAATTCAAAGTCATGGATCATGGAGGACCCCACATACCCACCTACCTTAATGTACAAATTAGAGGCTAATGCAAATGCTAATAGAGTTTAAAGCTTCATGCACATCTAAATGAGGATTAAAACATGCTACTGATTATTTGGCCACCACACTTCTGAGAAGGATAGTTTGGGTAGTTCCCAAAAAGTGAATTAGGGTTTTAAAACATCCATAAATACCCCATATCTTCTTTTAGGCTCTTTTCTCTTAGCCTCTTAGTTTAGGAAAATAAATCAAAGCTCTTCTTTCTTTTTCCATGGCTACTTAGCCATTCTTTACGTAATTTTTTTATGCGATTTCAATACATGCTCTTTTCTTCTTTTGTTTATTTCCTTTCATGTTAGTAGTGTAGATTTATTTATTTATGCAAGTAGTGTAGATTTTCTTTTATGCAATTAGATTAGTTTTTCCTTTCTTTTTGCTCTCTTTTTCCTCTTGTTAGTTTCATGTTGCTTTCTACATTTGTTGAGTTAATAACAAGTATGGGAGACTAATCCCTTCAATTTAGAGGTAATGAAGCTCTCTAGTATGTAGATCCAACATTTTGATGTTTATGCTCTCTTTTGTGCTTAATGAAATGTTTGGAAGTGGTTAAATTTTGTTGTTTAGATTTGAATTTGATAACCTATGTTGTTGACACCAAATATGCTATACTTAAACAATCACAAACAAATTGCCTCTTCATCTAAATATGATTATGGCAAAGAAGTGAATGTTGAAATTCAAATTTGATGGCCTATATTTCTAAACAATTGTTAATAGGCCATGTTTAAAATAGATTTTTCTTTCAACTTTGTTGTCATATTTCATGAGAGTTGAAAGTGTGTTAGTGGTTGTGTTAGAGTTTGATGGCTTATGTTGGGCTATTTAATAGCACAAATATGCCATACTTATGTTAAGCACATCAACTAAATACACTAATGACAAGAAAAGAGAGTTCATAACTTCATTTTGTTGATTTATGTGATCTAGAGAGTGGAAATTACTTCTAAATTGCCTTCACACTCTCATATTTTTATCACTTTCCTTTTGTTAGTTTGTTAGTTTCTCATTTTCTAGCTTAACACTCTCTTCAACTTTGGTTTAATTTGATTAAATAGATTTTTTCTAAAATCAACAATTCCCTGCGGATCGACTCGTACTCACTACGTACTACGATAGTTCGCCATGCACTTGCGGTTATTTTTATTATAAATTCGTTCAGCTAATTTTCTAACTCGATAGAACTTGGCAGATGAACAAGGTTCAAAGTGGCTTCTTTTAAAAGCTTCATTTTAAAAAAAGGCGACAACTCTATCGAAAGCTCTTTTCTAAACAAAAGCAAGCAGTTACAGGTATGAAAGCTTCCTTCTTTTAAAAACAAAGGTAAGTTAAAAACAACCCCTTCCAAAGCTTGGTTTCGAAACAGTTCCTTCCGCCTTTCTCCAATCCACTACGCACCAAAGGGTTGATAATGTGCACTGGTTTCGAATGGGTCATAAGCGAAGTATGGTGTCGAAAGCTTGCAGAAGTGGCGAAGTAGTAAATTTAAGCAAAACCGATTTACAGCCTTTTAAAGTAAATTTTTTCAACTAACTTGCCTTATTTGTCAAAATGCAATTGGTTACCATTTCTTTATCAAAAATCGTTTTTTAAAAGTGCCGCCGAATTCAAAAATTATAAAATTAAAATGTTTTACAAATAAGCCCTTCTCTTTTATAAAACAAATAAAACATTTAAATCCTTTAACTTAAATAGTTTTGTAACTATAATAAAATACTTAGGAAAATTTCCCAAAAAATATTCATAATTCACTTTAATATGTTTTCTAACATATTTAAATTTTAGACCCGAAATCCTTATATAATTGCTTTAAATAATTTAGACCCAATATTAGCTATTTTCTTCCATAAAAAATTCGTAATAAATCCATAATAACTTAGAAAATTATGAAATTTGAAACCCACTCTAAAATAATATTTTTGTTCATATATCTAAACGCA
The DNA here is from genome assembly GCA_030737815.1 of Allium fistulosum. Taxonomy (NCBI): domain Eukaryota; kingdom Viridiplantae; phylum Streptophyta; class Magnoliopsida; order Asparagales; family Amaryllidaceae; genus Allium; species Allium fistulosum. The sequence goes on from CM060904.1 coordinate 1,085,839,205, forward strand.
CTCTAAAATAATTTTAGACGTCTGGATTTCAGATAGTCTTAAACCAAGAGCAACTAGTTCAAATTCAACTCGATTTAGACGTCTGGATACTTTTTTAGATGTATGGAATCAAAGTTAGATGTTTGGGAAAGGAAATTAGATGTCTTAATGCTTAGAAAGTAATTATTATTTTTTAAAGGAGGGTCAAACATCTGAATTAATTTTTAGACATCTGAATTGTTTTAGCAAGTTCGATTTGATCCTAGACTTAGTGCATGCCAAGAAGGGCTAATATAGGGACCTGTCCCCCACTTTCTTGAGTTTTAGGAGTTTATACAGCTGCATGGAGTAGGTGCAACAAGGAGAATCAGTTTTACACTAGATGATGTACTAGGTTCACACTGCTTGGTAGGCATAACCTGGAACTTGACAAGGCATGCAATTGTAGCACAACTAGAAGCTCTTATTGCTACTGAGATATGCTAGGCCACATGTTAAACAAGTAGGAACCGAAGAAGGGAGACAAAGACGTCTACAATAATAGAGATTTATGGTTGGTCAGTGGTTGGATCTACGAGGGAATCACTATAGTGATTTCTTTATCTTTTGGTTGGATGATAAAGATCATAGGACACGTTTACCACTGAGAAGGTGACACAAATGCTTAGCTATTCCATAAATCATCGAGGTAGTATACTTTGCACAAGCCCAGACATCGCATTGTACACTCAGTGTGTAAGTGCGACATACGTGATTCGTCATTGAGGATGTTAACTCAATGTTGGTTAGGAAGTTATTTATCGAGACCATATACTAGGAATTGACCTAGAGTCATTGATTAATGGATGTTCAATCCTCGGTTGGAAACCTTAGTAAGTTGTTTGTGGATGCAAGCGTAAATAGAACTATACCTTATAATATGTAAAGTAACTACTCCTTTATGAGTAATACACGAACGCAAATAGACACCCTAGATTGTCTTGATTATAGATGAAGTTAATTGCTTATGAACACCATAAACTAGTAATACAATTCACTCACCGGACTTTGTCTGGTCCACTCCTTTTCTTCTCTTCTACACCCATTACAGGAAGACATGCTAATAGGTGATTTGGCCAAGATATGATGCGAGGTGGAGGAGACCCGACACCTAAGTTGTATTAGTTATAGTTATTCTCCTTACGCCTTATACTATATTATTCTATCAATTGGATTTATTATTGTTGTAACGACCACCCTACATCTCCAGTACCCAATATAACTATATAATGAGCCGTGAAGGTACTCGGCCGATGCAGGACTATAGCCATGGGTGAAAAGCAAAGAAAAATCCATATATAGAACCTGTAGAACATCTCACAGTGCACGGACAAAATATAATATAATAACATAGATGTAAAATAGATGACACAATGATATAATCAAATGAACCATATTAGAGTGCATCAGGTTCACGGACTATATAAAAACTGAAATAAAAAGTTTATATATCCCAAATCTCCAAAATAAACTCTTTGACCGTCTCTCAAAATACAAGTACTAACATTGCTCCACAGTACTGCACATCGGAATATAAGCGGTAGTAAGCTCTAAAGTATAGGTATATGAAAGCATAGCCTTCTGCTCGTACTTCGTACAGCTCCATGCGCTATCCAGAAAAATTATCCCTAATCTACTCACTTAAGAATACACAAGCTAATAAGAAGCAAAGCTTAAAACCTTGGGTCAGATAATAGTCTGGTGTGAGTGATACATCATCACAAAATACTATAAAAAACCGTATATAGTAAATAGGGGCCTAGGGTATGAAGAACCATACCAGACCTGTCCCTGCATCCAAGAGTTAGTACATAACGAACATAATATGCTACTCTACGAATATTATTGTTAACCCGCCTTTTGGCAAGGCCGCGGACAGACGGATTTAACTTAAACAACTTCAAAACTATCGAGACTAAAGTACGATGGATTCGGTTTAAAATGATGAAGTTCACTTGAATATGTCGTTGGGAAAAGGAGTGGAGAAACTACATGGCTCGGCCTAGGCAGTTTGGCAGATATCGCTCGGCATTGGGATGGTTCGGCGTTGGAGGCTGTTCGGCATAGAGAGATCGTCGTTCGACATAGAGGGATCGTTCGGCACTGAACGAGTGCTCGGCATTAGAAGGATCGTTCGGCATAGAGGAATGTTCGGCACTGGACGAGCGTTCGGCATAGAGAGATCGTCGTTCGGCATTGGATAGAGCGCTCGGCACTGAACGAGTGCTCGGCATAGAGGAATGTTCGGCACTGGACGAGCGTTCGGCATAGAGAGATCGTCGTTCGGCACTGGATGGAGCGCTCGGCATTAACCAACGTTCGGCATCTGGAGACGTTTGGCATTGGATGGATCGTTCGGCATCAAGGAGCGTTCGGCATTGGATGGGTCGTTCGGCATACCTCACCTCGCTCGGCATTGCACCTCGCACCTCCATACCCCGGTACCTCGCACCTCGATACCTCTGCACCTCGCACCTCCATACCTCGCACCTCCATACCCCGGTACCTCGCACCTCGATACCTCTGCACCTCGCACCTCCATACCTCGCACCTCCATGTCTCAGTACCTCGCACCTCGATACCCCGGTACCTCGCACCTCCATACCTCGCACCTCCATGTCTCGGTACCTCGCACCTCGATACCCCGGTACCTCGCACCTCGATACCTCTGCACCTCGCACCTCCATACCTCGCACCTCCATGTCTCGGTACCTCGCACCTCCATGTCTCGGTACCTCGCACCTCCATACCTCGCACCTCCATACCTCGGTACCTTGCACCTCTGTACCTCGATACCTCGGTACCTCGCACCTCCCAACGTTCGGCATGAGGAGATCGTTCGGCATTCACACCTTGTTCGGCATTCAACGTTCGGCATCTATGGTTCGGCATATGGAGACCACTCCATTTGGGCTGAGGTACTCGGCTGCCAGGCCCATCAGGGAAGTCCAACCCATCTTTGTCTATAAATAGAGAGGCAGGGGCACAGTAAAAGGGGATCTTCTTTCTGCTCTCTTACTTTCTCTTTTCTAAGGCTAAGGCAACTCTGCCATTTTGTAACTGTAATCGATTATTACAGCAATAAAAAGCAAACTTCTGGAGTGGACGTAGGCCGGAGTTAGCCAAACCACTATAAAATCTGTTGTTCTTTACTGCTTTCATTTCAGTTTTAACTGTTCTTCACATTATTACTCTCTACATACATTCTATCTCTGAGCTGTGATTGGTATTTGGTGCTTTCATCTGGATTTTGGGGTTAGTGACCAATTTTGGCGCTAACACTTTGGTGCTTTCACTGAGAAATTGAAACACTCAGGAATTTTGGAGTTAGGAACTTGGATCTTAGAAAGCAATGACAAGACCACCAACGAGGAAGCAAGCAGTGGAAAGGAGCAATCAGGAAGGAAGTCAAGCGGCATCTTCTGGAGCTGGAGAGGGTCATGCATCCATCTACATAACTCGGGACGAGATGCAAGTGATGATGAATTCTATGCAAGAGCAGATGATGAAACGGCAAGAGGAGTTGATGCAGGCTCTTCTTAGGCAATTTGGACAACCAGGAACTGCAGTTGCTCAAGATCATGGAGCTGGACCAGAGGAACTCAACCAACGGACAGATGGAGTGAATCAGCAGGGGGCAGCTCCCAATCAACAAACAGTTAACAATCTAGATGGACCTAGACTCGGGGGCACACCACCAGGTGATACTGGACCAGTTCATGGAGGGATACCGGATAACGCTACGCGGCCTGGCATCGATAGGAATACAGGAGTACGTGATGAAGAATATGTGCCAGAATTTCCTCGGGGACTTGGGGGGCAGTCTGGATTGGTTGGAAACACTGCATTGGCTGACATTATCAGGCGGACAATTCGCGGAGGTCTGACAAACAGGGATTCAGAGGGAGTTAACAAAAGTCCGTTTACCCGGAACATCAGGACAGCTAGGAATCCGTCCGATTTCAAACTACCCACTCTGGAAGTATACAACGGGAAGACGGATCCCACCGACCACTTGATGAGATACACTAGGCATATGGAAGTGCTGGGGGCAACGGAGGAGGTTATGGCCCGATGTTTCCCCCTGTACTTGACTGAAATTGCTGCTATGTGGTTTAGACAGCTGGAGGATGGATCCATTGGAACATGGACAGAACTGGTGGACAAGTTCTTAAGTCAGTTTCGAGTTCACATAAAAAGGCCAAAGAACGTGATGACGCTAACGTCAGTCAAACAAGGGGCAGATGAATCGCTCAGGACATTCTTAACTCGATTTAATGCAGCAGTTGCCTCGGTGGATCGGCCAGATCCATCAATGGTTCTGATGGCTGCGGTATCAGGAGTCAGAGATAATTCGGATTTCAAAGTATCGTTGATACGGGACCCACTGTTGGATCTTGGGGAATTCTTTCATGAAGCTGAAAGATTTCTTCGACAAGAAGATGCATGTTTGGACATGAGGTCAAAGGAAGTAAACATGACTAAGGATGGAGGACTACCCGACGAAAGCTCGGGTGGGGGCAAGGATAAAGGGAAAAGGAAGCGCTGGGGAGAACCAAAGTTCTCCACTTACACAGGATTGAACGCAACGTTAGAGCGGATTTTCTTAGATACTCGAGATCGCCTTTCTTATCGAAGGCCAGCAAGGAGGGAACCCTCAGAACGAGAAAGGGCGTCAGGAAGGCACTGTCTTTTTCATGACCTGGACGGGCATGACACTAACAGCTGCCGACATTTGAAGGACATAATCGAGGAGCATATAAGGAATGGTCAGTTGCGACAGTATGTCGGAACTCGGAATGCGGCGGTGGAACAGGAGCAGCCATCGCCTGCCTTGAACGACGAGGGCATGAGGCCCAGGAATGATGGCCGATTGGTCATCAACTAATCTTGATGGTTTGGAATAAGTAACAAACTCCGGGCAAACGGTTAAATCACTTACTCATGTACGGGGTCGGAGATAACCCTCAGGCATGCTCTGAGATGATGGCTTACCGAGACGCCCGGGTTTGCGAAATCTGTTTTTTCCTTTGACTTGGACATTTGCTTTTTCTGGTTTGGTTTTGGAGTTTGGTTTGAACTCCCTATTTAGCTCGTTTTCTGGTTTGGATTCTGGTTTGGATGTTTGTTTTTTGGTATGGATTTTTGGTATGGGTTTCTGGTTTTCTATTTGGATTTGGATTTCGGATCGGATTTTGATTGGATTTTCTCTGGATTTTGGCTAAAAGGTCGTCGAGTATGGACTATGCTCGGCAAGGGTCCGAAGAGACCAGGATTCGGCCTAGGACTTAGGCCATATATTATCGGTTACTATTTTAGGTCGTCGAGTATGGACTATGCTCGGCAAGGGTCCGGAGTGACCAGGATTCGGCTTAGGACTTAAGCCACGGCATTCTTCGACGTTCAGGGACACTGAACCATGAACACCATGGAATTACTTAACGTAGGTCGTCAAGTGTGGATTGCGCTTGGCAAGAACCCGGAGAGGTTACGGATTTGGATATTGGCTATGAATAGCTAAGTATTCGGACAAGGACCCGAAGCGGTCCCGGATTTGGATATCGACCCGGAGAGGTCACGGATATGGTTATAGGTTATTGGATATGGATGGATTGGAACTCGGTAGTCGGGTTCAGATGGATGTGGAATTGGATAAGGACTTGGTCACATGATAAGAATCAGACATCGACTCGGAACAGTCGTGGAAATGGATCAGGATATGGACGTGGCACTCGGATAAGATGGCTTGGTAATGGATTGGATTATGAATCGGAAAGTATGGACGCGGATAACATACATACTTGGGATATTGGACTTGAGGCTATTCAAAACACACCTTTCACAGCAAGGCATGTTTTGGGGGGCAAGTGTTAACCCGTCTTTTGGCAAGGCCGCGGACAGACGGATTTAACTTAAACAACTTCAAAACTATCGAGACTAAAGTACGATGGATTCGGTTTAAAATGATGAAGTTCACTTGAATATGTCGTTGGGAAAAGGAGTGGAGAAACTACATGGCTCGGCCTAGGCAGTTTGGCCGATATCGCTCGGCATTGGGATGGTTCGGCGTTGGAGGCTGTTCGGCATAGAGAGATCGTCGTTCGACATAGAGGGATCGTTCGGCACTGAACGAGTGCTCGGCATTAGAAGGATCGTTCGGCATAGAGGAATGTTCGGCACTGGACGAGCGTTCGGCATAGAGAGATTGTCGTTCGACATTAGATGGAGCGCTCGGCACTGAATGAGTGCTCGGCATAGAGGAATGTTCGGCACTGGACGAGCGTTCGGCATAGAGAGATCGTCGTTCGGCACTGGATGGAGCGCTCGGCATTAACCAACGTTCGGCATCTGGAGACGTTCGGCATTGGATGGATCGTTCGGCATCAAGGAGCATTCGGCATTGGATGGGTCGTTCGGCATACCTCACCTCGCTCGGCATTGCACCTCGCACCTCCATACCTCGCACCTCCATACCCCGGTACCTCACACCTCGATACCTCTGCACCTCGCACCTCCATACCTCGCACCTCCATACCCCGGTACCTCGCACCTCGATACCTCTGCACCTCGCACCTCCATACCTCGCACCTCCATGTCTCGGTACCTCGCACCTCAATACCCCGGTACCTCGCACCTCCATACCTCGCACCTCCATGTCTCGGTACCTCGCACCTCGATACCCCGGTACCTCGCACCTCGATACCTCTGCACCTCGCACCTCCATACCTCGCACCTCCATGTCTCGGTACCTCGCACCTCCATGTCTCGGTACCTCGCACCTCCATACCTCGGTACCTCGCACCTCCATACCTCGGTACCTTGCACCTCTGTACCTCGATACCTCGGTACCTCGCACCTCCCAACGTTCGGCATTAGGAGATCGTTCGGCATTCACACCTTGTTCGGCATTCAGCGTTCGACATCTATGGTTCGGCATATGGAGACCACTCCATTTGGGCTGAGGTACTCGGCTGCCAGGCCCATCAGGGAAGTCCAACCCATCTTTGTCTATAAATAGAGAGGCAGGCGCATAGTAAAAGGGGATTTTCTTTCTGCTCTCTTACTTTCTCTTTTCTAAGGCTAAGGCAACTCTGCCATTTTGTAACTGTAATCGATTATTACAGCAATAAAAAGCAAACTTCTGGAGTGGACGTAGGCCGGAGTTAGCCGAACCACTATAAAATCTATTGTTCTTTACCGCTTTCATTTCAGTTTTAACTGTTCTTCACATTATTACTCTCTACATACATTCTATCTCTGAGCTGTGATTGGTATTTGGTGCTTTCATCTGGATTTTGGGGTTAGTGACCAATTTTGGCGCTAACAATTATAAAGGTATGCTACAAACTAAGTATGATGATGGGTGTTCAGGTATCCCAATCCCCAATACATATCTCTAGTGACATCCGTAGAGTGATAGACTACAGAAGAAGACAATCAAAACAACCTAGCATCTAGCAAACAATTCTCGCTATCACTTAATGTGCTTTAGATAAATGATAACTCGTATGGCCTTTCCCATGCCAGGGACTAATGGAAATCCCGGTTTTTAACGTACTCATCTTTAGCCCAAAGCTGATACTAGAACATTTCCCCTGGTCTAGGGTATATGGGTCAAAACAACCAATTTGTGGTAACCTAATAAAGTATCCTGAGCATCCCCATAATACCCCTGCTTTCGAGTACATTAGAAAACACTTCGAGTATCAACGATCCCTTAGCACGCATATCCAAGCCCATTCCTTGCGCCATCTAGATTCCATTATCTTCAAGGAACCATTCCACATTCCATTATTCTATGATAGAATCATTCAACATTCTATCCATGGGCCACTCTTTCTAGAACCCCCCTTTATGGATAACCGTTCTCATGACTCCCTTCAACATCAATCCGGCATCATCGGACCTCACTCCATTCACCGTGGAGTTGCCATCACCAAAGTCCCGAAGCTATCTTGGAGTCATCCACCTCTACTCCAAGCCTACTCCTGAGAACCACCAAGTGGCCAAATCCTGCCCCGAAGCCTCTTTGGTATGCCAAGATGCAACCCTAAGCACCCTTCCTTGTTTGGTACTTAGGTATAACTCCATCGAACAGAAAAGTCTGTCCGGTCTCCTATGGAATCACCGGACATCATGTGTTGTCTGGTACTCAATGATACCACTGGACATCAAATGTTGTTTAGTCTTCCTTGCTACTACCGGACATCGAATGCTATTCGGTCCTCTACATCATCACCGGACATCAAATGATGTCTGGTCCCCCATGACACCATGAGGCAGCAAAAGCTGTCCGTTCTTTCTCCAATGCTGGACTAACCTCAACCCGAGCCACTTCTCCCAAGCCCGAAGTCCAAGCCGAGCAAAACAATAACCGAGCAAGCCCACCACCAAACAAGCCTACCACCAACCAAACTTCTATAGTGACTCCAACTTCCGTTTTCGCATATATTTCACCGCTATGCTCCGTTACTCGATCAAACCCTTCAGTATGCAATGATACAACTCTCAATAATCTCGAGTAAATCCATCGAAGCTTGGTTTCATGGTTCCTAACTCTAAGTCACCCTAATGAGCATCATTAACCATGCAAGCATACAAACAAACACCGTACATGCACCAAACAACTTTTAAAGATGTAAGCATACAACAATTCATGCCAAATCGTCCTATAGTATGTCTCTAACCGACCCTAACACACATGAAGGCAACTACACATCAAATCAACATGATTAGAACACTTTAAAACAATTTGAATTCGTTTTTACTTTAGCTTTCACAGTAAAACAACATTAAAACATGATTTTGACTTTAAAAATGGATCCAAAAGATATTAAAACCTATGGATACATATATAGTAAGTTGTGAGATAATAAATCACTCACCGAACAACCAAAAAGCAAATATTTGCACGCAAACCGAGGCAAATCGAAGAATCAACACCAAATACCTAATTTCCCCTCCTTAAAAATGTAGATTTGAAGATATCTAATAAATCTCCTTGCTAATGTACCTTTAACCTATGATTTAGACTTGATTTGGATGAGAAAAGAGAAGGTTTTGGGTGGAGAATGGGTTAATGGAGGCTTAGATCTATTTGGGAAGAGGTAACAATGATTTGGGAAAGATGGTTCAGCTTAATAAGGTATTCAAACCTGAAATAAGTTAGTGGGCTTGCCCCCAAATTCACTAATTATCCACTAAACTACTCCAAAAACTATCAAACTTCAAAAGCCATATCTCCTAGCCAGATTGTTGAAATCACTACTATGACCACTTTACGGAAAGTGAAACCATCATATTTTTTCAATGGAAGAGGTCTAGGACACTAATTCAACATCCTTCAAAAGTTATAGCTATTACAAATTATCAAGGGTAAAACCGTCTGGATAAATTAAAAATATAGGAAATGTCACTAATAGGCATTTTCAAAAGTTATAGAGTCATACAATCTCATATGAATTTAAAAATAATATTTTATGATCCTCCGATATGTAAAATATGGATCATTACGCTCTCCTTCCTTTAGGAATTTCGCCCCTCGATATCCCTAAGATAACCATCGTAAAGATCAAACAAAACTATCTCTCATGCCTAACATCTATGACATACCATATCAAACATCAAACATGCACACGGAAGTAAAAAATGATATATATGCTTACCCTAGCATGCAGGATACTAAGCTACCCTATATGATATCAAAAGTGAAATTAAATACAATAAACAGAAGTCTCAAGAAGTAAAGAGCTCTGGATAAGCGGTCCTCGGGCTCTCCTTGGTCTCCCAAATATAATCGCATTCGCTCTCACTCCATTATATCTTCACCAGCTCTGCCATCTTCTTCCTAAGCTGCTTCGTATCACGTTCGACAATACCAATAAGCCCATGATGTCTCAATGCTTCTGGTTCAATCTTGATATCATCAAGCTGATATGGTCTAACTATTACACTTGAGCCATGCACAAACATCCACATGTGAGAGAGATGGAACACGTTATGCACGCCTGCAATCTTCTGAGGTAAGGCGACCCTGTAAGCTAGGTTCCTAATCCTCTCAAGTATCAGAAAAGGACCAATGACGGCACCAACTTCCCCTTAGTACCGAATCAAACAACATTTTTCAGTGGAGAGATCTTGGCAAACAACATATCATCAATGGACAATTCTAAATCATGTCTTCTCCTGTCAACGTAGCTTTTCTTTCCATCCCGAGCAGCTTTCATTCGTTACTGAATGATCTCAATCTTCCGTAAAGTCTCTCAAATCATATCTGGCCCAAGTATCAATTTTTTCGTCCGCCTCCTACCAACATGATGGAGCATTGCACAGTCGGCCATATAATGCCACAAATGGTGCCATATCAATGCTAGACTGATAATTGTTGTTGTATGTGAACTTACTAAGTGTAGATGATCGTCTTACAAGCTACCAAAATCGAGAATGCAAGCTCGGATGAGATCCTCCAAAATACGATTCACCCTCACGGTCTGCCCTTTATTTATGGGTGATAAGTTATACCAAGATGCAGCTCCATCCCTAACAACTCTTGTAAGCTCTTCCAAAACCTGCTAGTGAACAAAGGGTCTCAGTTGCTCACAATGCTCTTTTGCAAACCATGGAGTTGCACATCCCATTTCACATACAACTCGGCCAATATGGATGCCGTTCTACTAGACTTTATTAGTATAAATCTAGCGCTCTTTGCTAGTCTATCAACTATGACCCGGATGCTATCGTGCCCTGCTTTGGTCCTCGGCAATCCATCGATGAAGTCCATTGAAACTTGTTCCCATTTCCACTCAGGAATCTCAAGCGGTTGCAGCAAACCACTCGGCTTCTTCTACTCTGCCTTTACCAACAAAGTTCATGCCTTTGAGATGAATGTCCCAATGTCCTTCTTCATCCCCTCCTAATAATAGGCCTGCTTCATATCATGGTACATCTTGTTACCATCAACCTAGAACGGTGGCACTCCTGTAGCACCTCATCTCATAATCCACCAAAATTCGGGATAAACAATCTCCCATCCTAACGGAGCCAACCTTCTCAGTCAAGTTCATATTTTTTCATACTTTAGACTCTACCCCTCCTATTTTTGCTATGATATCCTCTACTCTAGCATCTCGCCTAAGATTAGTACCGATCCGCTCAACCAAAGTGGGTATGAGCGTCAAACTTGCCACTATCTCTGACTCTAACTAGCAATGAGGTCTAAAATCATAGCCAACAATATACTCTAAGTGCTTCCACTCTAGTAACATCGCTCCCAAACTGGCATGTCTTCTACTCAATGCATCGGTGATCCCATTTCCCTTACTAAATGTATAGGAAAAGCCAAAGTCGTAGGAGGCCAATAATTCCAACCATCGCTGTTGGCAAAGGTTGAGATCCTTCTGGGAGAAAAGGTACGTCAAGGATTTGGGGTCCGTATACAACTCAAACCTCTCCCTAAGCAAATAATGCCTTTATATCTTTAAAGCCCGCCAACTCCAAATCGTGAGTCGGATACTTGCTCTCGTGTGGTTTTAGCTATCGACTAGCATAGGCAACAACCTTTCCCTGCTGCATCAATACCGCACCTAGTCCAGTACTACAGGTGTCTTTGTATACTGTTAGCTCCTCATTCCAATTTAGAATGACTAACACAGGTACGCTCGTCAACCTCTCTTTCAGACTAATGAATGCGTGCTCGCACCTCACTTTCCAAATAAAATCCTGATTATTCTTCATCAAGTTGGATAACAACGCTGTTACATTAGAGAAGTCCTGGATAAAATGTCTATAGGACCCCGCCAAGAAAAGGAAACTTCTCATGTCTGTAGCAGTCTTGGATCGATCCTAGTCTTGTATTGCTACCACCATCGCAGGATCTACAATAATACGCTGCTTAAAAACAACGTGGCCAAAAAATCGCACTTCCCTCCTTTGAAGTTACACTTTAAAAACTTTGCCTTTAACCAGTACTTCCTCAAAACCTTGAGTACAATCCTCAAATGATCCTTGTGTTCTTCCACCGACCTCGAATAAACAAGTATATCGTCCTCAAACGTAAGTATGAACATGTTTAGCTAATCACTGAAGAGGTGGTTTATGAGTTCAAGAAAGTATGCTGGAGCATTGGTTTGTCTGAATGGCATAACCAATCACTCAAAAAAACCAGACGGCATACGAAATGCTGTACTCGCCACACTTTCCTTCGCCACTCTTAAATTGATGAAACCCTATCGCAAGGTCCAACTGAAAGAACGCCTTCGCACCATGGAGCTAATCGACCATGTCATTAATATGTGGGAGTGGATACTTGTTTGTCTTCATCACTTTATTTGGGTCACGATAATCTACACACAACCTTAGAGAGCTATCCTCCTTAGTGGCGAATACTACAGGCGCACCCTACACAGATATGCTCCTACAAATGTACCCTCTCTTCAATAGGTCATTTACCTACACCTCCAACTCCTTTTGCTCTCTGGGTGCCATATGCCTCAAAGGTACAACTATCGATCTAGCATCCTTTGGGAAGTCTATCCAAAACTCAATCTCTTGCTATAGCGGTAATCCGGTCACCTCCTCAAATACGTCCAGATACTCCCTAACGATAGGCATAAATGACAAACTATCCTATGGAACCTCGAGCGAATATATAAAGCTAACCATGACCCCATCCTCCGACATGTAGCCAAGTACTACCGTCCGCTCCTTCACAGCCCCAATAGTCACCAACAGCCTCTCACAATCAACCACTATTACACATTTCCTCAGCCTGTCCATCCCTAGTATAATACCGAACCCTATAAAACCCAAAACAAAGCAGCCATAAGAAAAATAAACCTCCGTGCCTCGATAAGGCTAAGTCTTAACAAACCATGCATAGGCTAGTCGATCCTCCAATAGGGTTTGTGATAATTAAAGGTCTGTCAACTATCTCGGGTTTCAATCCCAATCTATCTACCAAATCACTGGATATGAGAGAATGTGAAGCACTGGTATCAAATAAAACACATACAGATGTATCATAAATAGAAATCATACCCTGTATAATGACGCCCTTCCCTTTCTCCTTCATCGATGGTGCACTCGACGAAGCTGGAACATCATACAAAGCATAGCAGATACAACTTGCCTATTGCTCAAAGGTTCTGGACAATCCTTCTACATATGCCATGGATTGTTGTAGTTAAAACATCCTTTCTTCTCGTTTCTACAATCTTTGCTATTGGGAGCAAGTAGGCTCCCACTTACCCTTCTTCTGGCCATCTGTATGAAACTTTTTCTTCTTCTTCTTTTTGTCCCACTTCCTCTTACCTCCCCCGCTAGCTTGCAGCTTTGGATCATCCTTAGGAGAAACAACCAACTTAGGCTTAGGATACAGGCTCTCATATCGAAGAGCCTTCTCCACCAAACTCTCAAATGGCTCATCAATATTACCTACTAGCTTCTATCCAAGATAATCATCCAAGCCCATGATAAACTTCTCATTCTTCTTGAATGGAGTATCGATAAAAGATAAACCATACTTCGATAACATGTTGAATTTGACTACATACTCCGACACAGTCATATACCCCTGTCTGAAGTCAGCAAACTTTCGGAAGAGCACCAACTTCTGAGCAACCGGTATATACATCTCGTTAAACCTTACCTTAAAGTGCTCCCAAGTAACCTGATCTTCAGGAGTAGTGATCTAGATGGCTCTCCACCACCCCATAGCTCGTCCCTGAAGCTATTTTGAGGACAGCTTCCTCTTTATCACATCCTCTAACTCCATATCCTCAGAGATGCATTCGTAGATGTCCAACCAATCCTGCACTTCGATGGATGATTTCATACCAAGAAAGAGTTTGCCACCTAGAGTAATCCTTACATAGCTTGGCAAAGTTAGCCCTCTACGCCTGCACCCGAGCACCACCACCAATAGCAACATTCAAAGCGGCTGCTTGAACATTTTGTAGCAGGTTCACCATCATTGCATTAAACATCGCCTACAAGTCGGGGTTAACAACCCTAGAATCCACTCCTTCTTGAACTCCAGAGATGGAGTTTCTCACAGTGTTTCTTGTATGCTGGCTCATTATTAATCTGTAACAAGAATGATTAGTCTCCCGTATAAGAAAACTGTATCAATGGTACCCTTATGCATGCGACATATATACTATATATACACTACCATATAGTTTAAAAACCAAAATATATAACAAGTACGCAGTCTCTCGTATATATACACTCTCGATCCAGTTTAGGGTGATAACTTCATCCCTATCTCTTCCAGACCATGGTATCTACTTAGGTTAATCGTGTAACCTAAGCTCTGATACCAAATGCGATGACCGTCCTACACCATCGGTACCTAATATACCTATATAATCTGCGGTGGAAGTACCCGACCGAAGCAGGATGATAGCCAAGGGTGAAAAGCAAAGCAAAATCCAAACATAGAACCTGTAGAACATCTCACAGCGCACAGGAAAAATATAATATAATAATATACATGTAAAGCAGGTAAGACAGTAATATAATAAAATGAACCCTAAATAAGAATATTAGAGTGTGTTAATGCCAAAAATGGATCAACACCCGAGGATAGGTTATAGGGAACCTGTGTGATCTAGGTCCAACAGATAATAGCAAAATAGCAGAAAAAGAACAACAACACACCAGATTTTTATAGTGGTTCGGCAATCTCTGGCCTATATCCACTTTATAGTTTTATCGATTGTTGTTTATACAGAACTAAAATTACTAGTACAAGGGATTGACAAGTTCTTAAGCTTAGAAATTCCAATAATCTCCGTCTAGGCGACTATTGTGAGGGAGAGATGGGAGATGAAGATGGAGCAGAATCCAAGATCATCTTTTGGTTTCTATAGGGCTTATATTTATAGGGAAACGGCTTTACTGATCCAGAAGCCAGAATAAGTCAAAGTACATAAGCAAGCCCAATGATGCACAAGTGAGCACGAGGGCCCACGAGCAAAATAGACCTCTCGGTACCAAGTGGTTTTGATTGGTGCAAATATAATATTCTTCCTTGCATTGTCCTTCCATCTCCAATTTGATGCATTCCAAACTCTTTTCCATAGTCTTTGAGTTATTGACGATGATTCTCCCGTTAACACTTGTATTATCCTACTTTCTTTGCTTTCTTCTCATTAATCTTCAAGATTTCTTATCTAATCTCCGAGAAAAGCACTTGACGACGACTGGTTGGAGTAGAAATGAAGAGTATGGGGGTTTGTAGTGCCAAAGTAGGAGGAAAAACCTCTCAGTACCGAAAGGAAACCTCTCGATACTGATTGGTCTACTTAGCTTCATTACCTTTGCAGCTTCTTGATTTAATTCATACCATTATTCTAGATAGTTCTAATCATTTGAAGTGATCATGAAGGTGAAAACCATGTCGGTGAAAATCAGGAGCTTCGGGTCGAGGTCGACCTGATTTAGTGTTGACCCGAGTGGTTTGTGCGTTTGCTTCTGGTCTTGCTTAGAATCATCCAAAGGTTGGATTGCTTCGAGTCTTACCTGGGTGTTTTGAACGTCCGACCTAAGTTCTACTCGGTAATAATTTCTTGGAGTATGACCTAAGAGTTTTGTGTGTTTGACCCAAGTTCTACTCAGTAACGATTGCTTGGAGTTTGACTTGGGAGTTTCATGCGTTCGACCATAGAAAATACCGCTCGGTACCGAGAAATAAGTTAAAACCACTCGATACCGAGACATTTGTGTCTGACCTAGGCCTATCTCAAGTCTGACTCAGGCCAGACTTTAAGTAATATCGTCTCGCCTTGCTATTTCTTAACTCATGTTTTCCTTTATTTTTCCTAGGTTCTGCCTAAGTACAACTTGGGTCCGCCCGAAGCGCCAAGTTGAATAACTCAAGTCAACTTTTCCCGCTTATTTTTTGATATTTCCTCTTTCTTGCCTTTTTATGATGTTTCCAAAGTCCTTGATTTGTCTTCATCTTAACATTTAAATTCCAATAAGAACCTGCTTAGTCAAAATGCTGGATAACACTTGCCCTTAAGATTATGCTTTCATTAAAAATAAGGTGTGCTTTGGAACATGACAAGCGTTTACTATTTTTCATGCATATTCAATATTCATCCGAGATTTTCTTTGTAGCGTTGCCTCTATTCCATAGATGTCCATTCAATCGCTTTATATAGTCGAAATTCCATTTTCCATGAAAAGGACAAGATCTGCACCCTGGAGATTGTTCCATGCCTTAGCTGGGTATACTCTATCTTTCCTTGTGCTTCTCTTTCAGTTTTTAGTCGTAACAATCAATGGTACTAAGTGGTACCTCTTGGTACCAAGTGCTTTAGCATGCCTTGAGTATAAGTTTTCGGGACTTGGAGAACTTCTTATCGCCCTTTTCATTTCCCTCTATTCGCGCCAACTGCCTGTCCCCGACTTCTTTAAGAATCATACCGGTGCCAATTCCTTACAATCGCCATCGTGTCATACACTTTAGAGTGTTGCCACTAACCTCTTTCATCTTCCAATCTGAATTCAAATCTCGACTTAACCCATGGTCAGCGAAGCTTCCATCTTGTGACGGTCAATATCTAAGATGGTGATTTGGAGAACATTGGAGGTTAATCGAAGATATTTTAGGGTTTGACTTCGGTTCAACCTAAGATGGCCCTAAATTCAACCTCGGACGTGTGTATGCCATTATGAAGATAAGTCTGGCTCTCCAACTTTGGCGAGATCTTGTCTTAGCACAGTCGATCGCGTACCGTCGCTCGAATTCCAGTGGGAAGGTTAACTTCATGAACGGTCATGTTCGATGATTCCATCGCTCTGCTTTTCTTGTTGCTACACTTCCCGTGTTCTTGAAAATAAAAGCTTTTGCATTACCCTAGACAACAATTTTGTTATTGATTATCCATCGATAACAGGTATGGTCTGATACATGATTTCTCCATGTGGCATGGCTTATCTTTCTAGCACGAGCGAGTACCTGCACAAGAGGGTCCGTTCGTTGTGTACCGGAAAAGGGACTCACATTGTATAGATTAACACTTTTATTTCCCCCGGCCAGTGCTCAAAATTTGATTGATCAACACCCGTCGACATCCTTTGGACTCTGGGCATTGTTCACATGAGCTTATTATTCAAAATAAAACATACCTAATCGTGTTGAATCCCAAGTTTTTTGTTTTAGAATGACTCGCCAATCGCCGCGTTTCAAGGCGGATGAAGGCATGTCATCTCCTTCTGAAGCTGGATCTTCCATAGCTCAGGTTTCACCAACAATCCCCGTAAGGCCGGGTAATTCTATTACATCAGAATTTCAAGGCTCAATGATTGCAGTAGAGCCGGTAGCGGATTAGCCGCCTCTTTTGAATGAGTTTATCAGGCTGAGAGCATTGGATGATTCGCCAGAGCAAGTGCTTACGATACTAACGGTTAGAATGCTCCAAAACATTTGTCATCATGGATGTACTTCTTGCCTTTTTCTTCAGCGGGCTTAGATTGTGCGGGAGCAGCCCATGCTTCATGTTGTACATAAACATTATGGTAATGAAAGACCGACTTTTTTCCTTGTAATCTCTCTTCTATTTACTTGTCTACTTTTACGTACTGTGCCCGTTTGTGTATAACTACCTGTGAATATAATATAACTGCTTGTACGACAATTTTTCCTATATTATATACTTATATTTTTGTGCAATATGCTTATTTACCGTAGCTCTATGCATGTAAATAATATTCCTGTTATTGCTTCAGCTGTATCCTATTACTTAGCCCTGTTTATAATTGCCAAATATTTCGTTCGGTAAAACAGAACTGCTGCTTAGTTAACTCGGCGATTATTCCTGTTTGAGCTCGGTCAAATTCTTTTCGTCTAAGCATTGGTATGTATGCCTCTATCCTCGGGGTTGATTATTTTAAGTGCCAGGATCCTCCACTTGTTAGGGATTAGTTATTATGGTCAATTTTTCTGATTGCCCCCAGTCCAGTTCTCAATCCTACTTTGGGATTGGGTAAATTCAATAATTCCAACTTTTGATTCTCTACGACTATTCTCACCTATCCTCGACTGAGCGTGTCCCCTTAGTTGCTAGCAACGTTATAGAAATCCTATTCATATGATAGTTCCTATCTCGTGAAACTAGTGATTTGATGCTTTATTTCAAGCGTTATGTCTTTGAGGCTGCCAATCTCTGGGCTGTTCTTGAATTCTTCCAAGTTTGATGTTGGGAATCCGGTCATGCAGTAGTTTCTATCTCCAAAAACTAGCACATCGGCGGTTATACTCTAGAGATTTCTCCATGGCGTTGCCTATCTCTAGGCAACGCTTGGCACTTGTAAGTTATATTCAATTTGTTCTCAGCCTGAAAATAGTTTCACCTTCTTGTTATTGCCTATCTCCACGAAAATGGCAGGTTCTTGAAGGTTTGAGAGTTCAATCAAGCACCGCCTTGTATCTCTAAAAGTTAGCACATCAATAGCTTGAATCCAAAGATTGCTTCCTCACATCGCCTACCTCAGGGCAATGGTGCATCCTGTACCCTAGGATCGAATTATCCGATCGATCCCTGAGTTGTCGAACCTTCTCATCGTTGCCTATCTTTGGGCAGGTCAAATTCCTTAAGGTTAGTTGAGTTGGCAATCCTCCTCGTTGTTGCCTATCTTAGGCAATGATGAGTTTTTGAACGTTAGTGGATCTTCTTCTTGATGTGGCCTATCCCTAGGCAATGCCATATTCCTAGAGGAGGTGGTCAAATTATCTGATCGACCCGGGAGTAATTGAACCTTTTCTACGTCGCCTATCTCTGGGCCATGTTGAATTCCTAAAGGCTAGAATTCGGTACCTTCCTGGTGCTTCCTATCTTCAGGTAGTGATAGAATACTGAAGGTAGGGCTGAAGGTTCGATCAAGCTCTGGCTTTTGTCTTCGAAAGCCAATGCATCGATGGTTCAATTCCAAGGGGTCGCTCCTTAAAATCACCAATCTACGGGCGATGGGATGTTCCTGCAAATTGGGATCAAATCATCCGATCAGTCCTTGAGTAAGTTTTTGAACCTTCTCTTCTTCACTAATCTTCAAGCAACAACGAATTCTTGAAGACTAATGGACCTTCCCAACATTGCCTATTTTCGGGCAACGTCGATTCCCAAAAAGTTAGGGGTCAATTTTCCCATCGATTCCGCGGTTTGGACCTTCCTAATCTTGCTTGTTTCCAGGAAACACCGGTTCTCAGAAGGTAGGGGTCAATTTTTCCCGTCGATCTGGGGTTTGGACCTTCTCGACTTTACCTGTTTCTGGGAAACACCGGTTCTCAGAAGGTTGGGGGTCGATTTTCCCTGTAGACCCGGCATTTGGAGCTTCCCGGCATTGTCCATTTTTGGGCAACGCCGGTTCTCAGAAGATCGTCAGTTGATTTTCCTCATCGACCCGGCGGTTTAGGCCATCCCAATATTGCCTGTCTCTGGGCAACGCCGGTTCTTAGAATGTTGTGGGTCTATTTTCCCCGTCGACCCAGCGGTTTGGACCCTCCCGACGTTGCCCGGACAATGGCTGTAATACCCACGCAAATCGTGTATAATTTTAATAAAATATTTAAATTTTGAAATTGTGAAAAATATTAGAATTAACAAATTAATTAAATAAATAAATTATAAGAAGGGGAAAATGGTAATTTTACAAATTATACAATTTGACAATGAAAATAGTGTCATTGCGACCGTCTTAATTTTTTGAGTCGAGTAATATATTTGTTTGTCTCATTTGAAGCTCTTATGAAGGAGATACGACCGAAAGAAGTTTTGAAGTTAAGTGGGTTTTGGCTTTGGCTTTGGTTTTTGGGCTCTTGAATTTCAGTTTGAATTAAGCAATTGATAATTTCCTTTCTTTGACTTAAGTTATAACACAAAGTACGTAACTTTCCATTTTAGAAAACCAACACCGTTTAACTTGTCTTCTTCCTC
Organism: Allium fistulosum; assembly: GCA_030737815.1. NCBI lineage: Eukaryota > Viridiplantae > Streptophyta > Magnoliopsida > Asparagales > Amaryllidaceae > Allium > Allium fistulosum. The sequence continues at coordinate 1,085,859,163 of CM060904.1, forward strand.
CCCTCTTTTTCCTCTCAAAAAGCCACCTGGAATCAGATCACATATCTTCCTCATCTATCAATGAAAATCCATGAAACTGGTGGCATTGCTAAGCTATCGAAGAGAGCTATAGATCTGTAATGATTAAGGGGCAAAATTTTAAAGGTAGAAAGAGCATAAAGCCTGGACAGTGAAGCAAATTGATGAATTTTCATGCACAGTTTTCTAGTTTTATAGTCAATCTTCAAAAGAGCATATCTTCTTCCTTTTTCAACGGATTTGTGTGAAACCGATGGAAAAATGAAGCATGTAAAGAGTAATACAATTAAAAATGAGTTTTGAAGAAAAAATCGAAAGGTTGAAGGTGCAATAAGGCGAAATAGTGACGAAATCCCGTAACCATATGAATGAATGAGAACTACAATCTGGAAATGAAGTTTGGGCGAAATATGAAGGTCTATGGCCGATAATTAGGAAAACAGCGAAGGCAGAATACCATCTTAGGCATCTCGATGAGTGATCTACACTGAACTTCGTATAAGGCAATTTTGATTTTACAATATGATCTATAGGCTATGCTTAGTGTATTAACTCATCTATGTAGACTAAATTTTGAATTAATTATGGGTTGGAAGTATTTAGGTTAATTAAAGTACTAGAAACTAGGTATTTGGAAATTTCTGTAAACCTGACAACAACCCCCTTATACCATTGATATAATTGGACTTAGGAATGTGTAACTAGGGTCTAGGGATGTTATACAATGATCCGTGGCGAGGCGGTGGCGATCAGAGGTGTGAAACAGAGGCAAAACACAAAAATATATGAACTTAAGAACTTACAGGAAATATGTATAACGGTCCACCTATGGGTATGACCGATCCACCTGTGGCCAGCATTCTTGCCAGATTGAACCTTGGCTATAAGGCCCATATATATACTAATTAATCGATTCGACCCCTGTTTTCTCTTGCATTATGAAGGGTGATCCAATACGTTACAATATGAATGACGGTGATAAAGAATAAGTGAATATATGAGATGATTTCTGGTTGTTAATTGAAGTGATATATGTGATATGATATGTGATATATATATATATATATATAATATGATTTATGATACGATAGTGAACACGGATGGGAATGAGACTAGGATGCTGGTTAAATGCCCCAGAATGTATATATAGAATATGTAATGAGAACCTATGACAAAGGAAGTTGTCCAGGTAGATTGCGTGACGAGAACCTATGATACGAAGATTTTTCCAGGTAGACTATGTGATGAGAACCTGTGATACAAGGAGTTGTCTGAGTAGATTACGCGACGAGAACCTATAGCATATAAAGTTGTCCAGGAAGACTGCATGACGGCATACAACAGGCTCCCGGATGGGCAAGGGTTCGGACCATCGGGTGAGTCTGTATTGATATGATATAGCTAGATGTGTAAGGTAGATTGTGTGATGGCATACAATAGGCTCTCTGGATAGGCAAGGGTTCGGACCAGGGGTGAGTCTATATTTATATAATATCGCTAAATATATGATTTTTAGTTATGAAGGATGACTGAGCGTGTGGTGGCCGAACGATAGACTCATATCCTGTTATAATATTAATTTGTATCATACTTAGACTAGAGTATAGTCCACTCACCAGACTTATGTCTGACCCGCTTATATTTTCCGCTTATATATATACTCAGGTTATAGAGTTTGGAGACAACATGGTGTCGGAGACAGTGGTTCATTCGAGTATATTGGATATGGTGAGGTTAAGTGTTTGTACCTGGATTTGATTTTGTGTGTGGGGTTTTAGATTATACCTATATTTCCTTAGACATGCATATATGACATTTCATATATGTTATGGTAATGTGACTATATTATTGATTTTGTATTATATTTAATTCATTCCATAGTGAGATTTTGAAAGTAGATAATATTATTTAGAATTGTATCTTATATCTGTTTATGACCGTGACCTTATCTATATTTTATCTCACCCCAATGAGTCGTCTTTTCAGTTCTCGGGTGCCGACGTCGGTTCTTGCATTAGATTTGGGTGTTGAATAGTTGGATTGTTACATTTGGTTTCAAAGTATAGGTCAGAGGATAGCTGTATTTTTTTATATATATTGTAGGAGAATATGTTTGTATTTATTCAAGTTGAACTTCTGTCTATTGGGGAGTTGTTAGTGAATCCCAATTATGGATAGCAGAGGATGAGTAAGTCAATAAGGATAGAAATGGGAACAAAGATATTTTGGTCGGTAAGACCAAAACTGGAATGGTTCTAGAGTTGATCTTAGGGGTATTATGGTGTGAACCCCATGTTTGGTTCCACCAATATCTATAAGCAATGAGTCACATGTTTGAAACGAACCATAATTGATAGTTGGGATTGGCTAAGCACTTGTGGGAATATATTGAAACAATGGATTTGATTGGATAGATGCATTTGGATAGGGAGTTGATAAGGGTTATAAGAGAATTGAGTTTTGGAAATGAGATATTTTAAGGGTAGAAAGTTTTTGAAAGAGAATTAGTTTTAAAAGTTAGAATTTGAAATTTTGTTTATAATAGAATTTATGAATTGATATCTTATTTATATAAGATTATAAGTAATCAAAGATGTTAACGAATAAATTTGTCAACCCCAAAGTGATGAGGAAGAAGAGCTAATCAATGAGAGGCCTTGTCGAAGCAAGTTGAAGTCGTCTAGGAGAAGTATGCATTCATATCGGCTCTTAGTTTAGTCATCGATGTCATTAAGAGTTCGAGGCAGTATGCAAGTCAATATGAAGGTCGATGTTCAAGTCAATATGCACGACAATAGTCAATTCACAAGTTCAAGGAAATTCAACATGCTATGTGAGTCACAAGTCCAAGTAAACTAATGTGCAAAGTCAAACGAATATGCAAGTCACATTCCAAATTGAGTCAAAAGCTATGTCCTTGTTTAATTTTCAAATCCTTATGTGTACAATTGTTCAAGTGTTACAATAGCCAAAATCCCCAATTTAATTTAAGGTTTATAAATTTTAATAAGTAGGAAATGAAAAGAGAGAATTTGGCCCCTTCCACGAAGCCCCTAGGTCCATATTTATAGGGTTCGACGAGTGGAAGGCTTCGATATCCATTGACTTCGGCATTAGTGGCATCATTGAGCATCATGGTTGATACTTTATTGGCTTCGACATTAGCAGCGTCATCGAACATCAAGGTCAACATTCTTGCATTCACATAGCTAAACTTCAACGTTGGTTCAATAGGGTCAACACTCGGTATCTCTAAACTCGGCATTGATAGTCTCTTCTTCATTGATCAACTTTCCTTATCTTCACATATTAACATTGATGAAAGGCGGCACTAGTAAAAGTGGTTTCGACAACACTTTTGAATGTATTGATGGTTCTCGGCATGGCCAATGAATATTGACGACGACGACTCCATATCTTGAGACCTTCTTTGACTATTGGTTGGCGATATTGAACAACGACGACATTGATGACCCTCGATGTTGATATTTAGTAGCTTACAAAATGCGGCATTAACATCACTTGTGGACATTGACGATGAAAGTCATCAACATCACATATGCAGATGTATTGTATCTCCCGGGCATTCTCAAAAGAGTCGACACTGTAATTGTACCGAACCTCGACAACATTCATAACTTATGTTTCCCTTTATAAGGCAGTACCGACGTTGGGATGGAAAACATCATTAGTACTTTATAGCTCTGATCAGAAGCAGCATTAAGAATGATTGACATTGGAAACATCGACATTGATAGAGTATTACTTCATTCAGCATTGCTTCGTAAATCATGAGTCTCGATGTCAATCATAGTATCACTCGGCAGTCGTCGTGATTTATGGAAGACAATATTCATGCTACATAGTTTTGGGCTTTATCAAGGCTAATGGATTTCATGCGACGTCGCCATTCTTGGCACTATTTCTTTGAACATCTTTGACGTCGATGATAGTAGTAAAATTTTCCCCTTGGTGTAAAGCAACTATTGACATTTCAAGTCAATATTCTTGGCGTCATCCTTTTTCCCGCCTTTTGGTCTTCTTTTTCTGATCTATATGTACATTTATATCAAATCCAACGACACCCATTTGCTTACTTCTTATAAATACATAAGATTTTCTTCCTTTCCTCCTTTACCTGCAATTTCAAAAACTTGAACAAATAATTGAACTCTAAAAATTAGCTGCAAGCCCAAGCTCTTTAATAGCAGTTTTCCACCCTAGGTACAGCTTTCATTCAATTAACTCATAAATTAGTTTTCACAAATTTTATACTGAAATCATGACTAGGGTTTTGGTTGGATTTTTTTACTTTTGAAATCGACAATCGAGTTTAATCATTTAGTTTTAATAACTTAAATTTTGTTGTAAGTTGTTATTATCAATCTTTCCTATATCAGATTAGCTGCTTATTGATATTGGTTTGGGGATTTGGGCATTTTTTACTCTTATGTTGAAACGAGTAGCATATCAAACCTAGACCCGTTACTACTTAGACTTATCTTGGAGTGATTGCTCATGACACAATTGATAAACTCAAAGTTGGTTAATTAACCTTGTAGCTATTAATTCGTTGGCGTAATGTTTTCGTATTGCATAAAAAAACCTCGATATCAATCGATGTCTATTGAAAAATTGGTATGTTCTAAGTTTTACTCACCAACAAAAGAGACATATTAGGCCTAGAACTCGATAATTTATTCGTGACATTGATAAAATGACATTGACACTGACATTCAGCGACGTTGTACTTATACTTAAAATTAACAAAACGTTATATTATCTTGTTATTTCATTACCTGTCGTTTCCACTCAAAGCTTTTAAATTGTGGGTAATCCATCTAGAATTACAAATGACACCGTTATTAGGGTACTTAAATTGATTAGATTCGACATCAACAATTTCGGTTTTAATTGACGTCGATGTTATAATACTGGCATGATCTTCGATGTCGACAAGACCCATCATTAACCTTCTATCGAGCAAGATATGATGCGGTAACTTTTTACCATCGAAAGATAATGTAAACCACTTAGTTGTGGAGTTGTTTAGTTACAGTTGACGTCATCACTCACTGATTTATATTGATTCATGTTGTCGCCATTCATTGATGGACGTTATCTCTCATCGTCATTATTCATTGATGTCGATGATTTTCATTACTTTAATTTTAACTATAGTAGAAGTGCTCATTAATGCTTTTTGATACTTGTCATCACAATTAGAATGAGACATCAATTGTCTTTGTATTAATTAAAGTTGACATTGCGGCAATAGCATGTCCCACGACGTCAATAATACCCTTTGTTAACCAATTGATAACTTACCATATTTATAATGTTAGTGATTAAGGTATATATGATAACATTCCATTGTTAAAAGAAAACGTATACCAGTTAAAGGCGATGGCATTCGATCATAGTCGACGCTCCTTGATTTTGACATTTATTCGTAAAGCCTTAATTTAACATCGGCTAATTTTTTGCTTATTGTTATTGTTTTGTGAGTACTTTTCATGTCATGAATTAAGCTTCATTCGACACCATTATCTACGGCCTATCCTTCTTAACACATTATGAGCTATTTAACCAATTAGCTTTTCAAGAATTTACCTTGCTATTACTCATTAATGTCGATGGCATTTATTACTTCGTTGTTGATTGTAGTTACAAAGCCAATTAGCATTTTAAATCATAGGTTACAAAGCATGGTTGAAATGAGTTTATTAGTGTTACATGTTCATTCCTACTCAACTTTTGCATCGTTCTCTCATGGGGATCTTCTTATTAAGATCAAAACTAATATTTACTAACAAATTTTCCATATGCCATCTAAGGATTGTTTTCTCATAGCTAGTTCAAACTTTATCATTCAAACAATAATAGATTGTTTAGACATAAATTTTTCTATAAGATGAACATGATCATTTCTCAAATTTAGAATAATATCACATAGCAGGTTAATGGAAGGTCAACAAGTCAGAATGAAGCCTGCTAAGAAGCTTAGTAGTGGGTCCAGACCTTCACGCTCAAGTGACAAAAAAGAAGATAGTATTTTGAGTCCATCGTATATAACGACTCACGAAGAAGTGGATTCTATTCTTGGACAGTTTGGCATTACTTGAATAGAAGCCATTCCTGTAGGTACTTTAGACAGTATTACCAATTCACCCAAGGGATACTTTGCCTTCACCACAGTACATATTTGGTACATTGGCTATCTTCCATTTTCAAGTTTCCTTCAAAGATATCTGGAGCGCTTAGACATTGCTCCGATCTAATTTTTGCCCAACTCATACACATATCTGACCTGCTTAGAGGTTCTAGCTTAGGAAGCAAGGCTCCCTTCCCTCAATGCTGAAATCCTCTATTCCATAGTAATCTTTGCTAAAGTTGGTGACCAACCAGATCGTCAACTATACCGCATTCGTCCTTACCCAAAAAGCATGATCTCTGAAGGTGTTAACAAAGCAAGGGAATGAGAGACTCAATACTTTTTCATCAAATGTTTTTCTAATATTAGAGGGTCATTCTCTACCCCGAGTAAGTTGTTATTGTTGTTTTTTTATACCACGCTCACTCATTACCTTTTATCGATGGATGCTTCTTTATAGTTTCTGCTCCTAAACAACTAAAACCTGAAGACCAGGAAATCATGCTATCCTTAACTAAAGCAGTAGAAAGCTTAGGGAATAGGCTTAGATTGCTGACTCCGGCTAAAATCCATATGTATTCCATCATTTTGGATATTCATAAGATCTCGGGATAGCCCCCGAAGGTCAGACTCGATGCTAAAGGAGGATGCTCATTGGTGATGGGAAAATCAGAATTCTTTACCTCCAACTCTCTAGTTCTGCCTGACGCTGCTGGTAAGTTATAATATAGCTAAAAATAGAATTTCTAACATCATCGGCTTACTTACTTCATTTTCGTTTTAGGTTTATCTGCTCTTATTATCGCTCCCAAGGAAAAAAAATGTCAAATAAAAAGTTTCCAAGAAGAGAAAAGGTAAAGGTGAAGTTCCGGCTTCATCTCAACCAACCAAGCCTGTCTCCTTTAAAGACTCCATCGCCTAAGATATTGAAGAATTAGATGAATATGAAATAGGTGATGATGTTTCTATTGACGCTCCTCTTCCTTCTCAAGATAAAAGGCCTATGACTTCACTCCTATTTTCACAGATGAGATGGGGCATGTAAATATTAATCCAAGTCCCAAAGCAACACATCTGGGCAAAGCTTCAAAAAAGACCAGAGAAGTTCAAATTTAGATACCCAAGAAGGCTCAAACTCCTAACCCCCTTCTTAATATTACATTCCCTTCTTCCCCAATGTTAGTCAGTCGCATGTGTGCTGAACTCGGTCTAATTCTCTCTCCATATGATCCCTTTCCCTTAAGGGTTCAAACTCAGACTTCAGCATTGAATTTTGAAGAACTTGTATAGTTGGCTATTCAATCTCCTTCCCTTTCTTCTCTCAGATCACTGCAACCTCCAATTTATTTTTATGACCACCTCTTTCTTATTCTCAAACAGCTCATATCAGTACGTTTTCCTATTCATTAGGTTAGATATAATTTCATAGATTCTATTTTGACTTATATGGATTACTTATTTTAGGCAGGAGAGAATATGTTCCTTCTATGAGGTGCTTCCCAAGGGCCTTCCAACAAAGTAGTTGATCTTAAAGGGAAAGTTTTTTCGCTCTAAAATGATACGACTGGCATTGCCATTGCAAGAGAATAGAAAAAGGCAAACTTTCTTCTTCTCTTGACGAAGAAAGGAAAACGAGGCAGCTGTTGGAAGAGAAAATGAAAATTTTGGAAGCTAATTTTGAGTCGTTCAATAGAATCAAAGCAGATCTTGAGAAGATGACCAAAGAAAACTCCGAACTTGCCAAAGTAAACTCAGAACTAGCTAAGAATAACGAATCATTAGAAGATCAACTTGAAAGAAAATCTAGCCTCCTAGATTATTCAAATAACACCATCAGTGATTCCAAGAAAAAGGTTGCTTCCTTTCTTATTGTTGTTCTTCCTAAGGTCACCAAGAGATGTTATGAAGACGCTCTGTATGTGGCATATGCCAACAACATCAAGAAATGCCCAGATCTGGATGTCCCATATCTTCCTATCTTATATGAAAAATGAAGAGGAAATTCAGTCTTAGAATAAAGAAAGACAAGAAGGCTATTGAGGTAGAGTTCCCTGCTGAGGAAGAAATTGACGTTGGAGAGTGGCTAACATTCGACAATGCACTTGTTAATGAAGAGTCCAAACTTGATGAAGAGGAAGCTGATGATGATGTTGATGACGACGATAATGATGATGGAGACTATCGTGATGATGATGTTAATGGTGATGGTGGATTTAATAGAGGTGATGGAGCGGGATTTTCTAGAGGGCCAGGTGACAAGGACGGATCCAGCGAAGCCAATTTGGACTCAACTGTCCAGGTTGCTGAAGCTACCAAATTATCAGATCTTCCAAAAAACGATTCTTCCTAGATAGGTAGAGCTTCTCGAGACTAAAGAACCAAGAACAAAGGGAAAATCTCTTCGCTATCGGTTCTGCTTCCTCAAGTATAGGTCTTTCTATTCAAATGTGTTAAATTATGAAATAATTTTTAGTTAACACATTGATTATTTTAGTTAAGAAGAAAATCAAAATACTGCTATGAAACTATACTTGAAAAAAAAACAAATAGAGATTGATCGATTAAATAGAGAACTGGATAAGCAAATGAAAGGTTGTAAAGAGTTATCCAAAATATATAATAAACTTGCTGAAAGTTCATCGAAGTTGAGATTCTTCAAAGAAAGAAAAATTACCCCTCGGATGAAATCATCATCGGGAAATATTCATAAAGGAGAACTTTGAACCGATGACTCTCTTTTGGATGCTAATTGATGACAGAAATGCCCTAGTGGAGTTTTGTACAAAGCTTATTGCAGGGGTAAATTTATCGATTTCTCATACTTAGGTGACAACTATGGGGGTTTGCTCCGACGCTTCCATCGTAGATATTTGGACGAGTATGGGTCTGATCCCCACCCTGGGATGTGTTGGAACTATCCGAAAGTAGCATCCGTCCCACTTTCTTGTAGCTCTCTTCCCTTTGAAAAACTCAAGTACAATAAGAAGAGATTTATTTCTGAAACGTATAAGAAATAAATTTTGTATGAACCTGAATGATTATCAAATAGTGATATGCTTCTTATTTTACTTATAGCTTTCACTATTTTGGTTTTCTTATCTTTAGTTTAATTTCAATGCATTGTACAAAATAAAGATCTCTTAAGTAGTCTGATCTCTAGGGATGCCTTGAGTAAATTTGTCAAGCTAAGTAAAGACTTTAAGGAAAAGTCTTCGATTCTCAAAATATTGCAGTTGGCAAGACATTGCTTGCTTAGAGATTTACAAGAAGTCTACTGCGTTACCCTCATTTTTTCTTTGACTTTCTAGGTGATAAAAAGGACAAGTTGCTCATCAAAATCCAATCTTATCACACCAAAATAATATGCGGTCATGATAGTCCTCTGACTGGGGAATAAGATTATCTTCAGTTCCCTCCTGTTTATACCCTGGAAGGAATAAAGGCCTCCTTCGATTCTATACTTACATTGTCTACTAAGTCATTTGAAAAGGCCAAAACCGCAGTCTCAAAACTTTGAATGCTAATAGAATTGTGATGTTACCTTAATTTTTGTATTACCTATGAACTTTGCTTATTATCAATAGAAAATTTTATTTTTCATATATTAATTCTTGTTTCCTTCATTATTAATAGGAGACTCAATTAGTGCGAACAACTGGTTCTCTGGATGCTTCATGAATTATTGAGATTAAGGACAGGTTGCTCGCTTATGTAGAAGAAAAATGATCATACCAAGATGACTCAACTTTACAATTCTGGAATAATTCAGTAGCACAATAGTGGCATAGGAACTACTTTATATTGAAATCGGCATTTATGACTTACAAGGAAATGACTACTTGCATTGAGGAGCAGCTTAAAGAAAGGGAGAAAGAGCTTCAAGCGTTAAAAGAAAAAACTAACTCGATTCGTGAGTCCAGTTCTTCAATCGGAGCTTACGCAGAGATAGATAAATTACATCAGAGAATAAATGATCTTGAAGTAGACTTAATAAAGAGTCAAGTTCACTGTTAATCATTAGAGCTCATTGCAACTGGCAGCAAAGCTGGCCTTCCTACCCCCACTCCTGGAAGAGTTACTAGATCTCATTCTTTGACGAGCCAAGAATTCCCTACTTTGCTAAACTCACCTCTGGTTTTAGCAATGAAACAATCTCGTCATGGAGCAAAAAGGTCAAATTTGAGGTCGTACAACATTTTGGTAAGAAATGGGATGAGAAAGTATCTCAATGTATAAGCGAATATGAGAGTAAAGTTCAAAAGCTTGAGCGTGAGAGATAAGCTTTCGAACAAAAGGTCGAAGAGTTGAATAGCACAGTCAAAATTTTACGAGGAGCCAATAAGACTCTCCAGCATGCTTTGAATGTTCATATTGCTTCAATTGACGATGCAAATGCGATTTGGAAAAAGGAAAAGAAATTCAACAAACTCTTGGATGCTACTATTCTCCATGCTGTTAATTGCCCGGGATTCAAAGGAGACTGCACAAAATCTCGAACTTTAGTGATGATTTATTTCAAAACTAGCTTCGTTTTTCCATTTGACTTTTGTACTTGCCACTTTGTACATATTGTATTAGATTATAAGTAAATTTACAATTGAATGAATGTTACCTCATATACAGGATATATAATCGTGAATTGAATTCCGATTCTGATCTGAAATTTCTTGAGATTAGCATTTTACTTCTCCATATTTGAACTTTTCGATCTGTAGATTAACTTCTCGCTTGCTTAGAGAAACAAGAACCTTGCTGATTAAGCTCGGTTTAAATATCCGGTATTTTTCTTTAGCAATGGAGATTCCCGTTAAATAAACTTGAGTTGAAAACTTACTTAAAGATGCTCTAAAACTTAATCTAGAAATTGAAGAAGGCTAAAAAACAAACTTGATAATAATAGTAGTAGACTAGAAATCTATATATGAAAGAAGACCAAAAATCCATATCTGGCAATAATAGAAGACCAGAAATTCATATCTGAAAGAAGACCATAAATCCAAATCTAGCAGTAATAGTTGAAGATCAGAAATCTTTATCTAGTAACCGAAAGTTGCATTTTCTTAGGAGCGTATTTAGCTCATATCTGATAGACTTTCCTCTAGAAGATAGATTGACAGGAAGCACTTCTTGGCTCGGATTTTGATAGATTTATTTGACACCATCTTAGGTGATGATCTCTCCTTGGATTGGAACCCTATCTCTGTCATAGAGAATGACTTGGGTATCTTGTCTGGTGCATATGGTAATCTATTTTAAGTAAAACCAAAGACTTACCGGCCTCCCTCTAGGAGGTGCTTCAGTGAGGCCTTTTGGTGAAAACATTGAAGGCTTAGTTCGAGGCTTTAGTGAGGCCTTTGATGATGGCACTAAAGGCTTACTCCAACCTCTCTCTAGGAGGCGCTTCAACCAAGCCATGTACGTAGTGGTTGAAGGCTTTCCTGGTGCTTTTGTGAGGCCTTTGATGGTGGCACTAAAGGCTTATTTCGATCTAACTCTAGGAGGCACTTCATTGAGGCCTTTGATGATGACATTGAAGGCCTAGGGCCTTTGATGGCTAGAGACCTCTTACAGTCATGAGCCTTTAATGGCCAGGACGTTTAATGGCTAGGGACCTCTTGCAGTCATGAGCCTTTGATGGCTGGGGCCTTTTTAGCCAGGGACCTTTTGTGGTCATGAGCCTTGGATGGCTACATAGATGCACTTATTTTGTTCAAAAGACCTTTATTGATGATTGGCTTAACATCTTTGTGCAAACTGGTTGAATTTTCCTTGCCTAAGAAAATTAATGATCATTCCTTCTAAGCCGGCATTGATTGGTATCATGACCATTTGCGAGATGATAGTGACAATACAACTTTCCATGATTCCTCTCAAACTTGGGTCTTCTCTTTTGCAAGGGCCAATAGTTAAGCTCATCCTTAGTCAGGAAATAAAGTTTTCAAAAGAAGTGGTGAGAGTGTAGTCTTTTGGAAGTCGTGATTTGGAAGCTAACCCTCTTGGTTGATACTTAACCCTTTTTCTACTTGACATAGGTATCTCATCTTCTGCGTTTAGTTTCCTCTTTGATGTCCTTTGAACTTTACTCAGGGTCAATGAATGACTCATGACCTTATGCCACTCCTGAGTGAACATGTCAAAATCACTTGTTATCTCTTTTTCTAATATAGTTCCTTTGACTTGGAATTTGATGGCCCTCCTTATCTTTAAGAACAAATTATCCTTCTTCGAGCTCTCTCTTTCCAAGGCAAAAATTGGAGTATGGCCTATTTAAAATGGATTTATGGTCCAGTTGTCCAGATCGTAAAGGGCTGCTTACTTCTTCTCATTTATAACTTGCAAGGCTGTTAATCTCAACAAAATTTCTTAATAAAGTTGAAGGTCACTAGTAACTTGATAGGTATACCTAATAATTCGAGGTTCTTAATGAAGTTGAAGGTCACTAGTAAATTTCTTAATAAAGGGCTAACTACAAAATTTCTTAATGAAGGGCTAACTACAAAATTCCTCAATAACAGGCTAACTACAAAATTTCTTAATGAAGTTGAAGGTCACTAGTAACAGCAGCAACAATGATGACCCTCGATGTCGATATTCAGTAGCTTACAAAATACGGCATTAACAGCACTTGTGGACATTGATGACGACAACCATCAACATCACATATGTAGATGTATGGTGTCTCCCGAGCGTGTTCATAAGAGTCAATGGTATAGTAGTATCGAACCTCGGCAACATTCATAACTTGTGTTCCCTTTATAAGGCAATAGCGACGTTGGGATGGAAAACACCATCAGTACTTAATGACTCTGATCAGAAGTAGCACTAAGAATGATTGACGTTGGCAATGTCGACACTGTTAGAATAAGACTTTATTCAACATTGCTTTGGAAATCATGAGTCTCGACGTTAATCATAATATCACTCGGTAGTCTTGTGGTATATGGAAGACGATATTCACGCTTTATAGTTCTTGGCTTTATCGAGGCTAATGGATTTCATGTGACGTCGCCAGTATTTGGCACTATTTCTTTGAACATCTTCAACGATGGTTATAGTGGTAACAGAAGAATTTTTTAAAAGGATTTAAAATTTTAATTCAAAGGATTTTATAGTGAATGAACCAATATATGTATATTTTATAAGGAGTGTGAAAAAGATTTCTGAACTGGATATTAATAAAGTTAGTAGACAAAGTGATTTTTTTGTTTGGTTTGTATTTTTATATATTTATTTCCATTCAATTTTCATAATGAATTGGTCCCTTTTCCTTCTCTCTAACGTAAATGTACTGTAGTTTTTTAGTAGGGAAAGAAATATGATACTGCCAGTATCAAAGCTTTCGTGAGCTTATGCTTTTGTGTTTTTTCCTTGCAATGAAATCATTTGGTCTCAAATTATCATTTTCTCTAAAGCACTATTTAATCAAATAAATACGATGATGTTACTGTATGCTGTAATTTAATTTCACACCGGGTTTGGTTTAATTGGGCCTTATCCTTTTATTACTTGCGGATGATGTTTGGGTTAGAACTGTAATCAATGTGTGAGACAAGCAAAAACAGATGTAAAAGCAACAAGTTGTAAACATGAAACAGTTTAGATTTTGTTTTTTGTCACGATCATATATTTGTTATCATCATTTATCTTTTTCTAAGTTGTATTTCAAACATTATGCTATATTTCAAAAGCAGTATGTGAAGGATGGAAGAAAATTAAATTCGTTAACAGATTTCAGAAAATTCAAACCGTTCGTATCCTTATTTGAGAAAAGCATTATTAAAGAAACTCTGCTTTTGAATAAGAGGTTTTTCAACAGGCATGGTTATCGAATTTGGGTGGGTTTTTGGTAATTAGTCATCAAACACCGAACATAGTGTAATTATTTTTACGATTGGGTCTGATCAGATTTTTTTGCCCTCTCTTATCCAGAAGTGTAGTCCCTTTAACAATGGACTTGAAAAATAGCTAAATATTTGATATTAAAAAAAAGTGAATACGGATATGAGAAATTTTGTAAAGATTATATATTGCTTGATTTTTTGTATGATGAATGATGTATTATTTTATCAATAATAATTATATGCATTGAATGCACCCACAAAACTATAATTTCCATTCTAAATTAATAGTCTCTCAAAATCAAACATTACCTCTTGGGTTGTAGGCTGGATCTTTATATTTAATTTTATGATCAGTGCATATTATCCAACTCAAATTCATAAAGATTTCTAAGGTTTCAAACATTCATTTGCGACCGAACCATGTATATTTTATGAATTAATGCATGCACATTGTGATTAGATGTAGGGCCATCTGGATGTGCATATATACTCGTATTGAATAAAATGGTTATAAATGATTTGAAGTGATATTTTGAAATAATGCAAGATTATTTAGAAAACAATCACACTTTATTTAAATTTTAAATATATTTTAAAGTGATTATATTAAGTTATTGAAGTTAAAAGAAATTAATTGGCTTTGAGATTAAAATGTGAAGACAAAGTAATGATGAAAATATTATATTTTATGGTTTTAAGTAAATGATGTGTTTTAGTAAAACAATATTTTGAAAAGGTAAGGAAGTATTTTAAAAAGCAAATAGAAGTTTAAATTTTGACATAGTAATGAGTATCTGGTCAGAAAATGTTTTACTTTTATTTTAAATTGTGGAAAGAAATTTTGAATGGTCAAAATTTAAAATTTGTTTGTTGGATCATAAAACAAATAAGGAAGAGAAATGTTATGTGCTAGAAGTAGCCGCATGTACAAGTATTCCAGCATCGACTATAAAGAAAAGAGAATGGATTGTGAGTTAGAAATGAGTTGTGATTTTGGATTAGAAATGTGGTGGTAAAAAGTTTAAGAGTAATTCTCACATTGTTCGTAAAATTATTGATCTTGGTTTAGATTGAATGATTCATTATGGAAAAATGTTAGATGTAAGAAATGGAGCTTGGATAACAATAAGTGGATTGGGCACGATTTTGTCATATATGTGATCCCGATAATTCTATGGGATTAAATAGAGAATGAAAGATTGTGGTTATGGTTAGAGAAAGAAAAGTAAATCCGAATTATTGTGTTGAAGCAAATTAGAGAAAAGATGATTACCAAATAGCAAAATAAATTGGTCAAGATTATATGAAAGAGATTTTGGCCTAAGCTATACTTATTGGATATTGGAAAATTTTGAAGCTGGTTAGTATAAGAGGCGCGAGTGATATTGGAAGTTTAATTAATCGAATCCCGTTACCAATCGATTGAATATATTTTGAGAAGTGGATAAAGATTTTAGTTTGATGGTCTAGGATTTATTTAGGATAGGGTTCGATGATCCAATGATGATATTATGTGATCTGACTCGGTGATCAGTCCATAGTACATAAATTTGAATTATATTTAGATTACTTTATTGTTTGATAATGTCATAATGATAGATTGTTTAAGGTTATTGGAGGATGGATGTCGTTGGCCTGAAGTTGCTGGTAACGATACACCATTTATGTTATATGACTTGGATGGAAGTTTCCAAGCGAGTGATTATTGTATATGTTTTGGGTAATAGTTAATGATTTTCGATATTTAAGTAAAAGATGTGATTGCGAGTATATGATTTGGGTTTATGAGACATGTGTTTGATGGAATGTTCACCATGCTAGTATTTTGTTAATTCGATTTTATTGGCAAGAACCATCCCTACTGTACTATCTCGTCTGTGATATAGAAGGGTGGTAAGCCAGTAAAATGATATATGGGAAAGGAAACATTGGTTGGTTATTATTAGAAAATGAATTAATCTTGGATTTAGTTGTGAAGATTATTAGGCGTGAATTCTGGATTATAGAGGATATGTTGGATTAGATATGGTATGAGACTAATAGAGGATAAGAATTTTGCTATATTGGTTGAAAATTTAAAAGTACTCAAGTATGGATGGATGATAAGATCATGTGGGTTTATGTTATTTATGGACGAAATGAAATATTCGGGATTTTATATAGATAAATATGATTTGGAGAATAAAGAATTGTGGAGAATTGTAACTTCTATTTATAAAAGATATTCCAAATTGGATTGGTAGTAAGAGTATTATAAGAAGTATTCTTAATGGATGTAGACAAAGGGTTTTGAAAATGGATTTTTGAAGTATTGAGATAAATTTATTTGAGAAATTTAAGAAAAGATGTTCAAGATTAAATAGTTGCTATAGAAAATTCAAGAAGTACCACATAGTAGTGTGAGGTCAAGTTTTTTGTGATGATTAAAGAAAACTATTTAATTGAAAAACCGAAGAGAAAGTGTATGACTTGCATGCATCGAAGATGCAGACATGATTATATTGAAATGGAATTTGTAAATTTTGGATATGAATTTGAGTGAGGAATAGATGGATTCTTTTCAACCATCCCTCGAATTGAAGAGAGACTGTCTATTCAAAGAAACTCTTTGGAATAGCTACTTAAAGGTACAGAGTTTACATTGCATATGAGGTACATGTGAACAAGGTATTATATAGTCGATTATTTTATCTTAGGTTAGAACTTTTCTTAAATCAGGATTTCATGTAGATTTAGGATCTTTATTTTTATGGTTGCATTGATTGGATATAATAGAATTTCTCTTGTTTGGATGTTTGCTTAGTTTTAGGTTGTAGAACTTAGGATGGAATATTTGGATAATGGAGGAGATGATACTTTGAGTATTAAAACTTGTTGGATATTAGAAGAAATGATATCATAAGCATAATGATACCGCTTGAGTTTGTTCAGAAGTTTGGATGGAAGATGTGTTATGTTTACTAGGTTAAGACATTGATCACTTTGGATGTTCTTAGGTGAAGAAGAAATAGTATGATGATTTAAGTCTTTTGGATTTGTTTGGGTAAGACACCGACCAATTTTGAGTTGCCTTACCTTAACAATCTGAAAGATGAATTAATGAATCTACTACTGGATAAGTTATGTGTTAATTATGTGAAATTAGGAATGGTATAAGAGACTGCGATTTTGTGTGGGCATGTTGGTGCTAAGGCTACCCGTTGTTATGCATTGTGGCGTTATTGGTTTGAGATGGTAGTAGAGATTGTAGAAGTTATAGATATACATGCACATTTGTAGTTGATGTTTAGGAATGAGTTTATGCCAGTAGTAGAGTTTGTTAGATTTAGCTCGGAGAACGATTTGGTCAGGGTCAATTGAAAAGTGGAGGAGTGGAACCGATCTTTAAAGTTCGATTTCTTTCCAAAGTGTTTTCCATTTGATTGATTATAGTTTAGTTTATCTAGGTTTGGATGAATTATTGATTGAGCTTATTGTTTTTTATGTATGGATTCATTATTATCTTGATTGTTTTGTATGTTGTGATTTCATGGTTTGTTGATATGTGTGTGTGTGTGTGTGTGTGTTTACCATATGATATTATAGTGTTCTTGGTTGTGCATACATATAGAATTTATATGATCACCCTATGATGCTCGCATCATGCTTTATATGTCATATCATCTTACTCATATAGGAGATATTTGCATATATAATGTCATATGTATCTACGTACATATCATGATGTTATGTTGTTGGTTTTATTTCATAAAGTACGCAAGCACCACTATATTGATAAGTGTATTGATAAACACACATGCACAGATGGTTTTTATTTCTATTTTTGTATGTTATGTATGAATGCTTGGTTTGATTGGTTTCTTTATTGCATAATGATTGTTTGGATGGATGGTTATATCATTGACTGTATGTTAGGTTGTGTGTGATACAAGAAAATACGATACATTCTTTATTCCTTGGGAATTTCAGAGATGAAATTATTTTAAGAGGGAAAGAATGTAATACCCCAGAAAATCGTGTATAATTTTAATAAAATATTTAAATTATGAAGTTGTGAAAAATATTGGAATTAATGAATTAATTGAAAAAATAAATTACAAGGAGGGGCAAAATGGTAACTTCACAAATGATGGAATTTGATGACGAAAACAGCGCCAATGTGACTATCTCGTTTTTCTTAATCGAGTAATATATTTGTTTATCTCATTTGGAGATCGTATGAGGGAGATACAACCGAAACAAATTTTGGAGTTAAGTGGGCTTTTGTTTTTGGGCTCTTGAATTTGTATTTGAATTAGGCGGTCGAGAATTTCTCTCTTTTGACTTAAGTTACAACAGAAAATACGCAACTTCCTATTTTAGTAAATCAACCCTATAAAACTTCTCTTCTTCATCCTCTCGTTTTCCTCCCAAAAAGCCACCTTGAATCAAATCACTATATCTTTCTCATATCTCAACAAAAATTAATGAAACTGATGGCGTTGCGAAGCTATCAAAAAGGGCTATATTTCTAGAGTGACCGAGGGGCGAAAATTTTAAGATAGGAGTAATAGGCCCGGATAGCGAAGCAAATTAATGAATTTTCGTGCACAGTTTTGTGATTTCATTTTTAATCTTCAAAAGAGCATATCTTCTTTTTTTTCTTAACTGAACTAACGATCCACCCCTCAAAATGACCATATAAATGAGAACTAGTATCTGGAAATGAAGTTTTGGGCTAAATATGAAGGTCTATGGCATGAAATTGGAGAACAGCGAAGGAAGAAAACCATCTTAGGCGTTTCAATGAGTGATCTACGCTCGAATCTTCGTATAATGCAATTTTAATGTTACAATATGATCTATAGGCTATGCTTAGAGTAGTAAATTATTTATGTAGACTAAATTTTGAATTAATCGTGGTTGGGAGGGATTTGGGTTAATTAAAGTATTAGAAACTTGGTATTAGACCATTTCTGTAAACCTGACAACAGACCCCTTAAATCAATGATATAATTGATATAATAGGACTTAGGAATGTTTAACTAAGGTCTAGGAATGTTATACGAGGATCTGAGGCAAGGCGGTGGCGATTAGAGGCGAGAAATGGAGGAAAAATGCAAAAATATACGAACCCAGGAACTTTCAGGAAATATGTACACTGGTCCACCTGTAGGCATGACCAGTTCACCTTTAGGCAGCATTCTAGCTAGATTGAACCTTGGCTATAAGGCCCATATATATTAATTAATCGATTCGACCCTTATTTTATCTTACATTTTGAAGGGTGATCCAATATATAACAATATGAATGACAGTGATAAAGAATAAATGAATACACGAGACTGTTTTTGGTTGTGAATTGAAGTGATATATCTGGTATGATATATAATACACACACCCACACACACACACACACAGATATATATATATATAGAGTGATTTTTGATAGATGGTGAACATGGACGGGAATGACATAGGGACCCTAGTTAAATGTCCCGAACTATATACGTAGAATATGTAACGAGAACCTGTGACATGGGAAATTGTCCAGGTGGATTGCTTGACGAGAACCTATGATATAAGGAGTTTTTCAAGTAGATAATGTGACAAGAACCTATGATACAAGGAGTTGTCTGGGTAGGTTATGTGACAGGAACCTATTTTGCACATGAAGTTATCTAGGTAGATTGCATGACGGCAGACAACAGGCCCTCTGGATGGGCAAGGGTTCGGACCATGGGGTGAGTTTGTATTAATACGATATAGCTAGATATGTAAGGTAGATTGCGTAACGACAGCCAACAGGCTCCCTGGATGGGCAAGGGTTCAGACCAGTGGGTGAGTCTGTATTTATACGATATGGCTTGATACATGGCTTTTAGGTATGGAGGATGAGTGACGTGCAGTGGTCGAACGATAGACTCATATCATGTTATAGTTTTAATTTTGTATCATACTTAGACTAGAGTACAATCCACTCACCAGACTTATGCTGACCCACTTCTATTTTTCCACTTATACATATATATATATATATAGACACACATACACTCTCTCTTATGTTATGATGTTTGGAGACGACATGGTATTGGAGACAGTGGTTCATTCGAGTACATTAGATATGATGAAGTTAAGTGTTGTACCTGGATTTGAATCTATGTGTGTGGGTTTGGATTATACCTATATTTCCTCAGACAGGTATATATGGCAGTTCATATATGTTACGGTAATGCGACTATATTATTGATTTTATATTATATTTAATTCATTCTGCTACGAGACTCTGAAAGTAGATAGTATTAGTTAGAATTGTATCTGATATATGTCAATGACTATGAACTTATCTATATTTTATCTCACCCCAACGACTCGTCTTTTCGGTTCTCGGGTGTTCACGTCGGTTCTTGCATTGGATCTGGGTGTCGAAAATTCAGGTTATTACAATATCGGTTCTTAGAGGGTTAGGGGTTGATTTTCCCCATTGACCTAGAATTTTGGACCTTCCCAACATTGCCTGTTTCCCAGCAACACAGGTTCTCAAAATGTTGGGAGTTGATTTTTCCCGTCAACCTGGGGGTTTGGACCTTCCCAACATTACCTATTTCCGAGCAATACCGGTTCTCAAAAGGTTGGGGGTCAATTTTCTTCGTCGACCCGACGGTTTGGAAATTTCTAACATAGCTTGGATCCGGGCAACGCCGATGCTCAAAAGGTTGGAGGTTGATTTTCCCCGTCGAACCGGCGGATTGGACCTTCCCGACATTGCCTGTGTAACACCCCTAATTTTAGTGACATTATTCAGGAAATTTAATTAGAATAAATTAAATTAAATAATGTAGATAAGGAGATTGAGGTGGATTAATACAAATATAGTGGCCATGGTTATTAAACTTAATGAACTTAAAAATGGTAAAGTACTTAAATATAAGGGTATAAGAGTAATTTCCACCCCCTAATTTTAGTGACATTATTCAGGAGATTTAATTAGAATAAATTAAATAGAATAATGTAGATAAGGAGATTGAGGTTGATTAATAAAAATATAGTGGCCGTGCTTACTAAACTTAATGAACTTAAAAATGGTTAAGTACTTAAATATAAGGGCATAAGAGTAATTTCCACCCATATTTCCCACTCTTATATTATTCCCCTAACCATACAAGTTCATTATTATTCTCAAAAGGAAATATAAACGTAAGAAGCAACAAGGCCGGCCATAGGAAGATAAAAGAGAAGAAGAAAATTTAAGAAAAGCTTAGGATTCAAGCTAGAGGAAAATCAATCTCAAACAATCACTAATCTCCTTATCTCAAGCAAGGTAAATAATAATTTCTACATCTCTATTTTGATTTTTACATTATATGGTTTCAGATTTAATGATAAATTTGGTTTTATGATATGCAGAATGATGATATGCTTGATTTTGATTTATGCATGTTTAAACAAGGTTGTTTAATAAGGGATATACACGGTTTTAGGGTAAAACCGAGAGGAAATGATTTTAAATGCCATTGGAAAATTATATGTTGTAAAACATGATTTTGGAGTTGGGTTTAAATTTTTATAATTTTTCAAGCCATGGAGAATTTATTATGAATTTTTAAAGGAAAATAAAGTTATTTGGTGTAACAACCCGCATATTCTACGATTATATATTTAAATATAGCATCGTTAGTTGAATTTAAAGTTTGAATGCGAGTTTTTGTAAACAGTCGAATTTGGACTCGAGACCACTTCCATTGATTTTAAACAACGTTTACAACTTGTTTAAGTATAAACATCAATATGTTTGGAGTTGATTAGGATTTGGTATTTTCATTTGGGCTTTGGGTTTGGTTCTAGCCCACCAACCCAACAAGATAACCCAAACTCCTCTACCAAATATCCCAACTCCACTCCTCTTCATTCATTCCTTTCATAATTTCCTAACACTCTCAAGCAAAAGGAAAAATGGGGAAAAAGAAAGGAAATTAAAATTCCTAAGCCCTAGCTTTTCTTAGGAATTCAAATTCAAGTTATAAATTGTTATCCCGCTTTTTGGCAAGGCCGTGATACCAGGAACTCAACTGGAAACCAAGGACAGTCCATCCCGAAGACCGGTTATACGCGGGCTCACTATGAATATCGATGAATTTTATCCAAGTCCGGATCGAGCTGCAATTGACAAGACATGACAAGCGAAGCTATGATAGCCAACGTTCCAAATTTCAAGTCAATCCGAGTTCGTATGCTCAAGATATGATCGATGCAAGCCAAAGAAATCATCTCCATCGCATCCATCATTTCGTATCGATCAGGCCGTCTCCATCAATTGTTGTCCATCTATTCGTATCCATCATAACCTATCTATTCGTATCCATTAGAGGAATATGCTATATTCGTATCGATCTATTCGACTCTATTGGCAAACAAATTCCACTTCGTATCGATCAACAGTTGTCTTGTTCGTATCCATTGAGGATAGTCCTTTTCATATCCATCAGGAGGCAGGCCCACTTCGAATCGATCGGCTATTTCCCATTTCGTATCCATCGACTGCAATACAAGTGTCTAGTTCGTGTTGATCAAACATCATACATACTTCGTATTGATCAACCACAGACCGATACGAAGTAGACACTTCCCATCGATACGAACAGACCCAAGCACTCGGTTGGTACGAAAATAACAGAGCAATCGATCGATACAAACAAGACAAAATGTGATCGATACGAACAGAATAGTTAATATCGATACGAACAAGGCAGCACGACCGATCGATACGAACAGAACAATGCAGTCGATCGCTGCGAACGAGGCAACGTTCTTCGATACGAACAAGGCGCGAATAACAGAACGACTTGATCAATGCAACGCGAAAAGTGGATCGATCTGGAGTATGCGCGCCACGTCAACCTGCAAGCACGTGCCAGGATTGATTCGAATAGATCGATACGAAGGTATCAATTCGAACACAACAGCCCACCGAAGAACTCCAATTTGAATCGATCATAACTTGCAATCCACAAGTCCAAATGCTACGATAGCTACCATCTAAACAGTGGGGCGCCACCATAAGTAAATGGCAGGTTCTACAACTAAAACCATACAAGGTTCGTATTGTTTCTTTGGATTTTCCAACAAATGGTCAGGCTAAGGAACTTCCTATGCCACGAAAGAAACGCCTCTGGCTGGACGCTCCGAGAGACAAACTGCTCTCTGCCAACAAGGCCGGGTTACCCCTGTAACTAGGTAACTCACGAATATGCCATTCCCCGGTCCTTTGGGACCTTTATCCGAGCACTCGGTAACCACATCACACATAATAAATAAGGTGTGTCCACATGAGTAAGTATCTAGGCTCCATTCCATGATACCACCCCTTTCCAGAAGGAAATGACATACCCTAAAGGGCGCGGCCCTCATAACCATGCCGCAACATTCCTGTTTCGACCATTTCCGGGTTGTAAGGCTCTGACGAAGTCTCTTCCACAAAGCTACGCTTTTTCACAAAGCCACGCTTTGATCACAAATGATCAATAAATGATCATCATCACAGCAACACTCAGCATGCCACATTACCAAATTGGGAATATATCGCTGATAAATTTCAACTACATAACCTCTGAGCTCGTACGTCTCAGAGAAGGGTGTTAAGCTAAGAGAATAAATTCTCCGCCACCAACAGAAATGTATTTGAAAGAAATCAGCTTTACATCTCAAAATGTAATGTCAGACATGTAACCATACAAGTCTGTTCCGGGTTCGAACAGAACCGAAGGCACTTCCAAAGAAGCCCTTGCAATTCGGGTATTCACAATCCCGATAAAACTTCCCATCACAAAGGAAATCTCAATACCGTAGCTAACGGTGCAGAGACAATCGATAGGTCATCCTATCATTTTCACAAACACCCGGTCTTCACCACCGGTCTTCAATACAATCCATATCGTCGTATCACTAATTCGAAATGGGTTATACGACACAAAGGTCCTTTCCCGGCTAACCCGAATAGTGAGCGCTTATTCAAAAATAAGTGTGGCATTCAAATTCAAGCAAATCACAACAAATACCTATTCAAGGTAATTATTGATAGTCGGTTATTTAACTATCAATAGGTCTGCACAGCATCATCAGATTCCAAATAATTTTCCAAATTATTTATCTTCCAAAAATATCTTTACAAGATATATAATTTCCACACTTCAACCATTTGAAACCAAATTTCAAATCACTTTCAAATATTCATTTTCAATTTATCTTTAAAAGATAAAATCTCAAACCTTTCATTTCATATTGGAAAAGCATTTCCATACTTATTTAATAATAAGTAATTCACAAATCATTTATTTTCAACAATTGGAAAATATTCGATATACTTAAATCATAATTAAGTATATATTTCATTCTTTAAGGAAATCATTCTCTTTCACAAATTTTATTTGAGTCAAAACGAATGTTACGTAAAACATCGTTACGACAACTAAAAATCACTAGTATAGGGATTCGAAATTTAGATAGATATATAAATCCCAATACTATATAAAACATTTCCTTTCGGAAACCATTTACTATAACAACAGTGTTATAGTCCACCATTTCCTTATTTCTCGAAAACGTCTATTTCAATAATGAATGTTGAAATCTATGTTTTCGATACTTAACACGTTTTAAAACATCTTTAAATCATTTTCATTTCTATTTAAAATATCACTTTCCCAAAACATCTCCGGTTCATTTAATACTACATTCACTGTCCAAAATCGTGAATATAATTCGTTATCCGAATTCAACATTTCTACACATTTTATTTAAAGGATTATCCACTGTCCAAAATCGTGAATATACTTCCTTTAACAAGCAATAATAATTCACTTATCAAAATAAGTCAAATTTCGGATTTATAAAACAACGTTTATAAATTCCATTTATATTTTATAGCAACTTCAAGTTGTAAAATCACTTTATTAACAATTATGTCCATATCCCATTTACAAGCCAAAATCCAAATTATAAGCAAACTACTTATATTTCTCTATTTACAAATTCATTCATTTTATAACTTCCCCAAATCGTAGATTCTATCCTTTTATAAATCCATTTATAACATCGTTTTAAAACGTCTTTAAAACTCCTTTATAATTTCATCACTCTGATTTATAAAAATCATTAACTCCATATTTTCAAAAATCACATTCCAACTATATTTCTCAAAAATAATGATTTTTATAACTTTAAAATTTTAACGTTTATTTATTTAAGATGAATCAATTGAAAATTTTAATAAAACGTATAATCTCAAAAATCACTTTAAAAATCCCTTAAAAATCAAAATCATTATTTTTGAACTTCAAAAATGGATCCGATGATGCAACAGCACAAAAAATCAATCACGGCAATCAAACATCATATATCATCATATGATAATCAAAAAATATCACAATATCTGTAATCAAATAAATATTGGTAAGGAATCCAGTTGGATCCCTCCAACCTGCTTCCCTGCATCCACAGATGTTAGTACAATACCAATTCCATTCCAGTACGGAATATCGCGGTATATGGGATTTATAAATATTATCCGCTATTATGCGGCGCAATAGGGTCTCATCCGCTATATAATGCGGGAAATCAACTTCAATATATACATATTCCAATATATATATATATATATTGTTATATACATATATAATACCAATTCCACTTCAATGTGAAATTATCGCGGTATATGTTTTTAATAAATAACCTCCGCTTAATAACGGCGTATAATGTCTATTTTAACAATCAATAGATAGCAATCATCATTCAAACATACATTCAACAATTTTAAATCTAACTATTTAAAATTTAAATCGAAACAAAACATTCGATTGAGTGAGAAGTTCTCACCTTGATTTCAATTCAGTTTCTGCGTTTATTTCGAATAAAATTAAACGGACGTTTAATTTCACTCAAAATTTTCACTGACTCCGATCGCTTCCAATCCTGTTTCATAGCGTAGTGCTCGACCATACGATTCCAACGCAACTAGTTTCGTACATTTTCGACCTCGTAGCAAAAAGTTATGCAGTTTTAAAGTTATACGAATTTATAAAACAATTAAATTTTCAATTCTTTTTTTATAATTATAAACCCTATTCAATCAGAGCCTCACGTTTTTGGGCCAAGAAAATCTGGCCGTGAATCTTCATCTCCTTCCTCTCATTCGTTCCAGTAAACCAAAACCCATAGCCGCCATATTTCAATCGAATTATACTTCCCCTCTGACGATCTATACGACGATCAACAACCTCCAACACGAAGCCCCATGCGAGCACGACCTTCGGTACGAAGCCGGTCGGACTCAGTTCACCCTCCTCCGTAAAAAACACGCGTGACACGGCCACGAACGCGAGCCAATTCCTTCCTCCACGTCGCGCCATACTCCATCAACCCCGTATGGATTGAAAGCTCTCTCCATGCTCACCATCTTTGTAGTTGAGAGTTTCGTGAAATATTGCATGGATTGAGAGAGATTAATGGAAGAAAAGTAGAAATTTTTGGACATTAAATTGGAGGGTGGCGGCCACGAGAAAATAGAACTAGGGTTTCTCGTTCGTGCATATATATATATATATATATATATATATGTATGTATAAAAATAATATTAAATTCGTTTTAAACGACTTTTCCAAACAATCTCCAAACAACGCATGCCGCCTGGCATTCGTAAGGTTTACCCTGCGTTCCGAACATAATGGAACGTGTTTCGGGAGCTAATTCGATCGTATGTGAGAGTTACGGAAATAAACGATCGATTTTAAATTAAATCGGTTAATCAAATTTCTGTGCGTTTTAGCTTGCCCCGGACAAACCGTACATCCGATTAACACGAAATTTGAAACCTTACAATAATATCAAATTACGGATCCGATGAAACCTGTTTCGTCGAAATCCGAGTCTTTTTGAAAAATTGCTATTTTAACTCGCCAAATTAATATTAAAATAATTTCGATGCGTTTTGAGCTGCCACGGTCAAACGACAACTCCGATTGCTACGAAAATTGAAAACCGATAATAATAAACTATTACGGATCCAATGGAACTAGTTTCGTCCAATTCTGAGACTGTTCGAAAAATGGCTAATTTCACTAGTCGATTAAATATTAAAATATTCAATTTTCACAATTTAACTTTAAATTCAATTTTAAAAGTTCTATAACGTCACTATAACTTCAATATGATTTAATATAACTTCATAAATCATTTTCAATCACATTTAATTCATATTTCAATTATTTACCCAATTTCAAGTATTAAATTAATAATTTAATCGCCCAATTAAATCACTATATCGAAATTAAATAAATTCGACTTCCAAATCTTACTTATTAATATTTAAAATTAATTAAATATTCGAATTTCAAATGTCAGAAATTCTGGGTCGTTACAAACTTCCCCCCTTAAAATAATTTCGTCCTCGAAATTACCAAGTAAGAAAAATTCACAAAATCCATTAACTTTTCAGAAATCCATTTTGTGAAACTTTTATATTCACCTTTTTCAAAACCTTTAACTTCAACCAAAACAATGGTTTCCATTTTCTAGTTAAATTCGTATATTTTCATTACAATTTAGAAATCAACTTTTCATTAACAAAAATTTCCCAAAATTTCCCGAAAATTTTCTAACGCCTTAAATTTCCAGAAAAATTCGCCAGTGTCTCCTTTGCGCGGTTCGATCGTAGTAGGATCACAATAGACATAAATATGTATACATCGACCCACCCGGTCGGAAAAGCAGAAAAATAGTTCATATTTCCTATTTTTATTGCGTAGGCATACCTTTTTAGCATTTTTAAGCAAAGCAGTTATTTATTTAGCGTTTTAGCGCAACCAAACCAACCGAACGGTAGCCACCGCACCTGTACTTACTCAATTTAAATATGTAAGTAACATATATATATAGAGTTATTAACAATTTACTCTTTTAAACAACTACAACACTTGCATATCAAAGAAATGCATACTAAACAAGGTTTATAAGCAACTTATAAAATTTCAACACTATTTGTAATTGTTTACAACCAATTCATATACAACGGCATTCAATTGTTCATTTTCAATTAGTTTACATTTACTAATTTAAATTCAAATTGGTTCACTTTCAATTCAAATCAATTACTATTTAAATTTACTTCACTTTCAATTTAAATCTAATTACATAGTTTCAAATTTTAAATCAATTCAATTTCATTAATACTTAATGAACTATACTATATACAATTAACTAACAATCAAATAACACCCAATGTATATTCAACACAACCAAATTATTAAATTTACATTACTTACATTTAATTTGGTTCAACACTTTCAATTAGCTTTAATGAATTTTACACTTACATTCATTTTCCATATTCATTTATTTACATTTGATTGATTAACATTCAATCCATTTATTAATTCAATTGCTAATTCATTTAATAAATAAAGTTGAATTTCATTTATATAGCTCAAGTTCACATTCATTTAATAAATTCACTTTATTAATTTACTTCGATATCAAAATCAAATTCATTCAACATTACTTAAGTTATTTTCCATTTCAAACATCATTTTTTCAAATTAACTTAAGTTTCCACTTATAAATCCAATCCAGATTCCAATTCTATTTAACTTTTACCAAAGTCAAAATTTATTATCTCATATTATAAGTTCAAACTTAATTACTTATATTCAACAATTACAGCTTGGATTTTATTGATTCACTTATACTTACTTTAATTTAACTCCATCCTTAAGTTAAATTTATTATATCAAAATTCAAATTGTATAAGTTATCAAATCATTATCATTCCCATAAATAATTTAAATAGGATTCCAGAGTCTTTTCAACCTTTCAAAAACCATTTTTTTTTAAATCAATTCAAATTATCTTTTGAATTTCCAAAACCAAATCCAAATTTTCCAAACAACTTTCATTTAAAATAATCAGGCAGCAATTCCTCTTCTGGAAACCCGAAAATGAACACCAATGATGTCGCGGTCATCATCGGAATGATTTTCCAGCGACTGAAAAGAGTTTAGAGCTTTCATCTCTCCAAAACAATTTTCCAAAGTATCAAATCCTTTCAAAACACTTCTCTGGAATTTTATTTTAGATTATAATTCACATTTACAAATCTTTTACTTATAAAATTTCACTATTTATATATAATATTATTTTACCATTGTAAATCATTTTAATTATAACTTCATACATTATAATTCATTTGCTTATACACTTTATTCTTTTACAATTGTTGTTTTATTTAACTTATTCAAACAACCAACCAATCAATTTATATATATTTTAATAATTTCCGGAAAATTATTTTCCTTTATATACAAAATATAATAGAGGTAAAATTATTTCATTTACCCAATTTTAAAACAATATCATGCCGAATTGTTCTGAACTAGTGTTTAGAGATCCCTATCGATAAAGTTGTACAGACTATACCGACCAAAATCCATATACCACTCAACAAACCAATCATCACAATATAAAACAATTTTATATTCACTAACAAATACGCGCTCGTATCTATTATTATACTCAACTCATTCTAGAGTACAACTGACTCTATCTCTAATGAGTAACACCCAACAGAGCCATGGTTGTAGCTTAACCATATTCTCTGATACCAAATGTAATGATTGCGATTTTTCGTCGCTCGAAAATCGACATTAATACATTCACTGTATCAACTGCCGAGCAATCGAATGCCGGAAGACCGAATTGTTATGGAGAAAAAGAAGAGGTAGAAGAAATAGAAGAAAACGAAAGAAGAAACAATAGAAAAACACAGAAACAAAAACAGTATCAGAATCTCACATTCGCAGCGGAACAACATATAATAGATAAATGAATAATCTTTAAATCAAAGAACTATATCATTTTATACATTACTTCATCATCGGAGTTTACAACAACGATATACAACAAAACTGGACAGTTATACAAACTTGTCCATATACAGAATACACAACGGAATAATACTATCATATACAAGTGGTACGTCTCGCCATCTAGCTCGCCACTAAGCTCCAAAGCATTTCCTGAATCCAGAATGACCTGATAACCTGACTCTAGACTGCCCGTGTGGAAAATGATGGGCACCCAGAGTTTAGGAAGGAAACAATAAACTCCAGGTCAGTCATGGTGACTGGTGTGAGAACTAAAACAGTTTATCTTTAAAACAACAACAACAACAAAGCAAGTAGAAAAATATCTGCAATGCTTTTGGAAAATGAAACTACCATAAGACCTCCCGCCACACACACAATGCAAACGCAGAATTGTAGGAGATTTCTTCTTATGACAGTCAAACATGCTTACTACGCAAAATCATTGGATTATTATTATTAGTGCATAGTGCAGAAAAACATTTCAAAAGTATAATATTAATCTTAGCCAACATAGACATTCCGAACTATGCCTACTATAGCTACCATCTAAACAGTGGGGCGCCACCATAAGTAAATGGCAGGTTCTACAACTAAAACCGTACAAGATTCGTATTGTTTCTTTGGATTTTCCAACAAATGGTCAGGCTAAGGAACTTCCTATTCCACGAAAGAAACGCCTCTGGCTGGACGCTCCGAGAGACAAACTGCTCTCTGCCAACAAGGCCGGGTTACCCCTGTAACTAGGTAACTCACGAATATGCCACTCCCCGGTCCTTTGGGACCTTTATCCGAGCGCTCGGTAACCACATCACACATAATAAATAAGGTGTGTCCACATGAGTAAGTATCTGGGCTCCATGCCATGATACCACCCCTTTCCAGAAGGAAATGACATACCCTAAAGGGCGCGACCCTCATAACCTTACCGCAACATTCCTGTTTCGACCATTTCCGGGTTGTGAGGCTCTGACGAAGTCTCGTTCACAAAGCTACGCTTTTTCACAAAGCCACGCTTTGATCACAAATGATCAATAAATGATCATCATCACAGCAACACTCAGCATGCCACATTACCAAATTGGGAATATATCGCTGATAAATTTCAACTACATAACCTCTGAGCTCGTACGTCTCAGAGAAGGGTGTTAAGCTAAGAGAATAAATTCTCCGCCACCAACAGAAATGTATTTGAAAGAAATTAGCTTTACATCTCAAAATGTAATGTCAGACATGTAACCATACAAGTCTGTTCCAGGTTCGAACAGAACCGAAGGCACTTCCAAAGAAGCCCTTGCAATCCGGGTATTCACAATCCCGATAAAACTTCCCATCACAAAGGAAATCTCAATACCGTAGCTAACGGTGCAGAGACAATCGATAGGTCATCTATCGTTTTCACAAACACCCGGTCTTCACCACCGGTCTTCAATACGATCCATATCGTCATATCACTAATTCGGAATGGGTTATACGACACAAAGGTCCTTTCCCGCCTAACCCGAATAGTGAGCGCTTATTCAAAAATAAGTGTGGCATTCAAATTC
The DNA here is from genome assembly GCA_030737815.1 of Allium fistulosum. Classification (NCBI taxonomy): domain Eukaryota; kingdom Viridiplantae; phylum Streptophyta; class Magnoliopsida; order Asparagales; family Amaryllidaceae; genus Allium; species Allium fistulosum. The sequence goes on from CM060904.1 coordinate 1,085,890,614, forward strand.
AAGCAAATCACAACAAATACCTATTCAAGGTAATTATTGATAGTCGGTTATTTAACTATCAATAGGTCTGCACAGCATCATCAGATTCCAAATAATTTTCCAAATTATTTATCTTCCAAAAATATCTTTACAAGATATATAATTTCCACACTTCAACCATTTGAAACCAAATTTCAAATCACTTTCAAATATTCATTTTCAATTTATCTTTAAAAGATAAAATCTCAAACCTTTCATTTCATATTGGAAAAGCATTTCCATACTTATTTAATAATAAGTAATTCACAAATCATTTATTTTCAACACTTGGAAAATATTCGATATACTTAAATCATAATTAAGTATATATTTCATTCTTTAAGGAAATCATTCTCTTTCACAAATTTTATGAGTCAAAACGAATGTTGCGTAAAACATCGTTACGACAACTCAAAATCACTAGTATAGGGATTCGAAATTTAGATAGATATATAAATCCCAATACTATATAAAACATTTCCTTTCGGAAACCATTTACTATAACAACAGTGTTATAGTCCACCATTTCCTTATTTCTCGAAAACGTCTATTTCAACAATGAATGTTGAAATCTACGTTTTCGATACTTAACACGTTTTAAAACATCTTTAAATCATTTTCATTTCTATTTAAAATATCACTTTCCCAAAACATCTCCGGTTTATTTAATACTACATTCACTGTCCAAAATCGTGAATATAATTCGTTATCCAAATTCAACATTTCTACACATTTTATTTAAAGGATTATCCACTGTCCAAAATCGTGAATATACTTCCTTTAACAAGCTATAATAATTCACTTATCAAAATAAGTCAAATTTCGGATTTATAAAACAACGTTTATAAATTCCATTTATATTTTATAGCAACTTCAAGTTGTAAAATCACTTTATTAACAATTATGTCCATATCCCATTTACAAGCCAAAATCCAAATTATAAGCAAACTACTTATATTTCTCTATTTACAAATTCATTCATTTTATAACTTCCCCAAATCATAGATTCTATCCTTTTATAAATCCATTTATAACATCGTTTTAAAACGTCTTTAAAACTCCTTTATAATTTCATCACTCTGATTTATAAAAATCATTAACTCCATATTTTCAAAAATCACATTCCAACTATATTTCTCAAAAATAATGATTTTTATAACTTTAAAATTTTAACGTTTATTTATTTAAGATGAATCAATTGAAAATTTTAATAAAACGTATAATCTCAAAAATCACTTTAAAAATCCCTTAAAAATCAAAATCATTATTTTTGAACTTCAAAAATGGATCCGATGATGCAACAGCACAAAAAATCAATCACGGCAATCAAACATCATATATCATCATATGATAATCAAAAAATATCACAATATCTGTAATCAAATAAATATTGGTAAGGAATCCAGTTGGATCCCTCCAACCTGCTTCCCTGCATCCACAGATGTTAGTACAATACCAATTCTGTTCCAGTACGGAATATCGCGGTATATGGGATTTATAAATATTATCCGCTATTATGCGGTGCAATAGGGTCTCATCCGCTATATAATGTGGGAAAATCAACTCCAATATATACATATTCCAATATATATATATATATTGTTATATACATATATAATACCAATTCCACTTCAATGTGAAATTATCGCGGTATATGTTTTTAATAAATAACCTCCGCTTAATAACGGCGTATAGTGTCTATTTTAACAATCAATAGATAGCAATCATCATTCAAACTTACATTCAACAATTTTAAATCTAACTATTTAAAATTTAAATCGAAACAAAACATTCGATTGAGTGAGAAGTTCTCACCTTGATTTCAATTCAGTTTCTGCGTTTATTTCGAATAAAATTAAACGGACGTTTAATTTCACTCAAAATTTTCACTGACTCCGATCGCTTCCAATCCAGTTTCATAGCGTAGTGCTCGACCATACAATTCCAACGCAACTGGTTTCGTGCGTTTTCGACCTCGTAGCAAAAAGTTATGCAGTTTTAAAGTTATACGAATTTATAAAACAATTAAATTTACAATTCTTTTTTTATAATTTTAAACCCTATTCAATCAGAGCCTCACATTTTTGGGCCAAGCAAATGTGGCCGTGAATCTTAATCTCCTTCCTCTCGTTCGTTCCAGTAAACCAAAACCCATAGCCGCCATATTTCAATCGAATTATACTTCCCCTCCGACGATCTATACGACGATCAACAACCTCCAACACGAAGCCCCATACGAGCACGACCTTCGGTACGAAGCCGGTCGAACTCGGTTCACCCTCCTCCTCGAAAAACGCACATGACATGGCCACGAACGCGAGCCAATTCCCTCTCTCCTTGCTCTCCATCTTTGTAGTTGAGAGTTTCGTGAAATATTGCATGGATAGAGAGAGATTAATGGAAGAAAAGTAGAAATTTTCGGCCATTAAATTGGAGGGTGGCAGCCACGAGAAAATAGGACTAGGGTTTCTCGTTCGTGCATATATATATATATATGTATGTATGTATAAAAATAATATTAAATTCATTTTAAACGACTTTTCCTAACGATCTCCAAACAACGCATGCCGCCTGGCGTTCGTAAGGTTTACCCCGTGTTCTGAACATAATGGAACGTGTTTCGGGAGCTAATTCGATCGTATGTGAGAGTTACGGAAATAAACGATCGATTTTAAATTAAATCGGTTAATCAAATTTCTGTGCGTTTTAGCTTGCCCCGGACAAACCGTACATCCGATTAACACGAAATTTGAAACCTTACAATAATATCACATTACGGATCCGATGAAACTAGTTTCGTCAAAATCCGAGACTTTTTGAAAAATGACTATTTTAACTCACCAAATTAATATTAAAATAATTTCGATGCGTTTCGAGCTGCCACGGTCAAACGGCAACTCCGATTGCTACGAAAATTGAAATCCGATAATAATAAACTATTACGGATCTAATGGAACTAGTTTCGTCCAATTCTGAGACTGTTCGAAAAATGGCCAATTTTCACAATTTAACTTTAAATTCAATTTTAAAAGTTCTATAACATCACTATAACTTCAATATGATTCAATATAACTTTATAAATCATTTTCAATCACATTTAATTCAGATTTCAATTATTTACCCAATTTCAGGTATTAAATTGATAATTTAATCGCCCAATTAAATCACTATATCGAAATTAAATAAATTCGACTTACAAATCTTACTTATTAATATTTAAAATTAATTAAATATTCGAATTTCAAATGTCAAAAATTCTGGGTCGTTATATAATCCATTGTAATTTGCTGTTATCCGTTGAAATCAGTTGTAATCATCAAAGAAACATCAATAAAGTCATCAATTTCATAGTGGACGTAGGCAATACGCCGAACCACTCCAATTTTTTGTGTTTCTGCGCATTTTTCTTATTTGTTGTTGAAGTGTTTGTTAGATAATCCTCTTTTTGCATTTAGTTTCTTCATTTTTATCTCTTCAAACTCTTCCGAAGAGTGTTGTGCCCAATTTTGGTACAAACACTTTGGTGCTTTCACCGAGAAAAAACTTAGTTTTTTCTCCTGCTCTTTGGATCTGCTATCGATACCGGATTGCATAAATCCAAGAAGAAGATCCAGATCTCAACCCTTAGAGCCCTTCCATCCTATTCAGATTTGCGTCAAATCTAGGAAAGGACTTCGTCAATTAATCATGGTGAGCACACGAACTACTTCCACAGCTGTTGATCAGGAAGGACGGGACAGACAGAATCCCGTACAACTGCCTCCATCCAACCAGAATGCTGCCGGACCATCAGATCCGACCGGGCCTGTTACCTGGGAAGAATTCCAAATGCTTATGCAAGAACTAACTCAGAGTCGTCAGCAACTTACTCAGCAACTCCGTGCTAACGTGGAATTGACCAACCAGATGCAGCGCCAGCAGCGAAGGAGATCTAGGAGAGATCAAGCTTCTTATTCTTCCACGGAGAGTTCAGCCTCTTCTGATGATCATCACCGACCTACATGCCTACGGCTGGACGTAAGCTACACCCAGGCCACAGGACACCAACCTGCCCTAAATCTTGGACAACCCCGGGCTGGACCATCCACCAGCCATCAGACCGGACCCTCCTCCCGAGGGGGTACCGTTCCTTATCATGTCACATGCAACCTCGCTACCACCACCACTATCGAACAAGGAGTTGATGCTAGAAATCAAGCTGATCCACATCGTCGCCAACGAGAACACACTCCAGAACCTTATGTCCCTGAAAATCTTGAACCAAGGAGACGAGACACAGACCGTCGACCGCGTTTGGTCCAGCCTCGCATTGTGGAACCCGACCACACCTTGGCACGACATTCTCTAAATATCTAGATGCCAGATATACCGACGATAATTCGTCAGATGATCCGTGAAAGTCAGGGTCTCACTAATGACGACTAGGGGATTTCTCGTAATCATACCCCTTTCACCGATGACATATTAAATGCTGAACCACCTCGGCGCTTCAGGATGCCAACTTTGCCAGTCTATGAAGGAAATTCTGATCCCAATCAACACATCCTGAAGTATGAATGGCTAATGAATGCTATGAGAGCTGATGATGCAGTTAAATGCCATAGTTTCCCCATTTCCTTAGGGGGCATTGCTACTATGTGGTTTACTCGTTTGCCGCCACAATCCATTTCTAATTTCGACCAGATGACCACCAAGTTTGTTGAACAATTCCGTATGCACGTAGCGAGACCTAAAGATGTTAATACTCTGTCTAGTGTCACTCAAGCTCCCGGGTTAGACACTCCGACGTTACTTGGAGCGATTTCATGCTGCGTGTGCAGAAATAAGCAATCCCAATGACAACTCTATCCTGATGGCATTAACTAAGGGGACTTATTCTGATTTCGAGTTCGGAAATTGGTTAGTTGGGAAGCCACCTGCGTCATTGGACGTTTCTATTCCAAGGCAGCCCAGTTCTTGAGAAGGGAGGATGTGAAACAGTCTAGGAAGCAGGATAATGCAGGGCCCAGCATGGAAGGAATTCAAAGTAACATTGCAGTTAAACAATCCGGGGAGAGTTCCGGAAAAGTTCAGTTGAATATACAAAACAAACAGAACCAGCAAAGGGACAGTGGAAATCAAGGTAAAAAACAAGATCAAAATCGTGGTCCACGACGTAGAGCTCCCATGTTCGACAATTATACTCCATTGAATACGTCGCTGGAAAATGTGTATTTGCAGACCCGCAATACCATGCGGTAGAAGAAACCTGCTTCGAAGCCATCATCGGAAAGAGAAATCCCAACAGGGAAGTTCTACAGATTTCACGAAAGTTATGGCCATAATACAAATGAGTGTCGTCATTTACAAGATCTCATTGAAAAGCTTATACGTGAACGAAAGTTGGATCAGTTTGTGCGGGTGCCGCAATCAAGAGGTACGGGCCCATCGAATCAGAATCGTGCACCAAACCAAGAAAGGCAGGAAGAACCCGCTCGTACCGGCGGGAGGCTGGTGATAAACACTCTTAGTGGTGGTCCCCATCCAGCAGACAGAAGCTAGAGGTAAATGGAGTCGTATGCCAGCTCTATTAGGCATACAGACTTCAAGTGTTGTAGTAATTTTGATGAAGGGGCTCCGGCCAAACAACAGAAGACGATGACTGATGACATCGTGTTCCAAAATTAAGATGCTGATAAGGTCGAAGCCTTCAACCCCACTATCGATCCACTGGTCATCTCGGGTCAAGTAGGTCCTGCTTGGATGAAGAGGATTTTGGTTGACAGTGGAAGCTCAGTGAATATTCTATTTAAACGAGCTTATGATCAGATGAAGATGGAAACCAAAGATTTGAAACCTTGCCAGTCCCGAATCCATGGCTTCAATGGAAGCGCTACCATACCCACTGGAGTAGTGGAACTACCAGTGGAGTTGGGAGTTGGAGAATGTCGGAGAGTCTGAATATTGCAATTTGTTGTGTTGGATATAGACTCCCCGTATAATGCTTTTTTGGGCCGATCAGCCCTTGCTGAATTCAGGGCAGCTATCGCCCCATGGTGTTTGACATTGAAATTCCACACTGACAACGGCGTTAGAGTTGTTCAGGGGGATTAGGATGTGGGACGAGCCTGTTACGTTACTGAGTTGCAGGAGGCGCAGCAAAAGGAGAAAGGAAAGGGCGTAGAGGAATCTCTCTACGTCCATTTTGCTGATAATTGACAATTAATGCCTAGGCCTAGGCCCGGGCATCCCAGCCAATTCCAAAGGGAGCTTGACCCAAGAGAAACTGAAGGTGAAGGAGAATCTAAAGACAGTCAAGCTTCCCCGGCCGAACTGACAATCGATGTCCCAATTGATGACGATGATGATTCAAAGATGATAAGGATTGGATTTCAGCTAAGCCAGCAAACTCAAGAGGAATTGGTTGAGTTTCTACAGGCGAATCTTGACGTATTCACCTGGACACATTTTGATATGTGTGGGATCTCGCCGGACATTGCGAGCCACACTTTGAATATTAACTCGCTGCATGTCCCGGTCAAACAGAAAAGGCGTGGTATGGATCCAGAGAGATCTACCGCCCTTAAAGAAGAGGTAGAAAAGCTTAAAACGAATAGGTTTATTAGAGATGCGCTATATCCCGAATGGGTGTCGAATCCCGTGCTAGTCCGAAAATAACACGGAAAATGGAGAACATGTGTCGATTACTCCGACCTGAATAAAGCTTGTCCTAAAATAGTTTCCCGCTTCCCAGAATTGATCAGCTCGTAGACTCAACAGTGGGACATGAACTCTTATACTTCATGGATGCATATTTTGGCTACAATCAGATACCAATGCATTTACCTGATCAGGAACATACCAGCTTCGTAACCAATCTGGGACTTTATTGTTACAAAGTTATGCCATTCGGACTTAAGAATGCCATGGCTACTTATCAACGGTTGGTCAATCGAATGTTTGCCAATCAAATCGGGAAAACCATGGAAGTGTATGTAGACGACATGCTTGTGAAGTCACGATATTCCACTGACCATATCAAAGACCTGGAATCAATGTTCAACATCCTTCGAGAATATAGAATGAGGCTTAACCCACTGAAATGTCATTTTGGAGTCGCATCTGGAAAATTCCTGGGGTTCATCGTCAACGCTCGAGGAATTGAAGCAAATCCTGAAAAAAAATCTGGGCAATAAGAAATCTTGAAACCTCGAAAACTATAAAGCAAGTCCAGAGTCTCAATGGGAAAGTAGCAGCACTGAGCAGGTTCATTTCAAAGTCCACTGGCAAATGCATTCCCTTCATCGATCTGATCCGAAAAGGAAAACGAAATTTTGAATGGACCACGGAATGTGAGGGCGCATTCCGAGCATTAATTCAGCCTCTATCCACACCGCCTATTCTGTTAAAACCTATTGATCATGAGAATTTGTATGTTTACCTAGCGATATCAGAAAATGCAATCAGCGTTGCCTTAATTTGGGAAGAAGACAGGATACAGAAGCCAGTATATTACATCAGCAAACGATTGACCGGAGCTGAAAGGAATTATCCGAAACTAGAAAAGCTGGCTTACTGTCTTGTTATTGCATCAAGGAAGCTCCACCGATATTTCCAGGCCCATCCTATTATTGTTTACACCGACCAGCCGTTATGACAGGTCCTTACGCGGCCTGAGACGTCTGGTAGGTTACTCAACTGGAATATCGAATTGAGCCAGTTTGATATTACTTATACTCCAAGGCGACCCATTCAAGGACAAGTCCTAGCCGATTTCATAGTTGAATTTACCATCCCAGAAGACTTGCCCGAAACCAGTGAATCTCTCGAATATGTCTGGAAGCTGTACACTGATGGTGCATCAAACGACCGGTCCTTGGGCGTTGTGGTTGTACTTGAAACCCCCGAAGGCCGATCTATATGTTATGCTTTAAAGTTCGATTTTCGTGCAACCAATAATGAAGCTGGATATGAAGCCCTCTTAGCTGGATTGAAACTTGCTAGAGATTTGAGAATTATCGCTGTGGAAATTTATTATGATTCATAATTAGTTGTGTGTCAAGTTCAGGGAGAATATCAAGCGAGAGATCGAAGACTGGCTGCTTACTTAGCTCGGGTTCAGGAAATACTGAATCGGTTTGATTATTATGCCATTTATTGTATACCTCGAGAACGCAATCAGAAAGCCGATTCATTGGCAAAGTTAGCCAGCACGGGTGAAGCGTAGCAAATGGGACTCGTTCCTATAGAGACGTTATCTTCCCCAAGTATTGACCGGGCAGAAGCAGATTAGATATGTGAAGTCGCTCCCGATAAGGAGTCGTGGATGACTCCGTTCAAAAATTACCTTGAGCATGGAATCTTGCCGGAGCGCAGGAGTGAAAGAAGACAAGTCCTCCGGAAGGCTTCACGATTCACCATCCAGAATGGAATCATGTACAGAAGAGGGTACTCTGTTCCTTTACTCCGGTGTATCGCTCACGACAAAATTAAACGAGTATTACACGATGTACACGAGGGAGAATGTGGCGATCACACCGGGGGGCAAGCACTTGCCAAGAAAGTACTTTGATACGGATATTATTGGCCGACTGTGAATCGCGATGCGTCGGATTATGAAAAGAAATGTGACAAATGCCAAAAGCATGCTCAAATTTCTAGAGCCCCACCTACCGAGATAACTCAAATGGTCAGCCCATGGCCGTTTGCAGTATGGGGCATCGACATCATTGGTTCTCTACCTCGAGCGAAAGGTGGTGCGAAGTACGCCATCGTCGCAGTTGATTACTTTACAAAGTGGGCTGAAGCTGAAGCTGAACCTCTTGCTACCATAACGACAAAAAAGGTGATCAACTTTGTAGTCCGCAACATTATCTGCCGATTCGGTCTCCCACACACCATTATCACTGATAACGGAACCCGGTTCGACAGTGTTGAATTTAAAGATTTCTGCCAATGGTTTCGCATTCGAAAGAAATTCTTTGCAGTTGCGCACCCTTAAGCGAATGGACAGGTCGAAGCAGTCAATAAAGTTATAAAGTCCATTCTGAAGAAACGACTGGAAAAGGCCGGAGGCAAATGGGTCGATGAACTTCCTATGGCCTTATGGGCCTACCGTACAACCCACAAGTCCGCAACTGGTCATACTCCATTCTCTCTTTCCTATGGTTCGGAAGCTGTTATTCCAATCGAATTAGAAGTACCTTCTCATCGTGTTACATACTATCACTACGCCATAAATGGCCTACTGCAACACAAAAAAAATGTTGGCTCAGGCCCGAAAAATGTTGCCATAGGTCTATGGCAACACTTTTAGGGTGATGCAATTTTTGCCGTTGCCTTAGACCTCAAAGGCAACATTTTGACTATCTAAGGCAACATAAGTAATATTGTTGCAATAGAACCCTATTTGGGTCTATGGCAACACCCATAGGTATCTGTAGCAACATTCCAAAATGTTGCTGTAGATATGAACTTTTTGAATTTGTGGGGCCCACAATATAGAGCATATTTGATTTTTTAATAAAAATAAATATTTATTTAATAAAATGCTATTGCACAGAATTTGATATTTAAACAGTAATTTATTTAAATAAATATTTTATTTCAACATTTGAAATAGTACAAATTCCTGACTCCACTATTTTACAATTCAATGATATATAACACTGATATTCACATATACAGATATTCCTCACTACATCACTCAGTTCACTCATTACATATGCAGTTTCAATTTATACAAACACCGACACTGACAAATATATGCCGAGCCGAAGGCGAGCCGAGTGCCGAGCCGAAGGCGAGCCGAGAAGCGGGTCCGGGCGTAGCGCCGGCGGGGGTCCGGGGCACCGCAGTCCGATTCATCCGATTTCGAAAGATCGAGCCTTCTTTGAAACCTGTCTTCAAGCTCATGCACATTTGATTTGACTCTGTCTTCAAGCTTATATCCAGCTGTCCAGTCTTTAATACCTGTCACATATAATTCAAAAGCAGTAATCTGGAAAATAATATTTAACTCGAACAGAAAATGAAAATATTTTTGTTATATTATTTGCCTCAGGTATTTGGGTTGTTTCTTTTCATAAGTGCATAAGCCAAACATGAATGCAACACATGGATACAAGGCAGTATGGAAGACAGCAAGCAACAGTTCAAGCAAAAATGCACAAAGGAGAAGCCAAGTGCACAAAGTAGTACTCAACACAGCAAGCAACATAACATGACCAAGAAATGCATGTACATGGATGAACATACATGCATCATAAGGCTTGGTACAAGAAACTACTCAAGTGCAACTACTCAAGTGCAAGTTCATACTCAAGTGCAGCCAGATATGTAGACAAGCCAAAAAAACGGACACGGCACAAGGTCAAACCCGAGTCATCGACTGGATTCAACTCAGGGCCAAGCAACCAACAAAACAAACAAGAACCAGGTTCAGCAAAATATAGACAAGCCAGTGCAAGAAACACAGCAGTACACATAGGCAGCCCATCAAGCAAAAACAGTGAATGCATCAGGCATGTACAAGAGAAACCTAGGCAGTAACATGATATACAGAGGACTTGGAGCATCAGTTCATGTTAAAGAACAAGGTTAGCATGGTACCAGTTCAGTCCAGACCAAGCAAAACCAACAAAGCTCAACAAACATATGTTTGTATTCATCATTGCAATCCAACATACCAGATTTCTCAAAGTCCAACAGAAAGATTAAACACGAGATTATAGGAAATAAAGCCTATAAATAAATCCCAATTCATCATCGGCAAAAGCGTGCGAGTGTAACCAAAATCAAGAATATTCAAGTAAACCAGAAGGCAGAAAACATACCAAATAATATCACATCGCACCCGACGACGAAGTCAAAGCAATTCGAGCAATCAATCAAGGAGAACGAAGGAGCAAGCTACCAGGAACGTTTCTCACACTAGATTCGATCAATCAGAGCATCAAAGCAACTGGAATCGCGTGCCCTAGTTTTCACCGAAACCAATTCGACTACCCCCTGCCACTCTGACATCAGGCCCCAACCACGAAATTGCGACCAAATCAGCAACTCCTTGAACCATCGCAATCCCACAGCCTTACCTCGAATCAGCAGAATCGCCAAAAACCTGAACAAAATCGCAAATCCGGAAGTAGTGAGGAAAACTGACGCGAGGCGAAAGAAAATAACGGAAATTGATATGGCCGACAAGGGATAAAATCAAAGCCAGTTATTCTCCAGATCGAAGAAACAAGGAGGAGCGGCGTCATTTTTTTTAAAGTCGGAGGAATAAAAATTAGGGATTGGAAAATTGGGGGTGAGAAACGAAAGCGGATGAGTGAAAAGTAAAGCGGGAAATGGAAATTGGTAAGGCGTGGATCGATGGTGTGAATCGACGGTTGAGATTTTGTTTTAAATGGTGGTGTGGATCGCTGAGGTGTAATTTTTTTTTTAATTTTTTAATCTGATAACATCTATGGCAACACTATATAAAAATGTTGCATCGTGTTACACTTGTTTAGCTAGAGCAACACATTTCTATGGCTAAGGTAACACCAAAAATACAACGTTGCAGTAGGACCAAAATTCTATAGCTATCGCAACATTTTAGCTGGCAACACCTTGCAAAAATGTTGCAGAAGGTCATTTATGGCGTAGTGTATAATCCGAAGACAAACGCTATATTACTTGCTGAATCTCTCGATTTATTGGATTAGAAGCGTGAAGAGACTGATTTGAGGGCAGCCGCATATCGGGGTCGAGTCGCCCGATTATACAATGCCAAGGTCCGACCCCGAACCTTTGAAATTGTTGATCTCGTACTCAAAAGAATTTATCTGGTCCCTTCGCATATGAGGCCAACTTGGGAAGGACCATATGTTATTGAACGAAAGCTCGGAGATGGCACATACAAATTATCAACCGTTGACGGTCTCACTCTTCCAAGAGCCTGGAACAGCGAGAGTCTTCGTCGCTACTACACATAACAGGCTCTGTTTATTCATTCAGTTTATTTTTCAGTTGCAATTTGTTTCTGCATTTCGAGATTAGAATTTGTAATAAGGCAACTGACTTTGCCATATTTTCTTATTTCAATAATAAAATGCAATTTCTTCGAGCCAGAGTTGTGATTTACTTGAAATACTTCATATGATCATCACCATGCACAGAGAGCTAAATTCCATCATACGGTGGGGTTTATTCAAATAGGGAGTGACTGTGATGCAACCGGTCACTCGCTAAGTGAAACCCGAGCTCGGGGACAAGCCATCACACCAAAGTCAAAAAAGGATTGATACACGACAATCCTTCACCTAACTCTATATTCCCAGAGTGCGAAATGGAGTGTAAACTTACAAATACATTTTCGAAGAGGGTTGATCCGTCCACCTAATGACTTCGCCTGTATCTGAACCAAGTTTGAGGAGGGTGGACTCGTCCATCTAACAACCTCACTTGTTAACTCAGGGTGGATGTGATCCGACCATCCACGATCCTGATACACCTTTCGCTCCCAGAGTGCGAATGAAATCCAAAAATATACAGCATATGTGACTGACCGTCTGTTTACCAACTCCGAATTCCCAAAGCGCGAATCGGAGTATAAACATCAACTCCAAATTCCCAGAGTGCGAATTGGAGTATAAACATCAACTCCAAATTCCCAAAGTGCGAATCAGAGTATAAACATCAACTCCAAATTCCCAAAGTGCGAATTGGAGTATAAACATCAACTCAAAATTCCCAGTGCGAATTGGAGTATAAACACCAACTCCGAACTCCCAGAATGCGAGTTAGAGTATAAATGTCGACTCCAAGTCCCCAGAGTATGGACATATAATTAAAACTTGAACCGGCGTAACCAACCACCAGTAAACAAATGTAAATCCCCGGAGTACGGATATGATCATCGATAATCAAACGAGTGTGGTTGAACCACTCAATCTTTGCTTGCCTCAAACACCCATTCAGTGGAACTAAACTCAACATATTATAAGTGAGATGCAATCGCAAGTTGATGTGGGGGCATAATTTAAGTGTTGACCATTGACTAAAGCAGTGCGACATCAAAGTTCGACTCACTTCCCGATCATGAATCGTGTCCGCGATTTCCGGACCTGACAAATAAAGACAAACTTGACTCGGAAGCTGAAACTTCACAAGTGCACTTCAAATATTGAAACACTTAAGCAAATGCACAATAACTGAGAAGAAGCCAAAAAAGCAGAGTTTCATTTCTATTGTCTGAAAGAAATTCATGTACAAGTTTATTCCAAAAAATTCCTACTAGCAGGGGCCGAACCCGCATCTACACACGGCCTACGAAAGAAAAACAAAAGTAGATTCCTATCTATCTACTAAAAATGAATCGAAGAAGCATGTCTACTCTTTTTTCTTTTTCGGCTTCCTTTTCGGTGTTGACCCACTGGAGCTGCCACTTGTTTTCCTTTTCGTGCCTTTGCTTTTCAGCGGCTGATCTCCAGGAGGGGGCATGATATCAAATTCCTCATCCGAGCTCAAGTGCACGGGAATGTTCCCTAAAGGCGGAGTCAGAGGAACTGGATCGACTATAGGAGGCGGGATAGGCGCACTGGTGTCAATAACTGTACCACCAGGTGATATCATCCTTAATGGAGCCGGACTGGGTGCCGCCATCCCACCTCCAAAACTACCGTCATGAGCCGCTGCCTCCATTTCAGCGTCATTTTCGGCCAATATTTCTTCTTCGCGGGTTGGTTGAGCCTTGCTGGGAGCATCAGTGGTAGGCATTGAAGAGCCGGCAGCAGGTGCGCTTCCACCCATAACGAATGGTAGGTCCGCAAAAGGATTGCTATGATGACCAAGGAGTTCCTCCATCATTTGCTCATCAAAAATAGGCATGCTTCCCTGCATTCCGTCTAGTGGCGCGGTTATAGTTATGGTGGTCGCTTCAGTGACAATAGCCTCCTACGTTTGGTGTGATTCTTGAGTTGCAGGAGGCACGATCGGTGCGACCTCGGTTACTGGACAAAAGAAAAGGAAGACTGTCAGTAAACAAATCGAATAAAGCTCTCGATCTTGAACAAGTATGAAGAATGTTCAGAGTACCTTCCTCAGTTTGGCTTGTAGATGGATGAACAACTTCAGCAACTTGCTCTATAGCCGGAGACATTTTCGGCCGATCCGGATTGTAGGCAGGAACAGCTTGGGGATCAACCGCAGGTAAGGATTCAGGCTGGGTTGACACAGGAATTTCAAGACTTGCATCGTAGTGTTCAACCCCTAAGCCTTCTCCCACTTTTAAGCGCTGGGTGCCAAGCCTCTCCTTTTCGTGCAGAATCATCGACTCGTGGAGAATCTTTCGTTCATCTTCACTCAGCAAATGATTCTCAAGCTCAAACTCATCGACTGACTCACCCAGATGCACCGCCTTCTCCTCCTCAACCAACCGGCCCCAGGCGTTGAGTAAATGTGTCGGGTAATCATCGAGCCAGGTTAGGCCTCTGTGCCTCAGCACATTAGCATTGTAAACAACAAGAAGATCTTCAATATCAGCTTCTAGCCTGGACTCAGCCGATTTCACCTCCTCCTCAACCTTAGTCTCCACCTCGCGGACCTTAGCCATGGCCGCATCCCGTTCACCCCGAAGCAGAACAGCCTGTTCGCATGCTTCCTGGGCTGCGTTGTTCACGTCGTCCCTTTCCTTGGCAATTTCGGAAAATTTAGCTTTTAGTGCGCTATGTTCTCTCAGGGAAGCGTCCTGTTCGGCGGAGACTATAGTATTTCGGTGGCCCATCTCTTCCACCAAGGCAACATGTGTTTGCCTCAATCTCTCCATCGCCACATTCACCTCATCAGCCTTTTGGTGGCCTCAATTTCAGATTTCCGAGAAGACTCGGCCTCGGTATTGAGCACTTGGATGATTCGGTCCCTTTGAGCGAGATCGGACTCCATCTTTTCAATCGCTTTAGCTCGCTCAAAGGCCACCTTTGAAGCCTTTTCTGCGGCCTTCATCCACTCTCTGTATTGGGCATATATGTCATGAATGTAATCATGCATTGTATTTTCAGCTTCTAAAGGGATTCTCTTTAGGTGAGGGGGGAAGATGTAACCGTCAAAGCAAATATTTGGGAAATCTTTCTTAAGTTGGGCAATCTTTATTGCACCTTCCCCCGTGGGCTCGGTTATGACCTACTCTACAATTATGGGGGCCATAGTTTCAACTCTCTGGCGATGAGTTTCGGGCCTAGAAACTTGAGAAGACGGTCTGTGTCGCGGAGGCTCTAATGGATGTGAAATGTGAACAGGAGGTGGTGAGGGGATTCTAGGAGGTGGAGAACGGGACCTAGATCGGTATCTATAGTCTCTATCCCTATCCCACTCGTATCTTTCTTGATTGGAATACCCGCGATCGCGGTCTCTATCCGAGTCTCTCCTGTGGGACTCGTAGTAAGTGGAGGACTTTCGAGCCGAACGGAGGATCCCTAACATCGATCCTCTCCCAGACATCGTACCTGTAAGCGAGAAACGAAAGAAAAGTTAGTGATCTCTTGAATTGAACAATTTACGATTGGAAATCGTGTAGTGTCGTGAAGTGTATGTATGTGCATTGTGCAACCCCCGACCAACCGGAAATGTCGGCCGCACTTATAGCAAGCGACTCGCTCAGATCAAGAGCACTATCAAGCTCCTCCAACCCGGTGTCATGTTGAAACGACACATAATCCGGAATCGGAATATCAGCAAGCCCTTCGAAAGGATTCTCTACTTGCAGGGGAGGAGCCTCCAAAATTCTAATTCCAGGAACAGGCAAAGACACAACCACAGATTTCAATCTCATGGATTTAGAATACTTATGAGCAACTGCCTTGCCTTTTCTCCTTCCTCTCGAGCCCTGAAAACCGCCAGAAGGTCCGGCTATAAGTTCGTCATCAATAGGTGTTTTTTCCGAATCAACTCCTTCAGTTACCATGACCCCGGGAGTTTTGCGCTTCAACTTATTTTTCTTCGAAGTTGCCCTCGGTATCCCTTTGAGCCTTATGCTTTGTCTCCACTCGATTAGACCAACGATTCTCATATTTCTATCAGATAGAACCGAATCGATGTCCCTCATATCTCTTGGAACTTCTTGAAGGACCCGCACTATCTCTTTGAAAAATCCACCTTCAGGTCTTAAAATTGTGGTTGTAGAAAAAAGGAGGGGAGTTATTAGTTTTATATCAACTACTATCATCTGGATAACTCTTAGAGAATAATGTGACACTTACGTCTAACTAGCCATCGGCTGGCAAATCCTGGGGGCACCGAACGTAGAACCATTTGATTTAGAGTAACTTAGCCTTATCCAGGATCCGGTTACTACTTGACAATTCCTGGCCGCCTCCAGGAATGTAAAAGATGAACTATCTCCCCTACTCTTGAAGTTAAAACAATATCTGATTTCTGTTGGAGCCGGTGGCTGGAAAAGATGATCCATGAACACAATAAATAAGCTATTCAACAGAGCATATCCATTGGGGTGTAATTGAGATGGGGCAATTCCAAGGAAAGACAACACTTCCCTAATATATTGGTTGAACGGAGGGAGTGTTCCTGCTGCGCACGCATGGCGAATGAAGGCAGTAAACCCCTCTGGGGGAGCGTGCGGTCTATCATTTGGCCCCGGTAATAGAACATCGTCCAATGACAAACCGTGCCTTAGGCATATACGACCCAACATGTCTTCGGACACGTTAGACGTCCCGGAATCCTGTGCGGAAGAAGATGGCCCCAGGCAGCTCATTCGGAGCTGGGTCTATAACTTCGGCTGCGATGGCCGGAATCTCTAGGACGGAAGAAGATGGATCCTGAAGCTCTTGCTGTTGTGTACTTGTGGATTCCATAGCTAATCAACTTATGAAAACCCATTATTAGATGATAATAAGCCTGTGTATTCCCTAGTGTAAAGTGTGTGAACGTGTGGTGCAATGCAGTGCTACATAATACTTGAGAAATTCTACAGAGGTTAAGTAAATATTCAAACGACGAGACTTCAGAATTCCACGGGAGTGACCGTCATCGCTGACCGTCACAACCGTGTCATCCAGGTTTTAAAGACCGACCCGAGCTAAACTTTATTAAAGTTTTGTTAAGTTAGAGTCCCATCGATGAGCTTCGAAAGGCAATCAAGTATGTAGAGAAACGTTCAAGTCCAGGATAAAGCTCGTCGAAGTCAGGTTTTCAAATGTGCAAGAGGTTTCAGGTTCATTAAGATTTAACTTGTATCGGTCGCAAAAAACCCTAGTTCATAACGATCAGTTTCGTATTTATCGGGATACAA
This sequence comes from Allium fistulosum, assembly GCA_030737815.1. Taxonomy (NCBI): domain Eukaryota; kingdom Viridiplantae; phylum Streptophyta; class Magnoliopsida; order Asparagales; family Amaryllidaceae; genus Allium; species Allium fistulosum. Next base: position 1,085,907,901 of record CM060904.1, read on the forward strand.
GTTCGCATCGATCAAGTGAGTTGCTTTCGTATCGATCTCTTGGCACGTATTTCGTATTGATCGGGAACGTCGGATTTCGTATCGATCAAATACAACCCCTTCGTATCGATCATCAAGTCTGAAGCATTCATATCGATCACCTCGAGTCGATGCGAAACTCCATCATTAGTCGATACGAAGACTTCCATTTCATCATCTCGAAGTCCTATGATCCAGATCGATTCGATCGATCCATCAGCCCTCCATCGTTGATACGAAAGCAGAACTCATCCATGCCCACGCAGATCCTTCGTATCCCTCTGCCTTTCTTCTTCCCCAAATTGCTCAAACACCATGGCAGTTTTCTTTGACCTCGCTCCAGCCACCCACGACCACCGCATCAGCAAAATCAGTCACAAAAACAAGGGAAACGGCAAAGAATTTCGAGTCTTGTTGTTTTCAATATTAATTCATGTTTCAATTACCTAGCCTAAGCGATTAGTTGGAAGGATTAGCGAGTCAATTGATTCGGTGACGAAGCAGTTCTTTTTCTCGATCTTTTTATCGATGCGAAGGCAAGAGCGATACGAAAGCCCAGAAAAATAAAATAAGCAAGTGAGAAAAAATACTAAGTACGAAATGTGTTTATATGGATGCGTAACCACAAAGAAACGATTCGACTCCTAGTTATTTTGACCGGTGTTAACAGGTTGCTTCTATCGATGCGAGGATGTCTATTCATATCCATCCACTCGAGTCCACTTGAAGTTCATCGATACGAACTGCTCTGTTTGTATCCGTTAGCACACGGCCCATGGAGACTCATATCCATCGATACGAAGCACTTGGTCATATCCCCTGTTTTCGACTCCATCCGAAGACTCATCGATACGAATTGAACTGTTCGTATTCATCACCTCAAAAGCAGTAGGAGTTCACAACTATCGATATGAAACTACAACTTCGTAACCATCAATTTGAGAGCTGCAAGGATTCACAACCATCGATATGAACAATACATGAAGAGCCAACTACACTATTCGTATCCCTCATAAGTTCATCGAAACTCGTATCTATCGATGCAAATGTTTATTTCATATCCGGCAATACGAATTACATCGATACGAGAACAATCTAACGACCTTTTACATCGGTCCCGAAGAGGATCGAAGCGAAGGGATATTCCAAAACAACCATCAAGCGTTGTTACAACTCGAATTTCACATCGGTTCAGGAGAGGATCGATACGGAATTCGATACGAGAGAACTGACAATGACTCGTGAACGTGTGACGTTAACGAGAGTCAGGTTAACATATATCCATGTATATCGGACTAATATTCAATTTTCAAAATTCACAGGTCGAATGCCCACCTATGAACAATTACAACAAACAAAAATAATCGCCATCATACAACAATCAGTTACAACAGCACACAGTACAACGGTGGGCAGTCTACAGTTCATAATTTATGTCTCTATGGATCAATCAAAGATTACAACTTCCAACGCGAAGACGATAACTGTTTAACAAGTTAGATGGAACTCTTCAGAGCAAAGATTGCGGCTTTTCAAAGCACGTCGTGTTCTCTCAAGATGTACTTTGGGGGGCAAATGTTATCCCACCTTTTGGCAAGGCCGTGATACTAGGAACTCAACTGGTAACCAAGGACAGTCCGTCCCGAAGACCGGTTATACGTGGGCTCACTATGAATATCGATGAATTTTATCCAAGTCCGAATCGAGCTATAATTGAAAAGACATGACAAGCAAAGCTATGATAGCCAACGTTCCAAATTTCAAGTCAATTCGAGTTCGTATGCTCAAGATATGATCGATGCAAGCCAAAGAAATCATCTCCATCGCATCCATCATTTCGTATCGATCAGGCTGTCTCCATCAATTGGCGTCCATCTATTCGTATCCATCAAAACCTATCTATTTGTATCCATCAGAGGAATATGCTTTATTCGTATCAATCTATTCGACTCTATCGGCAAACAAATTCCACTTCGTATCAATCAACAGTTGTTTTGTTCGTATCCATTGAGGATAGTCCTTTTCGTATCCATCAGGAGGCAGGCCCACTTCGAATCGATCGGCTATTGCCCATTTCATATCCATCGACTGCAATACAAGTGTCTAGTTCGTGTCGATCAAACATCATACATACTTCGTATCGATCAACCACAGATCGATATGAAGTAGACACTTCCCATCGATACGAACAGACCCAAGCACTCGGTTGGTACGAAAATAATAGAGCAATCGATCGATACAAATAGGAAAAAATGCGATCGTTACGAATAGAATAGTTAATATCGATACGAACAAGGTAGCACGACCGATCGATACGAACAGAACAATGTAGTCGATCGCTGCGAACGAGGCAACGTTCTTCGATACGAACAAGGCACGAATAACGGAACGACTCGATCAATTTGATGCGAAAAGTGGATCGATCCGGAGTGCGCGCGCCATGTCAACCTACAAGCACGTGCCATGATCGATTCGAATAGATCGATACGAAGGTATCGATTCGAATAGATCGATATGAAGGTATCGATTCGAACGCAACGGCCCACTAAAGAACTCCAATTCGAATCGATTATAACTTGCAATCCACAAGTCCAAATGCTACGAAATTTTCACAGTAGCTTACGTACGAGCTAAGAAATGCTCATGCCGAGTTTCGACTCGATTGGGTCAAATCCTAATCGATACGAAATCCATTCGTATCGATCATGGATCGGGCCGAAACTTCATGGGATCGATCGCGTGGGCCCACCCACGTGCCAGAAGAAGTCTCCCGAGATCTGAGCGAGATATTTTCATCCTATGCCTATAAATAGAGCCCCAGGGCCTACAGAAAAAGGATCTTTTGGCTCTTTGATGTCCAGACTCTGCCAGAAACACATTTGCGCTTCAAGGCTGCTGCTACACTCGAATTTCACTACTGTAATCCATTGTAATCTGCTGTTATCCGCTGAAATCAGTTGTAATCATCAAAGAAACATCCATAAAGTCATCAATTTCATAGTGGACGTAGGCAATACGCCGAACCACTCTAAATTTTTGTGTTTCTGCGCATTTTTCTTATCTGTTTTTGAAGTGTTTGTTAGATAATCCTCTTTTTCCATTTAGTTTCTTCATTTTTATCTCTTCAAACTCTTCCGAAGAGTGTTGTGCCCAATTTTGGTACAAACATAAATCAAAGAGAAGCTTAGGTAAGCATCCTCTTCATCTTCTCCATCTCAATCCCTCTCCAAATTTCAGAAATTCCTATAACCTAACTTAGGAAAAACTTTGCATTTGATTATAGATTGAAGGTTCTTGAAGTAAAGTTGAAGAGAGATTGATCTTGCTTTGTTTTAAAGCTTCTCATTCCTTGTTTTTGAGTTTAAAGGTGAGTTCTTGAACTCACATCTATGTTTATAGCTTTCATTGTCGTTAGGTATGAATTCCTAACATCTATTTCATGTTCAATTGCTTTTGAATTGAATTGGTTTGGTGAATTTTCCAATTTGGGTATTTTGAAGTCAAAATCTATTAAAATCCTACTATGGATGTTTGGACATGTTGTTTGGAGTGTATTGAAGAGCCTATAGGGTTGGGTTGTCGTTTGGCATAAATCCCTAGCCACCATCGCTCATTCGATCGCTTCCGAGTTGATTTGGCCATCATTGACCTAGGAAAATTTTGCCCTGAGCTACAGCTCAGATATCTAGGAAAACGCTCAGACGTCTGAGGCATGGGAAAAAAATTCTAGACTCTCAGCTCAGACATCTGAGGTTATTCCCAGACATATGAGCAATCTGGAAGAAAATTTCCAGATTTCAACTCAGACTTTTGGGAAAACCACCAGACGTCTGGTGCTGTTTAATTCAGCCAACTTGCCTATTTTTTGTGGGTTTCCGTTTTAATTGATTTTTGATGATCTGAATGGTTGTTGTCATTTATTATCGACTTTGATGACTTCTTTTATGGATTTTTGGGAATATCCATTTGATGGATTTGATATCGAATTTTATGGTTTTAATTCACATCGTCGAATGTGGATTTTGATGATAGATTGTTTTTGCAATCGTTTCTATGATTTATCATTTTAAAATACAAAGGTTTTTATACTGGTAGTAAATACTCAAACTCTTTCCCAAAAATGATTTCAACATTACTTTTAGTACAAAGCTCGTTTTTAAATCCGTTTTCCAATCTATTAGTATATACAAACCTTTACCTCATTCGTATGAGAAATCCAATTAATCGACTTAGCAAAACAAGTGTTATGAAACGCTTGCGTTTACTTCGTCGGTTAATTCTTGGACTTGTTCGATTGAACTCTCGTGACAATTTTCGAGTGGAAATCTACAATCTGTTCGTAAATATTTAAGTTAAGCCAGTGGTTATGGGACATGAAGCTAAACTCATTTATTTACCAGCTTAGTGTAATTTACACTTCTTTTTTGATCAATGATGATCATTTTGTATTTTCGAGTTGAAATCTACAATTTGTTCATAAATATTTAAGTTAAGCCAGTGGTTATGGGACATGAAGCTAAACCCATTTATTTACTAGCTTAATGTAATTTACACTTATTCTATGGTGCTTCAGCTCAATTTGGTGGTTTGCGACCCATGGTCTTTTGACCGTTCGTGGAGCAATCGGCTCAATGAGTCGGTGCATGGGGTGTATCTTTTTAGGTGTGTCGATGTTCGGCTCAATAAGTCTATGCATGGGGCGTATCTTTTTGGGTGCGTCGATGTTCGGCTGTGCATGGGGTGTATCTTTTTAGGTGTGCCGATGTTCAACTCATTTTATGGGTTAGCGACCCATGGGATAGAGTCTCGATTGTGATACATGTGTTGGTGAGTTTTCATGCTCCCATTTGTGATAGGCCTCCCCCTTTGTGTTTTTGGATTTCTAATTATTGATTTCTAGAATTTGTGTTTCACCCATTTTTGTGATTTGCATTGATATGTTTTGTCAATATATGTGGTTTGGTGAATAAGTTAAAGAATATGATACTCTTTTTGGATATTTGAGGAGACTTGAGATATTGTATGATTTTCATTGTTATCAAATATATACTTGTCACAGTATGACATTATTGTTATCATATATTTTTGTCATATCTCTTATCCTATCTCATTTTGTATGATATTTATAACTAGACTGATCCATTTATTATTTTTCTTCTTAAATACTTGGGTCTAACCGAGATGTTTCAGGTGCTTCCACTTGACTTCTTAGCAGGGACTATCTTCTGACTTTTGGCTAACTACTTTAGCTTAGTAGTTTTTGTTTTTCATACATTCGAGATATAGACTCCTTGATGTATACATATTCTTTTGTCTAGCACTTGTACCTATTCTTTTGTAATGTAGTGGATCTTGTATGACCGCTACTTCGATGTAGACTTCTATGTGTTGTATTCATATATGTTTCCACTTTAGTGATATGAATATATGTGACTGATTTTGTGTTATGCTTATTTTATATTTGTTTCCGAAGGCCACATAGCCATTGTGTAGTAGCTTTGAGTTTGTATTTGATATGTTAGATTTCCTGTTGAAATGAATTACATGACCTTCTATCTGGCATATCGTTATTCGCACAAAGCAATTATATAGTTGGTCGCTCCTCAACAGCCTTATTCTTCGTGCTAATTGACGGCATTACCCAGTAGTGTCTTTGGTTAGTGTGAGTATAGAGGTGGGGCGTCACTGCTTAGTATCAGAGCCAAACTTCGAAACAATGTAGAATAATCTAGCAAAGATCATTGTCCTAAGTCTCTCTTAGGAATCGTGCCTTAAGATTTAGTCTGAGTCTTTGGACCCGTTATATCCTATTTTCTTTTATGATGCCTTGTTTATCAATCTGGTTTATTTGATTTCATTCTGAGAATAGCCTTTTTCCTCTTCTTTCTTTCTTTCTTAAAGAAGAGAAATGGTTAGACCTGGCAGTCCTAGTGCTGGTCAATCCAGTGGTCCTCCTCTGGATGGCATATTCATGTCTGCCCAACAAGTTTTGGATCTTGTAAAGAATCAAAGGTTTATCCGTGCTTTGAATAAGAACCCTAAAAAGGTTTTACCTCTGAAATTACAAGTGCCTTTCGACCAATTTGTAGATATCACTCTTCGACTTGAAGAGGCCGATAAAGGAAGTGATGGTGATATTGGGGTTTCCAAGAAGAGGCATATTAAGTTCAAAAGCCCTAATCCCAACAAGAAAGTGAAGCAAGCAACTTCGATAGCAAAGACTCCAATCCTTAATCGTGGAGTATGATACAATTGTAGTTCTAAGGACACTATACAAATAAGTGTCCGAAGCCCCTTACTTGTCGCTATTGCAAAAGTTTGGGTCCTTTTATCTTCATGTTCCAAACTTCAAAGCAATAAAGAGGGTAAACTGAATGTTGCGCAAGCTTCTAGTAACACTTCTCTTGGTCAAGGTATTTCTCATTCTGTCCTTGATGGAATTAATTTGTTTCGTGATTATCCTATTCGAATTCTTTTGATACGGGTGCATCTCCTTCTTTTATATCAAAAGAACTTGTTGATACTTTTTCTTCAAATATTATGGGCTTGATGACTTCATTGAGAATTGCGAATCCGGTTGGTGGATCTGAAACACTCAGTTTACTTTGTAAAAATTTCGGGATTATTTTATGTGATTATGCTTTCTGATCTGATTTGCATGTTATGCGCTACTTAGGTTTCAGAATTGATTTTGGGAAAGGATTGGCTTAATCGTTATGAAGCCCATATCCTATATCCCGAAAGGACTATCCATCTTCCACATCCTCAATCTGTTAAGCAGATTTCTATTGTTCTTAATGATTTCGATTCCAATTCGGTGGCATCATTTTATTCCTTAAACCCACATGATGAGGAAGATGTTATTTGCCTCATTCAAGTAGTTCGTGAATTTCCCGATATCTTTGAGCCTGTTTTAGGATTACCACCTAAGCGAGCAATTGAGTTCAGAATTAATCTAATCCCTAGAGCTCTTCCTGTTACTCGTCCTCCTTATCATACGTCCAGTAAGGAAAATGTGGAGATGCGTAAATAATTATTCGAATTGGAAGCAAAATAGTTTATTCGTTCCAGTTCCTCTCCGCGGGGAGCTTCAGCTATTTTTGTAAAGAAATCTGATGGTACTTTTAGGCTTTGCCTCAATTACCGCAAGCGTAATGAGTTGACCATTAAAAGTAAGTATCCATTGCCCAGGATCGATGATATGTTCGATCAATTTAAAGGTGCTAAGGTCTTTTCTCAGCTCAACCTTGCCATCGGTTTTCATCAGCTACGAGTTGCGGAGGATAGCGTTCCCCTTACCGCATTCCGCGCTCAATATGTCATTCGGTTTGACAAAGAAGGGAGTTAAGTACATTTGGTCAGACAAATGTGAAGCTGCTTTTCAAAAATTAAAAGAACTCCTTTCCAATGCTCCTATTCTTGTGATTCCCGAAGGGAACCAAGACTTGATCGTTTATATCGATGCTAGTCGTGTTGGTTTGGGAGCCGTTCTCATGCAAAGGGAACGTGTTATAGCTTATGCTTCTAGGCAATTAAAGCCTGCTGAGACTAGATATGCCACTCATGATTTAGAGCTCGTGGCCATTGTTTTCGCCCTTAGAATTTGGCGTCATTATCTTTTGGGAGAGAAATTTGTTCTCTACACCGATCATAAATCTTTGAAGTATTTGTTCTCTCAAAAGGAACTTAATTTGCGTCAACAACGTTGGCTCGAATTCCTTGCATCTTATGATCTTGATATTCTTTATACTCTTGGAAAGGGAAATCGTGTTGCCGATGCCCTTAGCCGAAAGCAACAAACAGTTGTTTCCATGATGATATCCAAATGGAATGATCTTGAGACTTTTTCCACTTGTGAGATTCGAGATCGTGAATCCAATTCATGTTCATCTCTTGTTTTATATAGCCTTGAGGCTCATCCATCTCTTTTAGACCGCATTCTTGAAGCTCAAAAGCATGATCCCGAACTGGCTCATCTTAGCCAAAGTTGTAGGGATAGAAATATTGATGGTTTGAAAGAATTTGATATTGATGCTCGTGGAGGCATTCGAAAATTTGGTAGACTTATTGTGCCAAATATTAGTGATCTTCGTAAAGATATTTTAGAAGATCTCATCGTTCTAAATTTACCATTCATCCCGGAAGTAGTAAAATGTACGCTGACATGAAGCAACTTTATTATTGGGATGGAATGAAATCTGATATTGCTAACTTTATTAAGCGTTGCATGACTTGCCAACTCATAAATGCCGAGCATCAAAGGCCCAGTGGGTTATTGCAACCTTTGGACATTCCAGTTTGGAAGTGGGATCAAGTCTCCATGGACTTTATTAACTGTCTTCCCTGTTCTCGTTCGGGTCATGATAGTCTATGGGTGATTATAGATAGACTTACAAAATCCACCTATTTTATTCTCGTTCGGTCCAACCGGACCGTACCTCTTTTGGCCAAACTCTATGTTAAAGAAATTATTAAATTGCATGGAGTTCCTACTTCTATTGTCAGCGATCGTGATCCATTATTTACTAGTGGATTTTGGAAAGGTCTTCAAAAACCTTTGGGAACAAAGCTTAATTTTAGCATCGCTTATCATCCCCACTCCAATGGACAAACAGAGCGTGTGAATCAAACTCTTGAATATCTTCTTCGTGCATGTGTTCTTGATTTTGGTGGGAGTTGGGAAGATCATATTCCTCTTGTTGAGTTTTCTTATAATAATAGCTTCCAATCTAGTTTTGGTATGGCACCTTTCGAGGCACTCTACGGAAGTCCATGTCGATCTCCTTCGTGTTGGCTTGAAGCTGGTGAGAAGCTGGTTTTAGGTCCAGATTTTATTCATGATTCCACAAAAAAGATTGGTCTTATTTGTCATAGGATGAAAGAAGCTCAAAGTAGACAAAAATCCTATGCCGATAACAAAAGAAGGAATTTGGAATTTTCTCAGGGAGATTTGGTGTTCATTCGTGTTTCACCTATGTAGGGTATTGTGCGTTTCAGTTGATCGGGAAAGTTAGCACCTCAATATATTGGCCCATTTCCCATCACCGAACGCATTGGTTTCGTGGCTTATCGCCTTTCATTACCGGCTCAATTTTCCGCTATTCATGACGTATTTCACGTCTCTCAACTACGGAAATGGCTTAGAAATTTCGATTCTATTCTTGAGCTTGGTTTTATTGAAGAAACTGAAGTTTCACCTAATTTAACTTATGAGCAACATCCCATTCGTATCATTGCTACGGAGGTAAAACGCCTTCGTAATAATGATGTTTCGCTTGTGAAAGTTCAATGGTCCTCAAATCCTAAGGATTGTTCTTGGGAATACAGAGAATTCATCGAGCGAACACATCCAGACTTACTCTCTCGTGCTCCTTAAGGTGAACTTCTCACTTTAAATTTTTCTCTTGTGTATTATGCCTTAGAGTGGTTGTTACTCTTTATTTTCTTCTTAAGTATTGCGAGGACGCAATTTCTTTAAGAAGGGGAGTCTATAACAACCCGCATATTTTTACGATTATATATTTAAATATAGCATCGTTAGTTGAATTTAAAGTCCGAAATGTGACTTTTTGTAAACAGTTGAATTTGGACTCGAGACCACTTCCATTGATTTTAAAACGACGTTTACAACTTGTTTGAGTATAAACATCAATATGTTTGGAGTTGATTAGGATTTTGGTATTTTCATTTGGGCTTTGGGTTTGGTTCTAGCCCACCAACCAAACAAGATAACCCAAACCCCTCTACCAAATACCCTAACTCCACTCCTCTTCATTCATTCCTTTCATAATTTCCTAACACTCTCAAGCAAAAGGAAAAATGGGGGAAAAGAAAGGAAATTAAAATTCCTAAGCCCTAGTTTTTCTTAGGAAATCAAATTCAAGTTATAAATCAAAGAGAAGCTTAGGTAAGCATCCTCTTCATCTTCTCCATTTCAATCCCTCTCCAATTTTCAGAAATTCCTATAACCTAACTTAGGAAAAACTTTGCATTTGATCATAGATTGAAGGTTCTTGAAGTGAAGTTGAAGAGAGATTGATCTTGCTTTGTTTTAGAGCTTCTCATTCCTTGTTTTTGAGTTTAAAGATGAGTTCTTGAACTCACATCTATGTCTATAGCTTTCATTGTTGTTAGGTATGAATTCCTAACATCTATTTCATGTTCAATTGCTTTTGAATTGAATTGGTTTAGTGAATTTTGCAATTTTGGTATTTTGAAGTCAAAATCTATGAAAATCCTACTACGGACGTTTGGACACGTTATTTAGAGTGTATTGAAGAGCCTATAGGACTGGGTTTTCGCTTGGCATAAATCCCTAGCCACCATCGCTCATTCGATCGCTTCCGAGTTGATTTGGCCATCATTGGCCTAGGCAAATTTTGCCCTGAGCTTCAGCTCAGACGTCTGTGAAAACACGTAGACGTTTGAGGCATGGGAATAAAACTTCCAGACTCTCAGTTCAAACGTCTGAGCTTATTCCCAGACATCTGAGCAATCTGGAAGAAAATTTCCAGATCTTCAGCTCAGACATTTGGGAAAACCACCAGACGTCTGGCGTTGTTAAATTCAGCTAAATTGCCTATTTTTATGTGGGTTTCCATTTTAATTGATTTTTGATGATCCGAATGGTTGTTGTCATTTATTATCGACTTTGATGAATTCTTTTATGGATTTTTGGGAATATCCATTAGATGGATTTGATATCGATTTTTATGGTTTTAAATCACATCGTCGAATGTGGATTTTGGTGATAGATTGTTTTTACAATCGTTTCTATGATTTGTCACTTTAAAATGCAAAAGTTTTTATACTAGTAGTAAATACTCAAACTCTTTTGCAAAAATGATTTCAACATTACTTTTAGTACAAAGCTCATTTTTAAATCCGTTTTCCAATCTATTAGTATATACAAACCTTTACCTCATTCGTATGAGAAATCCAATTAAACGACTTAGCAAAACAAGTGTATGAAACGCTTTCGTTTACTTCGTCAGTTAATTCTTGGACTTGTTCGATTGAACTCTCGTGACAATTTTCAAGTGGAAATCTACAATCTATTCGTAAATATTTAAGTTAAGCCAGTGGTTATGGGACATGAATCTAAACTCATTTATTTACTAGCTTAGTGTAATTTACACTTTTTTTTATTATCAATGATGATCATTTTGTATTTTCGAGTGGAAATCTACAATTTGTTCATAAATATTTAAGTTAAGCTAGTGGTTATGGGACATGAAGCTAAATTCATTTATTTACTAGCTTAGTGTAATTTACACTTATTCTATGAAGTTTCGGCTCAATTTGGTGGGGTAGCGACCCATGGTCTTTTGACCGTTCGTGGAGCAATCGGCTCAATGAGTCGGTGCATGGGGCGTATCTTTTTAGGTGTGTCGATGTTCGGCTCAATAAGTCTGTGCATGGGGCGTATCCTTTTAGGAGCGTCGATGTTCGGCTGTGCATGGGGCGCATCTTTTTAGGTGCGTCGATGTTCGGCTCATTTTATGGCTTAGCGACCTATGGGATAGCGTCTCGATTGTGATACACGTGTTGATGAGTTTTCATGCTCCTGTTTGTGATAGGCCTCCCCCTTTGTGTTTTCTGGATTTCTAATTATTGATTTCTAGAATTTGTGTTTCACCAATTTTTGTGATTTGCATTGATATGTTTTGTCAATATTTGAGGTGTGGTGAATAAGTTAAAGAATATGATATTCTTTTTGGATATTTGAGGAGATTTGAGATATTGTATGATTTTCATTGTTATCAAATATATACATATCACAGTATGCCATTATTGTTATCATATATTTTTGTCATATCTCTTATCCTATCTCATTATATATGATATTTATAGCTAGACAGATCCATTTATTATTTTTCTTCTTAAATAATACTTGGGTTAGACCGAGATGTTTCAAGTGCTTCCACTTGAATTCTTAGCAGGGACTATCTTCTGACTTTTGGCTAACTATTTTAGCTTAGTAGTTTTTGTTTTTCATACATTCGAGATAGAGACTCCTTAATTTATACATATTCTTTTGTCTAGCACTTGTACCGATTCTTTTGTAATGTAGTGGATCTTGTATGACCACTACTTTGATGTACACTTCTATGTGTTATATTCATATCCGTTTCCACTTTAGTGATATGAATATCTGTGATTGATTTTGTGTTATGCTTATTTTATATTTGTTTCCGAAGGCCACATAGCCACTGTGCAGTAGCTTTGAGTTTGTATTTGATATGTCAGATTTCCTCTTGAAATGAATTGCATGACCTTCTATCTGGCATATCGGTATTCGCACAAAGCAATTATACAGTTGGTCGCTCCTCAATAGCCTTATTCTTCGTGCTAATTGACAGCATTACCCAATATTGTCCTTGGTTAGTGTGAGTATAGAGGTGGGGTGTCACATTTGGGTTTATAAATTATTTTGGAGAATATATTTAGAATTTGGGTCTAAATTTTTAATATGTTAGATAACATAATTAAAGTAAATTTCTAGAATTTTTGGGGATTTTTACTAATTGATTTAGTATGGAAATTAAATTGTTTTGAAAGGAGGACTTAAATGATTTTATTATTTTATAAGAGGAAGGGCTTATTTGCTAAATGTTAAATTGGTTTAGATCTAAGAAAACTGCAGCAAATATTATCCAAAATATTTAAAAAGTTATGAAAGCCAATCAAACGTTTACAACCAGGCAAGTTAGTTGCAAAAAGATTACTTATTTTGGAAAAATCAGCTTTTACCTAGAAAAAGTTGGTTCCGCCTTCTTTGGTGAACCTTTTGTATCAGACCTCTCGAACAAGACCTTTCGACTTCAATGGCCAACAAGGTTGAAAGCAATGCACATGATATCATTCAGGTGGTATGTAGTGAATTGATCTAAGTCGAAAGGTATGGTGCCGAAGGGTTGCTTTCGAAGGGTTGCTTCCGAAGGAGATGGATCCTTAGTTTATTTTTATTTGAAAAGAGAAATCACTTGCCTGTCTTCTAAAGACCTTTCAACACAGTCGAAAGGTTTGGTTTTCAAAAGGTTGTTTTAAAAGACCTTTCGAGAAGGTTGAAAGGTATGGTTTTTATAATTTATTTTATAAGACATTTTGTCTTAATCGAAAGGTTAGGTTTTGAAAGGATTTAAGTGACCTTTCAACATAGTCGAAAGGTTTGGTTTCGAAAGATTTACTGGTTTTATAAATTCATGCCGCTTCCCAACGTTTCGAAGGGGTCGAAAGCAGGAGCTCTTGACACAGTCGAAAGGTTTAAATGTTTTCCCCAATGTTTTACAAAGTAGAGGGTGGTTTTGAAAACTTTCACCTATGACCCAAAGTAATATCTTTAAGTGTAAACCCAATACTTTCGAAAGGATGAACTTTCAATGGTTTTGAAGGGTAGCCTTCATTGGTTTCGAAAGGTTTCGAAAGAAGTGTTTTAAAGGATTAAAAACGCTGCTGCCTATTGTTTTTAAATATAAGTTTTATGCTTTCAAAGGGGGTCGAAAGCAAAGCTTTCGAAGGGCCCGAAAGCAAAGGTTTAGACGTTGTCGAAAGGTTTTAAAACCCAAACTTAAATTTTTTAAGAAAAAACCAATGACATAAATAAAGGAGTTTTGTAATGACTATAAGTATGTAATTTTGAAGAAGTACTGCCTTGATAAAATATAAGTTAAAGGAGTTAACTATGTTTTATATGAATTGTATTTCAAGGGCCTTAAACCCATAGGAGAAGTATTGTTAATTGTTATGTTGCTTCATCAAATTTGAATATATTCACTATATAATGGACCCATAACTGTATTTTGGGGATAATGGGTAGAAGAACCAGCTAGATTAATCCAGTAGTGAATGTAAATTGATTAAACTCCTAAATGAATAGAATTGCATCCAGGAGGTCAGGAAGACCAGAATATAGGATGCTAAAATATAAAGGGAAGGATATTGGAAGGGGCCAATAGGTTTACAGTAAACCAATGAAAACTGTATGATATTGGCGTGGGCCAATAGGTTCATAGTTAGCCTATGAAAACTAGGTGTAAAGGAAGATGTCAGATAGACAGGTTCATTGTAAGCCCAGGTTCATTGTAAGGTTCATTGTGACCCTAAAACTATGATTATGACAGGGTGTCAGATTAAACTGGGGATGGGTAATTCTAATTGTGTTAAGTATGCATATCATCAAAATATTTTGAAATTATATGTTTTAACCATTGTGGACGCAGGAGCACAAAATATGGTTTTATAAAGGTTTTAGGATACTAGTGAGGGGAAAATCCGTTCCGCTAAGCGGCGTGGTCTCACTAGATATCTAAAAGGATTGAGATGTTAGATTATTATTCATACCGGGGTTTATGTTCGACTCGAAGTTTTTGTTTTCCCCTTAAACTCTCGGGTACTCAATTAATATTGATTAGTTTGAAATTTAAGGTTCTCAGGTTTTCTTCTCTGACGAATAAAGCTTCTGGAGGTGTGCATGAGGCAGCTAGTTATTAAGAGTTTTACTTTCCACTGTGTATTTTGTTGTAAAGGCAGATTTATTAGCCTTACTACATACTCTGATCAACCAAGGAGGCATCTTCATTTGTCACTCTTAGCGTAATTGTAATAATTATATTTTGCTGAATGTGGGTAACATAATTTGGGATTATCTAATGAATATGCAAGGTTTTTGTGGAAATATGTTTTTGAATTGTTAATTTTTTTTCCATATTTCTGTGATATGTGTATCAATGTATCTAGCACCACCGTATTTGGTCGTCGAAGATTATTAACTATGGATGACTATAGCATCTGTAGCCGTTAGTTTTGGGCCTCCTAGTAGGGGGATGTTACAAGTTGGTATCACAACATAGGTTTATGAAACTTTAAAAGAAAAGATGAACCTAAAAGCTTTTTCAAACATAATCCAATGAATTTGAAAATATGATCGGGGTTTTGGGTTAACGCTGTAGTAATGTATTTGTTTTTGATATATAGGTATATATCTAAGTACGTATTCCCCTCTCTCTTAGACCGTTCTTCAGTATCTTACTAAGTCTTGTATGCAGATATACGAGAAAGAAGATACAGAGGTAAGAAACGGAAGAGGAAATCTGGATGGAGGAAGCACCACTACCAATGGAAATGCTCGACCTAATACTCGAAGAAACCCAGGTCGATAGGCCAATGCTATTCAAAATGCTTGGGCCAATGTAGTTGCTGGAAATCCGCCAGTAGATGCGGGGATGATGTATCAGCTGTTGGCTAATCTTTTGCAAGCAGGGGCTACTGGGAATGTTGGTGGAGCTAATCCTGTAGTTCTAGCCGGTGATAACTATGCTAAGTTGAGTAGAGACCATGTCAGTCTAGGAGGAAAGTCGTTTGTTAAAACAGAAAATGTTGTGGAAGTTGAAAACTGACTGTTGAACTATGAAAGGATCTTTATAGATTTAGGCATGAATGATGGAGAGAAGAGAAGGCTAGCATCTAGAGAGTTGTAAGGGTTAGCGCTGCATTGGTGGAAAGTGTGACGGTCGGTGCCTAAGGAAGAGTTGACATGGGATGATTTCAGAAGGAGATTTGAGAAGAGGTTCTTGTCTGAGGTTGCCAAGTTGGCGTTGATGAGGAAGTTTATGGATCTTGTCCAAGGACAGATGTCTGTTATCGAATACGCTGCTAAGTTTGATGAGCTATCTCGATATGGATATGCGTTGGTTGACACGGATGTCAGGAGGAATGAGAGATTCATTAGGAGTTTTAGGCCAGAGCTAGGAAGGATGGCTATGACTCATATCAGAGAACCTTATCATGTGATGGTGGAGATGACTGTCTGACATGGGGAGATGCTTGCCGTTTCACCTCGAGAAAAGCCAGTTGAGTCCCAGGGTTCTCAAGGAAGGAAAAGGAAGTTCTTTGAGAAGAAGGGAGCCTAGAAAGGGGATTCCGCTAAGAAGGAAAAGGCCGAGTTGGTGTGTTATAAGTGTGATAAGAAAGGCCATTATGCCAACGAGTGTAGAACTGGTAAAGAGAAGAAGCCTGCGAAGAAGAAGAATGTGAAATGATTTAATTATGACCAAGTTGGGCATTATAAGAACAAGTGTCCAGAGCCAGTCAGGGTGGACAGAGTGAAGGTGTTTGACATTGGACCACCGTCTTCTTCTAGACCTACTGCAACAGAGAAAGGGAAAACTATGATGGAAGGTATGCTTTTGATTCAGAGTATACCAGTTAGGGTACTTTTTGATACCAGTGCATCACACTCATTTATATCACATTATTTGGTTGATAGGTTATGTATAGAACCCACATACCTTATTACTTCCTTAAGGGTTGTGAATCCAATAGGAGGGTATGCAACTCTTGGGATGAGATGCGACCAGATAGAACTTGATTTGTTAGGTCATAAGTTTGCATGCAGCTTGTATGTTTTTGGTTTCGTAGATTTTAGGATCATCTTAGGTATGGATTGGTTGGGTAAGTATGAGGCTAGGATATTTTTCCATGATTGGGAAATATCATTGAGGCACCTAGATAGTCATAACCGAATCATTTTCTCAGTGGAGAATTCCAGTAAGAGTGTTTCTGCTTTGTTGAGTGCCATGGAAGCTGGAGAAGAGCTTAGTCAGGTTCGTGTGGCTAGAGAGTTTGCAGATGTCTTTGAGCCGGTTACTGGATTACCACCGAAACAAGCTGTTGAGTTTCGGATAGACCTTGTACCAGGTGATGAACCCGTCAGTAGACCACCAAGCAGGATGACACCGATGCAGATGAAGGAATTGAAGGTGCAGCTAGTGGATCTAGAGGGATGGAATTTTATTAGACCAAGCAGTTCGCCTTGGGGAGCGGCCGCGGTGTTTGTAAAGAAACCAGATGGATCATTAAGGATGTGCATCGACTATTGTAAGTTAAACGAAAGGACGATCAAGAATATGTACCCTCTGTTGAGGATAGATGATTTGTTTGATCAGTTGAGTGGAGCCAGAGTAGTTTCCCAATTTGATTTGGCAACGGGGTTCCATCAGTTGAGAGTGGCGGAGGATAGCATTCCTTTGACGGCATTTCGAACTAGGTATGGTTCGTATGAGTGGTTGGTGATGCCATTCGGATTGACGAATGCGCCTGCTTTCTTCGTTGATTTAATGAACCGGGTTTTCAAAAAGCACTTGGATAGGTTTGTTTTAGTGTTCATAGATGACATTTTGGTGTACTCTAAAGATGAAAGAGAGCATGAGGTTAATCTTATAGTGGTGCTGGAGACCCTGAGGCAGAATCAGCTGAAGGCGAAGTTTTCCAAGTGTCATTTATGGAAGAGAGAAGTTAAGTTCCTTGGTCACATGGTTTCAGAGGAAGGATTGTCAGTTGATCCAGTTAAGATCGAGGCAGTCAATAATTGGAAGAGACCAGAGATGGTAACCGAGATCAGGAGTTTTCTTGGACTTGCTGGCTATTACCGGAGATTCATCAAGGATTTCTCGCGGATAGCAGCGCCTTTGACTAAGTTGACCAGGAAGGAAGTGAAGTTTGTTTGATCTGACAAATGTGAGGAAGCATTCCTTAAGCTAAAGCATTGTTAACCAATGCTCCAATGTTAGTAGTTCCAGATGGTAACCAAGGGTTGGTAGTATACACTGATGCGTGTGGCACTAGATTGGGAGCTGTATTGATGCAGAAGGGAAAAGTTACCGCTTACGTATCTAGGCAGCTTAGACCGCACGAAGTTAGATATCTTACTCATGACTTAGAGTTGGCTGCAGTGATCTTTTCCTTGAAGATCTGGATGCATTATCTGTTGGGAGAGAGATTTGAGTTGTATATCGATCATAAGTGATTAAAGTATTTATTCTCTCAGAAGGAGTTGAATATGAGACAGCAGAGATGGCTGGACATTTTGGCCGCTTATGATTTCGGCATAGAGTATACTCCTGGGAAAGGAAATAAGGTAGCAGATGCCCTCAGTAGAAAACATCAGAATGTGATGTTAGCGATCTTGGCAGAATGGAAGGATTTAGAAACTTTAGCCAGTTGTGGTGTGTAGTCAAGATCTACTACTAGTTCTAGTCTTGGTACTGCCATGTTATCTTGTTTAGAAGTTCGACCAGTGCTGATCGAGAGGATAACTTCTATGTAGAGAGAAGATCCAGTTTTAGCTGAGAAGATTAGAAGGCTTGAGGGAGGATCGGTGGTTGATGACCTAAAGGATTTTAGTCTTGACCAAAGAGGATGGTTGGGAAAGAAGGGACGATTATGTGTTCCAGATGTAGAGAACTTAAGGAGGGAAGTTCTAGAGGAATGTCATCGATCAAAGTTTACGATTCATCCTGGAGGAACCAAGATGTATCAAGATATGAAGAGGAGATTTTATTGGGAAGGCATGAAGAAGGATGTTGGCTTGTGGGTTAGGCAGTGTATTAACTCTCAACAAGTGAAGGCCGAACATCAGAAGCCAAGTGGGTAACTTTAGGCTTTAGAATTCCAGTTTGGAAATAGGATTCGATATCGATTGATTTTTTAAATGAGTTGCCAAGGTCAAGTAGAGGAAATGAAAGTACATGGGTTATAGTGGACAGGTTGACCAAGAGTGCCCATTTCATTCCGGTAAAGTCAACTAGGACGGCACCTGTTTTGGCTAAGTTGTTCATGAAGAACATAGTTAGACTTCATGGGATTCCTAGTAGAGTAGTCAGCGACAGAGATGCATTATTCACTAGCGTATTTTGGAGGAGTCTACAAGAGGTATTAGGCACCAAGCTCAAGATGAGTACAGCTTATCACCCACAGACGGTTGGGCAGACAGAGAGAGTCAACAAGGTACTTGAGGATTTATTAAGAGCTTATGTGTTAGACGTTGGTGGATCTTGGGAAGATCACCTACATCTGATTGAGTTTTCCTATAATAATAGTTATCAGACTAGTATGGGAATGACGCCTTTTGAAGCATTGTATGGAAGACCATGCAAATCGCCAGCATGTTGGTTAGAGACTGGAGACAGATTGGTCTTAGGTCCGAATTTGGTTAGAGAGGCGTTGGAAAAGATTGAGTTAATCCGAGGATGGATGAAGGAAGCTCAATCCAGGCAGAAGAGTTACGCAGGTAAAAGGCGTAAAGACTTAGAGTTCTCAGTGGGAGATAGAGTTTTCATTAAAGTATCACCGATGAAGGGTGTGGTACGATTTGGAAAGTTGGGAAAGTTAGCCCCGAGGTATGTTGGTCCATTTTAGATTATATAAAGGATTGGAAAGCTCGCATACAGAGTAGAATTGCCGAGCAGTTTGGCAGGTGTTCATAATGTGTTCCATGTGTCTCATCTTCGTAAGTATGTGCATGATCCAGAGTCTACTATTCCCCAGACAGAGTTGAGGACTTAGTAGTAGAGCTTGATTTGACTTTTGTTAAACAACTAGTTTGGGTTGTAGCGAGAGATGAGAAGAGATTGAGGACCAAGGCAGTCAAGTTAGTGAAAGTTCAATGGAGCAACAACGATAAAGATTGTACTTGAGAGATAGAGGACATGATTCGAGAGGCTTATCCTGATCTGCTTTGATGGTATGTCAATATCAGATTTATATAGATTGGTTGCTAGTCAGATAGGCTAGTATAGATGTTAGGAGATGTTACAGACGATTGCTATGGTTGCTAGTTAGTCCTTACTGAATTTCGAGGATGAAATTCTTTAAGGAGGGGAGCCTGTAAGACCCCTAATTTTAGTGACATTATTCAGAAGATTTAATTAGAATAAATTAAATAGAATAATGTAGATAAGGAGATTGAGGTTGATTAATAAAAATATAGTGGTCGTGCTTATTAAACTTAATGAACTTAAAATTGGTTAAGTACATAAATATAAGGGCATAAGAGTAATTTCCACCCATATTTCCCACTCTTGTACTATTCCCCTAACCATACAAGTTCATTATTATTCTCAAACAAAAACTATAAATGTAAGAAGCAACAAGGTCGGCCATAGGAAGATAAAAGAGAAGAAGAAAATTTAAGAAAAGCTTAAGATTCAAGCTAGAGGAAAATCAATCTCTAATCTTCTTATCTCAAGCAAGGTGAATAATAATTTCTACATCTCTATTTTGATTTTTAAATTATATGGTTTTGGATTTAATGATAAATTTGGTTTTGTGATATGTTGAATGATGATATGCTTGATTTTGATTTATATATGTTTAAACAAGGTTGTTTAATAAGGGATATACATGGGTTTAGGGTAAAACCAAGAGGAAATGATTTTAAATGCCATGGGAAAATTATATGTTGTAGAAAACATGATTTTGGAGTTGGGTTTCAATTTTTATAATTTTCCAAGTCGTGGAGAATTTATTATGAATTTTCAAAGGAAAATAAGGTTATTTCGGTTTATAAATTATTTTGGAGAATATATTAAGGACTTGGGTCTAAATTTTTAATATGTTAGACAACATAATTAAAGTGAATTTTTGGAATTTTTGGGGATTTTTACTAAGTGATTTAGTATGGAAATTAAATTGTTTTGAAAGGAGGACCTAAATGATTTAATTGTTTTATAAGAGGAATGGCTTATTTGCTAAATGTTAAATTGGTTTAGATATGAGAAAATTGCGGCAAATATTATCCAAAATATTTAAAAAGTTATGAAAGCCAATCAAACGTTTACAAGTAGGCAAGTTAGTTGCAAAAAGTTTACTTATTTTGGAAAAATCAGCTTTTATCCACAAAAAGTAGGTTCCGCCTTCTTTGGTGAACCTTTCATATCAGACCACTCGAACAAGACCTTTCGACTTCAATGACCAACAAGGTTGAAAGCAATGCACATGATATCATTCAGGTGGTATGTAGGGAATTGATCTAAGTCGAAAGGTATGGTGTCGAAGGGTTGTTTTCGAAGGGTTGCTTCCGAAGGAGATGGATCCTTAGTTTATTTTTATTTGAAAAGAGAAATCACTTTCCTATCTTCTAAAGACCTTTTGACACATTCGAAAGGTTTGGTTTTCAAAAGGTTGTTTTAAAAGACCTTTCGACAAGGTCAAAAGGTATGGTTTTTGTAAGTTGTTTTATAAGACCTTTCGTCTTAATCGAAAGGTTAGGTTTTGAAAGGATTTAAGAGACCTTTCGACATAGTCGAAAGGTTTGGTTTCGAAAGGTTTACTGGTTTTATAAATACCGCTTCCCAACCTTCCGAAGGGACCAAAAGCAGGAGCTCTCGACACAGTCGAAAGGTTTAAATGTTTTCCCCAATGTTTTATAAAGTAGAGGGTGGTTTTGAAAACTTTCACCTATGACCCAATGTAATATCTTTAAGCGTAAACCCAATACTTTCAAAAGGATGAACTTTCAATAGTTTCGAAGGGTAGCCTTCATTGGTTTCAAAAGGTTTTGAAAGAAGCGTTTTAAAGGATTAAAAAGGTTGGTGCCTATTGTTTTTAAATATAAGTTTTATGCTTTCGAAGGAGGTCGAAAGCAAAGCTTTCGAAGGGGTCGAAAGCAGAGGTTTAGACATTGTCGAAAGGTTTTAAAACCCAAACTCAAATTTTTAAAGGAAAAACCCACGACATAAATAAAGGAATTTTGTAATGACTATAAGTATGTAATTTTGAAGAAGTATTGCCTTGGTAAAATATAAGTTAAAGGAGTTAACTATATTTTATATGAATTGTATTTCAAAGACCTTAAACCCATATGAGTGGTATTGTTAATTGTTATGTTGCTTCTTCAAATATGAATATATTCACTATATAATGGACCCATAACTGTATTTTGGGGATAAAGGGTAGGAAAACCAACTAGGTTAACCCATTAGTGAATGTAAATCGATTAAACTCCTGAATGAATAGAATTGCATCCATGAGGTCAAGAAGACCAGAATATAGGATGCTAAAATATAAAGGAAAGATATTGGCAGGGGCCAATAGGTTCACAGTACACCCATGAAAACTGTATGATATTGGCATGGGCCAATAGGTTCATAGTTAGCCCATGAAAACTAGGTGTAAAGGAAGATGTCAGATAGACAGGTTCATAGTAAGCCCAGGAAAATTATGATTGAATACTGGCAAGGCCAGTAGGTTTGTAGTTAGCCCATGAAAACTATATCCGGATGTAATATTGACAGATGTTAATAGGTTCCTAGTCAACCCATGAAAACTAGGATAAGAAAGAAGTTATTGGAATAACCAATAGGTTCAGAGAGAACCCATGAAATGATTAAGTTAATTGGCAGGGGCCAATAGGTTCTTAGTGATCCCACGAAAACTATGAAACCGGACATGGAATCTGTAAGTTAAAAATAGGTTAATAGTTAGCCCATGAAAACTATGAAACTGGATAGGGAGTCCAAAAACATTAAACAGGTTATTATTAAACCCATGAAAACTAATAGGTTAATAGTGACCCTAAAACTATGATTATGACAAGGTGTTAGATTAAACTGGGGATGGGTAATCCTAATTGTTTAAGTATGCATATCATCATAATATTTTGAAATTGTATGTTTTAACCATTGTGGACGCAGGAGCACAGAATATGGTTTTATAAAGGTTTTAGGATACTAGTGAGGGGAAACCCGTTCCGCTAAGTGGCGTGGTCTCACTCGATATCTAAAAGGATTGAGATTTAGATTATTATTCGTACCAGGCTTTATGTCTAACTTGAAGTTTTTGTTTTCCCCTTAAACTCTAGAGTACTCAATTAATTTTGAGTAGTTTGAGATTTAAGGTTCTCGGGTTTTCTTCTCTGACGAATAAAGCTTCCGGAGGCGTGCAAGAGGCAGATAGTTATTAAGAGTTTTACTTTCCATTGTGTATTTTTTTGTAAAGGCAAATTTATTAGCCTTACTATATACTCTGCTCAACCAAAGGGGCATCTTCATATGTCGCTCTTGGCGTAATTGTAATAATTATATTTTGTTGAACGTGGGTAACGTAATTTGGGATTATCTAATGAACATGCAAGGTTTTTATGGAAATATGTTTTTGAATTGTTAATTTTTTTTCCCATATTTCTGTGATCTGTGTATCAATGTATCTAGCACCGCCATATTTGGTCGCCGAAGATTAATAACTATAGATGACTTCAGCTTTCGTAGCCGTTAGTTTTGGGCCTCCAAGTAGGGGGATGTTACAGCCTGTTTCGGAGCAACGTTGCTTCTCAAAAGGTTGGGGTCGATTTTCCCCATCAATCGGCTGTTTGGACCTTTCTGGTTGTAAAGACCCGTATTTAAACGATAGGATATTTAAATAATTGATTTAAATATTGCACTGTCAATTATCAAAGGTCTAAAAATATGATTTTTTTTCGCATACTATTGAATCAGGACTCAAGACCACTTCCGTTGGGTCTGCATCGACGTTGTGAATTAAAATGAGTATAAATATCGCTATATTTGTAGATCGAACGATCCAATGGTCAAAAGGATCTCGAGCTGTGTGAAATTATCATCCTGGAGAGCTTTCTCGAATAGCGACGAAATTTATATCATTGGGATCGAAAAAATGAGGAGATGTATGCTGAAGAGTTTCGTTGCGATCGAAAGCGCCGTGTGATCGTACGAACTCGAAATGTACAACGGTTTATTTGAGAAATTCAAATAAACAATATATTATTTTATTTGAATAAGCAATGACCTCAGCCCCTCTCTAATCATTCTATTGTTCCATTGTCTAGGAACAAAATAATGGCCGCCACTCCCCTAACCACTTCAACAAATTAAATCGAGCTATTCACTCAACGATAAATCTCAAAACCAATTTCGTTGAGATCATATAGAGAAGATTTGCGATTATGATTGGGTTATTCGATATTTTCATGTCGACTAGGGTTTCGATCTGATGGAGATTTAGGTGGAGTTAGGCAGACCGAGTGCGTCTTTGCACTTCTCATGCGAAGAGGAGTAGGCGGTGGTGATTCAGAGTGTTGTGTTGCCTTAAAGTGGAGTGTGACATTTTCTTATCACTTGCATGAGCTTCTGGTTGGATTTGGAAGATGGTTGAGCTTAAAGTCATTGGGTCCAGGGCAAAGAGATCACAAAGTGGAGTTTGTTGGAGACGACGGTGGTCGATTTCGTGGTGGACGAGGAGAAATTGAAGGGAGATGGATTCGACTGTGTGCATTTGTGCACGTTTATGTACAACGGAGGTGATTTGGGGAAGAAGATAATTAAGGGGAGATTAAGGTCCGTTTTGGATGCGGTTTCTTGCCTTTCACTCTTGATGGAGAGCTCTACAACTTGACGTTGGATTGGTCAACTTTTGCTGAGTAAGTGATATTTTCTCTCACTGTACTATGATTGTTAATATAGCGTTAAAACAACATTTTGAAATGATTTCTAACTTTAAAATGTGATTTTTAAGATATTTAAATCTACATCTTATTTATAAAAGAATTTAAAAGTGTTTAAAATAGTTTTAAATCAAATATCACATTTTTCCTATTAAAGCGCTATTTTGATGATATTGCTAGACTTATGATATTTTTGATATTAATCCCACACGGGTTGCTTTAGATGCATTATACACATTGTATGTGTGTTATTATAGATGTTTGTATGCTTGCTGGTTTCATGTAAGCTTGTTTGCTTAGTTTGATTGAACCGCCGATCGAAGGCGATATAGTGTTAGGAAATATCCCATGGGATAGAATTTGCATACTGACTGATTTGAAGGTGAAAGACGATGGACTTGGATATGTGCTTCAGACTTCAAAGTGGACGCCGAACGTTTTCATTTGGTTTGTACTTAACCATTTTTGGTTAAGGACACAACCAAAGTGGTCGTAATCGCTACCTGGAATGGTCGATAACTACCACCGGTGATGATGGCGATTTGGCCAATTTTGACATGTGTGACGGAGAGTCTTTGAGGAGCATGATGTGATGGTTCGTTCATTCGTTTGACATTTGATTTCGATATTGTGGCTCTTCGACGAGTAGTTTTGGTGGTGAAGCGAGGATGCGACGCTTCGACGCGGTGACTTTAAGATTTGATGATGATAATTTCATGATGAGAATAGATGGTTTTGATGGTGGATAGCTGTACTTTGGGATGCAGAGTTGAGGATGAAAAGTTGGATTTCCGGAAGTGTTAGGTGATGGCTACGGGACAAAGGGTGGTATTCTATGTGATGTCGATAGTAGAGAATCATCCTGACCATGTGGTTTCGTAATGGGAGTCATGAGATCAGTTCCATAATGGGCACTACTATAGATGATGTGTGCAAAGGGATCGTTGATACTCGAAGGTTCGTAGGATACTGTAGAGAGGGGTATACACTGGGAACATGGTGGTTCGTGGAGCTTGATGGCTCTTTATTCTAGATCAGCGATGTGTATACCTGGACGGACTTGGTGGTGTGTCCATTTCCCTAGCCGATTGAGTGGCATGGATTCGAGTACCGAGGAACCGAGATGTTGAGTAGTCCTTAACCGTGGCGAGTCATTTTTGTGGTCTTATATCCAATGCACTAAGTGAGTGAATGTGAGGATGGATGATGGATGCCATGTTCGCTTTGGTTGCTTATCACCATAGGGATGTTACATGATGTAGATATCATCGTTGTTGATATCTAAACACCCATTAGTACTTTGATATATAGTACACCAATGACGACTATGATATAGAGTAGCGTATATATATATATATATATATATATATATTATGTTATGTGCTAACTCTTTGGATGCAGGGACATGTCAGGTATGATTCTCTATACCCTCTATTCTTTATACTATATCGACTTTTATAGTATTGTGAGAGTGTCTATCGCTCACATTAGGTTGTTGTCTGACTCGAGGTTTTATTCTTTACTTCTTATTACCTTGGGTACTCTTAAATGAGTAGACTGGATAGCAAGTGTAAATGGTAAATGGAGTTCTGGAGTTCTGCAGATAGAGTAGCAATAGGCGATGCTTTTTTATACTTAGGCTTATTATTGCATATTCCTCTATGTGACACCATGGAGCTTTGATAGTGTTGACTTACTATTATTAGAGACAGTTTATCGGAAGAGTTTATTTATCAGTTGTATAAACTCTATTACTGTTTTGTGTTACTGTATGAGCCTGTGTAATCTGATTGTATGGTTCATGTAGTTATTACTGTCTTGCCTATTTTATATCTATGTTACTATTATATTTTGTTCGATGTGCTGTGAGATAACGGTGGGTTATGTGATCGTTTAATGTTTTCTTTCTTTCTCTTTTCTTCTTTTCTCTTCTCTTCTCTTTTATTCCTCTTCTTTACTTCTTTTCTTTCCCTTGGCAATCGTCCTACATTGACTGGATGCTTCAGCAGCGCACTATTCGATTATATGAATATCGAAGGTGTAGGGCGTTCGTCACAGTTGGTATCTGAGCTTAGGTTACGTGGTTAACTTGATTTGATACCATGATCCAGCTGAGATAGGGTAGGAGTTGTCGTCATAGACTAGATCTACAGTATACTTTTATACGAGAGATTGCATATTTGTTATATATTTTAGTTTTCAAAACTATATGGTAGTATATATGGTATATAAGTTATATTCCACACATAAGTACCATTGATATAGGTTTTCTTTATGAGAGAATGATCATCCTTATTATGTATTAAGAGTGATATGGCATATGAGAAATACTGTTATTGACTCCATCTCTAGAGTAGAGGAGTGGACAGAATCGGGGAACACTAACTCCAATTTACATAATATATTCGTTAAGATGGTGCGAAACATTATCTGGAATGCCCAAGCTGCTCCAAATGATTATGGTGCTCAAGTGCAAATGCCTAAATTCGATTTTGCCGAGTTATATAAAGACATAAGTCTAAGAAGCGGACTGCTCCTTGGAACGGAGTCGACTATTGAGATGCAAGACTGGATGAGTACTTGCAAGAGGATATTCAATGACTTGGAGTTAGTTGATGCAATGAAGTAGAGGTTGACCTCTAGATAACTCCAAGGATGAACAATGAACTGGTGGAGTGCCCTTATAGTTTCGATTCTCGAGGATCATTTTACTTAGAATCAGTTCATAGTTCGCATCAAAGAGAAATTTATCTCGACTTTTCAAAAGTAGGTGTTGTTTAGGAAGTTCATTGATTTGAAGTAAGGCAATATGTCTGTGGAAGAGTATGTGCTTGAATTCGATGTTTTGTCGAAGTACGGTCTATCTTCGATTGATGCTCCACTTAGGTATAATGAAAGTTTATCATTGGACTAAGCTATCATCTTGGGAAGCGATTGATTGGTCATACTGACGAGAGCTTCGAGGAGTTGATCGAGAAGGCTTTACTAATTGTAATCCTATACTCTATGTAGAAGGATTGTCCTGAACCAGCTAAGCAGGGACAAATTGTGGAGGCATATGCATTGATTGCCATTCATATTTCATCGAGTGCTCCATCGGCGAAAGAGAAGGGAAATGACATTACTATTTGAGGTATGCTTTCCACTTATGGCATTTCCATATGTGTTTTATCCGACGTCAAGGTTTCACAGTCATTCATATCTAATGATTTGTATATAGATTGGCATCGAGACACGAAATTGTAGACCGACCTTTAAATGCGACGAACCTTATTGGGGGTCTACCCAGCCTATACATGGTTTGTCGAGACTTAGCCTTATCGTGTCATGGATTTTTGTTTGTTTGTTATTGATTTTTTTTGGGTTTAATTGGGTTTGGTATTATAGTTTAGGAATGGACCGGATGAATGGGTACATAATAGTAGTGGATTATGAGAGGCCATTGGTGACGATGGGGTAGATGATGGGCGAACGGTAGCGCTAGGCTGCCTACTGGAAGATGATATGGTAGTCTGTTTTCTATATTTGCTTGATGCCTCACCTGACGAGTTGCGATTAGTGCTTGTTGCTTTGGAGTATCAGGATGTTTTTTATGAGGTGATCGAATTACCACCATATAGAGTAATAAAGTTCCGTATCGATCTAGTTAGAGGTGTTAGACTAGTAGTTTTGTCTTTAAGGCATATAATGCTGAAAGAGAAGAAAAAGTTGATGGTGCGAGCGGATGACCTACTGAGGCATGGGTTTATCAGTTGGATCTTATTTGAGTGGGATGCACTTATAGTGTTTTCCACTAAGGTAGGTGGCTCATTGAGGTTGTATGTTGATTTTCATGAGCTGAATGAGATGAAGAGCAACTATCCACTTCCACTTATTAATGACTCGTTCGATCAACTCTATGGCATGAAGGTGTTCTCTCAGTTGTACCTTGTGATGGGGTTTTATCAACTAAGAGTAAATAGAGAGAGTGTGCTGATTATAGCATTTTGTACGCTACCTTTAATTTTGATTGGTTGGTTATGTAGTTCAGGAAAACCAATGCATCAGCACGCTTTGTTGATCTCCTGAACTGTGTTTCGAGGGATCAGTTGAGTAAATTGTGCCTGTGTTCATTTATGGTATATTCATCTCCTCAAGGATGAAAGAGGAGCACAAGACACATCTGAGGATCGTGTTGGAGGTGTTAAGAAAATATCGATGGATGGTGGTTTTTCGAAGTATCACTTTTAGAGGAGGGAAATGAGATGCTTGGGTCACGTTATTTCGGAGTAGGACATTGTTATGGATCCTATAAGTTACGACAATCCAGGATAGGAATAAACCTAAGAGTGCTATAGATTAGAAGTTTACTTGGATTAGAGAGATACTATATATGTATTACCAGGGTCTTCTTTATGGTAGCATCACCGTTAACCGACTAGATGATGGAGAATCAAACATTTTATTTGGGACGTGAGGTGTTCACATGCATTAGTGAGTCCGATATAGAGGTTGAAGAGTGCACCGATATTAGTTATTCCGAGTGGGATGAGGAGTCGATAGTGCATACCCATGCTTATGGTACTTGACTAAGTGCAGTATTGATGCAAATAGGTAAGGTTGTCGCATATGCTAGTCAACAACTGAAATCGCACGAGAGGAAGTACTTGAATCACGATTGGAGTTGGTAGCGGTAGTATTCACTTTGGAGATTAGGAGCTCTATATTTTAGGAGAGGGGTTCGAGTTGTTCACTCTCTCACATCATTGAAGTGTCTCTTCTTCGTGAAGGATCGTAACCTTCGCCAACAGCGATGGCTATAATTCATGGCCTCCTATGACTTTGGCATTTCCTATATGCCTTTAAGGGAAATGTAGTTGTTAATGTTTTGAGTGGAAGAAATAATTGTTTGGGAGCAATATTCCTCGATTGGACACTGCTTGAGTTTATTGCTTATTTTGACTTCAGAAGTCGATTTGAGCTAGTGCCAAAGAAGATGACCAGTTTGACTATCAGACCTACTTTGATTTAGCAGATCGATACTAGTCAGATGCGTGAAGCTAGACTATTGAAGGTCATGGCTAAGTTAGAGGAACGAGTAGTGTCTATAGAGGTGATATAGTATGGATTCTACCGTGACAATTGGCTCCATATAATGAGATATCATTTGTTCCTGATGTCTTTAGGTTGAGGGATGAGGTGCTACGAGAAAGCTCTCATTTGAGATTGACTATACATCCCAATGATAATAAAATGGACCATGATACGAGGTAGGCATTTTACAGGGAAGGGATGAAGAAGGACGTCAGGACATTCATTTTGAGATGAATGAATTGTCAACCAGTAAATGCTGAACAGAAGAAGCCAAGTGGTTACTACAACGGCTTGAGATTACTAGGTAGAAATGAGAATAGACATTGATGGACTTCATCTATGGAATGCCAAAGACTAGAACAGACTACGACAGCATTTGGCTCATAGTCGATAGATTGACGAAGAATGCTAAATTTATATTCTTTAAGTTTAGTAGAACGACATCTAAATTAGTTGAGTTATATGTGGAATCGATAATGTGATTTCATTTTGTGCCAAGAGTATTGTAAGTGGCTGAAAGCCGTTGTTCACTTGTGGGTTTTAGGAGAGCTTACAAGAGGCATTGGTAAATTTGGCATCAAGTCGGCTAGATGATATCGAGATTGAACCAGAAACTTTGATACCTCAGAGGCCTATTTGTACTGTTAGATGTGTTATGAACCTGGTTAGAAGGAAGGCAATGGAGTAGTAAAGGTTCAATGGAGTAAAAGTGAAGGCAATAACATATGGGAGACCTAAAAGAGCATGAGGACCACAAATCCGGGGCTCTTCACTTGGTGAGATTTCATTTCTCGTTAGCTTTCATATTGGATATCAAATTTGATGTGTTATACTAGATAGTTTCTACATGCTAGGATAAACATGGATTTTACTTTTTGGTGTTTTATCTAATAGTGCTTGTTTGATGTTTGATTGTTGGCACTTGATATGATCACTTTGCTTATATGGTTGTTAGGCATGCAGGATAGTTATGACTTGATATAGCATATTTATTTGAGATGACTGCAATACATACGATTTAGTATATTTAAATATATGAAGATGTTGCTATTATGTTTAATCCTCTTTATTGAATACATATTTTGGTACATGGAAGCAACTGTTGGCCATTTGGATGCTTAATCACTTTTAATCACATCTAAATGGTATGCCCTTACTATAAAAGAGGTGTGTAATGTCTGTAGTGTAGAATTGGGTATATATGTTTGGTTGTCCTTCGAAACGAGATATAGTGTTAGGAAATATCCCATAGGATACAAATTTGTGTATAGAGTTTCGTGCATACCGACCAATTCAAAGGCGAAAGACAATGGACTTAGGTATTTGCTTCGAACTTCAGGGTGGATGCCGGACGTTTTCATTTGGTTTGTACTTAACCATTTTTGGTTAAATACACGACCAAAGTGCTCATTATCCAATACTCTGGAGTGGTCGGTAACTACCACTATTGATGATGACTAATTTGGCCGATTTTGATGTGGACGATGGAGAGGCTTTGAGAAGCATGACGAGATGGTTCGTTCATTATTTTATTTTGATATTGTGGCTTATCGACGAGTAGTATTGGCGGTGAAGCAAGGATGCAACGATTCGATGTGATGACTTTGAGGCTAAATGATGATGATTTTGTTATAGGAATATATGGTTTTGATGATGAATAGCTGTACTTTGGGATGCAGAGCTGAGGATGACAAGTTGGATTAAAGGAACTGTTAGGTGATGGCTACGGGACACAGGGTAGTATTCTACATGTTGTTGAGAGTAGAGAATTGTCCTGATGGCAGTGGAGTCATGAGATGATTCCATGATGGGCTCTTCTATAGATGGCAGGTGCAAAGGGATCATTAACACTCGAAGGTTCGTAGGTTACTCGTAGAGAGGGGTATACACTGGGTATGTGGTGGTTCATGGAGCGTGGTGGCTCTTTATTCTAGATAAGCGATGTGTGTATACCTAGACTTACATGGTGGTGAGTCCATTTTCCTGGCCGACTAAGTGTCATGGATTTAAGTATCGTGGAACCGAGACATTGAGTAGTCCTTTACTATGGCAGGTCGTTTGAGCGATCTTATATCCAACGCACTGAGTGAGTGAATGTAAGGATGGATGATGGATGTCATGTTTGCTTTGGTTGCTTATCACCCTACGGATGTCACACGACATAGATATCATCGATGTAGATACCTAAACATCCATTAGTACTTTGATGGATAGTACACCAATGATGACTATGATATAAAGGAGCATATACCTTATGTTATGTGCTAACTCTTTGGATGCATGGACATGTCAGATATGATTCTCCAAACCCTCTGTTTAGTATACTATATCAACTTTTATAATATTTTGAGATTGTTTATCGCTCACACCATACTATTGTCTAACTCAAGGTTTTATGATTTTCTTCTTATTACCTTGGGTACTCTTAAATGATTAGACTAGATAGCAAGTGTAAATGGTACATGGAGTTCTGCAGATGGACTAGTAGAAGGCGACGTTTTCTTATACTTCTACTTGGACTTATCTTTGCATATTCTGCAGTCTGACACTATGGAGCCTTAACAATGTTAACTTAGTATTATTAGAGAAAGTTTATCAGTTAATTTTATTTATAAGCTGTATAAACTGTATTAATATTTTGTATAACTTTGTGAGCATGCGTTCTCTGATTGTGTGGTTCACGTAGCTAACAATCTCGCATGTTTTATATTTGTGATGAATATTATATTTTATTCCATATGGTGTGAGATATACGATAGGCTGTATGATTGTTTGATGTTTTCTTTCTCTTCTTTTCTTTTCTCTTCTCTTCTCTTCTCTTCTATTCCTCTTCTTTAATTCTTTTCTTTCCCTTGACAATCCTCCAACGTTGATTGGATGCTCCAGCAATGCACTATTCAGTTATATGAGCATCGGAGGTATAGAGCGGTTGTCACACCGACATTGCCTGTTTGCAGGCAACGTCGGTTCTTAGAAGGTTGGGATTCGATTTTCCCCGTCGACCCGGTGGTTTGGACCTGCTCGACATTACCTATTTCCAAGCAACTCCGATTCTAGAAGGGTCAAGGGTTGATTTTCCCTATCAACGCCGTTGTTTGGACCTTCTTGACATTCCTTGTTTCTAGGTAACAACGGTTATCAAAAGGTTGGGGGTCGATTTTCCCACCGACCCGGTGGTTTGGACCTTCCCGACGTTGCATGTTTTCAGGCAATGCTAGTACTTAGTAGGTTAGGGGTCGATTTTCCCCATCGACCCAAATGGTTAAGACCTTCTTAACATCGCCTGTCTTCGGGCATTGTCGAATTCTCAAAGGTTCGAGGTTGATTTAACCCGTCCAACCAAATGGTTAAGACCTTCTACACGTCACTTGTCTTCGGGCAATGCCGAATTCTCAAAATTTCGAGGTCGATTTAACTGGTCAACCTAAATGGTTAAGACCTTCTTAACATCGCCTGTCTTTGGGCAACGCCGAATTCCTAATGGTTTGGGGTCGATTTAACCTGTCGACCCAAACGGTAAAGAGTCCAGGCACCTTGTTCATTATTCAAGGACCTATGAGCATTTCCTTGACTGTGTTGCTAATCGTGCAGCACAAAAGTTTTGCTTGCAAGAACGCGATTCTGCCGGTTTAAGATGTTGAATTTATTCATGAGTTGAGAAAATGGCAAGTCTTGCCTTATGACATTGCCTCGAGATCCTCGGGTGCTTATTTGCGAAAACAAAATAAATGAAACTAGGTACAGTCAAGGGAAGTATCACCACTGTAAGTTGCTATTCCATTTTCATGTGATTGGCTAGCTTGAATCTCATTTGATAACCAATTTCTTGTCAGTTTATTTAGGCCCTTCTTCGGCAGGTACAGATTGACCTCCTTAGGCGGGTGACCACTGGGATCTTGCGAGTTTACGACCATTCATTGGTTCTTTAACATACTGCTGGAGCATGTTATCCCTTATCATCTCCTTAGTCAGATTCCTCAAGTGTCGGCATTCATTGGTGTTGCATGTGACTTCCATGGAAGCGACAGTACTTCCTAGAATGTTTTTCCTACTCTGTCGCTTCCCTCTTGGGTGGCTTGATATATTGGTTAGTTTCCTGAGTAGCGAGATATATATTCCCGATGTATCACTCAAAGGCGTATAATCTTCTGGTCCAAAGTTTCTTAGACGTTTCCTATTATCGTAACACTTACCACCAGAGTTCTGACTCCTTTTCTTTTGATTATCAGAGTTTCCAGCGTTAATTGCAATGTTGCTCTGAAATGCTTCCATTGACTGCTCGTCATCATTCTTTCCTCTAACCAGACTTGCTACCTCCAATTGTAGAAATGGGTTCACTTTCCTATGAAATTCTTCTATAGTCGTTGGCTATTTCATCCTTAATCACCTTCAAATTCTGTATCTGGGTGGATGCCTAGCCTAAAGCCATAAATACTAAATCTTCCTTCGGATCGTTGACCTTCGCAATAGCAATGTTAAATAGATTCAAGAACCCCTTCAGTGACTCTCTGGGTCCTTGAGATAAGCTTGATAAGGACACTACATCTAGGCCTGTAAATAGATACTTTCGGATACGGATAGTGTCATATCTGTATTCGTATCCAAAATCATTTTTAGATATCGGATATCTATATCCTTGAATATAGACGGATATTGGATATTTATCAGATATTCTTCGACCAGTTCACAACCGATAAAACTAAACAAATAAATAGAAAATTTTGATTTATTATAAATCTATTTTTTTACTAAATATATAAAAAATACACTAAGTAAAAAAATTTCAAGCGGTAAAATTGATTTTTATATACATATTAATTTTTTTAACTTGATAAAACAATAAACGATAATCATTTTATGTACTAAAATACATAAAAAATAACTATAATCTTGATAAAAACTGGACAAATAATTATCGGATACAGATATGGCTATATCCGTATCCATATTCATTTCCATATCCATATTCGCTTTTTGGATATTGGATAATTTTTCATATTTCAGAAATGGATACAAACATATTTCGGATTTTTCAGGTCCTCGTTGATAGCCCTAGTCTGTAACAACCCGCATATTTGTCGATTTTATATTTAAATATTTTATTTAAATATTTCATCGTTAGTCGGATCTTAGTCCGAAAAGCTACTTTTTGCAAACAGTCGAATTAGGACTCAAGACCACCTCCATTGAGTTCAAAATGTCGTTTGCGATCTTTTTGAGTGTAAGCTTCGATATGTTTGGAGCTAGTAAAAAATTTGACCATTTGCACTTTGGGTTTGGTTTTGGGTTCAGCCCCTTTGCCAACTTAAACCCCAAACTGAATCATCCCTCCCCATTCACTCTCACTTCCTCCTCTTGCTCAGTTCTAAAGCAAAAATGGTGGGAGAGATGGGAAATTAAAACTCCCAAACCCTAGTTTCATCTTCAAATCAAGTTCTAGCTCCAAATTCTAAGAGAACCCATTGGTAAGCATCTCCTTCATCTTCTCCAACCCGTTCTCCTTTCAATTTCAGAAATCCTAAACCTAACTTTAGGAATGTTCTTCTTTTTGAGCATAGATTCAAGCTCATTTGGGTTGTGTTGAAGAGTGGTTGATTCTCCCTTTGCTTTCAAGCTCCTTCTTCATTGTTTTTGTGAAAAGGTGAGATTTTTATCTCACATCTAAGTCAATAATTATCTTCGATTGTTAGGTATGAATTCCTAACACTTATCCTTGTGCAATTCCTGAGTCGTTGTGGCTCGACCGATCGTTATCGATGTCGTTTGGCCATTTTTTGGCCTAGGTTCAGGGAATGCCCTGAATAACAGTTTCAGCCGTCTGAACGTATGGTTCAGACGTCTGAATGGAATACTGGGAATTTTCTTCTCCCAGCATTCAGACATCTGAATCAAAATTTCAGACGTCTGAATTGGTTCATTTTGAACCAGAAAAGAAATAGGCTAAAAAGTGCCTATTTCAGACGTCTGAAGTCTAGGATTCAGACGTCTGAATTCTGTTCTGGAAAATAGTTTATTTTCCAGATTCAGACGTCTGAATTCTTGATCTCAGACGTCTGAATCTGCTGTGTTTTGCCTATTTGCCTTTTTAGCTTGAATATCCAACTCTAATCAAGTCGGGTTGATTCCCTTTTAGTTGTTATCATTTATTATCGGCCACTTTGTTAAGTCGCCTGCCTTTTAACACTTAGGTCGCTTGTCTTCACTAAGTCGTACCGTTTTGACGGGGCGCTGCGTAGGCAATCTTATCCGAAAACCATTCAACGAAACTTCTTACTTTGATGGTTTTGGGAATTGATTTCTTTGGATTTTATTCACGTCTTCGAATGTGAACTTTTATAATTGATTGTTTCTACAATCACTTCTATGACTTGTCACTTTAAAAATATAAAGGTTTCAATACTAGTAGTAAATATCAAAACTCTATCATCAAAACGATTTCAACTCTATTTTCAATATCAAACTCGTTTATAAAACTGTTTTCCAATCTACTAGTATATACAAACCTTACCTCATTCGTATGAGAAAATATAATTAAACGGCTTAGCAAAACAAGTGGTATGAAACGCTTGCGTTTACTTCGTCGGTTAATTTATGGACTTGTTCGATTGAATCTCTTGTGACAATTTTCTAGTGCAGATCTACAATTTGTTCGTAAATCTTTGAGTTAAGCAAGTGGTTATGGGACATGAAGCTAAACTCTTATATTTACTAGCTTACTGTAATCGACACTTCCTTATGATCATGATGATCATTTTTATGATTTAGACTAGCAATTGTGCGATGTCTCTTTGTCCGTATGAAGGACTGTACTTCATTTTATTGAGCTTCGTCTCATTTCTTTGTGGGCTGGCAACCCAAGTACTTTTTATGTGTTTCGATTCATCTGATGTACCGTTTGTACTACATCGATGTCTCTGTCTTTCTAATTCATTGGACGTACCGTTTGCACTGCATCATTGTTCAATTCATTGGACGTACCGTTTGCACTGCGTCAATGTTCGATTCATCTGATGTACCGTTTGTACTACATCGATGTCTCTGTCTTTCCAATTCATTGGACGTACCGTTTGCACTGCGTCAATGTTCGATTCATCTGATGTACCGTTTGTACTACATCGATGTCTCTGTCTTTCCAATTCATTGGACGTACCGTTTGCACTGCGTCAATGTTCGATTCATCTGATGTACCGTTTGTACTACATCGATGTCTCTGTCTTTCCAATTCATTGGACGTACCGTTTGCACTGCGTCAATGTTCGATTCATCTGATGTACCGTTTGTACTACATCGATGTCTCTGTCTTTCCGATTCATTGGACGTACCGTTTGCACTGCGTCAATGTTCGATTCATCTGATGTACCGTTTGTACTACATCGATGTCTCTGTCTTTCCGATTCATTGGACGTACCGTTTGCACTGCGTCAATGTACCGGCTTTCATGCTCCTGTTTGGGATTGGCCATCCTTTTCTTGTGATTTCTGGATTTCTCGTTGTGATTTCTGGAATTTTATGTTTCACCACCTTTTCAGTTGGCATTGTTATGTATGTCATTTATTGTGGCTTGGTGAATTAAATAAAGAATATGACATTCTATTTATGCTATGAGATTCTTGAGATTTTGTATGACTTTCGTGATTTTATAATGTATACTTATCACAGTATGACTTTATTGTTATCATACGTTCTATTATCATATCTCTTATTCTATCTCATTTTATCTGATAATTACAGCTAGACTGATCCGTTTATTATTTTCTTCTTAAATAATACTCGGGTCAGACTGAGATTTTACAGGTGCTTCCTCATGACTTCCTATCTGGAGCCATCATCTGACTTTTGGCTAACTACTCTAGTTTAGTAGTTTTTGTTTGTATACATTTGAGATTAGACTCCTTGATGTATACATATTCTTTTGGTTAGCACTTGTATCTATTCTTTTGTGTTATTGTGGATCTTATTTGACCACTTCTCTGATGTACACTTTCATGTGTTATATTCATATCTATTTCCGCCTTTGTGATATGAATTGTCTGTGACTGATTTGTGTTACGTTTATTTCTATATTTGTTTCCGAAGATTACATATAGCCACCGTGTGATAGCTTTGTGTTTGTATCGGTATGTCGGATTTCCTCCTTAAAAGATATGCATCCTATTCTATCTGACATATCGGTGCTCGCACAAAGAAGTTACATGGATGGTCGCTCCTCAACAGCCTTATTCTCCGTGCTAATTGACAGCACTACACCGTAGTGTTCTTGGTTAGCGTGGGTATAGAGGTGGGGCGTCACATAGTCTATATCCTCTGGTCGGGTAGCATGGAGCCTAAACTGCTCTAAGAATTTCTTAGCCAACTCATCAAAGGTAAATATGGACCTTGGTGCGAGCCTAGGAAAATATCTGTAGCAAACAACATCCGTAGATCTTGCTCCATCTATATGTCATTTCTACTTGAGCAAGTGTTGCCTGGGGTTGGTTGTTCTATTATATGATGGAATTGTTGGCATCATGAACTTTCCAGGATACTCTTCTCTTAGGATATTTTCGATGAACAGAGTCCTACTTGGTATGGAACCCTAATCTTCATTCTTTCTACCTTTGCTTTCCTCTACCAACCGTTTTACCATATCACCTATGTACTCTTCTCTAGCATGGTAATTCAAAGGTCGACTATAAGGGGCCATGCCGAGCATTTGGCTCCGCAAATGGTCCAAGTTTGTCAGCTGACATCTAGGTCCTCCGGTCTCTGGGAGAACCACTCTTTTGTGTTTCGTGGGCGTGTGGTTGTTGAGCTGCGATTGTCTGAACTCCATCTCCATTAGCATCAATATACAACTCCAAACCATCATCATCAAGATACAAATCCACTTCTTCATTAGAAACCACTATTGCATTAACATCATATGCATCATTCTTCCTAAAATTCATGTCGGTACCGAGAGGAAACCTCTCAGCATCGGTTCATTTCTTTGCGGAGGGTGGTGGACACTTTTGCTCCCTCATACGAGTCCTTCTGCAACCTTAGTGATTACTGCCTTCTGTTTTTGCATCCCTTATCTTATTTTTTGGCCAGAAACAAAGGAATACTGTTGTTCCATAGGAAATGAAGTTTTCCTTCTAACTCTCCTAGTCCTTGGTGGTTGCAAGGTTAGCAAAGCATCCATCTTATTAATTTGAGCTTTCTGACTATCCACCATCTTCTAGTTTAATTCCTGCAGCATTTTATCAAGCTCTCCTCTGGTAACTACTTCTTATTGAGTAGAGGATCCTGGAATTGCCAGTGGATTTTTAATTTCAATTTGGTGGGCATTCCATTCATAACCTTCGACCATGACTCTTGAGAATCTATTGGATCTCATTGGTGCCATGACTTTCTATTAGCAATCATTCAGGTTCTTCAAGCAAGTTTTATGGATCTATCTTCCAGATCCTTCCAATCCAAAGTATAGAGCTAGGTCTAAGTTTGGTTCAGTTTTCTCAATGAAAGCACCAAAATATTGATGCCAAAAGTGGATCAATACCCGAGGATATGTTGTAGGGATTCTGTGAGACCTAGAGCTAGCCAATAATAGTAGAATAGCAGAAAAAGAACAACAAGACATTGGATTTTATAGTGGTTCGGCAATCTCTAGCCTATGTCTGCTTTATAGTTTTATTGGCTGATGTTTATAGAGAATTAGAGTCACTAATACAAGGGATTGACAGGTTCTTAAACCTAGAACTGTCAACAGTGTTTGTCTAGGTGAGTACTATGAGAGGGAAATAGGATATGAAGAAGTAGCAGAATCCAAGATCTTCTTCTGGTTGCTATAGGGTAGATATTTATAAGGTAACGACTCTACATGTCCAGCGGCCAGAATAAGTCGAAGTCCAAAAGCAAGATGCACAAATGAGCATGAGGGACCATAAGCAAAATAAACCTCTCGGTACCGAGTGGTTTTGATTGGCACAAGTCCAATCTTCTTCCTTGCGCTGTCCTTCCATCTCCAATTCAGTGCATTCCAAACTCTTTTCCATAGTCATTGAGTTATTCATGACGATTCTCCCGTTAACACTTATATTATCCTGCTTTCTTTGCTTTCTTCTCATCAATCTTCAAGGTTACTTGTCTAATCTCCGAGAAAAGAACTTGATAACGACTGGTTGGAGTAGAGTATGAAGTGTATGGGGTTTGTAGTATCCAAATAAGAGGAAAAACTTCTTGGTACTGACTAGTTTACTTAGCTCCATTGCCTTTTCAACTTGTTGAGTTACTTCATACCATTATTCTAGATAGTTCTAATCATGTTGGAGTGAATCGTGAAGGTGAAAACCATGTCGGTGGAAATCATGAGCTTTGAGTTGGGGTTGACCTGACTCGGTGTCCTACCCGAGTGGTTTGTGCGTTCTCTTCAGGCCTTGCTTGAAGCCATCCAAAGATTGGAGTGCTTCGAGTTTTACTTGGGAGTTTTGTTCATCTGACCTGAGTTCTACTCGGTAACAATGGCTTGGAGTCTGACCTGAGAGTTTTGTGTATCTAACTCGAGTTCTAATCAGTAATGATTGCTTGAAGTCTGACCTAAGCGTTTTGTGTGGCCGATATGAGAAAATACCACTCGGTACCGAGAGGTCAGTTGAAACCACTTGAAACCGAGAGGTTTGTGTCCGACCTGGGTCTATTTCGAGTTTGACTCGGGCCAGACTCCAAGTCATATCGTCCCACCTTGCTATTTCTCAACTCGGGGTTTTCCTTTATTTTTCCAAGGTTCATTTTAGGTACGACTCAAGTCCGACCCCAAGCGCCAATTTGAAAAAATTTAATCTACTTTTCCCACTCATTTTTTGATATTTCCTTTTTCTTGCTTTTTATGATGTTTCCAAAGTCCTTGAATCATTTTGTCTTCATCTCGATGTTCTAATTCCAGTGAGAACTAGCTTGGTCCAAATGCCGGATAACAAAGTGCATCAGGTTTACATATGTTTGTACCAAAATTGGGCACAACACTCTTCGGAAGTTTTTGAAG
The DNA here is from genome assembly GCA_030737815.1 of Allium fistulosum. NCBI lineage: Eukaryota > Viridiplantae > Streptophyta > Magnoliopsida > Asparagales > Amaryllidaceae > Allium > Allium fistulosum. The sequence continues at coordinate 1,085,948,232 of CM060904.1, forward strand.
AGATAAAGTAAAGAAATTAAATGGAAAGAGAGGAATGATCTAACAAAAACTCCAAATCTCAGATATGAAACTAATTAAAATGCAAGGAGACACAAGAATTTAGAGTGGTTCAGCGTATCGCCTACGTCCACTATGAAGTTGATAGCTTTATTGATCTTTCTTTGAAGATTACAAGTGAATTCAATGAATTACAGCATATAATTATGATTTGCAGCAGTGAATTTCGTTGTTGGCAGCTGCAAGGGAGTTTAGATCTGGATCTGGCAGAGTCTGGGCGTGGGAGGATTCAAATAAGAAGAAGCCCCCTTTCTGTATGCCCTGGGGCTCTATTTATAGGTGTAGGAGGCTGGTATTTCGCTCAGATCTCGGGAGACCCTCTCTGGCACGTGACCAGGCCCGTGCGCCCAAGCCCGTGAAGTTTCAGTCCGATCCATGATCGATACGAACGGATTTCGTATCGATCAAGATTTCATCCAATGGAGTCGAAATTTGGCATGGACATTCTTTAGCATGCACGTAGTCTTCTGCGAAAATTTCATAGCATTTGGACTCGTCGATTAGGAGATATGATCGATACGAAATGGGATTCTCGGTTGGCTGTTTCGTTCGACTCCCTCACTTCGACTCTCTCTCGTTTGACTCGGTGACGTGGCGCTTGAATCTCTGGATCACTCCGCCTTTGATGCTATTTTGATCGAGTCGTCCTAGGACTTTCGCCCTGTTCGTATCGATGGTATTGTTTTGTTTGCATCGATAAAAGATGTGCAGTTCGCATCGATGAAGGTAAAAGTCTTCGGATGGATGCGAAGTGGAGCGAGTCAAAATGTGGCTCTTTGATGGAGTTGAACTAGACGGAGTCGAATAGTGGTTCTGCGAAGGAGTCGAACTAGATGGAGTCGAATAGAGGTTCTTTGAAGGATGCGGAGCGGGTCGAACAGAGGTTCTGAGATGGAGTCGAAGTGGAGCGAGTCGAACAGTGGTTCTATGATGGATGTGAAGCGGAGCGAGTCGAACAGTGATTCTCTGATGGATGTGAAGCGGAGCGAGTCGAAGTAGGCATCCTGATGGATTCAAACTGAGCGATTCGAACAGAGGCTGTTTTTATCCAATTTTGCATCGATCGTAACTTGAGCATACGAACTCAGATTGATCTGAAATTTGGAATGTTGACTCTCATAGCTTCGCTTGTTGTGTCATATCAATTTAAGCTCAATCCGGACTCGGACAAAATTTGTCGATATCCATAGTGGGCCTGCGTATAACCGATTCTCTTAGACGAACTGTCTTTGGTTTCTAGTCAAGTTCTTGGTGTCACGGTCTTGCCAAAAGGCGGGATAACATTTGCCCCCCAAAGTACGTCTTGTGGGAACATGATGTGCTTTGAAATGCTGCAATCTTCATTTTGAATAGTTATCGTCTTTCCGATGAAAGCTGTAACCTTCGACTATTTTTTTTGATAATGTAAACTGTTGTCTGTCAACTGCTGTACCCTGTATTGTTGCAACTGATTAATGTATGCTAGTGATTAGCCGCTTGTTGTTGTTATTGTTATCAAATGAGTTTCCAATTCCCGTAAATTTGGAATATTAAATATTAGTCCGTCATATATGCATATAGGTTAATCTGACTCTCGTTAACGCTCACGAGTCGTTGTCAGTTTATCTTATTTTGAATTCTGTATCGATCCTCTCCTGAACCGACGTGAAATTCGAACTTCAACAACGCTCGATGGTCATTTTTGAATGTTCCTTTGTATCGATCCTCTCTTGAATTGGTGTAGAAGGTTAAAACATTGCTTTTGCATCGGTATTTGCCGCATTGTTGGATACGAAATGAGCATTTCAAATCGATGGATTTTGGGTTTGATGGATACAAAGCGGTCATTCGCATCGATAGGCATTGGCTTCTAGGAGCTGCGATCTGATGGATTCGAACTACTCGTTCGTATCGATGCTCTGGGGAAGGAGTTGAAGACGACCGATACGAATAAGGGCTTCGCATCGATGCAGACTCGAGTACATGGAGTCGAACAGCTTGTTCGAATCGATGAGGAGGAGACACGTTGTAACCGGTCGTGTTTACTGGAATGCATATCGTTTTTTCACTTCACCTTCGAATTCATATAAATATCGTGGACTTAGCCATTTTTTCACTTTTTACTTTTCTACTCTCGCGCTCTTTCCTTTGTATCGTTCAGAGACTCGGGAAAAAAGAAGAAACCATTCTTGTCTTCGAACCGATTCAGATCCTCAATCACTCGAACTAACTGCCAGATTTAGGTAATCCACTTAAGCGAATCCAACGCGTAAACGATGAGACTCGATCTTTAACACCAAATCAACCAGAGTCGTGATCGATCAAAGATTCCTTGGCCTCAGCTTTGCATCGATTTGGAGTAGGGGCTTCGAGATGATGAGACGGAGGCCTTCGTATTAGTCGATGGTTGAGCCTTGCATCGAATCGAGCGCTTTGAATATGTGGATTGATACAAAGGGGTTGCGTCTGATCGATTCGAAATGATGGCCTTGGATCGAGTCGAAGTGGATGGATTTGGATCGATTCGAAACGGCGGCCCTGAATCGAGTCGAAGTGGATGGCTTTGGATCGATTCGAAGCGGCGTCCTTGGATCGAGTCAAAGTGGAGGCCTTTGGACCGATTCGAACTGCACAGCCCTTGGATCGATACGACAGTGTCCCTGAGTGATCGATACGAAATCAAACCTGATCGATGCGAACTTGAACTTGAGCGACCGATTCGAACATGAACTTTTGATGATTGACAATGAACCTAACTTCAATGATATCGAAAAACCTTGTGTATTCGAACATCTAACTCCGACGAGCTTCATTTTGGCGTAATTAGACTTGACCTTTGGACTGCATATTTGATTTCCCTTCGAAGCTCGTCGATGGAACTGCAATTTTAACAAAATTTTTACAGACTTTAACTTGGATTGGTTGATAATTTCTGGATGGCACGGTTGTGACGGTCAGCGATGATGGTCATTCCGACTGAATTTCGAAGTCTCGTCGCTTACATGCTTCTTCCATTCCGTAGAACTTCTTAAATGATATACAGTACCGCACTTCACAACACACTCACACACTTTACACTGGGGGATGCACGAGCGTTATTGTCTGTTTAACAATGATTTTTCATAAGCTAGCTAGTCATGGAACCTTCAAGTTCTCAACAGCAGGAACTTCCGAGTTCAATTCCTTCAACCATCGAAATACCGGTCATTGAAGCCGAAGTTATAGACCCAGCTCCAGACGAGCGTCCAGGTGCCTGGTTCATTTGTCGTCCACAAGATTCTGTGACGTCTGGTATCTCCGAGGATATGCTAGGATGGATTTGTTTAAGGCACGGTCTGTCGCTTGACGACGTGTTACTGCCTGGCCAAATGACAGGCCACATGATCCCCCGGAGGGGTTTACGGCTTTTAACCGTCATGCCTGTACGGCGGGAACGCTTCCACCTTTCAATCAATATATAAGGGAGATGTTATCATTTCTTGGAATAGCTCCATCCCAACTACACCCCATCGGATATGCCCTGTTGAATAGCACCTTTATTCTGTTTATGGAGATTCTCTTTCGACCACCAAAGCCGATCGAGATCAGATATTTACTTAACGTCAAGAGCCATGGAGACAGCCCTTCTTTCACCTTCTTGGAAGCGGTCAGGAACTGCCACATTGTAATGGGCTCCTGGGGAAGGCTAAGTTACTTTAAAACCGAATGGTTCTACGTTCGGTGCCCCCCTGGATTTGCTAGACGATGGTTGGATAGACGTAAGTGTTGCCATTTTTCTCTTTAATCATCGAGATATTAGTAACTGACTTCAAAACTGACATACTTCTCCTCTTTTATAGCTGCAATCTCTCGACCTGACGGTGCATACTTCAGAGAGCTAGTTCGGATCCTCCAAGCATTTCCGAGCGAAGAGAGGCATATCGACTTGGTTCTGACCGACAGAAATTTGAGGACTGCCGGGCTGATTAAACGGAGGCAGAGCATACGGCTGGAAGGGACACTTAAAGTGGTCTCGAAGAAATGGGTGAAGCGCAAAGCGCCCGTAGTCGTGATAACCGAAGAAGTTGATCCGGAGAGAACGCCCACCGATACCGAGCTCCCAGCTGGGCCTTCTTCCAATGTCCAGGATTCAGGAGGAAAGAGAAAAGGCAAGGCTATTGCTCACAAGCGTTCTAAATCCGAGAGATTTAAATCCGTGGTTGTGTCCTTGCCCGTCCCGGGGATTAGAATTTCGGAGGCTCCTCCCTTGCAAGTAGAGAATCCTTTTGAAGGGCTTGTTGATATCCCGATTCCGGATTTTGTGTCATCTCAACACGACGCCGGGATGAAGGAGCTTGATAATGCTCTTGAACTAAGCGGGTCGCTTGCTATGAGTGCGGCCGACATTTCCGGTTGGTCGGGGGGTTGCACATGCATACACTTCACTACACTACATGATTCACAACTGTAAATCGCCCAACTTAAGAAATCACTAACTCTTCCTTCGTTTCTTATTTTCAGGTACTATGTCTGGAAAAGGATCGATGCTCGGGAATCTTCGCTCGGCCCGAAAGGCTTCTTCCTATTATGAGTCTTATAGGAAAGACTCGGATAGAGATCGCGATCGCGAGTACTCTAACCAAGATAGGTATGGGCGCGATAGGGACAGAGAATAGAGACATCGGTCTAGATCACGCTCTCCTCCTCTTAGACTTCCATCCCCACCTCCCGTTTTTGTTCCACACCCGCCAGAGCTTCCTCGTCACAGGCCATCTTCTCATACTTCTAGATCTGAGACTCATCTTCAGAGAGTCGAGACCACGGCCTCCATAATTACAAAGCAGGTCCCAGTTGAGCCCACAGGAGAAGGGGCCCTTAAATTGGCTCAGATGAGGAAGGATTTTCCGAATATTTGCTTCAATGGCTATGTTTTCCCACCGCACTTAAAAAGAATTCCATCAGGGGTAGAAGGCACGATGCATGACTACGTCCATGACATCTATACCCAGTACAGAGAGTGGGTAAAGGCTGCAGAGAAAGCTTCTAAGGTGGCCTTTGAGCGAGCCAAAGCGATTGAGAAAATGGAGACCGAACTTTCTCAAAGGGATCGGATCATTCAAGTGCTGACTGCTGAGGCCGAGTCTTCTCAGAAGTCTGAAATCGAGGCCACCAAAAAAGCTGATGAAGCGAATGTGGCCATGGAGAGGTTGTGGCAGACACATGTTGCCCTTGTGGAGGAGATGGGCCATCGGAATACCACAGTTACCGCCGAGCTGGATGCGGCAGTCAAGGAACTTAACGAGCTCAAGGCTAAATTTTCCGACATGGCCAAGGAAAGGGATGATGCGAACAACGCAGCCCAGGAGGCGTGCGAACAAACTGTTCTGCTTAGGGGTGAGTGGGATGCAGCTGTGGCTAAAGTCCATAAGGTGGAGACTGAGGTCGAGGAGAAAGTAAAGTCGGCCGAGTCCAGGCTAGAGGCTGACATCGAAGACCTTCTCGTTGTTTACAATGCTAACGTGCTGAGGCACAGGGGTCTAGCCTGGCTCGATGATTTCCCGACGCATCTTTACAGTGCTTGGGGCCGACTGGTTGAGGAAGAGAAGGAGGCGCATCTGGGTGAGTCTGTGGATGAATTTGAACTCGAGAATCGCATTCTGAATGAAGATGAAAGGAAGATTCTTCACGAGTCAATGATTCTGCATGAGAAGGAAAAACTCGGCGCCCAGCACTTTGAAACATGAGAGGGTTCAGGGGTTGACCACCATGAGGCAGGTCATGAAGTCCCAGCGTCAACCCAGCCTGAATCCTCGTCTGTGGTCGATCCCCAAGCTGTTCCTGCCTATAATCCGGATCAGCCGCAGATGTCTTCAGTTGCAGTGCAAGTTACTGAAGCCGCTCTGCCGCCCACAAATCAAACTGAGGAAGGTACTCTGAACATTCCTCATATCTGCTTTAAGCCAAAATCTTTATCTGAATTAAATTCTGATAGTCCTCTTATTTTTGTCCAGCGATCGATGCTGCACTGGCCATGCCTCCTGCTACTCAAGAATCTTATCAGATGCAAGAGGCTATCGTCACCGAAGCGATCACCGTAACTACAACTGCCCCACTTGACGATGCGCAGGGAAGCACACTTGTATTTGATGAGCAGCTGATGGAAGAACTCTTTCGTCGTCATGGTGATCCCTTAGCTGACTTGTCATTCGTCATGGGCGGAGGTGTTCCTGCCACAAGCTCTTCGTGCCGACTACTGACGCTCCCAGCGAGGCTCGAGCGGTTACTGAAGAGGAAATTTTGGCACAAATTGCCGCTGAAATGGATGCCGCAGCACATGGTGGCAGTTTTGGAGGAGGGACGGCGGCACTTGGTCCAGCTCCGCTTAGAATGATATCGCCTGGCGGTACATTTTCCGATACTAGTGTGGCCATTCCATCTTCCGCATTAGATCCTATCCCTCCGACTCCGCCGGCAGGAAGCATCCCCGTTCACTCGATTTCGAAGGAGGATGTTGAAATTATGCCCCCGCCCGGAGACCGTCCACCGACAGGCAAAGGCTCAAAGAGGAAGGATAGTGGTGGCTCCAGTGGGCCCGCACCGAAAAGGAAGCCGCGGAAGAAGAAAGATTAGACATGCTTCCTTGGTGTAATTCTAACTTTCATTTTGTATACGAACTCCTTTTACAAACAATAGAAATGAAATTTCTCTTTTTTGGCTTCTTTTCTGTCATTGTGTATTCGCCTACGTGTTTCAATATCTGGAGTGCACTTGTGAAGTTTTAGCTTCCGAATCAAGTTTGTTTTTGTTCGCCAAGTCCGGAAACTGTGGACATGGTTTGCGACCGGGAAGCGAGTTGAATTTTGACGTCGCATCGCTTCAGTCGATGGTTGATGCTTAACTCCTGCCCCCCAGTCTTGGGGGTGAGTTGTAGAACATCAGTCGACGATCGCTTCCCATTTATTACATGTTGAATCTAGTGCCACCAAACGGATGTCTGAGACGAGCAGAGATTGAGTAATTCATCCATGCTTGTTTGATTGTCGATGACCATATCCACACTCCGGGGATTCCTATTTGTTTTATCGGCGGTTGGTCACACTGGCTTAATGTTTAAATCATACGTCCATGCCCTGGGGACTTGGAATCGACATTTATACTCCGACTCGCACTCTGGGAGTTCGGAGTTGATATTTGTACTTCCATTCATGCTCTGGGAACTTGAAGTCGCTGTTTATACTCCGTTTCGCACTCTGGGAACTTGAAGTCACTGTTTATACTCCGACTCGCACTCCGGGAGTTCGGAGTCGTTGTTTATACTCCGTTTCGCACTTTGGGAATTCGGAGTTGATGTTTGTACTCCGTTTCGCACTCTGGGAATTCAGAGTTGTTGTTTATACTCCGTTTCGCACTCTAGGAATTCGGAGTTGATGTATGTACTCCGTTTCGCACTCTGGGAATTCGGAGTTGTTGTTTATACTCCGTTTCGCACTTTGGGAATTAGGAGTTGATGTTTATACTCCGTTTCGCACTGTGGGAATCCGGAGTTGTTGTTTATACTCCGACTTGCACTCTGGGAGTTCGGAGTTGATGTTTATACTCCGACTCGCACTCTGGGAGTTCGGAGTTATATCAGGATCATGAATGGTCGGATCACATCCACCCTGAGTTAACAAGTGAGGTCGTTAGACGGACGGGTCCACCCTCCTCGAACTTGGTTCAGATACGGACGAAGTCGTTAGGCGGACGGATCCACCCTCTTCGTAGACGTATTTTTAATACCCCAGTTCGCACTCTGGGAACCGAGAGTTAAGTGAGGGATTGTCGTGTATCAATCCGTTTTTGACTTTGATGTGATGGTTGGTCCCTGAGCTCGGGTTTCGCTTAGCGAGTGACCGGGTGCATCACAGTCACTCTCTATTTGAATAAACTCCACCATATGGTGAAACATAGCTCTCCATGCATAGTGATGATCATATGAAGCATTTCAAGTAAATCACAGCTCTGGCTCGAAAAGATTGCATTTTATTGATAGCCTGTTATGTGTAGTAGCGACGAAGACTTACGCTGTTCCAGGCTCTTGGCAGAGTAAGACCGTCGACGGTTGATAATTTGAATGTGCCATCTCTGAGCCTTCATTCAATAACATACGGTCCTTCCCATGTCGGCTTCATATGCGAAGGAACTAGATAAATTCTTTTTAGAATGAGATCGCCTAGTTCAATGGTTCGCGGGCGGACCTTGGCGTTATACAATCGGGCGACTCGACTTCGATGCGCGGCTGCCCTCAAATCAGCTTCTTCACGCTTCTCGTCTAGTAAATTGAGAGATTCAGCAAGTAAAATAGCGTTAGTTTTTGGGTCATAGTACGTCACACGATGAGAGGGTACTTCTAGCTCGACCGGAATAACGGCTTCTGAACCATAAGAAAGAGAGAATGGAGTGTGGCCGGTCGCGGTCTTGTGGGTTGTTCGGTAAGCCCATAAAGCCATAGGAAGTTCATCGACCCACTTGCCCCCGACCTTTTCCAGTCGCTTTTTCAGAATGGATTTTATAACTTTATTAACTGCTTCGACCTGTCCGTTTTCCTGAGGGTGTGCAACTGCAGAGAATTTCTTTTGGATGTGAAATCGTTTGCAGAAATCTTTAAATTCAGCACTGTCGAATTGGGTTCCGTTGTCCGTAATAATGGTGTGTGGGAGACCGAATCGATAGATGATGTTGCGAACTACAAAGTTGATTACTTTCTTCGTTGTTATGGTAGCAAGAGCTTCGGCTTCGGCCCACTTTGTAAAGTAATAAACTGCAACGATGGCGTATTTCGCACCACCTTTTGCCAGAGGTAGAGCACCAACGATGTCGATGCCCCACATTGCAAATGGCCATGGGCTGACCATTTGCGTTATCTCGGTAGGGGGAGCTCTAGGAATTCGGGCATATTTCTGGCACCTATCACATTTCTTTGCATAATCCAATGCATCGCGATTCACGGTCGACCAGTAATATTCGTATTGGAGTATTTTCTTGGCAAGTGCTTGCCCCCCGGTGCGATCGCCACATTCTCCCTTGTGCACATCGTGCAATACTCGTTTAATTTCATTGTGAGCAATACACCAGAGTAGAGGGACTGAGTACCCTCTTCTGTACATGATTCCATTCTGGATGGTAAATCGTGAGGCCTTCCGAAGGACTTGTCTCTTTTCACTCCTGCGCTCCAACAGGGTTCCGTGCTCAATGTAATTTCTGAGTGGAGTCATCCATGAATCCTTTTCGAGGATGGTTTCGCATACCCGGTCTATTTCTGCCCGGTCAAAGCTTGGGGAGGATAACGCTTCTACGGGAACGAGTCCCATTTGCTGAGCTTCATTTGTGCTGGCTAGCTTCGCCAATGAATCGGCTTTTTGGTTGCGTTCTCAAGGTATACAATAAATGGCATAATAATCAAACTGATTTAGTACTTCCTGAACTCGAGCTAAGTAAGCAGCCAACCTTCGATCTCTTGCTTGATACTCTCCCCGTACTTGACACACAACTAATTGTGAGTCACAATAAATTTCCACTGTGATAATTCTCAAAACTCTAGCAAGTTTCAAGCCAGCTAAGAGGGCTTCATATTCAGCTTCATTGTCAGTCGCATGAAAATCGAACTTCAAAGCATTACATATGGATTGGTCTTCGGGAGTTTCAAGAACTACACCAGCTCCCGAACACCGGTCGTTTGATGCACCGTTGGTATAAAGCTTCCAAACATATTCGGGGGATTTACTGGTTTCGGGCAAGTCCTCTGGAACGGTAAATTCAGCTATGAAATCGGCTAGGACTTGTCCTTGGATCGCTCATCTTGGAGTGTAAGTAATATCAAACTGACTCAGTTCGATGTTCCACTTGAGTAACCTACCAGACGTCTCAGGCCGCGAAAGGATCTATCGTAACGGCTGGTCGGTGTAAACAATAATGGGATGTGCCTGGAAATATGGTCGGAGCTTCCTCGATGCAATAACAAGGCAATAAGCCAACTTCTCTAGCTTCGGATAGTTTCTTTCAGCTCCAGTCAATCGTTTGCTGATGTAGTATACTGGCTTCTGTATCCCGTCTTCTTCTCGAACTAAGGCAGCACTGATAGTGTTTTCTGATATCGCCAAGTATATATACAACTTCTCATGATCAACAGGCTTTGACAGGATAGGTGGTGTAGATAGATGTTGAACTAGTGCTTGGAAAGCGCCCTCACACTCCATGGTCCATTCAAAGTTTCGCTTTCCCTTTTGGATCAGATCGAAGAAGGGAATGCATTTGTCAGTGGACTTTGAAATGAACCTGCTCAATGATGCTACTTTGCCATTGAGACTTTGGACTTGCTTTATAGTTTTTGGAGTTTCAAGATTTCTGATTGCCCAAATCTTTTCAGGATTAGCTTCGATTCCCCGGGCGTTGACGATAAAACCGAGGAATTTTCCAGATGCAACTCCAAAGTGACATTTCAGTGGGTCGAGCTTTATTCTGTATTCTCGAAGTATGTTGAACATAGTCTCCAAGTCTTCAACATGGTCAGTAGAAAATCATGACTTTACAAGCATGTCGTTTACATATACTTCTATTATTTTCCCGATTTGATTGGCAAACATCCGATTAACCAATCGCTGATAAGTAGCCCCGGCATTCTTGAGTCCGAATGGCATAACTTTGTAGCAATAAAGTCCCAGATTGGTTACGAAGCTGGTATGTTCTTGATCAGGTAAATGCATCGGTATCTGATTGTAACCGAAATATGCGTCCATGAAGGATAAGAGCTCATGCCCAGCTGTCGAATCTACTAGCTGATCAATTCTGGGAAGCGGGAAACTGTCTTTGGGATAAGCTTTATTTAGATCGGAATAGTCAACACACGTTCTCCACTTTCCGTTCGGCTTTCGGACGAGCATGGGATTCGACATCCATTCAGGATATAGCGCATCTCGAATAAACCCGTTCGCTTTAAGCTTTTCTACTTCTTCTTTAAGGGCGGCAGATCTCTCTGGATCCATACCACACCTTTTCTGTTTGACCGGGACATGCCGCGGGTCAATATTCAGAGTGTGGCTCGTGATGTCCGGCGAGATCCCACACATGTCGGAATGCGTCTAGGCGAATACATCAAGATTTGCCCGTAGAAATTCAACCAATTCCTCTTGAGTTTGCTGGCTTAGCTGAGACCCAATCTTTATCATTTTCGAATCATCATCATTATCAATTGGGACATCGATTGTCAGTTCGGCCGGGGATGCTTGACTTTCTTTAGATTCTCCTTCGTCTTCAGTTTCTCTTGAGTCAAGATCCTTGAGGAATTGGCTGGGGTGCCCAGGCCTAGGCCCGGGCATTAATTGTCAATTATCGGCAGAACGGACGCAGAGAGATTCCTCTACGCCCTTTCCTTTCTCCTTTCGCTGCGCCTCCCGCAGCTCAGCAACATAACAGGCTCTGGCAGCAGCCTGATCTCCTTGAATGATTCCCACTCCACGATCAGTGGGAAATTTTAAAGTCAAACACCACGAGGCAATGGCTGCCCTGAATTCAACGAGGGCCGGTTGGCCCAAGAAAGCGTTAAATGGGGAGTCTATGTCCAAAATAATGAACTGCAACATCCATACTCTCCGATGTTCTCCAACTCCTAACTCTACTGGCAGTTCCACCATTCCAATGGGTATAGTAGCACTTCTGTTGAAACCATGGATTTGGGATTGACACGGTTTCAAGTCCGTGGCTTCCATTCTCATTTGATCATAGACTCGCTTAAACGAAATATTCACAGAGCTTCCACTGTCAACTAAGATCCTCTTCATCCAAGCGGGACCAACTTGAGCTGAGATGACCAGTATATCGATAGTGGGGGCTTCGACTTTGTCAGCTTCTCTGTTCCTGAACACGATGTCATATGTCATCGTCTTATGTTGCTTGGTCGGAGCCTCTTCATCAAAGCTACTATAACATTCGAAGTCTGCATGCATGATAGAACTGGCATACGACTCCATTTCCTTCCAGCTTCGATCTGCTGGGTGAGGACCACCACTTATCGTATTAATAACCAACCTTCCGCCTGTACGAGCGGGTTCCTCTTGTCTTTCCTGATTCGGTGCACAATTCTGATTTGATGGGCCCACACCACCAGACCGCGGCGCTCGCACATACTGATCCAACTTTTGTTCACGTATCAGTTTTTCAATGAGGTCTTGCAAATGATGACACTCATTTGTGTTATGGCCGTAGCTTTCGTGGAACCTACAAAACTTCCCTGTCTGGATTTGTCTTTCAGTTGGTGGTTTCGGGGCAGGTTTCTTGTATTGCATGGTATTGCAGGTCTGCAAATACACATTTTCCAACGACGTGTTCAATGGAGTGTAAATTTCGTACATGGAAGCTCTACGCCGTGGCCACGATTCTGATCGCGTTTTTTTCTTTGATTTCCATTGTCCCTTTGCTGATTCTGTTTATTTTGTACGTTCAACTGAACTTTTCCAGAACTATCTCCGGACTGTTTAACAGTGATGTTACTTTGGATTCCTTCGATGTTGGGCCCTGCGTCATCCTGCTTCCTAGACTGTTTCGCATCCTCCCTTCTCAAGAATTGGGCTGCCTTGGAATAGAAACAGTCCAATGATGTAGGTGGTTTTCCAGCTAACCAATTTCCGAACTCATAATCAGCATCAATCCCCTTAGTCAATGCCATCAGGATAGAGTTATCATTGGGATTGCTTATTTTTGCACACGCAGCATGGAATCGCTCCAAGTAACGTCTAAGTGTCTCTCCGGGAGCTTATGTAACACTAGACAGAGTGTTAACATCTTTAGGCCTCGCTACGTGCATACAGAATTGTTCAACAAACTTGGTGGCCATCTGATCAAAATTAGAAATGGATCGTGGTTGCAAACGAGTAAACCACATGGTTGCAATGCCCCCCAGGGAAATGGGGAAACTACGGCATTTTACTGCGTCATCAGCTCTTGCAGCATTCATCAGTCATTCGTACTTCAGGATGTGTTGATTGGGATCAGAACTTCCTTCATAGACTGGCAAAGTTGGCATCCTGAAGCGCCGAGGTGGTTCAGCATATAAAACGTCATCGGTGAAAGGGGTATGACTCTGGGAGATTCCCCAGTCGTCATTAGAGAGACCCCGACTTTCACGAATCATTTGGCGGATCATCGTAGGTATATCTGGCATACGGATACTAGGAGCATGCTGTGCCAAGGTGTGGTCGAGTTCCACAGCGCGAGTCTGGATCGGACGCAGTCGACGGTCCGTGCCTCGCCTCCTTGGTTCAACATCCTCAAGGACATAAGGCTCGGGAGTCTGCTCTCGTTGGTTACGTTGAGGATCAGCTTGGTTTCTAGCATCACCTCCTCGTTCGGTAGTGGTAGTAGTCGCAATGTTTCTTGTGACATGGTAAGGAGCAGCACCTCCTCGAGATGAAGGTTCTGTACGGTGACTAACGGATGGTCCAGTTCTGGGTTGTCCAAGATTCGAAGTAGGTTGGTGCCCTATGGCCTGAGTGTAGCTTACATCCAACCATGGGCGCGTGGATCGGTGATGACCGTCAGATGAGGCTGAACTCTCTGTGGAAGAATAAGAACCTTGGTCTCTTCTGGATCTTCTGCGCCTTTGGCGATTTAGCTGGTTGGACAACTCTGTGTTGGCGCGCAATTGTTCAGTTAGCTGTTGGCGACTCAGGGTCAACTCTTGAAGCAACATCAGGAATTCTTGTCTAGTGATCGGGCCTGATGGATCTGAAGGTCCAGCAGCATCTTAGTTGGATGGAGGCAATTGCATGGGATTCTGCATGTCCCGTCCTCCCTGATCAGCAGCTGTAGAAGTAGTCCGTGTACTTACCATGGTGAGGTGATGAAAGTCCTTTCCTGGATCTGATGCAAATCTGAATAGAATGGAAGGGCTTCAAAGTTCTAGATTTGGATCATCTTCTTGGATTTATGCAATTCGATATAGATAGGAGATCCAAAGAGCAGGAGAAAAATTGGGTTCTCTCAGTGAAAGCACCAAAGTGTTTGTACCAAAATTGGGCACAACACTCTTCGGAAGTTTTTGAAGAGAAAAAGTGAAGAAATTAAATGGAAAGAGAGGAATGATCTAACAAAAACTCCAAATCTCAGATATGAAACTAATTAAAATGCAAGGAGACACAAGAATTTAGAGTGGTTCGGCGTATCGCCTACGTCCACTATGAAGTTGATAGCTTAATTGATCTTTCTTTGAAGATTACAAGTGAATTCAATGAATTACAGCATATAATTATGATTTGCAGCAGTGAATTTCGTTGTTGGCAGCAGCAAGGGAGTTTAGATCTGGATCCGGCAGAGTCTGGGCGTTGGAGGATTCAAAGAAGAAGAAGCCCCCTTTCTGTATGCCTTGGGGCTCTATTTATATGTGTAGGAGGCTGGTATTTCGCTCAGATCTCGGGAGACCCTCTCTGGCACGAGACCAGCCCGCGCGCCCAAGCCCGTGAAGTTTTGGACCCGATCCGTGATCGATACGAACGGATTTTGTATCGATCAAGATTTCATCTAATGGAGTCGAAATTTGGCGTGGACATTCTTTAGCATGCACGTAGTCTTTTGTGAAAATTTCATAGCATTTGGACTTGTAGATTAGGAGATATGATCGATACGAAATAGGATTCTTGGTTGGCTGTTTCGTTCGACTCTCTCACTTCGACTCGCTCTCGTTCGACTCGGTGACGTGGCGCTTGAATCTCTGGATCACTCCGCCTTTGATGCTGTTTTGATCGAGTCGTTCTAGGACTTTTGCCCTGTTCGTATTGATGGTATTGTTTTGTTTGCATCGATAAAAGATGTGCAGTTCGCATCGATGGAGGTAGAAGTCTTTGGATGGATGTGAAGTGGAGTGAGTCGAAATGTGGCTCTCTGATGGAGTCGAACTAGATGGAGTCGAACAGAGGTTCTGCGAAGGAGTCGAACTAGATGGAGTCGAACATAGGTTCTCTGAAGGATGCGGAGCGGGTCGAACAGAGGTTCTGAGATGGAGTCGAAGTGGAGCGAGTCGAACAGTGGTTCTGTAATGGATGTGAAGCAGAGCGAGTCGAACAGTGATTCTCTGATGGATGTGAAGCGGAGCGAGTCGAAGTAGGCATTCCTGATGGATTCGAACTAAGCGATTCGAACAGAGGCTATTTTTATCCAATTTTGCATCGATCGTAACTTGAGCATACGAACTCGGATTGATCTGAAATTTGGAACGTTGACTCTCATAGCTTCGCTTGTTGTGTCCTATCAATTTAAGCTCGATCCGGACTCGGACAAAATTTGTCGATATCCATAGTGGGCCTGCGTATAATCGATTCTCTTAGACGAACTGTCTTTGGTTTCTTGTCAAGTTCCTTGTGTCACGGCCTTGCCATAAGGCGGGATAACAACATACTATTTAAAAATTGAAATAAAGAGTTTATACATCCCCAGTCTCCAAAATAAACTCTATGACTGTGTATCAAAATACAAGTACTGCATATCAGAATATAAGCGGTAGTAAGCTCCAAATTATAGATATATAAAAGCGTAGCCTCCTGTTCGTACTCCGTACAGCTCCATGCGCAATCCAGACCTGTTATACCTAATCTACTTATTTAAGAGTACCCGAGATAATAAAAAGTAAAGCATAAAACCTCGGGTCAGACAACAGTCTGGTGCAAGTGATACGTCATCTCAAAATACTATAGAAATCGTATACAGTAAATAGGGGCCTAGGGTATGAAGAACCATACCTGACTATCCCTACATCTAAAGAGTTAGCACATAACGAATATAATATGCTACTCTACAACTATCATAAAGGTATACTACAACCTAAGTATGACAATGGGCGTCCAAAGGTCCCAATCCCCAATACCTATCTCTAGTGACATCCCTAGAGTAATAGACTATGGAAGAAGACAATCAAAGCAACCATAGCATCCATCAAACAATCCTCACTATCACTGAATGTGCTATAGATATATGATAACTTGTATGGCCTTTCCCATGCCAGGAACTAATGGAAATCCCAGTTTTCAGTGTACTCATCTTTATCCCAATGCTGATACTAGACCCTTTTCCTTGATCCAGGGTATACGAATCAAAATAACCAATCTTGGGTAACCTAACAAAGTACCCATGAGTGTCCCCACAATAACCCTGCTTTCGAGTACAACAAAAACAGTTCGAATATCAACAATACCTTAGCCCGTGTATCCAAGTCCATTACTTGCTATTTCTGGATTCCATTATCTTCAAGCAACCATTCCACATTCCTTCATTCAATGATAGAATCATTCAATATTCTATCCATGGGTCATCCTTCTTAGAACCCGCTCTTTGTGGTCGTTCTCACGACTCCCTTCAACATCAAGCTGCCATCATCGAACCTCACTCCATTCACCATCGAGTTACCATCATCGAAGTCCTAAAGCTATCCCAAAGTCATCCACCCTTACTATAAGCCTACTCCCGAGAACCATCGAGTGGCCTAAATCCTGCCCCGAAGCCTCCCTACATGCCACGATGCAACCATAAGTACCCGTTCCTTGTTCGGTACTTGGATATAGTTCCACCGGATAAAAAAGTCTATTCGATCTCCTATGGCATCATCGAACAACAAATGCTATCCGGTAACGAATAATACCATTGGACATCAAATGTTGTATGGTCTTCCTTGTTACTATTGGACAGCGAATGTTGCTCGATCCTCCACATCACCATTGAACAACAAATGATGTCTGGTTACCCATGACATCACCGGGCAGCAAATGCTGCCTAGTTTTTCACCGATTTTGGACCAACCTTAACCCAAGCCAACTCCTCCTAAGCCCAAAGTCCAAGCCGAGCCAACCATTCACCGAGCAAGCCTACCATTGAACAAGCCTACCACTGGAACAAACTTCTGTAATGACTCCAACTTTCATTTTCTCATGTATTTCACTGCTATGCTCCGCTCTTCGATCTAAATGCCTTCCGTATGCAATAGTACAACTCTCAACAATCTCGAGTAAATCCGTCAAAGCCCGATTTTGCGGTTTCTAACTCTAAATCGTTCTAATAAGCATCTTCAACCATACAAGCATACAAACAAACCGTATATGCACCAAACAAGATTCAAACATGCAAACATACAACAATTCATGCCAAATCATCTTGTAATATATTTTTGACCTAGCTTAAAACACACCAAGGCAACCACACATCAAATCAACATGATTAGAACACTTTTATAACATTTTGAATTCATTTTTTTTACCTTTTTTTCACTTTAAAACAATATTAAAACTTAATTTTGACTTTAGAAATGGATCCAAAACAAGTTAAAACCTATAGATACATTTATAGTAAGGTGTGGGCTAATAAATCACTCAACAAGCAACAAAAAAGCGAAGATTTGCATGCAAACAGAGGCAAATCCAAGAATCAACAGCCAATGCCTGGTATTCCCTCTCCAAAAATATAGATTTGAAGATCTCTAATGAATCCCTTTACTAATCTATCCTTAATCTATGATTTAGATTTGATTTGGAGGAGAAAACAGATAGTTTTGGGTGGCGAATGAGTTAATGGAGGCTTAGATCTATTTGGGAAGAGGTTGAAGTGAATTAGAGAAGATGGTTAAGCCTAATATGGTCTCCAAACCCGAAATGAGTAAATGGAATTGCATTAAATTCACTAATTACGCACTAAACTGCTCTAAAAAATGCCAATCTTTAAACAGGCATATCTCATAGCCAAAAAGTCAAAATCGCTATTATGACCACTGTTGAAACTTCGTGTTTATGGTAATTCGTAAATACGATATTTTGACTATGACAACTAGACAATCATTTATATACTAACTTGTTTTTGCAGGGATTAATCTATGACAAGATTCGACTATGTATAATTTTATATATAAGGTTGTTTCGAGTCCTTGTCTAGAAGTTAAAATATGTTAAAATCTCTCCTATATGATATATACTGCATCTCATTATCATTTCATATGCATATATTTGGTTTAAAGGAAAAATCTCATTTTTATGTTACATTCAGACGTCTGAATGATCCAATCCAGACATCTGAATTTGGAAATATGAATATTGTAGAATACAATATTCAGACGTCTGAATTGGATAGTTCAGACATCTGAATCTGGTAATTTTTTGCCTATTTACTTTCTGGTTTGATTTCGTTGCATTTCAGAAGTCTGAATTTTTAATTTTAGAAGTCTGAATATTTACAACGGCTAGTTTTCTAAAAAGGCACTTCCATTCATGAAGAGTTGCAATCTTTAATCAAACAGATATCATCATAACTCTTGATGATAACTCTTCACGAACAATTGCAACTATTTATTATCTATATAAACACATTAGAATAAAGTTTTCCAACAACAATTCAAATTGATTATTATTCTACTCTCAAAATTCTTGATTCTAATACACTTGTGCTTTCAACATCATTCAAATTCACTTTCTTACTTCCTTATTCTTCATGCATTCACATATATATCATAAAGGAGAAGATTATAGGAAGGGTGTACTATAATTGACAAATTCGTGTTACTCAAGAACACATAGTGTCAAGAAATATTGTTTTGTAAAAGTCCCGTTCTGCTGCTCGGGCAAAGTGAAGTCCTCTTCTGCTGCTGAGGCGTGAAATCCTGTTCGGTTGCTCAGGTGTTGTAAACCTATTCCTCCAGGAAAAGTGAGGGTTATAGTTAGTTAAAATTCCAGAAGGAGTCTGGGACTGGACGTAGAACGGGAAGTTCGAACCAGTATAAAATCCTGGTGTGCTCGTTTATTATTTACTATTATCTGCAAATTGTTCTATTATTCCGCACTGCTTTAATACTATTCCATATTACTCGATCCTACAGTCACTTTCATTTGGTATCAGAGCAAGGCATCTAATAACCGTTACAAAGTTATTTGATATTTTGTTAATATGGAAAACATCACCAGCACTAGCACTGTCAATAACACCAGTTTTGTAGAAGGTCAATCTACTGGACGACCTCCACTATTCAATGGCATGAATTACAACTATTGGGCTACACGAATGCGTATTTATATGCAAGCAAATAGTTTTGATTCATGGAACGTTACACAAACAGAATACACTGCACCCACTACTGCTTATGCAGAATGGACTACTGCTCAAAAGACAGAAGCCACTGCTAATGCTAAAGCCATGAACATGCTATTTTGTGCCTTAGATAGAAATGAATTTAATAGAGTTAGTATGTGCACAACTGCTTATGAAATTTGGAGAACTCTTAAAGTCACACATGAAGGCACTAACAAAGTCGAGCAAAGTAAAATATCCATGCTCAAAAGTCAGTTTCAAAATTTCAGAATGAAGCAGGATGAGTCCATAAATGATATGTACTCTAGATTTCAAGATATCTATCATTCATTACTAGGACTAGGACAAACATTTACGGATTTTGATATTGTCTCAAAACTATTAAACTCTTTAACTGATGATTAGGAAAGAAAGGTCTTAGCTATTGAAGAAGCCAATGATCTTTCCACCATGAAACCAGAAGAGTTAATAGGAAATTTAATGTACTATGAAGTTAATAAGCAGGCTAAAAGAGTACAGGCTCAAGACAAAAAGAATGTGGCTTTCCATGCTGAAAAGGAAGAAGAATCAAACTCAGATGAAGAAGACTTAGCTTTTATAGCCAAAAACTTTAAAAAGTTTTTGAAATACAGAAAAGGGAACAAGAATAATAACAAACGGTATTTCAACAAGCCGTCAACTTCTGTATTAGAATACTATAACTGCCATAAGAAGGGTCACATTTAGAAAGATTGTCCAGATCAGAAAAAATCATACAATAACAAAAATAAGAAGGACAAATTCAAGAAAAGGGCTTTCTCAGTTACATGGGATGATTCAGATTCTTCATCTTCTGATAGTAGCAGTGACAGTGAGAATGAGCGAGCAAATGTTTGCTTTATGGCAAAGGAGAATGAGGTTAGTGATCTAACTTTTGATGATATGATTGAAATTAATTCTGAACTTCTTGACACTTTAAAAAATCTCAAAAGAAAATATAAAGAAGCTTTAGAAAATCAAAATAGAGCAGAATTTGAAAGAGATATGTTAAAAGATGAAAAGAAAATATTAGAAGAAGAACTTGAGAAAATTCAAGAATCATCTTCTGATAATTCTCAATTTTCTCTATTAAGTCAAGAAATAGAATCTCAGAAAGTCAAGAATGATACTCTAGCCTCTGAAAATCATGAGCTTAAAAAAATCAAAATGATAGAGTTAGAGAACACCAGTCTTAGAACTAAGCTAGACAATATCACCAAGAATGTTTCAAATTTCAATAAAGTTAGAGAAAATTTTCTAAGATTATTGAAAGTTCTCAACCGGCATCTAATAAAAGTGGATTAGGTTATGTTAAGAAATCACGAGCTCCACCTACAAAGGAAAATAAAAGGAGAAATGTTTCTAAAACTATACCTTCCATGGAACATTCAAAGAGGAAAACCAACGTAAAAACCATAAAATTATGGATTCCTAAAACAAACAATAGTTTGATTAGGAAGAGATATATAAATTCCTTCTTTGAATCTGTGCATAAAAATAAAAACTATATTTATAAAGGGAATACTAAACCCTCTTGGGTTTGGTTTCCTAAGACCTAACTCTTAGGACCCTAATAAAAAGGTGGGTACCAATGTCTTCACTTATATTTTTGCAGGTACCACCAAACAAAAGAGGAAAATGGATACTAAACAGTGGATGCTCAAAACATATGATAGGAAACAAGGAAATGCTAACAAATATCATCTACTCAAATGGAGGTTCTGTCACCTTTGGAGATAATTCTAAGGGATACATCATTGGCAAAGGCGATGTGAGCAATGTCGGTACATCTAATTTACCTCTTATTTCTAATGTTTTATTAGTTAAGAATTTAAAACATAATCTATTAAGTATTAGCCAATTGTGTGACAAGGGATTTAAAATCAATTTTTCTGAAGATAAATGTAGCATTTCTGATCACAATAACAATCTTATTTTTGAAGGTTTTAGAGATAAAAATATTTATGTTTTAAACATGAATATAAATTATAATTCAAATATGTGCTTATTAGCCAAAGAAAATGATCCTTGGTTATGGCACAAAAGATTTTGTCATATTAATTTTAGAGCCATATCTAAATTATCTAAAAATGATTTAGTAAGGGGCTTACCAAAAATGAATTTTAAAGTAGATAATCTTTGTGATGCTTGTCAACTTGGGAAATTATCAAAATCATCCTTTAAATCTAAGAAAATTATTTCTACAATGCAACCATTGGAGTTATTACACTTGGATTTATTTGGTCCAACTCAGGTTCAATCTATTAATCACAATAGATATGTGTTTGTAATTGTAGATGATTTTTCAAGATATACCTGGACTATATTTTTGAAAAATAAAAATGATACTTTTTAAAATTTCAAAATTTTTTGCAAAAAGAATTCAAAATTTTAAGGATTTAAAAATTAAAGCTATTAGAAGTGATCACGGAGGTGAGTTCGACAATAAAGCTTTTGAACATTATTGTGATAAAAAGGGTATTTATCATAATTTTTCTTTCCCTAGAACACCACAACAAAATGGTGTTGTAGAAAGAAAGAATAGAACGTTACAAGAATGTGCAAGAACTTTATTAAATGGTAGCACGTTACCAAAACAATTCTGGGCAAAAGCTGTAGCAACTGCTTGTTATGTTTTGAATTGTGTTTCCATCCGACCACTAACAAAGCACACCTCATATGAACTTCTAAATGGTAGAAAACCAAATATTTCTTATTTTAGAACGTTTGGTTCAAAATGTTTTATTTTAAATACTAAAGACCAGCTTGGCAAATTTGATTCCAAATCCGATGAAGGAATATTCTTAGAATACTCGAAACGAAGCAAAGCTTATCGAATTTTCAATAAAAGATCAAAAATTATTAAAGAAACTCTTCACGTATCTTTTGATGAAAATTTTATATCTAAATATTCTTTTGATGATGATGATATAGCCCCAAAAACAAGCATCAAATCTTCTTCTTCTGATGATGAAAACATTGTTCATAACATAAATCAAGTTGATAATTTGATTCAACATGAAAACATTGTTCATAATGAAATAAGATCTCCACCAAGAGTTTTGAGGGATCATCCTGTTCAAAACATTATTGGAGAAATTGATTCAAATGTTAGAACAAGAAGTAAAATTAATCAAATGGGTCATGTAGCTTTTCTCTATTCAATAGACCCTAAAAATATTAAGAAAGCCTCAACTGATGATTATTGGATCATTGTTATGCAAGAAGAACTAAATCAATTCGAACGAAATGATGTTTGGGATTTAGTTCCAAGGCCTAGTGACCAATCAGTCATTGGTACTAAATGGGTTTTCAAAAATAAAGCTGATGAACAAGGAAATATTACTAGGAATAAAGCTAGATTAGTAGCATAAGGATATAATCAAGAAGAGGGAATTGACTATGAAGAAATGTTTGCACCAGTCGCTAGACTAGAAGTCATACGAATCTTACTGGCCTTTGCATGTTTTCATAACATCAAACTATATCAAATGGATGTTAAAACTGCTTTTCTAAATGGTTATATAAAAGAAAATGTTTATGTTGAACAACCTCCTCTATTTGCTCATGAAAAATTTCCAGACCATGTCTATAAACTCAAGAAAGCTTTATACGGTTTGAAACAAGCACCCTGTGCTTGGTATGGTCGTCTTAAAAGATATCTTATAGACTCTGGTTTTGACATTGGAAAGGTTGATCAAACTCTTTTTATTAAAAGAACTAAACAAGATATTTTAGTCATTCAAATATATGTTGATGATATTATTTTTGGATCTACTAATGAAAATTTATGTAAAGAATTTTCAAATATTATGACAAAAGAATTTGAAATGTCACATATGGGCGAACTATCGTACTTTCTTGGTTTACAAATTAAACAATTACCAAATGGTATATTTTTTAATCAAGAAAAATATTGTAATAATTTAATCAAACGCTTCGGAATGGAAAATACTTCTGCCAAAACAACTCCTATGAGTACAACTACCCATCTTGATAGAGATGAAAATGGCAAGAGTGTTGACCAAAAATTATATCGAAGTATGATTGGATCATTACTATATTTAACAGCTAGTCGTACATATATTATGATGAGTGTCTGTTTGTGTGCTCGATTTCAAGCTAATCCAAAAGAATCTCACTTAAGATCAGTCAAACGTATATTACGTTATCTTAGTAATACCAAGGACTTTGGTTTATTCTATCCAAAAGAGTGTCCGTTCGAGTTAGTATCATATAGTGATGCTAATTTTAGTGGATCTCGAACAGATAGAAAAAGTACTAGCGGTACGTGCCATTTTATTGGAAAATCATTAGTATCTTGGTTTAGTAAGAAACAGAACTGTGTTTCACTCTCTACTTGTGAAGCAGAATATATTTCTGCTGCATTAGCTTGTGCTCAAGTAATTTATATGCAACAGACACTTAGAGATTTTGATATAAATCTTTCAAATTCAACAATATATTGTGATAATTCAAGTGCTATTAATTTATCAAAAAATCCTGTCAATCATTCACGAACAAAACATATTGATATACGTCATCATTTTCTTCGTGATTGTATTGAAAAAGGTTTGATAAATTTAGATTTTGTCTCGTCCGAAAATCAATGGCTGATATCTTCACAAAACCACTTCTTGAAAATGTGTTTATCAAATTAAGACGAGAACACGGAATCGTCTCTTTTAAAGATTTATAGTTAATTTTTCCGAAACTTGTATTCATACCATTTTCTATGATTTGCATGATATTTTAACTCTCCTTTTTGTCGATGTCAAAGGGGGAGATATATTTTTGAAATATTTCCTATCGACGGGGGGAGTTTATATTATGGGGGAGTATTTGTAGTTCCTGCTTCTATATGATCGTGTTGTATACTATAATTTTATATAGTTGTCATCGTCAAAAAGGGGGAGAATGTTGAAACTTCGTGTTTACGGTATTTCGTAAATACGATATTTTGACTATGACAACTATACAATCATTTATATACTAACTTGTTTTTGCAGGGATTAATCTATGACAAGATTCGACTATGTATAATTTTATATATAAGGTTGTTTCGAGTCCTTGTCTAGATGTTAAAATATGTTAAAATCTCTCCTATATGATATATACTGCATCTCATTATTATTTCATATGCATATATTTGATTTAAAGGAAAAATCTCATTTTTATGTTACATTCAGACGCCTGAATGATCCAATCTAGAAGTCTGAATCTGGAAATATGAATATTGTAGAATACAATATTCAGACGCCTGAATTGGATAGTTCGGACGTCTGAATCTGGCAATTTTTTGCCTATTTACTTTCTGGTTTGATTTCGTTGCATTTTAGAAGTCTGAATTTTTAATTTCAGAAGTCTGAATATTTACAACGGCTAGTTTTCTGAAAAGGCACTTCCATTCATAAAGAGTTGCAATCTTTAATCCAACAGATATCATCATAACTCTTGATGATAACTCTTCACGAACAATTGCAACTATTTATTATCTATATAAACACATTAGAATCAAGTTTTCCAACAACAATTCAAATTGATTATTATTCTACTCTCAAAATTCTTGATATACTTGTGCTTTCAACATCATTCAAATTCACTTTCTTACTTCCTTATTCTTCACGCATTCACATATATATCATAAAGGAGAAGATTATAGGAAGGGTGTACTATAATTGACAAATTTGTGTTACTCAAGAACACATAGTGTCAAGAAATATTGTTTTGTAAAAGTCCTGTTCTGCTGCTCGGGCAAAGTGAAGTCCTCTTCTGCTGCTGAGGCGTGAAATCTTGTTCAGTTGCTCAGGTGTTGTAAACCTATTCCTCCAGGTTAAGTGAGGGTTATAGTTAGTTGAAATTCCAGAAGTAGTCTGGGACTGGACGTAGAACGGGAAGTTCGAACCAGTATAAAAATCCTGGTGTGCTCGTTTATTATTTACTATTATCTGCTAATTGTTCTATTATTCCGCACTGCTTTTATACTATTCCATATTACTCGATCCTACAGTCACTTTCAACCACTTTATAGAAAGAGAAACCATCATATCTTTCTAATTGAAGTGATCTCGGATGCTAATTCGGCTTATGTCGAAAGTTCAAGCCATTACAAAATTTCAAAGGTAAAATTGTCCGAAAAAATCTAAAGATATGAAATGTCACCAATAGGCATTTTCAAAAGTTATAGTGTCATATGATCTCATATAAATTTAAAATTATATTTTACTATCCTCTTATAGGTAAAATACAGGTTGTTATAGTTGCTATATGGTGACATCATTGTATGGACTACCGTTGTTGAGACTATTATCTGAACTACTTATTTTCAGTGTTTATATTTTGTTCCTTCTGCTGTGAGATCTAAAAGTGTAGGATTCTTTAAATTTTATATTAGTTTCTATATCATGTATTTTTCTAAAGCCTCAATGACTTGTACATGTTAGCATGCGATGTGGGTTTGAAAGTCATGTTAGGCATTGAATCAGTGTGTCCAAAAGTGTGGGTTGTCAGAGTTGGTATCAGAGCTTAGGTTAAGCGATTCCTACAAAATTAGGGCATATGAGAGAACATGTATATAATTTTCTATTATACACATACACATATGCCACACCCTATATATTTTGATTTATAAGGCAGTTGTTGGCTTGTTCTTGTACCAACTAATGGATTATAGTAGGGCAAAAATAAATTCATCACGCTTATTATAATTTACTCCACAAAGAAATGCTAATAGAGGTTCCCTATACCAACTAGCAGTAGTAAGTAAATTATGGGTCTAACGGTGAGTAGAAGAAGAGTAGTACCATTGGATCCATATAAAATAGGTGTGACATTGATATGGCGTAAAGAAGACATGAAAGAAGGACTTCTCAAAGTTAGAGTAAATCTTCATTGTTATAGTGGAACTTTATTTTTATATTAGAAATAATTGCAAAAACTCCATTTGACTTAATTAATGGCTAGAGTGTTCCTACATTGAAGTTGGACACTATATTGGAGGATAGAATTGAGTTAAGAATTGTTGAAGAAGATGGGTTAAAACCCTATGTGCTTAAATCATTGTTAGGTATTGTTGGACTTGTGTAAATTAGGTTGTTTTCACCTACTCCAAGTTAAGTGTTCAAACAAACTTTATGGATATCTATAAGAATAAAAAGTAGATAGAATTTTAAAATGAGTTAGAAACATAAGTGTTTGAAATCATTGGAAAACCATAGAACTTGAAGTTTGAACCGGTAACTCCTTATTTTAAGCTTCAAAACACGGGAAAACAAAAAAAACTACACAACTAGTTTAAAGCTTTAATTTTTTTTGTAAAAGTTAGTGGGAGGCGCATTGTTACATTTATCTTTTGATATGTAATTTGCTTTAAACAATAAAACTTTTAAAAGGTAAAATGAAAAAAATATAAAACCCTTCTTTCTAAAAATATTTCAGTTGCACTTTGAAAAACGAAGTTAAAATGCCATGTTTTCTTTTAAAATACATCTTTGTGAAGATTTCTTAAATATAAATGAAAATTGGAAATATACGTTTACATTTCCATTTTTCTAAGCAAAGTGGAACCGTTTTGGATAAAACTTTAAACTGATAAAAAAGTATCATGATATTTGTCAAAATGAAATATTTATTGAATTTGTAGAGAATTTTATAAGCCTACATATTATTGTGGAAAATAAGATGGTGAATTAAAGATTTGGAAAAAAACAAAATTCATTTGAAATATGATTGGAGTTAGAAGGATTACATAGCCTATAAAGTTTGGATAGATTAGCCATAACAGTCAATTTATCAGCGTGCTAAGGACATGCTAATCATGGAGTTTTAAAGCATTGGAAAATTTGGGGTAAAGAAAGAAACTAAATAGGGATTTGGTGGCCAGAAACTAAAATAATAATTTCATGGCCTTTTCAGTCAATGTTTTAAGTGAAGGTAGGTTACCAAATTGAATTTTCTATAATAATAGAGAGTGAACACCACTTTGTGTTTTTGTACCCAATATGGTTTGGGTTCCCTAATCATAGTGCGAGAAGGTTAGGAAGAATTGATTTGGCTAGAGCTTATTTAATTTTAAAGAAAGAAAAGAATAAACCAAGATATTTTATTGTACCATAGAATGCTACAGAGGTAGTAAGTTTCCGTGATTTGGCTAGCTACCATAAGAAGTTCATTAAAGGCTTTGCAATGATTTTTGCACCGCTAACACACCTTACAAAGAGGAATTTTGTTTTCTCGAGGAACTTGAAATGTGAGCTTGCTTTTGTTAAGCCAAAAGAGTTGTTTATTGATCATATGTCCCTAAAGTATTAGTTTATTTAACATCGCTGAAATAAATAGGCGATTTGGATTATTTGTGGATGTGTATCGTTGATCCGACATTTCAAGTAATCTTATGCCACACGTTGCTTTTGGCTTGGGAAGTTATAGGTACTATAACAACCCTCTTCGAAATGGGCCTAATTTTCGACCAATAAAAGCCCATCGAATCTTAGGCTCATTCCAAAGCTGGCTGTTGGTTGGTACAAAGAACAATAAACATAACCATCTAGCTATGCTGTCAGAATCTCACAGTGGAAAGAATAATATATAATAACTGAAATAAGTACCCATTTTATAAAAATTCAAATCACGGAAATACAACATATCATCCCAAAATATCCATAGTAAAATATCTCAAAATAACGTCAATATGTTTGAAACTGGGTGCATCAATATATATCAAAACATTAGATAAATAGATAAACTTCCACAAATCTTCACCACTATCTCTTTTTTCTCCATCAGATTCGTATCCCCTAACCCGTGGGTCATAATAAGGAGGGAGTCAGAACAATAATGTCCGGTGAATGAAATATCATGTCTTACCATAATAGTATTTAGGAAGTATCATTTCGATTATGTCTTATGCATCCTATACCAAGCATACCTCCAACTGTAAGCCCAAAAGCTCTTCCGGTATAACTCCCTAACATGGATGAAATGCAACTACCATCAATAATCCCCTAATGATGCTAGAGAAAGTACTTGAGCCATTTAATGCCTCTTTAATGGGAATTAGGCAGACTCTGATCATTTAATACCTATACCCGAGGCAGATCCCGGTTATGTAATACCTAAACACAAGGCAAATCCCTTTCTAGTACCTTCTAATTGACATAGTAAGAAATCCAATACAATCACTTAGTACTTCATTTATGGAATACGCGAACCCTACAATAGCAACTTGATACCTCAACAAAGTGGGCCCTTTTTGAGATTTCCCACTACCGCACTTAATAGATAATCCGTATTATAACCCATACCCAAACCGCGACATCTCACATTAGTCTACCTATTCATAGGTACTGGTAGCCAAATTAACCATGCATATTTACCCTATAGAACTAGGAGTAACCTCGCATCCAACGTGGGTACTTATTATAGGCGATGTCTCATATTAGTCCCAAGGTCATACTATATGTCATCTGCATTTACACGCTAAGACCATATAAGCAAAACTCCTTATTTCACCTTTTATTATGGACTAGTTCCCATAAATATCGTTAACCTCCTTCCTATGGGTTAATACTATTTACTAACATATTTATTCTATACAATTAATACATTATTAATTATACGCTAATAATATATTTATATTAATGCAATAATTAGGCTAATTGATATATATATATATATATATATATATTGCGTAAAATACTCCTATTTTAAAATTCTCACGTCCTATACTAATCCTTAAAATGCCAAAATTCCAAATTCATACAAGTCTAACTCCATACAAAAACTTACAAAATAGCTAATATCCTTAGCTAAACAAATAGACTTGCATTAATAAAATATAATCAAATACCAAACTTATTTGATATTAATATAGTAGAATCATCACCTCTATTTTAAAGAAACAAATCTTACAATTTAAACCCTTTATATTATATTCAACTTTACATATACAAACTTTAAGTGAAAAAGGAATTCATATTTAAATTAAGGAAACAGGGAGTGCAATGTACATATAGGAGAATTCATACTTTACATATCATTTCCTAACTTCTTTTCTTTTTATAACCCTTTAGCACATCAAGTGAGAAAAGTTGGAAGTTGAATAGAATATAAAGTATTCAAATTGCCAACAACAAAACAAATTCTACTTTTTAATATAAAACAATTGAGAATCCAATAAACCTAAGAACTGACATTTCCTTTAGGGAAATTTTGGGGTTTTAGTTTTAGAGTTTTCGTGTACAAAATTCTTCAAGGCATAAAACAAATCCAAACTTCCACCATACAGATATTAAAATATGAAAACCTAAGATTTCTACTCACAGATAATTTGCTTGCCTTCCTTTGGATTCTATTCACACCTCCTCTTAATTCCTCCTTCAGACTTCTTTTTGGAATATACAATAATTCAATTGTATATAGATTAGATTTAGAATAAGAGATTAGGGAAGAAAAGAATTAGAAAACGTATATATAAATAACTAAAATTCCTTACCCGAAAATCTAGTTGATTCTGAATCACATGGTTGAAGAAGAAGACTGAAAGAGTTTCACTAACGCTCCAAGTACTTTGTGAATAAAAGTGAGGAGGGTAGCCTCTTATTTATAATGGTTAGAATGCATTAGAATAATTAGATTTAGGTCAGTTTAAAATTAAAAAAACTCTGGTCATTCGTGCCTAATATAACCCTAGCTGCCACACACTCATCGATCAACCGCTCATCCTGAAGCAGTTGACCGGTTAAGGAGATGCGGTTGACCAGTCCTTTATATTTGGTAGTGAATTTTTTCTTCTCATTCTTTGTTTATTTATTTTTTATATTAAAACTAACGTTAAAGTTTTTCTTAAACATTAAGTATCCATTAACATTAAAAATATTTATTACCCTATTTAATTTTTACGTTGATGTTATTTAAATTCAAAATTTGAATTCGTTTGAATTATTTTAAATTTGTATACTTCAAATGTCAATAATTTTTCCATTTGAGCTCCGAATACAAAACATAAATATGAAAGTTGATTAGAAACTCGCCACGAATGCAATGGTGTAACTTTTGTGGCCAAATTCTAAGGTTTACAAAATTTTCATTTTAGCCTTATTTTAATAAATTATTTTCTTTTTAATTTTTATGAGGTGTTACAAGTACCAGGCAAGTAGATTGTCATCTTACAGTATACGTTCTAGGGTGATGTTTATAAAGTATTGATACTTGAGTTAACGTCGTAATTGCAAGTACAATGTTTGGGGCTGAGTTGACATGATTTCCATATTATGTTCACTAGGCTAGGACATGGTCCATTTTAGATGTTTCTAAAGGAGTTTTAGGTATGACACTATTTAAGTAATGAACATTAATTCTATTAGATTAATATGGCAAGACAAACATTCTATCTTCAATTGTCTTAACTGTAAAACATTTGTAGTAAAATGGTGAGAAGTTATGTTTGGGGAAGATTTCATTAATGAGATTGCATCAAAGAATGGTAAAATTTTGGATGTCCAAGTTGCAAAAGGTATATCTAGATAAAGCTGTAAATAAAATCACACAAGGAATGACTAATTCAAGAATTTGAATTCTCATTAAGGGAAAGATATTACAGTTTGCATGCATTAAGGAATCAAAGGCGATTTTTAAGGGAAATGAGATTTGGAAGGTTTTCATAAGTTTGAAAAGTGAATAGTAGGATTCCTTTCAATCATCCTTTGGATTAAAAGGAGACTATTTATTTAATAAAGCTATCATGAAGTATTGACTTACGGATACATTGTTTGTGTTCACAGTTGCAGGTATATCACATAATGGATTTCCTTTAATGCTAAAACAATTTTAGATTAGGATTTCACTTAAATTTAGGACTCCACATAGACTTAGGATTTAGGTTACTACATTTGAATGAATTAATTAATATGATTACCTCACTTGAACGCTTAAATTATTATTACTTGTATGCTATAGAACTTAGGATAAAATTCTTACGGACTGAAAATGTGATACTTTTGTATCATAATTGTTAGAGGATTGAAAAAACAAAATCATAAGTGAATCGATACGGCTTAAGTTGAGTTATGTTATTTTCACCAATTTAAGAGATCACTAGATTTCGATGTCCTTAAGTGAAAAGGATGAATATAAAGAGATTCAGATTATTTGATGCTAGATGAGACATACCCACTTTCAAGTTGTCTTACCTTATTATCCAGAAAATATAGTAGTCATTATACTACCGGGATGATTTAAGGCACCGTGGATGTGCACCAATGGTTTCATAAGGCCACGATTCCACTAAGGCATACTTATGCATAAGTTATAAGTTATGGTGCATGTCGAAATCATTTTATTTGAGTTGGTAGCAAGGATTGTTGAGGTTTACCTATGCATGTATGTTGTAGTTACTTGGATTGAGTTAGTAAAGTAAATAATTTAAAGTTGGAAGAACTATCCAGTTGGAAGTACTTGGGAGCCCAAGGAGAAAATCCAAGCTACCCATCCGGAGTTCATTTTGGTATGTTTCCATTTAACTTAGTACAATTACTTGTGCATATAGTATTTAGCTTAGCATATACCCTTGGTAGAAGTGTTTGGATGCTAGGCATGGTTGTGAACGTACCATTGGGACATGTTTTGGATGATTGTTGCTAATGTATGTATTCTATAAGTTGGTATTGCACATATGCAATGATATGTTTATAATTGGCCTACGACATGCACCACCTTATCCAATTTATTATATCAGTTATATGCATTATGGTTGTCGCATTTTTGCTATATAGTGAATGGTTGCTCATTCATATAGAATTGCAATTATGTAGGACATTGCATACATTTTGGATATATGGCATAAACACTTGCATTTCAAGTGGTCGACTAGTTTAGAAGATGATCTTATTTAATATTACATCTATATACATATGCATTCCATACCTACATGTACATGCTGCATTATAAATTTGAAACTTAGGACAATGTTTGCAAATGGTTAATGGTTGTAGATGTTAGTTGCATGAGCGAGTTGCATTTTACGTCTCTTGGAATTTCAAGAATGAAATTCTTTTAAGGGAGAGAATGCAACACCCCGTGTTTTTAATAAAAATAAATAACTAATTTAAAAGAACATTTTTCTTGAAAATGATGGATTAGCTCTCACTACTTTAGGGCGCGTCGGTAACTTGAATCGGAGTCTTTTATTGTATGATAAGTGGGATAGGAAGTACCTTTACTGCTTGGACTTTGAGGACTTCGTTCCCAATTTAGCTCTTCTTTTTTGGATTTTATTACGTTATTGGGCCTGAATCTGTGGATGATGAGAGTGATGGGAATGTTGGGTCTTCCTCTTCGGAGGGGGAATAGGATCTTTTTGTGTTTAGTAAGTTGGCCTTCTGCCAACTTACTGTGCTTATTTTTTATTTGTAGCTGTTATGGTACTTGTGCCTAACACTTGTTTCTGATTATTTTATATTTATGAACAACCCACTTTAAAACTGGCTATCTAAGCTAAAAAAAAGAACATTTTTGTAGTTTACAAAAGACTAAAAAACTAAATATTTACAAATGAAGAAAATTGGGGATATGACTTTCCCATTATGTCAAGTAGATTTCTCTTGCCTAAATTAACATATAAAATGTTAGAAATGAACAATACATGGAGGATGTATGAACTGTCTATTGTAGCGCATACATTGGATTTAGCGCTTTTTTTTAGAGTTTAAATAGTGTTTTAAAGAGGTCCCTTTAACTTGTGTTATATGGAAAAGGCAAACCATCTATCAAAATATGGAGTCATCTTTATGGTTAGTAAGGTTGTTGTTCAGCTATATAATTTTCAATCTACTGTTCTGGAGACACGCATGAACAACCTCATCGCTCTTCCTTTTCTTCCTTATAAATATTCATATTCTTCTACTCCTTTCTTTCTATACTTCCACTACGAACACCTTTTAAGACAACAATAGCACAACACTCTTTCCATTTCTGTACCTTGTTGCTTTGAAGATTTTGTGCCATTCTTTTGGGCCTTAATAGGCAGGTAAATGATAACTACCAGCCTACAAAAATTTTTTCAACATCAAGTTCACATGATAGCACTAAAATAATGTAAATTAGTTTCATTAGACTGCTTACAAAATGGGCATGCAGAAACATTTAAACCCCCAAGGTAGCACAATTTGTCTTGGGTTAGCAATGCATTTTTCAGAACTCTCCATGAGAATAGTTTTTGTTTTGGGTTTTCCAAAATATCCCAAACCCTATTATGCTAAGGATCAACTTCAAAATCAAAGAATTCTAAATGGAGGTGGTATACTAGTTTGATGAAGTGTTCGCATGGAGGTGAGCCTGCATCAGTTTGCCTTGCTGAGAGATGTTAGGTTAGAGGAAGAAGTAAAAGACCATAATTCTCTAATTCTCCAACTACTTAAGTGAGGTAATGTGATAACCCACCCCTTCCGACACACCAATCCAAAGCCTAGGGTGACTTTTGGACTCCTTTCGGTGCCTAGAAGTACGAGCTATTAGGCTTTTAAACATCACAGAGATAAAAAATACAGATAAAATCTAAGACATTCTAAACTTTCAGATCTCACAGTGGAAGTCAATAAAATATAAATACAAAAAATACGCATCTTAGAATATATCTCAAAAAACACAATCTCAAAATAGTACATAGTCATTGTTAAACCAAAAATTGGTATAACACCCATGAGAAATGTTAAACCA
Organism: Allium fistulosum; assembly: GCA_030737815.1. NCBI lineage: Eukaryota > Viridiplantae > Streptophyta > Magnoliopsida > Asparagales > Amaryllidaceae > Allium > Allium fistulosum. The sequence continues at coordinate 1,085,982,063 of CM060904.1, forward strand.
AAAATTGGTATAACATCCATGATGCCTGAATGATAAATGAATCCTTGATTCGAATATATTTGATAGGATGACTAAGGATAGCTCAATCGGTATTGATCGAATCAAGAACAAATCTAACATTCGACGCCAAGTACAAGATGATATCATTAGGAGACGACTATAATGCCCATGGGTTTTGGATGTTGCACATTCAAAGGCTCATATGTCATCTTGGAATATGATATTCGAGATCTCTTAAGGCCATTTGGAACAAAATGTTTGAATTCCCTTAAGATCACTTAGAAGAAAATATTCGAGAATCTATATGGTTCTTAGGAATAGGGCACTCCTAATCACATGTCACATATCTAAAGGAGAAAGAAGATAAGTGGTAAGCATGTGAAATAGTCCATTAAGCTTGTTAATGAACAAATTAAATAGCGCTTATGTTCATAGTCCCATGTCCATATAATAGGCAAGATATGAGATATGCTTATAAACACTAGTTTAGACCAAAGCTTGTATAAATTCACGTTAAATAGAATCACAATTGCTTTAGGTCCAAAGACCTTTATTATATGCATGCTCATGTCAAATAATGTTCAAAGTACACAATCAAGATAATATGTATATCTAAGTCCTTGTTCATATAAATCAAGCATGATTACAATCAGATTAGAATTGCCCCCAATTTGATTTAGGGTTACAAGAGTTTAATTTTGAAAGTTGAGAAAAGAAAATCCATCCCCTTCCTTCTCACCACTAGGGTCGTATTTACCGGGGTAGAAGGGTTCGATGCGGTTTCTCAATGCCGCTTTCGGCATCCAATCTTCGGCCTGAATAGTCTTTGACGTCATCAATGGCGCCAAGTTCCATGTTTTACTTTTGATGATCTTTGGAATGCTTCAATAATAGGAGACGACACCAACATAAAGTGATGTTGACATGAGGCGGCATCATTGAGTATTATATACATTTTGATAGCTTTTGCATGGACATTGATGAAAGTCATTACCAACGTCATATTGAAGGTCTGTTGTGATATCTCTAAAGTGCGGTATTGATATAATGCAACATTGAAGTGGGACATTATTGATGATAAGTGACATTACTCAACAACAACGCTAATTCTTGTTATTGATAAGAGGTGACACTGATTGGAGTCAATATTGATTAAGTGCGACATCAACCTCGGCCTTGTTGATATGTGACATTGCTTGAGTGGTAGCACTGATGAGTAATGATACGGAATAGAGGTGACCATGAGAAAGTATGGCATTCATAAATCATATGGCTTAGATGATGGACAGTATGAAATCTATGTGGCATCGACTAAGTGTGGCATCTTCCTTCTCCTTATCAATGAGATGTCGCATAGGTAATATGTGATATGGAAGCAGTGTGGTATCACCTGAGGCCTGATATTGAGAGGAAGTGTCATTGCATGAAATACGACATTGAAGGAAGGCTGCATGAAGGAGTGGTGGTATGGATGGGAGACGACATTGTATAATATGCGGCATGGCTGAGTAGCGACGTTGCATAAGATGCAGCCCAGATTATACTAACAAATCATGATATTACCTGACGATACAAGAGGTTCATCATTCATTATCTAACTCTATGAATGATTTGTGGCATTGTATATGGCCTTTATTGATGAGATGCGTCATCGTATTGGTACTGACCCTAGCGGCATTGATTTCTTTATGACGCAGCCACTTATAGCATTTCCTTTGGCATTGAAATTAAGTGGATAACATTTGCCCCCCTTATATAGAAGAAGCTTTTTACACTTTAGTGTAAATCCAAGAAATTCTTTGCTTTCTCGATTCCTTATGAGATTTCCTTTCCAATCCCGTTTTATTGTAAAACATAAAGTGAATGACAACTTTCATTAATAACTTTGTTAACTAGGTCTTTTAACCCAATGGAATTCAAAGGAAGTCAGAACATCCATAGCAAATTGAAACAACACAAGAATCAACCAAGAGGACCAGAAGAAGGAATGAAGAAAGACTCAAGAGGAGGAAACCAAAATCTTGCCAAGATGATGGATCGCCAACGATCCATCACCTATTGATCGCTAGCGATCCATAAGGTTCGCTCATGGATCCTCCAATCCTCTTGCATTGTGATCTAATATGTTCCCTAGAGATGCTTTCCAAGCTTCATAGCATGTCAAACAATCTAGCTCGAGAAGTGAAGACTCGTTTGATTCAAGTTGTTTGACCAAATGCTACTAACTTAAAATGGACCTACTGAACTTATACGAAGTTGGATTGACTTGAGATTTTGGGAGAACACTTAGAAGACATAATAGAAGGCTCATAGGAAAAATGTGATCATTTGGAGTTGATTTGATGGATCTCTACTGACCTAACTAGATGAATCGCTAGCGAACCATGTAGAATGGGCCCCACCACCTCAAATTCTTATGGTAGGTTCCACATACCTTAGAGAGAGTATCTACAAATTTTCATCTAATTTAGTTAAGTATTGACCGAGTCATGAACGATTCTTTTGGACCAATGACCCATGAAGACGGATAATCAAACTAACTCCAAACGACTTGATATTTGGACAAAGCACTCAAATAGAAGATAGGAAGATAACCAAATGGAGATCACTCAAAAATCCCCTAAGTACATGGATCGCTAGCGATCCATCACCTATGGATCTATAGCGATCCATCAGGTTAGCTTCAGTCGTCTTCAAACTCTTTGAACTCCTTCGTGGCATCAAATGTAGGTTTCTAGCAAAGTGGCCTAGCCCAATAGCTCTCCAACCCTTATAAATACAGTCCTACTTGCAACATAAATAGGATTTCTGGACTGGCTATTGGAACTCTGCAGAGATTTTTTTTCACTCTTCTCCTCCCACACAATAGTCATCTAAGGGTTCATTGTGATTCTCTAGTGAACTCTTGTACTTGTGACTTGATCTAACTTAGAAGATCAATCATATTGTAATCCGATTCAACTTGTAACAGCAGTCAGTTAATAGAAAGTTATAAAGTGGACGTAGGCTTCGTTAAGGCCGAACCACTATAAAAATCTTCTTGTCTCTTTACTATTTCTGCTCCTTTTACATTTATTTTCTATATTATTGCTCTGTAAGAACAGAGCTGGTGCTTTCACACCCAATCCTGGGTGTTGATCCATTTTAGGGTCAACAAACTTTAAACACAATTTCAATTTCAAAAAATCCCCTTTTGGATTGGATTATAAATAGGCATATATTATCTACATTATCTACATGAGTTTTGATTATAATTTTTCTATAAGAGGTTAATAAACAATAATAACTTTTCAAATGGAAGCCCAGAAGACTATCTGGTAATAATAATAGAAGATCATAAATCCTCATCTGATAATTATACAAAACTAGAAATCCTTATCTAGTAATAATAATAGAAGACCAAAAATCCTCATCTGATAATAATAATATGAAACCAGAAATCCTTATTTGGTAATAATAATATAAGACCAGAAATCCTTTTCTGGTAATAATAGAAGACCAGAAATCCTTATCTGGTAATAATTATAAAAGACCGAAAATCCTTATCTAGTAATAATAGTAGAAGACTAGAAATCCTTATCTGGTAATAATAGAAGACCAGAAATCCTTATCTAGTAATAATAATAGAAGACCATAAATCCTCATTTGCCAACTGAAGATTTTGTTTGTTGAGGGGCTCAAATGGTTCATATCCGATGGATCTTCCTCTAGAAGATTGTTTTACTTGGAGCGCTAACTGGCTCTAATTGTTGATAGATCTTCCTTTAGAAGATTAATTGATATGGATCGCTACTTGGCTCTGATTTTGATTGATTTGTTTGGCACCATCTTAGGTGATGATCACTACTTGGATCAGACCCCTTATCACCATTTTAGGTGATGATTTAGATCTTGTTATCCGATGCTTTTGGTTAGCTTCATCAAGCAGGACCTTAGACTTACTTGACCTCCCTCTAAAAGGTGCTTTAGTAAGGCCTTTGATGACGACACGATAAGCTTAGTCTGGTGCACTGGGTAGCTATCTTAAGTAGAACCAGAGTCTTACCCGATCTTCCTTTAGAAGACGCTTCAATGAGGCCTTTGATGACGACACCGAAGGCTTAATCCGGCGCTCTAGGTAGCTATCTTAAGCAGAATCATAGGCTTTCCCAACCTTCCTCTAGGAGGTGCTTTAGTGCGGCATTTGATAACGACATTAAAGAATGGTTGCTCTAGGTAGCTATATTAAGCAGAACCAGAGTCTTACCTGATCTCCCTCTAGGGGATGCTTCAATGAGGCCTTTGATGACGACATTGAAGGCTTAGTCCGACACTTTGGGTAGCTATCTTAAGTAGAACCAAAGAAACACTCGACCTCCCTCTAGGAGGCACTTTTGTGAGGCTTTTGATGATGGCACTAAATGCTTTTTCCATTTGTTTAAGGAGTCTTTCTCTGGATCCAATAGACATTCTTATCTCAACTTCTTTATCCATCCACTGTCCGGAAGTATGGCCGTAAATGTTCAGCATTCCATGTTCTTGCTATCACATTGCCATCAGGTCGGCATAATCAATATGCTTCAGGTGGGATTACTTTGTGTATGATTAGAAGTCCTTCCCAATTTGGACCAAGTGGTCCATCTGTCGGGTTTTTAGTATTTGCCAAAACTTTCTGAAACACCAAATCTCTCGTTTGGAATGATCTTGCTTTTACTTTCGAGTTGTAATACTTAGATATCCTTCATTGGTATTTAGTTGTCCATATGGATGCCTCATCTCTTAACTCATTGATTAGATCTAAGACTCTTGATTTGAATTGAACGCATACCTAGTTCTTCGATGAGAGGTCACCTGCACCTCAACTGGGAGCATTGCTTAACAGCCATATGTTAACGAATACAGAGTTTGTCCTGTTGCTATTATAGTAAAAGTTGTGTAGGCCCATAATACTAGAGGTATATCTCTTTTATCCAGTTTCCTTTTGCTTTGTCTAATTGTTTCTTGAGAATGGTTTTGATAGTTTTATTGGCTACCTCAACGACTCCGTTAGCTCTAAGGTAAGCCACAGATGAAAAACTTTTTTTTGATTCCATTTTATTGTAGAATGGGTGAATTTTCCACTTTCAAATTGAGTTTCGTTATCAGATATTATCTTTTGTGGGATTCTGAATCTAGTGATGACATTCTTGATTACAAACTTTAGTACTTTTCTAGATGTAATATTTGGTAGCAGTTCTGCTTCTATCCACTTAGTGAAATAATCAATGGTCACTACAGAATATTTGGCATGTTCTTTAGATATAGGCAGTGGTCCTATTAGGTAGATTCCCCATATGTCCAAAGGCCATGGGCTTGAGATCGAAGTTAATTCACTTGGCGACAAATGTGGGATTTTAGAGAACTTTTGGCACTTGTTGCATCTTTTCACATAGTCAATAGCATGATTAGTCATTTGAGGCCAATAAAAGCCTTGTCTCATGACCTTCTTAGCTAGCTTTGTCCCATTAGAATGATCCCCACAAAATCCTTCATGGGCTTCTTTCAATAGCTTTAGTCCACTTTTTGAATTCAAGGATCTTAAGTAGGGAGGAGAGTATCCCTTCATATAAAGTACTCGGTTCATTATAAGAAATGTCGGAGCCTGATGCATAATCCTTTTGCCTCCTTTTTGTTGGTCGGTAGTGTTCCATTTACAAGGTATTCAATAATGGGGGTCATCCAATTATTCTTATAGTGATTGATTATCTCTAAATGGGAGAATCTCCCTTGTAGGATCTCATCTTTATCTTCTCTTTCCTCGTCTCTATGTGCTTAGAGCTTGAGATCTGGTAACATTAATTTTTTCTCTGATTCGGGAATCTTTTCTTCTTTGTTGGGATTTGGACGATGGCCTATAGGAACAATCCTGGTTTCTGGTGCTCCCTACGAACTGGCTAGTCTGGCTAAAGAATAAGCTTGAGAGTCCTTTCCTCTTGGTACTTGATGTTTTGAGAAATCCTCAAAATGGTTCAGCATTTTTAACACCTTCTTTACATATGAAGGGATGGCCTCAAATTACGGTAGTGCTTGGAACGGAACCTCCGTAATTGTAGGCACTTGGTAGACCATTTGCGGATGGCAAGATTATACAAGCACTAGTAGTTTGCTTCAAAATTGTTAGAGGAGGGTATTGCCTTGATTGCACTAGGAAATCTAAATGGATGGTGAGTGGGGTCGGATGCTATGCAACAAGGCGTGTGGGTACCAACTACTAAGGGTAGGGTTGCATAGGTTGCGACAGACAGTCATTAATCCCTTGTAGTCAACGGGAAGGACGAGATTACACCTAGACTAGATGATTCACCTACCGGGATATTCAGTAAGGTTATGCAATGCCACAGTTGTTTGCTAGTTGTTTAATGGAGAAGGGCTAGTTAACCCATAATGAGATTCCTTTAAAATATGGATGGGGTGGTTTGTGGAGCCGAGTCCACGTAATAGGAAGTAGACAAAGTAGAAAATATCCAAAGAGAACACGGCCTAATGGAATAGAGGTCGTCGATGTGCAATATAGGATTTCCTTGAGTTATACGGTGATCATGATATAGCAAGGCGATAGATCCAAACGATGTGCGGAATGAGAGATACTAGTGGGTACAGTATCTATGTCCATTAAGGGGCCATGGGATATATATAGTTATATACATAGATATAAATCCACGGAAGGTAGATGGGAATGGGATTTGTACGTAGAAATGGAGTCTAAACGACTAATAATATAATCTAACATAGCAAGAAATAGTGAACAATCAGCATAAACTAGTGTTATGTATAAGATGCAAGGTTTTAAATCTCGGATTTCGGTCACGTCTCGTCTCGAAGAATTTAGAGAGCTCATCTCGTATCGGGTGAGATCTCGAACGAGATGAGTGCATCTCGGTCGTCCATCTCGGATTTACATCTCGGTTTCTAAAATTCATTTCGAAGTTATCTCGGAGTATGTCGAAAATTAATTTTCATACACCTAAATTTATAATACTATTCACTACCTTAAGGAAAACACTATGCACTTACCTTGAATATATCACATGCTTATCATTAGTAATTTAATATGGAAAAATATCACTTGTATCATGTAAAATAAACAAATAACTAGATTTCATGAATAATGTTCAATATAATGTCATATGAGATAAAGTAGACAAGAAACAAGCCATAATATATGCACATTTACTTTGTTTGATCATTCACTTAACTTTTCTACACAATATAATGTCTCATTTCTACCTTTTATGATTTATAGTGCTGAAAGGGAAATCTTAATTTTATAACTTCAAATACAAATGTCTACAAGTAGAATTAAAATATTCTAGTTTGATTATAGTATTTAATTATTAGCAAAAAAATCTCATTAAGCAACTAATAACATAGAGATTTCAAACAAACGTAGAAAATAGCATATATAGTACAAACAATTTTCAAACATTTAGTAATATTATAAGAAAAGCAAAAAAATGATGTACGAATGAACATGTAACCATCAATTGAAATTAATAGATGAAATAGAATTCCTTTATTACTTAAAAATAAGCCTTGAGGAAAAAAATTATAGCAGCAAAGACTAAATGAAATCAAATTGGGAATCCATTTGGAACATAAAGTTAAATAAGAGAAGCTTAAAAGTTATAGCCACAAAAAATAGGGTTAGGAAAAAAACTCAAGAAAGTGTCGAAAAAAGAACATTGAAATCGGATGTAAATTAATTTGGATCAGAAACCTAAATGAAAACCATAAAGTGAAATACTTACCATAATCGATGTAGATTTTATTATCTTCTTACATTCGTCACTGCCGTAAAATAAGAGACGAATATTAAATGAGATTTATACAAGAAATAAGGGTTAAAAAAGTACAATTAAGAAGGCTTAAATTAAGGTAGAGGATGAGCCAGCTCAATACGGAAGAAGGGTTGATTTTTTCCAAAATTCAACAACTCGGCTGAAATCTCGCTATTAAATCTCGTCCGAGATATCGAACGAGATACCGAAATATCGTCCGAGATTTGGGTCAGATGAGATTCAAACGAAATTGCCTGTTTCGAATCGCCCAGGCTTGAAAACGAGATCTCGGCCGAGATCTCGGCCGAGATGAGCGAGATTTAAAACCTTGATAAGATGTATAATTTACCAGTCACTTAAACATTTTTCTGACCCCCTCCTCATCACATTCCATAGGTTAGATAGAAGATAGGTACTGGTGCTTGGCATGTTCGATACTGACAAGGACACTTGACTTTGAAGTGTCAAATCCTAATCAGTAATTATGTGATCTATTATATTTTAATTATTCCACTGAAAGTTATTTCGCTAGGGCTTTTATATGCATTATTTGTTTCATTTGCAGAATACCAAACCAATGATCTGCACTTTGATGGACTTAGGTTTTCGATTTAGCAAAAATTTAGGCCCATTGGGGTGCGAGTCAGCATAATTCTTAATCATAATTCTTTAATCATATTCAAAGAAAAAGAATAAAGAGTGGAATAGAAGGTAAAATTATCAAAACTACAAATCCACAGAATTTCCATTATTTTAACATAAACAACATAGATTCCAACATAGAATTAACATTTCACATTAAAGGATTTTTAGGGTTTATAATATAATGTTTTCTCAAACCCGAATCCCCAAGGCATAATCAAACCCAAATTTGACTAATCAATTATTGAAGTAAAGCTAAGACTTCCACTCAGAGTATATCATTAGCTTTGCCTCCTTGGATTTGACACGCCTTCGACAACCTCTATTAGATCTCTTCTTTTTGATACATATATACAGCAAGAGATTTATATATACGTTAGACTCAAAAAATTTAAGGTTTGGAGGAGAAGAAGTTGAGAAAATAAACAATAAACAAGGGTAGATCTGTAGGATTTCTTACTTGGAACCCTAATGGAGTTTTCTGAATCTTAAATAGACGAAGACAGAGCTTCATTAATGTTCCGAAAACATTATTGGAATAAAAGTGAGCGGCATAGGGTCTTATTTTTAGTGGTTGGAACGTACCGAAACCGTTGGATGAAGGTCGGTTAAGGATTATAAAATCCGGAATTTTCAAATTCACAAACCCTAGCTGCCACTATATAGGGAGCGGTCGACTGCTCCTCTACCACTGGTTGACCTGTCGAGGTCAGGGGTCGATGTCTCCCCTTATTTTAGGAACGTAAATTTTGTGTTGTTGTCTTATTTTTTTTTCCTTAATTAATATTCAACGTTAACGTTAATTTTAATGTTTTCTTAATTCCTAAGTCTACCTATAATTAACTTTTGAATTTCAAATTTTAAAATTAATTATTCATTTGAGTTTGAATTCTAATTAAATTATTTTTAATCCGAAAAATTCAAACTTTCATAAATTTTATGTTTGAGCTCCGTTTTCAACATACTATATATGGAAATTTATCAAAATTTCGCCACAAACGCAATGGCATAATTTTCGTTGTCAAATTACAAATTTTGGAAAATTTTTATTTTTACCCCTATCTTATTTAATTTAATTTATCCAATCAATTTATGGTTAATTTTACACGGTGTTATGGGTACCAAGAGGATTCCTCTCGGTACCGGTGGTTTTCTTGTAGGGGAGCACTTTTGCTTCCTCTTACAAGTCCTTCAACAACTCTGGTAATTCCTACCATCTGTTTCTTCTAACCATCTTCTCTGTTTAGGCCAGAAACAAAGGAGTTTTCTTGTTCCAAACCAGTTGTAGTTTCCCTTCCAGTCCTCTTGGTTCATTGTAGCTATAGATTTAGCAAAGCATCCATCTTATTATCCATCAATGCTTTCCGACTATCCACCATCTTCTAGTTCAATTTCTACAGCATTTCATCAAGCTCCCCTTTGGTAACCATTTCCTGTTGAGCAGAGGATCCTAGAATTACCTGTTGATTATTAATTTCAATTTGGTGTGCATTCCCTTCAATTTGGTAACCATTTTTATTATGAACTAATATATATATATATAGACACACACACACATTACAAAGGCAAAATAATTATTTATTCATATATATATAAGCATATTTATAATATTTATATACATTTATTTATTATTTGTATATATTAATAAAATTAAATAAAAAATTTATTTTTAATTTTTAAATACTTCCAGATCGTATGCACGACATAATAAAATTTATTATAAATTTTATTATATTAAATATATATAAATTAATTAATTATTTGAAAATACAATAAAATAGCAATAAAAATAATTTCGAGACATATTATTCGAAATTTTAATTTTGGGAAGATCTAGCATGATATTTTAAGGTTTTAAAATTAATGTTTCTTGGTCAAAATTTATTTTTTATTAATTAAATGCTTTCGACCATATATTATAATAATTTTAAAAAATATATAAATTATTTTTAAATTCTCATTTTTGGCCAAGAGCTTAATTCATAATAAAATAATTTTATATAATTTAAAAGTTTATTTTTGAAACAAATTTTATTTTATATAAATTATTTAGATAGTGTATTGATTTAAATAATAGTAAATAATTATTTAAAAAAATTTATAACTACTAAAAATTACAATTAATGTAAATATACATATATAAAATACATGTTCGATTATTAGCATGAATGATTATATAATTAAATACAAACCATATAATTATAATTAAATAACACACTAATTTGTATATATTAATTAATAAAATAATTCTTATTACAAATAAAATTTGGCTTTGAATATCTGATTAATATGTAAAAAATTGTTTTTTAAATGAATATATACATATAACCATCTAGTATGTGACAATATCAATACATATAAGAATTGTCACCTAACTAATAATATAACAATAATATATATGAATAGTAAAATATTATTCAAAAATTATAAACCATAAATATATTAAAAACATACCTAAAATTGCCTTGAATCATACCTAGTAATGATGAACTCTCTCTCCTTTGAAAGATTTTCGATTTGCCAGACTGCTAATCCCTGCACCGTTGAACTTTGAGTATCAAATAGTAATTGTCTTTTGAATTGATTTGAGTTGGATTTGCTTGAGCTCCTGGAGGATGAAACCGGCTAGTAGAGGGGATAGTGGAAGCCAAATAAAGATCTTAAACAATTAGGGTTAGAAGTCTTTAAATAGTGGATGAAAGAGAAAAGGATATGAATAATATCTTTTGCTAATTCTCACTAAACCCAAGGCATCCATTTTTAACCCCTATAACCTATTTGTATCCACTCCCTATAGCCCCTTATAAAAACCAAAATTATCAGCCTATCATCATAGGCTAATATCAATTTAATTCCAAATGAATATTATTAATTAAATTTAATTTAATTGCTTATCGATATCGCATCTCGATCGATAATTTATAAGTGTTATAAATAATTTAATAATATTTATTCCTCAAATCATATTAAAAAATTTATAATTAAAATTTCATAGATATCAATTAATTTATAATAATTATAAACTAATTAAATTGTTTGGTCTAAAGTGAATTCATCATTCTGGTTGTGTGACTCATCAGGTGTAAATTTGATCAGCGATTAACATCGAATTATTCAAATGTTAATGTTCACATGCCACTTAGCAGGTGGTGTGATATTTTGGTCAAATTTATTGCTTACTTTTTTGGGTAAAAATCCAATTTCACTTTATTAAGCGTTATTTGGTTGTGCCTTTTTATTTACATTAATTCTCTTCGTCAAAACTATATCACTTTGGACTTATGAAATTTGGTAATTATAAAAATTCCAATATCGTCCATATTCAACTCAATAGTCCAAACACAAAGTTCCTGGTTCAATAATAATAATTGTTATTAATCAAAATGCTCTTGTCAAAGATTTGTCTTTGAGTTAACTTGAGTTGACCATGATACTAGCCCCATATAACTGAGGAGACGAATCCTCTCTTGAATAGTGTTTCACTGCCAATACTTCCACTCGACCCAACTATTGTTACTCGATGGAAAAGTCATGCCATTATTTGACTATAATCAAAGCAGAGCTTTTATATTAAAGATCGATATTATTCTCAAGCCGAAAGAACTATGTAAATCAATTATCTCGATATTTTCTGTTTGACCTTAGTTATATCAACCAACAAAAAAATATCGACTGAGTCATTTCATAGTTATCCAATAACTATAGTACATTACCTCCTGGTGCCCCGAGCAGTCATGAGTAATACACTACCCAACATTTAGAGAGTGTTACGTACTCTAGTCTTAATAGATAAATCAATATGCAGTCTCGATGCATCTTGACAAGGAACATTTAAAATGGTATATTTATTTTCATTGTGATAAATTACTTATGGTTACAACACTTTGTAACTACTACCACAAAATATACCATTTATGGATTTTCTTTTAAATATACTTTTAATTAAATTAATTAATATAACACATTATATCAAGTATATAATAAAACCAAAACATCTTTTATTTCGAACAAGATTGGTTATCGAGTTAGATATATGTAACAAATTACATAATTGCCCTAGGGCATACCCCTAACTCTATCAATCCCTCACTTGCACTTGGGGTCAATTATGGAATCTTATTGGAACTTCTGCAACCATTTTCCTCAAAACTAATCAGGTTAGTCCCTCAGCGAATGGGTATGCTATTATGCTTTAATTATCTACTTTGTCAATCAACTCTCTTCGATGCTGATAAAATGACTTATCATGTGGAACAATTCGGACTATGTCTCTCGACTTGTAGTGAGCTCTAAATTATATTACAAACTACTATGTGCCATTGTTATCCTATAACCATGTTATGGGATTCTCAACAGTTGGAATTATCCTACGCTTAGTTATAAATTTTATGCATTTATATTTATATACATTGTTTTTACTGCGACGCTATTCAAAGCAATGTACTTAGCCTTTTTCATTAAATCGTCCATAATCTTTCATGTATAACATTTCCAACTTAAAGATTCTTAACTTGAATTTATTATTGACATATTATACTCAATATCACTTACAGAAGTTTGAGTTTAAACACTCCTTCATAAGAAGTTTGTTGTTTCTACCAGCAATTCTTTAGTATTTCGTAAATACACGAGAACACCTCAAACAACCATTTAGTGATATCAATTCGGATTTGATATTTGCTTCATGTATCAAAATATTAACAAATCTTGATATCTTGAACAACATAACATGTATGATAATTCCTATTGTCAATGCATAAGGAATCCATCTTACAGTTTTCGTATTAAACATTTTAATAAGGTGTCCTTACGTATTAATTTGGGACATTCCCAATATCTTTTATACTTAGTATAAAAGATATTATTTACAAATCCAACATCGAGTATTAAAACAACTAAGGCTGATTATAACACAAGTATATTATTAAAAATCAACAATGTGTTGTTTACTTGTAGTTTAGAAATATTAATGTACCTTTTAACATTCTTTCTTATGAACATGTGCTTCATTTGCATCTTGACTGATAATCAAACTATTTGATATCTCTATCAAAACACTTGTTCAATTTTGATGCGTCTCTCGATGATACTTTTGTATCTGTTCTTGGATCATATCAAAAAACTCACAAACTAGCTATCACTCCCACTGACTTCGAGATACCGTGGTTATTATATGTAAACAATTTACTTTAAATCATTATTTAGAATTTTCTATTTCAGCACATACATACCAAAACATAAAGTCATAATATGCGATAATTTTGTGAGTAGAATCCAAATTAACTTGAGCACGTTGAATAACGAATCTATTATGCTAATTTCAACAATTGAAATTTATGATATTATTCTTAATAATGTGCTCTCTATATTCCAACTACATTTGTCTTTCTCTTAAAGACACTTTTGTGGCCAATGGATCAAATCCCTTTTGGGTACAACTATAAAATCATATTCTGATAATGCACAGGGAATCTATTTCAGATCTGCGCATCGTGCCATATCATAGAGTCAACATTCTAAATGGTTTAATTAAAAAATTGAGGATTATATATTTTCAACATTGATAAGAAACTCATAGTTTGTGACGACCGCCCTATACCACTGGTACCAATAGTATATAAATTAAGCACTGTCTATGCCCAGCCAGTATAGGACGATCATCAAGATTGAAATAAGCCAATATATCATATAACCTGTCATATCTCACAGCGCATGGATAAAAAATGATATCACGGATATAACAGAAGAGACAATAATAACTATGTGAACAAATCATCATCAGAGCAATAGATCCACAAAGTTATACATCAAATGTAGTAGAGTTTATACAATAGAAGTAAACTCAAAAAACTATCCTAACAAATAGAAATAAACAAACACTATCACGGGCTCCACAGCATCGCTCAGCGGAAAAGCGTAGAAATCCATATTGTGAGAAATGCGGATTATGGATCTTAAGGCTAGAATTAACACTAGAGGGGGGGTGAATAGTGTTTTAAGAAATTTGTTAATCTTTTTGAGTTTATCTAACTTTATTAACAATGTATACACTAATTAGACACAGATATGAACACAGAATCAAACACAGATGCAAATATAAAGTAAAAGCAGTAAAGGAAAGAACACACCGGATTTTATACTGGTTCGGGGTTACCCTACATCCAGTCCCGTACAACTAAGTACGGATTTCCTTTCCAAAGCAATTCAACAATTACAACCCTCGATTTCAAGGCTACGAGGTACACCCTCTAGAATAACAATCCTCTAGGTAGAGATACTTGATTTCTGGGGCAACAAGTTCACCTAATTGATTTCCAAGGCTACAATCACACCTTTTCTCGCTTGATTGATTTCAAAGGCTACAATCACACCTTTTCTCGCTAATATATTACAAAGAAGTCTATAACTCTGAATAGCACTGAGAACCTTGTAGAGATAGTGATGTAGAATCAAACTAGAAGTAATCGAGTATGATTCGATGTTGATTTCGGCAGAGTAATGGTATGATTTTGTAATAAGAAATGTGGAAGATGAAGAGGAGTGAAAATTAGAAAAATATGATTTTAAAATTCGTTGAAACTGACCCCTATTTATAGAAAACCAACAGCCATGACCATTCATGAAGAGTTATGGCGAATAGACACTTCTTTTGAAATTTGAATTTGAACTTCAACTGTCACTATGTCGACATACTACCTAGGGGCATGTCGACATCCCTCAGCCAAAAATGATAATTTGAATTTCTATAAAAACAATATTTATCTTATATAAAAACTATTTAAAACTTTATAAATATACTTGAATATAGTTGAAATTCATAAGTAAATATAGAGAATAATATATATAAAATTTTACTATAATTTTATTTAAATCTAAGTAAATATATTATAATTAAAAGATAGTTTAAAACAAACGAAGTTTAAAAACAAAGAATATTTTAAGGCTAAAACATCTTTTTGAAAATCATTTGAAAGGATATTTTTTTCAGGCTAAAACATTTTGAAAAACAATTTTGAAAATCATTCTGAAGTAGTTTTGAAAATCATTTTGAAGTAATTTTGCAAGCTTCTTCCTGCAGGATATCTCATCATGACAGGACTCGAGAACTTGTACAAAACCAGGATGTTCGTGGGTTTGTAAGCCACTTGTCGTAGGTTTGTAAGCTACTTGTCGTGGGTTTGTAAGCCACTAAAAAGGTAGAAATGGGTTCCATCCCAAAAGAAAAATGGAGTGAAGATTTCAGTGCTATTGTGAAGTTTTAACATAATTCTAGACTCGATACTTATCTTGAAATCTTGAACTCTTGATAATCTTGATACTCATGAGTCTTCAATCTTGATATCTTGAATCTCTACACTGTACAGTTTTCATTCTTGGTACCTACATGGTTAAATCCTGCATATACATATATATCTAAACTATAATGTTAGTATTTATATTTTATAATCTTATTCTAAGGTTGTTGTCATCAAAACCATCATCTCAAGGACTAACACATATATGTATAATATACGAGATAGCTCCATCCAACTCGTCCTCCGAATAGCTATTTCGTCACTTTGGCCTGTTATCTAGTCTACTTATTTAAGAGTACCCAAGATAATAAGAAACAAAACATAAAACCTTAGGTCAGACAACAGCCAGTCGTAAGCAGTAAGTGAGTCTCGAAATACTATACATGTAAATATAGTAAGGAACAAGAGTATATGAACCATACTTGACCTATCCCTATAACCAAAGAGTTAGCAAATAACACCATAATATGCTACTCTACAATATAATAAAGATATACCACAAATCAAATGTAGGATATCAGTCTTCCAGGTATTCCTATCTCCAATACCTATTTCCTCTAATTCCTATGAGTGATAGCCTACTAAAGAAAGCAACCATAGCATCCATCAAACAATCCTAACTACCACTCCAATGTGCTCAGAATATATGATAACTTGTATGACCCCCAAGCCAGGGACTATTGGAAATCTCGGTTCTCTATTGTACTCTTGTATCCCATTGCCCAAAGCTGGATATGTGTCTCACAACGCAAAGGTGGACACTAGACCCAAAGCAATAGGTCCAAAGTAATCGGGTCCCTTTATTGACCCATGGGTATCCCCACTTAGAATACCCAAGCTTCGAGTACAACTGAAAACTCTCCGAGTCATCAACGATTCCTTAGCATATACATCCGAGCCCGCTTTTGCTCCATTTGGATACCAAGCACTTCCTGCTCAATCCAGTTTCCATTATTCATAAGGAACCCTTTCATATTCCCCGATCCTACGGCTCCTTCATTTACAAGCAGCCATCTTCGGAACCTACTCCCAACAAAAGCCAATATCTGAAGAGCATAGCTTTTCATTATGCTATTATATCGCCATCCATCCCTAATGTGAACGAGCAAACACCTACAGCATAGAACCTCTACATTAATCCCCAGAAGTTCTAAATTTCACTCTTGCACCCTGATAACTTGGTATCGTATTATAGGTATAACTCGGTGCCGAGTTCTAATTTAGCCAAGTAATGGCTAACTTCTCTTCCATGTCTCTAGTACCCCTCTTCCAGTGCCTTGGACCCTGACTCATCCACCTTTGATAACTCAGCCCCCAATTCGAAGCCTCACTTCTAAGTCCTAAAGATAACTCGGTATAACATCCAACCCTTAGCCAAATACCTTGCATCTTGTTATGGAATACCTCATCTGGCCAAGCTCTATCGACCCATGCCAACCACCGAGTCATAGCCCTCTTTATCATAACTCAGTGCCGAGTTATAGGCATAACTCGGTGCCGAGTTATGTACTCAGCTCTATTTGAGTTATGACTCATCATTCCTCTTCCTACCATACTCCAGAGCACATCCACCATTCGTCCAATTCCAACCAACTTAGCCTCCAATTTTCTCAATTTTTCGACCTATCTTCATATACATGCACAACACTAGCAAACAAACATCATTCAAACATTGAACAACAAGCAATTTCATTAAATCAAACTTGCAATCAACCAAAACAAGATAAACAAGGTAAATTCTAACATAAATTTACATATAGCATGAATATATGAAGTCAAGGTTATTTCTAATCAGTCTTTATCATATGCATGGATTAACATGTCATAAAGCTATAAAAGGTATTTATGGCCAAAATCAATTTAAAACATGTTAAATCCTACAATTCTACCATACAAACATGTATAGTACGTGAGAAGGCATAAACCACTCATTAGTTACTAAATTCGACTAATTTGTGTGTAGATCTAATCCAGACAGCGAAGAAAAGCTCTCCAAATCCAACAAATAAATGACCTTTATCTTCTAATTAAGGATCCAATCTTTAATCTGCAATTTAATTTGATTTAAAGAGCAATTTGGGTTATTTTAGAAATTAGGATGGATTTAGAGGTAATTAGGGTTTAGACCTGATTTAGAATTTGAGGGAAGAGTTTTAATTTGACTTTTCAGCCCTCTATTTATAGTATTCTCCAACTAGACTAATGGACTCAGTAATAGACTTAATTAATTACACACTAATCATGACCAATGGTTTTAATAACTTAAAACAAGCATAACTTTCTAACCGTAAGTCTGTTTTTCTATTATGACCACTCTACGGAATGGGAAACCATCACCAGAAAGTAATGGAACTAGTTTGAGACCCTAATTCGACAGTGATCAAAAGTTATAGCCTAAGCAAGATTCTCAGGTTCAAAATGATGATATAGAAATTCGGGAAAAATCATAGGTGTGTAAAATGCCCCTAAGAGTCATATCCTAAAATTATAGAATCATACAACCTCATACGAATGAAATAAAAATATTTTACGATCCATCGATACGTAAAATATAGCTCTTTACATTCTCCCTCCTTTAGGAATTTCGCCCCCGAAATCCCCAAACAAACCAAAGTATAAGCAACCACGGTCATCCCGCATGCCTATCAACCATAAGAAACCATCACACATATCAAACAAGTAACCACATAATCAATAGAGTAAGTGATATATCCTAGCATGTAGAATACTAACTTATCAAATATAGCATACAATGGTTTGAGATGGTAGATTATTATTCATACTAGGCTTTATGTCTGACTCGAAGTTTATGTTTTCCCCTTAAACTCTCAGGTGCTCAATTAACTTTGAGTAGTTTGAGAGTTGAGGTTTTCAGGTACCTCTTTTGATGAATAAGCTTCCGGGGACGTGCAGGAGGCATGATAATTATTTAGAGTTCTTTTCTATTTTGATTCTGCTGTGTTGTTGTTGTAAAGGCAAAGTTGTTAATTGCCTATATTATACTCTGATCATCCAATGAGGCATTTTCATATGTTGCTCTTGGCATATATTGTAATAATTATAATCTCTAAATGTGGTTCTCGTATGTGGAATTATGTAATGAATTTGAAATGATTTGAAATGGAATGAAAAAGTTGTTTGTTGATTTTAAATTTTTTCCATATCCATGTGTTTCTGTTATATCAACGTATCTAACATTACCGCATTTGGTCGTCGAGGATTAATAACTATGAATGACTGCGGCATCCGTAGTCGTTAGTTTTGGGCTTCCAAGTGCGGGATGTTATAAGTCAACCTGGAATGATGACACTCTCTTAGCATGTCATCTCGCAATGTATCAACATCGGAAACAAACAACCTCCCGTCTTTACGAAGCCAACCTTCTCGGTCGAGTTCGTATTACTTTATATCTTTAGATTCTACTCCTTCCCCTACCTTTGCTATGATCTCTACTAGCTTAGCATCTCGCTTCTGACTACTGTCGTTCCTTTCAATCAAAGTAGGTCTAATCGATAACTTGCTAGGATTTCAGGATTTAGCTCGCAGTGAGGTCTAAAATCGAATCCAGCAATATATTTTATCCGCTTTCATCCCAAGAACATTGTTCCCAACCTGGCATGT
Source organism: Allium fistulosum (assembly GCA_030737815.1). Classification (NCBI taxonomy): domain Eukaryota; kingdom Viridiplantae; phylum Streptophyta; class Magnoliopsida; order Asparagales; family Amaryllidaceae; genus Allium; species Allium fistulosum. The sequence continues at coordinate 1,086,001,417 of CM060904.1, forward strand.
CTTCTACTCAATGCATCGGCGACAACATTCCCTTTTCTTGGAGTGTAGGAAATACTGAAATCATAAGAAGCTAAGAATTCCAACCACGTTGCTATCGAAGGTTGAGATCTTTCTGAAGAAAAGATACTGCAAGGATTTATGGTCCGTAAATAGCTCAAACCTTTCTCCCAACAAATAGTGCCTCCGCATCTTCAAATTAAAAACAATTACCGCCAATTCCAATTCATGAGTTAGGCAATTCCTTTCGTGTGGCTTTAGCTGTCGACTCACATAAGCGACAACCCTTCCCTTCTGCATTAACACCGCACCCAATCTAGTACCACAAGCATCAGTGACTCTTCATTTCACTTAGAATGGTCAACACTGGTGCATTGGTCAACCTCTCTTTCAGACTCACAAATGCATGCTCACACTTCGCATCCCACACAAAAGTCTGATTCTTCTTCGTCAAATTGATCAATGGTGTCGCTACCTTCGAGAAGTCCTTTATGAAGTGTCGACAACATCTCGCCAATCCTAAGAAACTTCTCGCATCCGTAGCTTTCTTGGGTTGATTTCAATCTTGGACCGCTACCACCTTCGTAGGATCCACTGCTATACCCAGTCCCGAAACAATGTGATCCAAGATCTCACTTCTTCTCTCCAAAAGTGACACTTAGAGAACTTCGCTATCAACTTATGCTTCCTTAATATCTCTAGTACAATCCGCGTGCGTCTTGTGCTCCTATTCGGTTCTGGAGTAGATCAAAATATCATTCACGAACATAAGTACGAACTTATTTAACTGGTCTCTGAAAACATGATTCATGGGATCTACAAATTATGTTGAAGCATTGGTTAACCCGAATGGAATCACCAACCACTCATAAAAACCCGACGGCGTACAAAACGTGATAAAAGGCACACTCTTCTTTGCTACTCTCAACTGATGAAATCCCATCGCCAAATCCATTTGGGAGAACACCATCGCACTATGCAGCTGATCAAATAAATCATCAATGCATGAGAGTGGATACTTGTTTTTCTTCGTCACCTAATTAAGCTCATGATAATCCACACACAACCTTAAAGAGCCATCTGCCTTCATTGCGAATACTACAAGTGCGCCTCACTCAGACATGCTTCTTCGACCGAACCCTTTCCTCAATAGGTCATTCACTTGCACCTCTAATTCCTTCTGCTCTCCGGATGCCATCTGCCTCAAAGGCATAACTATCGGTCTGGCTTCCTTTACCAAGTCTATTCGAAACTCAATCTCTCTAGCGATAGGCACAGATGATAATCCCTCCTGTGGAACCTCAAGCGAATATAGAAAGATAACCATTACCCCGTCCTTTGGTAGGCAGCCAATCACCATCGTTCGCCTATCCATAACTCCGATTGTCACCAACAGCTTGTCGCAATCCACTATGGCTGCATACTTCCTAAGTCAGTCCATACTTGAGATAATCCCAAACCCAACAAAGTTCAAAACAAAACAATAAAAAACCAAAGAACATCCATGACTCGATAAAAGTAGGCCACGACAAACCATTCAAAGACTAGTAGAGCCTTCAACAAGATTCATCACGATTAGGGGTCGGTCTACTATCTCAGGTTCCAATCCCAATCCATCCACTATGTCACTATAGATGAATGAATAAGAAGCACCAATATCAAACAAAACTGGAACAGTAATGTCACCAATAGAAAGCATACCTTGAATGACGACCCCCTTCCCCCTTCTCCTTCGCTAAGGGAGCACTCGACAAAGTAGGGACTACGTCCAAAGCATATGCTTTCACCATCCGCTTATCCTTTACCGGTTCCGGATAATTTGTCTTCAAATGCCAACATTGTCACAGTTGTAACATTTCATCTTCTCACTCACCTTGCAATCTTTAATCAAATGATCCTTTTCATTGCATCCTAAGCTAGTAGGTTCCCATTTACCCTTCTTCTTACCACCCTTTCCCTGGGACTACTTTCTTTTTCTATTCCACTTCTTCTTACCTTCACCGCCTTGCTACGACTTTGGCTTTGCTTTCTCAGTGGAAGCAACAATAGCAGTCTTAGCCTTAGGTACGAGCTCTCATAGCATAGTGCCATCTCTTTCAGCTTCTCAAACGGCTCATCTATATGGTCCACTAGCTTTTCTTCCTAGTAGTCATCTAAACCGATAATGAATTTCTCATTCTTCCTTAATGGAGTGTCGATGAACAACATTCCATACTTAGACAAAGCATCAAATTCTATCACAAATTTAGAAACTGTCATCTCTCCCTACTTGAGGTCAACAAATTTTCTAAACAGAGCCGACTTTTGGGCCATCGGAATAAACTTCTCCACAAATTACCTCATCTTAAGCTGATCCCAAGAAAACTGGTCTTCTGGAGTAGCAATAGTGACACCATTCCACCAATTCATAGCTCGGCCCTAAGCTATCTCAAAGCTAATTTTCTTTTCATAGCATTTTCCACCTCCATATAAACAAAGTTGCTCTCACAAGTATCTAACTAATATTGCACTTCTATGGCTTAATCTGTCCCATGGAATGACTTCACTCCAAGAGTGAAATAGTCTTTACTCAGCTTGGCGAAATCATCCTTAGGCGCTTGCATAGGAGCACCTCCACCTATCACCATTCCAGGAGCATTCACCATCATATTAGCCATCATACCCTTGAACATGGCTTGGATATCAGGCATAGCAGCTCCTGATCCCGCTCCTTCCTCTACACCTGAAGAAGAATTCCTCATAGTGTTCCTTGTATACTGGCTCATTCTTATCTATAACAAGAATGATTAGTCTCTCATAAAGAAAACTATATCCATAGTGCTCATATGCATGTGACTTATACTATATAATATATTACTATATAGTTTTAAAAACCAAATTTATAACAAGTGCGCTCTCTCTCATATACATATATACTCTCGATCCAATCTAAGGCGAAAACAACTTCTCTATCTCTACTGGACCATGGCATCAACTCTAGTTAATCGTGTAACCAAAGCTCTAATACCAAATGTGATGACCGCCTTATACAACCGTCACCAATAGTATATAAATAGTGCATTGTCCATGCCGAGCCGATATAGGATGATCATCAAGATTGAAATAAACAAATAAAGCATATAACCTGTCATATCTCATAGTGCATGGATAAATTATAATATCACAAATATAACAGAAGAGACAGTAATAACTATGTGAAAAAATGACCATTAGCGCAATAGATCCACAAAGTTATACATCAAATATAGTAGAGTTTATACAATAGAAGTAAACTCAAATAAACCATCTTAACAAATAGAAATAAGCAAGCACTACACAGGCTCCACAGCATTGCTCAGCAGAAAAGTGTAGAAATCCATATATGTATACAATACGAGATAGCTCCATCTAGCTCATCCTCCGAACAGCTACTGTGTCACTTAGACCTGTTATCTAGTCTACTCATTTAAGAGTACCCAAGATAATAAGAAACAAAGCATAAAAACTTGTGTCGGACAATAGTTTGGTATGAGCAGTAAATGAGTCGCAAAATGCTATACAGGTAAATATGGGAAGGAATAACGAGTACATGAACCATACCTGACCTATCCTGCAACCAAAGAGTTAGCATATAACACTATAATATGCTACTCTACAATGTCATACAGATATACATCAAACCAAATAATGGATATCAATCTTACAGGTATTCCTATCTCCAACACCTACTTCCCCCGATACCTATGAGTGATAGCCTACTAAAGAAAGCAACCAAAGCATACATCAAACAATCCTAACTATCAGTCCATGTGCTTTGAATAAATGATAACTCATATGACCCTCGAGCCATGGACTAATGGAAGTCCCGGTTCTCTGTAGTGCTCTCGTATCTCACAGCCCAAAGCTGGATACATGTCTCGCAGCCCAAAGCTGGACATTAGACCCGAAGCAGCATGTCCAAGGTATACAGGTCCCTCTATTGTCCCATGGGCATCCCCACTTATAATACCCCTACTTCTAGTACAATTGAAAACTCTCTGGGTCATGAATGATTCCTTAGCACATACACCCGAGCCCACCTTTGCTCCATTTAGATACTGAACCTTTCTTGCTCAATCCAGTTTCCATTATTCATGAGGAACCCTTCCACATTCCTCGATCCTACGGCTCCATCCTTTACGAGCTGCCATCTTCTGAACCTACTCCTAACACAAGCCAACATCTGAAGACCATAGCTTTTCATCATCCTAATATATCGTTGTCCATCCCCGATATGATTGAGCCACCCACTCCAGCATGATTTATAAAACCTCTACATCAGTACCCAAAAGTTCCAACTTTTTACTCTTGAACCCTGATAACTCGGTACCAAGATAATAGGTATAACTCGGTGCCGAGTTATACACTTAGCCATCTACACTTAGCCAAATAATGGCTAACTTCTCTTCCATGTCTCTAATACCCCTTTTCTAGTGCCATGGACCTCGACTCATCCACATTTGATAACTCAGCCTCCATTCCAAAGCCTCACTTATAAATCCTAGATATAACTCGGTATAACATCCAACCCTTAGCTAAATACCCTGCATCTTGCTATGGAATGTCTCATCTAGACAAGCTTTATCCACCCATGCCAACCATTGAGTCACAACCCTCTTCGCCATAACCTGGTACCAAGTTATAGGCATAACTTGATGTTGAGTTATGTACTTAGCTCCATTTGAGTTGCAACTCAACATGTGTCTTCCTACCATACTCCAGAGCACTTCTACCAAGTTTCGTCCAATTCTGACCAATTTATCCTCCAATTTGCTCAATTTTTCGACCTATCTTCCTATACATGCACAACACTAGCAACAACATCAAATCATATCATCCAAACATAGAATAACAAGCAATTTTATCCAATCAAACTTGCAATCCATCAAAACAAGATAAACATGGCAATTTCTAACATAGATCTACATATAGCATGAATATATGAACATAATCAAGGTTATTTCTAATCAAGCTATATCATATGCGTGGATTAACATGTCATTAATGTTAGAAAAGGTTTTTTATTGCCAAAATCAATTTAAAATATGTTAAATCCTATAATTATAACATATAAACATATGTAGCATAGTGAGAAGGTATAAACCACTAACCAAATTCAATAAATTTATGTGTAGATCTAATCCAGACAGCGAAGAAAAGCACTCCAAATCAGAAAAATCAATTACCTTTATCTTCTAATTGAGGATTCAATCTTTAATCTGTTAGGAAATTCAATCTACAGTTTCGATGATAACAACTATACAATGGAAATCGAATATACATATATATATTTATATATATACATGTACTTGCTAGAACAACATCACAATAAAGACAAGAACGAGGCTCAAAGAACACTACAAGAGACTACAAGTCGATAGGTACAAAGAAGCAAAAGAAAAAGTGCACAAAAACTGATATGCACAATATCAGACGTCTGGATGCACAAGCCAGACGTCTGAATCAGTTCTCTGGAACAACAGTCAGGCAAAACCAGACGTTTGGTAATAGTACTCAGACGTCTGATCTTCTACTATATTCAAAAATATATAGTATCAGACGTCTGAAACATATCCCAGACGTCTGATTTCAAACTCGAATTTCAGAAATGGACTTCAAGTGCCACATTCGAATGGACATCTCCGCTTCCCTTCGCCGCAACTCTTCATCATCAACAGAAGCAACCAAAGAACATTCATTAATGGACGTAACTACTCAAGATACCTATCTATAACTATAGCATCAAGAATCAAGAAAAAGAAATTACCCTACATACTTACACTTTCTAATTCTATACTATATTCTTGATCTCTGCACTCTAGCAATCTTTACTTGTATTCACTCTTTCATATACTCAGTTCTTTATAGACAATATTCTTTAGAGATATATATTGGAAGAAATTGTACAAATTAGTCAACATACGTGTTATAAGAGAACACATATTTGACAAGAACAACTCACTGTAACCAAGCCTATTCCTCTGGGCGAAGCGAGGGTTTTTGATAGTCGAATTTCGAAGGGGAGCTTCGGGACTGGACGTAGGACGGGAGGTCCAAACCAGTATAAAATCCTGGTGTGCTTATTCTATTTTTACTTAGATTAATATTATTTTAGTTGCATCATATATTTTGTCACATATACTTGCATATACATTACACGATCCACCTCATAGACTTTCAATTGGTATCAGAGCAAGGTTTGATCAAAGTACAGTAACACGTATTTGACTCACTTTAATATGGCAAGTATTTTTCAAGAAGGACAATCCACAGCATGTCCCCCACTGTTTAATGGTTCTAATTATGCATATTGGTCAACACGTATGAGAATTTTTATGGAAGCTAATGGATTAGAAATTTGGTCAGCCACTCAAAATAAATATGAAGCACCTACTACTGCTATGAATACATGGAATGATACACAAAAAACCACATCTTTTAATAATGCTAAAGCTATGAATGTGTTATTTTGTTCATTAGATAAGAATAAATTTTCACGTGTCATGTTATGTAACACTGCATATGATATTTGGCGTACCTTACAAGTTACACACGAAGGCACGAACAAAGTTAAACAAACTAAGATCTTAATTTTGCAAAATCAATTCTCTTCGTTTAAAATGAAACAAAATGAATCTATAGTGGACATGTACTCTAGATTCCAAACTATTCAACACGATTTAATGGCACTAGGAGTTAAATTCACAAATTTTGACTTAGTATCTAGAATACTCAATTCTTTAACTACAGAGTGGGAAAGAAAAGTATTAGCTATCGAAGAAGCTAATGACCTCTCAACACTCTTAGTTGAAGAATTGATAGTAAATTTAATGTCCTATGAAGCTAATTTGCAGGCAAGAAAAGAACAAAATTCGGAGAAGAAAAACATAGCATTCCCAACAACAAATGAAGACTCCGACTTAGACGAAGAGTAAATCGTATTTATTGCCAAAAATTACAACAAATTCAAGAAGTTTAGGAAACTGACCAAATTTCAGAAAGGAGGAAAATCAAGCCAAACAAATCAAACATCAATCAAATGCTATGAATGTGATCAATTTGGACATATAAAGAAAGATTGTCCCAAGCTCAACAATGATAAAAAGAAGAACAAATTTGAAAAATTCAAAAAGAAGAAAGCTTTCAAAGTAACATGGGATGACTCAGATTCTTCATCATCAGATAGTGACATCTATAGTGATGGAGAACAAGCTAATGTATGTTTTATGGCACAAACTGATGAGGTATGTCCTGAACTTAACTATGATGAATTATTAGAGCTTAGCATGGAATTAGATGATAAATTTAGACAAATTAAAAAAAATGAATAAAGAACACATAGCCAAAATAAATCGATTAGAACTTGAAATAGGAATGTTAAAGGATGAAAAAATTATTTTAGAGGAGGAACTAGAATTATCTCAAGAAAAAGTTAAAAGTAGTTTGGTTGAATATGAGACTATATCTATCGATTTTGGAAAAGTTAAACTATAAAAGGATATCTTGTTAAAAGAAAATATCAACTTGAAAAGTAATATAGAAACATTGAAACTTGAAAATTTTGAATTAAAAGAAAAATTAGATAAAATTACAAATAATGTTTCAAAATTTAATAAAGGAAAACAAGATTTGGAAAATCTTATCAAAACTTCAGAACCTTCTGGAAATAGAAATGGAATAGGATTTAAAAATATTCTGAAACAAAAGGGAATAATATTAAGAAATATAGTTTTATTTATCAAAAGACTAAAAGATCACCTAAGTCTAATACGAATACCAAAAATATAAAAGTTTGGATTCCTAAGGCAAATAATAAATTGATTAGACAAAAACATATTAATAATTTCCTAGATAACGTAGTCTATAATAAAAATTATATTCATAAAGGTACCAAACCTTCTTGGGTGTGGCTACCTGCTCCTCCTAACATCTAGGACCCTAGCAAAGTGTATGGGTACCAATTAAATCATTTTTATCTTGCAGGTACCCAAAATAAAAAATAAGGAGAAATGGATACTTGATAGTGGATGCTCCAAGCATATGATCGAAAATGCAAAAATGTTATCAAATATAACATATATTGATGGTGGAACAGTAACTTTTGGAGATAACTCAAAAGGATATGTCATTGGCATCAGAGAAGTCATCAACTCTGGTATTTCTAACTCTCCTATTATTACAAATGTTTTGTTAGTAGAAAATTTAAAACACAACCTACTTAGTATTAGTCAATTATGCGATAAAGGTTTTCAAATCAATCTCGAAAAAGATAGATGTAATATTTTTGATAATAACAAACAACTTATCTTTGATTGTTTTAGAAACAAAAATATTTATGTCTTAAATATGAATATAAATCGAAATTCAAACTTACGATTAACCGCCAAACATGACGATCCATGGTTATGGCATAAACTATTCTATCATATTAATTTTATATATATTAATAAGTTAGCAAAATATAAGCTAGTTAGAGGTTTACCTAAAATAAATTATAAAGTAGAAAATTTATGTGACGCTTGTCAAATCGGTAAATTAAAGAAAAGCTCCTTTAAATCTAAAAATAATATCTCTACAAAACAACTGTTAGAATTATTACATTTAGATTTATTTGGTCCAACTCAAGTTCAATCTATAAATCACAACAAATATGTTTTTGTAATAGTTGATGATTTTTCAAGAAATACATGGACCTTATTTTTGAAACATAAAAGTGACACTTTTGGTATGTTTAAAATTTTTGCTAAAAAAATTAAAACTCAAATGGATTTAAAAATGATCTTTTTACTAATTTTTGTAATAAAAATGATCTTTTTACTAAATTTTGTAATAAAAAGGGCATAAGTCATGACTTTTCTAATTTTTGTGATCACGGCGGAGAATTCAAAAATGATCTTTTTACTAATTTTTGTAACAAAAAGGGCATAAGTCATAATTTTTCTTTTCCTCGCACACCACAACAAAATGGTGTAGTAGAAAGAAAAAATCGTACGTTACAAGAATATGCACGAACACTATTAAATAGTAGTGGTTTACCAAAACATTTTTGGGCTGAAGCTATTGCTACGGCTTGTTATGTTTTGAATCGAGTGATCATACGACCTATGACTAAACATACTTGCTTTGAAATGTTTTTTGGAAGAAAACCTAAATTATCATACTTTAAAACTTTCGGATCAAAATGTTTTATATTAAATACAAAAGATAATTTAGGAAAATTCGACCCGAAGGCCGATGAAGGAATCTTTGTTGGATATTCGGATCGTAGCAAGGCATATAGAATTTTTAATAAAAGTACTAACATAATTGAAGAAAGTTTACATGTTTCATTTGATGAAAATTTCCTAAACAATCGTACTAATGACGATGAAGAAATTATTCCTATAACAAATACAACAAACTCATCTAATAATGGGACAAATGCACAAAATAATACTCTAGTATCACCTCTTAGAATTCTAAAAGACCATCCAAAAGATAATATTATTGGGGATCTTAATTCCAGAGTAACTAGAAATCAACTTAACCAAATAAGTCATATTGCATTTGTGTCAAATTTTGACCAAAGAATTATAAAGAAGCTTCAAACGATGATTTTTGGATAATAGCTATGCAAGAAGAATTAAACCAATTTGAACGTAATAATGTTTGGGAATTAGTACCAAGACCAGAAAATCAATCAGTTATTGGAACAAAATGGGTATTTCAAAAAAAGCAGATGAAAACGGAAATATAGTTAGGAATAAAGCACGTTTAGTCGCTCAGGGTTATAATCAAGAAGAAGGTATCGACTATGATGAAACTTTTGCTCCAGTAGCAAGACTTGAAGCCATACGTACATTACTTGCTTTTGCAAGTCATCATAATTTTAAAATATTTCAAATGGACGTCAAAAGTGCTTTTTTAAATGGTTTTACTAAAGAAAACGTATATGTTGAACAACCCCCATTATTTGTTCATGAAAAATATCCTGATCATGTTTTTAAATTACACAAAGCTCTATATGGTTTAAAGCAAGCCCCCCGTGCCTGGTATGAACGTCTTAAGAATCATTTAATTACTTCTGGGTTTAAAATAGGTACAATATAGATACGACTTTATTTATTAAATGAGAAAATAACGACATCTTAGTCATACAAATTTATGTAGACAATATTATTTTTGGTTCAACTAACGAAAATCTTTGTTCTCAATTTTCAAATATTATGAAAAATGAATTTGAAATGTCTCACATGGGTGAATTAAATTTATTTTTAGGATTACAAATAAAACAACTTGAAAACGGTATTTTTATACATCAAGAAAAATATTGTAACGATTTATTACATCGCTTTGGAATGGATAACACTTCAAGCAAACCAACACCAATGAGTACTAGTGTTCATTTAGAAAAATATGATAATGGAAAAGATTTTGATGAAAAATTATATCGTAGTATGATTGGCTCCTTACTATATTTAACGGCTAGTCGACCCGACATTATGATGAGCGTATGTCTTTGTCCCCGATTTCTAGCAAAACCAATAGAATCTCACCAAAGAGCTGTTAAACACATCTTACGATATCTATCTAGTACTAGAGATTATGGTTTGTTTTACCCTAAAGGTTCATCATTTGAACTTGTTTCATATAGCGACGCGGATTTCGGTGGATGTAAAACAAATCGTAAGATTACTAGCAAACGTGTCATTTTATTGGACAATCGTTGGTTTCATGGTTTAGAAAAAAGCAAAACTATGTCTCTTTATCCACTTGTGAAGCCAAATATATTTCAGCGGCCTTAGCATGTGCACAAGTGATATACATGCAACAAACGCTTAAGGATTTTGGAAAAGTTATCGATAAATCACCAATATATTGCGATAATACAAGTGCAATAAATTTATCAAAAAACCCTGTAAATCACTCACGTACTAAACACATAGATATACGACACCATTTGTTACGCGACAATGTAGAAAAAGGAATTATTACATTAGAATACGTAAATACTGAGAATCAAATAGCAGATATTTTCACAAAACCACTAAATGAACAAATGTTTGTTAAACTACGACGCGATTTAGGAATATGTTCTCTTAATTATATTATCAGCTAATTCTGAGTTTCATTTGTTTATTTTTGGTTAAAAAATTTTTAATCATAAACAAAATCTTGTAACACTAACCAACAATATTTTAGAACGTTTGTTTTAACTATTTATAACTTTTTACAACATGAATAAATAGCTCCTACTTTTACAAATAAAATATAGATTTTATTGGTTCCTTTTAAAATAAACAAAAGCAAAACAAAAACATGTCTTCCGACAACTCTCATCTCTCCTTTTCAACACCAATCTCGGATAGTTCAGCGGATACCCCTCATCGACTTCCAACTCCTACACCAGGTCAAGAACCAACCTATAAGTGGTCCTCCTACCACACGGGATTCACTCCCGACAAAAAACGATCCAAACGATCACTATTTGGATCTCCTAACACTAAGGAAAAAATCGATGATATACATCTTTATCAAAAGCAACAAATGGAGTTACAACGAGAACTATACTTCGAACAAAAAGTCACTGCAAGACGACTAAGTTTTCTAGAGCAAGTAGCGATCAAATTTTGCAATTCACAAAAGAAGGATGTACATGAACCACTTACGATTCCTTGCAATCCTATGAATCCTTCAACCTCTTATCGAACACCTTTAGATCCTCCACCTAGGCAATCCTCTGGTTCCCCAAGAACCAACGAACGTGGAAATATTTGGTCTCCACTCAAGCCATGGAAGGATAGCAAATCTGAGGATTGCAATGCTCCATCTCCATCTAAATAAATTTGCTTATTCTCATTATATTTTATTTGTATTTTTTTCAAATAAATAATATTATGTTTCACGAAAATCAATCTCTCGATAATTAAGCAACACCCTTCAAAATAAGGCTATTTTAAGATAAACTGGATATTTCAGACGTCTGACACCCTTGTATCACACAATTTTTCAACTTTGTGCATATATCAGACGTTTGATATAACCCTCCAGATGTCTAAAAATAGTGTCTGCCTCATAAAAATACACAACAGTTTATTTCAGATGTCTAAAAATTGTTCCCAGACGTCTGGTTCTACATCTAGACGTCTGACAAAACTCTCTGTCTTCGAAATTTTACAACTCTATCTATTTCAGACGTCTACCACCAATAACCAGACGTCTGAACATATTTAATGTCTTCATATTAGGTTAAATCAGACGTCTGATTTACTTTCCAAACGCCTGAAATTCAATCGACACTATTAAGTAACCTTATAACGTCTATTTTTCCCACTTTTTTCCATTTCATTTCATTTCTACTACAAATTCAATACCTAAATTCTCCAAATCGCTTTCTCCTTCAAACACACTCAATTCTCATGGCACCAAAAACGAAAAACCCTAAAATCTCTAAAAGAAAGCAAGACCAAGCTACTTCATCCAACCCACAAGTATGTTCTGATGATCAAATTAAGAGATGGATGAATCGCGTACCACATTCAATCAAAAGATATGAAGACATTCAAAAGAAGAAGCTTCATACATGTCCTTTCTACAATTTGCTCAAATTTTCTATTTACGACTAGGATGAAATATGTGAAAATGCGGGGTTACATCAGTTGATCTCCTTCAACTTGAATAATATCCAAATAGACCAACTTGCGATATTCCTATTCTATGCTAATTTAGATAGCACAGCCGTTTGGAATACCGATAACGACGATAATTGGCTATGGTCAAGTGTTTACGGCAACACTATTAGACTAACTCCGGGGATAATAGGCCGAACTCTGGGTTGTTCCGACTCTGGAGAAGACTTGTATAACATTCCGGATATGCGTATCAAACCGAGAGATAATATCACACATCAAATATGGGAAGATGAAATGCCTAGATTTCATCAAAATACTTAAGACCTAAGGCGAGACTTTTGACTAGAATGATTATCAACATAGTCATTCCTCGCCTTGGTAGCCATGAGCAGATACAGAGTTAGAGCACAAGGCTCTATACGCTATCTTCAGTGGTACGATGGTTAATTGGGCAAAATTCATATTTGACGAGCTCAAACATTATTGGACTCGCTTACGCCCATCTATCATCTACCCTACCTACATCATGCGACTTCTGCGAGCTCACAACATCCCTTCATATTTATCAACTTTTGAAGAAATTTCTCTTAAGTACGCGTCCACAAAGTTCTTCTCTCTTATGCACTTACCAGAAAATCCTCCGGATTTTATGTCGTTTGACGAATGGACGCAACGTCGTCAACAAGATAGCCAAGCTATCCCTCCACCCCAACAACAACCTGAACAATCACAAGAGGAAGAGCAACATCGCGAGCATACTCCTCCTCCTCCTGCACCTTTTGATTATTCGTGCCAAGACGACATTTTGGAGACCCGCACTGAGACAAATCCAAATGAGAGTATTCGCGACTTGACTCTCCAAAATTAACTCATTCTGTCAAGGAATCAATTTTTTTTGGCTAAGTGTATCGATAGCTTTGAAACAATGTTTGCTTCACGCCTATCCACAGTTGAAGCATCGCTTTCAACTACACTATCAATTCTAAAAGAGGTTCTTCAATGAGTTCGTGGTCCTACACCACCTTTGGAAGATTGGCCACCCCAACACCTTCTCCTCCTCCTTCAAAACAAAACTTTTTGAAGAGGAAAAAGAACCTCTCCAGCAAACTCCGACATCTCCAAAAAAACAAGCTAGCTCTTCCAAGAATGAAGATGAAGGAGATGATCAAGTTAAAGCTTCCCCAAAAGATCCTTAGTTTTTAGGATTCCATCTTTTGCATTATAATAATAAAAATCTATGCATGTAATCAATCAATTTGTTTAATGAAAAGTGCTTTTTGGTTTATTATTTCTGTTTATATTGATATAACCTTCCTATAGTTGGTACATATTTCATATTACGAACATGTTCTCTAAGTTAAAAAGATATTAACACTTTTTGATAATGCCAAAGGGGGAGAAAAAATGGAAAGCACATATTCAGGGGGAGATTTATAAAAATATATCTAAGTACATTAAATAGTTGTCATCATCAAAAAGGGGGAGAATGTTAGGAAATTCAATCTACGGTTTCGATGATAACAACTATACAATGGAAATCGAATATACATATATATATTTATATATATAGGTACTTGCTAGAACAACATCACTATAAAGACAAGAACGAGGCTCAAAGGACACTACAAGAGACTACAAGTCGATAGGTACAAAGAAGCAAAAGAAAAAGTGCACAAAAAATGATATGCACAATATCAGACGTCTGGGTGCACAAGCCAGACGTCTGAATCAATTCTCTAGAACAACAGTCAGGCAAAACCAGACGTCTGGTAATAGCACTCAAACGTCTGATCTTCTACTATATTAAAAAAAATATAGCATCAGACGTCTGAAACATATCCCAGACGTCTGATTTCAAACTCGAATTTCAGAAATGGACTTCAACTGCCACATTCGAATGGACATCTCTGCTTCCCTTCGCCGCAACTCTTCATCATCAACAGAAGCAACTAAAGAACATTCGTTAATGGATGTAACTACTCAAGATACCTATCTACAACTATATATAGCATCAAGAATCAAGAGAAAGAACTTACCTTACATACTTACGCTTTCTAATTCTATACTATATTCTTGATCTTTGCACTCTAGCAATCTTTACTTGTATTCACACTTTCATATACTCAGTTCTTCATAGACAATATTCTTTAGAGATATATATTGGAAGAAATTGTACAAATTAGTCAACATCCGTGTTATAAGAGAACACATATTTGACAAGAATAACTCACTGTAACCAAGCCTATTCCTCCGGGCGAAGCGAGGGTTTTTGATAGTCGAATTCCGAAGGGGAGCTTCGGGACTGGACGTAGAACGGGAGGTCCGAACCAGTGTAAAATCCTGGTGTGCTTATTCTATTTTTACTTAGATTAATATTATTTTAGTTGCATCATATATTTTGTCACATATACTTGCATATACATTACACGATCCACCTTGTTGACTTTCGTAATCCACAATCTAGTTTGATTTAGAGAGCAACTGGGTGATTATGGATGAAATTAGGATTGATCTAGAGCTAATTAGGGTTTAGACCTGATTTAGAATGTGAGGGAAAAGTTTTAATTTGACTCTTCAGCCCTCTACTTATAGTATTCTCTAATTAAACTAATGGGCTCACTAATGGGCTTAATTAATTACACACTACTCATGGCCAACAACTTTAATACTTAAAACATGCATAACTTTCTAAATGTAAGTCCGTTTTTCAATTATGACCACTCTACAAAATAGGAAACCATCATCTTGAAGCAAAAGTTTGAGACCCTAATTTGACTCCTATCAAAAGTTATAGCCTAAACAAGATTCCCAAGGTCAAAATTGTGGCATAGAAATTCAAAACAAAATCATAGGTATGTTAAATGTCTCCTAAAATTACAGAATCATACGACCTCATACGAATAAAATAGAGATATTTTACGATCCTTTGATACGCAAAATACGGATCGTTACATAGTTTCTCTTCAGTGTGTGATAATACTGTAATCCACATATTTTCTAAGAGGAATAAACATGGAAGCAAGGGAAGGTAATGTTGCTTCAGCCAGAGAATGTCATGCCACAAAGCATGTCGAAATTAAAAACAAGAAGGCATATCAAACATCAAGAAACTCCAAAAAAGATTTCAAACATCTATATAAAGGTGTTGAAAGAAAAGTAGTGAAACACTCAACAAAGGATGTCGTCTTTCAAACATTTTAAGAAGAAGTCAAACTTCAACAACCCTGGGGGTTGCCGAAAATGTGAAGGTTATGAGATATTGTATATCAAGACAACTTCTAGGGATGTTGCACTCTAAGCATTACTAAGAGATGATTGAAGTCCTCAACAACATTAGCGGTTGTCAAATGCAGGGAAGGGAGGAGATGTCATGCCAACAATAAGCAATATCAAGTGGCAACTAATGCTGAAAAGCTATGATGTAGAGAAAATCAACCCTAAGAAAATCAAAGAGAGATTTGGTATCAGTGAAGATGTCGAACATCTAAATATCGGGCCTTTACGATTATCACCGTTGTGGAAAAGGATATCGAATGCCTCCAGTTGTCAATAAGGTCATAAATCAACAGTATTAAGAAGGATATCGAAGTTCATCAATACAAGGAAGGATTTCGGCTATCAATAAAGAAAATGATACATGATCTCAAGAAATTCAAGTGACATCAAGCCTCTACAAATTAATGTTGTAGAGCATGAAGCAAAGGGAGGATGCTAAAATTTAAAGGTGTGTGGCTGATATCGAATATGGTAGATGTCGTGTACGGAAAAACGGATGATGAACGCTAATAGTTTCGAAGGATTTCAAACTTCATGAGCCATGGTAGGTTGTCGTATATCAATAATGAATAAAAGGTTGCCGTAAACAATCAGTGTTCAAAGAGGTAAAATGTAAAGAAGTTTGTCGTGAATCATCAATTTAAAGAATGTTGTTGCAAATCATCAATCTAGAAAAGGATGCCGTGAGTCATCAGTGCTTAAAGTAATATTGTAAATCATCAATGTAGAGAGGGCTACCGTGAGTCATCAATAAGAAGTCTATTGCCGCATGTCAACAACACAGTGAATCATGCCGCCTAATTCCATCCCTATAAATACAGACACCGTGGTAATGAAGAAGGGGTGAATCATTTCTTCCCTCCTTAAATTTGAAAAGTTGTAACCCTAAATTGAATTGGGGCAACAATCAAGATTTTCGTTGAAACTCTTGAAACTTATGAACAAGGACTTGAACCAATGGATTGCATAGCCTATTTACTTGATCATGCGAATTTGATTATAATTTAACATGGATATGCATTTGACTACTTTTTGGACTTAATGTTCGGGCTCTATTCTTAAACAAGGCTACTTAAGCCCTTGACTAAATTAACGTTATTTTGCATAATAACCATCTTTCCTATCTTCGTATAAACAATGGATTATAGTTTACACATTGTCTATTTTGTCCATTAACTAATGTTCAATAGACATTGCACCTTTATGCAATTTTCCCTTAAACATATGACATACATTCTTGGGCAAATTTATAATTCATCCAAAAGCCCATTAGCAATATGGATCCATTTAAAATAACATCATCTTGTGCTAAGTTTTGGATGGTAAGCCAATTTTTGGTTTAATAACACCTTAATGAACTATTAAATGACTCCACTTTAAGCAATATCAAGGGTGTTAAACTAGTTTATTGGTTCAATATGGCATCATGGATGTTAAACCTATTTTTGCATTAACATTTTGGCGCTAGAAGGAGGGCTTCAACCTATGAATCATTATAATTATATCTTGAAACTAATTACTTGAAGTTATGTTTTAGGAAAATGGAAAGAACTAAAAGAATTAATGTTCTGAATGAGGTGATAATACAACAAACAACATTGAAAGACAACATGACTCCGCGCTTTACTCCAGAAAATGTAGAACCTGGTCAACCTTCAGTACCAGCAAAGCCAACAAATAGTGAAGCCAAAATCAAAGACCTAACACGGCAAATGGCGACAATGCAAGAACTACTAGAGAAGGCCCTTTCACAAAAGTCTTCCAGAACAACGAGGCCCATTGAAGGAGAAGAGGTCGAATCTCCAAGGGGAAATCTAGATACTTCCATGATCAAAAGCAAGGATAAATGAAAAGTTGTTATGACCCCATAGAAAACAGGAATCCAAAAGGTTGGAGATGCAGCATTCTCTCCAAATTGCTAACAAATTACAAGGTTAAAGCATATCGCTAGGAAAAATTAGCAGAAAGGTCTAATGAACAATCAAGAGTTCGATTTTGTGTAAGGAGTACAAGCCTTATAGGGTTGATTACCACAATGATGAAGCCTACTAAAGGGATATAGCTAATAAGATGGCAAAGGACATGCTTGATATTAAAGGAAAGAGGACCCTTGATCCCAGAGTCAACAACAATTTTCATGTATCCCCTTTTACAGAAAGAATAATGTCTGTCCAAATTCCATCACACATCAAGATTCCATCACTAAGGTAAAACAGGACCACCAATCCCGATGATCATCTTCTTGCCTTGGAGAGCCAAATGGACCTTGACAATGCTTCTAAAGCCGTACATTGTAAGTTCTTTCCAACCACTTTTCAAGGAGCATTTGCTAAATGATATAGACATTATAGGGAGAAAACCATTTATTCTTGGAAGTTGTTCTCTTACAAATCCTCAGCATAGTTCTGTGTGTGCATGGACGCTACTATCAATTCTAGTGTTCTGGCTAATGTTAAGTAGAGACTAGGAGAGCTACTCGGTGAATACTTGAAAAGATTCAACATTATGGCATTAGAAGCAGAGAACATGACTGATAGAGAAAATTTAACGGTAGTGCGTTCAGGATTGATTGAGCAAACCCCCTTTGGAAGGAACTTTATACCATGGGTGTAGAGACTTTCAGGATTTTCACTTACAAGCTAACAAATTCATTCATATATATGAGATGTACCATGTTAAGAAAAAGTCAGAGATGAAGAAGGAAGCAGGAAGATCTGGCTTTGATCACCCCAATAAGAAGCCAAGATAAGATGAGAACAAGAGAGGAAGATGGAAGGAGATCTCGAAATCTAACCATGTGGCCTTAAACAAACCAATCTTTATATTTTTTCTACAGCTAAAGATGGAGGCAACTTTTCAACTTCTTATAAGGCAAGGGATAACCCTGATCCAAGAAGAGGAGGAGATTATTGCGCCTATCACAAAGTGAACAGACACAAAACTAAAAAATGTCATATTTTAGTTGGAATCATTCAAATATGATCTGATCAGAGCTTCTGAAGGAATTTGTCAAAGAGAATAAAAAACCTGCCCATCTTGAGGAAAGTAATCAGAGGCTTCCAAACAATGCCATGAACTTTGTGGAAAACGATTCTCAGCAAGATTTTATTCCACCGATTAATCAAATATACATTATCCATGGAGGTCCACATTTAGCCTGAAGGAGCAAGGGGGCCAAAAGAAGGTATATAAGAGAGGCCATAGATGGTGTGTTTCTATTCAAGAGGTGCCACTGCTCAAAAACCGCAAATATCAACTTCAGATGCATAATCTGACGTTAACTCCATAGAAGTTAAGAGGGGTTTGCCATTCGCACAATGACCCGCTAATGATAACTGCACATATTGGAATTTTCATAATAACCAAAATTCTAGTTGATACCAAAAGCACGGCGAATGTTATCTTCAAGCATGCCTTCGATCAGACGGGAATTCTAGAAGAAAAGTTAGAACTAAGCTTTTAGCCCATCTTTGGGTTCAATAACAAAGGATCCACTTAGTGAGGCAGATTAAGCTTCTAGTGCAAATGGGGATTCCACCCTATTCAAGAACTTTTGAAACCTTATTCATCATAATGGACCAGCCTTCCTACTACAATGCTTTCTTTAGGAGACCGGCCCTGCATGAGGTGGATGCTTTTGTGTCACCAAAGTATCTGATGGTGAAGTTTCTAATCAAGGGTGGATGAGGAATGATAAGAGGAGAATAATTCAACTCTCGAGAATTTTATTTTGCTACCCTTGATCAATGCAAAAGGGATAATCTTTCTTGTTATGATCTGAAGAAATATGAATCAATCAAAACTAAAATCAAAAGGCCCTTGGATTGTGGTCCTCTAATCCAATCATTCAAGGCAAGTGAAAAGGCAAGAGCAACTGAAAAAGCTAAGAATGTGTTAAAAAGATTTAACTTTGATGAGAGGAAAAGAAAAGGGAAAGAGGAAAACCTAATTGATGAAGAAATAGATGGTGAAGAAACTATCATTGAATTAGATTGCAGAAATGAGCATGAAAGGATAAAGCAAACCGAAGATCTAGAAGAAGTAAGCTTGGATTCACTTGATCCAACAAAAATAGTAAAAATTGGAAGGGAGTTAGAATTCAAGCTTAGAGGGGAGCTTATTCAGTTTTTTTATCTAGCATGGATGTGTTTGCTTGGACCCACTTAGACATGGTCAGGATAGATCCACCGATCATGAGTCATGCCATGAACATAGATCCAAACATCACAACTATTTGAAAAAAGAAAAGGTAGCTCGATAAAGTTCGAGTTAACGCGTTAAAAGAGGAAGGCAAAAGACTACTTGAAAATGGATTTATTAGGGAAGTTTTCTACCCAAAATGGTTGACCAATCCCGTGTTAGTTAAAAACCTAATGGAAAATGAACAACATGCATCGACTATACTGATTTGAATAAAGCATGCCCAAGGATTGTTATCCCTTGCCTCGAATAGAACAATTAGTTGGTGCAACAAGTGGACAACAACTGTTGTCTTTTATGGATGCATAGTCAGGCTATAATCAAATCCCCATGTTCAAGCCGGATGAAGAACACACAAGTTTCATAATAGATTGGAGAATATACTACTACAACGTTATGCCTTTTCGATTAAAGAATGTAGGAGCTATGTATCAAAGATTGGTGAACTGAGTGTTTAAAGAACAAATTGGTCGAAACATGGAAGTATATATAGATGATGTGCTATTCAAATCTCAAGAGGAAGCTAATCACTTGAAAGACCTTGAAGAAATGTTTGAAGTATTAAGAAAATACAAGATGAAATTGAATCTGCAGAATGCTCCTTCAGGATATAATCTAGGAAGTTTTTGGGATGTATTGTCAGCGCCAGAGAAATCAAGGCCAACCCTAACCTAATCAAGGTAATTAGAGACATGATGGAGCCAAAAAAGAGTAAAGATGTGATGAGCTTGAGTAAAAGAGTGGCAGCTTTGAATAGATTCATCTCTAAAGCCATTGATAAGCGCACACCATTCTTCGACGTGATCAAGAAGAAGAGAAACTTTGAATGGGGAGAAGATTGTCAAAAGGCCTTTAAAGAGTTAAAAGATCATTTGGAAAAGCCTCCAATCCTATCTATCCCGGTACAAGGGAAAATCTTTGCCTCTATATGGCAGTTTCCAAGCATGCAGTAAGCTCTGTTTTAATAAGGGAAGAGAATGGAGTTCAACTTCCGATATACTATATTAGCAAAAGACTAAAGGATGTAGAAATTAAGTATCCGGTCATAGAAAAGTTGGCACACTATTTAATGCTCATCGCTCAAAAGCTAAGGGCCTGTTTCCAAGTACATCCAATCAAAGTCCTAACCAGCTTCCCACTCAAACAAGTTTTTAGTACACCTGAAACATCAGGAGGACTAGTAAAATGAGGAATTGAACTTAGCTAATATTATATTGAGTTCTAGCCCCGAGTGACAATTAAAGGACAAGCTCTGGTTGAATTCATAAATGAATGCATAGGATTCATCAAAGAACAGTCAGGAAAGGAAAATGATCTGAAGCCTAAATGGCAATTATTTGTTGATGAGCATCAAATGAACAAGGGACTGGTGCAAGATACGTAATCATTACCTCCGACGGACACCGATTGCATTATACTATGAAGTTAGGTTTTTCCGCAACTAATAATATGGCAGAATACGAATCAATGGTAGCAGGACTAACCCTAGTTCTTCAGTTAAAAATTCCAAGGATAGAATTTTTCAGCGATTCTTAGTCAATGGTTAATCAGTTAAATCAGACATATCAAATAAAAGACGCCAAACTAATCCTTTATGTCATGAAGATACTGAATATGTTAGCTCAATTTGAGGACTTTTCCATACACCAAGTTCATAGAGAAAAATATTCTCAAGTCGATTCTTTGGAAAATCTAGCGAGCTAAGAGGAGCACCGAAAGCTCGAATTGTGCCTATAGGTTTTCAAGAAAATCCTAGTATCAAGGAAAAGGCCCCTGAATCTGAAAGTGAAGTCCTGGTATTGACTAGATCTCAAGCCCTAATATAAGCCTATAAAGGAAATGAATCAATAAATGGAAATAAAGAAAACCAAGAAGGAATCATTCATGTAGAAATAAATAGTCAACACAAAAATAATTGGATGACACCCATTGTTGAGTACTCGGCAGAAGGAAAACAACAAAAAGACAAGAGAGAAGCTAGAAAGAAAAGGTGCCAGGTCCAAATTTGTACCATGATGAATGAAATCCTTTATAAGAAAGGATATTCACTCTCTTATCTTAGGTGTGTTTGTCTAGAAAATGGATTAGCACCGTCAAGGGAAACACATGTGGGATTCTGTGGAGATTATTCTAATGGAATATAATTTGCAAAAAAGGTCAGGAGGTAAGGCTTTTGTTGGCCTCGAATGAGTAATCATGTAGTGAATCATGTAAAAAGGTGCAAGAAGTGTCAGAACTTTTCTATAATTTCACATATGCCTCCAAGTGAATTGACCCCAATTTCAAGTCCATGGCCCTTTGATGTATAGGGAATTGATTTAATTGGGCCATTACCTATATCCAAAGGTAGAGCTAAGTTTGCGGTAGTAGCCATTGGTTATTTTACTAAATGGGTATAAGCAGAACCATTACCAAACATAACATCGGGAAAAATAATAAAGTTTGTGATTAAAAACATAGTTACATGGTTTCGATACCATATAAGATAATATCCGATAACAAAACTCAATTGAAAGTGAATAATACACCATATTTTCCGATAAGAATGGAATAATTAAAAGCTTTTCATTTGTAGCTCATCTAAAGGCTAATGGAGTAGCTGAAGCTGCCAATATAACCATTAAAAATATTCTTAAGAAACGACTGGACTAAGCAAAATTGGGTAGAAAAACTACCGTTAGTACGTTGGGCATATAGAACTTCTACTAAGACTACAACGGGACATGCTCCTTTTTCTTTAACATATGAATGTGAAGCAATGCTTCCAATCGAAGTTAAGGTTTCATCTTATTGAAGAATTTCATATGCATTTGATCCCAATAAAAAATTGTGGAAAGTATCTTTAGATTTGATAAATGAGCTAAGGGATGAAGCGGCCATACGAACCGCTAAATATCAACAAAGAATATCGAGGTTTACAACTCCAAAATTAAAGGAAGACCATTTCAAAAAGGAGACTTACTACTCTTAAAAGTCATGGAAAATACCAAAAATCCATCGGATTGGCCGCTTGGACCAAATTGGGAAGGTCCCCTTATTATTCATGAAGTAATTCCACCAGGGACTTACTGATCATGGCAATGTGATGGAAACGTAATAGCAAGAACTTGGAATACTGAACATTTAAGGCCTTACATCCCAATAATGGATGAATAAAGAAAACCGAGACAAGCATATCTACGGAATGTATAGTCAAATGAAAGAAAGGAACTAAAAGGAAAAGCCTAAATCACTACCTAATATGGCAGTAAAGGATGAAAGAAAGCCTTTGATCCTGCCACAAGGGCTTGGTCAAACCACCTCCTAGAAGGAGGTCAGAGTAAGCCTTTGGCCCCCCTAAAATGGTGTAACAACCCGGTATTTTCAACCATTCGCAGCCGCACATGTCGGACTTGAATTGCTCAAAATACTGCATTGTAAATAAATTTGGAGCAAATGAAATACAAATCACAGAATCACAGACACAGAACAAACAGAATACCTCGCAGCGGAATATAAAATACATAGTAGTTCATGAAGCTACTACGGCAGAGTCTCAAACCAAATACATAATACAGTCTAAAAACAACATAATAGAAATCCCAAATACATAGAAGTTCACTAATACATGAGATAAACTAGAACAGCTGAAACAGAAAGTAGATATAAATGTAGATAAGCAGAAACTCCAGCAAAGACCAGCTCCAGAAAGAAAATCCAAAGCTGTGAATACTCAGGCCGACCCGAGCGTAAAGTAAAACACAAAACACTCGAGTCAGGACAATATATACTTATATAATGTAAACCAACTCAAGTGAACTGTAACAGTAATGCACAATAACTTAAAGGATGCTTGGGATCACCCATTCTTTAAGAATCAGTTAAACTATAAATTAAATACATCCCGTAGTTAAAATTTCAAAATGGTAATTTATACTTTGAAATCAAATATCATTTCAAATTTCAATATCATTAAAAATCCATTTCAAAATATCAAAATATCATATTTGCTAAACCACATTCATTTATTTAAAATACCATTTCAACACACATTCAAATAGTTTATATTTCAAAACAAATTACTTCATTTAAATCATAAAAATGAAGTTATTTTATTTAATAATTAAATTATTAAATTTCCAAAATTTTAATCTTTCAAAGTTCATTTATTCACTTAAATTTATCAAAACAATGAAAATTCACCTTTCGTAGCATTTGGAAAATGCTACAGAAAGTTACATTCCAAACAGTTCAATTTAACAAAAGACAGCATTAAAAATGCTGTATACATTAGTTCAAATAAAACTTTAGTTAAATTCAACAATTATAGCACTTACAAAGTGTTATAATATCCCTTTATTAAAATTTAGCGATTTGGTTCATTTATATGAACTACAGCATTACAAAATGCTGTAATATCATTTACATTAGAAATAATAGCATTTCAAAATTGCAGTTAATTAACTTCAAATATTCAATATAATTTCACAAACAATTATATTTTTATTTAAAACAGTTTTAACTTATAAAATCACATATTTTCAATTTTATAACCATCATTCAAATACCATTATATTCATGATTTTATAAAGTTAAATTACCACTCGAAAATCAATATTTAATAATAATTCACTTATTAAATTCCACCATTAAATTTCAATTCATATAATTAAATTTTAACTAAACATTTAAGTTTAAATTTTCAAATATAACTTAATTTCATTTTTATTTACATAACTTAAAATTCACTTTTAAGCCAAATTCACAAATTTCCAATTTTAGTTATATTTCAAAATTTCAACTTAAATATTCATTCATTTCACATTTTAACTTTATTCAAAAATCATTAATATATTATAAAATCATTTTAAATTCATTTTTCCAAATTATCATAAATTTATCATATTTTCATATTTAATTTAAATTCCATTTAAAAATTAAATCAAAATTTCCAAAGTAACTCACATTCAAATTTTCTAACCTTTCCATAATTTATTTCACTTATAAATTTTTAGAAAATCAATAATACTTCACAAAAATCATTTTTAATTAAGTTTAAATCAAAATATTATAATCTTTACATTTCTAAAATATTTTAAAATTTTTAGAAAAACATATTTTAACAACGGGTCTGTATTTCATTTCTAACCCAGGTAAAGTGATACGGGTAATATATCATTTCAACCCGTAATTTACAAAGAAAACCCGGGTTTGATCATTTCAAACCCGCAATCCCAAGTAAATGAAAATAATTGAAAATCATTCAGGCCTATCATTTCAGCACATAACGATTTTCTCCTATTCTAAAGTCCGTTCGGGTATGTATCATTTCAACCCATAGTGATTCTAATCTAAAGGGAACTTGCAGTGTGATAAACTGATAAAAATAATAGAACAACATAATATAACAGTAATATATAATATAACAGGTGTTTAAGCATGGGTGAACATCATAAAATCATAACATAGCAAGTGTAACATGATAATGCATTTTACAGATTCAAAAGGGGTCAATTCACTAGTTATATATGTACATATTGTCTGGTGAGAATAACTCACTTGTATAAGATGGAGATGACAACCAAATACCCAAAACAAAGATCTTCAAAGGCACGAAAGCATGACAACGATTCGAAATGAGGGAGAGCCAAAGTTATTTGTTTTGTAACATATGAAACAAAACAATACATAACATGAATTTCAAACCAAAATATGACATTAACCAAGCTAGAATTAAGGAACAACAATTAATCAAACACTTGCACTTGCTTCCACCATCACTATGCTCAGCCTATAGGGTGATAAGGCACTGCCATGGGGTGTATTTGGTCAGGTATGGGTCATATATGCTCGGCCTAACAAGGGTATTGATGGTATGGAAGTGGTTATGCATGGAAATACAAGTAGAAGGCAAACAAGTGGATTTTGTGCAAATATAAGCTTCGGGCAAGGCTATAAATGGCATGGCCAGACCTGGTGGAGTCTAGGGGATGGTGTGGCAAAGGTTTCAGGTCAGGTAGGGACTGGAGAAAGTGGTGCAAAGGTCGGCAAAGAGGTTGTATGAGGTGGTGGAGTCATGTGGAGGTCGGCTTGGATGTTTTAGGTGATGTTTTACTAATTTTTGTGGAGCTCTTCATCAAGGATGGCCATGGCTAGTTGGGTCAGAGGAGATGTAGGTGATTGCAGCTGGACAAAGTGGTGATGGAGGTGGTGGTGATGGTGGAGGCTAGAGGCCGAGCATATAAGGTGAAGCATAGGCAAGATCAATACAAAAACAAGGAAGAAAAGTGAAAAAAAAAAGTGAAATATTTACCAAATTTTTTTGCTACAGGAGAATGGCCGAAATTTTTTCTTAGGTGAGAAGAAAATAATTTACGTGAAAGAGAAATGAGATGGGTCGGCTGAAGTGAATGAGTTAAGGCAGCCAATTGAATGAAAAGTGATGGTTGGAGTTGAAAAGGTGAGAATACAAAGAGCCTTAAGAAATAAAAAGTCACAAAACCTTTCACATTTCTCTTATTATTTTTATATATTTAAATAACTGAAATATATATAATAATTCAGTTAAAATACGAAAATATAACAAATAAACAAAATATAAATAAATAAATATTAATTATATATGATTAAATAAAGAGAATAACACCGAAAACGAAAACTAGTCTAGAAAATTTGAAATTAAATGGAACAAACTTTGAAAATTTTATATGTAGATGAAAAATATTTATAAATAAAGATAAGAATATAAAATAAAATTCATTCACAAAAATGAATAAATAAATTTTAATTAAATATAATTTAATTGAAGAAAATAGCAGAAAAATAGAAACTAGCCTTTAAAGAGAAAATAAATTCAATAAGCTTTTGAAAAAAATCTTATCATCACTTTAAAAATATTTAAAAGACAAAAATATATGTAAAATAACATATAATACAAATTAGAATAAGATATGACAAATAAAAATATTATTTATATAATTTAAAATGAAGAATATTGCTAAATAATTCAATATACACACAATATTGTAAAGGGTATAACTTTCACAATTTAAATCCAATTTCAACGAAACGAAAAGTAGTATTCATGATAGTAAATCTATTTTCATAATAAAAGATAAAATTTAAGAATTCAAATATTTAAATTTAAGGTTTAAAAAATCAAAGTTTGACTAGTTTGACCAGAAATCCCTTTTTCAGGAAAATGTTCAATTTATACCAGTTTGAAATTAAAATTCACATAATAATCAGCATTTATATTTAAAAAAATGAAATGTTTGAAATAAAACAAGTTTAAAATAATTTAAAATAAAATAAAGTGAAATTTAAATATATGCAGAAATCTAGGGTTGTTACACTCTCCCCCACTCAAATCTTTTCGTCCTCGAAAAGGAAGGAAGCAGAGAAACAAATAGAATGAACAATAGGTTAGAAGACATCTCGAAAGACGGTAGGGAAAAATTAGCTAGGAGGGAAAACAGGTTGAAAGACAAGGATGAACCATTATTTAAACATTTTAAGATCTTTAGAAGGGAAAGTAACTGATCAAAATATCCTTTATATAGTACTTTATCAAAATACTTTTTATAACTCGATGTCTTAACAAGTTTATCCTCGTTCTTGTAGACTCTGGCAGTACGTTGATCAGGCTCAAAGCTAGAATTCTCCAGGTACTTAGTAGACTTGTTTCAAAACCTAGTGAAAATACTGGAAAAACTTTTAAAACAGATATGGAAAGTACAATCCAAACAAAACAACCAAAACCTTTGTCTAACCAAGGTTCGCAGATACACAATGGTTACGTTTGGATCCCCCAGGAAACAATCCATATCCGTAAGCTTTCTCAGCCCTGCGAGTTACGCCATGATGACTAGTAGAATGCAGGATACACAATGGTTACGCCTGGATCCCCCAGGAAACAATCCGTACCCCTAGGCCATCTCAGCCAGGCGGTTTCGCTACTAATGCGACCTACATAGAGTGCAGGATACACAATGATTATGCCTGGATCCCCCAGGAAACAATCCGTACCCCTAGGCTATCTGGCTGTTGTGCTATGCAGTCGCGCTTGTAAGACCATGGGTAACGCCATGGAATTCGATGGAAACTCGAGTATCATATCCGGAAAACCAAAATCAAAGAGAATAATATCGATAGAATGAATCCTCAGTGTGGCCACAAAGCGGATATCAAGCAGAAGGCACTTTCCATATCTTTACTTCGAAAATATGTATCATCTAGTACCTTTCAAAATCAGTTTCAAATATCATACTTATATAAAGTCCATTATATATAAGATTCCATTTCAAATCAAATACTTTCCAAATCAATAGTATATAAAATCATACTTATATAGACTTCGATTATATAAGATTTCACTTCAAATTGAGTACCTTTTCAAATCAACAGTTTCAAATCAACTTCATACTTATACAAATCCATTATATAAGTTCGATAACTCCCAAATCAAGTATTTAAACAAAACAAGGTTCTCAATTTCAAACCATTTCAATATCAATTCAGTTTCAAAGTCATATATGATTTCACCAAATCATTTCCTTCAATTTACATATATTCAGTTTCAAAATTTCTTAAAACAATAGATTTAGAAAATAATCCAAATTTCCAAATCAATATAGTTTAAGTCAAACAATTCATTTCCAAAATCATCTTATATTTACATAAAGTCCATCTTATATAAGGATCAAAATTTTCAAAAATAAATTTCGTTGTACAAAGAGCTATATGGGATTTAACATCTTTGCTTATTAAAAGGTTTTTAATTTAGAATAGTTTTGTATAAAAAAAATAGTTTGTAGAATAGTTTTGTAAATAAAATGGTTTGTAAAATAGTTTGTATGTAAAATAGAATAAAATAGTTTAATTGAGAAGAATAAAAGAAAAATAGTTTTGAAAAATGGTTTTAAATTGATAGTAGTTTTTCATAAAAGAAAGAATTCCAATTATATTACAAAGATATCCAACCCAACAACTTCCAATTTTAGCGGCAAGTATATCAATGACATAAGAATATAAGATGTACATATGTCATCATTTTGCAAAATCACATTTGATCGCTCGCTCGATCACACAAGTTCGCTTTCGAACTAGTATTGTCCATTCGACTTCCCTAATGCGGATTTCGATATGGTTTCTCGACTAGAAACCATCAGTCTCCTTGCATAGCCATATACTATGATAGAGAATTCTAGAATCAAGCCCAAAATCCATATCAAAAATTCGCCATCAAGAATCAAATGAAAAATCCTAACACGAAATGGTGTAATTCACCTCGAACTTGTGTACTCAAACTTGGATCAATTTAATTATGCGAATAAAACAACATACGTACAACTTATGTATCTATTCCATCTTGTTAAATATATAGTTTCATAAAGATGTTACTAAATTAAACATTTAAACCAAATTATTTATTTTTCTCAAAATATTTGAAGACAAATTTTCAAACATTTCAAATCTAAATTTCATATTAGTAAATTCAAAATAGCTTTATTCGTTTACTTAACAAAACAGTTTCAACTTATCTAAATCAGATTACTACATACTTTAAACATACATACCAAACTTATATGCTTTACTTCAAAATTCTTAGCTTTTGAAAAGTTAACCTTGATTTGGAAGTGCTCGAACCTTAAAAATAATCGAAGAAATCATATTTCAATCCAAGAGTTGGAAATCACAATTAAATCGGTAAATCAATTCCAAAAATAGGGTTATATCAAATCAAATCCAAAACTCGAGGACTGAACACCGGCTCATTTCAAATTGTTCAAATATATATACATATATCTTTCGAATATCACATCACACTTCGGAATTTGAAATCAAAATTGGTTTCACAAATCAATCGCATATCAAAGCTACCGAAGTGGCCTCTCCCCCACTCAGAAACTCGAAAATCAATGTTGATGATGGATGCATTCATCACCGAAATTATTTTCCAGCGACATTAGTGGGTTCTGGACTTCTTTTTTCTCAACTTCTTTTGAAATTTCTTCGAAATCATTTGAAACTCATTAAAATCATTTGAAACATTTCATATTCGGAGAATACTTTCAAATCATATTATTTATTATTTCAAAATCTTAAAACCAGTTTCAAAATGTCGGAGTTCAATCACTCAAATTCAGATTCAAAATCTTCAGTTATAAATCAATTTACATGAAACCATTCCTTATAAATTTTCAAAATTTCAAATCCATTCAAAACTTTAAATTCTCAATTTTAAAATGATATATAATCCTTATCGAAAACATTTCACCTTTATATATAAAATATGGTCATCCTTATCAAAATAACAATTTCGATGTATACACAAATTCCAAAATACAATCAACCTCAAATTTTTCAAGGGATGATTCAAGGATAGACTTCAAAGCAAAACAGAGATTCCAATTTAGAGGGACTCCAATTAAATAGAATTCTGATTCGAAGATAAGCTCGAAAGAAGATAAGATCATTAAATTACCAAATAGAAGATGGATAAGCCTATATAAATCACGGGCGACCTTAACAGGGTCAACCGTGACTTCAGGAATATAATCGATGCGAAATCTAAGGTAAATCGACCTTCGATCGCCAGAGATAGAATCTAAATATAGCAGAAGATAGAAAACATCGTAAACCGAGGATACAAAAATCTCCGGTGAATCAATGCCAATTATAAGGGAGTTTCATTCTTTTACAAATCATTCAAAAATTGGCGGAACCGCCGATCTTTATAGAGGTCATTCAAAGTGGAGTTATGGAATGCTCCAAAAATCAAAAGAATACAGTTAGGGAAGACATGAATATATTTCAGAACAAGTGGGAGCATTCCAAAGTTCAAAGGAATCCTAATCGACGAAATTACTAACAAGGTGGATACGAAAGGAATGAAGTTTAGAAAATTTTACTTTCAAAGCAAGAAAATTTTATATCAAAATAATCTTTGAAAATTCTTTAAAAATCATTTGAAAATAATTTTATACTTCATAAATACGTCCTCTTACAAAGAAATGATTCTGAGATTGATTTCACTCATTCTTGGGTATTTCTACCCTATCTCTAATGAGTTTTTGCTCCGCAGGCTAAGGTTTGCCTAAAACCAAAGCTCTGATACCAACTGTAACAACCCGGTATTTTCAGCCATTCGCAGCCGCACATGTCGGACTTGAATTGCTCAAAATACTGCATTGTAAATAAATTTGGAGCAAATGAAATACAAATCACAGAATCACAGACACAGAACAAACAGAATACCTCGTAGCGGAATATAAAATACATAGTAGTTCATGAAGCTACTACGGTAGAGTCTCAAACCAAATACATAATACAGTCTGAAAACAACATAATAGAAATCCCAAATACATAGAAGTTCACTAATACATGAGATAAACTAGAACAGCTGAAACAGAAAGTAGATATAAATGTAGATAAACAGAAACTCCAGCAAAGACCAGCTCCAGAAAGAAAATCCAAAGCTGTGAATACTCAGGCTGACCCGAGCGTAAAGTAAAACACAAAACACTCGAGTCAGGACAATATATACTTATATAATGTAAACCAACTCAAGTGAACTGTAACAGTAATGCACAATAACTTAAAGGATGCTTGGGATCGCCCATTCTTTAAGAATCAGTTAAACTATAAATTAAATACATCCCGTAGTTAAAATTTCAAAATGGTAATTTATACTTTGAAATCAAATATCATTTCAAATTTCAATATCATTAAAAATCCATTTCAAAATATCAAACTATCATATTTGCCAAACCACATTCATTTATTTAAAATACCATTTCAACACACATTCAAATAGTTTATATTTCAAAACAAATTACTTCATTTAAATCATAAAAATGAAGTTATTTTATTTAATAATTAAATTATTAAATTTCCAAAATTTTTAATCTTTCAAAGTTCATTTATTCACTTAAATTTATCAAAACAATGAAAATTCACCTTTCGTGGCATTTGGAAAATGCTACAGAAAGTTACATTCCAAACAGTTCAATTTAACAAAAGACAACATTAAAAATGTTGTATACATTAGTTCAAATAAAACTTTAGTTAAATTCAACAATTATAGCACTTACAAAGTGTTATAATATCCCTTTATTAAAATTTAGCGATTTGGTTCATTTATATCAACTACAGCATTACAAAATGCTATAATATCATTTACATTAGAAATAATAGCATTTCAAAAATGCAGTTAATTAACTTCAAATATTCAATATAATTTCACAAACAATTATATTTTTATTTAAAACAGTTTTAACTTATAAAATCACATATTTTCACTTTTATAACCATCATTCAAATACACTTATATTCATGATTTTATAAAGTTAAATTACCACTCAAAAATCAATATTTAATAATAATTCACTTATTAAATTCCACCATTAAATTTCAATTCATATAATTAAATTTTAACTAAACATTTAAGTTTAAATTTTCAAATATAACTTAATTTCATTTTTATTTACATAACTTAAAATTCACTTTTAAGCTAAATTCACAAATTTCCAATTTTAGTTATATTTCAAAATTTCAACTTGAATATTCATTCATTTCACATTTTAACTTTATTCAAAAATCATTAATATATTATAAAATCATTTTAAATTCATTTTTCCAAATTATCATAAATTTATCATATTTTCATATTTAATTTAAATTCCATTTAAAAATTAAATCAAAATTTCCAAAGTAACTCACATTCAAATTTTCTAACCTTTCCATAATTTATTTCACTTATAAATTTTCAGAAAATCAATAATACTTTACAAAAATCATTTTTAATTAAGTTTAAATCAAAATATTATAATCTTTACATTTCTAAAATATTTTAAAATTTTTAGAAAAACATATTTTAACAACGGGTCTGTATTTCATTTCTAACCCAGGTAAAGTGATACGGGTAATATATCATTTCAACCCGTAATTTACAAAGAAAACCCGGGTTTGATCATTTCAAACCCGCAATCCCAAGTAAATGAAAATAATTGAAAATCATTCAGGCCTATCATTTCAGCACATAACGATTTTCTCCTATTCTAAAGTCCGTTCGGGTATGTATCATTTCAACCCATAGTGATTCTAATCTAAAGGGAACTTGCAGTGTGATAAACTGATAAAAATAATAGAACAACATAATATAACAGTAATATATAATATAACAGGTGTTTAAGCATGGGTGAACATCATAAAATCATAACATAGCAAGTGTAACATGATAATGCATTTTACAGATTCAAAAGGGGTCAATTCACTAGTTATATATGTACATATTGTCTGGTGAGAATAACTCACTTGTATAAGATGGAGATGACAACCAAATACCCAAAACAAAGATCTTCAAAGGCACGAAAGCATGACAACGATTCGAAATGAGGGAGAGCCAAAGTTATTTGTTTTGTAACATATGAAACAAAACAATACATAACATGAATTTCAAACCAAAATATGACATTCAACAAGCTAGAATTAAGGAACAACAATTAATCAAACACTTGCACTTGATTCCACCATCACTATGCTCAGCCTATAGGGTGATAAGGCACTGCCATGGGGTGTATTTGGTCAGGTATGGGTCATATATGCTCGGCCTAACAAGGGTATTGATTGTATGGAAGTGGTTATGCATGGAAATACAAGTAGAAGGCAAACAAGTGAATTTTGTGCAAATATAAGCTTCGGGCAAGGCTATAAATGGCATGGCCAGACCTGGTGGAGTCTAGGGGATGGTGTGGCAAAGGTTTCAGGTCAGGTAGGGACTGGAGAAAGTGGTGCAAAGGTCGGCAAAGAGGTTGTATGAGGTGGTGGAGTCATGTGGAGGTCGGCTTGGATGTTTTAGGTGATGTTTTACTAATTTTTGTGGAGCTCTTCATCAAGGATGGCCATGGCTAGTTGGGTCAGAGGAGATGTAGGTGATTGCAGCTGGACAAAGTGGTGATGGAGGTGGTGGTGATGGTGGAGGCTAGAGGCCGAGCATATAAGGTGAAGCATAGGCAAGATCAATACAAAAACAAGGAAGAAAAGTGAAAAAAAAGTGAAATATTTACCAAATTTTTTTGCTACAGGAGAATGGCCGAAATTTTTTCTCAGGTGAGAAGAAAATAATTTACGTGAAAGAGAAATGAGATGGGTCGGCTGAAGTGAATGAGTTAAGGCAGCCAATTGAATGAAAAGTGATGGTTGGAGTTGAAAAGGTGAGAATACAAAGAGCCTTAAGAAATAAAAAGTCACAAAACCTTTCACATTTCTCTTATTATTTTTATATATTTAAATAACTGAAATATATATAATAATTCAGTTAAAATAAGAAAATATAACAAATAAACAAAATATAAATAAATAAATATTAATTATATATGATTAAATAAAGAGAATAACACCGAAAACGAAAACTAGTCTAGAAAATTTGAAATTAAATGGAACAAACTTTGAAAATTTTATATGTAGATGAAAAATATTTATAAATAAAGATAAGAATATAAAATAAAATTCATTCACAAAAATGAATAAATAAATTTCAATTAAATATAATTTAATTGAAGAAAATAGCAGAAAAATAGAAACTAGCCTTTAAAGATAGAAAATAAATTCAATAAGCTTTTGAAAAAAATCTTATCATCACTTTAAAAATATTTAAAAGACAAAAATATATGTAAAATAACATATAATACAAATTAGAATAAGATATGACAAATAAAAATATTATTTATATAATTTAAAATGAAGAATATTGCTAAATAATTCAATATACACACAATATTGTAAAGGGTATAACTTTCACAATTTAAATCCAATTTCAACGAAACGAAAAGTAGTATTCATGATAGTAAATCTATTTTCATAATAAAAGATAAAATTTAAGAATTCAAATATTTAAATTTAAGGTTTAAAAAATCAAAGTTTGACTAGTTTGACCAGAAATCCCTTTTTCAGGAAAATGTTCAATTTATACCAGTTTGAAATTAAAATTCACATAATAATCAACATTTATATTTAAAAAAATGAAATGTTTGAAATAAAACAAGTTTAAGATAATTTAAAATAAAATAAAGTGAAATTTAAATATATGCAGAAATCTAGGGTTGTTACACTCTCCCCCACTCAAATCTTTTCGTCCTCGAAAAGGAAGGAAGCAGAGAAACAAATAGAATGAACAATAGGTTAGAAGACATCTCGAAAGACGGTAGGGAAAAATTAGCTAGGAGGGAAAACAGGTTGAAAGACAAGGATGAACCATTATTTAAACATTTTAAAATCTTTAGAAGGGAAAGTAACTGATCAAAATATCCTTTATATAGTACTTTATCAAAATACTTTTTATAACTCGATGTTTTAACAAGTTTATCCTCGTTCTTGTAGACTCTGGCAGTACGTTGATCAGGCGCAAAGCTAGAATTCTCCAGGTACTTAGTAGACTTGTTTCAACACCTAGTGAAAATACTGGAAAAACTTTTAAAACAGATATGGAAAGTACAATCCAAACAAAACAACCAAAACCTTTGTCTAACCATGGTTCGCAGATACACAATGGTTACGTCTGGATCCCCCAGGAAACAATCCATATCCGTAAGCTTTCTCAGCCCTGCGAGTTACGCCATGATGACTAGTAGAATGCAGGATACACAATGGTTACGCCTGGATCCCCCAGGAAACAATCCGTACCCCTAGGCCATCTCAGCCAGGCGGTTTCGCTACTAATGCGACCTACATAGAGTGCAGGATACACAATGATTACGCCTGGATCCCCCAGGAAACAATCTGTACCCCTAGGCTATCTGGCTGTTGTGCTATGCAGTCGCGCTTGTAAGACCATGGGTAACGCCATGGAATTCGATGGAAACTCGAGTATCATATCCGGAAAACCAAAATCAAAGAGAATAATATCGATAGAATGAATCCTCAGTGTGGCCACAAAGCGGATATCAAGCAGAAGGCACTTTCCATATCTTTACTTCGAAAATATGTATCATCTAGTACCTTTCAAAATCAGTTTCAAATATCATACTTATATAAAGTCCATTATATATAAGATTCCATTTCAAATCAAATACTTTCCAAATCAATAGTATATAAAATCATACTTATATAGACTTCGATTATATAAGATTTCACTTCAAATTGAGTACCTTTTCAAATCAACAGTTTCAAATCAACTTCATACTTATACAAATCCATTATATAAGTTCGATAACTCCCAAATCAAGTATTTAAACAAAACAAGGTTCTCAATTTCAAACCATTTCAATATCAATTCAGTTTCAAAGTCATATATGATTTCACCAAATCATTTCCTTCAATTTACATATATTCAGTTTCAAAATTTCTTAAAACAATAGATTTAGAAAATAATCCAAATTTCCAAATCAATATAGTTTAAGTCAAACAATTCATTTCCAAAATCATCTTATATTTACATAAAGTCCATCTTATATAAGGATCAAAATTTTCAAAAATAAATTTCGTTGTACAAAGAGCTATATGGGATTTAACATCTTTGCTTATTAAAAGGTTTTTAATTTAGAATAGTTTTGTATAAAAAAAATAGTTTGTAGAATAGTTTTGTAAATAAAATGGTTTGTAAAATAGTTTGTATGTAAAATAGAATAAAATAGTTTGTTTGAGAAGAATAAAAGAAAAATAGTTTTGAAAAATGGTTTTAAATTGATAGTAGTTTTTCATAAAAGAAAGAAATCCAATTATATTACAAAGATATCCAACCCAACAACTTCCAATTTTAGCGGCAAGTATATCAATGACATAAGAATATAAGATGTACATATGTCATCATTTTGCAAAATCACATTTGATCGCTCGCTCGATCACACAAGTTCGCTTTCGAACTAGTATTGTCCATTCGACTTCCCCAATGCGGATTTCGATATGGTTTCTCGACTAGAAACCATCAGTCTCCTTGCATAGCCATATACTATGATAGAGAATTCTAGAATCAAGCCCAAAATCCATATCAAAAATTCGCCATCAAGAATCAAATGAAAAATCCTAACACGAAATGGTGTAATTCACCTCGAACTTGTGTACTCAAACTTGGATCAATTTAATTATGCGAATAAAACAACATACGTACAACTTATGTATCTATTCCATCTTGTTAAATATATAGTTTCATAAAGATGTTACTAAATTAAACATTTAAACCAAATTATTTATTTTTCTCAAAATATTTGAAGACAAATTTTCAAACATTTCAAATCTAAATTTCATATTAGTAAATTCAAAATAGCTTTATTCGTTTACTTAACAAAACAGTTTCAACTTATCTAAATCAGATTACTACATACTTTAAACATACATACCAAACTTATATGCTTTACTTCAAAATTCTTAGCTTTTGAAAAGTTAACCTTGATTTGGAAGTGCTCGAACCTTAAAAATAATCGAAGAAATCATATTTCAATCCAAGAGTTGGAAATCACAATTAAATCGGTAAATCAATTCCAAAAATAGGGTTATATCAAATCAAATCCAAAACTCGAGGACTGAACACCGGCTCATTTCAAATTGTTCAAATATATATACATATATCTTTCGAATATCACATCACACTTCGGAATTTGAAATCAAAATTGGTTTCACAAATCAATCGCATATCAAAGCTACCGAAGTGGCCTCTCCCCCACTCAGAAACTCGAAAATCAATGTTGATGATGGATGCATTCATCACCGAAATTATTTTCCAGCGACATTAGTGGGTTCTGGACTTCTTTTTTCTCAACTTCTTTTGAAATTTCTTCGAAATCATTTGAAACTCATTAAAATCATTTGAAACATTTCATATTCGGAGAATACTTTCAAATCATATTATTTATTATTTCAAAATCTTAAAACCAGTTTCAAAATGTCGGAGTTCAATCACTCAAATTCAGATTCAAAATCTTCAGTTATAAATCAATTTACATGAAACCATTCCTTATAAATTTTCAAAATTTCAAATCCATTCAAAACTTTAAATTCTCAATTTTAAAATGATATATAATCCTTATCGAAAACATTTCACCTTTATATATAAAATATGGTCATCCTTATCAAAATAACAATTTCGATGTATACACAAATTCCAAAATACAATCAACCTCAAATTTTTCAAGGGATGATTCAAGGATAGATTTCAAAGCAAAACAGAGATTCAAATTTAGAGGGACTCCAATTAAATAGAATTCTGATTCGAAGATAAGCTCGAAAGAAGATAAGATCATTAAATTACCAAATAGAAGATGGATAAGCCTATATAAATCACGGGCGACCTTAACAGGGTCAACCGTGACTTCAGGAATATAATCGATGCGAAATCTAAGGCAAATCGACCTTCGATCGCCAGAGATAGAATCTAAATATAGCAGAAGATAGAAAACATCGTAAACCGAGGATACAAAAATCTCCGGTGAATCAATGCCAATTATAAGGGAGTTTCATTCTTTTACAAATCATTCAAAAATTGGCGGAACCGCCGATCTTTATAGAGGTCATTCAAAGTGGAGTTATGGAATGCTCCAAAAATCAAAAGAATACAGTTAGGGAAGACATGAATATATTTCAGAACAAGTGGGAGCATTCCAAAGTTCAAAGGAATCCTAATCGACGAAATTACTAACAAGGTGGATACGAAAGGAATGAAGTTTAGAAAATTTTACTTTCAAAGCAAGAAAATTTTATATCAAAATAATCTTTGAAAATTCTTTAAAAATCATTTGAAAATAATTTTATACTTCATAAATACGTCCTCTTACAAAGAAATGATTCTGAGATTGATTTCACTCATTCTTGGGTATTTCTACCCTATCTCTAATGAGTTTTTGCTCCGCAGGCTAAGGTTTGCCTAAAACCAAAGCTCTGATACCAACTGTAACAACCCGGTATTTTCAGCCATTCGCAGCCGCACATGTCGGACTTGAATTGCTCAAAATACTGCATTGTAAATAAATTTGGAGCAAATGAAATACAAATCACAGAATCACAGACACAGAACAAACAGAATACCTCGCAGCGGAATATAAAATACATAGTAGTTCATGAAGCTACTACGGTAGAGTCTCCAACCAAATACATAATACAGTCTGAAAACAACATAATAGAAATCCAAAATACATAGAAGTTCACTAATACATGAGATAAACTAGAACAGCTAAAACAGAAAGTAGATATAAATGTAGATAAACAGAAACTCCAGCAAAGACCAGCTCCAGAAAGAAAATCCAAAGCTGTGAATACTCAGGCTGACCCGAGCGTAAAGTAAAACACAAAACACTCGAGTCAGGACAATATATACTTATATAATGTAAACCAACTCAAGTGAACTGTAACAGTAATGCACAATAACTTAAAGGATGCTTGGGATCGCCCATTCTTTAAGAATCAGTTAAACTATAAATTAAATACATCCCGTAGTTAAAATTTCAAAATGGTAATTTATACTTTGAAATCAAATATCATTTCAAATTTCAATATCATTAAAAATCCATTTCAAAATATCAAACTATCATATTTGCCAAACCACATTCATTTATTTAAAATACCATTTCAACACACATTCAAATAGTTTATATTTCAAAACAAATTACTTCATTTAAATCATAAAAATGAAGTTATTTTATTTAATAATTAAATTATTAAATTTCCAAAATTTTTAATCTTTCAAAGTTCATTTATTCACTTAAATTTATCAAAACAATGAAAATTCACCTTTCGTGGCATTTGGAAAATGCTATAGAAAGTTACATTCCAAACAGTTCAATTTAACAAAAGACAACATTAAAAATGCTGTATACATTAGTTCAAATAAAACTTTAGTTAAATTCAACAATTATAGCACTTACAAAGTGTTATAATATCCCTTTATTAAAATTTAGCGATTTGGTTCATTTATATCAACTACAGCATTACAAAATGCTATAATATCATTTACATTAGAAATAATAGCATTTCAAAAATGCAGTTAATTAACTTCAAATATTCAATATAATTTCACAAACAATTATATTTTTATTTAAAACAGTTTTAACTTATAAAATCACATATTTTCACTTTTATAACCATCATTCAAATACACTTATATTCATGATTTTATAAAGTTAAATTACCACTCAAAAATCAATATTTAATAATAATTCACTTATTAAATTCCACCATTAAATTTCAATTCATATAATTAAATTTTAACTAAACATTTAAGTTTAAATTTTCAAATATAACTTAATTTAATTTTTATTTACATAACTTAAAATTCACTTTTAAGCCAAATTCACAAATTTCCAATTTTAGTTATATTTCAAAATTTCAACTTGAATATTCATTCATTTCACATTTTAACTTTATTCAAAAATCATTAATATATTATAAAATCATTTTAAATTCATTTTTCCAAATTATCATAAATTTATCATATTTTCATATTTAATTTAAATTCCATTTAAAAATTAAATCAAAATTTCCAAAGTAACTCACATTCAAATTTTCTAACCTTTCCATAATTTATTTCACTTATAAATTTTCAGAAAATCAATAATACTTTACAAAAATCATTTTTAATTAAGTTTAAATCAAAATATTATAATCTTTACATTTCTAAAATATTTTAAAATTTTTAGAAAAACATATTTTAACAACGGGTCTGTATTTCATTTCTAACCCAGGTAAAGTGATACGGGTAATATATCATTTCAACCCGTAATTTATAAAGAAAACCCGGGTTTGATCATTTCAAACCCGCAATCCCAAGTAAATGAAAATAATTGAAAATCATTCGGGCCTATCATTTCAGCACATAACGATTTTCTCCTATTCTAAAGTCCGTTCGGGTATGTTTCTTTTCAACCCATAGTGATTCTAATCTAAAGGGAACTTGTAGTGTGATAAACTGATAAAAATAATAGAACAACATAATATAACAGTAATATATAATATAACAGGTGTTTAAGCATGGGTGAACATCGTAAAATCATAACATAGCAAGTGTAACATGATAATGCATTTTACAGATTCAAAAGGGGTCAATTCACTAGTTATATATGTACATATTGTCTGGTGAGAATAACTCACTTGTATAAGCTGGAGATGACAACCAAATACCCAAAACAAAGATCTTCAAAGGCACGAAAGCATGACAACGATTCGAAATGAGGGAGGGCCAAAGTTATTTGTCTTGTAACATATGAAACAAAACAATACATAACATGAATTTCAAACCAAAATATGACATTCAACAAGCTAGAATTAAGGAACAACAATTAATCAAACACTTGCACTTGCTTCCACCATCACTATGCTCAGCCTATAGGGTGATAAGGCACTGCCATGGGGTGTATTTGGTCAGGTATGGGTCATATATGCTCGGCCTAACAAGGGTATTGAAGGTATGGAAGTGGTTATGCATGGAAATACAAGTAGAAGGCAAACAAGTGGATTTTGTGCAAATATAAGCTTCGGGCAAGGCTATAAATGGCATGGCCAGACCTGGTG
This sequence comes from Allium fistulosum, assembly GCA_030737815.1. Lineage (NCBI taxonomy): Eukaryota > Viridiplantae > Streptophyta > Magnoliopsida > Asparagales > Amaryllidaceae > Allium > Allium fistulosum. Next base: position 1,086,042,993 of record CM060904.1, read on the forward strand.
GAGTCTAGGGGATGGTGTGGCAAAGGTTTCAGGTCAGGTAGGGGCTGGAGAAAGTGGTGCAAAGGTCGGCAAAGAGGTTGTATAAGGTGGTGGAGTCATGTGGAGGTCGGCTTGGATGTTTTAGGTGATGTTTTACTAATTTTTGTGGAGCTCTTCATCAAGGATGGCCATGGCTAGTTGGGTCAGAGGAGATGTAGGTGATTGCAGCTGGACAAAGTGGTGATGGAGGTGTTGGTGATGGTGGAGGCTAGAGGCCGAGCATATAAGGTGAAGCATAGGCAAGATCAATACAAAAACAAGGAAGAAAAGTGAAATATTTACCAAATTTTTTTGCTACAGGAGAATGGCCGAAATTTTTTCTAAGGTGAGAAGAAAATAATTTACGTGAAACAGAAATGAGATGGGTCGGCTGAAGTGAATGAGTTAAGGCAGCCAATTGAATGAAAAGTGATGGTTGGAGTTGAAAAGGTGAGAATACAAAGAGCCTTAAGAAATAAAAAGTCACAAAACCTTTCACATTTCTCTTATTATTTTTATAAATTTAAATAACTGAAATATATATAATAATTCAGTTAAAATACGAAAATATAACAAATAAACAAAATATAAATAAATAAATATTAATTATATATGATTAAATAAAGAGAATAACACCGAAAACGAAAACTAGTCTAGAAAATTTGAAATTAAATGGAACAAACTTTGAAAATTTTATATGTAGATGAAAAATATTTATAAATAAAGATAAGAATATAAAATAAAATGCATTCACAAAAATGAATAAATAAATTTTAATTAAATATAATTTAATTGAAGAAAATAGCAGAAAAATAGAAACTAGCCTTTAAAGATAGAAAATAAATTCAATAAGCTTTTGAAAAAAATATTATCATCACTTTAAAAATATTTAAAAGACAAAAATATATGTAAAATAAAATATAATACAAATTAGAATAAGATATGACAAATAAAAATATTATTTATATAATTTAAAATGAAGAATATTGCTAAATAATTCAATATACACACAATATTGTAAAGGGTATAACTTTCACAATTTAAATCCAATTTCAATGAAACGAAAAGCAGTATTCATGATAGTAAATCTATTTTCATAATAAAAGATAAAATTTAAGAATTCAAATATTTAAATTTAAGGTTTAAAAAATCAAAGTTTGACTAGTTTGACCAGAAATCCCTTTTTCAGGAAAATGTTCAATTTATACCAGTTTGAAATTAAAATTCACATAATTATCAACATTTATATTTAAAAAATGAAATGTTTGAAATAAAAAAAGTTTAAAATAATTTAAAATAAAATAAAGTCAAATTTAAATATATGCAGAAATCTAGGGTTGTTACAAATGGCCTAGCCAAAGCAGTGCAAGCCTTCGGTCCTGCCTACCTGGCCTAGTCGGAGCGTCTCGTAGAGGGAGGACGAATTAAACCTTTGGTACCGCATAAGATGGCCTGGCCAAAGCACCAATCCAACCTTCAGTTTCGCTTATAAACCCTGACTGGAGCGCCTCCTAGGAAGGATGGCTAAACTTTGGTTCTGCTTAAGATAGCTAACCAAACGCACCAACCAGCCTAAATCATTACTTAAAAGGTAATAAGGGGCTCAAGCCTAAATCATTACCTGAAGAATAGTAAGGGGAAAAGAGAATTATAGCCTAAATCATTACCTAAAGAGCGATAAGGGGCAAGGAGAATTAAAGCTTAAATCACCGCCCAAAGAGTGGTAAGGAGCAAAGAAATCAATCAAGCAAGTTTAAATCTACTCAAAAGATGGGTCAAAGCAACCTTTTAGAGGAAGAACAATCAAATACATTCAATTTCGCATCAAGGCATAGTTAAAGTAACCTTCAAAGGAAGGTCAAAAATAGTTTATTACTAGATTATTCTCTGGTCTTCTATCAGATATTACTACCAGAGCAGCTTCTAGTCTTCAATTCATATATTATTACCATATGAGTTTCTCGTCTTCTATTCAGATATTATTACCAGATGATTTTTTGGTCTTCTATTCAAATATTATTACCATATGAGTTTCCGGTTTTCTATTCATTATTACTAGAAGGATTTATGGTCTTCTATACAGAAAATTATGGTATCCTTACCAAATTAATTTCTAGTCTTCTATTCGGAAAAGAGATAATATTACCAGATGGTTCTCTAGTCTTCTATTTAAGTTATGATATTGTTAGATGGATTTTTAGACTTTTATTCAAATAAGATAATGGAAAAATAGGATTGAAGAGAAAATCTTGCAAAATGTTTTAAAAAGTGAGAAAATCCTTGGGTTTACACTAAAGTGTAAAATTCTTCTTTTATACAAGGAGGGGGAAAATGTTATCAACATATTTTCTAAGAGGGATAAACATAGAAGCAAGGGAATGTAATGTTACTTTGACTAGAGAATGTCGTGCCATAAAGAATGTCAAAATTAAAGACAAGAAGGGATATTGAACTACAAGCAACTCCAAAAAAAATGTCAAAATTCTATATAAAGGTGTTGAAGGAAAATCAGTAAAACACTAACAAAGGATGTTGTCTTTCAAACATTTTAAGATGATGTCAAACTTCAACAATCTTAGGAGGGTTGCCAAAAATGTGAATATTAGGAGATATCATAACTTAAGACAGCTTTTAGGGATGTCACACTCCAAGCATTAATAAGAGATGATTGTAGTCCTTAACAACTTTATGGGTTGTCAAATGCAAGGAAGTGAGGAGATGCCTGCCAACCTTAAGTGATATCAAGTGGCAACAAATGCTGAAATGCTATGATGTAGAGCATATCAACCCTAAAGACAATCAAAGAGAGATTTGGTATTGGTAAAGATGTCAAACGTCTAAATATCGGGCCTTTACATTTGTAACCATTACAACAAAGGATATCTAACACCTTCAGTTGTCGATAAGGTTGTAAATCAACAGTACTAAGAAGGATATCGAAGTTCATCAGTACAAGAAAGGATATCAACTATCAATAATAGAAGAGGATACCAGATCTGAAGCAATTCAAGTGACATTAAGCATCTACAACTTAATGTTGAAGAGCATAAACCAAATGGAGGATGCCAAACTTTAAAGGGGTACAGTTGATATCGAATATGATAGATGTCGCGTTTGGAAAAACAGATGCCGAACGCTAACAATTTTAAAGGATTTCGAACTTCGTGAGACATGGCAGGTTGCCGCATATCAACAGTGAATAGAAGGTTGCCATAAAACATTGGTGTTCAGAGACGTGCCATATATCATCAATGTAAAGAAGGTTGCCGTAAATCATTAATCTAAAGAAGGTTGCCGTAAATCATTAATCTAGAAAGGATGCCGTTAGTCATCGGTGCTAAAAGTAATATCGTAAATCATCAATGTGGAGAGGACTATCGTGAGTCATCAATGAGAGGACTATTACCGCATGTCAACAACACAGTGAAGGATGCTAGAAAGAAACGATGTCGAGACCATGTGGCAGCCGTGCCGCCCAATTCTGTCGCTATAAATACAGACCCAATGGCAATGAAGAAGGGGCAAATCATTTCTTTCCCCCCTTAAATTTGAAAGTTGTAACCCTAAATTGAATTGGGGCAAAAATCAAGATTTGATTTGTAACTCTTGAAAATTATGAATAAGGACTTGAACCAATGGATTTGCATAGCCTATTTACTTGATCATGCAAATTTGATTATTATTTAGCATGGATATGCATATGCATATGACTACCTTTTGGACTTGTAATTTGGGCTATATTATTAAACAAGGCTACTTAAGCCCTTGACCGAATTAACGTTTGCATAATAACCATCTTGCCTATCTTCATATGAACAATGGATTATGGTTTACACATTGTCTATTTTGTTCATTAACTAATGTTCAATAGCTATTGCACCTTTATGCAATTTTCCCTTGAACATATGACGTACATTCCGTGGCAAATTTATAATTCATCCAAGAGCCTATTGGCAACATAGATCCATTTAAAATAACATCATCTTGTGCTAAGTCTTGGTTGATAAGCCAATTGTTGTGTTTAATTACACCTTGATGAAGCTATCAACTGAATCCACTTTAAATAGTATCAAGGATGTTAAACCAGTTTATTGGTTCGATATGGTATCATGGATGTTAAACAAATTTTTGGGTTAACAAATAATTATTAGACACTCTAATGCGATGTGCTCGTTTAGGTTAGTTAACTTTATTACATCTCATGTAATCGGTTTTATCTTTGGATTGTGTCCAATTCCATTTTACTACCAATAATTTCTCAAAGAAATTCCTTCATTATGAAGTTGGTATTTCATGAAACAACAATTGTGATTCTTAGTGGAACGGATCGAGCATTCATAAACATTTTATGGATTACCTTATATAAGCAGAATTTGCATTAGTTCACTATATATTTATGTTCAAAACATATATTATTCGTCTAATGACTATCGATCCTAAAATTCTCTTGGGATGATTCATACAAGATCCCTTATGTACAATTATTACGTGCACTCTTTTGACTTGCACGACCTACCAAACCCTTGGCTTAGGATATGTTGGGGTTTTTTTATAAATCCTTATGTTATATGATTTTGTAAACTATTATTTAGATGAAATAATATTAAAATTGTGTACTGCTCTTAAGTACATTACCTTATAGAGAGAAATTAACTCAACTTCACTCACAATTAATCCTATTTTGTTTGACAAAGTTCGATTACTCCTTACTAGTACATCATTATGTATTATAGGGAGAAGTGAACTTTGAGACTGAATCTTATTTCGCGTTAGGTACATACGAAACTCTTTTTAATGTACTCACCCATTCGATCAAATCGAATCATTTCCATCGCATGTTATATTATTTACTTCCATTTCATACTATATGAGCTCATCATAGACATATACATGCGTATCAGATACGTATATTTATGTCTGTGATAACTCGATGGTGAATATGACGAAGTATATGGAACTATTTTGGTATTAGCAGGCATACGATTGCATCATCTATATGTATCAATCCGAAGGGTTCATCAACTCTTATGACACTCCCACTAAATGGGTGCATTGCTCTTAATTGTTTGAGATATAATTAACCAACATCATATGATTTATAACCATATAATAAATTATTTCTCAAAATTATGTCTTAGTCTATAATTCCAAAATAATTGTAAATAATTTTAGGTACTTCTATATCTTCCAATGCATCATTTTGTTGTGAAAACAAATACCATATTATAGTTTTATTTCATAACGAATATTCATAATATTCACATTGAAATATAACTACGTCTATGTTTCAGTCGACACTGAAAAATAGTCATTATTTCATAAGTAATATTCTGTATGTTGTACAAAAACAATTTTCGTAACTTAATGTAATCTATAAGTATTATATGGCGTACTCCACTATTTCCATCATTACTATAATAGCTATTGAATTCGGAGGTCTATTATTCACTTAATATAGATTATTTATGTCATATACTGCAACTAGTACACAGAGAAGAGTTCTTTGATTAAATATTTTGAACTCAAAGAAATAAATCTCATAGAAAACAATTTTCTATATAAAAATACATTTTGGAATAGAAATCATATTTCTCATTCCAATGTTAAGTATTAATTATTATTAGTACAATTCTCGATTTCGATGTTTCTTATAAAGTAGAAGTGATTATTCACTCTCTTCATTCCAACTGTACCTTAAATCACATTTACTCTTATAAATTAAATTTTCTTTCTAAATGGTCAAACCATTCAAAAGAAAACTACAATATCATAATGCACTCTTTACAAAAGTGTGCTCGATTATCCATAATATTTAAGAACATCAAATATGTTGCACTTTACGTAAACTGATCAAACTGACATTTCAGTGATCAAGTTCTTAGATCTATATTGTAGTTTTCGCCTTATGTTACATTAATGCAATCCTTTTGTAATTAACCAAATTGAATATTCGATCTCACGGTACTTTTTATTGGCTTATTTCAAATGAACTAACTTCATCGAACTATTGTACATTACGAACTATGACATTCCCTATATAACACTTATAAGCAATAGTATATGAACAAAACATCCATAGTCTTGTATTGCTTTAGAGTTTGAAACTCATAAAATGCAATACATGGTCTCCACTAAATAAATGTGTAAGCGACCAAATTACAAATGTATTTAGTAGTTGTAAAATCAGGCGCTTACATGCGTATTGAAACATTAACATGTAAAAAGCATTTATTAGTAAGTATATATTATATTTCTATTTGTCAATCTTCAATTTGTTTCATTTGTATATCTTAATTGATAAACATTTTATAAATCGTATTAATTGCAAAAATTTATCAAGTAGATTATTTTAACATTATACAACATATATTCTTATAATATTAGAAAGGTTAAATATGATTATTTTATTTTTCTAATAAGGCTCCTATTAGTCCTTTATGTTTCACCGAACCCTTGGTTGAAACATAGAAGTCTTTCGACTTCACTTGTGAATGTTGGGACTCACTCTTCTTGGAATTCTGACCTTGAGTTTGCTCAATAAGCATATCTCTACGAATGATGGATAACTTCTTATCAGTTATATCAGATATAACTCCTAACCCTTAGCATCTTAGTCCTAGTTTCACTTCGACCTTGAGTTTGCTCAACAAACCAAAATGAAATTATTCACTTGCACCTACCATATCACGACGGCCTAAGTATAGTATATGTACCTTGAGTTTGCTCAATAAATACATATAGTTATCCTACCTCATATATTCAATTACTACAAATAACATTCCTACTCAACAACTAAGGAGTATGCAAATAATTTATTAATATATATAGTAGAGGATAATATTATATTGAAGATTCATAATCTTTAATATATTATATTGAGTGCTATCGAATTATGGAATAATGTATCTCTTATTAAATATGTAACACCCGTTATTCAGAGAATTTAATTAGATGAATTAAATAGAATAATATGAGGTGGTAAGGAGAATGAGGTTTGTTAACTAATTTGGGTCAGGTCTTAATTAACCAATTAATAAGATTGTTTAAACATAGAATAGAAATGAATTAATGAGAGGGGCATAATGGGAATAACTCCTTAATTCGTTCCCTAAACCCTTCCTCTCTCTCATTCATTCACATTTCGTTTTCCAAACCAAAACATAACATAAAGAGAGGATGACCATTAAACATAAGAAAAGAAGAGGAAACCTAAGGGAATCAAAGGAAAAGGCTTAAGGAAACTAACTTACATCAAATTACAATCTCTCTTATCTAATCTAAGGTGAATAATAGTATCCATCTCATTTATTTATGTTTGTTTTTGGATTTATGAATGATTTCCAATTTGGGTGTAATAATATATCATGCTTAGATTGTATATCATCATTTGAGTGAATGATGATTTATTGGGATTTTATGGAATTGTTTTAGTGGATATTAAAGGTACAAACCAAGTTTTAGATCTCCAATTGATTTGAAATTTGAAAATGTTGTGTAAACATGATTTGGAGATGGATTTTAAATTTCATAATTTTCCAAGTCCATATGAATATTTTATGAATTTCTTAAAAGGAAAAAGGAGTTTATTCGGGTTTTAATTATTAAAAAAATAAATCAATATTTTGGTCCCAAAATTTTTATACAAGGAAGAAGAAGGAAATTTGGACTTTTGGTTATTTTTGGGGAATTTTTCCTATTATTTATGAATTTCTATGAATTTATTATAGAAAAGTGTTTAATTAATATAAGATAAATATATTATTTATAAGGGTTTGTAAAGATATTTGAGAAGGTAGAACTGATCTACCAGCAATTTCTAAAATGAATATGTAAATTATTTTGTTATCCAATGATAATTTGGCATGTGGTAAGAGTTAGTGGAAAGTTGTTTCTTTAAAAGGAAGTAAATCGGTTTTTAACATATTTACACAATTGCCATTTTGAGACTCGATACCCCTCCTTCATAAAAGTTAGATAACTATAAGAGCCGATGCATATAATAGATACTCGGTATCTATGTGGTGCACCTGCCTTTATAGGGACTCATCATCAATTGCTTTAAGGGACCGAGATTTCGTGTTTCATTAAGGCTCGACAACCTTATTGGTCTACAAACTCGACATCTTTATTTTAAAAAGACTTGGCATTCTTAAGTTTAAAGAACTCGATAAGTATTTTAGTGGCATGTCAAATCCTTTTGTTTATAGGTTCGACACCTCTTATTTTTAAGAACTCGACATCCCTTGTCTTATAGAGATTTGATAGCTTCAATATAGCTATTCGATATCTATATTTTAGCGGCATTAATAGTCATATGTTTACTAACCCGATAACTTTGTTTAGAGGCTGCGAACCTTATGTTTTTAAGAAATTTGACATCTATTATATTGGTTCGAGATGGCATATTATTATTCACACCAAACTTTTGTCTAACCCAAAGTTTTTATTTTTCCCTTTAAACTCTTGGGTGCTTATTTAAGTAGTTCAAGAGTAGGGTTTTCAGGTTAGATGAATAAGCTTTTGGAGACGTGCAGGAGGCAAGCTAATATTAGGAGTTTATTTCTGTTATGTTGTTTGAACTTTTATTTTGTTTGTATGGATGTAATAACAGGATTTATAACTGCCAAGTAGTTACATTCTAATCATCCAAGGGGGCGTCTTCACATGTCACACTTGGAATATATTTGTAATTATTATATTTATTCTGAACGCATAATCAATAGGATAATGTAATAGGATTATGTAAAGAATGTGAAAATTATTAATGAAAAATGTGTTTAAAATTTTCAAGTTCATGTTCTCTTGATGTTATAGATACGATTAACTGATCTTATTTATCATCGAGAATTAATACTATAGATGACTACAACATCCGTAATGGGAGGTAAGCTTTTGATTCATGACATACCTGTTAAAGTATTATTTAATACTGGGAATCACATTCTTTTATCTTGCAATATTTGGTAGATAAGTTAAATCTAGAATATCGTACCTTATTACTTCCTCAAGGGTTGCGAATCCAATAGAAAGATGTGCAACTCTTGGGATGAGATGTGACCATTTATAAATTGAGTTGTTAGGTCATGCGTTTACCTGCAATTTGCATGTGTTTGATTTTGTGGGTTTTGGAATTATTTTGGGTATAGATTGGTTAAGCAGATATGATTCTAGGATATTTTGATAGGATAGGGAGATGTCATTAAGACATCATAATAGCCGTGATTGAATTATATGCTTAGTAGAGAATTCAAGTTTAGATTTATGTATTTTATTAGGTGCAATGAAAGCGGAAGACGAGGTTAATTGGGTTTTTGTTATAAGAGAGTATGCAGATGATTTTGAGCCTGTTATAGGAAAACCACCAAAATGAGCTATTGAGTTTCGAATAGGTCTTGTACCTAGAGCGGAACCCAAAAGTTGACCACCTAGTAGAATGACACCTGCTGAGACGAAGGAGTTAAATGTGCAGTTGGTGGACTTAGAAAAGGAAAGAATTTTATTAGACCAAACAGTTCGTGAAGAAACCAAATTGGTCTTTGAGGATATGCATTGATTATCATAAGCTAAATGAGAAGACAATAAAGAATCGGTATCCGCTGTCGATAATAAATGATTTGTTTGATCAGTTGAGTGGAGCCAATGTATTTTACTAATTGGATTTAGCTATAGGGTTCCATCAATTGGGAGTGGCGGAGCACCGCATTCCATTAACGGTGTTTTGAACAAAATATGGTTTGTATGAATGGTTAGTCATGCCCTTTGGACTGAACAACACACCAGCTTACTTTGTGGAGTTGATGAACTAAATCTTCCGAGAGTATTAGAACAGATTTACGTTAGTGTTCATAGATGCCATTTTAATAAATTCTAAGAATGAATGAGATCATGAGATTCATCTTAAAATAGTGCTAGAGACATTGAGGCAGCACTAACTAAAAGTGAAGTTTTCAAAATGTCATTTTTGTATGAAAGAAATAAGGTTCCTTGGTCATGTAGTCTCATAGAAAGGGTTATCGGTAGATCTTACTAAGATTGAAGCTATTAATAATTGGAAAAGACCCAAGACTGTGATCGAGATAAGAATTTTTATAGGGTTAACTGGCTATTATCGGAGGTTCATCAAGGATTTCATTGGTATTGCAACACCTATGACTAAACTAATGAGGAAGGACATAAAGTTTGTTTGAACCTATAAATGTAAAGAAGCATTATTAAAGCTGAAACATTTATTGACCAATGCGCCTGTGTTAGTTGTTTCAGATGGAAATCAAGATTTAGTGGTGTATACTGATGCATGAGGAAAAAGGTTAGGAGCTATGTTAAGGCGAAAAGGTAAAGTGATTGCCAATGTTTCTCTATAGCTTCGACCATATGAAGTTAGATATCTGACTCATGATTTAGAGTTGGCAGCGGTGATCTTTGCTTTGAAAGTATAGAGGCACTATCTTTTAGGAGAACTATTCAAGTTGTTTACGGATCATAAGTCTTTAAAGTATTTATTCTATCAGAAGGAGTTGAATATGAGACTGTAATGGTGGCTAGAGTTTTTGGCAGCTTATGATTCTGGTATTGAATATACGCTAGGGAAAGGAAATAAAGTTGCAGATGCCTTTGGAAGAAAACATCAGAATTTGGTGTTAGCTATGTTAGCAGAATGGAAGGACTTAGAGACTTTGACCGCATGCAGTGTATAGTTAAGTTCGACGTCTAGTTCTAGTCAGAATACTGACATGCTATCATATTTGGAAGTACAACTAGTAATGATCGAAAGAATTGCTTCAAAAGCAGAGAGAGGATGTGTTACTAGCTAAACGGATTAAAAGACTTGAAGGTGGAACTGAGATTGATGATCTAAAAGATTTTAGTCTTGACTAGAACGGATGGTTGAGGAAGAAGGGATGGTTGTGCGTTCTAGATGTTGGGAACCTATGGAAGGAGGTTCTTAGGGAGTGTTATCAATAGAAGTTTACTATCCATCCTACAAGAACTAAAATGTATAAGGATATGAAAAGGAACTTCTTCTAGGAAGGAATGAAAAGAGATGTGGGCTTATGGATGAAACAATTCTTAAATTGCCAGCAAGTAAAAGCCGAGCATCAGAAGCCATGTGGATTGCTTCAGTCTTTAGAAGTACCACTTCGGAAATGGAGCGGAATTCTATATCTAGATTTTATTGATGGGTTGCCAATGTCGAATAAGGAAAATTAAAGCATTTGGGTCATGGTAGATAGACTGACCAAAAGTGCACATTTGATTCCCGTTAAGTCAAAAAGGATGACACTTACTTTGGCAAAATTGTTTATGAACAACATTATAAGACTACATGGGATTGCAGCAGTATAGCAGTGATGGAGATACTTTATTCACTAGTGAATTCTGGAAAAGTCTACAAAAAGTGTTAGGTACCAAGCTAAAGATGACGACCGCTTAGTATCCATAAATGGATAGGCAAACAGAAAGAATTAACAAAGTTCTCGAGGATTTATTAAGAGTTTGTATACTAGACCATTTATACATAGTCGAGTTTTCCTATAATAATAGTTATTAGACTAGTATACGAATGGCGCCTTTCAAAGTTCTTTACGGAAGGTCATGCAAATCACCAACATATTGGTCAGAGATCGGGGACAGATTGATTCTTTGTCCAGACATGGTGGGAGAAGATATGCAAAAGATTGAGTTAATTCAAGCAAGGATAAAGGAAGCTCAGTCTAGGTAGAAGTTACGCAAATAAGATGCATAAGGATTTAGAGTTCTTAGTTGGAGACCATGTTTTTGTTAAAGTATCACCGATGAAGGTTGTGGTACAATTTGGAAAGTCTGGAAAATTGGCATCGAGATATGTTGGTCCATTTCCTATCATAGAAAGGATCGGGAAACTCACTTATCTTATAGAGTTACTGAATAGTTTGGCAGGAGTCCATAATGTTTTTCATCTTTCTCATCTTAGGAAGTGTGTGCATGTAACGACCCAAAATTTTATCGCTTTGATTAGTGCCTTCTTGAAAAAGACATAGTAGTGTCTGTTTCAAAAGGAATTAGTAACGCCTTTTTGGTGAAGCCTTGGTAGTGCCTCTTAGGAGAAGACATAAGAAGGATTCCTATAAAAAAAACAATTTCTTCACTTCTCTTAGAAGTCTTATTTTGGATAGCTTCTCTTGGAAGCTTTGTTAGCCTATAAATACACATCTAAATTCACTTCAAAAAGGAAGCTTGGTTTCATTATTCTCATATTTTCATTTTCTTCCTTAAGCTTTTGAATAATCTTATTAATGGCTTCCTATGTTTTCAAACTCAAAAATATATTCTTATTTCACTTCTTTCCTAAGTAAAATTACAAACATTTCTTTCTCTTCTACACATCCTCACCAACCTAAACAAGACCCATACTCATTTTCAAAGCCATCATGGCCGAGCCCCATACACCTTATGGTTGAACCATATTGACGCTATTTAGGTTTTAAAGTTGAGTTTTTGTAGAAGTAAGCTTCGTCTGTGTGTCGGGTACAAGTTTGGTTGAAGTTTGATTCGATTCAGTTGCATTTTGTTGAGAAAATTCTCACCTTTTTAAATAAAGTTTCGACCTTTACTATATTAATGGAAATACATGTTATTTGTTTGTGTTTGTAGAGCTAAATATGTTGGATATGTTTGTTAGTTAACCACCTTGAAAAGTTGACATCCTGATAATTAGTTGGAAAGTTATGTTCTTGTTTACAAGTGTTGATCTATATGTTGTACAAGTTGCTATTTACTTTTGTTTATATGCTAACGCTATACTATGTGGTGCTTGGATAAATAAATGACATGTGAAAAGTGTTTACGGAAGTGTTTGTATAGCGACTATTGCAATATTAGCACTTTTGAAAAACAACATCTCTTTTATAATCTTTGGTTTAAAACTCGTGTTTGGGTTTTACAAGATTATTTAATTATTTTAATAATGATGGTTAAATTTTAATTAATCATTTTTATAATAATGGTCCAAGGTTAATTAATTATTTCAATAATAATATTTTAAATTTAATTATTCCTTTTAAATAATGGTGATTTAGGTTAATTAATTATTTAAATAATGTTGTGATTAAGATTAATTAATCATTTTCTTAATAATGTTTCTAAAATTAATTAATCATCTTAACTAATGACGTTTAAGGCTAATTATATTTAATTAATGATGTATTAAAGTAAATTAATCATTTTGTTAATGATATTTTAAGATTAATTAATCACTTTAATAATAATGTTTTAAGTTTATTTAACCATTTTAATAATGATGTTTAAAATTAATTAATAAATTTAATAATTATGTTTAAGGGTTAATTGATTATTCTAATAATCATATTTTAAAATTAATTAATCATTTTAATAACGACGTTTCAAGTTTAGTTAATCATTTTAATAATGATGTTTTAAAGTTAATTAATCAGTTCAATAATGATGATTTAAGTTAATTAATCATTTTTAAATAATGATGTTTGAAGTAATTAATCATGGTTAAAGCAAATTAATTATTTTAAATAAAGATGTTTGAAGTAATTAATCATAGATTAAAGTTGATTAATCATTTTAAGTAATGATGCTGATGAAATTACTTTATTTAAAAAAAAGTTAATTAATCATTTTTATAAAGTTGCTTAAAGTTAATATTTGTAATGTGAAATCCCAGCACAAGATTGATTTTAGAAATAAAGTTTGATTCAGTTAAGGAAGGAATAAGAAATTTAATTTTCCGCAATTCAATATCGCATCTATGGAAATGATTTAATCATACTCTTAGCACTAAACGTCGAGGTATGGAAATGCGTCCCTATATCGAAGGTTAAAAATGTCGTTAAGGCAATGCCTAGAGCTAACACTACCTTCACTTGCCTGACTTTATTTTTAACAAAGAAATAGTACAAGTTTGAAATCGACGAGTAGTGGTTGGAATATGAAATTTAATGTCCATATACGATCATTTTTAATTATCTCTACTAGTTGATTTATTAACTATTGAATCAGCTTTCTTCATTATGTATCATCAATCTAAGATGATTTGTTGCTCATTTGAGCATTGATATCCTTTGTCGGAAATGACTAAAACCAAAGCACGAGTGGGGGCCAAGTTTTGTGGGGTTGCTCCAATTAGGGTATTTATACATCTACTCTAGTCAGTTTCGGTTATATGCGCAATAAGATGTGAAATGCTCGGATACTCGGTAAAGGCTGGTAAGGTCCGGCTTGGAGTTTCCGAGAGCCATCGTAGTTCTTAAGTATATTCTAGAGGTATACTTTCGGTGGAGGGGGAGCACCCTCCTAGTCATTTGTTGGAAAATTTCCCTTCTCCTTTACTTTGATTCAAAATTTTAAATTTATCTCTTTCTTAATTACATATGGAAGTGTTGTGAGCACTTCGCGGTGTTTAATTATTTGTATCAATTGTTGTGATTGGATGTGGTTATTGTGAGGGGAAACTCGTTCTACAGTTGGCGGCGTTGTCTCACATATTATGTTTATTCCCACCCTTTTGTTCAGAGTTTTTCTCATACCAGACTTATTATCTGACCCGAGTTGTTTGTTTCCCCTAAACTCTCAGGTACTTAATTATATTTGAGCAGTCTGAGAGTAGCAGATTTTGTTTAGCCTCTTTAAAGACGATGGACGAGCAGAAGGCTCCTTTATCTATCTACTTATCTATTTTCTCTATATGATTATGTATATTTTATATTAGAAAGTGTAAAGGCATAATGTATAAATGCCTAGTCTGATAGTTGTAGTAATTTTATGTAACTCTGATAACTCCATGTTAGGAGTAACTTGATGTACTATATTTTTTTCTTATTATGTGTAACCGTTCCGACTTAAGACTTTTCTGTTCTTTCCCATATTGTCTGATATGTTCTCTTATTTTACCCTACGACAACTCATCTTTTGGATGATTGGGCAATGGCACATGAACACCAAGGTTGTGTTAAGTGTTGTTCTCAGGGGTCAGAAAGGTGGGTCGTCATAGTTGGATTAGAGCTTTAATTGAGCGAACAACTTAGCTTGATCAGGGTACAATTCAGTATAGATAGGGTAAGTGATGCCCTAGAATGAGTTAATCTTGAGAGAGGATATTTGTAATTTTTATAACAATAATATCTATCATCTTAAGTCTCGTTCTAGATCTGTGGTGTTGTTTCCTTAAAACTATTTTTGTTGTTTCCTTAAAACTGTTTTGATCCTATTTTTGCATTCTAAAGATACCTATTACTTGTCCAGGTGATAGAATATGAATATAAGAAGAGGAGGAAGGGGTGGATCTGGAACTAGCACAGCTATAAATGGCAGAGCAGCTAGAAATGTGCCAGCTATAGGTCCCGTAGAGGGAGTTGTAGCGCAGATTCAACCTCCTATGAACTTCGCGACTTTGTGCAAGAATTACACCACTTTGGGTGGGAAACCATTTTATGGTACCGAGGATATTCTTAGAGTGAAAACTTAGCTTAGATCTTATGAAAGGATATTAGGAGATCTTAGGTTGGAAGATGTAGAGAAGCATCTGTTGGCATCGCGACAAATTCAAAAGTCGGCAATGGACTAGTAGGATTATGTAACGGCTAATATGCTAGAGGAGGAGTTCTCTTAGGCACAGTTTAAGGAATTTTTAAAGGGCAGTTTATCCCAGAAGATAGAAGGACGTAGTTGTTTAGGAGTTTCCTGGATTTGAAGTATGGTGATATGACGATGACACAGTATGAACACAAGTTTAAGCATTGTCCCGTTTTGGGCTTGGATTGATAGACATACTGCTTAAAAAGAATGAAATGTTTGTGAATGGAATGCGACCAGATTTTCAAAGAGAAATGACCAATCATCTTGCGGGTTCATTTACCAACCTGATCGGTATGGCTTTGAGGTTCGAAGCTCTAAATATTAAGGAAGGGGTCCAGAAAGGAGTAGTGCCAGCAATCAAAGCCAAGCCTTTATCAGTGATACTAGTTGGAGGCATGCCAAATTTCAAGCGTAAGTTTAAGGGGAAGAGGCAGTGGGAAGGCAAGAAACCTGGAGGTGGGGCTCCAACGCAGAACAAACAGCTTGATTTGGCAAGTGTTCTTTGTTTCAAGTGTAACAAGATAGGTCACTTTGCACCCAATTGCTTGACTATGATCTGCTACAGTTGTCATAATCTAGAACACATGAAGAATGAGTGCCCTTTTCCTAAGACAGGGATCCAAGGACAGGCTTTTGCTATTAAGGAGATACCATCCACTTCTTTATGAAAGAAGGGGAAGCAGGTGTTGCAAGGTACACTATCCATTTATGATCTTCCTATTAGAGTATTATTCGATATATGTGCCTCTCCTAGTTTTATTTCATTTGAACTGATGAACAAGCTAAACCTCAAGTATGTTATCCTAAATAATCCTCTTTATGTGTCAAACCCTATTGGGGATCCAACAAAACTTGACACTATGTGTTTATATGTTCCTATTTCTTGTTGAAACTATTCCTTTCCCTCTGATCTATTTGTTCTTGGGTTCATGGGTTTTGGAGTGTTGTTGGGGATGGATTAGATATCTAAGTTTAGAGCGAACTTAGATTGTGATCGAAGGATTGTAAGAGTTAGAGATACTGGAGATGTTGGTTAGATATATTTTGCGAGGAGCCTAACAAGTTGATGAGTAGTTTACTGTATTAGCTCGAAGCTGATAAGGAGAATCTAAGGGATATACCTATTGTTCGGGATTTCATGGATGTTTTTGATGAAGTGTAAGGTTTACCTCCCCATTGTGAAGTGGAGTTCCAAATTGATTTGATTCTAGGAACCAAACCAATTGTAAAACCTCCGCAAAGGTTAGCTCCAAAAGAAAGGAGAGAGTTAGAAAGCCAGACATTCAACATGTTGTAGAAGGGATTGAGAAGACGTAGTACCTCGAGTTGGGGATCGCCAATCGTTTTTATTACCAAGGCAGACAGTTCTTTAAGCTTATGTGTAGACTATCGGGAGCTGAATAAAAGGACTATCAAGAATAAATACTCTTTACCAAGGATCGATAACATGTTTGATCAACTCCACGGTGCTTGGATATTTTCCGAATTAGATCTTCCCATTGGTTTTCACCAACTAAGGGTAGCAAAGGAGAGTGTGCCTTTAACAGCTTTTAGGACTTCAGATAGTTTCTATGAGTGGTTAATTATGCCATTTGGGCTAACTAATGCACTCGCTTTCTTTGTGGACTTAATGAATCGAGTGTTCCGAGATGTTCTTAATAAATTTATTCTTGTCTTTATTGATGACATTCTTGTTTATTTGAAGATGGAGGAGGAGCCTGAGTACCATCTCTGAGTCGTACTCGATACCCTAAGGAATCATGTGCTAAAAGCTAAGTTTGCTAAGTGTCATTTTTGGAAATCTGAAGTTAGGTTTTTGGGGCATGTTGTTTCAGGAGAAGGCATATCAGTTGATGCAGCTAGTCGTTGCAGTTCAAGACTGGAAGAAGCCCGAAAATGCGATGGAAGTTAGAAGTTTCTTGGTATTGGCTAGTTTTTACCGAAGGTTCATTAGTGATTTCTCGAAGATTGCTTCTTATTTGACGAAGTTAACGAACAAAGATGTTTGGTTTGTGTGGATGCCTAAGTGTGACCAAGCATTTAATGAATTGAAGGAGAAGTTGACTAGCGCTCCTATTTTGACTATTCCAGATAGGAGTGGTGGTTTAACGGTATATACAAATGCTTGTAGTGCTAGTTTAGGAGCAGTTCTGATGCAACATCAGAAGGTTGTTGCCTATGTGAGTTGACAACTGAAGCCACATGAGAAAAATTATGCTACGTACGATTTGGAGCTTTTGGCTGTTGTCTTCGCACTGAAGATATGGAGGAATATCTTCTGGGTGAAAAGTTCGAATTATACATGGACCACAAATCCTTAAAATATATTTTTACCTAGAAAGAATTGAATTTGAGGCAGTAAGATGTCTAGAGTTTCTCGCTTCTTATGATTTGGAAATTCTTTCAACCACGGGAAAGCAAATGCTGTTGCAGATGCATTGAGTAGGAATGTTGAGATGGTTGCTAACTTGGAAGTCAAGCTAGAATTGATAGAGAGGATTGCAGCTAGTCAAGGAGAAGATCCTATTTTGGCTTGACTCAAAAAGAATGTTCAAGAAGGTATTGTTTCTAGTTTTGAGATTGATCCCAAGGGAATATTGAGAATGAACGGGCGTAGCTGGGTTACAAATGTTAATGGTCTTAGAAGAGAAGTGTTAGCTAAATGTCACCGTTCAAGGTTATCTTTCAATCAAGGAGTGGCCAAAATGTTCAAGAATATGGAGAGGGTCTTTTGGTGGAAGGGGATGAAGCGAGATGTTTTGATCATTGTGAGTTAGTGTGCAAATTGCTAGCAGATTAAGAGTGACGAACAGAAGTCAACTGGACTGCTTCTGCTGCTAGAGATCCCAAAGTGGAAGTGGGAGCAGATCTCTATGGATTTTGTTGATGAACTTCCTAGGTCCAGAAGAGGGAATGAAGGTATTTGGGTTATAGTCGACCGATTGACCAAGTGTGCTCATTTCATTCTTGTTAAGCCAATTAGGAATGCTGAAAGCCTGGAAAGTTTGTATGTGAAGGAGATTGTGAGGCTTCATGGTATTCCTTATAGCTTTGTAAGTGATCGAGACTCGATATTCACTAAGAGGTTCTAAGAGGGACTGCAAACTGCCTTAGCGACCGAGCTGAGTCTAAGTACAACTTACCATCCCCAAACACATGGGCAGATGGAGAGAGCGAACCTGATCTTTGAAGATTTATTGCGAACATGCATTCTCAACTTTGGAAGGTCTTGGGAAGATCATTTATCCATAGTTGAGTTCATTTACAATAACAGCTATCAGGAAAGTATCAACATGACCCCTTTCAAAGCTCTTTTTGGTCATCTATGTCGTTCTCCTTCATGTTGGGTGGAGTCTGGTGATAGAATTGTCCTTGGGCCCAATATGATCTTAGAAGCAAGTGAGAAGGTAGCTAATATCAGAAGGAAGATGAAAGAAGTGCAGGGTCGGTAGAAGTGTTATGCGGATCGAAGGCCCAAGGATCTTGAGTTCTCATTGGGAGATTCAGTGTTTGTGAAGGTTTCTCCGTTGAAGAGTGTTGTGAGGTTTGGGAAGTCGGGGAAGCTTTCCCCTTGATCCATTGGCCCTTTTTCCATCTTGGACCGGATTGGTAGACTTTCTTATAGAGTCAAATTACCGGATAGACTATCAGATGTGCACAATATCTTTCACATATCTTATTTACGTAAGTATGTACATGACCTTTCGCCGATAGTAAAACCGGCACAACAAGATGATTTGGAAGTTCAGCCTAACCTAACTGTTCTTAGGCGGCATATTTGTATCATCGCTCAAGATATAAATCAATTAAGGATGAAGGAAGTGAATCTTGTTAAGGTGCAGTAGTGTGAGGATGACCGAGATTGTACTTGGGAAACCGAGGATTATATTAGAGATTTGTATCCCGAGTTGTTGTTATAGTTGTTTGTATATTGTAGTACCTTCTACTGTACTCACCGGATGTGGTTAAATCACTTTGTTTGTACATGTTTTATTTAATGGTATCATTTGGGTTCTTTTGATATCTTTAAGTGTGTATGATAAATTTCGAGGACGAAATTTCCTGTAAGGAGGGGAGGATGTAACGAACCAAAATATTATCGCTTTGATTTGTGAATATTTAATTAATTTCAAAATATTTAATTAATGAATTTAAAAGCTTAAATAACTCGTTTTTATTTAATAAAGTTAGTAAACTTGTTTTTTGAAATGTGTTTACAAAAGTATATACTTGGAAGAAATAAAAAAATGTGACTGAAAAACATTTTGTTAAAAATCGACTTTGTGTTAAATAAAAGTTGTTTAAATTATTGTACACTTGAATTGTAGCATTTAGAAATAATTACTAATTTTTAAATCATCTAACTTCCTAAGAAAATTAATCAAAGCAATGCCTTCTTGAAGAAGACATGGTAGTGTCTTCTTGAAGAAGACTCAGTAATGCCTTCTTGGTGAAGCCTTGGTAGTGCCTTCTAGGAGCAGACATAAGAAGGATTCTTATAAAAAAACAATTCTCTTAGCTTCTATTAGAAGCCTTATTTTGGATAGCTACTTTTGGAAGCTTTGTTTTCCTATGAATACACATCTACATTCACTTCAAAAAGGGAGCTTGGTTTCATTATCGTCATCTTTTCATTTTCTTCCTTAAGCTTTTGAAAATCTTGTTAATGGCTTCCTAAGTTTTCAAATTAAAAAGTCTATTCTTATTTCACTTATTTCCTAAGTAAAATTACTAGAAGTCATTTCTTTCTCTTTTGCACATCCTCACTAACCAAAACAACACTTATACTCCCTCAAACTCACCATGGCCGAGCCTCATACCCCTTATGGACAAACTATATTGACCCTATCTAGGTCTTAAAGTTGAGTTTTTGTAGAAGGAAGCTCCATCTATGTGTTGGGTATAAGTTTGGTTAGAGTTTGATTTAGTTCGGTTGCATTTTAGTGAGCAAATTCTCATCTTTTTAAATAAAGTTTTGACCTATACTATATTAATGGAAATACATGTTATTTGTTTATGTTTATATGTGCTAAAATTTTTGGTTGTGTTGGCTAGTTAATCACCTTGAAAAGTTGGCATCCTGATGATTAGTTGGAAAATTATGTTCTTGTTTACAAGTGTTGATCTATATATTGTATAATTTGTTATTTACTTTTGTTTATATGCTTATGCTATACTATGTGATGCTTGGATAAATAAATGAATATGAAAAGCGTTTACAGAAGTGTCTGTATAGCGACTATTGCTATATCGGCACTTTTGAAAAACAACATCTCTTTTAGAATCCTTGGTTTAAAACTTGTGTTTGAGTTTTACAAGATTAATTAATTACTTAATAATGATAATTAAATTTTAATTAATCATTTTTATAATGATGGTCTAAGGTTAACTAATTATTTTAATAATGATAATCTAAATTTAATTAATTATTTTAAATAATAGCTTAATTAATTATTTAAATAATGATGTGATTAAGATTAATTAATCATTTTCTTTATGATGTTTATACAATTAATTAATCAACTTAACTAATAACGTTTAAGGCTAATTAATTATTTAATTAATGATGTATTAATGTTAATTAATCATTTTTAATGATATTTTAAGATTAATTAATCACTTTAATAATAATATTTTAAATTTATTTAATCATTTTAATAATGATGTTTAAAATTAATTAATCATTTTAATAATTATTGTAAGGGTTAATTAATTATTCTAATAATGATGTTTTAAAATTAATTAATCATTTTAATAATGATATTTTAAGGTTAATTAATCATTTTAATAATGATGTTTTAAAGTTCATTAATCACTTCAATAATGATGATTTAAGTTAATTAATTATTTTAAATAATGATGTTTGAAGTAATTAATCATGGATAAAGCAAATTAATTATTTTAAATAAAGATGGTTGAAGTAATTAATTATTGATTAAAGTTGATTAATCATTTTAAGTAATGATATTGAAGAATTTTTTTTTAAAGTTAATTAACTATTTTTATAATGTTGTTTAAAGTTGATATTTGTAATGTTAAATCCCAGCACAAGATCAATTTTAAAAATAAAGTTTGATTTAGTTAGCAAAAGGAAAAGAAATTTAATTTTCCGTAATCCAATATTACTAATATAGAAAGGATTTAATCATATACTTAGCACTAAACGTCGATGTATGGAAATACATCCCTATCTCAAAAGTTAAAAAATGTCGTTAAGGCAATGCCGAGAGGTAACACTACCTTCACTTGCCCGACTTCATTTTAACCAAGAAATAGTACAAGTTTGAAATGACGAGTAGTGGTAGGAATATGAGATTTGCTATCCATATACTATCATTTTTAATTTTCTCCGATGGTTGATTTATTAACTATCGAAGAAACTTTCTTCATTGTGTATCGTTAATCTAAGTCAATTTTTTGCTCATTTGGTCGTTGATATCCTTTGTCGAAAATGACTAAAACTAAAGAGCGAGTGGGAGCCAAGTTATGTGGGGTTGCTCCCATTAGGGTATTTTTACATATACTCTAGGTCAGTTTTGGTTATATGTGCAATAAGATGTGAAGTACTCGGATACTCGGTAAAGGTTGGCAGGGTCTGGCTTGGAGTTCCCAATAGCCATCGTAGTTCTCAATTATATTCTAGAGGTATACTTTCGATGATGGGGGAGCACCCTTCTAGTCATTTGTTGGATAATTTCCCTTCTCGTTTCCTTTTATTCCTATTTTCAAATTTAGCTCTTTCTTAATTGCATTGGGAAGTGTTGTGAGCACTTTGCGATGTTTAATTATTTGTATCCATTGTTGTGATTGAATGTTGTTATTGTGAGGGGAAACTCGTTCCATAGTTGGCAGCATGGTCTCACATGTTGTATTTATTTCCACCCTTTTGTTTAGAGTTTTTGCTCATACCAGACTTAATGTCTAATCTGAGTTGTTTGTTTTCCCTAAACTCTCGGGTACTCGATTATATTTGAGTAGTCCAAGGGTAGCAGATTTCCTTTGGGCTCTTTGAAGATGATGGACGAGCATGAGGATCCTTTATCTATTTAGTTATCTATTTCTTCTATATGATTATGTACAAATATTTTATATCAGAAAGTGTAAAGGCAGAATGTATAACAGCCTAGTCTAATAGTTGTAGTACTTTTGTGTAACTCTGATAACTCCATGTTAGGAGTAAGCTGATGTACTATATTATTTTTCTATTATATGTAACCATTCTGATGTGAGACTTTTCTGTTCTTTCCCATTCTGTTCTAATTTGTTCTTTTATTTTACCCCACGACAACTTACCTTTTAGATGTTTGGGTAATGGCACATGAATACCGAGGTTGTGTTAAGTGTCGTTCTCAGGAGTCAGAAAAGTGGGTCATCATAGTGCATAATCCAGAGACTGCTATTGCACCTACTGTCTTGGAAGATGGTAGTGGAACGGGATATGACTTTTGTTTAACAACCAGTTCGTGTTGTAGCAAGAGATGAGAAGTGTGTAACATCCCCTATCTGGAGGCCCGAAGCTAAGCGCTATAGATGCTGCAGTCATCCATAGTATTAACTTCCGGTTACCAAATATAGTAATGTTAATGGTATCTATAAAATCAGAAGCACTTGAATATAAAATAAAAACATCATGGATTAAAAAAAAATCGGTTTGCATTTCAAAACAACATTTCATATCCAAGTTACATAATCCCAAGCATTTCCCAGGTTCAGATAAAATATAATTATTATATAAATACGCCAAGAAGGACATATGAAGATGCCCCCTTAGTTGACCAGAGTACTATATAGTCATAACTGACTTAATACAACACATCAGAATTAAACAAAATAAAACAGCAACTCCTAAATAGCTATTCGTTAGCCACCTGCTCGTCTCTGGATGCTTTATTCCCCAACCTACTAAAACCTGAAAATCCACAACCCTCAGTCCACTCAAATCAATTTTTGAGCACCCGAGAGTTTAAGGGGAAAAACATAAACTTCGAGTCAGACATAAAGCCTGGTATGAATAATACTATACATCTCGGTAATTTGATATTAAGTGAGACCACGCCGCTTAGCGGAATGGGTTTCCCCTCACTAATATCCCTTTAAAACATATCTTTTGCAAATCCTAATCCTGCTACCAAAACTGGTTAAAACTGTAAAGCAATATCATGTAAAGTTACATGTCAGGTAATAAATGAACTATCTGTCCGAACACTATAGTTTTGTTTGGCTAACTACTAACCTTTGGTCGACTCAGGCCTACCAGACAATATAAACAAATAATCTAACATCTGTTAGATACTCCTCTTCTGGATGGTCTGTCCCTAACTTACTTTCTCCTGGTCAGCTGATCCTAATGGTTTTGCGAACACCAATAACCTACCTCTGTACAAATATATATATATATATATATATTCCCATCTGTGTGTAACATCATTTTAGTCTTACCTGTGACAAGCCCTACACACTGGAATTTTGGACTAAATTAGCTGGGGGCTAATAGCTATTGTATATGGCGCGACCCCATACCAGTCCCATCTGGTATACAAATATCTGAGTCATTTTACTTAGGGTAATCTTCCCTTAAATTTTCCTTGAAAACCTTTTCTTCTCAAAATGAATTAAACCTTTAAATCAAACTTAAACAAGGAAAATATATACTATATGCTTTACTCAAATCATCTTGCCATGTTATATATATATATAGTTTACTCAAATCTTTATTGATGAAAACATTTAAACCTTTGAAAGTAACCCTTGCGAATCCACTGAAAGTACCCCTTTCGAAACCAAGTAAATCCTTCTTTATAACCTAGGCCGAAAGGCCAAAACATTCCTTTCGAAACCATTCAATCTTCCTTTCGAAAACACTTGAAAAACCTTCCAGCGAATGCTATAAAACCTTAGACATCCTATCTTTTCAAAACACTTAAATATTGCCTTTCAAAAACATTGGAAACCTTCATTTAACCTTTCGAAACCATTAAGGAACCATCCCCTCGAAACCATTATTTAAAACCTTTCGTAAGTATCAAAACCTTTACGAACAGCAAACCTTTTGAAAGCATTTGGGTTCAATCAAACATGTGGAAACCTTTCGAAAACATTTAAAATTAACTCCTTCGAAACTTTTGGGTTTTACCTTCAATAGAGCAAAAGGGTCATAAAACATTTAAGTCAAAAGCTCTCTTTCGAAAACACTCCCTAAGCAAAGAAGTGATGGTGTTGAAACCAACCCTTCCGAAAGCATTGGAGAAGTAGCTTGGATTTTAAAACAAAGTATACCTTCCGAAACCATTGACTTCGAAAGGTAGAAAGTGGCAGCAAGGGTTTTCGACCCCTTCGAAAGCGTTTACTTAAAACAAAAGGTGCAACCCATTCGAAACCTTTTCTTTAAGACATTTTGACCTAGCTAGAAGCCAACCAGGTCGAAAGCACTTCCTTCGAAAGCAAACCAGGCGCATTTTCAATTTAAAACAAAGTCATGCTTTGACCCCATCAGAACCAATGGTCTCGACCTAGTTCCTTTCGCCTATGTCCAATTCACAATGTACCAAGTTATTGATACTATGTGCATTGGTTTCAATGGCAATGGAGGCGGAAGCTCTCAATCGAAACCCCTATGCCGAAAGAGACAAAACATGCCTAAAGCATGTAAAATCTGTTTTTAACTTTAAAAAGAAACACTTTTCAACTAACCTGCCTTGTTTGTCAAAATATTATTCGTTGCTAATTTTCTTTTCTAAAAGTGCTGCCAAAATTTCAGAAACAGTTAATCTAAATAATTTACAAAATACCCCTTCTCCTTTTATAAATATATAAACACTTAAGTCCCATACCTTCAATAATTTTATATATTCATCAAAACACTTAGGAAAATTCTACAAAAATTCCAAAAAATCATTTTTAATATGTTTTCTAACATATATTTATTTTAGATCCAAAACTTAAATAATTTAGCCGTAAACTATTTAAACCCAAACAATCATTTTCTTCACTAGAAAATTAATATAAAATCCACACTAATTCAGAAAATTATGAAAATTGAAACCCAACTCTAAAATATCATTTCTGATCTAAATCTAAATTCACAAGACATTTGGATGTAATTCAATAGGGTTTTCACATCAAAACATATCATAAAATCTATATTAATAAGCATAAATCATCAACAAGCATACACAAACATTTTATCCTTCAAAAACATGGCTAAACGTTGCAAAATACTTCGAATTAACCTTAAAACCGAAAACACTTAAGAAATATGAGATGTAGTCATTATTACCTTAGCTTTGAGATTAAGGAGTTTGAGATTTGAATAGCTTTGATTTGATTAATCTTCTTCCTTAACTTTTCTTGTTTATCTTCCTCTTTCTTGCTAATGGTGGCGGCCTCTAAATTTAATTTTTGCAAATGAATGTGTGTGTGAGCACGACTAAGGGTTTAGGGTATAAGAATATCCTTTTTCTTATTTTACCCTCACTTATTACCCTTATCTATTTTAATTCATATTAGCTCATTTTGGTTTATTCATTAACATGGCACGGCTACCCCTTAGTTTATCACAAATCTCAATCCCCTAATCATCACATTATTTTATTTAATTTAGCTAACTAAATATCCTAAATAATGTTACTAAAAATTACGTTTACTGCAGACTCCCCTCCTTAAAGAATTTCATCCTCGAAATTACGATAAGGTACACAACAAATCAATCAAAAAGGTAAAACATACCATCAAACAAATCAGGATAAGTGTCTCTAATCCTACTCTTAGTCTCCCAAGTACAGTATCTCTCATCGTCGCTCCACCGGACTTTCACTAATCTGACTGTCTTGTTCCTTAGCCTCTTCTCATCTCTTGCGACTATACAAATTGGTTTTCTAACTATAGTCAAGTCCAGCTCTACTACTAAATCATTTAACACGGTCGGTGCAATAGTAGTCTTCGGGTCTCTAACATACTTCCTTAAATGAGAAACATGAAACACCTCGTGGACTGCTGCCAAACTTCTCGGTAACTCTACTCTATATGTGAGTTTCCCGATCCTCTCTACAATAGGAAAAGGTCCTACGAATTTTGGTGCCAACTTTCCTGATTTCCAAAATCTAATCACACCCTTTATCAGTGACACCTTAATAAACACATGACCTCCAACAGAAAACTCTAAGTCTTTCCGTCTTCTATCTGCATAACTCTTCTACCTAGACTGAGTTTCCTTCATCCTAGCTTGAATCAACTCAATCTTCTTTGGAGCTTCTCCCACTAAATCTAGACCAAGAACCAACCTATCCTCGGTCTCTAACCAACAAACTGGTGATTTACATGGCCTTCCATACAAAGCTTCAAATGGTGCCATCCCAATACTAGTCCGATAACTGTTGTTATATGAAAACTCGACTAGGTGTAGATGGTCTTCCCATGATCCCCCAAAATCTAACACAAGCTCTTAACAAATCCTCCAAGACTTTGTTAACCCTTTCCGTTTGCCCATCGGTCTGTGGATGGTAAGCGGTACGCATCTTGAGCTTGGTTCCTAAAATCTCCTGTAGACTCTTGCAGAATTCACTAGTGAACAAGGAATTTCTATCACTTACTATACTACTAGGAATTATGTGCATTCTAACCACATTCTTCATAATAGCCAAAACAGATGCCGACGTAGTTGACTTAACTGGAATGAAATGGGCACTCTTGGTCAATCTATCCATTATGACCCATATACTTTCATTTCCTCTACTAGATCTTGGCAACCCATCTATAAAATCCATAGAAATAGAACCTCACTTCCTTACCGGAATATCCAATGGCTGTAGCAACCCACTTGGCTTCTGATTTTGGCTTTTACCTGTTGACATTTCAAACACTGCTTCACCCCTAAGCCTGCATCCCTCTTCATACCTTCCTAGAAGAAACTTCTCATCATGTCCTGATACATCTTAGTTCCTCATGGATGAATAGTGAACTTCAAACGATGGCGTTCCTCCAAAACTTCTTTTCTTATGTCTTCCACATTCGGAACACATAACCTACCTTTCTTTCTCAACCGCTCATTCTGATCAAGACTGAAATCCTTCAAGTCATCGCTCCCGGTTCCATCCCTTAACCTCCTGATCCGATCAACCAATACTGGATCCTCCTCCTATTTAGAAGCAATCTTTTCGATCATTACCGGTCGAACTTCTAAGCAAGATATATAACATAACATATGCTCCACTAGACCCAACTTCAGACCTCCACTGCACTCTGCAAGTTGACAACGCTTCCAAATCCTTCCACTCGGCTATCATCGCCAATACTGCATCTTGATGCTTCTTGCTAAGCGCATTTGCAACCTTATTGCCTTTCCATGGTGTGTACTCAATTCCAAAGTCGTAAGCAGCAATAAACTCTAACCATCTTTGCTATCTCATGTTCAACCCCTTATGAGAGAAAAAATACTTCAACGACTTATGATCTGTATATAACTCAAACCTTTCTCCCTGTAACACCCCGCATTTTTATATAATAAAAATAAATTTAATTAATAACTATGAAAATAGTGAAAAGTGAATTTTTGCTAATGTTGGAATTTGACCACAAAAATTATACCATTGTGTTCATGGCAATTTTACGATCAACTTCCATTTACAATGTTTTCTGAATGGACTTCAACCGGAGAAGTTATAGCCGTTTGAAGTTTTAGCATCAAAAACAATTACATATGCAAACATGGAAATTTTATTAATTATAAACATTTGCAATTAATTCATAGGATATTTATAAATGTAGTAACAAATTTATTATGTTTGTAATGAATGTAAATTATTAAGAGAATTAGATGTAAGAGGAAATAATTAACATTGCAAACAGAATCAGCTAAAAAGTGCAATTAATTAATATTGGAGAATAATATATAATGTTTGTGTATATATACCAGATCCCTCAATTTAAAGAGGCTTACATATAAATGTAACAAATAAATGTTCAAATTCAAATCTGGATAAAAAAAATGCATATTAAATATATATGTTAATTAACATGTCAATTAATAAAACGTTACAATGTGTAAAATATTAATTAAGGAAATTAACTAATAGAGGTGACATGTTAATCTATTAATGGGGCTATTAATTAGGATTATAATGTAATCAGTAGAAAATGTCAATTAATAAGGAAAAGAAATAATAGTTGACCTAGATTTGAATGTGTACATATAGGCAGTATATTGCTGCACATAAAAATTAATTGAAGGATCAATTAAGAAGAGGATTAATTAGATAATTGGTGGGCTGCATCTATATAAAAGAGAACATAATGTAATTTGTTCCATCATCCGTCACTTTCTTCATCCCTCCCTTACAGTAAACAATGGCTTCTTTCTTCATTCTTTTCTCCTATTTCTCACAAATCTTCACCAAATGAATCCAAATAAAATATATATGAACAAAATAGAGAAATTGCAACAAATTAAAGGAGAGAAGTTGTAGAACGGCGTAGTAATTTTAGAAGGTAGAGATTTAAAACTAAGGACGACAGGTGAGTGGATTTAATTATATATCTTTTACGTTTATGATATATTATCGTTAGATTCCCGTTAAATAATTTTATTTAGTATTTGTTTCAGTAATTAATTCTGTTAATTAGTTATGCTGGGACTGTAAATTGTATAAGAGAAATTATATTTAATTAATATTAGGCTTGACAGTTAGAGAAAGGCGTAAGCCTAAAAGTAAGAAATTTACGGTTGTTTACATCTATTTTAAAGTACAAATTTAACCTGTAAATGTTAGCTTCTTTTTATTCCTTTTTACGCGAATAAATTAGGTAAAGAGAAAAATTCGCAAATACGGACTAAAATAGAAAGAACACTAGATTTACAGAAATTAGATGTAAAATATGAAAAGCTGAAATAAAAAGAGAAAAATAGAAATTTGCAGTAAATTATGCTAAAACGGGGAAAAATAAATAAAAAAGGGAAAAATATAATAACTTGATTTGGAAGTAAGTGATAGATTAATTGGTTGGTCTAGAAAAGAGAATACATTTCTATAATTTAGTATTTAAAAGATAATGATAAACGTAATTGCAAGAATAAAAGAAAGAAAAAGGGAATTAGTGTAAAATAGAGAAACTATTGTATTTTACACTATCCAAAAAGTAAAGGAACAATAAAAGAGATATCTTGCAGCAGTTACGGATTATTGTTTATAGCATTATTTGGTATTAAAATATGGAAATGGATTTTTAGCACAGATTTTGTAACCAACCAAATATAATAGAACTACTCCCTAGAATATAAGAAGTTAAAGTGAAGAATTAAAGGAATTAAAGAAGGAATCAAGTTAATTATTAGACAAGACTAGAAGCTCTGCATTTACTGCGCAGATAATAGAATAAAAGTAAAGCAGTTATTATGATAAGTAAATTTGTGACAATCGGACATAGTCCCAAGCCAAGATTGTCATTTAACATAAGAGAATTAAAGAGAATTCAATATCATAATAAAAGAAGATAGACTATAATAGAAAAGAGACACTTGTAATTATATTTATAATATATTGATTATAAAAGAGAATAAAAGAGACAATTACAAGTAAAATTATAACATAGGTTATAATTAAGTAGAAAGAACAGAAAAGGATTATTTTAAGACTTAAATAAAATAAAAAAGCAAATAGAGCAAAAATAATAGAAGAGGCTTATTTTAATAAACTTAGATCTTAGATTAAGTTAATAAGCAAGATAATAGAAGTGGCCCATACCAACAGCATTCCATTTCAGTCAGGAACCGATGGTCTTACAATAGTTAGGTGAGGCTGGGACAAGATTATGCTATTTAGGGTAAATAAGTAGCTAACAAAATAAGAAAAGTAAACTAAACGCAAAATAAAAGATTAGACTTAGGTTTAATAAAAGAGTGAAATGCGTTTGGAGCAGCCCAAAGGATGAAGAGCCTAACGAAGCAGTTCATCACAGATTTTAGCACAGAAGGAGCACGCCCAACTTAGTTATTTTGGGCTAGAAGGAAGTATGAGACATCAACGGGATGTGAGGATACTCTAGGATGGCCCTCTTGGTTAGGCATAGTGAAGCAGTCCTTCAGAGGCAGGTTTGTAGGTGTTCCATCAAAAGAGTATGTCTTGACTGCTTTTTGCATGGCAGGACCATTGTAGCAGTCAAAAGGGGTTGATGTTTGAAATAGGATATTCGTATGTCCCAGTACTTGCAAGTAAGTGTTAGTAGGCAGGACCCAAAAGGATAGTCGCATGCGGATATCGGGCCAGCATCAAAACCAAGAAGCGAGTTCAGGAATCCATAAACTAGTATTTTTAGGTTGTAGTAACGGTGTTTTACGCCACATCTGTTTTGACCCAAATGAATTTTGAAGAAAATTTCTAAATTAGTTTATGTGTACACTTATTATTTAAATAAGTGTATGAAAATATCTAGTTATGAAAATATTAAAGCAGTTTTGAAAAATGAGTTCTTTTGAAAAATAATGTACTTTAAATTAATGAATTTAGTAGGAAATATCTTATGTAAGTGAATACAGAGTAAACATACATTAATTTATTGGAATGAAAAGATTAATGATATAATTTTCTATGAATCACAAATAAAGATGTTTTGTGCAAGTTATAAGGAATACGTGAAAGAGATGTATAAGGTATGGAAAGCACCATATTTCGTATAGCCTATTCGATAAAATATAAAATAAATTCCTTATAATTTCACATAAACATGAAATCCTCCTTTAAAGGATTCATAGAAGGTTTTAGCGTTAATAGTTTCTCATAAGAGAAAGTAATTCCAATACATTAAGGTATAAAACCATTAAGTGTAGTAAGTTAAAAAACTCCTCCGAGGTTAAGTAATTGGAAGAGTAGAAAAGTTAAGGGATTTTTGATGAAATAATTGTTCTTATCTACTCCAGTTTTAGTAATTTTGAAAATCTATGAAAAGAAGATATTTTGAAAACATGTGAGGACATTTGTTTTTTGAAGTCAAGAAAAAAGAAAAATGTTTTAAGAACAAGCAAGACATGTTTTAAAGAAAAATGGTCTGGTGAAAAAGTAAATAAGTTTTTGGAAAGATAAAATTTTAAGTGACCAAGTACCTTTGAATTTAATAGAAAACTTCAAAATAACACTTTTAAAGGAAAGAATTTTGGGATTTGATGTTTCAAAAATTTAGAAGCTTTAATTTTTGAAGTAAAATGATAAATACCAAACCAAACCAGACTTTTAAATATGGAATAGATAGGAATCATTTCCTAGGTGTAACGGGAAAAGTGTAAGGCTATGGTAGTAATTACTCCTAGTAGTAATAATAAAAGTTCCTGTAATGTGTATAGGACACTAGTGAAAACATAGAAATGTTGCTTCATGTGTGTAGACTATAGAAGAATAGTGAAGTGGTATTAGTAAGACAGTAAGACTGTAACACCCCGTGTTAAATTACAATTATATATGCAAATAATTTAATTAAGTTATATACATTTGAAATTTTAAAACAAAGAAATGTTTGTAAATGGAGCAACTAATTAATATTATTTGGAATACATATATATTTTTGTAACAAATAAATTAGAGAGATATTATATAAAATCAATTAATATAGAAGATTAATTGATGGTGTTTGTTTAAAAAGGAAATTAATATTCAATTAATTAGTAGATGTGATTAATTGACAGGAATTGGCAAGAAAGGGAACATATATTGTAGCAATTAATTGATATGATTAGAAACATATATGTTAGTGCAAAAGAATAAAATGGAGGAAGAGTAATTTATGCAAGTAATCAATTGTCAATTAATAAACATAAAGACTTATGGTAACATATATAATTAAGATTGTGATTCAAAATTCAATTGTAGAATATATGCATGCAATAATTATGGGAATAAAATAAATTAATAAGCATATATGTGACGAATTAATATGGTGTTGATTGGCATTTTAATTTGGTAAGAAATCACAGTGCAGGCAGGTATTAATTGGATAGTAAATTAATTCTAGGTATATATGAAATCTATTAATTGGGTGATTAATAGGGAAATCTTATTTAAAAGAAATGTCACATTTAAAAATATATGTTTCCATAGATTACGAGAGAGAAGGGGAAAGTGATTAATGAAAATATTGTTGGAAAATCAATTTGAAATAAAAAAACGCAGAAGAAAACATATTAATTTAATGTCCATAGACTGAGTGTACGCTTTAGATTTTAGGGTTTTATATCTAATGGTTAGCACTGATCTGAACCACTATAAATATAGGTGTAGAGCCTCATTTTTATTCTCATTATTTTTCTCTTGCCTACAGAAGCTCTGCCATTTTCTATCTCTTCTACACTTTCTTAATAACAAAATTTTAGATCAAATTCACATGAATTTAGATCTAAATAGAAAGAGAATAGAATTAATTAGGGAATTAGGAATTGGTTCGAATCAGAAGGCTATGTCAAAGGTAAAACCCTAGATCTGAGTTTTAATTTCTATTTCTAATCCAAATCTCTTCCTTTTCTCTTTCAAATATTATAAATCTGTAAATATATCATTTGTAATTCCAAATAGGGATTACAAGGGAGGTGAATATAGATGTTAGGGATAGATCTGAAATAAAAACAGGGAGATTTGGAAACCTAGCAATGTGAGTGGCTTTAATTATATCATTTACGTTTATGATATATAATCGTTAAATTCCCGTTAAATAATTTTATTCAGTATTTTAGTAATTAATTCTGTTAATTAGTTATGCTGAACTGTAAGAAATTAACAG
Organism: Allium fistulosum; assembly: GCA_030737815.1. Classification (NCBI taxonomy): domain Eukaryota; kingdom Viridiplantae; phylum Streptophyta; class Magnoliopsida; order Asparagales; family Amaryllidaceae; genus Allium; species Allium fistulosum. The sequence continues at coordinate 1,086,076,344 of CM060904.1, forward strand.
TTATTTACATCTAATTTGAAGTTATAATTTAGACTAAATGCTAGTTTCTTTTTATTCTCTTTGCACGCGAATAATATAGTTAAAAAGAAAATTCGCGATTATGGATTAAAATGGGAAAATACTAGATTAGATGTAAAATAAGAAAAGTTGGAATAAAGCTAGAAAAATGGAATTCTGCAATAAATTACGCTAAAATGGGAATAATAAATTAATCTAATAACTTGATTTGGAAGTAAGTAATAGATTAATTGGTTAGTTTAGAAAATATGATACATTTCTATAATTTAATATTTAAAAGATAACAATAAACGTAACTGTAAGAATAAGAGAAAGAAAAAGGGAACTAGTGTAAAATAGAGAAACCGCTGTATTTTACACTATTCCAAAATAATAAAAGAAATACCTTGCAGTTACGAATTATTGTTTATAGTATTATTTAGTATTAAAATATGGAAATGGATTTTTAGTATAGTTTTCATACCCAACCAAATAAAATAGAATTACTTCCTAGAATAGAAGAAAATAATGTAAAGTATGAAAGGAATCAAGTAAATTATTAGAAAATAATTTGAAGTTGTAAACGATAATGAACCTATATCTGCATTTATCGCGCAGACTATACAATAAGACAGTTATTATGATAAGTGAATTATATAATATAAGAGAATTAAAGAGAATTCTATATCATAATAAAAGAAGACAGCCTAGAACTGAAGAGAGACACTTGTAATCATATACAGATTATAAAAGAAGATAAAAGTGACAATTACAAGTAAAATTATAACATAGGTTATAATTAAAGTAGAAAGAATGGAAAGGCTTATTTAAGATTTAAAGTAAGTTAATAAGCAAATAGAACAGAGATAATAGAAGATGTTTATTTAATAAACTTAAGACTTAAATTGAGTTAAATAAGCAAGGTAATAGAAGTGGCAGTACCAACAGCATTCCCTATTAGATCAGTGGTGGTCTCACAATAGCCAGAAGTGAGACGAGGGCAAGAATAGGCTAATTAGGGTAAATAAGTAGCCAACAGAATAAGAAAGTAAACTAAACGCAAATTAAAAGATTAGACTTAGAGTCTAATAAAAGAGTGAGATGCGTTTGGAGTAGCCTAAAGGATGAAGAGCCTAACAAAGCAGTTCATCACAGATTTCAGCAAAGGAGAAGCATGTCCAACTTAGTTATTTTGGACTAGAAGGAAGTACGAGACTTCAACGGGACATGTGGATACTCTAGGATGACCCTCTGGGTAGGCCTAACAAAGCTGCATCCGCGGAGGCAAGTTTGTAGGTGTTCCATCAAGAGAGTATGCCTTGACTGCTTTTTGCATGACAGGACCATTATAGGCAGTCAGAAGGGGTTGGTGTTCGGAGTAGGATATTCGTATATCCCAGTACTTGCAAGTAAGTTTAGTGGGCAGGACCCAAAAGGATAGTCGCATGCGGATATTGGCCAGCATCAAAACCAAGAGCGAGTTCGGGAAAGACTAGATTTAAAACCAAAAGTCCAATGATTCTTTCACTATCGAGACATTGGATGAGGGGAATCGCCAATTGGATGTTAGATAGTTTGCAGTAGGGCACAACCACTTAACTCTTTAGAGGTCTCTCGATTAGTTGAGTGGTGGCTGCGTGGGGCCATAGCCACGATGAGAAAAGAGACAGACCAACTAGAATATCTGTATTGTAGGCCTAATGAAGCTGTCCATTACAAATATACAAAATACCCAACTGAGTTCCGTACAAGGTAGACCTTGTTGGCGGGATTCAGAGAGTAGACAGAGTGATTACGTATAGTCCTCAATGTACGCACTCGGTGGTATGTTGCGGATGTCCGAGCATTAGTATAGACTAGTGTAGACGCAATTTTACGTTTTCATAGTAGACGACGGAACATCTGTATTGTAGGCCTCACGAAGCTGTCCTTTACAGATGTAGTCACAGAACGCTATAGGAGCAAGACGATGGAGTCCTTTGCGAGGAGGATACAGAAGGTACTATGAGTATTACCTAGGACCAATATGGTCATTGGGCATATTGCTACATATATATATATATATATATATATATATCAGTTATTAGGTTTTAATCTACTAAGGAGTAGATGGGTACGATCCATGCATAGAGGCGAGAGTATGATAAACCTAGTGAACCTAATATAATAGTAAATGGAAATAAAACGGTATTTGTAGAATTAAGCTTAAAAGTGTATAATTTATCCATTCACCAGAACTTTAGTTCTGACCCCCTCCTCATAACATCCTACAGGTTAGGTAGACGGCAGAGACTTTCGAGCTTTAAGACACTTGTTTAGAAAGTGTTATTATATTGGTGAGTATTTACTTACTATTATATTTTAGTCAATTCCACTGTAAGATATTTAATTGAGCTTTGATATATTTGTCTTTGCCTATTTGCAGGATACCAGATTCCCAACTCGGGTTTCAGTGGGCTTAGGTTTTAGCATTTTTGCGAAAAATCCGGACCCACTGGAATTCGGGTTGTTACAAAGACACACATGGTTGGGAAAAGTAGACCTTAGTTGGGGAAAAGTGAAAGGTAAAAAGAAAATTTTCCCAAGCTTAGTTGCCTTTTTAGATAGAGACTGCATAGATTGAAACCCTTATCCATTGTAGTAAATGAGACTTAGTTATTCCCTTTTTAGCATGGAATAGAAGAGATGAATAGATCTTATTCGTCATGAGTAACACATCGTAAGTTGGTAACAAGTAATAGGCGGCAGGAGGAGCATATGAGTTACTTGGATTCCTAGAATATGACCATTCTATGTCAGAGTGGACATGTCCTAAACCTCCTAGCCCTAGATGATAGCTGCGTTTAGTTGCTATATTAAAAGAAAAGTAAAAGAAGATAGAAGGTAACTAAAAGAAAAATAGTAAGATCTAAAGAAAGCAACATAAACGCCAATAGAAATAAATGCGAATTGCAAAAGAAAAATACATCTTTCCCATAAATTAAGCTTGGGAAAAAGTTTGAAAAGCAAAATCTTTCTTATGTAAACCGTGCTTGGGAAAGAAAATAGGGATTTTATAGGATAGCAGCATAAGTTCCAAGTACGAAGAGAGAAGTATGCAAAAGTAAAACGGAGAAATGTGAAGTTTTTTCGTTTTCTACCTTTTTTCTGACATAAGAAATCGAGTTCGGAAAATTAGATTTTTTTTAAATTCGAATATTAAAAGTTGTGTTGAAGGATTTGAATGAAAAATTCATTGAACTACACCCCTATTCAGTAGAAGTGTGGGGAAAATTGGATGAAAAATGTTTTGAGTTTTCAAAAAATTGCATTCATATAGAAATTGCAAGTATATTTGGATGCGTGCATCATAATTTAAAATAAATTTTTAAAGAAGAAAAGCATTCATATAGGAGGTACCACTTAGAAATTCATGTACATGCATATATTTTGTATTGAATAACACTTTTGCACAAGAACACGGATGGTCGCAAAATTGGATGTACACAAAATGGATATGATTAATGCGAAGAATTACATAATTTTACCCTTGTCAAATTTCGGAGACGAAATTTCCTAAAGGGCGGGAGAATGTAACACCCCGCATTTTTATATAATTAAAATAAATTTAATTGATAACTATGAAAACAGTGAAAAGTGAATTTTTGCTAATGTTGGAATTTGACCATGAAACTTATACCATTGTGTTCGTGGCAATTTTCTGATCAACTTCCGTATACAATGTTTTCTTAATGGACTTCAAACGGAGAAGTTATAGCCGTTTGAAGTTTTAGCGTTAGAAACAATTACATATGCAAACATAGAAATTTTATCAATTATAAACATTTGCAATTAATTCATACGATATTTATAAAAGTAGTAATAAATTATTATGTTTGTAATGAATGTAAATTATTAAGAGAATTAGATGTAAGAGGAAAAAAATAAGGGGAATAATTAACATTGTAAACAGAATCAGCTAAAAAGTGCAATTAATTAATATGTGAATTAATATTGGAGATTAATATATAACGTGTGTGTGTGTGTATCAGATCCCTCAATTTAAAGAGGTTTACATATAAATGTAACAAATAAATGTTCAAATTCAAATCTGGATAAAAAAAATACATGCATGTTAAATATATATGTAAATTGAATGGTGGAATTAATTGACATGCAAATTAATGAAACGTTACAACGTGTAAAATATTAATTAAGGAAATTAACTAATAGAGGTGACAATCTATTAATGGGGCTATTAATTAGGATTGTAATGTAATCAGCAGAAAATGTCAATTAATAAGGAAAAGAAATAATAGCTGACCTAGATTTGAATGTGTACATATAGGCAGTATATTGCTGCATATAAAAATTAATTGAAGGATCAATTAAGAAGAGGATTAATTAGATAATTGGTGGGCTGCATCTATATAAGAGAGAATGTAATGTAATTCGTTCCATCAACCGTCACTTTCTTCATCCCTCTCTTACAAACAATGGCTTCTTTCTTTATTCTTTTCTCCTATTTCTCACAAATCTTCACCAAATGAATCCAAATAAAATATATATGAACAAAATAGAGAAATTGCAACAAATTAAAGGAGAGAAGTTGCAGAACGACGTAGTAATTTTAGAAGATAGGGATTTAAAACTAAAGACGATAGGTGAGTGGATTTAATTATATATCTTTTACGTTTATGATATATTATCTTTAGATTCCCATTAAATAATTTTATTCAGTATTTATTTCAGTAATTAATTATGTTAATTAGTTATGCTGAGACTGTAAATTGTATAAGAGAACTTATATTTAATTAATATTAGGCTTGACAGTTAGAGAAAGGCGTAAGCCTAAAAGTAAGAAATTTGCAGTTGTTTATATCTATTTTAAAGTAGAAATTTAGCCTGTAAATGTTAGCTTCTTTTTATTCCTTTTTACGCGAATAAATTAGTTAAAGAGAAAAATTCGCAAATACGGACTAAAATAGAAAGAACACTAGATTTACAGAAACTAGATGTAAAATAAGAAAAGCTGAAATAAAAAGAGAAAAATAGAAATTTGCAGTAAATTATGCTAAAATAGGGAAAAATAAATAAAAAAGGGAAAAATCTAATAACTTGATTTGGAAGTAAGTGAGAGATTAATTGGTTGGTTTAGAAAAGAGAATACATTTCTATAGTTTAATATTTAAAAGATAACGATAAACGTAATTGCAAGAAAAATGGAATTAGTGTAAAATATAGAAACTACAGTATTTTACACTATCCAAAAAGTAAAGCAACAATAAAAGAGATATCTTGCAGTTGCGGATTATTGTTTATAGCATTATTTGGTATTAAAATATGGAAATGGATTTTTAGCACAGTTTTTGTAACCAACCAAATAGAATAGAACTACTTCCTAGAATATAAGAAGTTAAAGTGAAGAATTAAAGGAATTAAAGAAGGAATCAAGTTAATTATTAGACAAGACTAGAAGCTTTGCATTTACTGCGGAGATAATATAATAAAAGTAAATCAGTTATAATGATAAGTAAATTTGTGACAATCGCTCGTAGTCCTAAGCCAAGATTGTCATATAACATAAGAGAATTAAAGAGAATTCAATATCATAATAAAAGAAGATAGACTATAATAGAAAAGAGACACTTGTAATTATATTTATAATATATAGATTATAAAAGAGAATAAAAGAGACATTTACAAGTAAAATTATAACATAGGTTATAATTAAGTAGAAAGAACAGAAAAGAATTATTTTAAGACTTAAATGAAGTTAATAAGAACATAGAGCAGAAATAATAGAAGAGACTTATTTTAATAAACTTAGATCTTGGATTAAGTTAATAAGCAAGATAATAGAAGTGGCCAATACCAACAACATTCCCTTTCAGTCAGAAACTGATGGTCTCACAATAGTTAGGTGAGGCTAGACAAGATTATGCTAATTAGGGTAAATAAGTAGCCAACAGAATAAGAAAAGTAAACTAAACGCAAAATAAAAGATTAGACTAAGGGTCTAATAAAAGAGTGAGATGCGTTTGGAGCAGCCCAAAGGATGAAGAGCGTAACCAAGTAGTTCATCATAGATTTCGGCACAGAAGGAGCACGTCCAACTGAGTTATTTTGGGCTAGAAGGAAGTACAAGACTTCAACGGGACGTGAGGGTAGTCTAGGCTGGCCCTCTGGGGTAGGCATAGTGAAGCAGTCCTCCAGAGGCAGGTCTGTAAGTGTTCCACTAAAACAGTATGCCTTGTTTGCTTTTTGCATGGTAGGGCCATTGTAGGCAGTCAAAAGGGGTTGATGTTTGGAGTAGGATACTCGTATGTCCCTGTACTTGCAAGTAAGTGTTAGTGGGCAGGACCCAAAAGGATAGTCACATGCGAATATCGGGCAAGCACATCAAAACCAAGAAGCGAGTTCGGGAAAGACTAGAGTTAAACCTACAGTTTAATGATTCTTTCACTATCGAGACATTGGATGAGGGGAGCAGCCAATTGGATGTTTAGATTGTTTGCAGTAGAGCACAGCCACTTAGTCTTTAGATGTCTTTTGATTAGTTGAGAGGTAGCTGCGTGGGGCCATAGCCACGATAAGAAAAGGGACAGACCAAGTAGAATATCTGTATTGTAGGCCTAACGAGGCAGCCCTTTATAGAAATAGAAAATCCCCGACTGAGTTCCGTACAAGATAGACCTTGTTAAGCGGGATTCAGGGAGTTGACAGAATGATTATGTATAATCCTCAAGGTACGCACTGGGTGGTACATTATGGATATCTGAGCATCAGTATAGACTAGTGCGGACGTAGATTTACGTTTTCATAGTAGACGATGGAACATTTGTATTGTAGGCCTTACAAGGCAATCCTTTATAGATATAATCACAGAACGCCATAGAAGCAAGACGATGGAGTCCTTTGCGAGGAGGATACGGAAGGTACTATGGGTAGTACCTAGGACTGATGCGGTCATTGGGCTTATAGCTACATTTATATCAGTTATTAGGTTTTGATCTACTAGGGAGTAGATGGGCACGATTCACGCACAAAGGCGAGAGTATTATGAACCCAATGAACCTAATATAACAGTAATTGGAAATAAAACGATATATGTATAATTAAGCTTAGAAGTGTATAATTTTTCCATTCACCAGAACTTTAGTTCTGACCCCTTCTCATAACATCCTACAGGTTAGGTAGATGGCAGAGACTTTCCAGCTTTGAGACACTTGTTTAGAAAGTGTTATTATATTGGTGAGTATTTACTTACTCTTATATTTTAGTCAGCTCCGCTGTGAGATATTTATCTGAGCTCTGATATATTTGTCTTTGCCTATTTGCAGGATACCTGAAACCTGTTGAATATACTAGTATATGATTTTTATTTGATGATAATAAACATATATATATATATATATTCATTTAAATGTATTTGTTATTGTACTATTTTAATTTTCACATAATTAAATAAATATTTGTTGAATAAAATAAATAACACAGAATTTAAATTCAAACAAATATTTTATTACAATTTTGAATAGTACAAATTTGAGCTCTCACTATATACACAATTTCAATTACAATACAACTTCAAATTACAACACAATTTTTTTTTACTATACAACGTTTACATACATTTTCACCTCACTACATATCACTCATTCACTCGTATTTGTTCTTTAACTATAGTCCAATTTGTATCCAGCATCTGAATTACCTGAAAAATAAACACTGACGCAGTAAAATTGAAAAAGAAATATTTGTGCAGTGTACAATGAAATGTGTGATTTTGAAAATGTTATTTGCCTCAGTTATTTGGGTTGTTCGTCATCATATTTATTTTGAATTCATCTTACACAAACAACTTGTAACATGCACAATGTATCACTGTACATGCCACAAGGCCATGCACACTGATATACACTTGATAAAATTGCAGGGACAGGTGAGCACAAGGTCAAACCCGAGCCAAAGCTGGGTTCAACTCTGGTGCAATACGAAAACAAAAATAGAATGGTTAAGTACAAGTTTCAATGACTGGAACAAGCTCGAACAACATGAACCAGACCATTCTAACTCGAGGCAGGTCACTATAACTCGACGAGCAGTATGTACATGTACAAGCTAAAGGCACAATAATTATACACATATATACATACATATATATATATATATGTGTGTGTATATATATATTTCTATGTGCACTGTTACTAACAGTAGAAACAAGTTCTCAGCCAAGACACGGTGCAGATCAACGACTCGAAGTCTAAAAATAGTACAAGAAAATCCAGACAACATGAAGTACATGATGCAATAAAGCAGTGGACACAAAGTCAACTAGAAAGCATTTCAGAAATGAAGCAGTGGAACAATACAAGGTGCAAATGAAAACAACATGACTCAAGTGCAATCAAAATGGAGTGCAAACAGTAACTCAACATTTCAAACATACATGAACATACAAGGACAAGGGCAGCAACCAGACCACTTGATACAATGCACAAATGACTCAACATGCTTACATATGCAAAGTAGGGATAACAGACTCTAATGTACAACTTCAATTACCAGAAGCAGTGAACCAAGCACTCCAGAGACCAGTGTGTACAACAAGACCTCAAACAATCAACATGTACAAAGGGCAGTGCACCATAAATATACTCAAACAAATGTACAAACCAGAATGACAACAGATGAAACCACTATACATATATATATACATATGTATACACACATGTATACACACATGTATACATATATATGTAGTGCACAACTACAGACTCAAAGCAATATGAAGACCAGACTACAAAATGTTCAAGTGCAATATGTAACCAGACATCATCATCATCAATGAACCAGATTGGAATGCAGACTACATGAACAAGACGACTATACCAACCAGACTCCAAAGACACACATGCAAGCACTCAATCTCAACAAGCCAGTGAAACCAGACTAGACTCCAAACAAATGAACACAACAAAACTACTAACAAAGCAACTAGACACACTTGAATATTAATGTAAATCAAGAAGAACAAGGCATCACAACATACATATATACATGCATGAACACCCATGTAGACATATATATATGCAGTGGAAACCAATGCAAGCTACTGGACATAGAACTCCAAGCAAGCAGTGACAGTGATCAAGCGACAATCGAACAAGTGCAACAAAGCATTCAATCATGAACAATCAATGAAACCATGTGGATAGGCAACAATCGTACACATATATACATACATATATGTATGTATATACATGTTTATATGTTTATAGTGAACACACTTGCGAGTCATAGTTCAAAGAAAAGCAGCAGTTTTGTTTCTCAAATTGATCAAGCCGTGGGTCATACATTTTCAATCATAGGTCATATAAGCAATAAATTGAACAAGTCAGTGGCAGTAATGGACGGAACCAACTCAAACTTTTCAAGCAAAAATCAAATGGCCGAAGTCATAGGAGAAAAGAACGAAACCGACTCAGAGAAAATCAAACAACGAACAAGTCAATTTCATCACATCGTTTGATCAAAAATCAACGGTAGAGCAAATCACGTGAAGAATTCAAACTCAAAAATACGAATGAGATTATAGGGGTTCGTTCCCTATATAACCCAAAATCATCATCGGCAGTAAATCATTCGAGTTAAAAAAAACAAATACCAAAGCTAGCTAACTCACGAACAAATATATAACTCGAATCGATGTCGAGCAAATTCAACATCGAACAAGAAAATCACGTACCAAATCATAGCACATCGAGCTCGACACAGATTGAAGCCGCCGTGAATTATCAAGGCCAGTGAATCAAAGCCAAATCAAGTGAAAGCGATTTTAATCGATCAATTTTCAATCGGCGCTTCAAATCTCACAAAGCCCTAATTATTAGAGAAGGAACGAAGAAAGGATCGGCCAAAGTTTTGCACAGAGAAAAGAAACAAAGGGGGAACATTTTTATTTTGGGCCGGCATTTATATTTTATTTTGGGCTTAAAATATTAAATAGGTTTTTTTTGTTTTGTTTATTTTCAGTTGTAATCTTCTTTTTAAACTGTGTAAAATTCTAGTCGTGTGACTAGGTTACGAACTACGGTGGTGTAGTTCAAGAATTCGCAACTCAGTGGCTGAGCTGTGGCCGGGTTTTGAGCGTAAAGTTAGGTTAGTCGATAGAGGGTGTCGCAAGTTTACGTGTGTAAGCGTATGACTACTTAATTTCTAGTAGAAACCTTGGGGGCAACACATAGGCAGGGTTTTGCCGAAGCTGGGTAAATCTAGGTTGTTCTATCTCTGCTTTTATTATTCTGCTATTATCTGTGCTGCAATTATTATATATATTTCCGCATAAATTTTTATTGTTATTAGTATCACCCTATTCACCCTCCCCCCTCTAGGGTGAAATCGATCCTACAAAACCCAACTCGGGCTTCAATGGGCTTGGATTTTAGCATTTTTGCGAAAAATCCAAACCCACTGGAATTCAGGTTGTTACACTCCCAAAAGGTAATATCTCCATACCTTCAACACAAATATCACTGCAGCTAATTCCAAATCATGCATTGGATGTCTAACCTCATGCGGTCTAAGCTATCGAGAAGCATAGGCAATCACTTTACCTCTCCGCATTAACACAGCTCCTAACCCAGTTCCATATGCATTTGTATAAACTACCAAATCCTGATTCCCTTCCAGAACAACCAACACAGGTGCATGGGTCAATAAGTGCTTCAAGGTTTGGAATGCTTCCTCACACTTATCGGTCCACACAAACTTCACATCATTTAGCGTTGGCTTGGTCATTGGTGATGTTATCCGCAAAATATCCTTAATGAACCTCCTATAATATTCAGCCAACCCTAGAAAACTCTTTATCTCAGTCACTGTCTTGGGTCTCTTCCAATTATTCACCGCTTCAATCTTAGTCGGATCTACAGATAACCCTTTCTCTGAGATTACATGACCAAGAAACTTCACTTCCTTCTTCCAGAAATGACACTACGAAAACTTCGCCTTCAGCTGATGCTGCCTCAGTGTCTCTAGCACAACTCTAAGATGAACTTCATGCTCCCTTTCATCCTTAGAGTATATCAAGATATCATCAATGATAATCAACATGAACCTATCCAAGTTCTCTCGGAAAACTCGGTTCATCAAATCCACAAAGAATGCCAGCACATTAGTTAGTCCGAACAGCATCACTAACCATTCGTACGATCCATATCTAGTTATAAACGTCGTCAAATGAATACTATTCTCTGCTACTCTAAGCTAATGGAATCCTGTCGCCAAATCCAACTGAGAAAATACCTTAGCTCCACTCAACTGAACGAACAAATCGTCAATTCTAGGCAACGAATATCGATTCTTTGTCATCTTCTCATTCAACTTACGATAATCGATACATAACCTTAACAATCCGTCCGGCTTCTTAGCAAACACTATGGCTGATCCATAAGGTGAACTACTAGGTTTGGTAAAACTCTTGCCTTCCAAATCCACCAACTGCACCTTCAACTCTCTCATCTCTGTAGGTGTCATCCTACTTGGCGGCCTACTCACTGGTTTTGCTCCAAGTAATCTATCCAAAACTAAATGACTCGTTTTGGTGGCAATCCTACAACCGGCTCAAACACATCTGCGAATTCTCCAACCATGAAAACCCGATTCAACTCATCCTCTATCTCCACAACACCCAACAAAGCATTCACCTCATAGCTAGGGTTTTCTACGGTATAAAAAATCTGATCACTACAGTTAGGATGTCTATGTGATATTTTCCTATCATGAAAAAATATCCTAGCATCATACTTACTTAACCAGTCCATACCCAAGTTAATTCTGAACCCTACAAAGTCAAATACATGCAAACTGCAAATAAATGTATGACCTAACAAATCAAACTCTAGGTGGTCACACTTCATCCCAAGTGTCGCATACCCACCTATCGGATTTGCAACCCTTAAGAAACTAACTAAGTATGAGGGTTCTAGGTTAAGCTTATCTACCAAACAACGAGATACAAAAGAATGCGATGCACCAGTATCAAACAGATCGCTAACAGACATACCATGAATCTGAAGCGCACCTCCCATCACAGCTTTCCCTTTCTCCTCTGTTGTTAGCCTCGAGGTAGCTGGCTCCAATGCATAAACCTTGCCCTCCTGTCCTTAGTAGGCTCTTTCCATTGATTCTTATAACAACCAATCTGATCGCAGTTGAAGAATCTGATGTTCTTCTTCCCAATCACTTCCTTCACCTTTCTAGTACGACACTCGTTAGCAAAATGTCCCTTCTTATCGCACTTGAAGCAAACAACCTCAGACTTTCCTTTCTTCACGGCTCCACCTTTCTGAGCACCCTTCTTATGAAAGAACTTCCTTTTTTGACTCTACCCCAGCTGGACCTCCTTTGCCTTGTTCTTCTCCAAGAAGCAAACATCTCCTCATGTCTTAAAGGCATCTCAATTACAACATCACAAGGATCCCTAATATGAGGTAATGTAGCCCTTGCCAACTCAGGCTTCAACCCCCTAATGAACTTCTCGTTTCTCTTCATCACGGTATCCATAGTGGCATGTCCATACCTAGCCAGCTCCTCAAACCTTCTAGCATACTCCAACACAGACATATCTCCCTGTTCCAACTTAGCAAACTTTTTGAGAAAATCAGACTGCGCCATCACAGACATGAACCTCTACTGGAACCTCCTCCTAAATTCAGCCCATGTCACCGTCTCTTCATCCACTCTAGCCGTCACACTATTCCTCCAGAATAAAGCAGCTCCTTGAAGCTGCCTCGAGGCTAGCCTTCTCTTCTGCTCATCATTGAGCCCCAAGTCTGCAAAGAATCGCTCACAATACAGCAACCAGCTCTCCACCTCAATAGAGTCCTCGGTTCCAATAAATGGCTTACCTCCAAGCTAACATAGTCTCTACTCAAGATAGCATAATTGTTGACCACCAAAGCTTCCTAAACTCCTACTCTAGCATTTCCTCTAACCACTCTACCAGCAATTCCAGCTTGCATCATATTCATGAAAATAATGATGCATAGCTCCTATATCCACTTGTGGGACTCCAGTACCAACATTTCCTGCTTGTGCCTGACCTTGGTTCCTTCTAGTTTTCGGTCTGGAATTTCCATTTGTGGTGGTACTTCCTCCAAAATTCACTCTTCCACTTCAAGCATCCATATCTGTATTAAAGCCTTGTGAGACACAAAAGAACAGCCTAAGAGAGATAGGAGAATAGAGATATATCGTATACTTGTATATAGAAAATACAAATACGTTACTATAGCGTTATCTCATACCCCGATCTTAATCTCTAATTCCTTAGGATTATGTTTCCAAAACCATTTTATTTTAAAGTTATAAACCTATGCTCTGATACCAAGTTGTAACATCCCCTATCTGGAAGACTGAAGCTAAGTGCTACAGATGTTGCAGCCATCCATAGTATTAACTTCCGGTGACCAAATACGGTAATGTTAATGGTATCCATAATATTAGAAGCACTTGAATATGAAATAAAAACATCACAGATTAAAAACATTTTTCGGATTACATTTCAAAACAACATTTCATATCCAAGTTACATAATCCCAAGCGTTTCTCATGTTCAGATAAAATGTAATTATTACATAAATACGCCAAGAGCGACATGAAGATGCCGCCTTGGTTGACCAGAGTACTATATAGTCATAACTGACTTAATACAACATAGCGGAATTAAACAAAATAAAATAGCAACTCCTAAATAACTATTTATCAGCTACCTGCTTGTCTTCGGAAGATTTATTCGCTAACCTATTAAAACCTGAAAATCCTTAACCCTTAGTCTACTCAAATCAATTTCTGAGCATGCAAAAGTTTAATGGGAAAAACATAAACTTCAAGTCATACATAATGCATGGTATGAATAATACTATGCATCTCGGTTATTTGATATTAAGTGAGACCACGCCGCTTAGCAGAACGCGTTTTCTCTCACTAATATCCCTTTAAAACATATCTTTTGCAAATCATAATCTTGCAACCAAAACTGGGTAAAACTATAAAGTAATATCATGTAAACTTACATGTCAGGTAACAATTGAACTATCCGTCCAAACACTATAGTTTTGTTTGGCTAACTACTAACCTTTGGCTAACTCGGGCCTACCAAACAATATAAACAAATAATCTAACATCTGTTAGATACTCCTCTTTTGGACGGTCCGTCCCTAACTTACTTTCTCCAGGTCAACTGATCCTAATGGTTTTGCGGGCTCACCAATAACCAACCTCTATACAAATATAAATATTCACTTCTGTGTGTAACATCATTTTAGTCTTACCTGCGACAAAGCCCTACACAATAAAATTTTGGACTAAATTAGCTGGGGGCTAATAGCTAATGTATATGGCGCGACCATATACCAGTCCCATCTGGTATACAAATATCTGAGTCATTTTACTTAGGGTAATCTTCCCTTAAATTTTCCTTGAAAAAACCTTTTCTTCTAAAAATGATTTAAACCTTTAAATCGAACTTAAACAAGGAAATATACACTCTACGCTTTACTCAAATCATCTTGCCATGTTATATATATACTTTACTCAAATCTTTGTTGAAGAAAACATATAAACCTTTGAAAGTACCCTTTTTGAATCCATTGAAAGAACCCCTTTTGAAACCAAGTAAACCCTTCTTTGTAACCTAGGCCGAAAGGCCAAAACATTCCTTTCGAAACCATTCACTCTTCCTTTCGAATACACTTGAAAAGCCTTTCTTTTGAAAGCTATAAAACCTTAGACATCCTATCTTTTTTAAACACTTAAATATTGTCTTTCTAAAACATTGGAAACCTTACTTTAACCTTTCAAAACCATTGGGGAACCACTCCTTCGAAACCATTATTTAAAACTTTTCAAAATTATCAAAACCTTTACAAAGAGCAAACCTTTCGAAGGCATTTGGGTTCAATCAAACACGTGGAAACCTTTCGAAAGCATTTAAAATTAACTCCTTCGAAACCTTTGGGTTTTTTTACCTTCAACAGAGCAAAATGGTCATAAAACATTTAAGTCGAAAGCTCTCTTTCGAAAATAGATCCTAAGCAAAGAAGTGATGGTGTCGAAAACCAACCCTTCCGAAAGCATTAGAGAAGTGACTTGGATTTTAAAACAAAGTATACCTTTCGAAACCATTGACTTCGAAAGGTAGAAAGCAATAGCAAGGGGTTTCGACTCCTTCGAAAGCGTTTAATTAAAACAAAAGGCGCAACCCATTCGAAACTTTTCCTTTAAGACATTTTGACCCAGGCGGAAGCCAACAAGGTCGAAAGCACTTCCTTTAAAAGCAAAGCAGGCACATTTTCAATTTAAAACAAAGTCATGCTTCGACCCCATCGGAACCTATGGTCTCAACCCAGTTCCTTCCGCCTATGTCCAATTCAGTATATACCAAGTTATTGATACTATGTGCATTGTTTCGATGGCAATGGAGGCGGAAGCTCTCAATCGAAACCCCTATGCCGAAAGAGGCGAAACATTCCTAAAGCATGTAAAATCTATTTTTAACTTTAAAAAGAAATACTTTTCAACTAACCTGCCTTGTTTGTCAAAATATTGTTGGTTTCTAATTTTCTTTTCTAAAAGTGCTGCCAAAATTTCGAAAACAATTAATTTAAATAATTTACAAAATACCCCTTCTCCTTTTATAAATATATAAAACATTAAGTCCCATACCTTAAATAATTTTATATATTCATCAAAACACTTAGGAAAATTCTACAAAAATTCCAGAAAATCATTTTTAATATGTTTTCTGACATATATTTATTTTAGACCCAAAACTTAAATAATTTAGCCGTAAACTATTTTAAACCCAAATAATCATTTTCTTCACTAGAAAATTAATAGAAAATCCACATTAATTTAAAAAATTGTGAAAATTGAAACCCACCTCTAAAATATTATTTTTGATCTAAATCTAAATTCGCAAGGCATTTGGATGTTATTTAATAGGGTTTTCACATCAAAACATATCAGAAAATCTATATGAATAAGCATAAATCATCAACAAGCATATATAAACATTTTATCCCTCAAAAACATGGCTAAACATTGCAAAATACTTCGGATTAACCTTAAAACTGAAAACACTTAAGAAATATGAGATGCATTCATTATTGACCTTAGATTTGAGATTAAGGAGTTTGAGATTTGAATGCTTTGATTTGATTAATCTTCTTCCTTAGCTTTTCTTGTTTATCTTCCTCTTTCTTGCCAATGGTGGCCGGCCTCTAAATTTAATTTTTGCAAATGAATGTGTGTGTGAGCACGACTTAGGATTTAGGGTATAAGAATATCCTATTTTCACATTTTACCCTCACCTATTACCCTTATCTATTTTAATTCATATTAGCTCATTTTGGTTTATTCATTAACATGGCACGTCTACCCCTTAGTTTAATCACAAATCTCAATCCCCTAATCATCACATTATTTTATTTAATTTAGCAAATTAAATATCCTAAATAATGTTACTAAAATTAGTGTTATTACAAAGAGATTAAGAAACAAGACAATCAAGTTAGTGAAAGTCCAGTGGAGTGACAATGAGAAAGACTGTACTTAGGAGAGGGAAGACATGATTAGAGATATTATCATGAGTTGCTTTGATGGTATGTTCTAAATTTGTTATACAAACTTTTTGCTAGTAAGAGATGCTAGTATTGTTGTTATATGTTTGTCACACATATTTGCATGATTGATATGCTTGTTGTTCTCCTTATCATAATTTCGAGGATGAAATTCTTTAAGGGGAGAGCCTGTAACATCCCTAATTTTTTGTTAACATTATTCAAGAAATTTAATTAGATAGAATAATGTGAGCTGATAAGGAGAATGAGATTTGTTAACTAATTTTGGTCAGGCCTCAATTAATCAGTAATAAGATTGTTTTAAATATAAAATAGAAGGGAATTAATGAGAGGGGCATAATGGGGATAACTCCTTAATTCATTCCCTAGACATTTCTTCTCTCTCATTCATTTACATTTCGTTTTCCAAACCAAAACATAACATAAAGAGAGGCTAGCCATTACATAGAAGAAAAGAAGAGGAAACCTATGGGAATTAAAGGGAAAAGCTTAGGGACACTAATCTACATCAAATCTTAATCTCCCTTATCCAATCTAAGGTGAATAATAGTATCCATCTCATTTATTTATTCTTGTTTTCGGATCTATGAATGATTTCCGATTTGGGTGTGATAATATGTCATGCTTGGATTGATTATATCATCATTTGAGTGAATGATGATTTATTGGGATTTTTATGGAATTGTTTTAGTGGGTTTTAAAGGTAAAAACCTAGTTTTAGATCTCAATTTTGAATATGTTTTGTAAAACGTTTTTAGAGACGGATTTTCAATTTCATAATTTTTCAAGTCCATATGAATATTTTATGAATTTTCTAAGAGGGAAAAGGAGTTTATTTTGGATTTTAATTATTAAAAATAATTAAGTTAATAATTTGTCCCAAAATTTTATACAAGGAAGAAGATGGAAATTCGTATTTTTGGTGATTTTTGGGGGTTTTTCCCTATTAGTTATGAATTTCCATGAATTTATTATTCTAGAAAAGTTTTTTAATTAATATAAGATAAATATACCAATTATAAGGCTTGTAAAGATATGTGAGAAGGTAGAACTGATCTATCGGTAACTTCTAAAAAGAATATGTAAAGTATTGTGTTATCCAATGAAAATTTGACATGGGGCAATAGTTAGTGGAAAGTTATTTCTTTAAAAGGGATTAAATCAGTTTTTAATGTATTTATAGAAATGCCATTTAAAGACTCGATACCCCTCCTTCATAAAAGTTAGATAGCTATAAGAGCTAATGCGTGTGATAGATACTTGATATCTATGTGGTGCTTCCGCCTTCATAGGGACTCGTCGTCAATTGCTTTAAGGGATTGAGATTTTGTGTTTTGTTGAGGCTCGACAACCCCATGGGTCTAGAAACTCGACACCTTTATTTTAAAAAGACTTAGCATTCTCAAGTTTTCAAAACTCAATGAGTAATTTAGAGGCTTGCCAACCCTTTTTGTTTATAGGTTCAACACCTCTTATTTTTAAGTACTCGATATCCCCTGAGATTCGATAGCTTTAACATAGCTACTCGATATCTATATTTTAGTGGCATTAACTGTTCGTATGTTTACAATCTTGATAATTTTTCTAGAGGCTCGAAACCTCATGTTTTTAAGAAATTCGACATCTAGTATTAGTGAATAGACACATCATTGAGTAGGTGCTCGACACCTGTATTTTAGCGGCATATAAAGTCATATGTTTATAAACTGGAAAGCACTGTTTAGAGGCTCGATAGCTCATTTATTTGAGATGCTTGACATCCTTATTGTAACGATCCGCCTTTCTTACACCTAAAGACAACACTTAATACATCCTCGGTATTCGTGTGCCGATCATATAAGTGTTTGAAAGACAAGTCATTTGGGGTGAAGAAAGAACATAATCTCACAAAAACGTGACGACTAACATATAATATATAAATCAAGGCTTTAGAAAAAAAGAACTTTTTTGTAAACAATCATCAGTACATTATCCTATTATCAACGGGGACAGTATATAATAGCATGTCCTTACAAATGCTGATAAATTAAACAATCAATAGAGCGGAAAAATAATGAAATATGTAGATACGTCTTTGGCATCCAGCTCATCTCATGAACTCCAAAGCATCTAAAGCTAATCAGGAAAATATGCTCGGTCTGACCTGAGCGTCAAAATAAAATAACATCTGGATAAGTCTGGTAATACAGCCGTGAGAAAACTCAAGTAATAGGGTGAACATATAATAATTCTATGTGACTATGCCGCTAATGCGGAAGGGGTTTCTACAACACAAGATCAACATCCATAGATGAAGAAATGAGAAACAAATTAGAACAATCAAAACAAGAATAAATGAGCATAGACAAATAAAAAACCAAACTTAAAGATTGAAGACAAATAATTAAACATCGAGAAGAACCTTAGTCAATCCTCAGTGCAATTAAGAAAGAAGTTAATTTTAAAACTTGGAATCAAAGGAAAGAATAAAGAAATTTTCCAACAAATGACTAGGAGGTTGCGCCCCGCTTACCGAAAGTATACCTCTAGAAATATACTTGAGTGATCTGATGGCTCTCGGAAACCTCCAAGTTGGACCCCACCATTTGTTACCAAGAATCCGAGTATTTCACATCTCAATGCGCAACATTGAATCAAATCTAGAGTGGATGTGAAAATACCCTAATGGGAGCAACCGCACATAGCTTGACCCCCACTCGCTCTTTGGGTTTAGTCATTTCCGACAAGTGATAACAAAGTTCAAATGAGCAACACATTGTCTTAGAGTGATGAAATACAACATGAAGAAAGCTGAACTGATAGTTAATAAATCAACCGTCAGAGATAATTTTAAAATGATCGTATATGGAAATTAACTTTCATAATCTTACCGCTACTCGTCAATTCCAAACAAGTGCTATTCTTTGATTGAAAATGAAGTCGGGCAAGTTGAGGTAGTGTTACCTTTAGGGATTGCCTTGACGATACTTTTGACCTTTGAGATAAAAAAATTCTAGCCCTTAACGTTTACTGTTAAAAGTATGACTTAATCCTTTCCATATAAGCGATGTTGGATTACGGAAAGTTCATTTCCATAACAGAATCAAAACTTTTACTTTTAAAACCAAACTTGTGCTGGGTTTCACATTAAAAATATTAACTATAAACAACTTTATCAAAATGATTGATTAACTTTAAACCAAAATTTATTACTTCAAGGTCATTATTTTAAAATGATCGATTGACTTTTAAAACAATGGTTGATTATTTCATACAGCTTTATTTAAAATAATTAATTAGCTTTAATCCCAATTCATTGCTTTAAAACAAAACTATTTGAAAACATTAATTAACTTTAATTATCCTTGTTTAAATAATTAATTAACTTTAAACTTTTATTACTAAAATAATTAATTAACCTTTAAAACCTCATCGTTAAAATGGTTAATTAATCTTAATCTCATTATTATTTAAATAATTAATTATCTTTAAAACATCATTATTAAAATGATTGATCAGTTTTAAAACATCGTTATTAAAATAATTAATTTATTTTAAATCATTATTATTAAAACAATCAATTAGTCTTAAAACATTATTATTTAAATAATTAATTTATTTTAAACCATCTTTATTTAAATAATTAATTATCTTTGTAAAACCCATGCACAAGATTTAACAAAATACTTCAAAAGGGATACCATTTCCATTCAAACATCTCGTAACTTAAGTATGAGGATATGTATACAAAAGCAAATAACAACTACGCACATGTAGAAAATATCACTTATCAAATATTAATCTACTGGCATACAATTCAATGTCTAAACAATATAATAGCAGAATGAGGATTTATTCTGCTAAATAGATGTCTTTTATATTTTATCAAACCAAATGATAGCAGAATGAGGTTTTATTCTGCTAAACAGATGTCAAATTTAATTTAATTAGCAGAATGGTATTTTACTCTACTAAACAGATGTCACTGGATATTATATTCAATTGAGGTTACATAAGGGTAATTGACAAAGAAAATCCCTTGGATAAACTATTCTTTAAAAGAGAGTTTGCTTTCAAAACAAAACCGGTCTTTTAGAAATAAAGTAGGTTTAAACTTTAAAACTTTTATTTTATAATTAAATAATATTTAAACTCTTTATTTAATAATTAAATAATAATTAACTATTAATTAAATAATAATTAACTATTAATTAAATAATAATAAAATAATTAAATAATATTTAAACTAGTTAATCTTTAAATAAATCATTATCTATTAATTAATCTCAATTAAAAATTAAATAATACATAATTAAAACTTAAATGATAATTAAACTTGTATTAAAAATAATTAAATCTTAACTTAACTAGTAATTAATTAAACCCTTTATTAGATAAATAAATAATAATTAATCATTAATTAATAATTAAACACAAATTAATCCGTAAAAAAATATTAATTAATAAAAAATCTTTAATTAATTAGCTAATTATAATTAACTTAATTAATAATTAAGTATTAATTGCCTTTGTTAACATTAGGTGCTAAATACCTTAATTAATTAATAATTACCTTTAAAAACTTATATTAAGTTTTGAAAACACTTTTCAAAATGATACTTAAGTTAAACTGTATTAAATTCAAAAAGAGTTTGTTTTTTCATGAACTACATTTTATAGCGATTATCGCTATATGACCCGAAATACCAAACTTTATTTTCATGTCAACTAGCTTTCCAAAACTTAAACTTTTGTATTTCAATTACTATAAAAACTTTGAAACAATTTTTAGAAAACAAAGATAAGATTTTTAAAACTTTTGTAATCGTTTCTAAACGTAAAATTAGAAACCAATTTTTCAAACCCAAGGGTCTCGACGTCGTTTTAACAAGTCTAAATACTAACTTCCTTAGCCTCCAAATTTGAAAATATGATTTCAAACAAATATACATGCCATAACCTTACAATATAAGCCAAGGTCCCAACTTGGAAACTTTTACATCACTTTTCCAAATTTAACAACATTTACATCCAACCCATACATATATCCAAACCACAACAACATCATGCACCCAACAACCAACATACTTAATAACCAAGTAAGAAATAATTATTTCATCATTAGAGTATAAAAACTTTAAGAAAAAGTAAGTTTTCTCACAATTATGCTTCCAACTTTTATCCAAAGCGACCTAAGATGCTACCGACTAACAACAACACTATGACACCCTCCTCCTCCTTCTTTCATTACCAAATGGGCTGGCCCTAAGATATGGTGCACATGGCTAAGGGTGGTGGAGCTCGGCCTTGAAAGGTAGAGGGACTTCGGATTATCATCGAATTCACAAAAATCAAACCCGAAAATGGGTCATCTTCCAACTGATTTTTGGACAATTTACTCACGAAATTTGGAAAAGTTGTCAAAGGAAAAATTCTTGGTAATTCTCTCCTCTACAATTTATAAAAAACAATCACTCGAATTGGATCAATTTGATGTAGATATGTTCAAAAGAAGAAGTGGTATTTTTGGACTTGAAAATATGGGTCCTAAAATGAGTCTGAAAGAAATGAGATTTGGACATGGCTAAGCTCAAAATTTAAAGAAGTGGTACACATAATAGTTGTAGCCATTGGAATTTTATATGGTTTCAAAAAAGGATTTCTCCATTAGGATACAAGATGAGAAAGATATAGTAGAAGAAAAAAGAGAAAAAATTGAAGAAATGAAAGGGGTATTTATAAGCAAGAAACAAAGTAAATTACCTTAATCCCCTTGGTCCTTACCCTCCACCTCCTCTTGCCACATCACCATGCCACCTTAACTTCATGTATCTTAGCTCCCATATTGTCCCTCTCATGCTCTTAGCCAACATGCCATTAATTACACAAGTGTACTTGTGTTTCAATATGTTTCCTAAGGCACCTTTACCTTCTTTTTTTATATATTTTATTTCATAAAATGTCACATCTTAAACTTAAGTATAAACATATACACAAATTTTCTAAAATATGTTAACTTATTTATAAATGAATGTGGATATTTATATCATAGAGTTTACAACGATTTCGACAACTTATATTTGACGAAAAGTCGAAAAATTCGGAAAATGAATTCCGATCACATTTTCAATTTTTCTTCGAACTAAATATTTTTGTAAACAAATTTTGAAAACTATTTCACCATCATTATTTATTATTTATAATAGTTTTATTTTAATTATAAAACTTATTATTTGAATATTCAAAATTGATTAAATATCCTTAAATTAAAGCAGTAAAATTCCGGGTCGTTACACTTTCCCTCCTTAAAAGAATTTCGACCCTGAAATTTAACCATAATCCTAACCCAGAAAATAGACCAAAGAAAAAATACTTAATACTATTCATCAGTCCATATGTTGTACATAGATTATTCCTAGAAAATCTGATTTGATCACTAACTCGAATACATAGCTTTACTTTCGAACTAGTGTCGCTCACCGGACTTCCTAATGCAGACTTCGATCAGGCTTCTCAATTAGAAACCTCCATTCTTCTGACATAGCCATATACTATGGTAGAAAACTTTAGTTTCATATTAAGAACCCTTACCAACTATCCGCCATCAAAAATCAAGCGACAGAGCCTTATTCGGAACGATGCGGGACATCTTAAAGTCGTGCACTCAAATTTTGGGTCCAACTTGTGTGAAAAGAGGAATAATCTAGGTTCAACTTACATACTTATTTTATTGGTTCCTACCAATACTAGTTCTATTTCTGCTAAAATTATTTATGTAAACATTTCATAGAACTAACTTAAGATTAACTTTTATAATATTCTACTACATCCTAAGAGTATATACCACTATCTGATTCAAACTTTTCCATTTTGAATTTATTTCAAAACTCTTCTTGAAATGATTTTTCTACATTTTAATCATAAAAATATATTTACATAGCCCGAGTAACCCCAAAATGATACTAAGAAACTAGGCACTACCAAATAGTATTATATATTTCCTTACTAAGAAGGGTAATACTTAAGAGAAATGCCTACCATCCGAACACGTCTCTTTCCCATTTTTAGTTATTTTCGGGCCACTCAAACTAGTTAACATAAAATTATTCTTTTATTCAAAATCCAATTTGTAAAAGAAATAAAAATATATACATACTTATATAACTTTACCCTTTTTTAAATAAAACATTTCACAATGTTTACTCTTAGTTTAGATTATAATAAACAACTCTTATTACAAGGAAATTTAAAATTAAAGTTTTATCCCAACATTATCACGAACGCCTTATAGTCAAATTATGAAATTGAATTCACAAGGTGTTCATGTTAAAGTTAACTATGACAATAATTTCTCATAAACTATCAAAGCCTAACTAATTAACAATAAATGATAATGATCAAACATTATCATTCTCTAACAACAAACATATCCTGTGTAACTATAACAATTTTCTAAAAATCTTCTTTTATATATAAAATATAACCCAGGTAATTTTTTTTTCATTTACCTAATTTTAAAAGAATACTATGTCAGTTGGCCTTGTTTAAGTGTTTTAGAGATCCCTTCTGAATCCATAAACCACTCAACGGACCAATCAACACAATATAAAACATTTTTATAAAAATAACAAATACGCGCTCTTATATATATACGCTCAAACTCATTCTAGGGTCTCGCTTACCCTATCTCAAATGAGTTAACCTCACCAAACCCTAGGTGTTTACGCAACCTAAGCTCTAATCCTACATATAACGATCCGCCTTTCTTACACCTAAAGATGACACTTTATACATCCTCGGTATTCGTGTGCTAATCATTTAAGTGTTTGAAAGACAGATCGTTTGGGGTGAAGAAAGAAGAAGACAAAACAGAATCTCAAAAAAATGTGATGAGTAACATATAATATATAAATCAAGTCTTTACAAAAGAAAAAACTTTATTATAAACAAACATCAGAGTACACTATCTTATTATCAGTGTGGACGGTATATAACAGCCTGTCCTTACAAATGCTGATAAATTCACAATCAATATAGCCGAAAAATTAAGAAATACATAGATACGTCTTGGGCATCTAGCTCACCTCATGAAGTCCAAAGCATCTGAAGCTAATCTCGAAAATATGCTCGGTCTGAACCGAGCGTTAACATAAAATAACACCCTAATCAGGTTGGTAATACCAGCATGAGAAAACTCAAGTAATAGGGTGAACATATAATAATTTTGTGAGACCACGCCACTAACACGGAATGGATTTTTACCTCACAAGATCAATATTTATAGATGAAGAAATGGAAAAAAAATTAGAACAATAATCCAAACAAGAATAAATGAGCATAGACAAATAAAAATCCAAACTTAAAGATTGAACACAAATAATTAAACATCGAGAAGAACCTTAGTCACTTCTCGGTGAAATTAAGAAAGAAGTTAATTTAAAAACTAGGAATCAGTGGAAAGAATAGGGAAATTTTTCAACAAATGACTAGGAGGGCGTGCACCGTTACCGAAAGTATACCACTAGAAAAATACTTGAGAGCTCCGATGGCTCTCGAAAACCTCCAAGCCGGACCCCGCCAACTGTTACCAAGAATCCGAGCACTTCACATCTCAATGCGCAACACCGAATCCAATCTAGAGTGTGTGTGTGTGTGAATATACCCTAATGGGAGCAACCCCATGTAGCTTGGTCCCCACTCGCTCTTTAGGTTTAGTCATTTCCAACAAGGGATAACAAAGCTCAAATGAGCAACACATCGTCTTAAAGTGACGAAATACAACATGAAGAAAGCTGAACCGATAGTTAATAACTCAACTATCGGGGATAATTTTAAAATGATCGTATATGAAATTTAACTTTCATAATCTTACCACTACTCATTGATTCCAAAAAATTTCTATCCTTTGATTGAAAATGAAGTCGGGCAAGTTGAGGCAGTGTTACCTCTAGACATTGCCTTGACGATATTTTTGACCTTCGAGATAGAAATGAGTCCAGCCCTCGACGGTTAATGTTAGAAGTATGACTAAATCCTTTCCACAGAAGCG
The DNA here is from genome assembly GCA_030737815.1 of Allium fistulosum. Taxonomy (NCBI): domain Eukaryota; kingdom Viridiplantae; phylum Streptophyta; class Magnoliopsida; order Asparagales; family Amaryllidaceae; genus Allium; species Allium fistulosum. Next base: position 1,086,101,997 of record CM060904.1, read on the forward strand.
ATGTCGGATTATATAAACTTCTTTTTCATAACCGAATCAAAACTTTTACTTTTAAAACCAAACCTATGTTAGGGTTCACATTAAAAGTATTAACTTTAAGCAACTTTATCAAAATAATTAATTAACTTTAAACCAAAATTTATTACTTTAATATCTTTACTTTAAAATGATCGATTAACTTTAAAAACAATGGTTAATTATTTCATACACCTTTATTTAAAATAATTAATTAGCTTTAATCCCAATTCATTGCTTCACAACAACACTATTTGAAAAGATTAATTAACTTTAATTATCCTTGTTTGAATAATTAATTAGATTTAAACTTTTATTTCTAAAATAATTAATTAACCTTTAAAACCTCATTATTAAAATAATTAATTAATCTTAATCTCATTATTATCTAAATAATTAATTATCTTTAAAACATCATTATTAAAATGATTGATCGGTTTTAAAACATCATCATTAAAATAATTAATTGATTTTAAGTCATTATTATTAAAATAATCAATTACTTTTAAAACATTATTATTGAAATAATTAATTTATTTTAAACCATTTTTATTTAAATAATTAATTATCTTTGTAAAACCCATGCACAAGATTTAACGAAATACTTCAAAGGGGATACCATTTCCATTCAAACATATCGTAACTTAAGTATGAGGATATGTATACAAAAGCAAATAACAATTATGCACATGTAGAAAACATCACTTATCAAATATTAATCTACTAGCATACATTTCAATGTCCAAACAATATAATAGCAGAACATGAATTTATTCTGCTAAACAAATGTCATTAATATTTTATCAAACCAAATGATAGCCTTACGAGGTTTTATTTTGCTAAACAGATGTCAATTATAATTTAATTAGCAGAACGGTGTTTTATTCTGCTAAACAGATGTCATTGGATTTCATATTAAATTGGGGTTACTTAAGGGTAATCGACAAAGAAAATCTCTTGGATAAAGTATTATTTAAAAGAGAGCTTGCTTTCAAAACAAAACCGATCTGTTTGAAATAAAGTAGGTTTAAACTTTAAAACTTTTATTTAATAATTAAATAATATTTAAACTCTTTATTTAATAATAATTAAATCTTTAATTAATAAATAAATAATAGTCAATTAATAATTAAATAATTAAATATTATTTAAAATAGTTAATATTTAAATAAATCATTATCTATTAATTAATCTCAATTAATAATTAAATAATACTTAATTAAATATTAAATAATAATTAAACCTTTATTAAAAATAATTAAATCTTAATTATATTTTTATTAAATCTTAACTTAACTAGTAAATAATTAAACCCTTTATTAAATAAATAAATAACAATTAACCATTAATTAATAATTAACACAAATTAATCCTTAAATATATTATTAATTAATAAAAAATCTTTAATTAATTAACTAATTATAATTAACTTACTTAATTAATAATTAAGTACTAATTACCTTTATTAACAAATGATTAGGTCCTAATTACCTTACTTAATTAATTAATTAATCAATCATTAATTAATAATTAATTAATAATTACCTTTAAAAACTTATATTAAGTTTTTAAAACACTTTTCAAAAGGATACTTAAGTTAAAATATATTAAATTCAAAATGATTTCATTTTTTCAGGAACTACATTTATAGCGACTATCGCTACATAACCTGAAATATCAAAACATTATTTTCATGTCAACTAGCTTTCCAAGACTTAAACTTTTGTATTTAAATTACTATAAAAACTTTGAAACAAGTTTTAGACAACAAAGATAAGATTTTTAAAACTTTTGTAAACATTTCTAAAAGTAAAGTTAGAAAATAATTTTTCAAACCCAAGGATCTCGATGTCGTTTTTAACAAGTCTAAATACTAACTCCCTTAGGCTACAAATTTGAAAATATGATTTCAAACAAATATACATACCATAACCTTATAATATAAGCCAATGTCTCAACTTGGAAACTTTTACATCACTTTTCCAAATTTAACAACATTTTCATCCAACCCATACAAATATCCAAGCCAAAACAACATAATGCACCCAACAGCCAACATACTTAATAACCAAGTAAGAAACAATCATTTCACCATTAAAGTATAAAAACTTTAAGTAAAGAAAAAGTAAGTTTTCTCACAATTATGCTTCCAACTTTTATCCAAAGCGACTCGAGATGCTCCCGACTAACAACAACACTATGACACCCTCCTCCTTTTTTCCTTACCAAATTGGCTCGCCCCAAGGTATGGTGCACATGGAAAAGGGTGGTGGAGCTTGTCCTTGAAAGTTAGAGGGACTTTGGATTATCATCGAATTCACAAATATTAAGCCTAAAAATGGGTCACCTTCCAGCATATTTTTAGATAAGTTACTTATGAAATTTAGAAAAGTTGTCATAGGAAAAATTAATTCTTTCTCTACAATTTCAAAAAAAGAATAACTCAAATTGGATCTATTTTGATGGAGATATGGTCAAAAGAAGAAGAGGTATTTTCGGACTTGAAAATTTGGGTCCGAATTTGAAAATGAGTCTGAAAGAAATGAGATTTGGACATGGCTAAGCTCAAATTTGAAGTGTGTTACAAATGATAGTTGTAGCTACTGGAATTTGCTATGGCATTAATAAAATAATTTCTCCATTAGGATAAGAGATAAGAAATATATGGTAGAAGAAAGAAGAGGCAAAATTGATGAAACGAAAGGGGTATTTATAAGCAAGAAACAAAGTAAATTACCTTAATGCCCTTGGTCCTTACCTTCCACCTCCTCTTGCCACATCACCATGCCACCTCAACTTCATGTACCTCATCCCCCATATTGTCCCCCTCATACTCTTAGCCAACATGTCATTAATTACACAAGTGTACTTGTGTTTCCATATGTTTCCTAAGGCATCTTTACCTTTTTTCTAATTTATTTCATAAAATGTCACATCTTAAACTTAAGTATAAACATATACACATATTTTCTAAAATATGTTAACTTATTTATAAATGAATGTGTATATTTAAATCATAGAGTTTACAATGGTTTCGACAACTTTTATTCGATGAAAGGCGAAAATTCGAAAAACGAATTTCGGTCATATTTTCAATTTTTTCTTCGAACTAAATATTTTTGTAAACAAATATTGAAAACTATTTCACCCTCATTATTTATTACTTAAAAGTGTTTTATTTAACTATAAAACTTATTATTTGAATATTGAAAATTAATTAAATATTCCTAAATTAAAACGGTAAAATTTCGGGTCGTTACACTTATTTTTATAGCAAATATTTCAAAAGCTATGTAAAGATGATTCAAGCAATTTATCACGTCTAAAGATAAATAGTTTTAAGGAAATAAAATGGTGTTTTAGCCTAATTTTATATAAATATTACCAAAAGAAGTATTAAAATCAAGTAATTTTATAAAGGATGTGACTATTGATTGAACATATTTTGATGGGTGATGTTATATGTTCTTGTTATCATTAGATCGGTTAATTTGCCTATTTATCATTATCATACTTACATCATTATGACCCAATATTGCATCTTGGGATTTGGGGGCAGAATTACAAGTTAGGTTGTCCAGTTATGAGTATGGTCAGACTAAATTACCGAGTGAGTTGAATTGCATCCAGGAGATAAGATAGATCAATTGTGTTAGGAAGCCTTGAACTGATCAAAAAGATATAACTCATGGATTTAAAACTAGATAATGAGTGTAAATGTGGAATTGTTGTAGGGTCGTGTCCTATGCTTTAGCCGTTAGCCCTCGGTTTGTAAAGGTCCGCGATTCCAGTGCGCAGGGCTTGTCACCAGTGAGACGGACATATGTTTACGTATAAAAAGGAACTCGTAGCTCTATAGGCTCATAAAAAAAGGTTATTTGTTTGTCCGCAAAATAATTAGGTTCATAGTGACCTAAGGAAAAATATGATTCGGACAGTCAGTCTAGTTTCCTTCTAACCGTATCTAGAGATTTTGGAATACCTGGTTGTAGTTTTGGCCTATGTCAGCCCGATAAATTATTGATTGGCCTGCAAAACCATTAGGTTCATGATGACCCTATAAAATCTATGATTTGAGACAGGTAGTCTAATTTTGGAAAGGGTAAACCTTGGGTGTGCATAACCCTAGGATGACAGACTAGTCAGACTTACCAATGTTGCATGCATGCATATGATCAAATTATGTTTTGTTCTAACCATTGTGGTTGCAGGTGCATGATTTAAGATTGACATATTTGGATAAGATACTAGTGAGGGGCAAACTTGTTCTGCTCATCGGCAAGGTCTCACTAGATGTCTATTTTGGTTCAAGATGGCATATTATTATTCACACTGGACTTTTATCTGATCCGAAGTTTCTGTTTTTCCCCTTAACCTCACTAGTACTCATTTGAGTAGTTTAGGGTTAGGGTTTTCAGGTTGGACAAATAAGCTTCCGGAGACGTGTAGGAGGAAATCTAATATTATGAGTTTATTTTCACCGTGTTGATTGAATTTTTATTTGGTTTGAATGGATATAATGACAGGATTTATAACCGTCAAGTAGTTAGACTCTAATCTTCCAAGGGGGTATCTTCACATGTCGTTCTTGGAATATGTTTGTAACTGTTATATTTTCTCTAAACATGGAATTGATGGGACTATGCAATGAAAATGAAAATTATTAATGAAATGTGTTTTAAAATTTTCATATTCATGTACTCTTGATGTTATAGATACGATTAACTAATCTCATTGGCACCGGGAATTAATACCATGGATGACTGCAACATCCGTAGCGCTTACTTTCAAGCCTCAACACGAGGGATATTACAAGATACCCTCGTGATTCAAGTGTTGGACACATCAGAAATCATAGTATACGTACATTGACATATGTATTTATTCCGTAAGTCTATTTATGGTTTCTTAATGTTTCCACTTTTGGTTTATACATTCATATTATGTAAGTTTTATTATTTTATAACTTTTATATTTCATATTAATTATATAATATTCTTATGTGTATATTATATTAATTAAATCTTATTTAATTAGTCTTAAGTATTTAACAATTTAATTAATTTCATATTAGTTTAATATAACATTTATATTTAGTAATTATTATATACTATGACCATTATGGTATAACAATATATCATATATATACATATGTGTGTGTGTATTATTTAATTAATCAACCATTTAATTAATTAATTTAATTAAACAATATTTTATTAAATTTATATTAATTTCAAAATTCATTTATATACATACATGTATACTTATGTTAATTTAACATTTTAAAACAACATAACATATATCATAATATATAATACATGTATATATTTATTAATTAATTAACTTATTCTATTAATATATTTTATTGATCTTATTAATAAATTTTATAAATTTCGAAATGAATTTATATTAATTTTTAGATATTATTAAAATTTTCATTATATTATAACATTTATAATATGTATACATTATATTTTAAATTTAACTTTTAAATTTAAAAATCTTATATTTTCCATTTTCAAAACAATTTGAAATTTCATATTATAACATTTATACTATTTTTCTTATTTTAAATTTAACCTTTAAATTTAAAAATTTTATTTTTTTAATTTCAAAACAATTCTAAAATTAGCCTAAGGTCCAATTTCAATTGGGCCTCTTCTATTAGGGGTAATCTTTTGGGCTTACATATTTGTTCGGGGTAGGCCGGTAGCCAAGTTAGGCAGAATACTTAATTACCCAAGCCCAATCCTTCAACACTACCCTTCTTAGACACCATACTAACTAGGCTATAAGCGTAATTAGTTAACCTTGATGTGACTAATTTTGATTGCATGGTCTATTAGGCTCTGATACCATTGTCGGGACTGGGCCAGTACGCACGGAAGTTATGGGTGAATTTAAAAAAAAATTCTTGGTGGATCTATATTGGGCCTATGAAGTTTAATTTATTTACTACATTTCTAAATTTTATTTAAATAAAATCACTTATTTTAATTAAATTTATAAATTATATACAATTTTATTTAATTTATATTCTAGGCATATATAAGTACGCATGTGTATCATATACATATATGTTTATGTGTGCATGTGTAACATGATAACCCGTGCAAGGTATAACATGCCCATATATAGATATTGGGATTACATCGTAACAGACAAGTTACCTCATCTGATATGTATTGTATGTTATCCAAATATATGCATGTATGTAAATTTGTTATTTATATAAATATTATAAATATATATACATATATGTATGTATATATTTATATATATGTGTATACATAGCTTGCATATATAAGTAAAATACTAATTATATATTGTAATAAATATTAAAATAATTTATATATATATACACATAATATAAAAGTTTTTAATTATGAACTAATATATATTTGTATGTGTATGTATTACAAAGACAAAATAATTTCTTTATATATATAAGCATATTTATAATATCTAAATATATATATATATATATTTGTATATATTAATAAAATTAAATAAAAAATTTATTTTTAATTTTTAAACACTTCGGATCATAGGTACAGTACAACAAAATTTTATTGTATTAAAAAATATAAAAATTAATTAATTAGTCAAAAAACAATAAAATATTAACAAAAATATTTCGACACTACGCCATAAATGACCTTCTGCAACACTTTTGCAAGGTGTTGCCAGCTAAAATGTTGCGACAGCTATAAAATTTTGGTCCTACTGCAACGTTGCATTTTTGGTGTTACCTTAGCCATAAAAATGTGTTGCTCTAGCTAAACAAGTGTAACACGATGCAACATTTTTATATAGTGTTGCAATAGATGTATTCAGATTAAAAAATTAATAAAATTAGCAATCCGCGTGAATACGATCCAACGATCTACATTTAATCTGGTTGTTAAAATGGATCACCACTGCAATTTGGCCCAAAATTTCGTTTTCCCGCCTAAACTAGTTCAGATCCCCTTTTGGTTTTCATTTCAATTCGTCTCCTCCAATTCGCCTCCTCCCAGTCGCTCCCATTCGCCTCCTCCCAGTCGCCTCCTCCCAGTCGCCTCCTCCCATTCGCCTCCTCCCAGTCGCCTCCTCCCATTCGCCTCCTCCCAGTCGCCTCCTCCCACTCGCCTCCTCCCACTCGCCTCCTCCCATAACCGAGCCCAAAGGCGTAAATCTGAATTATGAGGAGCTTTGAAAGAAATTTCCCTTTTACCTTTTTAACGCTTCATTGACCAGTCAAAATAAATTTCCTCCCAAATGGAACAGCTCATGTCTTCACCAATTAATCACCATTCAAAAATAAAACAGGTCAAAAGAAATTGCTCTGCCGCCTAGATCTGCCGCCGCTTGAAGATATCGCAATCACGCTAGGGCTGTTGCAAATTCGCCTAGCTAATATGCTACCTGCAAATGCTCGCTTGGAGATTCAAAACACCACCATGAGTTTGAAATTCTTCGCTGTTTGAAAATTTGGTAATGAAGATTCTCGATCGAAACACAGCCTTATCGAAAGCCTCGAGTTGCTACGTTGGTTGAACTTGTGATACGATCTTATAGTCGAGTTAGAGATGACTTTAGATTTGAATCGTGACTGCAACTTTGAATTAGTCTCTGTGGAAATGAAATTGTTGCCCCGTAATCACTTAGAGATGTTGTAAAATCTGGTTGATGCTAGACGTCAAAAAGGAGCAGCCTGCTAGGAACGATGATGTGGTTGCGGTTGCTTCACTTGGTACTGGTAATTTCAATAAGATAGTATGCCCCCCATATGTTTGTGCAAATGCTCCTTTAACACTTGTTAATGTTTCAGAATCTGGCTGGGTATGTACTGCTTCTGGATGCCCTGTGCCTCCATCGCAAGTCCATCGCAAGTTCATAATCTGGTTGGTTGGTTCACCATTGAATCTGGATGTAGTTGTATTGGTTGAAGGTTGGTTGGTTGGTTTGGTAAGTTATGGAAGTGATGGTGGAAGTTGGTGATGCAGAGGAGTTTTAGTTGGCAGTGTGATGCCTGAATGTTGGCAGAGAGATGTAGACGGAGTTTGGAGTTTGACAATGGTAGAGTGCTGTTGTGTATTGGTTACGGAGAGAAGCTAATGTGGTGATTGGAAATTGAAGAGTTTGCAGTAGAGTTTTGGTGTTTGGCCGTAGGGGATTCAAGCAGATTTAGGCGAGGAGATGGAGGATAGGAATTAAGCTCAGTCTTCATTTGTGCATCATTTTACGTCATTTCAAAGAAGGCTCGATCTTCCGAAATCGGATGAATCGGGCGGTGCCCACTTGTTCGATCCCCGCCGGGACTGCGGTGCCCCGGACCCCCGCCGGCGCTGCGCCCGGACCCGCTTCTCGGCTCGCCTTCGGCTCGGCACTCGGCTCGCCTTCGGCTCGGCATATATTTGTCAGTGTCGGTGTATGTATAAATTGAAATTGCATATGTAATGAGTGAACTGAGTGATGTAGTGAGGAATATCTGTATATGTGAATATCAGTGTTATATATCATTGTATTGTAAAATAGTGGAGTCAGGAATTTGTACAATTTCAAATGTTGAAATAAAATATTTATTTAAATAAATTACTGTTTAAATATCAAATTCTGTGTAATATCATTTTATTAAATAAATATTTATTTTTATTAAAAAATCAAATATGCTCTACATTGTGGGCCCCACAAATTCAAAAAGTTCATATCTATAGCAACATTTTGGAATGTTGCTACAGATACCTATGGGTGTTGCCATAGACCCAAATAGGGTTCTATTGCAACAATATTACTTATGTTGCCTTAGATAGTCAAAATGTTGCCTTTGAGGTCTAAGGCAACGGCAAAAATTGCATCACCCTAAAAGTGTTGCCATAGACCTATGGCAACATTTTTCGGGCCTGAGCCAACATTTTTTTTGTGTTGCAGTAGGCCATTTATGGTGTAGTGCGAGACATACCCGCCGTTTGTAGCTCGGTTGGTTTGAGAGCTGGGAGATGGGAACCAAAGGACTGTGTCCGGGCAGGTTCGAATCCCAGCGCCAAACCATCAGTGGGAGTTTCAACGTTAAGCATCCATGTGCGACGACTAAATAAAAGCGGGGTAGAGACACGGCGTTATTTACTTAAGTGAGTATCAATGAATACCATGATCTTAAGGTTTCCCATGATCTAAAAAAAAATTATTTCGAGACATATTATTCAAATTTTAAATTTTTTGAAAATCTAGCATGATATTTTAAGGTTTTGTAAATTTTTCCATAATTTTTCTTGGTCAAAATTTATTTTTATTAATTAATTACTTTTGACCTTTTATTATAATAAATTTAAAAAAATATAATTTATTTTGAAATTCATATTTTCAAGCTATGATTTTAATGCATGATGAAATAGTTTTATAAAATTTAAAAGTTAATTTTAGAAACATATTTTATTTTATATAACTTATTTAGATTGTGTATTAATTTTAATAATAGTAAATAATTATTTAAAAATAATTTACAACTATCAAAAATTATAATTAATGTAAATACACACGTATATAATATATGTTCAATTACAAAGATGAAATGATGATATGTTTAAATACAAACCATATAATTATAATTAAATGACATATTAATATGTATATATTAATTAAAAAATAATTATTATTATAAATAATATATTTGGTTATGTATATTTGATCAATATGTAAAAAAGTTGTTTTATTAAACGAATACATACATATAACCAATCTAGTATGTGACAACATCAGCACATATAAGAATCGTCACCTGACTAATAATATAATAATAATATACATAAATATTAAAATATTATTCAGAAATTATAAACCATAAAATACAGTAGAAACATACCTAAAACTAATGCCCTGAATCACACATAGTAATGATGAACTCTCTCTCCTTTGAAAGCTTTTTGATTCAGCAGATTGCTAATCCTTGAACCGTAGACCTTTGACAATCAAATAGTAATTGTCTTTTAAATCGATTTGAGTTGGATTTGCTTGAGCTCCTAAAGAATGAAATCGGCTAGAAATGGAGTGGATAGTGGCAGCTAAAAAAAGATCTTAAATAATTAGGGTTAGAGGTCTTTAAATAGTGGACGAAAGAGAGAAAGTTATAGATCATATCTCATACCAATTCTCACTAAATCTAAGCCATCCATTTTTAACCCCTCTAACCTATTTTTAGCCACCCCCTATAGCCCTCGTAATAGCCGAAATTATCAACCTATCATCATGGGCTAATATCCCATTTAAGCCCAAATGAATATTATTAATTAAATCTAATTTGATTACTTATTGTTATCACATGTCGATCGATATATTTATAACTATTATAAATATATTTAATAATATTTATTCCTTAAATAATAGTCAAAATTTTATAATTAGTATTTAATACATTAATTAATTTGATTGATTTTAGAATAATTATAAACTAATTAAATCGTTTAGTCTAAAGAGAATTCATCATTCCGATTGTGTGACTCACCAGGTGTAAATCTGGTCAACGATTAAAATTGAACTATTCGAATGCTAATGTTCATACATCACTTAGCAGGTGGTGTGACATTTTAGCTAAATTTATCGATTGCTTAGTTTCGGTAAAATCAAATTTCACTTTATTAAGCATTACCCAGTTGTGGCTTTTTATTTACAGCAATTCTCTTCGTCAAAACTATATCACTTTGGACTTGTGGAATTTGGTAATGGTCAAAATTCTAATATCATCCATATTCAACTCTATATTCCAAACACAAAGTCCTTCATTCAATAATAACAATTATTATTAACCAAAATTCTATGGCCAGAGACTTTGACTTTTAGTTGTCTTGAGCTGACTGTGATACTAATCACATATAACTGAGGAGACAAATCTTCTTTTGAACAGTGCCATGATTTGACTATAATCAAAGCAGAGCTTTCATATTGAAGATCGACTGTACTCTCAAGTCAAGAGAAATGTCCAAATCAGTCACATCGATATTATCTGTTTGACCTTAGTTATATTAACCAATAAATAACTATGGAGTGAGTCATTCCATAATTATCCGATGATTATCAGTACGTAACCTCTTGATGCCCCCCAACAGTCATGAGTAATACACTACTCGACATTTGGAGAGCTTACGTACTCTAGTCTCAATGGATACATCAATATCCAGTCCCAATGCATCTTTACTAGGAACAGTTAAAATGGTATATTTATTTTTATTGTGATAAATTACTCATGGTTACAACACTTTGTAACTACTATCACAAAATATACCATTTATGGATTTTCTATTAAATATAAATATACTTTTAGTTAAATTAATTAATTAATATAACATATTATATTGAATATATAATAAAAAGAAAACACCTTTTATTTCAAACAAGATTAGTTATCGAGTTAGATGTATGTAACAAATTACATAATTGCTCCTAAGGCATACCCTTAACTCAATTGGTAAAGATTTTGGTGCGATCTCAATGTAAAATTTACTTTGGGTTGTTTGACCATTTTAAATAAAAGAGAATGTTCAAGAGTAGATGTAAAATATGCACAGTTAAGGATGGAGAGAGTGAGTCATCACCTATATTTCGTGAATAGACATCAGATGCGAGAATACAATTTAGTAAGATACTTAATATAAAATGAGAAATGTTATTTTCATTTCAATGTATTTTATTATAGGAAGTTATTTTCTATATAAGATATTTCCATCAGTTCAAAATATTTGATGTAAAACTACGACTATGAACTAGTTACAGTGGATGAAAACAATTGCCCGTAATAAGTGGTTGATGGAGCTTCGTGTTTCATGTGTTGTTACTGTCATGGCAGAAATAGTGAGAGTTTACAATATAACACTTATTAATGGATGCATCTAGTTACAAAAGATTCTTTTTGTATATATACCAAATATTGTTTATGAAATAATAACTATTATTTAGTATTGACCAAAAATAAATATAGCATTATTTTGCAACGAATATTTATTATAAAATAAATCGATAATGGTATTTTTTTTCATCAATTAGCGATGCATTAAAATATAGATGTATCCAAAATTTTAACAATCATTTGGAATTATTGAATAGGCCATATCTTTAAGAAATAATTCTTCGATTAAATGATTATTTTTCAAATACACTGGTGAATTATTACTCAAGCAATTGAGGGAAAAGAACCCATTTAGTCGGAATGGTAAAATAGTTAATAAAACTATGGATTGATGCATATAGATGTACGCAGTCCAAGGTTTATTGATATCAGGACGAATCCACTTACTTTGTTAAACTAACCGATGAATTATTAAAGACATGAGTATGTGTATTTGATACACAAGTAGTTTATCTTTGATAAGTTCATCGAATTTAAAATAGAAGTAGAAAACATAATATGAAAAGAAAATAAAATGATTTGATTTGATCAAATAGGTGAGTGTATTGGAAAGGGATTCCAAATGTACCTAAAATAAATAAGATTCAATCTCAAAAGTTTCTCCTCTCTATGATACTTAATGATGTATCGACAAGGAGTAATCGAACTTTATTGGACAAAGTATGAATGACGATGAGTGAAGTTGAATTGCTTATTTCTATAAGGATAGAGTAGGTACATATGTTAAATTTAGTTTCATCTAAAGCAAAGTTTATGAAATCATATAAGATATGAGTTGATAAGAAGCCACTGCATGTTCTAGGTGAAGGATTTGATAGGTCGTGTAAGTCATGGGATGCACGTAAAATGCACTGATGAGGGATCTTGTATGGACCACCTAAAGGAGTTTAGGACCACCCATCAATGGCCGACAAATTTATGTTATGAATACAAGTTTCGTGTACTCCAAATTAAAACAATTTCATGTAATTATTATACACAATCCGAAGACTCCAACATGGAAACTGATTACATAAGATGAAATGAAATTAACTAAGCCTAAAATGGAGACAACACATTAGAAAGTCTAATAAGAATTCTCACACTTTATAGAGAAACTATGAGTTTCTTATCCATGTTGAGAAAAAAAAATTAGCAATACCAATTTCCTCAATTATCAATAAGTTATAACCATATGGTTGGATGCTTAAATCCGGAAGATATTCCAAGCACACTATCAAAATATGATTTAATAGTTGTACCTAAAGGGGTATGATCCATTAGGCATGGGTGTGTGTTCAAAACAGAGGCTAATGTAATTGGAATATAATAAGAAACGTTGATCAAAATAAGGTTGTAAATTTCAATTGTTAAAATTAGCATAATAGATTCATTAATTAACATACTTGAGTTAATCGGATTCTGCTCGCAAAATTATCATACAATATAACCTTGAATTTTGGTACATCTTGTTTGGAATAGAAATTTTGAATAATGATTTAGAATAAACAGTTTACACATGATGATCAAAATTTCACGAAGTCAGTGGGAGCAATGATTTAGTCTGCAAGTGTTGAATAAGATCTAGAAATTAATACGATAGTATATGCTAGTGAATAAATTCGTCAACACCCAAAAAGTGAATAAAAGACAATTTAATCAAAGAGTAGCCTCTTCGAAGATGGTTGAAGTCGTCGAAGTCATAGGTTGAGGTGTGCATGGTTCTAAGTCCATCACAATTCTTTTTTTAGTTATCAAAGTCGAAGTCATGTGGAATATAGTATACGGTCGAAGTCAATGTGTAAGTAAGTCAATATGTAAGTTGAACAAAATATGCTAATGCCAGTTCAAAGTCGAAGTCAGTTATGTTATGCAAGCCACAAGTTCAAGTAAATCAATGTGCAAAAACAAACAAATACGCAAGTTATAGTTCAACCCGAGTCAAAAGGCTATGTCCTTATTTAATTTCCAAATCCTTATGTGTACAATTGTTCAAGTGTTACAATAGGCAAAACCCCCAATTTGATTTAGGGTTTATAAAGTTGAAAACATGTAAGAAGTGAGAAGATAGAATTCGGTCCCTTTCATGAAGCTCTTATGTCCATATTTATAGGGTTCGGGAAGTGGCAGGCTTCGACATTTGGTTGCTTCGACGTTAATTGCATTGTCAAACATTAAGGTTAGTATTTTATCGGCTTCAACATTAACAGCAACGTCAAGTATCAAGGTTAGTACTTTTGTATTCATATAATGGGACTTCAGAACTGGCGCAATAGAGCAAATTTTCGACATAACCAAGCTCCGCTGATAATTCCTTCTCCATTGTTCGACTTTCACTACACCCATATATCAGCATGGATGAAAGGCAACATTATCAAGCGGCAACCTCGACAACCCTTCTTGATACATCACTGACTATAGATAATGTTTGTAAGCGACATCGACTCCATGTCTTGAGAACTTCTTGATTGATGACTGGTGGCATCATCCGATACTGAAGAAGAATGTGGACACAGAATAATGGAAACATTGATGACCCTCGATGTCTTCAGTCGCTGAAGAAATGCGGCATTGTTGACACTGATCGAAGATGGCTTTATTTAACGTTGCTTCAGAAATCATGAGTCTCGCAATCACTGAGTGTTGTCATGAATGAACATCTTCGTATGAAATTGCATCAAAGTCGATGACTTTGGTGACTTTCTATGACAACAATTGAGTAGTGGCGATGCAGATGAATAACGCATCCTTCCAATGTTGATTAAGCATGCTAATTGAGGAACAAAGTGTAGCATTGAGTATAATGAACAGCGGTGCTATTTTATATTCCTTTGGTGTCGATGACCTTTGGCGCCATCGTAGAGCATTCGAAGTGCTTGTGAAGTGCGAGGCCACTTTTATTAACTACCTTCGGGGTTGTTGACCACAAGCTTGCTTCAATAGACGAATAGCAACTCGACGAGATTCAGCATCACTAAAGTGAGCCATAAGCTATATTAACCCTCATTGATGGCATATGATGTTTGGGTGATGACATCGACTTCATAGATGATGAGCGACATAGGAGGATACTGACAATAGTTAAGGAGCGGTGCTACTTCTTCAACATGATCTTATGGTCTTTGATGTTGATGAGGACTTTGACATCGACATTCGTCATCAATGCTCTCTTATTATCTAGAGCTTTAAACTTTGACTCAATCCCTTAGTCACAACATTGATTCCTTGGTTTATATCATTCGAAAATTATAGGGATAACATTTGCCCCCGTTCTTGTATAAAAGAAACTTTTTACCCTTTAGGGTAAAACTATGAATTTCCTTGCTTTGCTTAGCCTTTAAAATCCATTCAATCTAATGGTGTTCTTCTTTCTTCTGCAATATAAACTCAAACAAAGGAAGTTTTCAAATTATCGAGATCATTCTAAACCTTAAATTTCATACATTCGGGTTAATATTAATACATAATTTAATACTAATATAGTTTTGATTTATAGTGTAACTCATATAGCATTTGATATCAATATATTCACTTGACATAGTTATACTGGTGTAGCATTATATTTTGGATGCTCTATGTTAATTATTAAAGTTTTCGGTTCATATTCATGGATCTATTTTCTGTGAGTCGGAGGAATAGGGATCTTAAGGCTAAATTAACACTAGAGGGAGGGGGTGAATAGTATTTAATTGATTATATGAATATTTATCAAATTCTTTAGGATTCTACTTGGAATGATGTAATTAACAATCGCAGAAACTATTACAGAGTCAAAACGCAGATAAAAGCAAGTGCAATAAAAATAAAATGGAAAGAACATACTAGGATTTTATATTGGTTCGGAGTTACCCTACATGCAGTCCCACACAATTCCTTGTATGAATTTATTTCAATTAGTAAATGAAAATACATTCTCGATTTCAAGGCTATAAGACACACCCTACAGAATCCCAACCTCTGGGACAAGTCACTTAATTTCCGAGCTACAAGCACACCCACTAGATTTACGGGCTATTAAGCGCACCTAATTGATTTTACGAGCTATAATCACACCCACAAGTATAACAATATGATTTGATAGAGTTTTACAGACTCGGATCTTCGATCTTGATTACAATTGATCTTATAACCCTTGAATAGCTTTGATCTTGGTTGAAGTGAGAAAGATGAGAGAAATCAAGGAGTAGATGAAAGAGAATCAAACTAGTGATGATTTAATTTGATTTTCATTAAATTTCGGTAGAGTTTTGGTAGAAATTGATTTAGAAATCAAGAGAGTGAAAAGAGGGGAGAAAAATAAGAAAGTAGTTGATGAAAATTCGTTTGGAAGTCTAGTGTATATAGGGAAACAACGGTCATTTCCATTTGCAAAGAGATACGACAAAAAGACACTTCCATTCAAAATTTGAATTTTAAAATTTATAGCTAGTATGTCGACATACTCGCAGAGGATATATCAACATATCCCTTTGTATTTTGAAAAATCACTTAATCAAAATTGTTTTGAAAATATTAAGTTTTGTAAAATATTTTGAAACTTTGTACAAACATTTAAACATTGTTTATACATATTTTAATTATACTAAAACTTAATAAAACTTTATAAAATAATTTTGAAAGATTTAATGAGAACATTCAATATAATGTGAATAATATATATAAAATCGATAGTTATAAATTATTAAAGTATAAACAAAAATTCAATATAACTTAGAAATATTAAAATAATATCTTTATAAGTATAAGAGAATGAAAATCATTTTAAGAAATATTTTGAAAATATCATTTTAAACCAGGATATTTGAAAAACAATTTAAAACTTTCTTGAAATAAGGAGAGAGAGATCAAGAAAGCATTATCAAGGTTTTAGCAAAAATTCTATGACTCTATAACTTATCTGGAATATCCTGAAACTTGAACTCTTCAATACTCCTGAGTCTTCAATTTCCGTCTCTTAAAACTCCATATCAGCATCTTGAATCTACTTTTGATACTATACAGTCTTCTTAATCAACACTTGTCTAATGTCTAATATCCTGCACTATATACTATATATAACTTGATAAAACATTAGTATCTATATTTTATATAAGGTCCTATAGTTGTTATCATCAAAACCAATACCTAAGGTACTAACAATCTCCCACTTTTTGATGATGATAACTCTGTATATAAAATATAACATAACTCCCCCGGGTTACAAGACTCCCCCTCAATCTATGCCTAGATTTTATATATTCCCCCCACCCCCTTATCATCAACAAAAATAAACTAACTATAACTCCCCATAACTAAGATACTTATAGTAATAATGATAAAAATGATATCTAAGAAATGATGAGTATAACACAAATCATTAATAGTAACCATACCAAAATATATATTCACTCAATATCACAATACAAAGTAATCACAATCCAATTAAATCTTAAACTATACATATAGGTTTGAAGTAAACTTGTCAAATCAAATCAAATATACATACCACACATTCAAAGCAATCAAAGCAAATCAAATATTATCTAATGTGAATTTCTAATGAATGGGGACTTAAGAATGGGACAGTGAGGGTAATGAAGGCAAAAGTTCCCTTTTTGTTCGACGAGATTTCCATCTCTATCAAAACATACTTCTCCGATGCATTGGACTTCGTCATCTTCCTTCATATGTTCTTCCTCTTCCTCTTCCTCTTCCTCTTCCTCTTCTTCTTCTTCCTCTTCTTCCTCGTCATCGCTGCCTTGAATGGGGTTATGAATAGCCAAATTTGCAGAATCATCTTTAATAACTATTAGATTTGCAGGATTATCCAATAGATATTATTGCAAATTGCAAAGAATTCTGCTTTGCTTCTCTTGTTCTTTGGTTATACGAAGTTGCACCACTTGAATTTCAGTGAGCATTTGCAGAACATTCTTCATTTCACACTCCATTTTAGTGATCTTGGCCATAGTAGTGTTTTGGAAGGGGCCTTGGCTAAGAGAAGGGAAGGAAAATGATGAATTCTCTTCTCTAGGACATTTGGGATTAGAGGAGGCCATGTTTTATTTGTTTCAGAAGTTTAAAACAGAGAGGATACAGAAAAGTGAAGAGGAAAGTCAAAATTTGGTTATTATTTAACCGCCCATTTGAATTTTAGAAGGAAAATTAAAAAAGAAATTATCGTTATATGTCGACATAGGGTGTCAAGGTATGTCGACATACAAAATATTATTTTGATTTTTTTTTTTTTTGTAATTTTTACTTTATTTTATATATATTTCTGGTAGAGAACAAATTCCTAAATCTCTTCCTAACTTACTAAAAGATGTTTGATTTAATGGTTTTGTTAATATATCAGCTATTTGATTTTCAGTGTTTATAAATTCAAGTGATACTATTTCTTTGTTTACATTACCTCTTAGAAAATGGTGTCTTATATCAATATGTTTAGTTCTAGCATGATGAGTTGGATTTTTGGATAGATTGATCGCACTTGTATTATCACAATATATTGATGATTCAGTAAAATTTAAACCAAAATCTTTTAATGTTTGTTGCATATAGATAACCTGTGAATGTGCTTACGCTGCTGAAATATATTATGCTTCTATTGTAGATAGAGATACAGAGTTTTCTTCTTACTAAACCAGGAAACTAGAAAGTGTCTCAAAAAGTGACAAGTTCCACTTGTACTTTTTCGGTCTGATTTGCAACCAGCATAGTCAGCATCACTATATGAAATTAATTCAAAGGAGTCTTCTTTTAGGTAAAAAGTCCAAGTCTAATGTGTTGTTTAAATATCTCAAAATTCGTTTTACGGATTTTAAATGAGTTTCTTTAGGTTGAGATTGATATCTTACACAGAAACAAACACTATGCATTATATCAGGTCTACCAAACGTTATATAGAGTAGTGACTCAATTATTCCTCTATATAGTTTTTGATCTACATCTTTTGAATTTTCTTCTTCATTTAATTTTTCATCAGTTGCCATGGGAGTTGGTTTACCACTGGTATCTGACATACCAAATTTCTTAACTAAATCTTTAGAATATTTTTCTTGACTAATAAAAATTCCATTACTTAGTTGTTTTATTTGTAATCCAAGAAAATAATTCAATTCTCCTATATGACTCATTTCAAATTCCTTACTCATTATTTTTGAGAATTCTTTAATTAGTTTATCGTTGGTAGATCCAAAAATGATATCATCTACATTTATTTATATTATATGAATATCATTTTTATCTCATTTAGTAAAAAGTGTACTATCTACTTTGCCTATTTCAAAATTTGATTGTAATGGATAGGATTTAAGTTTCTCATACCAAGCTCTTGGAGCCTGTTTTAGACTATACAATGCCTGCTTTAATTTGTAAACTTGATCAGGTAGTTTTGCATCTTCAAAAAGTAGGGGTTGTTCTATATATATATATATATATAACCGTTTAAAAATGCACTTTTATCATCTATTTGATACAACTTAAAACTATTATGATTAGCGAAAGCAAGTAAAATTCGTATAGCTTCTAATCTTCCTACGGGTGCAAAGGTTTCATCAAAATCCATTCCTTCTTCTTCACAATAAACTTGTGCAACTAATCGAGCTTTATTTCTCACAACCTCTCCTTGTTCATTCATTTTGTGTCTATATACCCATTTAGTTCCTATTATGCTCAGGTCTTGGGACTAATTCTCTCATACATCATTTCTTGTAAATTGATTTAATTCCTCTTGCATAACAAGAATCCATGAATCATCAGTTGACATTTCCTTTAGATTTTTAGGTTCAATAGTTGAAATAAAAGCAACGTAACTCATTTTATTTAGTTGATTTCTAGTTTTAACAACAAATTCAATATTTTCAAGTATATGTTCTATAGGATGATCTTTCAAATATCTTGTTTTATTTAGATGTGAATTTTTTGAATTATTATTATTTTCATTTTCAATATTCTCATTATTACTAATTTCGTTTGGGTTATCAGTATTTTTCTTCAATATTTGAATCATAAACTTTAAAATTTTCATCAAATAAGACATGTAATGTCTCTTTAATAATATCAGTTCTAGGATTGAAAACTCTATAAGCTTTACTTCTATTTGAATATCCAATAAAGATTCCTTCATATGATTTAGCATCAAATTTATCCAAATTATTTTTAGTATTTAAATAAAACATTTACTACTAAAAATTCTAATGTATGATACTTTGGGATTTTTATTATAGAATAATTCATATGGTGTTTTCTTAGTTAATGGTCTTATTAAAATTCTATTTAATATATAACATGCAGTACCAACTGCTTCAGCCTAAATTTTTTTGGGTAAATTACTATCATTTAGCATAGTTCTAGCCCATTCTTGAATCTTCCTATTTTTATGTTATACCACTCCATTTTATTGTGGTGTTCTTGGAAGTGAAAACCTATGAGTTATACCTTTCTTATTATAGAAATTCTCAAAATTTTCATTTTCGAATTCTCCACCATGATCACTTTGAATAGTTTTAACTTTACTAGTCATTTGATTTTGAATTCATTTAACAAAGATTTTAAACATTTCAAAACATCACATTTAAGTTTTAAGAAAATCGTCCAGGTAAACGTAGAATAATCATCTACGATTAGAAATACATATCTAATATGATTTATAGATTGTATCTGTGAGGGACCGAAAAGATCTAAGTGAAGAAGTTCAAGGAGTTGAGAGGTAGAAATCATATCTTTTTATTTAAAAGAGCTTTTTCTAAATTTTCCTAATTCACATGCATCACATAAATTATTAACCTTAAAATTAATTTTAGGAAGACCTCTAACCAGATCATTTTTAGCAATTTTAGATATTAGTTTGAAATTAAAATGACCAAATCTTTTATCCCAAATCCATGGATCACTTGATTCATCCAAAAGACATAAATTATCATTTGAGATTTTCATACTTAATATATAGATGTTACATTTCCTAATCCCTTCAAAGATAATGTTTGATTCATTATCTTCAATATAACATTTATATTTTACGAATTTAATTTTGAAACCCTTATCACACAATTGACTAGCTCTTAATAGATTATGCTTTAAATTCCTAACTAACAAAATATTAGAAATAGTAGGAGTTTTAGAATTATCAACATTGCCAATGCTAATCACATATCCCTTAGAGCTGTCTCCAAAATTTATTGGTCCACCATCTTTGTAAACTATATCTTTCAAAATTTCTGAATTGCCAGTCATGTGTCTTGAACGTCCACTATCCAATATCCATTTGTCCTTTTGGATCTGTAGAGTTTGATCATCAGGTGTCTGTTCATCAAAAGCCATGTAACACATCTGTTCCTACAATTTATACCTTTCAAAAGATCATGTGACTTTTTATAATGAATAGATGCAAATTTATGAAACAACATTATGATGATTTTGCAAATTATCTTTTTGAAAATAGTGTTAATATTATTATCAAAAATTGTCGCCGAAACATTTTCAAAATCAGGTTCTGAATACTTTGAAAACCAATGCTCCGATACCAAATGTGAGTCAGCGGAATAGGGATCTTAAGGCTAAATTAAAATTAGAGGGGGAATAGTTTTTAATTGATTATATGAATATTTTTCAAATTATTTAAGATTCTACTTGGAATGATGTAATTTACAATCACAGAAACAATCACAGAATCAAAGTGCAGATAAAAGTAAGTGCAGTAAAAGTAAAAAAGGAAAGAACACACCAGGATTTTATATTGGTTCAGAGTTATGCTACATCCATTTTCGCACAATTCTTTGTACGAATTTGTTTTCAACTAGTAAATGCAAATACAATCTTGATTTCAAGGCTACGAGACACACCCTACGGAATCCTGGCCTCTGGGTAGAGTCGTTTGATTTTCGGGCTATAAGCACACCCACTAGATTTACGAGCTACTAAGCACACCCAATTGATTTTACAGGCTATAGTTATACCCATAAGTGTAACATTATGATTTGATAGAGTTTTACAGACTTAGATCATCGATCTTGAGTACAATTGATCCTATAACTGTTGAATAACACTTTGATCTTGATTTGAGTGAGAGGGATGAGAGAAATCAGTGAGTAGCTGAAAGAGAATCAAACTAGTGATGATTGAATTTGATTCTGATTGAATTTGATTCTGATTAAATTTCGGCAGAGTTTGGATAGAAGTTGATTTAGAAATCAAGAAAGTGAAAAGAGAAGAATAAGAAAGTAGTTGATAAAAATTGGTTTGGAAGTCTGGTATATATGGGGAAACAATGATCATGTCCATTCGCGAAGAGATACGACGAAAAGACACTTCCATTCAAAATTTGAATTTTGAAATTTACGGCTAGTATGTCGACATACTTGTAGAGGATATGTTGACATATCCCTTCGTATTTTGAAAAATCACTTAATAAAAATTGTTTTGAAAATATTAAGTTTTGTAAAATATTTTGAAACTTTGTACAAACATTTAAACATAGTTTATACATATTTAAATTATATTAAAACTTTATAAAATAATTTTGAAAGATCTAATAAGAATATTCAATATAATGTAAATAATATATATATATAAAATCAATACAGTTATAAATTATTAAAGTATAAAAAATTCAATATATAAACTTAAAAATATTAAAACAATATCTTTATGTATAAGAGATTGAAAATCATTTTGAGAAATATTTTGAAAAGATTATTTTAAAATCGGATATTTGAAAAACAATTTAAAACTTATTTGAAATAGAGAGAGAGATCAAGAAAGTGCTACTAAGGTTTTAACAAAAATTCTATGACTCTATAACTTATCTTCAATATTTTGAAATCTTGAACTCTTCAATATTTATGAGTCTTCAATTTCCATCTTTTGAAACTGTATATCAGCATCTTGAATCTACTCTTAATACTATAGTTTTCTTAATCAACACCTATCTAATATCATGCACTATATATTATATATAACTTAATACCTAAGGTACTAACATTTTCTTATGATAGATTTAGCATTTATTTGTGTTCTTCTAGCCAAAAAAAAGTTTAGGTTTTTCTTACGAACTCTACATTAGTTATTCAATAGTCATCGACTTGTTATAAGAGTGGACTTTAAACCTTATTATTGTTTAGATATCATGTAAATTTCCTACATGCTCTTAAGAGCAGGTATTCAAATTTGCAATAATGTCACCTGGTAAATTGATGGAGGGCTAAGCAAGAAACTCTTCAAGAGAAATAGTATGAGCTCTGAATTTTTCTTCTCGAACTAATTCTTCTTTGGTTATTGGAGGTTGGCTTTCAATATTGAATTAGTTGTAAGGTCTTAGATTAGACTCCATTGTCGTTCAACATTTGATTCTTGACTTCTCATGGTAACTTTTATCTCAAAACCTAAATCCTACTTTGTTGATATGTTAGTGATTTAAGAAAATTAAAAATTCATTAGATGAAAAATTAGAAAGATGTCGAGTGTCAATTTTGAAGAAAAAGTTTAGAAAACCCTCTGATAATAAAGAAGATAAAAACCTCGTATGTCATCTGATAATAAGAAATCCAAAATCTCCTCCGATAATAGGAAGACCAGGAAACCATCTGGTAATAAGAGACCACAAGTCCTCATCTGATGATAATAGAAGACCACAAATCCAAACCAAGCAATAATAGAAGACTAGAAATTCACATCTGGTAATACTAATGGAAGACTAGAAACTCATATCTAGCAATAACAGAAGAAGACCAGAAATCCAAGTTTGTTAATAATAATAGAAGAAGACTAGAAATCCAAACCAGGCAATAATAGAAGACCAGAAATTCACGTCTGGTAATAATAATGGAAGAAATAGAAGAAGATAAGAAATCCAAATCTGGCAATAGTAATAGAAGACCGAAAATTTCCGTTTAGTAATAATAGAGGACCAGAAAGTCGACCCAATGATAATATGAAACTTCAATTCCACAAGAAAACCAGAAATTCAATAGGAAATCCAAAAATCATCAAGAAAGCCACCAAGAAAACCAGGAATTCAATCATCATGAAATTAGAAATTCGCTCAAGAAACTTGATCAAAAGCTTGTCAGAATTTTCTAATAAGAAGAAATTCAGAAACTCATCAAAAATCATCTGGTAATAGTAATTCAAGTAACCTTGAACAATAGATTTGCAATTTCATTTGACACTAATTCGAAGCCCCATCTAGAATGCTATATCGAAAACTTTTACCATGGACTAGTGTTTCAAATAGTGACAAAAATTCTTGTTATTTAGAGAAACGCCTCTTGTTAAGAGATAGTAGTTGTTAAGGTATTTGTGATTTATTATTATTATTACCATTATTATATTGAGTCAAGTAGTTCCGTTCAACCATTCAACCGTTCATCAAGTAGTTCTTTTCGACCCTTCAACCGTTCAGTGGGTAGTTCCATTAAGCCATTCACCAGGTAGTTCCGTTAAGCCATGCAGCCATTTAGCAGGTAGTTCCATTCGGTTGTTTGGCCATTCAGTAGGCAGTTCCGTTCGACTGTTTGATTGTTTAGCGGGCCCAATTAGTTTATTGATACTTATTATGTATAGACCTTGCTTCGAAGGTTTCCTTATCTAGGTTGTGACTAAATCTACTAGAGATTTGTTTTAATCTATTTCCTTTAATGTGCCTATTTTTATCCTTTTAGTAAAGATTTTTTCCTTTCTTAATTCTGTTTGCCTCTCATCGGCCTACGAATTCTTTCGTATCCTTTGTTCTTTACCCGCTTGCGCTTTGTCTATTTTTTATACTTTGGACTTCTTTGTGTAGGATCGTTTTCACCATAGAGGGGGGGTGAAAAGGGTCTACTAAATATTAATGTGGAAATAAAAACAAAAACGGAAAGTAAGGCAGTAAAGATCACACACAGTTTTACCCAACTTCGGCAAAAATTTGCCTACGTGCTGCCCCCAAGGTTTCTACTAGAAATTAAGTAATCATACGCTTACAAAAACACATAAACTTGCGATACCCACTAACTTGATTAACCAACTCTAAGCTCAAAACCCTGCCACAACTCCGCCACTGAGTTGCGAATTCTCCGAACTATGCCACGTAGTTCGTAACCTAGTTAAAACTAGATTTATTACAAAGTTAAGAAAGGAAAAATACAAATTTAATTTAAAACCCTAAATTATAATTTAGCCCAACAAAAAACAATATCGGCCTAATTAAAAAATAGTGCGGTATAAAAATAAGATGATTCTCTTATTCTTATTTGTATATCCAGGCCGATTATTCCTCTCACTTTTGATTTAGGGTTTTATTGAATTGAAGCCGCTGATTCCTCGAATTAAATCTATTGTCTTTAATTGAGTCTTTGATCTAGGATTCAACAATTTTGGTGCTTTCGAATCCTCTCTGTTGGTTGAGTTGATCGATTCTGATGAATTTGGATTTTGTGCTTCTTCGATTAGTGTTCTTCGATTGCTCCAGAGGATTTGAGTTCGACTTTGGTATGTTTTTGTCTCTTGAATGCTTTCGGTGATTATTTTTGAACTCGTGATTTTTTGCCGACGATGAATTGGGTTTAAATAGGGATAAAATCCCTTAATTTTCGTTTGCATTGTTTTGATTTGAATTCTTCGATTGATGCGCTCAGCCATTTGATTCTTGATTGAACGATTATGATGATTTCTGACTTTTCATTGGTTGAATATATTTCTGATATATTCAAATTTGCTTAAATTTATTTGAATTAGTTACGTTCTTTGCTTCCAACGACTTGTTCATCATTCGCTTACAGCTTGGCATTTGAATTTTAAATATATATATATATATATATACTGATTTTGGGTTAATGTTGACTTCCTGAAGTCTGACTTGTTCATCATGAAGTCCTCTGCGACTTTTTCTACTCCTTCCTGAATTTGTTCTCTACTTTCTTTAGAATTCTAATATGTCTTTGGCTTGTTCATACTTTGAGTGCTCCGTTAGTACACTTTGATTACGTCATGTATACATTGATGTGTTGTTCATTTCTTACATTGTTTAAGAGAATTGCCTTGTTGAGTATGTTTGTGTGTCACCATATGTTCCCTTGCTTGAGTTTGATCTGATGTCTCCATGTATATACATGCATACATGTACGTATATATGTGTGTGATTGCTATGGCTATGCTCTGTTCACCCGAGTGCTTGCATTCTGACTTTGCTTGTATTTGGTGCACTTGTGTTCTCTGGCCATAATGATTTTGTGATAGTTGCTTGTCGATTTCCATCTCCGTTTCCTTGTAATGTTTGCTGGGTTGATAAACTTGGTGCCTTTGTTATTGTAGTCTCTTTAAAAACTGCTGCCACTTGATATGATTCTGGTTCACATTTGTCCCACTGGCTTGTTGAGTTGCCATGTTCACCTGCTTGTCTTTTTTAATTAAGCCAAGTTCACTTGCATTTATCTCTGTCCTTAATTCGGTTGTCTTGTTTTCATGTGTGTTCATGCTTGAATGCTTGCATATCCACATACATATGAGTATGTTTACTTGTTTGGTTGCCACTATATATATACACATGTGTGTACATACATGTATATATGTATGCTGGTTCCATTGAAGTTTGGTTGCATGTCGATTTGCTTTGCATTCATGTTAACCCATTTGGATCTGACATGTTTGAAGCTTTGCTTGTGTGGTTTCTGCTTTTACTTTATCCTTTGTACATGTCTGGTGCACTTTGGTCCATGGTTTGCCTGGACTGACCTTGGTCAGTTTTGGTTTGTGTTTGCATTGCACTTGAGTTGAATCCAGTCTTGGCTTGGGTTTGACCTTGTGCTCACCTGTCCCTGCAATTTTGACAAGCAAGTGTATATCTGTGAGCACAACCTTGTGGCATGTACAGTGATACACTGTGCATGTCACAAGTTGTTCGTGTATTTTTTATTCTAGTTTGAAATAGAAAAATGATGACGAACAAACCCAATAACTGAGGCAAAAAATATTTTCAAACACACACAGTTCTTTGTGCACTGCAAAATATTTCTTTTTCAATTTTACTGCATCAGTCTTTATTTTGCAGATAGTTCAGATGTTGGATACAGGCTGGAACAGAGTTGAAGATCAAATATGAGTGATGAGTGAATATGTAGTGAGGTGAAATATGTATGTAAAATTGTATAGTGAAAATTGTGTTGTATTTGAAACTTGTATTTGAAATTGTGTAAATATAGTGAGAGTTTAAATTTGTACTATTTGAATTTGTAATAAATTATTTGTTTGAATAAAATATTTGTTTAAATAAGAATTTCGAGTTATTTATTTTATTCAACAAATATTTATTTAATTATGTGGAAAAATAAAATAGTACAATAACAAATACATTTAAAACGAATATATATATATGTTTATTATCATTAAACAAAAATCATACACTAGTATATTCTACAATCTCCCCTTTTGATGATAACAAACATATATTAAGATTTTGACTCTATTAAATATATTTATTCTTAATGAATTCTATTAGTTCCCCCTATTTGAATACTCCCCCTATAACAAAGCTCCCCCTTCACATATGCGTAAAAAAAATCAAAAACATTTAAAAACAAATGTAATGAACCTAGATGAGAATATGCAAATAAAAATAAAAAATATGACTTATTGCCAAAATCTTAACTTCTCTCCTCCTTTTGTTATCAGCAAAAGAGTAACAGTGTTAGATAAGAGTGATAAAGTGATAGACATGAATCACAACATTAATATTTAATCGAGTATAAATATTAAATTTGAAATAAAAAATCAAACAAAAATCATAAATAATTGTTAGGCATATATTCCATTTTAGAGTGATAGGGGTGATGTTGGCATAGAAAACCATATAGTTGTGTCCATTTGTGGTATATTTATGAAAGGAATTTTTTAAATACTTACTAACCATGCATAACCGTTAGGACTTTTAAATGAGTGGTAGTATTCCCTTTTTTTATTTAAAATGAATTTCAAGCATCTTCTAACCATGCATAACCGTAAGGACTTTTAAATGGGGTTAGAATCAACTCGTCTATTTCATCCAATTTTGATATGTGTTCCATACATGCATAACCGTGAGGACTTTTAAATGAGCATGAAAGAACATAATCAGATATTTCAAGTAGTTCACCCATGCATAACCGTAAGGACTTTTAAATGAGAGTGAGTACTTTTGGATGATTTTATTGCTACTTAAAAAAAAGAATAATTTCCTCTTTAAATACCACATTTTGACATACTATATTGGATTTTGATAAGTGATTGTCGTGGAAATATGATAGGAATAGAGATGGTCATGGAATTTTTACCAACTAAAGTTATTAAAAAAAATTAATGAAATTTTCAAAATATACTCTCTCAAGACATAATGTATGATCAAGATCAACACTCATCACTTTTTTTCAGTCACTATTTATCTTTTCGATAATCAATAGGGAGTCGGATTAGTTAACATAGGCATTTAAGATCAAATCCAAAAAAATATAAAATCACATTTCTATAATGCCTAAACTGAGACGAAGTCGATAAAAACTATTCTCTGGAAGGGGTTTTGTAAAAATGTATGCCAATTAAGAATTAGTCGGAATGAAGTTTATGCAGATATTTTTTGGAAATGTGATCTCTAATGAAATGATGTCTAACATCTATATGCTTGGTGCGAGAATGATGTACGGGATTATTTGTGAGATCAGTTGCAATTTTTCTATCACACATAAGTGGAACTCGTTTAAAATTTAGACCATAGTCTTGTAAGGTTTGTATCATCCATAAGATTTAAGCAGAGCAACCGCTTAGAGCAATATACTCTGCCTCAGTGGTAGATAATGCAGTACAATTTTGTTTTTGACTTGACCATGCAACTAACGAATGTCCCAACATAAAACATGTTCCACTAGTACTTTTTCTATCAACTAGACTACCATCATAGTCTGCATCTGAAAACCCCTTTAACTCAAAGTTATCATTAGTTGGATACCATGGACCAAACCGTGAGGTGTGCAACAGATACCTTATAATCCTTTTACAGCTTTTGAATGAGATTCTTTTGGATTTGATTGAAACCGTGCATACAAACAAACAGAGAACATAATGTTTGGTCTAGAAGCAGTAAGGTAAAGAAGTGATCCAATCATACCTCGATATTTCTTTTGATCAACTACCTTACCTTTTTCATCCTTGCCAAGTTTAATTGTTGTGCTCATGGGAGTTTCTGCAGGTTTAGCATCTTACAATCCAAATTTGTTGACAAGCTCTCTGATATATTTTGTTTGAGAGATGACCGTACCTTTTTTGCTTTGTTTGATTTGAAATCCTAAAAAGAATTTCAACTCACCTACCAAGCTCATTTCAAACTTTTCCTGCATGACTTTTTCAAATTTCTCATACAAAAGGTTGTTAGTGGCACCATAAATAATGTCATCAACATATATTTGAACAATCAAAAGGTCATCATTTTCGTGCAATAGATATAATGTGGTGTCTACACAGCCCTTTTTGAACCCATTTTAAAGGAGATAAGTGCTAATACAATCATACCAAGCCCTAGGGGCTTGTTTTAATCCATAAAGTGCTTTCTTAAGTTTATATACATGGTTAGGGTATTCTTGACTTTCAAAACCTACGGGTTGTTCAACGAATACATCCTCTTTCAAAATTCCATTAAGAAAAGCACTTTCAATATCCATTTGTCTTAGTTTAAATCCTTTATAACAAGCAAAAGCTAACAATATTTTAATGGATTCTAGTCTTGCTACTGGTGCAAAAGTTTCATCAAAATCAATTCCTTCAATTTGATTATAGCCTTTAGCAACTAACCTAGCATTGTTCCTAATCACATTTCCAGATTCATCAAATTTATTTTTAAAAATCCATTTGGTTCCTACAACTGGATAATCATTAGGTCTAGGTGCTAGAATCCATACATCATTTCGTTCAAATTGATTTAGCTCTTCTTACATAGACATAAACCAACTCTCATCATTAAGAGCCGTATCTATGTCTTTGGGTTCAATTTCTGAAATAAATCCACCGTATAGACACAAATCACATAAATTTCTAAAAGAAGAAAGAGTTTGAATACCTATGGTAGGATTACCTATTACCAATTCTGGAGGATGATCTGCTTTGAATTTCAATCTCTCTGGTTCCAGATTTCTTTGGACTTCTTCCACGGTTGCAGTTTCTTTTGGATTTTCACTTTCATCTTTTTCGTTCTCCTCTTCGATGTTGCCTTTGATTGTTTCCTTGCTTTGAACATTAATGCCTTCATCAAATTTCACATTGATTGACTCCACGGTTGTTCTCGTCCTTTTGTTGCTTTGCTTCTGGAAGAGTATCCCATGAACATGCCTTCGTCAGCTTTTGGCTCAAATTTTCCCAATTGATGACCTGTATTGAGAATAAAACATGGACAACCAAGAATTTTGAAGTATGCAATGTTTGGCTTTTTGTTGAACCATAGTTCATATGGTGTTTTCTTAAGAATTGGCCTAATCATGACTATATTCATTACATAACAAGCTGTATTTACTGCCTTTGCCCAAAAGGACAAGGGTAATTCATACTCATTTATCATAGATCTAGCCAACTCTTATAAGGTTCGATTCTTTCTCTCGACTACTCCATTTTGTTGTGGAGTACATGGGGCAGAGAATTCATGTTTAAATCCATTTTCATCATAAAAAATTTCAAATTCACAATTTTTAAATTCTCCACCACGATCACTTCTTAGCGAAATAATAGAAACTCCTTTTTCATTTTGAACTAATTTTGTGAATTTAGTGAAGTATGAGAAAGTTTTTGATTTTTTAGCTAAGAAGTATACCCACGTGTATCTAAAGTAATCATCAACCAATACAAAACAATATCTCTTACCACCTAAACTTGCAATATTGTTAGGTCCAAACAGATCCATATGAACTAGTTCAAGGACTCTAGAAGTACTTACAGTGTTCTTGGCATGAAAAGATGATTTTTTAAGTTTTCCCATAGTACATGCTTTACATAGAGTTTTTGTTTTGAAATCATGAGATGGTAAACATCTTACCAAATCTTTTCTTTGTAATTTGTTTAACAGATTCATGCTAGCATGTCCTAATCGTCTATGCCATAAGTTTACTTCTTCATCCTTAGCTACCAAACATTTTGAAAGAGTGAGATCATCAAAAGATAGAGAGTATATATTACCTTTCCTCTTACCTGAAAATAATGTTTCTTTTGATGATTAGTCAACAATTTTTCATAAATCAAAATAAAAAAAAAAATCATTCCCTTATCACATAACCGGCTGATTGAAATCAGGTTATGGTGCAGATTTTCAACATATAATACATCGTTTAAGGTAAATGTGCCATTACCTACTTTACCTTTACCGATGATTTTACATTTATCGTTGTTGCCCATTGTGACTCTGCCACCTTTGTACTTCTCTAGGCTAAGGAACTTTGATTTGTCGCTCGTCATGTGCTTGGAACAGCCAGAATCCAAGTACCACACTTGATGTTCCTTAGCCTGCCAACACACCTACACGAGAAAAGAGTTTAGTGATCTATTTGTTTTCATAGGTCCATGATTGTTGTGACAAAAAATTTTGAAACACAAGTTTGCGTAGAACCAAGACAGTCTATGTTCGTTCCTTTTGGCACCCAGATTTGTTTTATTTTAAGGGATTTTACATTCGGCCTTTAGGAACCCAAATTGGTATGGTTTTCGTGTGTTTGGGTCTATACCAGTAATTGTTTTGATTGTGTCTAATTTTTCCACAAATTGTGCACTTGGAGTTGACATGATTAGCTTCACTTCTACCTTTTTCAGATTGAGTAAACCCAAGTCCTTGTCTAATAGTAGTAACAGTTTATTTCCCTAATAACATATTTAGTGATCTTTCTCCTTTGGAGAATTTTCCTAAAGTTGTAGACAGTTGTTGGACTTGTGACTTGAGAGATTCATTTTCATTTAATAACAAAGTGCACTTTTTAATAGAACTTTCTCTCCTAGTATTTTCACTTTCTTTCAAAATCAGAATTTCATTTTCAAGCGATTTTAATTTTAGTTTCTGATTTTTTTATTGCCTCTTCTAATGATGGACACTTATCACACTTAAGGCTCTTATTTCTATAGTTTTGAACCATTTGATCAAGCTGCATATTTAGTTCTATCAAACTATCTTTTGTGATTCAATTTTAGCGTACTTCTCCCTAAGTCTTTCAAAACAACCATTTACTTCAAATATATAAGTAATTGCGAGTGAGTAAGTTTTGATACCTCGCTTGGCTCATCATCATCGTTGTCACTTGTTTCTCCTAAAAAACACAGATTTTCTTTTTCACTCTCACTGCCAGTGCTTTCATCATCATCTTCATCACTTTTATCCCAAGTTGTTGCAAAACTTCTCCTTTTCGGTTTCTTTCCTTTGCTGAATCGATTTTGAGGACAATTTGGCTTGATATGACCAGGTTTATTGCACTTGTGACAAATGACCTCCTACTTTTCTGAGTTGTCTAGAACTTTGACGATTCTGCTCTTCAGTTGTTAATTTAGGGATGGATTTCCATATTTGCGGTTCCATCTTTTGAATCTCTTTACTATCAGTGCCAATTTAGTTGCTCCTTCATCATCACCATCATTATCTTCACTTTCTATCGTTCCTTTGAGAGCTATTGATTTATTTCGCGTATCTCCTCATTCACGTTCTTCCTTGAATTTGATTTCTAGCTCATAAGTGGAGGTTTGCGATGAGTTCTTCAACTTTAACCTCTTTCAGATCCTTTGATCCTTGGATGACAGTCACCTTTACTTCAAAATTTCATGGAAGAATTCTGAGGATCTTTCGGACTATTTCCAGTTCTGTGTACGGTCTTCCTAGAGATTTTGATTTGTATACAAGATTATAAAGTCGTCCATACATTTCTTTGACACTTTCATCCTTTGCCATTGTGAAGTTCTCGTACTCGCTACTAAGCATGGTAAGGCGAGATTCTTTAACCTGGGAGGTTCCTTCATGAGTCACTTCAAGCATGTGCCAGATTTCCTGCGCAGTTAGACAATGTGAGACACGGTTAAATTCAATTTGATCTAATGAATAAATAATAGAATTCATAGCTTTAGCATTAGCAGTTTGCAGTTTATTTTCAAGATCTATCCATTAATCCATAGGTTTATCAACTTCTTGATTGCCTACCATTACTATTGGTGTGCTGTATCCCGTTTCAACAATATTCCATGCATCTATGGTTTTCAGAAAAATTTTCATTTTAGTTTTCCAGTATGCACATTCACCATTGAACATGGGTGGTCTAGCTATGGACTGACCTTTAGCAAAAGCATTATTAAAAGAAGCCATTGAAAGAAGAAAATTAAATTTTTTTAATAGAAAATGGTTTTTGATCCTAGCTCTGATACCACTTGTAGGATCGTTTTCACTCTAAGGGGGTGAATA
This sequence comes from Allium fistulosum, assembly GCA_030737815.1. Lineage (NCBI taxonomy): Eukaryota > Viridiplantae > Streptophyta > Magnoliopsida > Asparagales > Amaryllidaceae > Allium > Allium fistulosum. Next base: position 1,086,135,266 of record CM060904.1, read on the forward strand.
AGGTCTACTAAATATTAATGCGGAAATAAAAATAAAAACAGAAAGTAATGTAGTAAAGATCACACACAGTTTTACCCAGCTTCGGCAAAATTTTGCCTATGTGCTACCCCAAGGTTTCTACTAGAAATTAAATAATCGGATGCTTACAAAAACACGTAAACTTGTGATACCCGCTAACTTAATTAACCTAACTCTAAGCTCAAAACCCTGCCACAACTCAGCCACTGAGTTGCCAGTTCTCCAAACTACGCCACGTAGTTCGTAACCTAGTTAAAACTAGAGTTATTACATAGTTAAGAAAGGAAAAATACAAATATAATTTAAAACCCTAAATTATAATTTAGCCCCAAAAAAATAATATCAGCCCACGTAAAAATTAATGTGGTCCAAAAATAAGATGATTCTCTTATTATTATTTGTATATCCAGGCCGATTATTCCTCTTTCACTTTTGATTTAGGGTTTTGTTGAATTGAAGCCGCCAATTCCTCGAATTAAATCGTCTGTCTTTAATTGAGTCTCCGATCTAGGCTTCAACAATTTTGGTGCTTTCGAATCCTCTCTGTTGGTTGAGTTGATCGATTCCGATGAATTTGGATTTTATGCTTCTTCAATCAGTGTTCTTTGATTGCTCCAGGGGATTTGAGTTCGACTTTGGTATGTTTTTGTCTCTTGAATGCTTTCGGTGATTATTTTTGAACTCGTGATTTTTTGCCGATGATAAATTGGGTTTAAATAGGGATAAAATCCCTAAATTTTTGTTTGCGTTGTTTTGATTTGAATTCCTCAATTGCTGCGCTCGGCCATTTGATTCTTGATTGAACGATTATGATGATTTCGGACTTGTTTATTGGTTGAATATATTTCTGATATATTCGAATTTGCTTAAATTTATTTGAATTGGTTCTGTTCTTTCCTGCCAACGACTTGTTCATCATTCGCTTACAGCTTGGTATTTGAATTTGAGATATATATACCGATTTTGGGTTAATGTTGACTTTCTGAAGTCTGACTTGTTCATCATGAAATCCTCTGCGACTTTTTCTACTCCTTCTTGAATTTGTTCTCTACTTTGTTTAGAATTCTGATATGTCTTTGACTTGTTCATCCTTTGAGTTCTCTGTTGCTACACTTTGATTACGTCATGTTTACATTGATGTGTTGTTCATTTCTTGCATTGTTTAAGAGAATTTCCCTGTTGAGTATGTTTGTGTGTCACCCTATGTCCCCTTGCTTGAGTTGATCTAATGTCTCCATGTATATACATACATACATGTATGTATATGTGTGTGTGATTGCTATGGCTATGCGCTGTTCACCTGAGTGCTTGCATTCTGACTTTGCTTGTATTTGGTGCACTTGTATTCTCTGGCCATAATGATTTTATGATAGTTGTTTGTCGATTTCCATGTCCATTTCCTTGTAATGTTTGCTGGGTTGATAAACTTGGTGCCTTTGTTATTGTAGTCCCTTTGAAAACTGCTGCCACTTGATATGATTCTGATTCATATTTGTCTCACTGTCTTGTTGAGTTGCCATGTTCACCTGCTTTTCTTTTTTAATTGAGCCAAGTTCACTTGCATTTGTCTCTGTCCTTAATTCTAGTTGTCTTGTTTTCATGTGTGTTCATGCTTGAATGCTTGCATATCTACATATGAGCAAGTTTACTTGTTTGGTTGCCACTACACACACACGTGTGTGTGTATAGACATGTATATATGTATGCTGGTTCCATTGAAGTCTGGTTGCACGTTGATTTGCTTTGTATTCGTATTAACCCATTTGGATCTGACATGTCTGAAGCTTTGCTTGTGTGGTTTCTGCTTTTTATTTATCCTTTGTACATGTCTGGTGCACTTTGGTCCATGGTTTGCCTGGACTGACCTTGGTTAGTTTTGGTTTGTGTTTGCATTGCACTTGAGTTGAATCCAGTCTTGCTTGGGTTTGACCTTGTGCTCACCCATCCCAGCAATTTTGACAAGCAAGTGTATATCTGTGTGCACGACCTTGTGGCATGTAAAGTGATACACTGTGCATGTTACAAGTTGTTTGTGTATTTTTGATTCTAGTTTGAAATAGAAATAGGGTGACGAACCAATGTGGACTCTTTTCTTTTGGTTATTATTTAGCGGTCAACAAAATTTACCCTCCGCTTTCTTTTTTATCATCTTGCTTCACATTACCGCTTCATAATAGAAATCAAATCTCTAAATTCGTATGCCTGAACACCACCGTAGCGACCTTCACACTTCATGGCTTTCACTTTTTCTGCTTTCTATTTCCTGCTCAATCAAGCAATCTCATGCAGAAATAATTGTTCCCATTTCTTGTTCGATTGAATTATTTTGGTTGGAGCACTATGAAAATGGGAATTAAGTCTTGTTGTGCTACCGAGCTGATTCGAACAGGTGTCTTTTACGTTGTTTCTTTCTTTTTTTCCCTCTTTGCTGCTGATTTTGATTGAGAATTAGGGTATTTAGTGAAAAAGATTTAGCATCACCCTCTGTTGCGTGGACCTCGACATATACCCGCTGTTTCATTATCATATTTGAATGGGTGCAGATCTGGGAATTCTGTAAAAGGTAAGTTCAAAACTAATTCTTATCTATATATTTCTATTTTCAATATGTATGGATTCGATTAACCCTTTTTGAACTTGGGGATAAATCGACAACCATTTTTGTTAAATCTACATCTATTTTTATCAGGAAAAAAAAGCAAAGCATGGAATTAGGAGAAGTTATAGAATTTGTCCCACCCTTTTTCTGTTATACTTTTTCATGCATTAACAAAATCCTATTGCAAAGATAATATATAATAAAAATGTTAGCAATCGGAGGACTCTAACTTTGAGCTGATGCTTTTAGATTATGACACGGATATTATTTTCATACCGAGAGAGTGAGTTAGCAAAACCTTTAGACAAATAACCTATATTGACTAATGACAATGAAATATTAGTTTGCATAAACCTAGCAATTGATAATAAATCATGGGGAGGATAATTTGTAGAGAAATGAGCAACCATAAAATGGTCGCTGTTTGGTAGGACATATTCAATATTGTTTTACTACATGTACACGTATGAATAGCTATGCAACTACATTTATGACTAGAAATATCGATAAATATATACTACCGAGTAGTGTGTTGTTTGAACTCATATCAAATTATCTGATTCCACTCATATGGTCACATCTACTTAAGATATCTAACTATACATAGAATTTCCATGAGTGTTTTTAACAGTCTCAGAAACATATCTAATTCAGGTTTTGGATATCAATTTACACGTGAAATTTTGCTGTTAACCATTTTTTTTTCTTACACATACTGACAGTATCCACTCAACTATAATCAGTTGTATAGTCTAATGGTATCGGATATTTTAGTGTTTTTTATAAATTTATTTATTACTATGTAGGCTTCAATGTGGAGAAAGTTCAATACAAAAATGTAGTATTTACAGTATGGGATGCTGGTGGTCAAGAAAAATTAAGGCCTCTTTGGCGACATTATTTTAATAATACCGATGGCCTGGTCTGAATTCTTGCTCCATCTTTTACCTGAAATATAATAGAACATATCTTATCTCAATTTACCAATGTTTAGGATTTTGTTGCAGATCTACGTTGTGGATTCCTTAGATAGGGAAAGAATTGGTAAAGCCAGACAAGAGTTTCAGGTTTGTTCTTTTTCTTTATCGCAGTTCTTTTCGACTTAAATTAGTTAATTGTGTATTGCAGTTAATATGAATATGTTTGAATGACAGGCAATTATCAAGGACTCCTTCATGCTAACCGTTAATCCTGCATTTATTGTTTTCTTCCTCACTGCTTCATCAACGTTTTGACTTCAGCCCTTAGCTGCTTTTTTTTTTCATCGTTGTCGGCACCTTTCCAATTCTGGTGTATGTACTCTTTTATTTTGGGCTTAATACTTTATTCTTATGATTTTGATTATTTGACTGCTCTTCCATGGTTCATTTTGTGCGTCTATTTTCATCCTGAAGCGTGCGTAGTTCTACAAGTTAAACACTATCACATATTTCATTAAAAAAAAGGCGTCATACTTGGTATCAAATGGGAAAAAGTTTATGTAAGTGCAACTTGGAAAAAAGTTTTGCAAGTGCAACTTGCAAATTATAAAACAATATAGAAGTGCTAGGCCATCATTGCTAAGAAAAGAAGAGGGAAACAAATCAAAGTAAATTCAAGTTTCATTTTCTAAAGACATGGAGAAGATTTTAAACAAACTTTTCATTTAGATGAATAATTTTAACATGTCTATCATCCAAATCTATTGAGATTCGAATGATATGAATATTTTCTATTTGTGATGTTAAAATTGCTACTTTTCTTGGGCTGAAATTTCATTAAAATTACCTTTATCAAAACTAAAATGATTATACAAAAGGCATGGTTGATTTAAAAAAAGTACAAACAACTTTTATGGGAAGTTGATTATTAAGATAAGTGAAGCAATCTATTTATCTGAACTAATATACCTTTGAAAATTTTAAATTTTATTTACATGTTTTTTCAAGAGGTAAGTAAGATGGAATTAACTTATGCTGCATCTTATAATGTATAAGATGATAGCAGGCAAACAAGTGGTTAACCGACATGAAACTTTTCAATTCCTCTTACCGCTGCAACCAAAAGTCATTAATGCAAATAATATGCGGAAAGGTTTTTTTAATCAAAATTTCAAATATACCCATTTCTAAAAGTTTTATAATTATGATTTTGCCAGGGCCGGTTGCTATCTTTCTATTTTTTTATTCATAAAAATATATAGCTATTTAATTTGAACAAGTACAAAAACTAAATTCTAAAAATCTAGTAAAATGTTATGGAGACATACGTTCACTGCATGACCACTTCAATTACATCACTTTGATAGAAAAAGCTTCAATGTTCAACAAACAAACAAAAGTTGTGTGAGGAGATGTTCATATTCATACCTTATTGTGTTTTTTCCAGCAGCAAAACCCCCCATTTTGGGTAGGTCCCGACTCATAACCCCTACATAACAAATCATTAAAGACTAAAATTAAATGCAAAAATTCAAAATCATCTTAAGTTATGTTATGTTTCCATCATTAAGGCTAGGATCACAGCACGCTAAAATTTAGTGTATTCCATCACTTTCTTTCCCTATTCAACTGCCCACAACTCAGTCACAGATATTAATAGTGCTGAATCATATAGAGCATAGACAGAGAGGTAAAAGAAGTACAATAAAGATTAAAGAAGTTGTCAACTAAGCTCAAGATAAATTGGATAATATAGAAACTTCTATTTTTCTTGATCATTGCACTTAGGATGTGTTTATTTTTATTGAGAAGTTTTGAATAGAAATCATAGAAACTTGGCATACTAGCTGATAAGAAAATGTAATCCCTTGTATGTTTAATCGATGGTCAACATGGGGTTTGTAAATTCTAGCGAGTCTCTAATCCAACAATATGATGTTTAAATGATAAATGGGATGAGTTTCCTTGCATAAGAGTATGCGGGCTGTATTATAAATAATTGAAACTCATAAAATATATTTTAACCAAATGCTATGTTTCAACTCTTAAGTTCTAAAAATTATTTGGTTTTTGACGATGAGAGGAGTATTAAACTTGGATTATTCTAATGATTTTACATGACTGTTTGCGATGATTTACATCTTACAAATTTAGAATCATTGCCAAAGCAACTGACTCATCAGTTGTCATTTTTTTACCATCAAAGCAAGTATTAAACTTTTTAACTTATGGTTACTGGAAAGAAAATTTCTTCTGGCAGCATATGTTCATAGCATACTCAATATAATGCAGAGAGTATATTATTCATTGAACTGATATACAAATTTTTCCTTCCAGGTTTATGCATTTTCTGGATTTATGGTGATGAGATGGGTATGGGCCAAATGGAAGGCGAGAAACAATGATGGAGATCAGGGCGAAGATCCAACTTTGTAGATGAATGTGGCTTGCTCTGCAATTTACTGTTTATTTATGGCCAGTGCATGCACACTGCTTATTCAAGGCAGTGCACAACATTGCCTTGTTCAAGCCTACAACACTGCCTGTACACTAATAGATCTTCATGCTTTGAAATTCTGAAAATAAATCTACATGCTTGATTTTTGATGTGAATTCAAAGTGATTTTAACACTAATAGATTTCAAAATTTATAAAGTAACAAACAAGATGGTTGTTCTACATTAAAATATCTATCAATTGGAAAAAGAGTTATCAAAATCGAACAACTAAATTAAAAGTGATGTCCAAATTTGTTAAGCACTTTCAAAGTATAAAACTTCTAAATTTTATTTCTTTTCATCTCTTAGAGCTTCTGCTTTAGATCTCTAGTCTTTCGTATAAAATATTTCTTTAATAACAATTAATCATCTATATACATTTTATTGATTCTTCTTTGAAACCTCTTTTTTTCCAAACAACAAATTTACATCGTCAAATTTATTTATTTATTTTTCATGTTCATGCATGATAATAAATTTGCTAGTTCAATAGGTTAAAGTGTTTGTCTGGCTATGTGTTCACAAGTTTTGATTTCAAGCAATGAGCAATATAAAAACGAAACATAAAATACAATTGAATCATGTCCTATAGCTTAATCAATAATGGCATTGATGCCTAAAAGCGTATGGTATCTCAGTTAATAGTAAATTCTTATTTGATGTATAGGATCTTAAATAGGAATGAGAAAATTGCATTGTGCATGCAAATAAGAAGACAAAAGTCCTTGAGAGATTAGACTAAAATATTGGCAACCCAATATAAGAGATGAATAAAAGGTGCATGAGTTGATTTTTATCAGTAAGATTTCGTCCATAATTTATTTTTTGTATTTGCACCCATTTGTCTTAAATATCTTTATGCATAACCTTGAGAGATTAGACTAAAATATTGGCAATCCAATCACAGCATTTCCTTGTTCAAGGCTACAACACTACCTGTACAAGGCAATGCTACAGCACTGCCTTTTTCAAGGCAGTGCACGCACTGTCTTTTACAAAACAGTGCTGAAGCTAGTGTTTGTACTTATTTTAAGATTTCTTCAGCATTTTTCCAATCAATGATTTATGGTTTCTACATTTTGTAGGGTAAGCAGGTTCTCTCAGATGATGGAGATGGTACATATTTAAGAGAACACCATCTCTTTGCTCATTGACCCATTATACTACCAACCACATGTACAAAGATCTATCAAAATGTTTTTTAGTTTTCGATTGTTTATTTGTATATGTTATATATAGTGGTGGAAAACTATAATAACCTTGGATAGGGTGCTTAAACTTATTTTGTTACTGATGATAAATTAGTTTGTTTTGTTTTATCAAGTGCCCCAATAGAATTTAGATTTGTTTATTTGCATTTGGTCTTCTGGATTCTATTTCAGTACCATACCATTGAGATATCATTACCGATGATGCACTACTAATATTTGATTAGTGTAGATGTGAATGGTTTTTAATTCAATTGCAAAGAGCAATATGTTATGTGCTTTGTTAGTCTGTTGTGACAGTTTTTATAAAGGACCATAGCAAAAAAAGGCCGGTTGCAATAAACAACCGTAGCACATGCCATACTTTTGAAGCCAAATGCTAGTTTATTGCGATGGTTGTTATGAAGAACCGTAGCAAAAAATAGATCTATTGCGACGGTTGTTATAAACAACCGTAGAAAAAAATCGTTGCTTGCGACGGTGTAGAAACCGTCGTAATAGGTTTATACCTATTGCGACGTCTGTATTTGCTACGGTTGTTAAAGCATCGCAACAGGGGGTAAACAACCGATGCAAATAACCTATTTTGTAGTAGTGAATGTTCATATTCTATCATTAAAACATTACTCTCATTTATTTTCATTTTGTACTTTTTCTTTCCTCCTTCATCCCTCATCCATGGCCTCCTCCTCATTCATAGCCGAAATTTTCACCTAAATAACATTAAATCAAATTAAATAAAAGTGGTTCATTCGATTCTAACAATATCGAGTAGTGCTTCAAGCAATCTAGGAGATGATTCACAAATCAAGGTGCTATAAAAGAAAGGATCTATCCAAGTTTAATTCTATTTCATACCGTTCATTAACAATGTTTAACCTTGGCCCAAGTTCATATATATTTAAATGTTTTATTGCCACATAACTATATTTTTATGCCAAAATTGTTTATGCTTTCGTTTAATCAATTTCATATACACATCTGAGAAAATTTGATTATTAATGTATATTTAATGTCGGTTAAAGCAAAACATATATATATGTATATATATATGTGTGTGTGTGTATGGATGTATGTTTGTATGTATGTATGCATGTATTTCATAAATTTGATTTGTTTAAAATAATGAATTTGATGCTTAAGTATTAGAACTTTGTACAAATATCTTTATCTTATTTAGAATAGTAAATCACATAAATCAAAACATTTGATTAAGTCAATCCTGATTTCAAAGTAAAATACACTGTAATGTTTAATATTATTGATCAAATATGTTTGAAACCTGAATTTGTTAATTAATTTCGAATGATTATACACACACAATCACCTAGTTTTGTAGTTGTGTGTCAATATATATTACATTCCAACATACAAACATACATTAATACATACGTACATATATGTATGTATACAAACACACACACAGACACAGATATATATATATATATATATATATATATATATATGTTGTATTACTAATATGTGTATACAAACCATATACATATATATATATATATTATAGTATATCTAAACACATGTATATACTTAGGCATATATATTCCTGACATGCATATAAATAATCTTATGTATATGTAAGTATAAAATATATGTATATACAATATGTATAAATCCCTATATATATATATATATATGTTATGCACATGTTCATTTTATTACTATATAGTCATGTCATAAATATGACCCTTCACATATCAAAAGTGGAAAAACAAAACTCTTAATTAATTAGATATATGTCACATTTATGACCTCTCTTTTTACTTAAAAATAAACACACGACTTTTCACCTAATTAAACAATAGAAAACAAATCTCCTAATTAAGTACACTCTTATCACATTTATTATATATTAATTAACATCCCATAAATAACAATTAGACCTTTCACATGCCTAAATGTTATTATGTTGTGTTATATATGATATATTCAAAACAATCACCAAAATAAACTTGATTAATACAATTAATCAAATAAGTATAAAATGTCTTAAATGGGATATGATTTTCTTTTAATATATATTTGACCTAATGTTGTTAATAGACTTCATAGGCCCATTAAAATTCAATTTTTTTAAATTTACCCATTTCACCTGCTGCGGAATAGACTTAATACCTTTAAAGTGAAGTTTATATGTTTTAAAATCTGAAAACTTGATTAGGGAACTATGATAAATGAAAATATTTGTTAATCATTTTTATATGAATCTCTCGATAAATTAGCAGTGAAATGATTTAAAACAACATACAAAAATATGAAATCAAACCATATACAAATTGAATAAAAACCAAATTTAAAATGCACAGTTTTTGTGCACGGCCTTCAGGTGTCGCCCGGTTGGTGACCAACTGTTCGACCGGTTGGGACCTACTGAGCATTTGTTGAACCTAGACCTAGTAGGACCTATACGAAATGGGTATATTGACATGTTTCATTCTTCGACTTGTCTGTGGGATCGAGTTGGACTTTTGGAATGATGTGTATTGATATTACATGGATGCAAATGTGGTGGTTTGCTAGGTGTGACTTTATGCGATATCGAATATATATATATATATATATATATCGATATTATTTTTGTAATAGGCACATATATATGCATTGATCACTTATGTCCCCTATTGGTTATCATGGTAACAAGACCGCTCGGTTATATATGAGGTGTGTGTTGAAGTATGATAATGAGTTCGTAAGCAGTATATGGAATTGCGTTGATTCTGTGATTAAGCCATGTGTTAATGCAACAGGGTAGGGCTTGACATGTATACGGGTTAGACCATATCATCATCTTGCATTATTTTTTTGATTGAGACCTTGGTTTCATGAGTCAACCATACGTATTATTCTTTTGATTAACTCATTGGTTGCAGGTGAAACAGGATTGAGGTATGTTGTTTATAATATAGTTATGGTAGTATTTTATGGGGATGATTATAATATATGGTGAAGTAGATGTACTTCACTCAATTAGACTATTATTTGACCCCTCTTTATTTTTCCCTTTCAGTTCATCACTGTTAGGAGTATAGAGTGGGGTCTTATTGGTCAAGTATGTTTGAAGGTGGCGATGGCAATGGTGTTTCTTGTGGTTATAACTTTGTATATAAATAAACACTTGGCATTAAAGTGATTTGGATTGGATATTATCAGCCACATATATAAATTTTTGGATTTGTTTGGTTATGAAATAAAGTAATATTTGTTTATATGTGTGTGTGTGTTCCCTTCCATGGTAAGTTTCAAAATGCTATAGTTAGGCTTTGTATTTTGTTTCTTATTATCATCACTTAACGACTCATCGTTTTTCGTCTTTTGGGGTTTAGGCATGTTTGCTGTGTTAAATCAAAGCGTTAAAAATGGGGATTTATTACTGTTGTACCTTTAGAAGGGGAAATTTTCACCGCAAGCATTGAATTGACTCCTTTGCATAAGTACTATTAGTCACCTTTTACATATCGAAGCATAATACAATTAAGCGAGTTCATACTGTCGTTTAATATGAATGGATGGAACCGAGCGGTATATGGACAAAGGATCGTGTCAAAATTTAGATCATGGTCAAGAGTTATTCCCAGCTCTATTAGCTTCTTAATAAGCCTAATCATATTAAGCATATGATCTTGAATAACGGTATCTTTGCCCATTTTTGAGCGAAATAGTTTCCTTGAAACATCGTAACTTGCCAAACATGACTTTTTACCATACTACCTTTATAGGTAACCAAGTATAGAGTGAACACTCAAGTTCTCATGTTGACTTTAGAGCTCAGTGCTCATCGTGGACAACATATAATATTAGGGAAGATCATAATCTAGCAGCTAACTTTAGTAAGCTTTCTTTCTAACGACATTAAATATGAAAGAAATCCATATTTTTTTTGATTGAATTTTTCAATATATCTCATAATCAACACCTTACAATTCAATTAAAAAGTTTCTGTCTTCTCAAATATATTTTCTTTAAGTTGTTAATAAAATTAGTCAGAAATAGATAGTGTCAAATTTATAGGAGAATCAAAAAGAATAATTGCCATTCTGGTTAGTAATCGTTAACACCGATCACCTAATTATTACTCGCATATGGTTTTAGGCAGATGAAGTTCATTTGAGTTCGAGTTAAATTGTTAGCAACTTGTACTTCATTTTATTGTAATGCAATTGAATCCGACCTAGGTTGCCAATTGAGGAGATGAGGTTTCCATAATCAATGTGATATCACATGAGGTAAAAGATAATACTACAAATATCATGAATAACTTTTACTGTATATGATATCACATTGATCAATTCATAGGAAACCTTATCTAATAAATTCGAAACATTGGTCATACTCAGTTGCAACTGATACATAAGTATTTTTCCTTCTACTTACCTCCCATGCTTTTAGTAGTGGATAATATTGTGATTATCATCATGTTCGAAGAAGAAACCATCAACTCTAGCATATTCATAAACTAATAATGTAGGAAAAAACGAAGTTGTAACAATTTTGTATTATATGCTAAAATAATATAATAAAAATATAACTTATATACCTGAAAAGGATTTATAAATCTCGTTTTATATCCACCAATAAGTATGACAACAACTGTAATAACCCGTATTTTTCAATAATTAAAAATAAACAAAATCAAATGTTTTGACTTCAAGGGCAAAATCATCATTTTTCAAACATTTAAATTTCGAGATAAAACTGGTGTCGTTGCGACCATCTCATTTTTCTAATGCATGTCGTATATGTTTGTCTGAATTGGAGCTATATGATGGAGTTATCTTTGTTTTTGTAATTCAAGATTTTGAATTTTGAATGAGCTAAGCCTATTTAAAGTGACAGGACACTTACCGTAGCATATATGTGAATGCCCGATTAAAGAATTTAAAATTTTATTTCTCGTTACATTATTTCATCTCCTTCCTCTCATCTCAAAAATCAGAAACCCCTCTTTTAATTTATAAGTCAAAATCCCACTCAATTATCCACTAAAATCAGTAAATCAAGTATCAAATTGAAGAGTAAGTTGAGGCTTATGTTCTAATATGAATGAAAGGAGCAAAAAAAATTATTTGGAGGCGGATCCAATTTTGAACAACGAGCAATCGAGGGCATTATAGATCAAAGTGAGCGGTTTACATTTCCACTAACATATAACTATTCGGTCTCACTTGATTCTTTAATAACTATGGCCCCGAAATTGAATTTGTGATGGATTTGGTGATTACTTAGTTTGAACAGTAACTAACGAAGATACAATATGAAATAAAATGGAAATTTAATGATAATAGTTAATAAAAACGATAGTTCGTTGAGGTTGATTAAACCAGTGAACAAAGTAGTGAATATTAGAATGAATATTGATGATATTTGATAAGAATTCACATTAAAATGGATGAATTTATATAAGTTGAAAGTGATTGATGATATTTGTGTAAAACAATAAATAAATTCAAAATTAATTGAATACGTGCATGCGCACGCACACATACATATAATGATTGGACATAAGCAAAAGAGAAGAGATATTATGAATTTGGAGAATACATACATATATGCACGCACAAAATACATATACATACACACACACACATATATATATATGTATGTACATATATATGTATGTATGTATGTATGTATGATATATGAAAAATAACATATAAAAATCAAGTAAAAAGTATATAAAATGATTTAAGAGATGATAAGTTGTATTTTAAAAAATACATATGATTTAAATTATATTTAAAAATGATTTTATATGAATTAATTGAAAAAGCTTGAATATATAGTGTTTAGTAATAAAATTAATTTTTATTGGAAATATACCTTATAAATGTATATAAAAATTATGTATAAATGTTTATAAAATCTCGTATGATATTTTAGGTTCAAAATATATTTTTCAAATTTATATTGATTTTTAAGTGTATTTTGAAGTATCTATGTGGGAAAAGGTATATTTATATTTTATGAAACTAGTTTTATAAATTTTGGCTTTGTAAGCAATTTTTAAATGATTCTGATTCAAACTCTTTGTTGAAATTGAAGTAGAAAGTTAGTAAATTATCATATCAAAATTTGAAATAAATTGGCTTTAAAAACAAGTAAAAGACGATCAAGTAATCAATAAAGAAAACCGAAGAAAAAATATATATGCACTAAAATACATAAGAGCAAAGCCCTTGTGTATTCGACCAGACACAAAACCGATCAACCGATGGTGCTATATTTAGTCTAGTAAACCTGAAACGAATATGGCTAAGCTATAAACAAAGGTGGGGATCGATTCGGGATTTTTCATGGGTTTTACGTGATGTTTTAAACTACTTTATGATGTAATACTCCCTGTTTGATTGAATGGAATGTTTGGATGTATATATAGTGATATATATATATATATATATGTATGTATGTATGTATGCATATGTATGTATGTATGTATGTATGTATGTATGTATATTATATAGTGGATCGCTATTTCTAGTGATTATTTGACTATTGATTTTGTGACCACCATTGATTATCATGATAACACGATGACATAATTATCTGCTTTTATACATTTTCGTTAATCCATAAATATGATCTATACAGACACATAAATCCATGGACCTATACATCTTGATCAAAAAAATCAATCAAAAAAAAAAGAATATGTTCTTCAGCTATCAAATGTGATGCTGCACTTGGTCGTTTAAATCATACCTCCATTTCATTACAAAAAGAAGGAGTTTATCATGGTCAGTGTAGTGAGATTTGTGGAACTAATCATGCCTTTACGCATGCCCTAGGAAACATAGGCTGACTGTTGAGCCCACTCTAGCTCATCCGCACCACTCCACCAGGGGTTAGGGTGTGAACCACCCAAGAAGCAAGTTGAGTATTTTCTAAGGTGTATGTTGTAGTACAAAAATTAGTTCATGAGCCGTATATGGAACTATATCCATTCGGTGATTTAGCCATATGTTAATTCAATAGGGTAGGCTTGACCTTGAATGTGGGTTAGACCATATCATTGACCATAACTATACTGGACTAATAACTTGTTTCATGAGATAGTCATGTTCGTTGTATAGTTTGACAACTTGTTGGTCGTAGGTGAAATAGGACTAAGTTATGACATTTACCATTATTATTTTTGTATTATTCGAAAATCATTAGAGTGAGTGGTAAAGTAGATTTACATCACCCATAAGACTGTAGTCTAACCCTCTATATGTTTTTCCTATTTTGTTTCATTACTAGGCCAATGGATTTTTTATGTTGTATCTAGTAACGCTTGAAGGTGCAATTAACGATTCTATTACTAGGGTATCTAACTCTCTATATAAATAATCATCTGACATAGATACTGATTTGTATATATGTGTGTTTGTATTGGTTCAGGTTTGGATTTGGAAATGACCTAATTCTACACTTTGAATATTGGTTTGACTTTAAGTGATATTTAATTATATTATATGTTGTTACCTTCCGTTGTGAGTTCAGAAAAAGATGGATTGAATATCTTTGTTGTTTTGTTTCTTGTTATCAATCACTAATGACACATCTTTTTTGGCTTTCAAGATTTACACATTGTGAGTTGTGTCAAATCAAATGGTGGAAAATGGCGAGTTGCCACATTTGGTATCAGAATAGATTTCCCCTAAATTAAGGACTAGGAACTTACTAAGAGAGAGCGTATTTGTAATTTTTGTATTATATATGTATATATATATATGAGTTAAGTACATATATACACACCATTTATCATTCTAGTTATATTCACTATCTATTGGGGAGTTACTAATAAATCTCATTATTGTTTCAAATAGTTGAAAATGAGTAACTTCACAGAAACTAGAATGGTGACCAACACTTCCAACACGGTGGGGTTGAAACCTGGGCCAGTACTAGCACTAGGGTAGGTGCCATGGATATCCCTAGGATGAACATTCCCATATAGTTCTAAAGGTAGCTGCAAGTGACTGGTAAGGCAAATTCCGCTAACCCTATAGAGACCCCCCTGATTCCCAATGCTACAACACTTCGAAGGTTACTCCCATCCAACAAACACCAGCAATGGATTTCCCGAAGCTATGTAGGGATTTATCAAGTTTGGAAAGAAAACCTAATATGGGTACCAAAGCCTATTCATTAACTAAGGCATGGTTAAGTTTTTATGAGAAGATCTTCAAGTTATTGGGTCTAAGTTATATCACTAAGAGGCAGTTGACAACATGGCATTTGTAGGGGAATCAACTAATTGGTAGGAAGTAAATACTTCGGAAGTGGATGCGAACACTATTACTTGGGCAAATTTCAAGAGGAGATTCGAGGTTAAGGAGTGGAGAAAGGGTTGCTAGTAGAGAAATTTATCCATTTGAAGCAAGTTTGACGACCCACTTTTCTGACCCTTGGGAACGACACTTAATACATCCACGGTATTCGTGTGTCGTTGCCCAAGCATCTAAAAGATGAGTTATCATGGGGTAAAATAAAAGAACAGAACATAAATTCTTACAATGGAACGATTAAATATAATATAACAATAAGATAGTATATAAGGTTACTCCCTAACATGGAGTTATCAGAGTTACAACAAAAGTACTACCCATTAGCAATTGTAAGATCAAGAAGTTATAACTATCCAGGATGATGAGGTTTGCTTTTAACTCTGATGTACCTTGTATCTTGGAGTGACAACTTATACTATCTTTTTTATATTATATGTTTCCATACCACTGTGTGATTCTATTTTCCATTTTCTTTTTTTCTTTTTACCCTAACCATTTGTCGTTCCGACACTTGGATGCTCGGCATTTGAATACCGTGGATGTATTAAGTGCCGACTTTTGAGGGTCAAAAAGGCAGGTCATTACAACAAGGAGAGACAATTATGGGCAAGTACGTTAATCAATTCAATGAGTTGGCTAATTTTGGATATTTGATGTGATCAACACACCTGGGAAGAAGGCACTGAAATTTGCTAAGAATCTTAATTCTCCATTGAAAGATTTGGCACTAAACTAGATACCATATGGAGCGACATTTGAGTTGAAGCTACATTTTGGAAATCAACTAATGGGAAGCTATCATAGCTAAGGAAGATGAACCGAAGAAGGGCGTGGACTAGAATCGATATCACCGCAAAGGTGGCCTAAGCAAGACAAGGAAAGAAGCAAGCTATCATATGTAGGAGGTGTAATACAAAATGCCATATAATGAAACATTGTAAGATATATATTTCTAAGATCAAGTGATACAGATGCCAACAGTTCGAAAACTTCCTGAATAATTTCCCAGCTCAGCGGAAGGAGGAAGGGTAGGTAGTAAAGGCATCCCGATTACTAGTATTGTACAATCTATTAACGAAAGGGGAAAGAAGATTGTTATAGAAGGTGTGTTATCTTTATCTAGATTTCCTATCAAAACTTTATTTGATACTGGTGCATCACATTCATTCATTAGTTGTGCATTAGTTGATAAGTTAAGCCTTAGACCTCAAATTATCTATGATTCTTTCTCGATGTCGAATCCTATTGGCGGATTGACCCATCTATTTATGGTTTCTTATAACCTATCGTTAGTCATACGTGTTATGGTGTTCCTTTGTGATGCATATGTACTTAGCTTCTCGAGGTATCGATTGATTTTGGGAATGGACTATGATGCACTATGGGGTAGTTTTTGATTGTGATATGAGGGTTGTACAATTGAGAAATGGTGGAGGGAAGGACCTTATTGTTTGTTGTAGGCCCGATAATTCCAAGGTGACTAGTTGCATTGTTCTCTTAGTATGTCATAGGATGATTTATCTTTGATCCCCATAGTACAATATTTTCCATATGTCTTCGCTGAAGTTTATGGTCTTCCGCCCTAAAGGGAGATCAAGTTTATAATCGATCTTATTAAAGACGCAAGACCCATAGAGTTTCTACCTATGCATATGGCATTAAAAGAGTGTATTGGATAGGAAAGTAGTGAAGTCATTGGAGAAAGACTTTATTCAAAGAAGTATTTCGGAGTGGGAATCACCTGTCTTATTTTGCACTAAAGTCGATGGTTCCCTTAGGCTATGCGTCGATAATAGAGTTATACAAAGTGACAAGAAAGAACCGATATCTTTCCTTGAATTGACGACCTCTTCCATCATATAGTTTGGGCTAAAGTTTTCTCTCGGCTTCATTTGCTTACCGAATTCCATCAGTTGAGGGTAGTGAAGGATAATATACCAAGATTGCATTTAGAACTCCTAATGAACTATTTGATTGGGTAGTCATGTCATTTGGTTTAATTAATGCTCCTACATATATTGTGGATTTGATGAGTATAGTTTTCCAGGAGCAATTAAATAAATTTGCATTTAAATCCCAAAGAAAATACTCATTAAAAGAATGATTTGAGCTATTCACAGAACATAAGTCCCTTAAGTACCTATTTTCGTAGAAGGACTTGAATTTGAGACAACAAAGGTAGATGGAGTTTCTTTCGTCATATGATTTTGGGATTTCTTATACTCTAGGAAAGGGGAACATGGTTGTAGATGCATTGAGTAGAAAGCATGCCACGATGAGTTGTATGTTGTCAAAATGAAAGAATTTGGAGTTTATCTCTGTTTTTGACTTTCGAATTTCGTCGAAATATACACCAGGTTTATTAGCTGCAACGGAGGTTAGACTCGCATTGATTTATAGAACTGGACTTAGTTAGAAGCAAGATGCAACATTAGTTAATATTTTGGATCATTGAACAGTCTAACTATTTGGATCTTTACTTCAAAGATTAGAAGGGATACCTGTTGATGTCGAAAATGGTATCAACACCCAAATATCAGATGAAAGTACCAGTTCTATTAAAAATTCAAATCAAACACGAGAAAATAGCAAGAAAGTAAAGAACATGCATGAGTTTTTATAGTATTTCGGTGATCTCCGGCCTATGTCCACTTTATATTTTGTTATTAGTTGTCTTCCCTTCAGATTACAATGAATTATACCAAATATAACCATAATTCAATGGATATCAGATTTACTATAGAATTTCTAGAGTGTTATAGAGTCACCAATACAAGGGATTTGCTGATCTAAGTCCTAGAACAGCAAATAGTAGCTTCCTAGGTCACTCTAATTGAGGAGAGGAGAGGTAAGAGGTGGTGAAGAAGAAGAAGTCTCTGATGTCAGAGAGTCTGGTCTGGAGAAGAAGAAGAAGTCTCCAATGTCAGAGAGTCTGGTTCGGAGAAGAAGAAGAATATCCCTCCTTTGGTTGCCATAGGGCTGTTATTTATCGAGAAACAGTTGCATAGAGCCAGAATACCACCGGAGTCGAAGCCTAGGAGAAAGCCTAACCATGCACATATGAGCAAGTGGGCTCGTGTGCCATAATTTCGCTCGGTACCAAGAGGTTTCTCTCGGGACCTAGAGGTTTACTTAGTTGCAAACTATCAACTTTTTCATGTATTGTTCTTCCATCTCTGATCTGATGCATTCCAAACACTTTTTCATGAAGGTTGAGTCAATCCCGACGATTCCTTTGATAACAATTGTTTTATCCTACTTTCGTTGCTTTCTGCTCCTCAATCTTTGAAGTTTCTTGTCCAATCTTCAAGAAAAGCACCTAACAACGACTGGCTGAAGTAATGCTTGAAGTGTGGGAAGTTTGGAAAGTATTTGGAGAGAAAACACCTCTCAGTACGGAGAGGTTTCTCTTGGTACTGAGTGATATACTTAGTCTATTTTCTCTCCAAATTCCTCTTGTTCAACTCTTTTATCCTTCTAAGCATGTAACTAGGTTTGTGACTCATCTCGTCTTCATTTTGGCCTTCTAACTCTAGGTGAAATCTGCTTTGGTCAGAAACCAAGTTAACACTTGCCCCTCTAAAGTATGCCTTTCAAATGTAAAGGTGTACTTTCTCAAGAACAAGTTCCAACGGCAATCATTCTTCAGTAGTTGAGCTCTTTGGCCTTCCATCGATCTCAATCTCGGTGAATCATCCATTTCCTTCGGATTCTCCTGCAAATCAAAGGTCGTTCCAAACCTGTTATAACTAAGGACTCCAGTCGTTGCTTAAGTGACATTCATACATCATAATCAGTCTGATTTCATTTGGAGTTATTACGTTGCATATCAAAATAGTTTTGTCTTCATCGGGGAATTATCTGTTTTACTCTAATTATAAGGTGTTCAAATCCTTTATCAAATCCGTTCTGTTCTAAAGGTCCGAACTCTCCATATGGTTTTATATTTAATTTAGCGTGCGTTCTCTCCAGGTCATTTTATCATCCAATATAGGGTTTCGATCTCTCTAGATCATTTAACTTCCAATCTGAGGTTTGATCTCTCTGGATTGTTAATCTTCTAATCTAGGGTTCGATCTCTTTGGACCTTTAACTTCCAATCTAGGATTTGACCTCTTCAGGTTCTTGTTGAGTCTGCTTGCCCTCCAACAAAGGTACTCGACGACCAAACAAGCCCATCCGCTTACTCTCCAGTGAGGGGACTTACTTTTGATCTCTCCATATCCTTAGTGAACCTAATCTACTCGCTCTCCGATGAGGGAGCCCAACGTTCAAGAAAACCCATCTGCTCACTATCCGGTGAAGGGACTTACATCTTGCGGTCATTGCCCCATCTCTCTGGTCGGGACAACCACGATCAAATATCAATCATTATGTTCAAGTGGTTTTTACAGTAATCAAATAATCAAATTAAAATGATCAAGTAAAATAACCTAAAATATTCATCTTGGACATCTGACTTAGTGCGTGCCTAAGGATCGATCGAGATCTTGTATACATGTAAGCGGTCCGAAGTTAATATTGTGCAAACATCCTATATATTCATCTCAAGCATTTGAATCAGAGTGCGTCTAGGGACTGTTTGGGATCCCGTACATGTGTAACTGGCTTGAGGGTATTTTTGTCTTTACTACTTAATATAGAAATAAAAGTGCAAGAAAAGAAATGAAAAGTAGAGAGTGGGAATCGGATCTGACTCACGTCCATCCCGATTATGGGATTATTGGCCTTGGCCCAGATCCCTGGGCATGCCTTAAGGCAATTGCTATGGATGGTGGTTGCTCTGACTTTACCATTGCAGTTTGGTTTCTCACGTATTGTTTCACCTGGTTACTCTGAACCAGTTCTTATATCAGATCATGAAGGTGTCGGGACTCATTCGTTCCATGCCCATCCATCTCATGGATAAGGCTGAATTTTTAAAACCTTTACTCCCGATCCATGGGTTCCCTCCTAATTTGCTTTGTATAGGGAATTTACCACCTAGTATCAAGATAGATTCTCTCTGGGGTCTCGGTTATATCAGTGTAAGAAGAGAATTTTGGCTCCATCCTTTGCCATTTCGGTTCCTCGAAGTTATCTTTAGCTTTCCCCTTTCATTGTCCTTGTCATGTCCTACTCCGAACGATCCTTCGTTATCCATAGCATCAATCTTAGCATTCTCAGCTTCGACGTCTTCCTGACTCAAATATCTCTTTTCTTCATGATAGAACTTCGTAGGATCCATTAGTCGGTCCTTTTCCAAAGCAATCTTAAAGTCAGTCTTTATTGCAACTCCTAAACTACCGCCATCAAAATCATGGATGGATCTGGTTATGAACTGCGACAGCCACTGCGTTAAACCTGGTTAAGTACCTCCTATGGATTTCTCCAGTTCTATGCTTCACGTTTGAGTGTGTCATCATGTTCTTTGGGTCCGAAATGTGAACCCTGAATTTCCTTGTGAATCTACTCACTAGCTCGGTCCACGTGCTTATGACTTCGTTCTCTAGTTGTTTGAATCACATTGCCACCAAATCTGTCAAATATAATGAGAAGCACCACCTCATTACCTCTTCTGAAGCATCAACACCTCCATATATCGGATGTATCTCATTAGATGAACCATCGGGTTTGTCTTTCCATCGTACATTTCCAGCGTCGGAAGTTTGAAATCGACGCCTGCATTCTGATTTGCACCTCCAGCTCCATTCTGCTCTATGCTCCTTTAGGGAAGCTCTAGCACATACACCTCTGGTTGTTGCATATTCACATTCTAACCTGTATTTCTGGCTCCAACATTATCCATCCTCAACATCCTAGCTTTTCCCAAGCCCAAACCAACATTGCCCCCGAGTTGATCTGTATTGATACCGAGAGGTAAGTGTTTGGTACCGATTGCTTCTAGTCGTGGAGGCAATGTTCCAACTTTCTCAGCTCCAACTCTAGGTGTTCCTACATTAGTTTCCAGTCTTTGGTTTTGAATTCCAGTAGCTCATGCTATTCCTTATTGTCCTAACCTTTGGAAAAATCCATCCATCATTTCCGGTTGCCGAACCATTATTCCGTATTGCATTTCTTTCGTCATTCTCTCCATCTCCTCTCCGGTCACGTAGATAAAATAATTAGAATGTGAGGACACCTTCGGGTTGTCCCCATGCTCTAGTTGACTTTCTACAATCCTAGGTCTAGTGTTAGGCCTCTCCATTTTCTCTAAATCTCAGATTCAAGCTTCAAGTCTTCCGATCTAGTTCATTCTCGGTGAAAGCACCTAAATGTTGATGCCAAAAAGGGAAGCAACATCCAAATATCAGATGAAAGGTCCAGTTCTATTAAAAATCCAAATCAAATAAGAGAAAATAGCAAGAAAGTAAGTAACACACAAAAGTTTTTATAGTGGTTTGGTAATCTCTGGCCTACATCCACTTTATATTTTATTATTAGTTATCTTCTCTCAGGATTACAATGAAGTATACCAAATTTGACCATAATATAGAGGATCACAGATTTACTATAGAATTTCTAGAGTGTTTTAGAATCACTAGTACATGGGATTTATTGATCTAAGTTCTAGAACGACAAACAGTAGCTTCTTAAGTGAATCTAATTGAGGAGAGGAGAGGTAAGAGGTGAAGAAGAAAAAGAAGTCTCCAATGTTAGAGTCTGGTTTGGAAAAGAATAAGATCCCCTCTTTGGTTGCCATAGGGCTGGTATTTACAGAGAAACAACTACATAGAGTTAGAAGCCTACTTGAGTCGAAACCTAGGAGAAAGCCTAACCACGCACACGTGAGCATGTGGGCCCACGTGCCATAAATTCCTATTGGTACCAAAAGGTTCCTCTCTATATTTAGAGGTTTACTTTGTTTGAAACTCTTAACTTTTCCTTGTATTGTTCTTCCATCTTTGATCCGGTGCATTCCAAACTCTTTTCCAAGAAGGCTGAGTTGATCTTGATAATTCCTTTGATAACACTTGTTTTTTCCTGCTTTCGTTGCTTTCTACCCATCATTCTTTGTAGATGCTTATCCAATGTTCAAGAAAAGCAGTTGATGACGACTGGTTGAAGTAGTGCTTGAAGTGTAGGGAGTTTGGAAACCATTTAGAGAGAAAATACCTCTCGATACCGAGAGGTTCCTCTCGGTCCCGAGTGGTCTACTTAATCTATTCTCTCTAAATTTCTTATGCTCAACTCTTTTACCCTTTTAATCATGGTTTTAGGTTCATGACTCATCTCATCTTCATTTTGGCCTTCTAACTTTGGCTGAATTCTGCTTTGGTATAAAAGCAGGTTAAAATACCTTAGGCGTGATGGTAGACCATGTGTACCTCAGATTAAGGAGTTGATAGAGGAAGTCTTAGGAGAGTGTCATTATTTTAATATGACCATTCATCCGGGTGGCGACAAGATGTATAGGGACACAAAGATGACATTCTATTAGGCATGAACGAAGAGGCATGTCATAGAATATGTGGCTAAGTGTTTAACATATTAGAGGGTTAAAGATAAACAAAAGAAGTTGAGTAGACTATTACTCAAATTAGAGACTCCATAGTGGAAATGAGAGATTATATCTATGGGCTTTATCGATAGATTTCCTCAAAGTAGGAGAGGTAAGAGAGCATTTAGGTAATTGTGGGCCAACTAACCAAGGGTGCATATTTCATCCCGGTAAAGGTGTGACGCCCCACCTCAATACCCATGCTAGTCAAGGACACTACGATGTAGTGCTGTCAACTAGCATGGAGAATAAGGCTGTTGAGGAGCGACCCTCCATGTAATTGATTATCACACGGTGGCTATAAAATAATCTTCGGAAACAAACATAGAAATAAACATAACACAAAGCAGTCACAGACATCCATATCACAAAGGCGGAAGAAGATATGAATATATAACTAACACATGAAAGTGTACATCAGAGTAGTGGTCAAAAAGTTCCACAATAATACAAAAAAATAGCAACACGTGCTATACCAAAAGAATACAACTATGAGTCCATATCTCAAGTGTATACAACAAAAACTGCTAAACTAAATAGTCAGCCAAAAGTCAGAGTAGCAAATCCCGGAAGGAAGTCAAGCAGAAGCACCTGTAACATCTCGGTCTGACCCGAGTATTATTTAAGAAAATAATAAACGGATCAGTCTAACTATAAATATCAGATGACATGATATAAAATAAGAGATATGGCATAAGTGTAAAATATCCATACTGACATACTACTATAAGTATGAAAATGATGATCAACAGGAGATCAACCGATGAGAAATGATCAATATCACGAGAATCTTCTCAAAGATCCAAAGAGGGCATCATACCCTAAACTTGTACTCATAACAAGTCAATGACATAAAAATCCAGAAATCAAAACAAGAAATCCAGAAATCATAAAAAGAGAAAGAGGCCTATCACATGATGGTCAGAAGACCATGGGGCGCTACCCCATATGTGTGAGTCGGAATCACACTGATTGAGGCCTAGGCTAACCAAAAAGCAAAAACGTATGTGTGAATGGAATCACACAAGTGGTGTCTAGCCTAACCTCGCAAACAAAAAGATATGTGTGAGTCGGAATCACACTACTGCGGTCTAGACTAACCTTGCGGACAAAGAGATATGTGTGAGTCGGAATCACACCACTGCGGTCTAGTCTAACCTTGCAAACAAAGAGACATCGCACAATTGCTAGTCTAAATCATAAAATGATCATCATGATCAGCGAGAAGTGTCAATCACACCAAGCTAGTAAATATATGAGTTTAGCTTCATGTCCCATAACCACTTGCTTAACTTAAATATTTACGAACAAGCTGTAAATCTTCACTAGGAAATTGTCACGAAAAGGGTTCAATCGAACAAGTCCAAGAGCTAACCGACGAAGTGAACGCAAGCGTTTCATACCACTCGTTTTACTAAGTCATTTAAGTCGATTTCTCATTCGAGTGAAGTAAAGGCTTATATATATTAGTAGATTGGAAATCGGTTTGAGAAAACGAACTTTTGATATTAAAAATAGTGTTGAAATCGATTTGATGAAAGAGTTTTGATATTTACTACTAGTATTAAAACCTTCATATCTTTAAAGTGACAAGTCATAAAACGATTGTTGGAACAATCTATCACAAAAATTCACATTCGGAGACGTGAATAAAATCCAAGGAAATCAGCTCAAAATGCATCAAAGTGGAAGTTCTGATGAATGCTTTTCAGATAAGATTGCCTACGCAGAGTAATACGGGGTTCGACCTAGTGAAGGCAAGCGGTCTCGAGAAGCCAAACGACCTAAGGGAAGAATGCCACGCGACCTAGCAGAAGAACAGGTCGAACGACCTAGGGGAAAACAGGTCAAACGACCTAAGTGCTAACTCGCGAACGACTTACGACTTAAGAGGGTTCTACGACCTAAGTGGGATGCGCGACCTAAGAAGGTACGCGACTTAACAGTTTAAGGGTCTATGACCTAACGAGTTAAAAAGGTCCAACGACCTAAGAAAATTAGGGTCATACGACCTAAAGAGGTTCGCGACATAAGGTTGTTCGCGACCTAAAAGTGCATGACCTAAGGTCTTACGACCTAAGGAAAAGAAAAGTCTTACGACCTAAGGAGTTAACTCGCGAACGACCTAACTCTTTAACTCACGAACGACCTAAGCCTTTAACTCGTGAACGACCTAAGCCTTTAACTCGTGAACGACCTAAGAAGGCGGTGACTTTTCAATGCAGCGACCTAATGCCTTAACTCGCGTACGACCTAGCGACTTAAGTTCGATACGACCTAACATTTGCCTGGAGATTATAGGTCGGCATCGACCTACGACTTAACTCCAGGCGACTTTTCCTCGTGCCTACGAACCCATCTTCACCACGACCTAAGGTTAACTCATAGGCGACCTACGACCTAGGGATGAGCGACCTAACTCCGAACGAGCTAAAAAAATGGCCAGAACGAGCTAGTAGCAGTTTTTCACCGAAATCACTAAAATTTGGAGTTTTTCGCCAATCCAATCCAAACCAAATGCAACAAACATGCTAAAGTGATGAGGAATCATTCCCAACAGTCCAATGACGATTATAGGCAAGATGTGAGATCAAAAATCTCACCTTTTCACGGAATTTGATGAAGATGGAGATTTGAGAGCAAAGCAAGAACACCAACAAGCTTGAATCAATGTTCTTCACGTGAATTTGATGTTGAATCTCGGATTTGCAATAGAATTTGTGTTTGGAGTTTTAATTTCCACTTCCCACCACCATTTTTGACAAAGCTTAAAGTGTTTTGATAGAGTGAGGAAGAGGGTTGGGCTGAACTAAAGGGGTGCAGCCCAAACCAAAGTCAAAGGCGGGAAAAAGTGTCGAAAATTTCACTATCTCCAAACATATCGAAGTTTACACTCAAAAAGATCGCAAACGTCATTTTGAACTCAATGGGGGTGGTCTCGAGTCCTAATTTGACCGTATGCAAAAAGTAGCTTTTCAGACTAACACCCGACTAACGATAAAATATTTAAATATAAAATCGATAGATATGCGGGTTGTTACAAAAGGGAACAAGGACCACAATGACATTGGCAACATTGCATAATAAGGAAATAGTTCGACTACATGGAGCTCTGTTAGTATAGCAAGTGATCCGGTTAGTATAGTAAGTGATCGGCACCCACTCTTCATGAGTGAGTTCTGGATGAGTTTCTAAGATGCATTCGTAATGGAACTCAATATGATTACAGCATATCACCCTCAGACTGTTAGGCAGATAGAAAGTGTGAATAGGTAATTGGAGGATCTACTCAAAGCATGTATACTTGATTTTAGAGGAGATTGAGAGGGCCATCCACTATTGGTTGAATTTTCATATAATAACAGTGACCATGCTAGTATTAGAATAACACCGTATGAAGCATTATATGGGAGGTCATGCACGTCACCCTCTTGTTGATGGGAATCGACAGATAAGGTAATTATTAGACCGAAAGTGATAAGAGAGACTTCAAAGAAGGTAGGATTAATTAATATATGAAAATACGAAGTTCGCACAAATCGACAAAAGTCATATTCCTATAAGAGAAGGACAAAATTGGAGTTTGTTGTTGGAGATTTGGTGTTTGTGAAGGCTACACCATTAAAGAGTGTAATGAGGTTTGGAAATTTAGGAAAACTAGTATCGAAACTTGTTGAACGCTTCCCAATATTGGAGAGTGGAACTCCCGAAGAAGATGGTAGGATTCCATATGTATTCCATGCATCACGTTTGCGGAAATGTGTACATGACTCAGCTACCATTATCGAGCCAAGTTAGTTGGAGGATGTGGAGTTAGAACCTGAGCCTAATTCATCTTATGGTCCAGCCTATATCATCGAACACGTAGTGGAGCGGTGTAACGACCTGGTAATTTTAATGGTTTTAATAATGTAATTAACTGAAATTTTGCTAGAAATTAAACGGTTAAATTAAACAATGAAAATTTGATATTTTGTATGTGCCTATTGAAGCATAGTGAATAGTAAATATTCATTAGAAAATATGAAGTTAGTTTGGTTGTGTAATTTTCAATCTCAATTTAAATTAGTTAAATTTGATAGAAATAAAATATTTTCGAAATCTGAATATTTTTATATAATAAAAATGTAAATCAGTTTCTAAGTGAGACGTCACAATTCGTTTCATCAAATTTGGACTTCTTTAGTCCCGTTTATCTTATTTTCGACGAATTTGCAGCAGTTTAACAGCGAAATATCGACTTTTGATAGGATGGTCGAATCACTCATATCTGTGTAGCATTATGTTCGTCTCGTCGCGCTGATCTCCGCAGAATATTCATTCGTGCATTTCGGCGTTCGGTACGTGACGAAGTCGACAAACAATTTATCGTATTGGTTCCATACTTGAGACTGTTTAGTTTCCTTTGTCCATTCATTTACCCACCGGTTGAAAACCGATAGCCGTCAAATTTTATTATTTCCCAAAAATTTATATCTAACCTTTGCTATTCCCTATGCTGCAATATATTTGTCATTTTGTTTCATTTTTGGTTCATTCATATTCTCCCTTTCTCTGTCTCTTTCATTTCTGATCTAAAAAAAGTGCGAAGCTTATATATATTAATAATTTTATAACTAAAGTTTATATATCTCTGTAATAAACTATTCTTCCTCCAGTTTTGTTTTGCGTGAACCTGCTCGAGTATGCCTCCTCCGCCTCGCACAGAACCGCCACGCAGCTGCCTCCCCACATTTCTCCGCCAAACCCATCGCATAGTCATCCACCCATCCTTCCCTTCCTCTTTGCCATCCCGAGATTACCACCTATTGTCGACCACGTCGGCCCATACGCCCATCACTCCACCTCGTGCCATGCCTACTGTGCCATCCTACCCCCACTGCTCCTCCGTGTAACCGCGTTTCCCTCACCTCCCTTCATTTCCAAATGACCTTACTTTTCCAACCGATCCCATAGCCCAACCATGCCAAACGCCAACCTTTCCCTTACGGACCTTCACCGCACCCATCAGGCCACCTTGACCACCATAAAACCCTCATTTCGCCTCCTCTTTGAAGTCCCTCCAGTCCTCCACGTGCTGCCCAGCACCATCACCGAGCAATACTAGCAAGCCACCGCCTGAGCACCTCTGCCACCCAGTAGTGCCCAACAACCACCCTAAAACACCCACAGCCATTGCTCCACCATCTTCCATAGCCCCGCCTCTCTCAGCCTTGAACCCACCGCCAAAACCCTCCCAAGCAACATGGTCATCCGCCCAGGCCCGGCCCGAGGGCAAGGCCCATAAGACTTTTGAATTGGGCAACCCCCTTATGGGGGCAAAAGGTTAAAAAAATAGTAATTATTTGTATGCTCTAAATAAATTTTTGCTATATGATCTTTTGAAAAAAGTGTTTGGCCGAGTGGTTTAAAGACTGCGATGACATAATGGAAGGGTGCAAGTTCGAATTCCAGCATGTTTGGTTAAATTGCAATTGATTTTGCCTACATTTTCTTTTCAGGGCTTTAGATTGGCCTAGGGCAATCCAATTCAATGGACCGGCCCTGCATCCGCCATTCACTTGACAGCAACCACCTCACCACCCGAGCCTTCCACTGTCTTGCTGAAACAGCCACCCTCCGACCACCATCTATCGTGTGCAGCAACCCCTGCCATGCTCCATCCACTTGATATCCGCACTAACAGCAACCACCTCACCCACTGTCTTGCTGAAACAGCCACCCTCCGACCACCATCTGTCTTGTGCAGCAACCCCTACCATGCTCCATCCACTTGATATCCACACTAACAGCAACCACCTCACCACCCGAGCCTTCCACTGTCTTGCTGAAACAGCCACCCTCCGACCACCATCTGTCGTGTGCAGCAACCCCTGCCATGCTCCATCCACTTGATATCCACACTAACAGCTGTTGCACCCTCTTTGCTATATATATAAAAAGGGGATATTTATTTTAAATATTGTTTAATAATAATAATAATAATAATTTTAATATATATATATATATTGGTTTTAATGTATGTGTTTATATTCAAACTCTTTGTTTACAATTTATATTAGAAAGTGAGTTTACAATTCTTTGTTTTATATTTAAATTGATTTTATATATGTGTTTTAAATAAATATAATTTGTTAATATAATGTATAGATATTTTATTTTAATATGTGTTTAAGTTAAATATTGATTTTAAATTATATATAAAGATTTTATTTTAACTATGTGTTTTAATTAAATATTGATTTTAAGAAAGAAATAATGACATAATATATATGTTTCCATTTATATCAAGCTAGTTTTCATTTTTGAATTCATCAATTCGGGTCCATCGTGCTTTGCTTTAGAATTTGTGCTTGGAGTCGTCGCATCTTGTTCTTGTTATTTCTGTAGCCTCGAAAGGTGAGCAATCACTCACGATTAACATTCTTATATTTAGTAGATTCAATTCGCATGAAATGACGATTGAAATCTACTGTTAAATTTGAATTGTTAAGTTATTTAAATGTTAAATATGATATGCCATTATCTTCCATTGTTTACCTATGACATATGACACCATAACCTGTTGCATATATTATATTTAAATTTGTTACTGATAATATATGTCTGTTGTTGATATGTTATATTATTTTCATATTTGTTCACTCTGCAAGTTCCCTGTTAGTTTAGAATTCCTTATGGGTTGAAATGATACATACCCGAATGATATTAAAGATTAGGGGAAGATCGTTCTGGGTTGAAATGATAAACCCAAGCGATTTTCGTTGATTTTGAAATTTTGGGATTGCGGGTTAAAATGATATATACCCGTAAATATTAAATTTAAATTGTGGATTGAAATGATAAATATCTGTATCACTTGACCATAGGATAGAAAACTATATACGGGCACCGTTGGTCTATTTTGAAAAATGATTTTCAAAGTTTTGAAAGGAAATATATGGATTTTAATAAATATTGATTTTTAAATATAATATAAAGATATTTTATTATGTAAAATTTAGATTTTAAATTGTATGTTGGAAATTTTAAATTTATAAGTTAATTTTGAAAATATAAATTTTAAGATTTTACTTATAATTTTATTATTTTTAAAATATATAAAATAAGATTTATTAATAAAATTTAATTTAATATATTTTAATTTAATTAGTATATATATAATATGTTTAAATATTTATTTAAAATTTGTACTGATATTTTTAAATAGATTTGGTAATAACTTTAAATAAATAGAGGTTGGAAAGATAAATTAAAATTAACTTGAAATTTAATTTGGTTAATAATTGAATTTAAATAAAAATTGATTTGGACTTATTGATTTTGAGATTTTAAAGATATGAAATTTATAATTTGATAACTTGATTTTGAGTAAAGGTGGTTAAATGAATATTTTCAAATTTAAATAAATTGAAATTGAATATTTAGTTTTGATTTAAATGTGTAATTTGAGATTTTATTTAAATGTTTATAAAAAGTGATTAGGTGAATAATTTAGAATTAAATATCATTGAAGCTAGATATTTAATTATTGGTTTTAATTAAACTTGTAATTTGAGACTTTATTTAAATGTTATTAGAAATGATTAAGTGAATATTTCAAATTTGAATAAAATTAAAGTTGAATTTTGAAATGTAAATGACATTTATCAAATTGAGTTATTGTAAATTGTTCGAATATTTAGACTTCAAAATCTATTGAAATTGGAGATGGTTTTAAATTTGTAATTCAAACCAGGATTTGAAATCTATATAAATTAAAATGGTTTAATGAGAATTTTAATTGAACCTTTAACCTTTTCAATTGAAATTGTTAAACTGAAATTGATTTAAATTGAATTGTGGAATTAAAGTTGAGTTGAATTAATTTGTGAAGTTGGAAGAAACAATTCTACTTTGAAACTATTTTTAATATATAAACTATATTTAATATATAAACTATTTTAATAAATAAACTATTTTAAATATATAACCTATTTTTAAATATAAACTACTTTAATGTATAATTATTTCAATATATAAACTATTTTCAATATTAAAACTGTTTAAGTTAGAACTGTTATGATTTAGATTTAATGGATTTAAATGCGAATATTTTGATATGATGGTGTAAACCATTTGTGGTTATGATTTTTAAAGTGAATTATAATTTAAAGTGAATTATAATATAAAGTGAATAAGATTTCGAAAATGATATGATTTCGAAAGTGATATAAATTTTGAAATGTATATGATATTTTGATATGAAGTATGAACTGTTTGAAAATATAAAATGATCACCGTGTGTAATAAGCGTTTGGTTGTTAAAGAGATCGGGATCAGATATTGTCATACTCTCTGCCAATACCGAAAACCACTTTAACAATGTGTACGTGGTGGAGATTCTAGAACGAAGCAGGATGGTTTGGCACATCTATATGAGGAATGAACGCAGCCCTGACTCCCGTGAGTCAGCTTGATATGACTAAATCCGGAGCCACACCGGGCCAAGTGAGGTCGCACCTCCGATCGAGCATGCTTCTTCGATACTATTCTATTACTTTGTGGTTTGATTGGGTGCACCTTTGATTTTGGAGTGTGTCTCTAGGTGGGCGGTAGTAGCTGCTATGCGTTACCACCAGTCCAGATCCGCAAAACGGTAGAACCCTACCTTGGGCATTTCCTCGCGTGCCTTATTACATGCCTTATCGCGCCTTCTACGAGTTTGTTTTGTACCGTACCCATGGAGTGCCCTCTGGGTAAACCACCGGTTGGGTGGAACTTACGGTACTGTATAGACTACGGGAATATATAAAATGTGTTAAGGGGGATATGGGTAACGCCTTAACGCTATTTTAATAGTTTACTTTACTATAGACATTATATATTTAGCGTATTGTACTATGTATGTAGATAGTTTAACGGATCCTTAGAGGATGGGAATCCCAAACATCCTTTAAGTTATTTTGTATTTCAGTTGACATTTCACTTGAGTTGAATTTACTGTATAAGAATGTTAATCCTGACTCGAGTGTTTTATGTCTTTCTTTATGCTCGGGTCAGAGTGAGTGTCACAGCATTTGCGACTCACCTTTGGAGCTTGGAGTTTCGCTTGAAGATCGGTCCTTTTCTATTCAGCTTTCCAGTTACTTCAGTTTATTCCAGTTGTTTTTTTAGACATGTCATTTGCATTTGTATTAGTAACTTCTGTATATTCGAGATATCTGTTGTATTTTACTTTAAACTCTGATGTCTATATAGTAGCTTCATGAACTACTATCTATCTATTTCCACTTCTTATTGTTGTATTACTCTGTGTCTGTGATTCTATGATTGATTTATTCATTGTATATGCTGAGTTTTGCCAAATATAAATTAACAATATGTTGTTTTGAGCGATTCAAGCCTGACATGAGTGGATGATTGTAGATTTGAATAGTTCGAAATAGCGGGTCGTTACAAGCGGCTTGGGAATATGGTAGTAAGTTGGTTGAGAGTGCAGCGAGAGAATGACTCGGTGGAGAGCATGTGGGAGCCAAAGTAGAAGATGAAGGCTTCTCATTCTCATCTCTTTATCGGTATATTCGTTAAACCCCTTTTTTCACATGATCTAGCTTTGGATGTTAGATTTTGAATGCTTAGGATTAGTTACTTCATAGTTGAATTAGGTTAGTACAGACTGTTAGGATGGTTGAACCTTTGACACATGATATGATGTTAATGGTTGCATTCATATAAGTTTAATCTATGATAATATTCTAGGGTTGTATTTAGTGTGCCTATATGCCATCTATATTGCATACATTCAAAAGGCTGACTATTTCGAGAGGTTGACTATCGAATTTCATTCTTACATTAGTTGAGTAATCATATGCCATGGTCGTGCATGTTAATATGTCCATTTATACACTATACATGCCTTGACATAATTCTGATTGAATTGTTGGTGCGAATGTTTGACTTAGATTCTACGTTAGAAATTTCGGGGGCGAAATTCCCTTTAAGTGGAGGGAAGTATGTAATAACCTGTATTTTTCAATAAATAAAAATAAACAAAATCAAATATTTTTACTTTGGAGGCAAAAACATCATTTTTCAAATATTTGAATTACGAGATGAAACTGATGTCATTGCGATCGTTTCATTTTTCCAATGTTCGTTACATATTTGTTTGTTCGAACATGAGTCTAAATGATCGAGTTATCAATTTTTTTTGTAATTTAAGATTTTGAATTTTGAGTGGGCTAAAACCATTTAAATTGAATGGGCACTTGCTTGCATATAAATAGATGTACGATCAAAGAATTTAAATTTTATTTCTCATTTCTATATGTTACTCATCTCCTTCCTATCATCTTAGAACAAGAAACCTCTCTTTCAATTCAAATGTTAAATTCTCATTCAATTATCCACTAAAATCAATAAACCAAGTATCAAATTGAAAAGCAAGTTGAGGCCTATGTTTTAATACAAATTAGAGGATCAAAAAAGTCAATTTGGAGGTGGATCCAACTTCGAAGAGCGAGTAATCGAGAACATTTTGGATCTAGGTGAATGATTTTCATCTTTCTAACATACACTACAGGAAAATGTGTTTTTTAGTAACATTAAATAGCAATGTTTTAATGCTAATTGCTCTCTAATATAACTATATCATTTTAATTTTAAATATGTTTAATAATATTTCTAGGCAGGTATTTTTTCACATTCCGCCTACTATGCCATCTTATTTTCATTCTCTGCCCCTAGGAGGAAATAAAAACCTTAAACAAAAATTATATAATTCTAACTCCTCTTCTCAAGTCTCTAAAATAATTTTTGTACAAAGATCATCACCACCAACAAAACACAACCAGATTGCTATTTATCAAAATCTTCACTGATTGAATATCGCATCAGCATCTATGTTGTGAACCACCACCAATCAACGCCAGGGTTCACTAATTATCGGCGCTTCTTCAGGAATTCACAAATGCATAATTGATTTATGTATTCAATTATTCACAGATTCATGTTAGGGGCACAGCCATTACATCGAATAGGTTGGAAGAGGTGAACTTTGAAGAAGGCATTTCATCGAATAGTTATTTGCAACCAAGAGAAGCAGACAAAGCAACAAACAGTTTTACTCGAGATCCTTCCATGCTCTCTGTCGACTATCTAGGGGACGAGTTGACCAACCACCAGCACCAAGAAGACCATCTTGACCAGGCAACTAATTATGTACCACCTGCATCCTTCAATCCACTTAGATGAAGTGTGCACATGCACACATGCATGAGCTTGTGCACATGGCCAAAAGTAGTTTTGTAATTCTGAATTGATGGGCCTATTTCTTGTAATCTGTTGAGTAATTCGATGATGTAATGATTGAACTACATGCCTAATTAACTATATAAATAGACATGGTAGTTCATATTTAAAGTGTGTTGATTGAATTGATAAAAATACTTTTCTTTCCTTTCTCTGAAAATCTATTATTTCCTGCACTCTTTTCCTTATCCTTCTTGCCTATCTTTCTCTGATTATCTCTATTTCTTTAAACTACTTCTCTTCTTCTTATTCTTCATCTCTATGATTCCTTTCTCATATTACTTCTCTGAAACTCTTCCTGAAACCTTCCCGCACCTTTAAACTACCATCAAACTTCTAGAAATTCAGTTCATGTTAACCAGATCCATGAAGAAACCTAAGGAGCATAACAAAGTGGTATAAGAGTTGACCGAATCCAGTGGCCAACCCGAACTTTCTGATGATTAAAATGTGGATAGGACAGAAGGCACACCAGATCAATCGCCTGAAGGTACAAGGCAGGAGCAAATCAATCTCAAAACTGCACTAGCCATTAAGGAATTCCAAGAATCCCACCAAACTTTGCAAGAAACAACTCAAGATCTTAATGTTAAGATAGATAGCATGAGTGAAGTCATCAATGGAATAGCAAAGAAATTGAAGGAACTCAAGAATCAGCCCAGAACACCATACATTCCTCCTGCTCATCGAAATTTACCAAGACCCAATCCCTATCTGAAACACATCTTCAAAATAAAACTGCCCCTTCAAGAAACACCCACTACGCTAGGAAACACATTTGGTATCCTATCAAGTTCACCAGGCCACACAACACCCAACTCTAATCAATCACCAACGTCTCCAAAACACCATCATCAAGTTAGAATTCCCTACATATAATGGAGACAGTGGAGTGGTAGAATGGATCAGTCAAGTAGAGCATCTTTTCTAGTACCACAATACACCAGAGATAGAATGGGTACGCACCTGGTCTTTCCACCTTAAGGGAGAAGCCCATTTATGGTTCGGATGGCATACAAAAAAGGTAAAGAATTATAAATGATGGGTGATATTTAAGGAAGAGTTATTAATAATATTTGCACTAGAAGATCTTCAGAACCTATAGAGAAATATCCAACCTTAAACAAACATCCACTATCCGGACATACCTCACCAAATTTGAACAACTACAAGGGTTGTGTGATGCCCTACCGGATCAATTCTTGTTAGAGAATTTCATTAATGGTCTCAAAGAAGAAATAAGGTATGATGTTCCAGCTCTTCACCCTACTAATTTTAGAGGGCGGTAAGTCTTGTAAAAGTATTCGAATGCAAAAGAACCAGCAAAAAGAAAAATAAAATAAGTAATTCATCAAAAGGCAATACACAAGGTAATGCAAATAAAGGAGGTAGTATAGAAAGAAATACTAAAGAATCATTTGCCAAAAGTAAAGGTCTCACTCCACAAGAAATAATTGATAGAAGAAGGGAAAAATTTGTGCTTTGGGTGTAATGGAAAATGGCATGCAGGACATATGTGTAAAAATAAGCAAGTATATATTATTGAAGAAATCATGCCTTTACAGGGTAAAGAAAAGTCAATATCAGAAAGTGATATCCTACCAGAAAATAAAGAAATAAATCCAGTACCCATCATATTTGAAGAAAAATAAAATAAAGAGTCCTATGCTATCACCCTCAATGCTATGGGCAGTATTCCTACCCTTTATACTATAAGAGTACAAGGCATTATTAGTGGCAAGCCCATCACTTTTCTTATAGGCTCAGGCCCTACACATAGTTTTATAAATACTGAATTTTCTAGGAAGTTGGAACTTCAAGTGCAAGAATCCACGGATTATGTGGTACAAATAGCAAATGGAGATCAAATTCAAGGCAAGGGAATGTGCAAGAATGTCATATTTAAATGCCAATGATGCACCATGCCCATTGACTTGTTGTTGATTCCACTGGAAGGTTGTTAGTTGGTATTAGGAGCTCAATGGATGAAGGAACTATGTGATGTTTCTTTTAATTTTGCTGAATTACAGTTTAAATTCCACTAACAAGGGCAGTCTTATATCCAGCAAGGATTAAAGGATAAAAATAAATTAGTAAGTGACAAAAACATAAACAAAGAGTGTACATGGGGATAACTTTCACTACTACTATATTCCGAAGAAATTTCCACTAAACCAGTAATCAAATCTCTCACTATACATCCAGAAGTACAACACCTTTCTCAACAGTTACCCTTTGCCATAAGCACTACTTCACCCTTTCCACCAAAAAGAAGTTGTGATCATAGAGTATCTCTCCTACCAAACTCCAAGCCTATCTGTCTGAGGCCCTATAGGCGCTCCTACCATATTAAAATGAATTAGAAAAGATCATTTCTGATATGCTTGCAAATGGAACCATTCAACCTAGCACTAGTGAATATTCTTCCCCAGTAGTGATGGTAAGGAAAAAAGATGGAATATGGAGGATGTGTGTTGAGTATTGAACTCTCAACAACCAGACAATCAAAGTCAAAGACAAGTTTCCTATTCCATTGGTTGATGATTTGCTAGATGAACTGCACAAGTTAAAATACTTCTCCAAACTTGATCTGAAGTCAGGTTATCACCAAATAAGGATGCATATAGCTGATGTTCACAAGAATGCATTTCAAACTCATGAAGGGCATTATGAGTTTATTATGATGCCTTTTGGGCTTTCAAATGCACCATCCACTTTCCAAGCCTTGATGAACGATATCTTGAAACCATATTTAAGAAAATTTGTACTTATTTTCTTTGATGACATCCTAATTTATAGTCAGACATGGTCTGAACATATATAACATCTTAAGCTGACCTTGCAGGTGTTAGAGACAAATCAGCTAGTTATCAAATTATCTAAGTGCTCTTTTGCAGAAGAACAAGTGACTTACTTGGGGCATGTAATATCACATAATGGGATTGCTATATAGACAGATAAAGTATAAGGAATCAAGCAATTGCCATAACCAAAAAATCTAAAGAGCTTAAGAGGATACTTGGGATTCGCTGGTTATTATAGAAAATTCATAAAGAATTATGGTTCAATAGAAAAGCCTTTGACTGACTTACTGAAGGAGAATGCCTTTCAATGGAATGATCAAGCTACTAAAGAATTTGAGACACTGAAGTATTGTTTGATGAACCCACCTGTACTTAGCATGCCTGACTTTAACAAAGATTTTATTATTTAGTGTGATGCAAGTGGAGTAGGTATTAGGGCAGTACAAACTCAAAATGGAAAACCTATAGCATACCCGAGCCAAGCATTGAATGGAAAAAATCTACTGTTATCTACTTATGAAAAGGAGCTTCTTGCTTTAATTTTGGCTACTAGGAAATGGTCTCAATATCTAATGGGAAGGAGGTTCATTATCAAGACTGATCACCAAAGTTTGAAACATCTACCATACAAAAGATTAACCATAGGCATTCAAGGGAAATGGTTAGCCAAGTAACATGGCTTTGATTATAAGGTTGAATATAAAAAGGGGAAGGAAAACATTGTTGTAGATTCTCTTTCCAAATTACCAAAGGAGCAAACTTATTGTCATGCCATTTCAATTGTAGAAAATAGCTAGTTACAAAAGTTACAACAATACATGCAAGGATAAGGGAATTATAAACAACTCACAAAACAAATCATTAAAGGAAAAGTTAGTCCAAAGAAATATAACATAGTGGATGGTCTTTTTTTTACAAGAGAAGGATTTATTTAGATTTTCAAAGCAAGGATTTAATAAAGAATATACTTTCAGTATATCACTCCACCCCACTGGGTAGTTGATGCAGCGCAGCAGGAAGAAACACTCACCAGAATTGTAAATCGCGAATTCCTCACGGCCCGACCTAACTCCAGCGACCTAACAACCACTCCACGATCCAACTCCAACGACCAAAATCCTCTACGACTTAACCAGTCCCGCGACCTAAAACTCCACCACGATTCCATTGTGCGACCTAACTCCAACATCGCAAGCCACGACTTACGACTCATCACCACCGCAACTTAAATTCTCTCTTCCCCGACCTAATACAATCTACGACCTAAAATTCCCGACCTAGCAGAAAACTTCGCCACGACTTAACTCCAATCGTCCCCGACCTAAAGCTTTTCCGACCTAATTTCCTTTCCCCGACCTATTCCCAACCAAAGCCGAAGCCACGACATAACTTCCCCGACCTATCTTCTTTTTCCGACCTAGCCTAAGTTGCAGAACCTTCCAGTTAGGTTCGATGCATGAGAATTTTCTAGGTTGGTCGTACTTATCTTAAGCCGTGGAATATTTTTAAGTCGCGAACGAAGCTTCCATTACCAAACTGCTGTTAGGTCGTGAATGACCTTATTTTTTTAAGTCGCGTGACAAATTAAGTCGCGTACTGTCTTGTTAGGTCGTTAATTTTTTTTAAGTCATTGTGATGTAATTTGTATATTGTTAAGTCGGCTGGTCAGTATTGAGTTGTAATGACTATAAATAGACAAAGTGTGTCATTTGTAATGGGTTGTTGATTTTGAAATAAAATTTCCTTTGTTAGCTTTGTGCTTTCATCCAATTGGTAGTCGAGTGTGATCTCCTATCTCCACCTTCGGTCAATCGAGTGCGCTCGATTCAACGATCGTGAAGCCAATTCGCGGTATCAAGTGCGCTTGATCAACGCTCGAAGAATTGAAGATCTACTTTCACGGTATCGTGACTGATCAACGTGATGTAGATAGCTAAAATTCGGTATCTTCGGATCAACGGATTTGGGCATTTCAGTATTCATCAATCCACCGATTGCTACGTTCATCGTATCATCAATTTTTGTATTCCGCCGCTGCGTCATTTGGTATCAGAGCTAGAACGCAAGGAGTTTGCGTAGATTTTTGGAGTTGTGTGAGATTTACATCATTTGGAGAAGTGGGTTATCGAGATTTTGAAGAGATTTGTTCATTTGGAGATTTTTGAAGATTTCAACAAGTGGGTAGTTTTGATTTGAAGATTTTTAGATCGAAGTGAAGTTTTTGTTGGAATTTGTCGAAGAGTGATCATGCCTTCGAGAAGAGCTAACCATTATCGCAACATTGATGCTTTATATGGGAGAGAAGAAGCCGATGAGATGGAGCAAAGAATTAACGAAAACTTTAATGAGAAGCTTAATGAAGGGATTGGTCGATTAGAGAGGATGATTTTGGAGATGAATCAAAATCAGAGAAGGGTTTCACCTGAATCGAGCCATGGGAGAAGTAGAGTTTCACCACATTCCAATCGGGAGAGAAGTGTTGATAACGATCATAGAAGTGTAAGTCGAGATTGTTATAGAGATGATGATGATCGAAGACGTGAGAGGAATGTGAATGATCGAGAACGGAGGAATGTAGATAGAAGGGATGTTGGTGGTAGACGTGATGGTAGTAGAGATGTTGGTGGTCAGGATCGACATCGATATACATCGGATTGTGAAGAAGAGTATGATGGTGGTAGTGTTCATGGACGAGGACGTGGAAAAGGAAGAAATCAGTCGGAGTATGATCACAAGTGGGAATCTGGGATGAAGACTGAAATTCCAGAATTCAAAGGTGGTATGCAAGCTGAGGAGTTTTTGGATTGGTTGTCTAATGTGGAGGAGATTTTTGACTTCAAGGAAGTTTCAGAACATCGTAGAGTGAAGTTGGTTGCTACAAGGTTGAGGGGTAGAGCTTTGGCATGGTGGCAGCAAACCAAACTTACACGTGAACGGATGGGGAAGTCAAAGGTTGAATCATGGGAAAAGATGAGGAAAATGATGAAAGCCACATTCTTACCTTATAATTATCAATCGCTTATGTATCGGAGGCTGCAAAACTTGAGACAGGAGACGAAATCTGTGAATGACTATGCTGACGAATTTTATCAACTGATTGCAAGGAACGATATTATGGAGACAGAGGAACAATTAACAGCTAGATTTGTTGGAGGGTTGCGAATGCAGATTCAAGATATGGTTAACATGTTTGATCCTAGATTTGTAGCGGAAGCACACCAGAAAGCGTTGGCTTGGGAGAAACAGGGAAGACGAGGAGGTGGTGTGTTTACAAGTTCCAACAATCCAGTGAAGGATGTTAGTGGAAGTTCTAATGTTTCAAAAGTTGTTGCAAAACCAGTTGTGAATGAGGTTGGGAATGAAAGTGTACGTGCAGTACTAAGGATCGTGTAATATGGTATATAAATGCGGAAATTGATAATAGCAGTAAAATAAAAATTAAAGTAAGCACACCAGGAATTTTTATACTGGTTCGAACTTCCCGTTCTACGTCCAGTCCCAGAATACCCTCTGGATTTAAACTAAACCCCTCACTTAACCCGAAGGAATAGGTATACGACACCTGAGCAGCCGAATAGGAATTTTTCCGCCTCAACAGCCGAAGAGGACTTCAACTTAATACAAATAGTTTGTTGACGAATGTGTTCTGAATAACACTGATTGTCTTTTGATAGTACAACTTTCCTATAATCAAATCCTCAAGAGTATATATGTGTGTGAAGATTTAGAAGGAAGATAATCACGTAGAATCGAAGTATATGAATTAATTCAAGGATTCTAGTGATATTGAATAAGAATGAATGCTTTTATTTGCAGAAATAAATAGAGAATAGATTTCAGAATTATAAACAAGAATCCGTTAATGTAGAAGTGAATTGAATATGTTTATATAGTTGTAGAATAGTTACAATCTTTCATGAAGAGTTTCAATCAAGAGTTGTGTCCATATCTGTTGGATTAAAGAACATTCCTCTTCATGAACAATTGCACCTTTTCAGAAAAACTAGCCGTTGTGTTCTGGTCGGTTGACCGAGAAACCTGGGCCGGTCAGCTGAGTTTACAGATATAAATAAAAACGGTGCATATCTGTGCTCTGGACACATAGTCGGTCGGCCGAAGATTCTGGTCGGTCGGCCGACCTGCTGTTATTTGCACAGTGTACACTAATTTTTGTATAAATTAATTTGTGTGTATGTGTGACTACTTGAGGAATGATTTTAACAATATTCTTAGACTCAATGAAATAAAATATTCATACTAATATCTAGATTGTAGTCTTGTCTCCTTTGTAGTGTGCAATATATGGTTATTCTCCTTTTTGTCGCTTTCGTATAGTATTCTCGTCGTATGATCTCTGAAGCTTGTGTCATGAATCAAAACTCATGAATCAACAGGGAAGACGAAGGTCAATAACGGTTTCAAGTGTTATAATTGCCAAGAAATGGGCCACAAGAGTAATGAATGTCCAAAGCCGAAGAAGAGAGCTATGATAGCGGAGGTTGAGGATGAGGATGAAGAAGCTGAATGTTCCAATTCACCACCTGATGAGGAGGAAGAAGAAGTGACGGGTGACGAAGGTTATAATCTAATGATGAGGAGGTCCTGTTTAACACCAAAGCTAGAGGAGGATTGTATTTGGTTGAGGAGCAATATTTTTCAGTCGACATGTACTATTCTGGGGAAAGTTTGCAAATTTGTTATTGATGCTGGAAGCTGTGATAATATAATTTCTTCAGAAGCGGTGAGGAAATTGGCATTGAAGACTGAGAAACATCCGAAACCATACAAGTTGGCTTGGTTGAGAAAAGGCGGGGAGGTGAAGGTTGGACGAAGGGCTTGTGTGAATTTTTCAATTGGGAAGAAATATAAAGACGAAATCTGGTGCGATGTGGTAGACATGGACGTATGTCATTTGTTGCTGGGGAGACCGTGGCAGTATGATTGGGCGGTGCAACATGACGGGCGTACCAACAGTTATAGCTTTATGTTTGAAGGCACAAAGATCACGTTAGTTCCCAAGAAGCGACAACAAGAAGAAAACAAACTGGAGGAGATTGAAGAGCTGAAAACTTTATTATCCTTAAAGGAGTTTGTTAAAGAAGTTGAAGAGGAACCTGAGGTGTTTTTGTTGATTGGGCGAGAGAGCAGTGAAGAGGTTGAAATTCCAGAAGAAGCGAAGCCAGTTTTGAAAGAATTTGAGGATGTATTTCCAGATGAGTTACCGAAGGAGTTACCGCCACTAAGAGACATTCAACATCAAATTGATCTT
The DNA here is from genome assembly GCA_030737815.1 of Allium fistulosum. Lineage (NCBI taxonomy): Eukaryota > Viridiplantae > Streptophyta > Magnoliopsida > Asparagales > Amaryllidaceae > Allium > Allium fistulosum. The sequence goes on from CM060904.1 coordinate 1,086,177,636, forward strand.
GTCCCGGGAGCAATGTTGCCACACCGACCACATTATCGAATGAGTCCGAAGGAACATGAAGAATTAAGGAGGCAGGTGGAAGAGTTGCTTGAGCAGGGACGTGTGCAGGAAAGTTTGAGTCCATGTGCTGTGCCAGCTTTGTTGGTACCAAAGAAGGACGGGACGTGGAGGATGTGCACAGACAGTAGAGCATTGAATAAGATTACAGTGAGGTATAGATTTCCAATGCCAAGGTTGGATGACTTGCTAGATCAGTTGAGTGGGGCAACTATCTTTTCGAAAATTGATTTGAAGAGCGGATATCATCAAATTCGTATTAGACCAGGTGATGAGTGGAAGACAGCTTTTAAAACCAGGGAGGGTCTATACGAATGGTTGGTTATGCCATTTGGCTTATCAAATGCACCAAGTACTTTCATGAGGGTGATGAACCAGATTTTTAGACCATTCATTGGGAAGTTCGTGGTGGTGTATTTCGATGATATTCTGATATATAGTGGAAATCCAGAGGAACATTTGAATCATCTGAGAGAAGTGCTGATGGTACTGCGACAAGAACAATTTTATGCTGCAACGAAGAAATGCGTGTTCATGACGCATAGTGTTTTATTTCTGGGGTATGTTGTATCAGAGGAAGGGATACAGGTGGATCGGAGTAAAGTAGAGGCGATTAGAGATTGGCCACAGCCCAAGACGATAACATAGGTTCAGAGTTTTCATGGATTGGCTTCATTTTATAAAAGATTTATTCCACACTTTAGTAGTGTGATGGCGCCTGTTACAGATTGTATGAAGGGTAAACGGTTTTCATGGTCAGAGGAAGCAGGGGATGCTTTTGGGAAGATCAAGGAGTTGCTGACGTCTGCACCAATTTTAGTATTACCAGATTTTCAATTAGTATTTGAACTACATACTGATGCATCCAAGGTTGGGATTGGAGGAGTGTTAAGTCAGAGGGGACGTCCTATTGCATATTTTAGTGAGAAGTTATCAGGGGCGAAGATGAGATATAGTACATATGATGTGAAATTTTATGCTGTTGTGCAAGCCATTAAACACTGGAGACACTATCTATTTCAGAAAGAGTTTGTTCTTTACACTGATCATGAGGCGTTGAAACATTTACAAGGGCAAGACAAGATTTCAGCAAGACATGCATCATGGATTGCATATTTGCAGCAGTTTACTTTTGTTGTCAAACACAAGTCAGGAGTGACGAATCATGTGGCTGATGCTTTGAGTAGGAGGAATCATTTGTTGACAACGATGAAGGTTGAAGTGACAGGATTTGAACTATTGCCAGAATTGTTTGAAGAAGATCCTTATTTTGCGAAGCTTGTTGAGAAAGTCAAAGACGGGAGTACTGACGAGTTTGTGATGGTAGATGGATTCTTGTTCAAGGGGAATCAATTGTGCATACCAGATTGTAGCTTGCGAATGAAGATAGTGAAGGAGCTGCATGAGGAAGGACATGTGGGTAGAGATCGTACATTGCAGTTGATTTCTCAATCTTATTTTTGGCCGTCCATGAGGAAAGAGGTAGAAAGATTTGTGGAGAGATGTCATATCTGTCAGGTTTTGAAAGGAACTGCGACCAATGCTGGATTATATATGCCGTTACCTATACCAACTAAGCCTTGGGTTGATGTGAGTATGGATTTTGTTTTGGGTTTGCCTCGAACTCAAAGGGGAAACGATTCCATTTATGTGGTGGTTGATCGATTTTCGAAAATGGCACATTTTATTGCTTGTAAGAAGACAGCGAATGTTGTTCATGTTGCTCAGTTATTTTTCAAAGAAATCTATCGACTTCATGGATTGCCAGAATCTATTGTGTCGGATAGAGATACTCGATTTCTGAGTCACTTTTGGTTGAGTCTGTGGAAGATGGTTGGGACGAAGCTGAATTTTAGTAGTGCATATCATCCTCAGACGGATGGGCAAACTGAAGTTGTGAATAGATCATTGGGAAACTTATTGCGATGTCTTGTACAAGACAATTTGAAGAGTTAGGACTTCAAGTTGTGTCAGGCAGAGTTTGCTCATAATCATGCTGTTAACCGAAGCACTGGTTACAGTCCATTTCAAGTTGTATATTCAAGCTTGCCAAAGGGGCCGTTGGATTTAACGGTAGTACCACAACCGAAAGGAGTGATTAAACGAGCGTCAGATTTCGTTGATGAGTTGAAAGACTGTCATAGAATCGTTCAGGAACGTTTGGAGAAGACGAATGAGAAGTATAAGCAAGCGGCAGATAAAAAGAGAAGAAGTGTGGAGTTCAACGAGGGTGATTGGGTGTATGCGGTGTTAACGAAGGATCGTTTTCCAGTGGGTGCTTATAACAAATTGAAAGCCCGAAAAATTGGTCCAGTAGAAATTATAAAGCGGAATTAATGAAAATGCTTATAAGTTGAAGCTGCCTGAGAATGTTTACACTTCTGACGTGTTTAATGTTAAACATCTTATACCTTATTATGGAGAGGAACAACATAATGGGGAAGAACTTTTAAATTCGAGGACGAATTTTTCTCAACCTGGGGAGGATGATGCAGCGCACCAGGAAGAAATACTCACCAGAATTGTAAATCGCGAATTCCTCACGGCCCGACCTAACTCTAGCAACCTAACAACCACTCCACGATCCAACTCCAACGACCTAAATCCTCTACGACTTAACCAGTCCCGCGATCTAAAACTCCACCACGATTCCATTGCGCGACCTAACTCCAATATTGCAAGCCACGACTTACGACTCATCACCACCGCGACTTAAATTCTCTCTTCCCCGACCTAATACAATCTACGACCTAAAATTCCCGACCTAGCAGAAAACTTCGCCACGACTTAACTCCAATCGTCCCCGACCTAAAGCTTTTCCGACCTAATTTCCTTTCCCCGAACTATTCCCAACCAAAGCCGAAGCCACGACATAACTTCCCCGACCTATCTTCTTTTTCCGACCTAGCCTAAGTCGCAGAACCTTACAGTTAGGTTTGATGCGTGAGAATTTTCTAGGTTGGCCGTACTTATCTTAAGCCGTGGAATATTTTTAAGTCGCGAACAAAGCTTCCATTACCAAACTGCTGTTAGGTCGTGAACGACCTTATTTTTTTAAGTCGCGTGACAAATTAAGTCGCGTACTGTCTTGTTAGGTCGTTAATTTTTTTTAAGTCATTGTGAGGTAATTTGTATATTGTTAAGTCGGCTGGTCAGTATTGAGTTGTAATGACTATAAATAGACAAATTGTGTCATTTGTAATGGGTTGTTGATTTTGAAATAAAATTTCCTTTGTTAGCTTTGTGCTTTCATCCAATTGGTAGTCGAGTGTGATATCCTATCTCCACCTTTGGTCAATCGAGTGCGCTCGATTCAACGATCGTGAAGCCAATTCGCGGTATCAAGTGCGCTTGATCAACGCTCGAAGAATTGAAGATCTACTTTCACGGTATCGTGACCGATCAACGTGACGTAGATAGCTAAAATTCGGTATCTTCGGATCAACGAATTTGGGCATTTCAGTATTCATCAATCCACCGATTGCTACGTTCATCGTATCATCAATTTTTGTATTCCGCCGCTGCGTCAGTAGTCATGCAGGAGTTAAGAAAACTAAGCACAAGCTCAAGCAAGTTTTTATCTGGAAGGGTATGAAGGGAGATGTGAAAGCTTATGTAAGAGAGTGTGATACGTGTCAAAGAAACAAACATAAAAATATTCCAGTACCAAGCTTATTACAACCATTCCCCATAACTAATAGAATTTGGAGTGATATCTCTATGGATTTCATTATAGCACTCCTCAAAAGTCATAAATACACTGCTATATATGTAGTAGTTGATAGGCTCTCCAAGTACTCTCCTCTTCAACACCTTACACAACAAAAGATATAGCCAGAATATTCTTCAATGGAGTGTTCAAATACCATGGCATGCCTAAAAGTACAATAAGTGAAAGAGATGCAGTTTTTACCAGTGCATTTAGGAAGGAACTCTTCAGGTTGCAAGGGTGTTCTTTGAATTTAAGCTCGGCTTACCACCCCCAATCAGATGGTCAGACAGAAGCAATAAATAAAATTCTTCAAGGCTATCTAAGATGCTTTGTGTGCCATAAAATACATGAATGGTCTCAGTGGTTAACTATAGATAATTCTGGTATAACACAAGCTAGAAAAGTTCCACAAACACAACACACTTTTCTGTACTCTATGGCATCCCTCCTCCTTCAATCATATCTTATGTCCCTAATACCGCCAAAACTACACAAATTGATCAGGAGTTATATTCCCGTAATGTGGTACTTCAGTGACTGAAAGATAGACTATCTCTGAATCAAGAGAGAATGAAAAGGTTTGCTGACCTTAGAAGAATAGAAAGATAGTTTAAAGAAGGACATTGGGTTTATCTAAAACCCCAACCATATAGACAAATTACAACTAGTAACCTTAAAACCACTAAACTCTCCCCAAGATTTTATGGACCATACCAAATTATCCAAAGAATTGGTGAAGTTGCTTATAAGTTAGAGTTACCACCTAAAGCAAAGATACATCCGGTCTTCCATGTGTCACAGCTCAAAATAAAGGTTGGAAGAAGCATAGTTATTTAGCCTAAAGTGCCTACTTTTACTGAAGAAATTGTTGAACGAGCCTGAATTTATCTTGGATAGAAGGATGGTGCCGAAACGTAATAGGGGTGTTACTCAAGTCCTCATCAAGTGGAAGCAGAAATATGAAGAGGAATCAACGTGGGAAGATTATTGGGACCTAATCGAATGATTTTTGGCGTTTGACCTTGAGACAAGGTCAAATTTGAAGGGGAAGGGAATGTTAGGGGCGCAACCATTACATCGAACAGGTTGGAAGGGGTGAACTTTGAAGATTGCATTTCATCGAATAGTTGTTTGCAACCAAGAGAAGCAGACAAAACAACAAAGAGTTTTACTCGAGATCCTCCTACGCTCACCATCAACTATCTACGGGATGAGTTGACCAACCACCAGCACCCGGAAGACCAGCTTGACCAGGCAACTAATTCCATACCACCTGCACCCTTCAGATCCACTTAGATGAAGTGTGCACGTGCACACGTGCACGAGCTTGTGCACATGGCCAAAAGCAGTTTTGTAATTCTGAACTGATGGGCCTACTTCTTGTAATATGTTGAGTAATTTAACGATGTAATGGTTTAACTACATGCCTAATTAACTATATAAATAGACATGGTAGTTCATATGTAAAGTGTGTTGATTGAATTAATAAAAAAGCTTTTCATTCCTTTCTCTGAAAATCTGTTATTTCTTGCACTCTTTTCCTTATCCTTCTTACCTATCTTTCTTTGATTATCTTTATTAACTACCACTCTTCTTCTTCCCAGTGATTCCCTTAACATATTACTTCTCTGAAGCTCTTCCTCAAACCTTCCTGCACCTTTAAACCGCCACCAAATTTCCATAAATCCAGTCCATGTTGACCAGATGCATGAAGAAACCTAAGGAGCATAACAATTCATAACTCTATAGTTTAAACTTAATCTAATTTAGGTATTCAATTTGATTTAGGTATTTGATTATTTTCCTTTCCCTAAATCGAAATCGAATTCAGGTGGTTACATCCTGAAAGGAAAGGATGCACGAGATAGTATCAGGAAAAATCTAGGGTCTTATTGCTTTGCTACATCCAATTTGGGTATTATAATTTTTTCAATTTCTAAACTATTTTTGACATTCAAAGTTCAAACTCAAATATGAGGTCTAAAAAATATTCATGATATTAGAATTGAAATTCATCTACTTAAACATAGATTTATTGATTGAATTTGAAGAGTTATCTATAATGATAAATACTAAAGGTAACAAAAAGGTTGAAGACAACTTGGAAACATGTTTAGATGTTTGAAATGGAAGGGAAAGCACATTGAGTTATTTGTTAGTAGGATGCTATTATATCTTCACAGCAATATTTACGTAGTTTTCAGCTAAACTTATTAGGTCCTTTTGTTAAGCTGACTTTGCTTCAAACATTTTTTATCTCCAAGTATATAAAATATTACATCCTTATGTTTAATAGTTTGAATTTTAGTCCACACACAGTTTAATTTTTAAATTTATTATAAAATATATTAACTAATATTTAGTTGTGGTTGCCATAGTAAATCACTGTAAAGTAGTTGATAATTTTCAAGCATGAAGTTGTTTGATTTTGTGAGTTAGTTTAGGGTTGATTAATCGAGTCTAGAGTACTGTTCTTGTTTAGTAGTTTGACTATGAATATGGCAAGACGAGCAAATTTATTGTTGGTAGTTTGACTGGGTGATTTTTGTATGAAGTACATGGTTATTGGTTAATATTGTATTAATAATTTTCAACAAATAGCAATTATTGTTGTATGAAACAAAACATAGAAGTTAAGTTAAAATTATTCTTATTGGCTACTAGTATGGTTTACTATTTTCAAATGTGTGACCATTAGATAATTCTTTTAGGTTAACTTAAGAGTATTTTTCAAACTTAATATATAATGATTTCTTAGTTTCTAGCTTTCTTAATGCCAACATCTTATATAGACCAATAGACAAGCTTTAACCATAAGATATCTTAATATACAGATGTATCATGTGATACTTGATTACTCGAATAATCCAGTGGTAAAAATGTAAATATTTTAAAAAGTTTGTGTTTATGTTTCTTATTTATGTAGAGAAATCCAAGATATATCATCAGAAAACTTTTAGGCTGAACCATTCCTAGACATATAATTTAATTTTTGAACATCATGACTTTTTTCTAAACACCTACATTAGACCATGATGTCAGTTTGATGGAAATGCATCATAAAATCCATAGAAAGTATGTAATTCAAGGACATATAGCAGTGTTATTTTTCATTAAATATGTGATATATACGAGTTATGGTACGAGATACCATAAGATGAAATTGTAAGAATTTTGAACATGATTATATTTTCGACATGTTATGTGCACTGAAAAAGATTGGTTGTTATGGGTCAATTCTGCATGATGTGTAGACTTTTGTTATGCTAATTTGGACAATGGATAATTCCCTTTTAGTAAATTGTAATTATTGTCTAACCGATTTATTGCTAGGCATGCTACTATAACTAAAAATTTATATATATAGTACACGTTCAGCCATATATTAGTGTTGTGATATGATTGATCATGTTTACTCACCATAACTGTCAAGTATGATTATGCATTTCTTTCCAAAGAAAACCGATTTATCATCTCTCCCATTTATCATTCTTTAATAAATAATCTTCAAAGTTATCTTGATGCAGCGCACCATGATAAGTCGCTCACCACAATCATCTTAGGTCGCTCACAAGCTATAAGCGACCTAGCGAGTCACATTGACCGACCTAGCGAGCTACGACCTAGCGAGCTACGACCTAACGAGCTACGACCTAGAGAGCTACGACCTAACGAGCTACGACCTAGCGAGTTAAGTCGCTCACCAGCGCATTGTTGAATGCCGCATTCTTTAAGTCGCAATTCTTAAGTTGCATATGTTGCTATTTCTTATGTCGCTCAAGCTTATGTCGCTCAAGCTATTAAGTCGTAGGTTCCAGAAGCTGATTCCTTACGTCGCAAGTCCTTAGGTCGCGTGAAGCTGTGCTATCTTCATATGTTGTTATGTGGTATTTTGTTAAGTCGCGTGATGTTGTAAATCGTTTGTTTGTATTTCTTAAGCCGTTTGTGATTTGTTTGTTAAGCCGTTTGTTGTTGGGTCGTTGATTATTAAGTCGTATGTGTTGTAACTTGTTAAGTCATGTGTGTTGTATTTTCCTTATTAATAGGGATGTGTTGTCATTTGTAATGAAAGTTGATTTTTTGAATAAAATTTGGTTTGTGCTTTGTGCCACCATTAAAATTGGAAGTTGAGTGTTATCTCCTTTCTCCATCTTCGGATATTTGAGTGCGCTCGAATCAACGAACTTGAAGCCGATTCACGGAATCTCGTGCATGAGATCAACGTCGAAGAATCGTAGATCTTCTAACGCGGTATCGTGCGCGATCAACGTGTTGAAGATAGCTAGAATCCGGTATCTCGAGAGATCAACGGATTTGGGCACTTGGGTATCTTCAATTCATCGATTCATTTTGTTTCATCAATTCATTTTCCGCGAATTCATCAATTCAGGAGTTGTGTGATCCTGTAGGCTGCGTCATTTGGTATCGGAGCGAGGAGACGAACTTTTCCAAGTTCGTTGGGTGTGAAGTTTCGAAATTTGAAGTTTTGTGAAGTTTTGTGTTTGGATTTGTTGAAGATTTGATCATGCCTCCAAGACGTGCTAACAAATATCAAAATGTTGAAGAAGTATATAGAAGACAAGAAGCTGAGCAGATGGAACAGTGTATCAATGAAAGGTTCAACGAGGGTATAGAAAAATTGGCGAAAATGATGAACGACATGAATCAAAGTCACAGGAGAACTTCACCAGTTTCGAACCAAGGTAGAAACAGGGTTTCACCGTCGGTTTCGGAAGAAAGGAGAATGTCACCACAATCTCATCGGGATAGAAGAGAGTCATCAGTTTCAATGATAAGAGACCATCATGGCTATCGAGATGAAGAGAGAAGAAATCATCGGGAATTTGAGGAAGAACCATATCGTGATGTTGAAAGACATAGTAGAAGGGATATTCGTGGACGTAGAGACATCGATGGTCGGGATCGATATCGAAGTACATCCGATTTTGAAGAATATGGTGATAGAGGTAGTATTCATTATCGAGATCAAGGCCAAGGGCGAGATCGATATATGGATTCAGAAAATGATCGTAAATGGGAGTCGGGTATGAAGATGGAAATTCCAAAATTCAAAGGTGGTATGCAAGCAGAAGAATTTCTTGATTGGTTGTCGAATGTTGAAGAAATTTTGGAATTCAAGGATGTGCCTGAGAATCGCAGAGTCCAATTAGTTGCTACAAAACTACGGGGAAGAGCTATGGCTTGGTGGCAGCAAACTAAACTAACTAGGGAACGAATGGGAAAATCAAAAGTTGTTACTTGGGAGAAGATGAGAAAGATGATGAAAGCAACTTTCTTGCCATACAATTATCAATCTCTTATGTATCAACGTTTGCAGAATTCGAGACAAGGGACGAGGACGGTGAATGATTATGCGGATGAATTCTATCAATTGATTGCAAGGAATGATATTATGGAAGCCGAGGAACAGCTAACGACTAGATATGTTGGAGGGTTACGAATGCAAATTCAAGACATGGTTAATATGTTTAATCCTATGTCTGTTGCTGAAGCACATCAGAAAGCTCTAGCTTGGGAGAAACAAGGGAGACGAGAAAGTGGTGTGTTTATGAGTTCCAACAACCAGAATAAGGGTGCTAGTAGCAGTGCTAATGTTTCCAAGGCAGTCAATAAACCAATTGTCAATGAAGCCGCTAAAGCGAAGGTCACTAACAGTATCAAGTGCTATAATTGTCAGGAGTTTGGCTATAAAAGTAATGAATGTACAAAGCCAAAGAAGAGAGCATTAGTTGTAGAAGAATGTGAGTATGAGGATGTAGAAGCTGAAGTTGATTATTCTCAACCATCGAAGTTTGATGAAGAAGAAGAAGTTGTGTCAGGAGATGAAGGGTGCAACTTGATGACGAGGAGGTCTTGTTTAACGCCAAAGCAAGAGGATGATTCTAGTTGGCTGAGGAGCAATATCTTTCAGTCTACATGTACTATCTTGGGAAAGGTTTGTCGATTTGTAATTGATGCGGGAAGCTGCGATAATATTATTTCTGAAGAAGCCATTAAGAAGTTAGGGTTGAAGACTGAAAAACACCCTAGACCTTATAAACTGGCATGGCTAAAGAAGGGTGGAGAAGTGACAGTGGGAAGACGAGCATTTGTTACATTTTCTATTGGAAAGAAGTACAAAGATGAAACATGGTGTGATGTTGTCGGTATGGATGTGTGTCATCTACTATTGGGAAGACCATGACAGTATGATAGAGTTGTACAACATAATGGTCACACCAACAGCTACAGTTTCATGTTCGAAGGGACTCAAATCACCTTAGTTCCTAAAAAGCGTGAACAAAGTGAAAGCAGGTCAGAGCCGAAAGTGGAACTAACTAGTCTTTTATCTACAAGAGAATTTGTTGAAGAAGTGAAAGATAGTATTGAAGTGTTTATGTTGATTGGGTATGAAACGAGTGAAGATCTTGAAATTCCTGAGGAAATTAAGCCGGTATTGAATGAGTTTGAAGATGTCTTTCCTTCGGAATTGCCTAAGGAATTACCACCACTGAGGGACATACAACATCAGATTGACCTAGTGCCAGGTGCTGTTTTACTGCATAGGCCGCATTATCGTATGAGTCCGAAGGAGCATGAGGAGTTGAGGAGACAGGTTGAGGAGTTGCTTAATCAAGGGCGTGTTCGAGAGAGTCTCAGTCCTTGTGCTGTACTAGCTTTGTTAGTGCCGAAGAAAGATGGTTCATGGAGAATGTGTACGGATAGTAGGGCACTCAACAAAATAACTGTCAGATACAGATTTCCTATGCCAAGACTTGATGACCTATTGGATCAGATTAGTGGATATGTAATCTTTTCGAAGATCGATCTTAAGAGTGGTTATCATCAGATTCGCATAAAACTAGGAGATGAATGGAAGACAACATTCAAGACACTGGAAGGATTATATGAATGGTCGGTCATGCCGTTTGGTTTATCTAATGCACCAAGTACATTTATGAGGGTGATGAATCAAATTTTCAGACCTTGCATTGGAAAGTTTGTTGTGGTTTACTTTGATGATATCTTGATCTATAGTGCTAGTACAGAAGAGCATGTTCAACACTTGCGGAAGGTGTTAACTATTCTTCGTCAAGAACAATTCTATGCAGCAACGAAGAAATGCGTATTCATGACGCGAAGTGTTTTATTTCTGGGATATGTCGTATCCGAGGAAGGTGTACAGGTGGATCAAAGTAAAGTAGCCGCAATCAGAAATTGGCCACAACCCAAAACTATAACAGAAGTCAGAAGTTTACATGGGTTAGCTTCATTTTATCGAAGATTTATACCACACTTTAGTAGTGTGATGGCGCCTGTTATTGATTGTATGAAGGGAAAGCAATTTTCATGGATGAAAGAAGCAGAACTTGCTTTTGAGCGGATCAAGGAACTTTTAATGTCAGCACCAATTCTAGTACTGCCAGATTTTCAGTTGCTATTTGAGTTACATACAGATGCATCGAAAGTTGGAATTGGAGGGGTGTTGAGTCAGAAGGGACGTCCAATTGCATATTTCAGTGAGAAACTTTCTGAAGCAAAGATGAGATACAATACATATGATGTGGAATTTTATGCTATTGTGCAAGCTGTGAAGCATTGGAGACATTACTTGTTCCACAAAGAATTTTTTTTGTATACAGATCATGAAGCGTTGAAACATTTACAATGGCAGGATAAGATTGCAGCTAGACATGCATCGTGGATAGCTTATTTGCAGCAATTTACATTTGTCGTAAAACACAAGTCTGGAGTAACTAATCGCGTTGCCGATGCATTGAGTCGGAGGAATAATTTACTAACAACTATGCGAGTAGAGGTGATGGGTTTTGATTTGCTTCCAGATTTGTTTACTTCAAATTCATATTTTTCCAAAATCCTAGATAAAGTCAAACATGGAGAAATGGATGGATATATGTTGGTTGATGGTTTTCTATTCAAAGGAAATCAACTGTGTATTCCAGATTGCAGTCTGCGAATGAAAATCATTAAAGAATTACATGAAGAAGGACACGTGGGCCGTGATTGTACTATGCAGTTGATTTCAAAGTCTTATTTTTGGCCATCAATGAGGAAGGAGGTTGGAAAGTTTGTTTAGAGGTGCCATATTTGTCAGGTTTCAAAGGGGACGGCGACAAATGCAGGTTTATATAAGCCGTTGCCTATACCTACTAAACCATGGGTGGATGTTAGTATGGACTTTGTATTGGGATTGCCGAGGACGCAACGTGGCAATGATTCTATCTATGTGGTGGTTGATCGGTTTTCAAAAATGGTACATTTTATCGCATGCAAGAAGACGACAGATGCAATTAATGTTGCACAATTATACTTCAGAGAGATCTATCGTCTTCATGGGTTGCCTGAATCTATTGTATCAAATAGAGACACTCATTTTCTGAGTAATTTTTGGATGAGTCTATGGAGAATGGTCGGGACAAAGCTAAAATTTAGTAGTGCTTATCATCCACAGACGGATGGACAAACAGAAGTTGTGAACAGATCTCTAGGTAATCTATTGCGATGCCTCGTAAATGACAATTTGAAGAGTTGGGATTCCAAGCAATGTCAAGCTGAGTTCGCACACAACCATGCAGTTAATCGTAGCACTGGGTTCAGTCCATTCCAGGTTGTTTACTCAACTATTCCTAAGGGACCATTAGATTTATCTACAGTACCACAACAGAATGGAGTGATCAAACGAGCTAGTGATTTTGTGAATGAATTGCATGAATGCCACAAGGTTGTGCAGGAACGATTGCTTAAGGCGAATGAGAAATATAAGCAATCCGCGTATATTAAACGACGAAATGTGGAGTTCAAAGAAGGAGATTTCGTATATGCAGTATTGACTAAGGATCGATTTCCTGTTGGCACTTACAACAAACTAGCTGCTAGAAAGATTGGTCCTTTGGAAATCGTGAAGAAGATTAATGAGAACGCATATCAGTTGAGATTGCCGGATCATATCCATACTGCTGACGTTTTCAACGTCAAACATTTGATTTCGTATCATGAACATAAGCTTGTCAAAGAAGAGAAAAGTGTGAATTCGGGGACGAATTCTTTTCAACCAGGGAAGGATGATGCAGCGCACCATGATAAGTTGCTCACCACAATCATCTTAGGTCGCTCACAGGCTATAAGCGACCTAGTGAGTCACATTGACCGACCTAGCGAGCTACGACCTAGCGAGCTACGACCTAGTGAGCTACGACCTAGCGAGCTACGACCTAACGAGCAACGACCTAATGAGCTACGACCTAGAGAGCTACGACCTAACGAGCTACGACCTAGCGAGTTAAGTCGCTCACCAGCGCATTGTTGAATGCCGCATTCTTTAAGTCGCAATTCTTAAGTTGCATATGTTTCTATTTCTTATGTCGCTCAAGCTTATGTCGATCAAGCTTATGTCGATCAAGCTGTTAAGTCGCAGGTTCCAGAAGCTGATTCCTTATGTCGCAAGTCCTTAGGTCGCGTGAACCTGTGCTATCTTCATATGTTGTTATATGGTATTTTGTTAAGTTGCGTGATGTTGTAAATCGTTTGTTTGTATTTCTTAAGTCGTTTGTGATTTGTTTGTTAAGCCGTTTGTTGTTAGGTCGTTGATTATTAAGTCGTATGTGTTGTAACTTGTTAAGTCGTGTGTGTTGTATTTTCCCTATAAATAGGGATGTGTTGTCATTTGTAATGAAAGTTGATTTTTTGAATAAAATTTGGTTTGTGCTTTGTGCCACCATTAAAATTGGAAGTTGAGTGTTATCTCCTTTCTCCATCTTCGAATATTCGAGTGCGCTCGAATCAACGAACTTGAAGCCGATTCACGGAATCTCGTGCGCGAGACCAACGTCGAAGAATCGTAGATCTTCTAATGCGGTATCGTGCGCGATCAACGTGTTGAAGATAGCTAGAATCCAGTATCTCGAGAGATCAACGGATTTGGACACTTGGGTATCTTCAATTCATCGATTCATTTTCTGGGAATTCATCAATTCGGGAGTTGTGTGATCCTGTAGGCTGCGTCATATCTTATGTCGACAAGTGACTGAATTTAGTTATTTACTCATTATTGAATTAGATGCGAATGAGTTTTTTTGTCAAAATTGATGTAGGTTAAGCGACAATCATGATTGATCTTTGAATTACACATACTAAAATTTGTATGGAGTGCACAACCTTTGGTGAGGTGTATATATGTATATGTATATGTATGTGTGTATGTGTGTGTATACGTATATATGTGTGTGTGTGTTTATATATATATATATATATATATATATATCTGTGTGTGCTTTTTTTTGTATGTATGTGTGTCTACACACAATAGTGCTTTATAATTTCGAAGTTGAACAAAAAATGATGCGTACTACGTATTGTAAGAGAGAAACATATTGGGTTTCCTCTTCATAGTCTAACATTATCTCAATCTCATTAAGGTAAAGTTCCAATTTGTAAACTCATACTTTTATTCACAAATTGGTTATGCATGAACTAACTATCAGTTACTAGATAGTAAAGATAGCCTCAATACTACTAGATCTAATCCAATTACAGGGTTCCTTCCAATTATTAAATTTTATTTAGTCTAGTTTTTTTTACTTTGATGTTGTTAGCTGATAATGGTTATCTGATTTGTTGTCATTATAAATGATTAAGCTCAATGAAATCTTATTAAATAAATTATCCTGAATGGAAAATGAAATCAACAAGTTATAAAGTTGTGAACAATTTATGATGGAAGAAAGAATATAGGATTTCACAATCTAAGGTGTTATAAAATTTAAAAATTTCCTGTCCATATTCACTTTCTAAAATATTTAAAAGAAATCCATAATTTAAGGCATTGTCATTAACACTTAATGATTCACTTTGTTTGATCTCTTAAATTAGTTTTATTTTGGTTTTGTTGAGAACAATATGAGAAGTGTTCTTTTCAAATTGGTCTATGTTTTTACCTCATATTTATAAGACCACATATATTTTCATGTAACATTTACCATATTTACGAGGCTTCCATAATTTTAGGCTTTAAACACCTGCTTAACATGCATATATATTAGGATGGCACCGATTGCGAGACTTTGTAATTGAAAAAGAAGTAAAGGTTACCTAATTAAGTATGGTTCATTTGATTTGCAGTTGTATGATGGGAAGGAAGTTGAAAGTGAAGTAAAGGTCGAAGAATTTTCTCTAACTCAATAGCTTATGGAGTATCAACTGTTAAATGTAGAAAGTTCCATGGAATGAATATTCTTCTTTATTTCCTCATGCAACATACAAATACCTAGTGAGTATTATTCCAGTTGATTTCATAAAAGTCAGGTCCTTAGTATAATTTTATTTTTTCTATTTTAACAACATTTTTATGTAACCACCCTTTTGTTTTTTGTGCTAAAAATGGTAAATATTGGTAATACCTTCGCTGATTATTTTTCATTATTGTTATGTTCTAAAACGTACACTATTATTCTAAAAATGAATGGCTGTGTGCACTTACATCTTAGTTCTAGTTACTATGAATCATATAATTCAATACTTTTTTAATAAAGGGAAAACAAAGGAAATAAAAGTCTTGAGTGGATCAGTTTATTTGGTAGTGGTTTGTTGTTCTGCTTTTATATATATATGTATGTATGTATGTATATATATATATGAATGTATGTGTGTATATGTATGTATGTGTGTGTGTATGTATGATTCCAAATATTCATACTCATTTCAATGTTACTGAATGGCACCATTGCTAAATTTTAAAAGCTGGATTAATAGAGATTGTTACCAGTATATTTTCCACAATCTCAGAATAGACTCAAGCTGATGAACTAGACTAAAATACGATAAAGGAAGGGATCCAGATCCTTGGAATACATCATAACATGGCGAAATGAAGATGTACCGAGAAAATGAGCGAAATTAGATTAAGTAAAATAACTCAGTACTAAGTTATCATCACAACTCATACCCGAGGTGCGATCCATAACTCATACCCGAGTAGTAAATCAAAAATCGAGTTGTAATCCATAACTCATACTCGAGTCATGATTCACAACTTATACCCGGGTTATAATCACAACTCATACCCAAGTTGTAATGATTAGTGGTTGATCATGATCTTTTGCTACAATTTCGAAAGCGACGTGGAGGATGTGGTTGAGAAATTTTCTGTGATTTTGGCTATGGATTTCGTCTATAAATAGAGGAGGTGATGCATTGGAAAGAGGATCTTTTCTCTTATCTACTCTAAATCCATCCTAGTTGAGTTATTCACTTTCTGACTAAAACAACTTATACCTGAGTTATAACCAAAACTCATACTCGAGTTGTGATAATTAGTGGTTGACCATGATCTTTTGCTATAATTTTGGGAGTGACATGGAGAACGTGGTTGAGAAATTTTCGATGATTTTGGCAATGGATTTCATCTATAAATAAAGGAGGAGATGCATTGGAAAGTGGATATTTTCTCTTCTCTACTCTGAATCAATCCTAGTTGACTTATTCACTTTCTGACTATAATATGCACGACTCATGCTCGAGTTGTAAGAAATACTTTGTTGAAGCAAAATACGATCAATAAAAATGGATTAAGTGGACGTAGACCAGAGTATTTGCCGAACCACTATGAAAATCATGTGTTCTTTCTGACTTTAATCTATTTATTTTCACATTTACTACTTGATTGGGTGTTTATGCCATTTTTGATCCAAACATTTTGGTGCTTTCACCGAGTGTAACTTGAGATTTAATTTGGAGAAGATGAAGAGGCCTAACGCAAAAGCTATTGTTGGAGGAAGACAATAAGGGCATGGGGAAGCTAGGAGGTGTCATCGAATTCAAATCCCCCTCTAATCTACATAGCTAGAGAAGAGATGGAAAGAATGACAATAATGATGCAAGATAGGCTAGCGGCTCGACAAAAGGAAATGATGAATGGGTTTTTCAGAAGGATGAAGCAGCGAAGGATAGTCGGAGTAGTTGGAAATCAAAATCAAAGACTGAAAGGTGAAACGAGTTCACTAGGAAGGGGCATAATAAGTTATAACAAACCCCACTTAAGTGCCACAACTTGATACTGACTTGAGACAACTCGGTACCAAGTCATGTGGCCCGAGAGCATGTTGAATATGGAAGTTTGGCAAGGCAGAGCATATCCAAGAAATGTATTAAGCCACAGAACGAAGATCGGAATGCAAACACATAACCATAGGAGGTAAAACTAAAAGGTCCCTATGGGAACGGAGGGCACGACGAAGGACTAAATAAAAGGCATATGGATCCTCAAAGATTTCGACTAAATTAGGAAGATTGTCTAGCAGAGTTGGTAAAATAAGTACCTTGAGGTGGAGCTCTAGATCGATGTTTGGAGGATGTAAATAGAAAACTATGTCACCCCAAACATCTAATATGTTAGGAATCCACCAGGTTTTAAACTACCTACCTTGGAATCGTATGATGGATGGGCAGATCCAACAGTGCATCTGATGAGATATATCCAGCATATGGGAGTGTTGGGTGCTTCAGAGGAAGTGATGGGATGGTGTTTCCCATTATACTTGAAAGATTTAGCAGCGATGTAGTTCCGTCAGCTGGAGAATGGTTCCATCAACAGCAAGGTAGTTGTTTGCGCCAAAATTGGTCACAAACCCCGAATTTCATGAAAGCACCAGTGTATGCACACAAATCAGCAGTGAATAATCACAGATCACAGATCTAAGTAATGTAGAGGATAAAAAGTGAAGAATAATAAACTTAAAACGGAAAGAAATAGACAGAGACACAGGATTTATAGTGGTTCGGCTATCTTCGGCCTATGTCCACTCCAAAAGTTGATATTTTATTGACTTTCCTTGCTGGTTACAATTGATTACAGCAGATAACTATGATAGAATCCGAATACAACAGTAGTAGCGAAGTTGAATCAGGTAGAGTCTGGACGTTGAGAAGCCCCAAAGATCCCCTTTTTGTTGGCTCTGGGGGTCTATTTATAGGTGTAGGAGGCTGATATCTCGCTCAGATCTCGTGAGACCTCTTCTGACACGTGAGTGGGGCCACGCGCCCGAGCCCATGAAGTTTCGGCCCGATCCGTGATCGATACGAACGAATTTCGTATCGATCAAGATTGCGTCCAATGGAGTCGAAATTTGGTGTGAACCTTCCTTGACTTGTACGTAAGCTCCTGTGAAAATTTCATGGCATTTGGACTTGTGGTTTAGGAGATAATTAATCGATATGAATAGTTGGTTGTCTCGTTCGACTCGATCAATTTCGTATCGATACTTGATCGCATCGATACCCTGCACGCGCTTGGTGATGACATGGCCCAATCTTCAAGGTTCGATCCACTTTCCATGCCGTGTTGAACGTTTCTTCCCTCGAATCATGGATGTTCTTTGTCTGCATACACACTTCGTGCTCATTTGTATCCATGGTATCACAACGTTACGTTCACATCCATCAATCTATGCCCTATTTCGTATCGATTCCAGGAGTACATTTCGTGTCGATCTCATAAGTGTCGATCGATACGAAATAACCATAGGAAAATGCGCTATTGATCGATACAAAAAGAAGGTGATGGGCACGAAACAGGGACCAACGGATGGATGTGAAACTCGATCTTACGATGGATACGAATGAGGTCTTACCTGATGGATACGAACAAGACTAGCTTCTGATGGATTCGAACAAGACTAGCTCCTGATGGATACGAACATCATCGAGTCGAACAAGTCATCATGTGCCTATCTATTCAATCCGGGTCCATAGCCATCGAGTCGAAACTTACCTAGCCTTCCTACCTGATCGATACGAACGCGCTGTTCGTATCCATGCCGATCGATACGAAAGCCTTGTTCGTATCGATCAATAATCTTGAGCGAATGAACTCCGTTCGACCTGAAATTCGAAACGTAGTCTCTCTTAGCCTTGATCATCATTCCCAATCGATCCCGCCTTGATCGGAGCTCGGCCAAACTTTGACGACATCGATCGAAGCCTTGTTTCCAACCGATTCCCAATCCTGACATCCATCTTTTCTAGCCAATTTGTTGATATTCCAGCCTTGACTAAAAGGTGGGATAACAGTAGCCAATAACAAATAGCGCAATAGCGCGTTATTTTATTCATTTTGTTTTAAATTTTGCATATTTTTACAATTAATCAAATATATCATGCCTATTCGAATTTAATGTTATCTTTTGTACATTTTGTACCATATCAAAATACAAACACTACCACGCTTCATGCATGTATTTTTAAAAAATTGATGTAAAATGCAATTATTAGAAAAAAGTTGATGATTTCATATTGTATATTCAAAATAATTGATAGATATAACATATTTGTGTTTTGAAGGATTTGAAATTTATTTTTATATTTTTGAGTTGTGAATCTGTGATGAGATAAAATTTAGTAAACAAATGCACGGGAAATACGATTTTGCATAAAATGCATAAGATATTTCTATTGACAAGAACTAAGAAAAAATATAAATAAGAAAAGTCACAAATTAAAAACATGAAGGTCAAGCAAAAATAACATACATAAAGTTTACAATGACAAGATTCAAATAAACTAAGTCAAACATGATTCAAGTCTACGATAACAAAACTTAGAAATTATATTATGCTTCGAAGTTTCTAAAGTCTAATCACTAATGTCATCCAAATTGCATATATCATCATTATCCAAATCATTCTCCATTTCTTCTTCTTCTTTCGAGTCATAATCTGCATTCACTTCCTTCAAATCACCTTCAAAGTTGGCCTCTTCTTCATATCCACATAAACTAGAAGCTAAAACTTTTCCTTTTCATTTCAACTTAGTTTGGTGTTGTCTAGTCTTGTGTACTCTTTCTCCAGCTCTGGCATCCATGATACATTACCCAAAGTCATTGTATCATTCTCGAAAACCAACTCATCTTCTATGGCTGAATTATTGGTTTTTATGATATCGGTCATCCACTCATTTGGATTGTTTATATCTTCTAAAGAAATAGGATCCACCGCATCTGTACGCTTGAAATGATTTTTCAAAGTTTAATTGTACTTAATAAAGACAAGGCTTTGTATTCTTTCATGTTCAAGCCTATTCCTTCTCTTCCTATGGATCTAATTCAAAAACATATTTTTGTGCAAGTTTTGGGCTTTACTCACTATACATACCTAAAAGTAAAATAGTAACAAAATAGCACGCTATTTTGGGTTGTGCGCTATTTTGCACTTCGACAAAATAATGCACTATTTTGCTCTATGGATGACATGTACACTATTATAAGCCAAATAACGCACATCTTATGCTATGCGCTATTTTGCGCTATAGCGCGCGCGCGCTATGATAACTCTAATCATCAGGTAGACCTGATTAGTCGAGAAGTTTACAAACCAGTTCAAAGTTAATATAGCACGACCAAGGGATGCGATGACACTATCGAGTGTGAAGCAGAGGGCAGGTGAGACCTTGTGGAGTTAATCAGATTCAACATAGCAGCCGCTGTAGTGCAAAGACTAAACTTGTCAATAGTCCTAATGGCGGTTGTTTCTGGAGTTGCTAGTATAACCGATTTTAAGATTTCTTTGAAGAAGGATATGTTGACGTATCTTGCAGACTTTATTATCAAGTTGAGAGATATTTATGTCAGGAGGATGTAGAAGCTTAAAGTGCTAAAGCAAACGTTATGGATGATAAAGGACTATCCAAAGCAAGATATGGAAAGGATAAGGGAAAGTAGGGAGCTAATGCTGGCTTCAAAGGATCGAAGTGATAGAAGAGGGAACCGAAGTTTTCCTCTTACACAGAGTTGACAGAGACCCCAAAAAAGATATACTTAGATATAGGGGGCTAGTTCCCCTATATAAAACTAGCCAAGGGAGAGCCCACCGATTGGTAGTGGAAGTGTGGAATGTTTTTCCTATTCCATGAGCTAGATGGGCACGAGACGAATGAGTGAAGACATCTGCATGAATTGATAGAGAAGAATGTTCTGAGTAACCAGCTATAATAGTATGTAGAGGATCAAACCACAATGGTGCGGCAGGAGCGACCACCACCTGTTACGAGTATACCTGGTCGCAGCCAAGGATTTGAATCAGGTATCATTACCCCATGATCAAGATGGATTGGTGTTGGATTTATTTCATGCATTTTGGTTTTGCTTTAAATAAACTGCGAGGGACTACTTTCGAGCTACTTGCACATGTACAAGATCTCAGTCGGTCTCAAGTCATGATCTGGGTTAAGGTCCGTGAAATCCTTGACTAGAGTAGACCTTTTGATATATACTTAATGTGTTGATTTGAATTTATGAATGAATGATTGATGGATATTTGATTTGGAAACCATTCAAACATGATAACTGATATTGATATTATTACGGGATCCCAATGGAATTTGGCTATTCCTTAAACCTGATATATAAACTGATAGAACATGGTACACCCCCTCCAAAGAGATGAGGCGATGAACCGTAAAATGCATGTCCCCTCATCGAAGAGCGAGTGGATGAATTTATATGGGATAATGAGTCCTTTCACAGTAGAGTGAATGGGCATGCTTGGATACTGGGACTAAAGAGTGAGTGAATTGGACTCAATCTAGATATGTGATTATGTTATCTAGAGAGATTAAAAACTAAACTTTAGGATTGAACACCTCTTAATTTTGAAATGATCTGATAATGATTGCTGGATTATGTTACTACCACGATTCGGTCGGACTTACTTATGATAGGCTAGGGGATACTAAACAACTGTAAGTAATGCTCCAATCAATGGCAATGCACTTTTATGATTAATGATTCTTGATTACTTGTATATGATTTATCTATGATAGTTAAATCTCAAGAGAACACGGGACGATATTGACATTGATATATGATATTTAATCCCAAGCGAACGCATACGACCTTGATTTATGATATGTGATATATCAAATTCTGAGGGAACACGAAACAATTATAAATTATGACTAAGACATAGACAAGAACTTGAGTACTTAGCTATGATAGGTCTAGAATGACCTTTGTTTGATGACCTTTGTTTGGCAGGTGAATCCAAAAGAAACGGATGATTCGCTACGATTGGTCCAGTACATAGCCTAAGAGCTCGAATGTTGGTAATTTGCTAGTTGTAATATTTGTTTTCGAGAAAAGCACACCTTATTTTCATAAGACATACTTTAGAGGGCAAGTGTTACCGGCAGATTTTCTACCATCTCAAAGTAGACTCAAACATATGAACTGGACTAAAAGAAGACTAAAAGAAGGTTATAGTCAGAACACATGCCCGAGTTGTGATCCACAATACATGCTCGAGTTGTGATTCACAACTCATACCCGAGTTTTGATAATTAGTGGTTGACCATGATCATTCGCTATAATTTCGGAAGTAACGTGGAGAACATGGTTGAGAAATTTTCGATGATTTTGGCGATGAATTTCATCTATAAATAGAGAAGGAGATGCACTGGAAAGAGGAACTTTTTCTCTTTTCTACTCTGAATCAATCCAAGTTGAGTTATTCACTTCCTAACTAAACTCTACATGATTTATACCCGAGTTACGAGTTGCAAGAAATACTTCGTAGAAGTAAAGTACAATTAATAAAAACGGATTAAGTGAACGTAGACCGAAATATTTGCCGAACCACTATAAAATTTTTGAGTTTTTTCGGGTGTTTAATCTCTTTATTTTCACATTTGCTACTTGATTTGGTATTTGTGTCATTTTTGGTCCAAACTGTGATCATTTGAAGAGATGCTTCATAAGAAATGTACATCCTTATAGTTGATGATCATTTTTGCATTAAAGCTCGATTAAAATTAATATAACGTTGCATATTTCAAATAAAGATGTTCTTTGTTATTTTAATTTTGCAAGTGATATGTGACCATCTAGGATTTGGAGTGAAGACATGATTGCGGTACATATGGCATAGCAAAGCGAGCAACCCATTTGTGAACCTGAAGGAGTACAACGACATATTCTGGCAGGAGGAGTGCATCCCATTCTTCCAGCAGGTGGCCCTCCCGAAGGATTGCACCTCAGCGCAGTAGTGCTATTTGATGCTCTCCAAGCAGGCCAAGGACAAGCTCAGCAATATCATTAAGTTTGCATATCATTAATTATGCGGTCCCTCGGCAATATTGTTTCTTCAATACAAAAGGAAAGAAATATGTGTTGGAAATAAACTTGGTTTTTAGGAAACGACGATTATTTTGACAATTATAATCTTTGTATTTATGAAATGTCAAAATTAAGAATGAAGAAAAATCTAAACTTAACAAATATGTAATTTGAAGAATTCTATAAAATATTTTGTCAAGAAGAATCTAGAAAATAGAAGATTGAAGAAAAGTCTAGAAAAAAAAGTCTAGAGAATATACTCCATTATAAATTGAGACGTGCTCTCTGGTTTGATGTATCCAAACAAGTAAATGTAATTGTAAGCAAAAAAGAAAAGTGCAAAGAAAATAAAGCTTATTTCCTCCTTTACAAAATATTCTCTCAATCTCCATTAGCAAATTAGGAGTTACTTCTCCCTACTTCTTCTTCCTATAGAAATTTCCCAACAATTATATCAGAGCTAGGTTGATAGCAAGGAAAAATGACAAGGGAATTGAGTTTCGTAAAAATTCCCTTACTTAAAAAAGGATATTATGATAATTGTAGAATTCGCATGAAGGCAATGCTTGAATCTCAAAATGTGTGGGATGTCGTAGAAAATGAGTATGAAGAACCCGTTGATGTCATCACTTTATCCCAAACAAAAAGGGATAATTTGAAGAGTTTGAAAAAAAAGGATTTACAAGCCCTAGTTATCATTCATCAAGGTTTGGATGATGATATGTTCGAGAAGATAGCAAACGCGTCTACTAGTAAGGAAGCATGAGAGATTTTGGAAAATGCATTCATGGGAATTGATAAAGTGAAGAAAATTCGATTACAAAATATGCGAGATAAGTTTGAATCTTTATTAATGTAATCATCGGAAACAATCAATGATTATTTTTCACAAGTTTTATCAATTGTAAATCAATTGAAAAAATATGAAGAAAAAATAGATAGTTCTAGAATATTTGATAAAATTTTACAACCTTTGGATTTCAAATTTGATACCATAGTTGTAGCAATTAAAAATTTTGAAGATGTAAAAACTATGAACATTGATCAACTCATGGAAATGCTTCAAGCCTATGAAGACAAATTCAATAGAAATGTCGAAGAAGAGCCATTAGATCAAGCTCTTCAAATCAAACTCGTGGCAGATAATGAAATAGAATATATTGAAGATGACATTTTAGCTGATAAGAAGGACGAAAATAAAACAATGAAATAAAAGAGAATACTGCAATGGAAGAGGAAGAGAAAACGAATATAGATATGGAGGATAATGTTGCAAAAGATTTGCCAAAGATAATCGAAGAGAAAGACATAAGGATTGCAGGCGAAGAGCATACTAAAACCAATGAAGTGGAAAAGGAGACTGCCAAGGATTAAATATGAAAGAAAATGAAAAACACGAAGATGAAGAGGATAAATTCAAAAAAGATGATCCAAACGATGTAAAATGCGAAAGCAAAGGAGATGAAAATGAAAAAATCATGAATCAAGGAGAAAAAATTCAAGAACTTAAAGAAGATTTAAAGTACATGCAGAAATTTGAAGAAATGAAAATGGAGAATAATAAAGAAGTAAAAAAGGAAAAGATCAAAGAGAAAGTCAAAGAGACCAACGATGAATTTTACAAAGATATTGGATTGGTCAAAGATTGTAAGAGTGAAATTAAGAAAGAATGGAAAGGTAATATACATGACTCATTCAAAATTTATAACACTGGACCAAGATAGAAGTTAGAACGTTTACTTTTTGCCTGGAGTATTTTATGTTAATGATGAAGGACGAAATGAATGGAGCACACCAAAGATTCATGAAATTGCATCGAAGATCTTAACAATGGGAAAGAAGAAGAACACAAAAAAGAAAGTTTGGATAATCTTTTTATTTCTACCGAAGCACGTAAAATACAAAGATTGAAAATTTTGCTAAGAGTTACAAAACCAAGTTTACGGGAGGATGTTGGAAATGAACCTGGTTTTTAGGAAATGACGATAATTTTGACAATTATAATCTTTGTAGTTATGGAAATGTCAAAATTAAGAATGGAGAAAAATCTAGACTTAACAAATATGTAATTTGGAGAATTCTAGAAAATGTTTTGTCAAAAAGATTCTAGAAAATAGAAGATTGAAGAAAAGTCTAGAAAAAGAAAGTTACTTCTCCCTACTTCTTCTAGAAAATTGAGATGTGCTCTCTCGTTTGATGTATTCAAGCAAGTAAATGTAATTGTAAGCAAAAAAGAAAAGTGCAAAGAAAATAAAGCTTATTTATTCCTTTACAAAATATTCTCTCAATCTCCATTAACAAATTATGAGTTACTTCTCCCTACTTCTTCTTCCTATAGAAATTTCCCAACAATAAGGGAAGTAGGCATCTTCTTTCTTTATAAGAGATGGCAAATCAAGAGACACTGAACCTAATATGATGCCAAGAAGCATAACCCATACCCACTACTTACTTGTCAAACACAACTAACAGTTCTTGTTTCTGATGATTGAACACCATTATAAGTGCAGTTAAAATGTGTTTCTCCATTCCATGCCTTCCAATCCTCGTACCATTTGGGGAATTTGAAACAATAGTATACTCCATGCTTGTTAATTGCATCAAATTATGAAAGTTTTATATTATTTTGCCTTATTATCTTTATTTTATTTGGGAATATAGGCTACATACGTGCTCTATTTAAGCACATGATCTACATAATCTATCTTCAAACCTATTCTTACTCTTTCATATATACTAAGATTTGGCAAACTATTTTCACAATTGCCAATGACATCTTTTCTTGAGTCGGGATGGCAGGTAAGTTCACTTCCTATGAAATGCATGACTGATTTTTCTTTGTGTGACTGTAGTTTATATTCATAATGCAGCATTTGACTACGAAGTATAGTAATTTCCAACTGGTTACCTTTTCATATTGCGCGAAAGAGTTTTCCTCATGTCTGCTCTTCCCTCGTTAATTCTTGAAAGATCAAAGCTTTTCAGCAAGTACAAGATTCAGGTACATTATCACCTTGCACTAGTTTTTTCTTTCTTTCTCCCTATACATATTATGAATTATCATATTTTGTTGTTGAGTTTTTCTCTATGTACATAATCATAATGTGTGCAGAAAAAGTACAATGCACCTGAAGTGCAATGGAGATGCTTTGTAAAAGTTATCTGGTGTCATTTCTTGGTTACGTTGCCTATGATGATTCTTTGCTATTCATTGGTTGGATACAACCACAAGTGGACTCTTCCTTTACCATCCTGGTAACAAACATTTAATGGATAAAGCGGCCATTATTAATCTTCAAGTATCACTTTTATCTTAGAAAACGTACTGTTTTGCAGGAGTGTTCATTGGAGTCATTGCATCTTTTGAAAAAAATGAAAAGACTTGTTAAAGATCCAGCAATGGTAGAAGCTGCGCTGAGGACATCATGTAAGCTTGTAAGGTTTGATGAGTTTTGCTAAACGACAATTTATATGGTTTAGGTTTGATTGCATTCTAATGTAAAGCTTCTTAGATAGTGGTTTCTGTGAGATCTGTTTTCCTCACTTTTAACTTGTATTTTACTTATTTATATTTTTATAAAGAGACTTTCGGTTTTGTTTCTCACCCGTCTAATTGCATGTTCAGGTTGTCAGTAAGGATGGGAAAAAGGTTAAAAGATTGCATCTACTTCCATTAACTGAAAAAGAAAAGGACACTAAGGTATACATTTAGTTGGCATATTGTAAAACTAATTTCCAATCATTCTATATTGGTTCTGTATATGACCTATATTTGTAAGTGCAACAAGAAAATTAGAGGAGAAACTGGTACCATTACATTACCAAGTAAACACAAAAACGAATCTTATTATCCTTAATGTGCCAAAGACATCGTCAGCTGCTTGCATACAAATAACCGGATGGCCCGTCCAAGATACTTCTGGTGAGTTTTGTTGTATTTGGTCGAGCTGAAACAAGTATCTTTAGCCTGCGATCTGATGCAAAGGTACTATTACATAACATATTATATTTTCCTTTCTTTCTTTAAAGGTCATTTGCTTCATAAATGTTATCCCTCTCCTCTTATAGTATTTTAATATGCTTTATGTTCCTCAAAGTAGGATAGTCAACTTTGTACCTCTGTAATAAAATTGGCTAGTGCAAATATTTGAATGGAGTCTGCATAATCAAGGTTAAGTTCTTTGGTCCAGAGACTACAGCAGGTAACATGCACCATATTTTTGAAAAACAAAAATCAAAACACAACTACATTTTACTGTCTGGTTGAATGTTTTCATTCTTCACTAATAGTAACATGGAGAGTATCTATGCGTTTTAAAACTTTTGCCTTCAAGATAGCGATATAGTAATGAGTGATGATTTATGTTGAGCAGGTTCTGCTACCAGAGAGTGAGAAACAATGCAGACATGAAACAGCACTGGATTCTACTGGGAAGAGATTGTTGGTGACCTCTGGTTCTGTTAGGTCTCCCATATACCAGGTTTTTTTATACTTCCAAAACAAACCTATATGTCCTTAATAAAATAAACCTAATACACATATATTAAATTGGTACATGAAGGCGCAAGGCAACATAAGTGGTCAAAAAACGCGTCCTCACACTGCAGCGATAACAAGCGTAGACTGGCATCCCATGCTTCCCATTTTCATTACCGAGTCTGCTGATCACTCTGTAAATGTACAAAAGTACAAAAGGAAACTGCATGTACGGTCATAGTAGGAAATCTCCCTTTACTCGAAAGAGAATCTGGAAAAGATCTTATGCTAACGTAGGAAAGTTCAAACACTACTAAAACGACAGTAAATAGCGACGGAGGCTTCCGACGGCTGCTGATGGCAATTTCCGATTACTGCTAATGGCTGTCGAACTCCGTTGCGTTTTCGTAAATAAAATATACTAGCCGTCGCTAGCCGTCGAAAACCGAAACAACAAAGCCGTAAACAGCCGTCGAAAATTATCGTGCATACAGGCACCTGGCCGAGACCTGCTGCTTCATTCTTCAACTTCCCCCAAATCAACCAAAACGCTACCTCCACCTCCTCCCTGTCGTCAGCCAGCCGCCGTGCCTCCTCGAGCTTCTACAACTTCATCATTCTCCACTCTCAACAAGCCTAGCTCCTTCATCAATCTCCAATTAGATTTTATTTCTAAATCGTAATTAATTTGATTTGTTAATTTAGGGTTAATTTGTTGTTATAGTTGTGTAATACACCATTGATTGTTTGGTATATCCTATTGAATGGTAATTAGGTTGTTATTATAATTGTTTATCATTGACATGTTGAGAGAGAAAATTTGTTTAGTGTATATGTATGTTAATTGGTGTATATGTGTTGATTAATTAGTGTATACGCGCATTAAGGCTACTTTGGATTAATTAGAGTCGATATTCAGAATTTGGTGTATGTGTTTTCAAGATGACGAAAACGACGATTTGATGTACGCATTTCTTAGAATGTAAATAAATTATTGTAAAAATTGTTGTATAATACGTTTTACTTTTTGTGAATCCCTTAGAAAGTTTTTGGTCCCGTCTCACAAATATTGTATATAATCGTTGTATGAATATTCGTTTTTATCACAGAACAAACATTTATATTCATCTGATACAATATTTGTCGGATTTGTCCATATATTCGATAAGGTACAAACACAATAGTAATTATATTTTGCAAATCATTTTATTTAAACGGTTCACAAAATTTCGACAACACTTTCTTTTTGTTCCCTGTGTACACACATATGTGTACGATACAGGGAACAAAGGGAAAGTGCTTCCGAAATTTTGTTGAACCGTTTAAAATAAATTGATTTGCAAAATATAATTACTACTGTGTTTGTAATGGAAAGTAGGATAAACAACCATCAATGTGTATAACAATAACCTAAAAATTAAAGATTATATTTATATAATAATTTGTGTAAATCCGTTTGAAAATAAAATTAAATAGAATAATATTATATATTTGCGAAAATTGAAAGTATGATTTATTTGAAAAATAAAATGTCAACATGTAAATGATTAATGTGTTTTTATGTTTTAAAGTAGGAAAAATGATCAATTATTTTATTGATCGGAGTTGGATGTACCAACAAAGAAGAGAAATTGGAGGCTCAATAAGTGAACATTTTTAAAATGGTGTACACGTCTTTATTGAATTCGCTTTACGTAATAATGGAAACGAAGAAGAAATTCGTTGTCCACATAGTAGGTGTAAATTATTGAAGTATTTGACACCGGATATGGTAATAGTTCATTTGCACCAATATGATTTCGTGGCGAATTATTTGGTGTGGGATCGTCATGGAGAACTTATAGCACATAATCCCGTACATTCAGAGGAGGAGGTGGATAATGAACTTGTTTCGACGAATCTCATAAAAGATATGCTTGAAGATGCAGCACATTCAATGTTCCCTACTGTTGAAATTGATGATAACGATGTTGAAGTTGAAGAAGAATCAAGTATTCGAGCAAATTTTTTTTTTGATTTATTGGAGGCTGCTTAGAAACCCCTTTTGGGATGGTTGTACAAACGGTACTCAACTATCAGTAACTGTATAATACATTGCGATGAAATCCAAATACAACTTCACAGAAGCCGGGTTTACAGCTATAGTACAAGCTGCAAAACGGCATATGTCAAATTTAGTGTGCAAAAATTATTATAAAGTGAAAAAACTTATGTCTTCTTTTGGTTTGCCGTATCAAAAAATAGATACATGTTTAAATGGTTGCATGTTGTTTTGGAAAGAAGACATCAATCTTAGGAATTGTAAAATATGTAATCAAGAAAAATACAAACCAAGAAAAAGAAGAGAAAGGAAGTTCCGAACAAGCGTATGCATTTCTTACCCATCACTCCTAGGCTTCAAAGGTTATATGCATCTTCTGTAACCGCGCATTAT
The DNA here is from genome assembly GCA_030737815.1 of Allium fistulosum. NCBI lineage: Eukaryota > Viridiplantae > Streptophyta > Magnoliopsida > Asparagales > Amaryllidaceae > Allium > Allium fistulosum. The sequence goes on from CM060904.1 coordinate 1,086,207,436, forward strand.
ATGAGATGACACTGTGTGAGAACACAGGAAGAAAGTACGTTAACACACTCAGTTGATGGAGAAGCATGGAAGCATTTTGATAAGACATACTCCGCTTTCGCAGCGGAGAGCCATAATGTTAGACTTTGTTTATGTACGTATGGATTTTCACTGTTATCTCAATTTGGTTCAAAATATTCATTTTGACCTATAATCGTTACACCTTACAATTTACCTCCGTGGATGTGTATGAAAACTCCGTATATATTTCTCACTATTGTCATCCCTGGCCCTGATGATCTGACACAAGGAATCGACGTATATTTACAACCGTTGATTGAAGAGTTGAAAACACTGTGGTATGAAGGTGTTGAAACATATGATATTTCAAAAAAAAAATTGTATGTTCGCTTTTGTACTGTGGACTATAAGCGATTTTCCTGCATATGCAATGCTATTAGGTTGGAGTACGACTGATCGTCTAGCTTGCGCTTATTGCATGGAAGAAACACTAGCAGTTTCTTTACTGCATAGAAAGAAAATTTCGTGGTTTGACTGTCATTGGTGTTTTCTCCATATTAATCATCCTTCTAGAAAAGATAAAAAAACTTTAAAAGTAATAGAGTTGAAACCTTGTGACCACCAACGATTTGGTCAAGCAAAGATATTTATGAGCTTGTAAAGGATTATCCAAAGATACATGAAACTGGCAAACAAATTGAAATTAAAGGTAAATCGACGATTCATAATTGGTGCAAACAAATTATATTTTGGGAGTTGCCTTATTGGAAAAATTTCCTAATTCGTCATAATATCGACGTGATGCACAACGGGAAAAACATGTTCGATAATGTATTTAACACAGTTCTGAATGTTAAAGGAAAGACTAAAGACGATTTGAAATCAAGACATGATATAGAAGCAATATGCAATCGTCCTGAACTTCATATGAAGCCAAATAACACAAAAAACCCAAAACATGTTACGAGCTAGACAGTAACTAAGTTAAAATACTGTTAAAGTGGGTGGAAGGACTAAGATTTCATGATGGGATTTCCTCTAATCTTCGTATATGTGTCGACTATAAAAATGGTAAACTGAGTGGGATGAAAAGCCATTATTGTCATGTAATGATGGAACATTTGTTACCCGTCGCTTTCAAAGAACTGTTGCCCAAAGTTTGGACAGTTGTAACAGAACTTAGTTTCTTTTATAAGAAGCTTTGTTCAACTACCTTAAAAGTTGATCATCTACGTAAACTTGAGGAAGAAATTCCTATACTGCTCTGCAAACTGGAAAAAATATTTCCTCCTGGTTACTTTAATGTAATGGAGCATTTACCTGTTCATCTTCCGTTTGAAGCACGTCTTCGAGGTCATGTGCAATATGGATAAATGTAACCGTTTGGAAGGTATTAATATTGAGTTGTTAAATTTTAGTTTAACCACATGTAATAAAATTTAATTATAATTATTCTTAATAGATACTTAAATCATCTAAAGAATAAAGTGAGATAAAAAGCACGAGTTGAAGGTTCGATATACAAATCATATATTGAAGAAGAAGCTTCGTTCATTTTCTCTCATTATTTCAGTGACCATGTGAACTTATCTTTTGAAAGTGCTACGCGAAATGATGATGGCATTGAACAAGATTCTTCTGAATTAATGTTATCTATTTTTAGACAACAGAGACGCCCTGCTGGAAAATGTGTGGAAGTATGGTTAGACGACAGAGATTACCATGTTGCGCACACATATGTTCTTCTTAACTATGCAGAAGTTGCGCCATTTGCTAATTATTAATGAATAACACATCTAAAATTATTTACTTGAATAATACATGTGTGTATTAATTATAATGCAATATATTATCTGTATATGCAGTATTTATGAATCACAGCATCCAAGCAGGGATATTAGCAAAAAAAATTACTTTGTTTTCGAACCACGTATATGATCCGGTAAATTGGGTGGTTGATAAAGGGTTGAAACATCTTGCGATAGGACCAAAAAGAAAAGTCAAGACATATCCAATATTCTTTGTCAATGGATACAAATTCAACACCAATGAATATGAGACTAAAAAATTAACTAACAATACCGATGTATATTTTAAAGGTAGTGATGCTCCAAATGATCACATAAATGATTCTTACGGCGTGTTAACTCAGGTTTTGTAATTAATATATTTCACCAGACCTACGGAAAAAGTTTATTTATTTAGATGCAACTGGTTCAGTAATATTTCAGGTTTTGGAATCAACGTGCACCAAAAATATAATATTATTGAAATAAAGCATACATCACGTTATCATAAGTACGATCCGTTTATACTAGCAAAACATGCCCTACAAGTTTATTATGCTCCTTATCCATCTATAAAAAGAGATAAAGTAGATTGGTCGGCGGTTTTTAAAACGAAGGCAAGATTTTCGTTTGATGGAAAGAATATTCCGGACGAACAAGCATACCAAGCGGATATCGAGGAAAATGACGAATTTGCATTAACAAATGATCAAACCGATTTAGGACCTCTAAATGATGAATCAAATGTATTAGTAGAGGCATTTGATACCATAGAGGAAAACAATATAGAGTACGAGACCGAGTCTGAATCAGAAAACGACGAGGACTAATTTAATAATATACATGTTGAAAAAAGGTAATTTATGGGAGTATTGATGTTACACTTTTTTTGTATGTTACATATGATTACTGATGTTAAACCTTGATATGTTCACTCATAATTGAATGATATGTTCTGCCATAATAAAATAATATGTATGTGATAGGCATTACAAATGTCCTTCTTTAGGGGGTGGAGTTCTTCACAGTCTGGTTCCCCCTCTGTGTCTTAGAGAGAGAAAGGTCGCAGCGGTGGTGATGGCAGCGGCCCTTCATAGGAGGCGCCGCGTACGGTAGTTAGATTGCTACCCGAAAGCTGATGGCTCGTAAGTATTAAATTTACTTCAGCATTGTAAATATTTTGTATGATATATTAGTCATGATTTGTTTGTATCATATTTAATGCCGGGGTTTTGGGCTTAAGCCTTCTAACATTCTTCCCAGCATATCGAAGCAGGCATACATGAGCCGTGTGACTGCATGTTGGCCAAAGTGGAGCAGGATCCCAGACCATGTACGGGAGAGCGTATGGCAGAACTTCCTGGTAAGTGTAAAATTATATACCATTATATATAATCACTTTACAATTTGCTGACTAAGTATAAATGTATAACTTATATTTTTTCAACATATATACAGGAGGCAGTAGACTTACAAGAAGAGGACATGTCTCTTTGTCAGCGCCATTGAAACTCAAAAGCGGTAAAGAATTATAGGGATACGATGTCCACCATAAGAAAAACTGGAAAGAAGCCAAGCTGGATAGGCGCCTGCGTCTGGGATGCTTGGGTCGCATAGTGGAGTAGTGATGAATTCAAGGTAAGTCTATCAGATATCACCTTAATTTATTCAGTACAGAATACATAATTTATACCTGTAAAATATAATCTTAATTTTTAACTTGCAGGCGGAGTCAGACAGGAACTCTGAACTGGTAGAAAATTCCAATCACACACCGTGGTGGCTCAAAATCATTTCAGCACCATCGCGAGGACATGGTAAATTAATTAATTGCAATTACGAACGGTTATCACATTTTTAGTATAAATTTATATGAACAACAATAATATACACCAATTATTGCAGGAAAGAGCACGTGGGGGTACCGTCTCGTATATGAATGTGTTTAAGCATACCCATGCCGTTAGGCATACAGACGAAGAGGGAACAGTGTCGTATGCCTGGCATGAAGATGATAGAGCATATGCCACACATGTAAGTATTTTTTAAGTTATAAGTTATTAATAATGATCATTTTAATTAATTAGTTATAAAATATTATAATAATGTCATATAATATTTATTTGTATTTAATTTTGCGTTGTAGGAAAAATTTATGCAAGCATGTGCGTGGATGCTTGAGTATTCGAGATGGGAGCAGTTGACCACTGACGTAGAGGTCGCGATCTTTGACGTTGTTATGGACCCGACCTAGAAAAATAGGCGCTACGACAATCAATCGGTAATTTATAAAAATTAACTACGTTGTAAAATTTGCTTAATTTTTATAAAAGTTATGTAATAACTTAAACATATTTCGACTTGTTTTGTAGGCTCGGACACCACAAAGGGCTTACCAAAAGGCTTAGGACAACGCGGAGATTAATGAGCTTCGACAGCAGATTGCACAGTGGCAGGAGCAGGACTGCTTCCGAGCAGTGCAAATGGAGCAACTCAACCAACGTTTGGCCGAGTATGTGGAGCGCCATGGAGCATTCCCTTCGTCTGGTAGTTCCGGAGCCGATGATGAGTCATGAGGTACAATTTGCAGTTTTTTTTGAAACTGGTGTATATAAACATTGAGTGATGATGAGATTGATTTATGGACATGTGGTGCTTGACATTGATTTGTGTGGTTGATTTATGGAGTTGATACATGGAGTTTGATGTTGGATGTATATATATATTTTACATTGATGTTGGATGTAAATATTGGAGTTAGATGGGTGAGACTGATGATGAAAGGTTTGTTTGGTATTGATTGAATATGTTTACGTTTGATATGATGATGTTTGAGTTTTATATTGATATTGATTTCAGCTTATATATCTGATTTCTATATTGATTTTGATGAGTTGTGTTATATATCGGTATGGAAGTGATGCTTTGCTGCAGAAAAAAAAATTACCCAGATTTCCGACGGCTTATTGGCCATTTTTTCGACGGCTTTCTGGGCGAAAATTACGACGGTTCAATGGACAATTTCCATGCCACGTGGTCGTCTTTGCCGTCGGAAACGCTGTCGGAAGAGCCATCGGAAAAGCCGTCGCTAACCGTCGCAATCTCTTCGTCGAAGCCCTCGAAAGTGTACGAAATACGTGGTCCGTATTCCGACGGCATTTCCGATGGCTCGCGATGGCTGCGAGCTGTCGGAAATTGCCCTTGTTCTTGTAGTGAAAAGATTCTTCCTTTCCACATATTAATACTAGCTCTATTTGTTTGAGTTATTTAATAATAGAAGGTTCCGCCTAATGGTTTTCCTATAATTTGTGGAATTTTTAATATTACCGTTCATGACATTTAGTGGAAGAATCAAATGTCAAGACAACACTTATATTTAGTGCATAATCCACTATCAAATTCCATTAGTACCGCTGTGTAGCTGTAGTAAATAGTTGTAGTTAATCAAGCAATTGAACTTGGCTCTAATCGTCGTATATTATAAAATTTTGTCAGTACTGGTTCTATAAACTTGTCTATGAATGATTATGGATTATGTGTAAATTTATAACATTTTGTCAGTACTAGTTTTGTACACTTGTCTTCGAATGGTTATGAATTTTGTGTGAATTTGGTCATTTTGTCGAAAACCTATTGTATCGAAATGATTATGGATATCACTTTTGGTTATGTGATTAATGTGCTTTTCAACTGTTTGAACATGACGATTATGTGAGTGATTGTTTGTTGCATATTGAAAATTGTATGGTAGCAAAGCACAAATGCTAAAAAATATACGACAATCAAAAAATGCTATAGAAAATATAAAAGAAAAACTAAATTAAACACTACTAATTTTTTAGAAGCTTTACCGAAACGTAATAAGAAGTTCTATGCCTTTAGTTAGACCTATAAAATGTATATCAAAACGATACTACAAACTTTAAAGCCTTTTTAGGATGCTACAAAATCCATTTTTTGTAGCATAATGTAAAACGCTACAATAGCATTTACCAAAATGCAACGAACTTTTAGTTACACCTTCTATAATAGCGTATATTAAAACATACTATAGGATTTAGTAGCAACGTTACGAAATCCCTTTTCTGGTGTAGTGATATAACTATTTAATTTCTCTTGATTCTTTCCACATCCAAAATATAGATCTTTAATTAGACAAGTGTTTCCACTTCCTTTCTTCCTTTATAGATTCGAGAAGTCATCTAATTCATCTCTTCCTCTTTCGCCATTTTTCCATCCACTGTACTCTCTCTTTATCTTTCGCTACTGTTCTCTCTGCCATCCCTTATTCCTTTTTTCCTTGTTTTCTCCAATGCAATGGCCTCCATCATCTCTCTTCACAGTACTTCTTGTTTCTCGCCCTTTACTCAGATTCCTTGACATGTACATACTTTTGCTTCGCCTGCTTCCTTCTTCTCCCAATCTTTGGAATCTCCCCCTACCATTTATGACTTCTCCCGTTACTCTCCAATACCTACTTCTTACCTTAAAGCAAACCAATCCTCTCCTTATGCTTAACCCAAGACTTGCTAAAAAAATTGAGTTTGGCATTCGTTTTAGACGAGCTGTGCTCGTCGAGCTTGGTGGTTGATTTTGTTTTTAGGTTTACTTGGGCTTTCTTTAGGTATAGGGTGGATATCTCTTGGTTTGTGTTTGGTTGTTTTCCAGGTTAAAGTTTGTGCCCTTGTGCTTAGGTGTTGGGCTTTAGGTTCTTTAGGTTTTTAACGTTGGTTTTGGCATGGATTTGTGATTAGCAGTTGCTGATGCCCGGTGTTGGTCTTTGGTGGCCATATGTGAATTATTGCTTCGAGTATCATTTTGCCTTTCGTATCTATAGATGTTCATATCTTGTTGCATGATTGAATGTTTCTATGTACATTGCTAGTGTTTGTGACTGGCCTGTGCACTAAAATATTGTATGTATACAACTTGCATGGTGCTTAGATATGTTATGTGATCGCCTTGTCCAACTTATTTGAATGTATGCACCATGCGTGGTGCTTGAGGAGTAAATTTTAAAGCTATTTGTGATTTTTGCGAAACTATTGAGGATTTTTTTCTGACACCTGTAGTATTTTTGTAGGTATGATCACTATGAAACCTGTTTGCCTGTGCAAAATAAAAATATTTTGTTTTTGCATCAAAATATCGCTTGATCCTTGATAATTATAGTCCAGGAATTGAATCTGGGATAGATATGGTGATTAATGGGCTTGAAAAGTAATTAATGAAGATATAATATGAAATAAAATGGTGATTTGATGTTAATAGTCAATGAAAATGATAGTTTGTTAAGATTGATTAAACCACCAAACGAACTAGTGAATATTGGAAGGAATATTGATGATGTGATACAAATTCACATTAAAATAAATGAACTAATATAAGCTTAAAGTAAATGATGGTAATTTGCATAAAATGGTAAATAAATTCAAAATTAGTTTGGAAGAGATTGAATATATAGTGTTTAAGTAATAAAAATATGATTTTATTGGAAATATACCATATAAATGTGTAAAAATACTATGTAAAAACATTTATAAAATCAATTATGAAATTTTAGGTATGAAATATATTTTATTTTGGATTTATATTGATTTTTTAGTGCATTTTAAAGTATATATGTGGAAAAAGGTATATTTATATTTTATGAAACTAGTTTTATAAACTTTAACTTTCTAAGCAATTTTGAAATGATTTCGATTTAAACTCTTTGGTGATATTGAAATAGAAAGATTGTAGATGATAATATCAAAATTTGAAAGAAAATTGATTTAATAACGAATAAAAAATGATTAAGTAATCAATAAAGAATGACAAAAAAGTGCAGGAAAAGACACAAGAGAAAAACCCGTATATATTTGAGCTGACACACCATAAGTCGACCGGTGGTGTGACCCATTAGTTGACCAGTGGTGCTCTGTTGGGTCCAGTAAAACTAGACCCAACATGGCTAGGTTGTAAAGGAAGACATGGATCGATTCGGGCTATTTCGTGAGTTTTAGGACGACGTTTTAAACTACGTTATGATGTGATTCTCCCTGTTTGATTGAATGGAATTTTTGGATGTGTATACAGTGATCTATACACACGCACGCACACATATAGATAGTGGATTGATGTTGCAAGTGATTATTTGACTATTGATTTTTTTTACCTCTGTTGATTACCATGGTAACACGATCGTTTACTTATCCGAGTACTTTGTGAGGTGTGTGTTGTAGTACGAAAATGAGTTCGTAAACTATATATGGAAGCGCATCCATTCATTGGTTCAGCTATGTGTTAATGTAATAGGGTATAATTGGCATTGTATGTGCGTTAGACCATATCATCGACCATTATAACTATATTAGACTATGACCTTGTTTCATGAGATGGTCATATTTGTTATATAGTTTGACTAACTTGTTGGTTGCAGGTGAAACAGGACTAAGATATGACGTTTATCATAGTTATCTTAGTATTATTCAGGAATAATTAGAGTAGGTGGTAAAGTAGATGTACCAAACTGTAGTTTGACCCTCTTTATGTTTTTTCATTTTTTGTTTCAACACTAAGTTGATGGATTTGGTATGCTGTATTTAGTAACATTTGAAGATGTAGATGACAATGATGTTATTGATGTATATAACTCTGTATATAAATAATAATCAAACATTAATGCTAGTTTTTATATGTGCGTTAGGATTGGTTTGGGTTTGGATTTGTATATGACCTATGTTTACACTTTGAATATTGGTTTCAAATAAAGTGACGTTTGTGATTATTACATGTTGTTACCTTCCTTATGAGTTCAGAAAGAAATATATATAATATATTTGTAGTTGTGTCTTTTGTTATCAATCTCCAACGACACGTTGTTTCGCTTTTGGGTTTCACGTCATGAGTTATGTTAAAACAATAAAATCCAAAGGGTGTGTTGTTGCCACCATCGTTCACCTGTAATTTGAACACATCTATTACTACTATTTCCTAATTAATTCAATTCTCATAAATTATCCAAAAATCATAACAATGATTTCCCGAATAGACGGAAGAATAGATGGAATAGTAGATAACAAGTGTCAAAATATTTAACTCGAAAAAATGAACCATGGCAACACATATTATCCTGATTCCATAGGTCGATAACATAAATAAATGTATAATTAAACATTTACTATAAAAGTTGTATGCAAATTTTTAAATAAAGAAAATGCCATAATTTCTTTTCTGTCCATTGTCTGGGCTTTTGTTAGGTTAAATGGTGAAAAGTGAAACTTCTTGCTATAAGAACATCCATGCTCGAAGAACCTTCTCCAGTTTGTCGAAAATATTTTGGTTTCTATCTCTTTTTGAACGTTTGATTTTTTACTTTTTCTTGACTACTGCGCCAATTTAGAGGTCTATTTGGATTTCATTCACCAACGTCAATGTTGGTCATTGGAATTTTGTTTCTCACTGAAGAGTGAATTGGCAAAATCACATGAGATAAGAGAAGATTTGATGTTTGAGAATGAAGACATGAAGTTTTTGAGTAAGCCTAAGAAATTAAACATTTTGGTGGGATTTGGAGGTAGGGTTTGGCGGAATTTGGGTATTTTCCATTTAAGAATTCAAAGTAAAGTTGAAATTAGAAGGTTTAAAAAGTAGACTGCCTTTGAGTAGTAAAACGAAAAGAACAAAAGCTACATTATCTGAAAAAAGAATTATCCGAAATAATGCATGAATAAGTGGTTTTTTTAAGTCGCTCCGTTACAACAGTTTAACGTATTTATAAAACCCGAGCAAAGCGCCACCATTTAATTATCCACAGTTGCACTTCGTCATAGTAGCCGAACTATGATTCAATGTAGACTCCTCACATTGTGTAAATGTATCGGCGAACAACAATTTCTCTATTCTCCAAATTGATGTAACCCATGTTTCTTTGAAATCCAACCGTTTATTTTACAGAAAAATAAACATAATGATAAAAAAAATGGATTCCATTTTTTTATTTTTTATCCAAATAATAACTTGATGGACACATGGAACACACAGTTTGAGGATGGATAATTGAATTTGAGTCGGAGATACTCTTAGAGGCATCTCTCGCAATATCAAAGCGAATGGCACACATTATATTTTTATTGCACAAAAGCATATCATATTAAACTAGTGTGAACCCGTGCTTCGCACACGGAATTTTATAATTAAATTAGAGAAAAACGGCAATTTAACCGGAATTCGAAAAACCTTAGCTCATATCAACATGAAGCTGTCGCAACATTAAGACTAAGTATTGTGCATTTAAACAGTTCCAACAATGATTTGTCAAAGCTTCTAACTTTAATCAAGATTTGAGAAAAATCTTTGCACAAATCTAAGTTGAATTGGGGAAGTCAGAAAACCCTAGTATCAATTGAAGGGGGCTATTAGAAGTAATAAAGTAAAATAACTTTCAGTATGCATAATATGAAGTGTAAAAGCGTTTATGTTACAAATATAAGCCCAAGGCCCACAACTTGTATTTTACATTTCTACTGTTATATATATAGCCGAGACAACTGTATCAGTTTAGTATTGCAATAATAAACTTCTTTATCACATAATCAAATTATATTTTTCACAAATATGGACTTGTTATAGGAGATGATCATACCTCGATTGTAAATGCTAGTTCAAACATAAAGATGATGAACACTGTCTGCAGACCTGGCCATGGGATCAGGTACAATATTCATTGACCTGGTTGTATCATTTATGACCTATATCAAGTAGGCAGTGAATAATATGTCATGAAAAAGTCTTCGGTAATAAGCATATTTTTTCTGCAAAATAGCTTTAGTGCAGAATTCATTGTTACTAATACTCTGTTCTTTTCTTGAAAAAATATTTTGAAGCTAAGTAACATGTAGTATATATTATTAATAATGATTACTGTTAGCAAGCACATACAGCCATATAACTGTTAGTAATATATTTTGATAACAGGTCTGACACACTTTATTTGCAAATAATCCACAACCTACGTGCAGATTTCATTAAACATTTTGGCTTCTCAACTTAATGATGTAGTATATACATATACATTTAATCAAAATTTAAATTATGACAATATAAACATGTTGAAGAGTTGGAAGAGAAGGCTGGAACGGAACTGCTATTTGCAGCTGCTAAATCAAATCAATCCATCTTTCTTTCAGTCCCCTTCATCATCAATTTCTAGAAATGCTGAACATTCATCTTCCTATTAATCATTCTTAGGAAACAGGGAAGGATTAGAACTGAATTAGGTTTTGAGGTGCGTAGACTCTTTTCTTAAAGCAATATTTGCCCCAACTCGCTTGGAGTTTGCTGACGGGCTGATGGCAAACTGCTTCCCAGGATACAACAAAATCCGAACCCAAAGAGCAGCAATGTCTGTGTGTTCGTGAGAAACTTATATGTGCAAGAACTAATAGAAGAAGATAAAATAAAACTGATGTTGGATGCGTATATATAGCGCATGGACGGACGCTAGGCGAAGAGACGCGACTGTTTTAAAACAGTCGTAACTGTTTGGAAGTAACAGTTCAAATTTGAAGAGCAAAAATATGTTCAAATATTGCAACAGTAGATCCAACAGTCACAACCCTTCTCGCACACGCGCACATGCCAAGTGCTTTTCGTGCTAAGTGCTTTTCGTGCTAAGTGCTTTTTGTGCGTGCGTGTTATGGCAATGCCCCCTTTCCTTTAATACTTCATCAATATAAGGATAATTTATATGGTTTGCTATGATGTACACTCATTACGTAGATCTATCTTTAATATTCCCAGTGAGTGTGTTATTATGTATGACCATTGTTCTCTTATTTTACTTCTTGGACTTCAAATAATATGAATACAATAAAATAAATTTACCTAATGACAACGTAGCTAGGATACAATGTGCAATCAAGAAATATAATAAATTGCTTAGAATATATTAGTCAGTAGCTCCTAATTTTTATTTATTAGGCCATGATTAATTTAGTACTTGTCATGTAAAATAGAGGAGTCTTTGTTATCTATTATAATAAAGGTATATAAAAAATTAATTATTTACTTATATCGGGATATTTAAATAGAAAAAAATATAATTTAATTATAAAGATGATTCAAATGTTCTAAAATAAAATCATAAATACCTCAAGTTTCAAGATACAAAGCAGTAAATTCAGTGCCTCTATTTGTTCAATAATTTTTTTTGAAAAAGCAATGCTACAAAATATGATTAGTCGAAGAATCTGTTTTCACTGAAAATATTTTATAAAAATATTTGATTTAGATTGGAAATTAACTTTGCAAATAGTGTAGTGAAAAAACCATGTAGGTTTAATATTATTCTCTAACATGATAATAACAGTGAAGAACTACCACCAATTCCTACTGGTTGTAGATCTGTGGAACTAACATAAAATATAGCATATGGATTGTATGGTACTGTCCTGTTATATAGATAAAACTGCTACCATGAACCCTCAAAACTCACACGTTTTGATAATATAGCCTAAGGTTTCATAAATTTATAAATCCCTTGGTGATTCCAAAAATGGTAAGATAATATTCAACATTAAAATATGAGTTTAGACTGCATACAACTCCATTCAATACCAGTAAAATTTCAAACGTAGGTTTCAAAAAGAAGTGGCTTGACTATGTCATAGTCATTGATCGTGAAACAGAACTTAATTGGGAAATGTTTTTAAATTAATTCCATGTTTTATAGTAGAGGAGTTCAAGAAAAAGAAATATAGAAGCTCTATTATGTAGACTCTCTGATACGTCGCAAGGTGCTCTATATTCAAAGGATGAGAAATAGATGAACATTGAGGCTTAAGCAGATATGAAAATTATTTAAGATTTTATAAAGAATTGAAATTATAAGATAGTCGATTAGCAGTAAATTTTTTACTTACTTGCCATAGAATTGAGTTAAATAACTATAAATAAAATTACACAAAATAGTGTAAAAAGGATACTTGATACCTTTTCGCTGAAATTAATCTAGATATTCATGGCACTGGTTCTCATTTTAGGAGGGTATATTGGCTGAAGTTTGCAAATTTCTACTTTATTTGTCTTGCTGAACAATCAGAATATATTAAAGCTCTCTTATGTTGACCATAAAAATATGATCGAGAATCTGAATAGCTTAAATCTTGAATAAATGAAGAAAATATCTAAAAAACTCAAATCCTAGTTATCACTTATTGGAATTTGTTAATTGTTTAAGTTTCTGATTCTTTACTATCTTATAGTCATCAATGCAAGGATCAATCCCCTACTCATGTACAGCTATTAGAAGTCATATTCATTAACAATTATAGTGTATTGGGAAAAATCACAAATAAAACGTAAATTAGCAAAACAAAAAATATCTTTACATTTTTAATTTTTAGTAAGGCTTTGTATCTTTTTTCTGTTAACATGATAATTGGTATGGAAATATTAATAACAAAGTAGAACTGAAGCAAGGCCAAAAATAAGAAAATACAGCAAATGACTGTTTGTAGAAAAAGCTAATATAAGAACGTTATAGTGTGCTGATATTCTTTCTATGCCTGAATAAAAGGTATTGGAAAACTGGAAACTGGAGAACAGCATATACTTGCATCAAAAGAATGTTACTAAAAGAAAATATCAACATGAAAATGTTGTTATCAGTGAGCTTTAGAATCATCATATTGCCAAGTAGTTGCAAAACATGTATACATTCTTCACAAAAATCTATTATATTTACGAAAAATGTAACCTTTTCGAGTAATTACAATTAACTTTGCACAAAAAGGAAAAGTTGATGTGCTCATTAATAGTTCAAAATTCTACTATAAAAGCTCTTATTAACTGCGAAAGAGTAAAAAAGGTTATTAACCTATATTTAATTTAGAAAACACTCAAATCAAAGACGGATATGCTACTATGTACATCATACCATATTTACAGAGTCAAGAACTTTTTTTGAGGCACTTTAATCAAAATGCACATGGCACCAAAATATTTACAATTTGAGTGAAGCAACACTTTTCCTTATTTTTTGTGAATTCAAACTTAATATCCTTGAAACTATGATGCTATCCTAAGTCATAAAAGAAACAATTATTCAAGAACCAAAACTACTATAAGCCTTCTGAATTTCACCTTAGTGAAGAATATGTTTATCATGACTATATCCATCAAACAACTACATTGATGTGATAAAAACAAAGTAAGTCCTATAGTAATGAGTTATTATTAATTTTTTCTAATTATGTTATCATTCATTGCCTACTAAGATTACAATGTAAGCCAAGCATGACAAAGTCATAAACAAAAGAAATGTAATGTCAAGCATGACAAAGTCAAAAACAAAAGATTACCATGTGCATTATCTAAATTCATATTTTGGGTAAGCAAAGTCCAACCAAATTCGAAATTGAATTATGTGACTGAAAATTCAACATATGACAATAAATATCATCTTTTCTCTTTGGATTTCTACATCATCATTATTAGTCTCCTTGTAGCTCTAGAGCCGGTGGTATGGAGGAGATTGGGAGAGAGGGATGGAAATAAATTACAAAATAAATGTAGATTGTTATATTCACATAATTGCATGTACCCATCATGTGATATTAGTTTCATAACAATTAATTTATAAACAAAAGCCAACAAACTAAAGAAGACTAGTTAATTCACCCAAAAAATGGAACTAAAATAGAAATCGAAGATAACAGTTGATAGTAAAGGGGGAAATGTCACACCTGATACTGTGACGATCCGAAATTTTTGAGCATTTGAAATTGAAATATTTAATGGATTTTAAATATTTGAAAGTTAATTTTTAACTTGAATTTCAAACGTCACTATTTGTTGATAATTAAATTATTGAATTAAACAATTGGAAATTGGGTAAAAATATGAAATCTGGATTTTTAAGCGGGTTAAAATTATTTGAAGGCTTATAAAATTTATATTAACAGTACTGAAAATAATAGAATGTTTAAAATTATATTTAAAGGTGTTTGTTCAGTTTTAAAAATATATTGTTTAAATTGAATTTAAAAATAGCTTTCCGGGGCACAGTCTCGAAATTCGACGAAACCAGTTTTATTGGATCCGTAATATTGTATTATTATCGACTTTCAATTTTTGTAGTGAACGGAGTTGTTGGGTGAGCGTACGTTATATAAACGCGTTAAAATTTACATCTAGATTCAATTTAACATATTTAATTTGGCCAACATTTTTATATTAGCTGAGTTGATAGCAACATCAGCCTGTTTCTTTCTCTTTTCCATCGCAGTATTTCTTTCCCATCAGAACACTGTGATTTGTTTTCTCCCACACGCCAACGTCTCCTCCTACCCCCCTCTTTTCTTTTTAAATTGCGTAAAGCAGATCTTAACAAAAGAAGATAATAAGAATGGCCGAAAGCAAATATCTTTTCAAATAAAATCTCGTTCTCCTTCCACTTCTTCAGTTCATTCGAACGAAATAGAAAAAAAAACTCACGCCTTCTTCTTCATATTCGATCGCCTCTTTCCTCTTATCCCAGCCCAGCGCGGCCAAAATCGAGGCGAGGGATAGCACCCGCAGCGGAAGCGTGGGTGGCCAGATCGACTGGGAAGGCTCGCGACTTATTGGGGCTAAGGATTTCATGCGTGCAAGTCGCGTTCTCGGGGTGGGCAGCGACGTGAACACAAATAGGCGTATAGGGGAGGCGTGGGGGTTTGGGCACTCTCGCACGCGTGGAAGACGTGAAGTGGCGCAGCGGAGCCTGGGGTTCGCGGTCATACTGGGGAGCTGCTAGGGTTAGCAGTGATAGCCTGGGTTCGTTCCTTTTAACAGTGAGGTATAATTGTTTATTTTTATTTTTATTTTTATTTAAGCCAATACTCATAGATAAATTAAAAATATAAACTAGGTTAATCTATATAGGTATACACATGTTCTAATATACAAAACAGAAATTTATTTTATTTACTGAAAAATAATATGTAGGGATTGAGCAGGAATTTTTAAAAACATTTTGATATGAATATTTTATATTAAAAGTTGGACCTTTGAATTTTATAGGTTATTCTATAAATATAATGAATAAGGGTTTAAATTTACAGTTAGATATATATAAAACAATTGTGTTTTAATTTAATATATATATGGGTTTGAAGAAATTTTTACTTTATTTAAAATTTAATGTATATAGATAAGATTTTGGAAAAGAATATATGGATTTTAAAATGTTTAAAGAATTTATAATAGCTAGATTTTTGAAATTTATTATTTATTTTTATAAGTGTATATGAGTTCCAAAAGGAAAATTACTACTTTAAATTTAAATCATTAGTTAAATTAAATAACGGTAATTGATTGTTCGATTTATTCAAATATTAATAAAATCATTTAATAATTATTCAAGGTCTAAAATCACGAAGTAAACAAACCATTTGGATTGGGATTGCAAACATCAAAGGTGAGTTAATCTCACTCAGCTGAATTTTTATTCTAAATTTAAATAGTTAAATTTAAATAATTGATTGAATGATTGAATTGATTTGGATGTGCTATATAATATATAGTAGTATATACCAATATATATATATATATATATATTGGAATATGTATATATTGGAATTGATATTCCCGCATTATATAGCGGATGAGACCCTATGCGCTGCATAATAGCGGATGATTTTATATAAATCCCATATACCGCGATATTCCACCTCGAAGTGGAATTGGTATTGTGCTAACGTCTGTGGATGCAGGGAAACAGGTTGGATGGATCCATCAGGATTCCTCAAAATTATTTAGAATTGTTTGATATTCTGTGTTATGGATATTTGATATTCTGTGATGAATATTATTGTTAATTGGGAATATTGATTGCTATGAATTGCTTGAATATATTTTGAAGCACTGAGTTATCGGAAAATATAGAATTGGATTTTGAAAAGAAAATAATAAAATGAAGTAAAAAGATTTTAGTGAATTTGAATAAATTAAGAACGAATTAAAAGAAATGGAAATGAAATTAAAATACTAATAACTAATTTCGAGTATGGAAGATAAAGGACTTGAATAAGCAGAAATTAATAAATAGTAAACTTAAGTGATATCCATTAAAGGGATAAAGGATTATTTTAAGTTTCAAATTTTAAATTTATATAAAAGGATTAAGAAGTAATTTGAGGAATCTAAAATTTGAAATTTTAATTAAAGGTATTTTTAAATCATAATCTGAAATTAAAGGATTTTGGGAATAAATGAAGTAAAATGGAAATCAATTTGGAAATTGATTTAAGTGTTTGAAATTGGATATTTGGAAGAATAAATTCAAAGTGGAAATTTATTAAGGAATGGGAAAATTTGTTTAAAGATAAATAGTGATTTATTTTAAAAAGAAGGTGAAGAGAAGTATATTTCCCTGGATAGCCAAGTAAGTTTTCAAAGTAAATTTTAAAATATAAGATAAAAGTTTAATGTTGGTTTAAAAAGCATATTTTAGAAAATTTATTATTTTTCTGAATGTTTAAAATTCTAAAGTAAATGTTTATTTTCAAATCTATTATTGTAGTATATATATATAAAGTGACTTGTATGTTTTAAAAAGGGAAATTAGTTTATATTTACAAAGGGATTTTATTTTAAATATTTTTTTAAAAAAAAATATATTTTAACTAGAGTATTAAAGTAGTTTTAATTTCAATATTATCAAGTATGTTTGTAATAAAGTGTTTTTAAAAAATTATTTTAAAAATCTAAAATGGCTTTATACTTGGTGTTTCAGTGGAAATAAATATTTGGGAAATTATTCCGTGAGAGGAATATGATTGGAATTGTTTTCAAAAAGGGGTTGAAAATGGTAATAATATCTTGCGAAGATATTTGAGGTTAATAAATAATTTGGAGAAATTATTTATTGTTTGATGAATGTTGTGGATGTAAATTGATAGTTAAATAACCGACTATCAATATTGGCCAAATGCGCTGATCATTTCGAAGAGTCCGGGATCGAGATTAACTTCTCGAAAACCACTTCGATCCGGTTTGTACGTTTCGTGGGGAAATGAGTTGATATCGAAGATGGGATAGTGTTTTTGGTTCCGTTCGGACCCGGAACGGACTTGTATGGACGAATGCTTGCGAAACATTGTCAGGGGACGATGGGCATTCTAAGTGAAACGTTCTATAAAGGTAACGTTTAGCCTCAAGCCTCATCAACCGGGAATGACTGAAAATCAGGGGTTATGCAGCAAGGATTCGTGGGTAGCGCCCACTGGAGAGTATGGTCATCCCTGTCTAGAGGTCCCTTTTATTTCGGCTTAGTGGTGCGGTTGCTGATCCCAACCGTGGGGTGATCATATTCGGAATTGCCCATAGGTGATTCCGGCCTTATGTTGCAGAGGGTCGGGCGTGATCCTCGGTACTGTGATCTAGGCCACGTATTGTGATAGGTGGTACCCCAGTGCCTAGTCATTCGTTGGAAATCCATTCTCCCTACGTGCCTGTACGGTTTTGATTGTGCCCAACTATTGTTGAAATGTGAGATGCAAGCATTTCAGCTAGATTCTATTTTACTTTCTATAGACACTATTATAATATCAGACGGATTTTGATATAAAGTGTTTTAGATATCGTAAGGGAAAAACCCGACATGTTTATTTGTGGCGTGGTCTTACGAGATGCTTTTATTTTCAAAAGGATTTTTGAAACTTTAATAATAAATTTGAGTGTGATTTTCTCACGCTGGTATTCCAGACTGACTCGGGTATTGTTTTATATGATGCTCGGGTCAGACCGAGTATTTAGGATACAGGATGGTGCTGTGGTGCTCAGGAGAGGAGCTGGGTGGCGATACGTACTCCCGTATTTGATTATTGTTCCGCTGTGTATCCAGTGTATGTTATTGATGCTGATGTACTCTGATGATGTATTCTGATGATATATTGTATAAACAGATATAGTTTTGATTTGTGTAAAGATCTGTTAGTATATATTATATTTTATTCCGCTGCGATGTGAGATTCTGATGTTGCTGTTTTCTGTTTTCTCTTCTTCTACCTCTTCTTCTTTAACCCTAATGTTTCGATTTTCCGTGTAAGAAAAATCGGGATGTTACAGTTGGTATCAGAGCAAAGGTTGGCGATAACCTTGGCTCTGGTGGGAATTTTGAGAGTATTAATAGATATGAGCGCGTATTTGTTAGTGGATATAAAATGGTTTTATATTGTGTTGGTTGGTTTATTGAGTAGTTTATGGATTCTGGTCAATGCGAGTAATTAACGTTATTGATAGGGATCTCTAAACAGTTAAATAGAACAATTCGACACAGTATTGTTTTAAAATAGGGTAAATGAAATAATTTTATCCAAATTATTTTTTTATACAAAAAGGTATAATTTTTGTAAATTATTATAGTATTTGGTTGCTTGGTTGTTAGGAAGTGATAATATTAAATTATTATCATTTAAGTGTAAAATTGAATAAGAAATTGAAAGTTTATAACCAAGTTGAAAAATAAATTGATATAACAAATGGAATTGGAGAATATCGGTTATAAATGTATTGAAATGAACTTCATATACAAATGTGATTTATAATTGGAAATAGGATTCCAGAGAAATGTTGAAAATAAATCGGAATGGATTTCAAGTTGGGAATTTTGGGAAAAATTCAAATTCCTGGGATTTGGGAATGGTTTTCAAAGGATTTTTGGGAGAAATAATAGTGATATTATTTCGGAAGTATTTTCGAATTGGAATCGAATATGGGGAGATTTGAAAAAAATATTTGGGATATTTTTAAGTGATAAAAGCATTTAATTCTCTTCCGGTCGCTGGAAAATAATTTCGGTGATGACTGCAGCATCATCGATGTTCATTTTCGAGTTTCTAAAAGAGAAATTGCTACCAAATTGTTTTAAATTGAAATTGTTGTGAACGAGGTTTGGTTTGAAAATTCAAAAGGGAAATTGAATTTGCCAAGGGTTTTGGATGCAGTTGATTTCAAAGGTGATTTTGAAATTTTGGAGAATTGTTTAAACTCTGGAAGCTTATTTTAAATGTTTATGGAATAATAAAAAATTATATTGGCTAAATAAAAGGTATAATTCCAAGTTAAAGGTAAATTGTAAATGTGATTGATTATAAATGGATAAAAGAACGGGTATAAATAAGTTGTGACTTATAAACGTTGGAAGTAAAATAAATAAGCCAAATAAAATTTGTTTGTATTTTGGGAAAATGAATGAAATTCAAAACTTGAATTATTTAAATGGATAGAACTCCAGGAAAATAGTTAAAGTGATTTTTGATATGAGAATAAAATATTGGATTGAAATTGGGGAATAAACTGAATTGAATAAATTAGTGAATGGAATATGGAAATGGAATTCGAATTTGGCTAAATGGAAGTTGAATTGTGGGTTAATAATAATATTGGAAATGAACTCGAGTTATAATTAAATGTAACTTGGATTGTTAGTAAATGGAATATAAGTGGAAGTGTAGTCCAATAAACTAAAGTTGGGTTATCATAGAGATGGTTTGAATTTGTGAATAAAATCCACATTAGTAGAGACAAATTAAATCAATGAACTTGGATAAAATAGAAATTATCAAATGCAAATTAAGTCGAAAGACTGACAAATTGAATATGAAATGCGAAATAAATTTGGAAGGGAGAGAATAAGGTATAAATTGAGTCGGTATCAATTTAAATTAATTATAAACTTGAATGGATATTCTATTATGTGAATATCATTGGATTTGCATAAAGATGGTCGTCGTTGACGCAAATGTGATTGTCTAAAACTCTATGAGTTAATATAAGCAATAAAATTGATTTTTTGAATCAATTGAGATAAATATGTATTCATTTGGATTAAAATGAATAGAATGTAAGGAATGAAGTGTAAACCATTTAAATGGAAGCATTTAATTTGTGTTGGAGCCTAATAAATTCACTTATGGAAGTGTTTAGTGAATATTGCTTATGTTATGTATGTGTTAGCTATTGAGATTAAATGAAATGATAATAAACTTTGTATATTTGTCACTTACCTGTTTAAGTTGAGTTAGTACAGGTACCGGGAAGCCGTTTGGCTGGATTTGATTTTGCCATTTGCTAAAATAAATAGCCGCTTGTTTAAAAATGCTAAAATAAGGTACGCTTACGCAAAAATTCAAAATAGGAAATATGAACTGCTTATATTGATATATATTGTGATTTCGGGCCTGAGGCCGATGTATATATATATTTGTGCATCCTGCGATATGGCAGAAGTCCCTCCGTACAAGGGAGACTTTGCCAAAAAATTTCGTAAATTTTGGGAGTTGGAAATTTTTTTGAAATTTTTGAAAACTTTCATTAACGACAAATGATTTAAAATTTGTTAAGCAAATAAGGTTGAAACTGAGTATTGAAATCTATTTTAAATGTGAATGTAAAGTAAGTCAAATCGAAGGAACTAAAGAAAGAAAAGTTCACAAATAAATTTTTAATTGAGATTTAAATTAATAAGTAAGTGTAACTGATTGAATATTCAAAGTGGAAGATAAATTGAATTCAAGTGGAATTGTAAAGGCAAAAGTGAATAGAAATGGATATGAACTTCAATAGTGAAGTGAAAATAAGTATAAGCAGTATGTAAAATATTTATATTGAACTTAAGAAGTATGGTGAGATTCTTAAGTAATTTGGTATTGAGGAAAATTATTCTAGATGAATAATTGAATGACGATTAAAATTTGAAGTTCTGAAATGAGAAAATTGTGGATAAGAGAATGTAATCAAACTGAATGTGAATAAAAAGGAAATTGATATAATTGATAATCAATTGGAATTTATACGTAGGATGTACGTATATTATTTTATTCGCATAGCTATTTGATCCAAAATTCGAGCACAGAATTTCGAGATAGTTATATTGATCCGAGTTAGGATTTTTCACTCGATTTTCGACGGCGAACCTGGATATGGATTGTTGATTGATTCTGGAAATTCTCTATCATAGTTGGTGGCTATGCAAGGAGAATGACAGTTTCTGATCAAGAAACCAGATATGAGTCCGCACTAGGAAGTCAAGTGGACAATACTAGTTCGGAAGTGGAATTTTGTGACCGAGTGAGCGATCGAATTTGATATTGCGTACGGATGATACATGTGCATCGTACGGGCTTAAGTAAAACAAATTTTGAAAATGTGTAAAGGAATATATAAAATGGTTTTGGAACTGTAACTGGATGTTATTTGTTTAGTAGAATATACAGGTGTATAAAAGCAATGGATAAATTGGGATTTTTGATTTCAGAAGATAAAATTTAATGGCCCGACAAAAGGTATGTATTTAAATTTCTATATGAAATTGGATTGGGTTTTTGGATCGGGCCACTTGGATTTTTGTTTTCTTTTTGGATTTGGGAGGCCGTAGAGCCATTTTGTAGTAGTACCGAGCTAGCCGCGCAAAGGAGACGCTGGCAAAAATTTTCGGAAATTTAGAGAGTTGGAATTTTTTTGAAAAGTTTGATAATTTAAAAATTTGAATTCAAATTTGAATTTGAATTGATAAGTAAGTAATATTGTTTGAGACTTATGGATAGACTTGGAAAGTTAATAAGTGGGATAGTGTGTCTTTGATAAAAAGATTTATTTGGGCAAGTTGCTTAAAAACTATTTGGGTGAGGAAATAGTTAATGAGTTATAGATCATTCTTCCTAACTAGTAATTTCGGGGACGAAATTCTTTTAAGGGGGGAGGAATGTGACGATCCGGAATTTTTGAGCATTTGAAATTGAAATATTTAATGGATTTTAAATATTTGAAAGTTAATTTTTAACTTGAATTTCAAATGTCACTATTTGTTGATAATTAAATTATTGAATTAAACAATTGGAAATTGGGTAAAAATATGAAATCTGGATTTTTTAGCTGGTTAAAAATAATTTGAAGGCTTATAAAATTTATATTAACAGTACTGAAAATAATAGAATGTTTAAAATTATATTTAAAGGTGTTTTGTTCAGTTTTAAAAATATATTGTTTAAATTGAATTTAAAAATAGCTTTCCGGGGCACAGTCTCGGAAATCGACGAAACCAGTTTTATTGGATCTGTAATATTGTATTATTATCGGGTTTCAATTTTCGTAGTGAACGGAGTTGTTGGGTGAGCGTACGTTATATAAACGCGTTAAAATTTACATCTAGATTCAATTTAACATATTTAATTTGGCCAACATTTTTATATTAGCTGAGTTGATAGCAACATCAGCCTGTTCCTTTCTTTTTCCATCGCAGTATTTCTTTCCCATCAGAACACTGTGATTTGTTTTCTCCCACACGCCAACGTCTCCTCCTGCCCCCCTCTTTTCTTTTTAAATTACGTAAAGCAGATCTTAATAGAAGGAGATAATAAGAATGGCCGAAAGCAAATATCTTTTCAAATAAAATCTCGTTCTCCTTCCACTTCTTCAGTTCATTCGAACGAAATAGAAAAAAAAACTCACGCCTTCTTCTTCATATTCGATCGCCTCTTTCCTCTTATCCCAGCCCAGCGCGGCCAAAATCGAGGCGAGGGATAGCACCCGCAGCGGAAGCGTGGGTGGCCAGATCGACTGGGAAGGCTCGCGACTTATTGGGGCTAAGGATTTCATGCGTGCAAGTCGCGTTCTCGGGGTGGGCAGCGACGTGAACACAAATAGGCGTATAGGGGAGGCGTGGGGGTTTGGGCACTCTCGCACACGTGGAAGACGTGAAGTGGCGCAGCGGAGCCTGGGGTTCGCGGTCATACTGGGGAGCTGCTAGGGTTAGCAGTGATAGCCTGGGTTCGTTCCTTTTAACAGTGAGGTATAATTGTTTATTTTTATTTTTATTTTTATTTTTATTTATGCCAATACTCATAGATAAATTAAAAATATAAACTAGGTTAATCTATATAGGTATACACATGTTCTAACATACAAAACAGAAATTTATTTTATTTATTGAAAAATAATATGTAGGGATTGAGCAGGAATTTTTAAAAACATTTTGATATGAATATTTTATATTAAAAGTTGGACCTTTGAATTTTATAGGTTATTCTATAAATATAATGAATAAGGGTTTAAATTTACAGTTAGATATATATAAAACAATTGTGTTTTAATTTAATATATATATGGGTTTGAAGAAATTTTTACTTTATTTAAAATTTAATGTATATAGATAAGATTTTGGAAAAGAATATATGGATTTTAAAATGTTTAAAGAATTTATAATAGCTAGATTTTTGAAATTTATTATTTATTTTTATAAGTGTATATGAGTTCCAAAAGGAAAATTACTACTTTAAATTTAAATCATTAGTTAAATTAAATAACGGTAATTGATTGTTCGATTTATTCAAATATTAATAAAATCATTTAATAATTATTCAAGGTCTAAAATCACGAAGTAAACAAACCATTTGGATTGGGATTGCAAACATCAAAGGTGAGTTAATCTCACTCAGTTGAATTTTTATTCTAAATTTAAATAGTTAAATTTAAATAATTGATTGAATGATTGAATTGATTTGGATGTGCTATATAATATATAGTAGTATATACCAATATATATATATTGGAATATGTATATATTGGAATTGATATTCCTGCATTATATAGCGGATGAGACCCTATGCGCCGCATAATAGCGGATGATTTTATATAAATCCCATATACTGCGATATTCCACCTCGAAGTGGAATTGGTATTGTGCTAACGTCTGTGGATGCAGGGAAACAGGTTGGAGGGATCCATCGGGATTCCTCAAAATTATTTAGAATTGTTTGATATTCTGTGTTATGGATATTTGATATTCTATGATGAATATTATTGTTAATTGGGAATATTGATTGCTATGAATTGCTTGAATATATTTCGAAGCATTGAGTTATCTGAAAATATAGAATTGGATTTTGAAAAGAAAATAATAAAATGAAGTAAAATGATTTTAGTGAATTTGAATAAATTAAGAACGAATTAAAAGAAATGGAAATGAAATTAAAATACTAATAACTAATTTCGAGTATGGAAGATAAAGGATTTGAATAAGCAGAAATTAATAAATAGTAAACTTAAGTGATATCCATTAAAGGGATAAAGGATTATTTTAAGTTTCAAATTTTAAATTTATATAAAAGGATTAAGAAGTAATTTGAGGAATCTAAAATTTGAAATTTTAATTAAAGGTATTTTTAAATCATAATCTGAAATTAAAGGATTTTGGGAATAAATGAAGTAAAATGGAAATCAATTTGGAAATTGATTTAAGTGTTTGAAATTGGATATTTGGAAGAATAAATTCAAAGTGGAAATTTATTAAGGAATGGGAAAATTTGTTTAAAGATAAATAGTGATTTATTTTAAAAAGAAGGTGAAGAGAAGTATATTTCCCTGGATAGCCAAGTAAGTTTTCAAAGTAAATTTTAAAATATAAGATAAAAGTTTAATGTTGGTTTAAAAAGCATATTTTAGAAAATTTATTATTTGTCTGAATGTTTAAAATTCTAAAGTAAATGTTTATTTTTAAATCTATTATTGTAGTATATATATAAAGTGACTTGTATGTTTTAAAAAGGGAAATTAGTTTATATTTACAAAGGGATTTTATTTTAAATATTTTTAAATTTTTTTTATATATTTTAACTAGAGTATTAAAGTAGTTTTAATTTCAATATTATCAAGTATGTTTGTAATAAAGTGTTTTTAAAAAATTATTTTAAAAATCTAAAATGGCTTTATACTTGGTGTTTCAGTGGAAATAAATATTTGGGAAATTATTCCATGAGAGGAATATGATTGGAATTGATTTCAAAAAGGGTTTGAAAATGGAAATAATATCTTGCGAAGATATTTAAGGTTAATAAATAATTTGGAGAAATTATTTATTGTTTGATGGATGTTGTGGATGTAAATTGATAGTTAAATAACCGACTATCAATATTGGCCAAATGCGCTGATCGTTTCGAAGAGTCCGGGATCGAGATTAACTTCTCGAAAATCACTTCGATCCGGTTTGTACGTTTCGTGGGGAAACAAGTTGATATCGAAGATGGGATAGTGTTTTTGGTTCCGTTCGGACCCGGAACGGACTTGTATGGACGAATGCTTGCGAAACATTGTCAGGGGATGATGGGCATTCTAAGTGAAACGTTCTATAAAGGTAACGTTTAGCCTCAAGCCTCATCAACCGGGAATGACTGAAAATCAGGGGTTATGCAGCAAGGCTTCGTGGGTAGCCCCCACTGGAGAGTATGGTCATCCCTGTCTAGAGGTCCCTTTTATTTCGGCTTAGTGGTGAGGTTGCTGATCCCAACCGTGGGGTGATCATATTCGGAATTGCCCATAGGTGATTTCGGCCTTGTGTTACAGGGTCGGGCGTGATCCTTGGTACTGTGATCTAGGCCACGTACTGTGACAGGTGGTACCCCAGTGCCAAGTCATTCGTTGTAAATCCATTCTCCCTACGTGCCTGTACGGTTTTGATTATGCCCAACTATTGTTGAAATGTGAGATGCAAGTATTTCAGCTAGATTCTATTTTACTTTCTATAGACACTATTATAATATCAGACGGATTTTGATATATAGTGTTTTAGCTATCGTAAGGGAAAACCCCGACATGTTTATTTGTGGCATGGTCTTACGAGATGCTTTTATTTTCAAAAGGATTTTTGAAACTTTAATAATAAATTTGAGTGTGATTTTCTCACGCTGGTATTCCAGACTGACTCGGGTATTGTTTTATATGATGCTCGGGTCAGACCGAGTATTTAGGATACAGGATGGTGCTGTGGAGCTCAGGAGAGGAGCTGGGTGGCGATACGTACTCCCGTATTTGATTATTGTTCCGCTGTGTATCCCGTGTATGTTATTGATGCTGATGTACTCTGATGATGTATTCTGATGATATATTGTATAAACAGATATAGTTTTGATTTGTGTAAAGATCTGTTAGTATATATTATATTTTATTCCGCTGCG
Organism: Allium fistulosum; assembly: GCA_030737815.1. Classification (NCBI taxonomy): domain Eukaryota; kingdom Viridiplantae; phylum Streptophyta; class Magnoliopsida; order Asparagales; family Amaryllidaceae; genus Allium; species Allium fistulosum. Next base: position 1,086,234,197 of record CM060904.1, read on the forward strand.
ATGTGAGATTCTGATGTTGCTGTTTTCTGTTTTCTCTTCTTCTACCTCTTCTTCTTTAACCCTAATGTTTCGATTTTCCGTGTAAGAAAAATCGGGATGTTACAGTTGGTATCAGAGCAAAGGTTGGCGATAACCTTGGCTCTGGTGGGAATTTTGAGAGTATTAATAGATATGAGCGCGTATTTGTTAGTGGATATAAAATGGTTTTATATTGTGTTGGTTGGTTTATTGAGTAGTTTATGGATTTTGGTCAATGCGAGTAATTAACGTTATTGATAGGGATCTCTAAACACTTGAATAGAACAATTCGACACAATATTGTTTTAAAATTGGGTAAATGAAATAATTTTATCCAAATTATTTTTGTATACAAAAAGGTATAATTTTTGTAAATTATTATAGTATTTGGTTGCTTGGTTGTTAGGAAGTGATAATATTAAATTATTATCATTTAAGTGTAAAATTGAATAAGAAATTGAAAGTTTATAACCAAGTTGAAAAATAAATTGATATAATAAATGGAATTGGAGAATATCGATTATAAATGAATTGAAATGAACTTCATATACAAATGTGATTTATAATTGGAAATAGGATTCCAGAGAAATGTTGAAAATAAATCGGAATGGATTTCAAGTTTGGAATTTTGGGAAAAATTCAAATTCCTGGGATTTGGGAATGGTTTTCAAAGGATTTTTGGGAGAAATAATAGTGATATTATTTCGGAAGTATTTTCGAATTGGAATCGAATATGGGGAGATTTGAAAAAAATATTTGGGATATTTTTAAGAGATAAAAGCATTTAATTCTCTTCCGGTCGCTGGAAAATAATTTCGGTGATGACTGTAGCATCATCGATGTTCATTTTCGAGTTTCTAAAAGAGAAATTGCTACCAAATTGTTTTAAATTGAAATTGTTGTGAACGAGGTTTGGTTTGAAAATTCCAAAGGGAAATTGAATTTGCCAAGGGTTTTGGATGCAGTTGATTTCAAAGGTGATTTTGAAATTTTGGAGAATTGTTTAAACTCTGGAAGCTTATTTTAAATGTTTATGGAATAATAAAAAATTATATTGGCTAAATAAAAGGTATAATTCCAAGTTAAAGGTAAATTGTAAATGTGATTGATTATAAATGGATAAAAGAACGGGTATAAATAAGTTGTGACTTATAAACGTTGGAAGTAAAATAAATAAGCCAAATAAAATTTGTTTGTATTTTGGGAAAATGAATGAAATTCAAAACTTGAATTATTTAAATGGATAGAACTCCAAGAAAATAGTTAAAGTGATTTTTGATATGAGAATAAAATATTGGATTGAAATTGGGGAATAAACTAAATTGAATAAATTAGTGAATGGAATATGGAAATGGAATTCGAATTTGGCTACATGGAAGTTGAATTGTGGGTTAATAATAATATTGGAAATGAACTCGAGTTATAATTAAATGTAACTTGGATTGTTAGTAAATGGAATATAAGTGGAAGTGTAGTCCAATAAACTAAAGTTGGGTTATCATAGAGATGGTTTGAATTTGTGAATAAAATCCACATAAGTAGAGATAAATTAAATCAATGAACTTGGATAAAATAGAAATTATCAAATGCAAATTAAGTCGAAAGACTAACAAATTGAATATGAAATGCGAAATAAATTTGGAAGGGAGAGAATAAGGTATAAACTGAGTCGGTATCAATTTAAATTAATTATAAACTTGAATGGATATTCTATTATGTGAATATCATTGGATTTGCATAAAGATGGTCGTCGTTGACGCAAATGTGATTGTCTAAAACTCTATGAGTTAATATAAGCAATAAAATTGATTTTTTGAATCAATTGAGATAAATATGTATTCATTTGGATTAAAATGAATAGAATGTAAGTAATGAAGTGCAACCATTTAAATGGAAGCATTTAATTTGTGTTGGAGCCTAATAAATTCACTTATGGAAGTGTTTAGTGAATATTGCTTATGTTATGTATGTGTTAGCTATTGAGATTAAATGAAATGATAATAAACTTTGTATATTTGTCACTTACCTGTTTAAGTTGAGTTAGTACAGGTACCGGGAAGCCATTTGGCTGGATTTGATTTTGCCATTTGCTAAAATAAATAGCCGCTTGTTTAAAAATGCTAAAATAAGGTACGCTTACGCAAAAATTCAAAATAGGAAATATGAACTGCTTATATTGATATTTATTGTGATTTCGGGCCTGAGGTCGATGTATATATATATTTGTGCATCCTGCGATATCGCAGAAGTCCCTCCGTACAAGGGAGACTCTGCCAAAATTTTTCGTAAATTTTGGGAGTTAGAAATTTTTTGAAAATTTTCATTAACGACAAATGATTTAAAATTTGTTAAGCAAATAAGGTTGAAACTGAGTATTGAAATCTATTTTAAATGTGAATGTAAAGTAAGTCAAATCGAAGGAACTAAAGAAAGAAAAGTTCACAAATAAATTTTTAATTGAGATTTAAATTAATTAGTAAGTGTAACTGATTGAATATTCAAAGTGGAAGATAAATTGAATTCAAGTGGAATTGTAAAGGCAAAAGTGAATAGAAATGGATATGAACTTCAATAGTGAAGTGAAAATAAGTATAAGCAGTATGTAAAATATTTATATTGAACTTAAGAAGTATGGTGAGATTCTTAAGTAATTTGGTATTGAGGAAAATTATTCTAAATGAATAATTGAATGACGATTAAAATTTGAAGTTGTGAAATGAGAAAATTGTGGATAAGAGAATGTAATCAAACTGAATGTGAATAAAAAGGAAATTGATATAATTGATAATCAATTGGAATTTATATGTAGGATGTACGTATATTATTTTATTCGCATAGCTATTTGATCCAAAATTCGAGCATAGAATTTCGAGATAGTTATATTGATCCGAGTTAGGATTTTTCACTCGATTTTCGACGGCGAACCTGGATATGGATTGTTGATTGATTCTGGAAATTCTCTATCATAGTTGGTGGCTATGCAAGGAGAATGATGGTTTCTGATCAAGAAACCAGATCTGAGTCCGCACTAGGAAGTCGAGTGGACAATACTAGTTCGGAAGTGGAATTTTGTGACCAAGTGAGCGATCGAATTTGATATTGCGTACGGATGATACATGTGCATCGTACGGGCTTAAGTAAAACAAATTTTGAAAATGTGTAAAGGAATATATAAAATGGTTTTGGAACTGTAACTGGATGTTATTTGTTTAGTAGAATATACAGGTGTATAAAAGCAATGGATAAATTGGGATTTTTGATTTCAGAAGATAAAATTTAATGGCCCGACAAAAGGTATGTATTTAAATTTCTATATGATATTGGATTGGGTTTTTGGATCGAGCCACTTGGATTTTTGTTTTCTTTTTGGATTTGGGAGGCCGTAGAGCCATTTTGTAGTAGTACCGAGCTAGCCGCGCAAAGGAGACGTTGGCAAAAAATTTCGGAAATTTAGAGAGTTAGAATTTTTTTGAAAAGTTTGATAATTTAAAAATTTGAATTCAAATTTGAATTTGAATTGATAAGTAAGTAATATTGTTTGAGATTTATGGATAGGCTTGGAAAGTTAATAAGTGGGATAGTGTGTCTTTGATAAAAAGATTTATTTGGGCAAGTTGCTTAAAAACTATTTGGGTGAGGAAATAGTTAATGAGTTATAGATCATTCTTCCTAACTGGTAATTTCGGGGACGAAATTCTTTTAAGGGGGGAGGAATGTGACGACCCGGAATTTTTGAGCATTTGAAATTGAAATATTTAATGGATTTTAAATATTTGAAAGTTAATTTTTAACTTGAATTTCAAATGTCACTATTTGTTGATAATTAAATTATTGAATTAAACAATTGGAAATTGGGTAAAAATATGAAATCTAGATTTTTAAGCTGGTTAAAAATAATTTGAAGGCTTATAAAATTTATATTAACAGTACTGAAAATAATAGAATATTTACTGATAGATAAATTAAAAATATAAACTAGGTTAATCTATATAGGTATACACATGTTCTAATATACAAAACAGAAATTTATTTTATTTACTGAAAAATAATATGTAGGGATTGAGCAGGAATTTTTAAAAACATTTTGATATGAATATTTTATATTAAAAGTTGGACCTTTGAATTTTATAGGTTATTCTATAAATATAATGAATAAGGGTTTAAATTTACAGTTAAATATATATAAAACAATTGTGTTTTAATTTAATATATATATATATATATATGGGTTTGAAGAAATTTTTACTTTATTTAAAATTTAATGTATATAGATAAGATTTTGGAAAAGAATATATGGATTTTAAAATGTTTAAAGAATTTATAATAGTTAGATTTTTGAAATTTATTATTTATTTTTATAAGTGTATATGAGTTCCAAAAGGAAAATTACTACTTTAAATTTAAATCATTAGTTAAATTAAATAACGGTAATTGATTGTTCGATTTATTCAAATATTAATAAAATCATTTAATAATTATTCAAGGTCTAAAATCACGAAGGAAACAAACCATTTGGATTGGGATTGCAAACATCAAAGGTGAGTTAATCTCACTCAGCTAAATTTTTATTCTAAATTTAAATAGTTAAATTTAAATAATTGATTGAATGATTGAATTGATTTGGATGTGCTATATAATATATCGTAGTATATACCAATATATATATATTGGAATATGTATATATTGGAATTGATATTCCCGCATTATATAGCAGATGAGACCCTATGCGTCGCATAATAGCGGATGATTTTATATAAATCCCATATACCACGATATTCCACCTCGAAGTGGAATTGGTATTGTGCTAACGTCTGTGGATGCAGGGAAACAGGTTGGAGGGATCCATCAGGATTCCTCAAAATTATTTAGAATTGTTTGATATTCTGTGTTATGGATATTTGATATTCTGTGATGAGTATTATTGTTAATTGGGAATATTGATTGCTATGAATTGCTTGAATATATTTCGAAGCACTGAGTTATCGGAAAATATAGAATTGGATTTTGAAAAGAAAATAATAAAATGAAGTAAAATGATTTTAGTGAATTTGAATAAATTAAGAACGAATTAAAAGAAATGGAAATGAAATTAAAATACTAATAACTAATTTCGAGTATGGAGGATAAAGGATTTGAATAAGCAGAAATTAATAAATAGTAAACTTAAGTGATATCCATTAAAGGGATAAAGGATTATTTTAAGTTTCAAATTTTAAATTTATATAAAAGGATTAAGAAGTAATTTGAGGAATCTAAAATTTGAAATTTTAATTAAAGGTATTTTTAAATCATAATCTGAAATTAAAGGATTTTGGGAATAAATGAAGTAAAATGGAAATCAATTTGGAAATTGATTTAAGTGTTTGAAATTGGATATTTGGAAGAATAAATTCAAAGTGGGAATTTATTAAGGAATGGGAAAATTTGTTTAAAGATAAATAGTGATTTATTTTAAAAAGAAGGTGAAGAGAAGTATATTTCCCTGGATAGCCAAATAAGTTTTCAAAGTAAATTTTAAAATATAAGATAAAAGTTTAATGTTGGTTTAAAAGCATATTTTAGAAAATTTATTATTTGTCTAAATGTTTAAAATTCTAAAGTAAATGTTTATTTTCAAATCTATTATTGTAGTATATATATAAAGTGACTTGTATGTTTTAAAAAGGGAAATTAGTTTATATTTACAAAGGGATTTTATTTTAAATAATTTTTTAAAAAAAATATATATTTTAACTAGAGTATTAAAGTAGTTTTAATTTCAATATTATCAAGTATGTTTGTAATAAAGTGTTTTTAAAAAATTATTTTAAAAATCTAAAATGGCTTTATACTTGGTGTTTCAGTGGAAATAAATATTTGGGAAATTATTCATATTTAGAAAATTATTCCGTGAGAGGAATATGATTGGAATTGTTTTCAAAAAGGGGTTGAAAATGGAAATAATATCTTGCGAAGATATTTGAGGTTAATAAATAATTTGGAGAAATTATTTATTGTTTGATGGATGTTGTGGATGTAAATTGATAGTTAAATAACCGACTATCAATATTGGCCAAATGCGCTGATCGTTTCGAAGAGTCCGAGATCGAGATTAACTTCTCGAAAACCACTTCGATCCGGTTTGTACGTTTCGTGGGGAAACGAGTTGATATCGAAGATGGGATAGTGTTTTTGGTTCCGTTCGGACCCGGAACGGACTTGTATGGACGAATGCTTGCGAAACATTGTCAGGGGACGATGGGCATTCTAAGTGAAACGTTCTATAAAGGTAACGTTTAGCCTCAAGCCTCATCAACCGGGAATGACTGAAAATCAGGGGTTATGCAGCAAGGCTTCGTGGGTAGCGCCCACTGGAGAGTATGGTCATCCCTGTCTAGAGGTCCTTTTTATTTTGGCTTAGTGGTGCGGTTGTTGATCCCAACCGTGGGGTGATCATATTCGGAATTGCCTATAGGTGATTTCGGCCTTGTGTTGCAGGGGGTCGGACGTGATCCTCGGTACTGTGATCTAGGCCACGTACTATGACAGGTGGTACCCCAGTGTCTAGTCATTCGTTGGAAATCCATTCTCCCTACGTGCCTGTACGGTTTTGATTGTGCCCAACTATTGTTGAAATGTGAGATGCAAGCATTTCAGCTAGATTCTATTTTACTTTCTATAGACACTATTATAATATCAGACGGATTTTGATATAAAGTGTTTTAGCTATCGTAAGGGAAAAACCCGACATGTTTATTTGTGGCGTGGTCTTACGAGATGCTTTTATTTTCAAAAGGATTTTTGAAACTTTAATAATAAATTTGAGTGTGATTTTCTCACGCTGGTATTCCAGACTGACTCGGGTATTGTTTTATATGATGCTCGGGTCAGACCGAGTATTTAGGATACAGGATGGTGCTGTGGAGCTCAGGAGACGAGCTGGGTGGCGATACGTACTCCCGTATTTGATTATTGTTCCGCTGTGTATCCAGTGTATGTTATTGATGCTGATGTACTCTGATGATGTATTCTGATGATATATTGTATAAACAGATATAGTTTTGATTTGTGTAAAGATCTGTTAGTATATATTATATTTTATTCCGCTGCGATGTGAGATTCTGATGTTGCTGTTTCTGTTTTCTCTTCTTCTACCTCTTCTTCTTTAACCCTAATGTTTCGATTTTCCGTGTAAGAAAAATCGAGATGTTACAGATACTGTAGTAGATCATCTACACTAGAAAGCATCCAAACATTGAATAGTGAATTGATTATATTAAATCCAAAAGCTGCAAGCTTAAATATCCAAATTAGATTTTACACAACGTATCTAATTATCTTAGAGGAAAATAAAGCAACACTGAAGATACCTTCTCAGTTTCCGATCCCAATTTCGCTAAGAAGAGAACCATTCGTAACTGAAATATAAGATCTCGTATTTGTATTAAATTTCATATACTAAAACATGAAACCGATGTAATTCTGAATGGTATGGTTCATTTTGATAGCATTAATATGAATATAGTTTATAAATTAATGAGAGAAGATGTAACTGGAAGACGTTCGATTTTATTTGATTTGATCGGAAGTCTAGAATTGAAGATGAGAGTAGAGTACGGAGATGAGAGGAAGAATGTGACGCTTAGGAAGAATAAGAGAAAGGAAATATAGATTTAGGACTGTTCAGTTGCCAAATTTCAAAGGTGCCTGTGTGAGCTTGAAATTTAACTCACTAATAATAATATAGTATATATACATGCACTCCAAGAAATAAAAATAAAATTCACATGCTGCTATAGCATTACCAAGCACACCAATGGTAAAAAACCATCACTTTTATTTTGCACACGCACACATACCACATACACACAGTAGATGGAAAACAAATCATCCTTCAATGCTTCTGTTTTTCCAGGTAATACCAAAGGATAGCGTATATGGTCTGCAGCATCCTGAGTACGACCACAAAAAAGGCACTAGCAACCAAGTATGCATTAAGAAGCACACCAATGGTCAAATTAATACCATCACTTTTATTTTGCGCACGCGCATGCACACGCACACTATACACACAGTAGATGGAAAATAACACATCCTCCTTCAATGTTTCTTTTTCTCCAGGTAATAGGAAAGGATACCATATATCGTCTGCAGCATCGTGAGTACAACCACAAAAAATGCACTAGCAACTAAGTATGCCATAGTAAGAGGATTGTTGAAATAAGTCTGCCTAATATAGGCCATGTTTCTAGCCCATTTCGTATCATAGATCGTCCATACATCAACAGATATGTCCTTAAGTTGGGAGAGGTAGGACTTATCATAATCAATTATAGAATCTGTGCATAGCTTTCTGAAGAACGTTGCGGCTTCCTTATAATTCAAAGTATACACTAGGATTCTTTCTTTTCTTAACAAAGCCAGATCAGATTCAGTGTCCACAAGGCAACTCATAAACATCACATATGTCATGACTTTACTCCTCACAACTGGAAAGAAGTACTGCTCGAAGATTATCAAATTTCTATAAAAGGAATTGGAGTTGCTGTTCAGTCTTGCAGGGGATATGTCAATTATATCCTTATTGGGCGACAATTTCCAGGTGAAGATTGTATTATGGATTGGCCTGAATTTGACACCAACGTCCTTGAGATCAGTTGCACATGGAGTCATCAACGTTGATTGAGTTGCATCTACTCTTGAAGTTAACACCTGCTTCATTGGAGGGACAATGAAACATGCGTGGAATAAGTGAAGCAAATGGTATATATTTGAAATATCTTTTGGTAACTCTGAGAGTGGTTCGAGATCCTTAACTAGACCTCTGAAAGATTTGATGAATATGTCTACTAGAGTGTGATTATTTTTTTCATCGTCAGAGCCGGTCTTCATTAAGCTGTACAAACCTTGAAGGATGGACAAAGGCATTTGATTATCCAGCAGTAGAATATCAAACTCTACCAGTGATAGCATCAACGTGTTACCTAACATTTAGTTTTATAACCATGAAATCAGAAAAACATATTCTTGGAGGTTAATCTTTTGATAATATGTATGTGGACAGTACAAAAATATAAAAGGTTACCTAAGATTGGATCTTCTTTCCATTTGGATATATTAAAGTTGTCGAGCAAGAGCTCGAGTATGAAACAACCGTCTACCAACATCATTTTTGAGAACAATTCGTCTTCCATTTCGACCTGCTCAGAATACCAACATTTTGATGATTCCATCATCCCATCGATGATATTTTCGTAGTCTTTCAAGGTAATTCTAGGACTGCGCTCGATAAATCTTTTGAAGTAAAGCAATTTTATATCATCCATCTTTCTAAGGCGGGTCTTATCAACATGGTAAGGACCAATGGAGACGATCTTGGGCTGGTAGGCTTTGTGATCGGTTTCCCTTATGTGATCCAAGACTCTGAAGATTTTGCTTGTCCCCGCCTCCAGTCTTTCGTGTTTTGAACAAAATTGTCCCCTTTTGATTTTTTCGTAGTTCTCACTAAACCTACACTGCAGTGCTTCCATCTTTTATTTGTTTCTGTGGTATGCAAATGTATAATATGTTTTTTTGAATGCATTCTACTTGTACCTATATGCATGGTACTTATATAGAAATTATGGTGTTTTGTTAATAATTTTTTTTCCGCTAAAATGGGATTTGACTTTGCATTTTTGGTCCTAGGGTAACAAATTGCACGGACTTCTTCCTTTTTGCCTAGGCTTGTTTACAGTAATTGCTATTAACTTTTAACATTTAACCATGATATTGATATTTCTGGGTTTCAGATGCTCTCTGATTTTCCAAACGCTCTCTGACTTTCACCACAAAATCTGAATAGTTACTTCTCTTTCTTTCCACAACCATTATTATTTAAATAGGAGCTTGTGGTGAAAATCACGGAGCATTTGAAACGTTGTATTATTTGGGGGTGCTGCTAAATCCTCCATACACACGGATCGGCTGCACGATATTTTTGCTGCACCTCACCTCGAATCTCCTGAACATTACAAAGGAAAATATCCTAATCACATGTTCATCCATTTCTATTATACATCCAAAGCTTCAGCCCATTCGAGGATGTGAGACTAATCTAGATTCAACCTTTCACATTCCTAGTTGATGCAATTTCTCAAAAGACATGTTCTGGTAACAATGAATTTCTGGACGATGTGATTCTGAGACAAAATGAGACTAATCTGATCCAGATTAAAATAATAATAATACTTAAATGGTAACCTATACATATTCCACAGTCATATACAGATTTAGATTAGTAAACATAAACTGTCATAATATTAATTGTATAATTGCTTAGCTTTTACATAGAAAATGTATGAACTTAGTCTATTCTACAGAAGTCTTAAAATAATATTATTGCAATGACACCGGGTCGTAAGCCAACCCAGTTGAAATTTGAAACTATAAAATGGTTCTTAATTTACCTTTACTTTCTAAAATAACAAAATAATAATCCAAAGAATTGAACCCTTCTCTTAATAATGGAACACGTGCACTTAATTCCCTTACCAACTAGACACATATTAAACTTGATATTGTTGCTCCAGTGAATTTTATATGATCAATATACGTGCATTAACTCAATTATCTTGCTCTACCGCTAACGCAGTGGGTTGCCCTAGCCTACGGATTTGTAATCATACTGCCCCTGATTGTGCAAGTGCATTGGTTTAATTTCTTTTAAATATAAAGGTGATACCAAATTATTTGAAATAGCATCATTGCTTTATTTCTATTTCCACTATTGGAAAATACTGTAATTTATATTGCAAAACTAGATCTCAGTTCAAAATTTATTTCGAAAATATACTTGTTACAAAGCTAGGTCCGTTTTTTATTTGTACACACATATTTCGAAAATGTGCATGTACAAATTTCAAATTTATACATGTGCATTTTAAACATGTGATATCAGATATTCGAACCATACAATGTTGATGTATCTGAATTACGAAATGATGAATGCATGAATCAAAAAGCTTAGAGAGTATCAACATTGAAGAATTCAAGAAAATCAGCCAAGTATAACACAAGTCATATCGGTCGCTACCAATCCATATAGATCGATACTAAACGATCCAATGAGGGTGGGGGACCCACTTCTTTCCAATTTGACTTAAAACCCGAAATTGAAAAGAAGTGCAATTGCTATATAGTGACATTGGTCAGTGCAGGTTCATATCGATTAGAAACGAATGATTGTGGTCTAAGATTTAAGTGCTCAAGAGCTACAAGACATGCACTACGTACAACAAAGAAGAAGACAAAAAAACAATAGTAATCGATTGGTATCAATCCATATGGATCGGTATTAACGATCAAGACTGCTAGAAATCGTATGATTTTAATTGTTCTTCACACTGAAGCTTCGAATCTGGAGATATTTAATATAGCGATTTTTTTTCTAGAATTGGCCTATAAATAGAGAACCTACAACGACTAGAGGAGAACTTTTCGATCTTCTTTCAAATTATATGCGGAGTTGCTGCCAAATCCGAAATAACCTTTTTCTAAATCTGAAATTTATTGTAATTTGGTTGTTCGATGTTTTTATTTCGATTCGGAGTATTGATCAACTTTTTGACCAACATATTTTGGTGCTTTCACTGAGAACAAAGAATTTAGTGTCAAGTCTAATTACTACTAGGACTTGTATAATGTCTCCACTCAAATCTAAATGAAGATATGGCTTCGAAGATCGCTATTAGATCCAGAGCAATAACTAAAGGAGAGCATGAAGGCTCTCACCATGAAGATGAAATAAATCAACCAGCTCATGTAGAAGCTTCGAGCATGCTCAAATAGTAACAAAGGTTGAGTTGGACCGCATGATGGTGAATATGAATAAGAAGATGACGAAGAATTAGAAGTCCATCATAGAAGAGATGAAGAAATTTTTTGCTCTGACGTCCCAACCCCAGAGGCAAAGAGATTCTTGAAATTAGTAGTAATAATGGTTGAGTTCGACTCGGGTCTAATAGCAAGTGATATAAAGATATGAACCCAAGGAAGGAGTCCTAAGAGATTTGATCCCAACTTGTGATGACCGGCTTATACCTTCAGTACCCAATATTCCTGAAAAGTGTGCTAAGGTAGTACCCGATCAATGTAGGACGGTTGTCAAAGGTAAGGTAATTAAAAAATCATAGAATCTATCATATATCTTACAACACATCAAATAAAATTTATGTAAAACAAGTGAGACAGGTAAGTATAACTAGATAAACTAGACCAGATATTAGATTACAAGTTCATGGTAGCTGCACAAAGCAAATAGAGTAGAGTTTATACATCATCAAAATAAACTCAAAGAAAATCTGTCGCTAAATAAAGTAAAGAACTGGTAAAGTTCCATAGTGCTACACAACGGAGTAGGTAATAAGCTTTGAAATAAATATATAATGGCACCAGCCTCCTGCTCATCCTTTGGATAGCTCCATGCACTAGCCTTGGATCTATTATCCATTCTACTCATTTAAGTGTAACAAAAATAATAAGAAGCAAAGCATAAAAACTCAAATCAGACAACATTCTGGTTTGAGCAATAAACAATCTCAACGTATTATGAAAGCAATAGCAAAGGACATATGCTATGGATAATCATACCTGCTTATCCTTGCATATAAAGAGTTAGCACATAACACTACATATGTTGCACTACCATTATTGTTATATAGGCACACTACACTAAGTATAATATGGGTGTCAAGGTACCTAGCTCAAGAATACCAACATTACAAAACATCCATATATCGTACAACATTCACACCAACCATAGCAATCAAGAAACATAAGATAACACAGCGATAACCATCATCAAGATCGCTACGTCTATCACTAAGGTCTCGTGTTACCACGCATCACCATGACCATCACCAAAATCTTATATCGCTATGGCTTTCCCAAAGTCTCATGTCACCACGATCATTACAGAAGTCTTGTTTCACTACGACTTTCCCAAAGTCTTGCACCATCAAGATCGTTATAGAAGACCCCACTTCATTACGACTTTCCTAAAGTCTTGCATAAACATGATCTTTCCATGGTCTTGCATTGCTATGATTATTGCTGAAGCCTCTCTTTGCCACGACGACCACTACGGTCCCCTGGATACATGATAACTCATTCAACGACCTTCAAGGCTAGCGGCACTCCATTTCACAATTGGATTTAGTGCTCCTTTGGATACGGTGCTCGTCCACATACCTATCCCATAGGTATTGCCCTCCCATGGTAGGCTAGACCATCCTACGGTCCAGGGTACATAGGTATGCATCCTTATAAGTCCTTTCCCTATGGAACACTCATCATATCCAGAGTTATCAATGATCTCTTCAACATGCGACTCAAATCACAACGTCCCATGCCCCAGCATATCATTTCACATTGTTGAACATGCCTCTTCGAACTTCCTTAGTCCCATACATGTACTTCCCACTTGAAGTACTCGATCAAATGCCTCACATAGTCAAAGTTTAAATATTTCTACACGTCCATCTCATGTCGTAGAGTCATCTCATCATAGCCCCGAAGTCATTACGTCAAAGTGTCACCCCTTCGTCTCGTCATTTACCATCATTCTTCAGTGTGCCACAACATCGAAATTAAATACCAAATGGACGAACGAACACAAGTAACATGATTACCTAAGCATCCCTCATGTTTCCCAAACGTTTCACCTTGATCCCATGACCTTTGACATGGTCGGTACCAACCATGGTCTTCCCAAAAATGATCAAAAGTTGAAGTCCCCAAAATTTCTCGTTGTAGCAAGTTGACCCGAAGTAACATATGGCAAAGCTCAAATCATAGCACCCAAAAACACTAAGTAGACATGGTCAGTACCGACATGTAAACACCCCTGAAATTTTGCTAAGTCCAAAAAAATTTCCTCACACCTCACCTTGGCTTGACTCAAAGAAACCCTTAATAGAACTTGAAGCACAACACCTAAAAACAACAAGCAGACATGGTAAGTGCTGACCATATGAACACCCCTAAAATTTGGTAAAGTCTAGAAATCAAACTTCATGTCACTCCTTGGCCCGACTCGAAGCACGTGCATCCTTAGTCGAAAGTTAAATTTAGCCCATGTTGACACCAAGCAACCTAACGAGACCATATTTTGGCTATTAAAATTTTCCTAAGTCCAAGCCTCTACGATCGACCATAATTTTCCCAGCCCGACTCGATATTCCACCCTTAAAATCCCCAAACTATACCGCGACTCAAAGCAACTTCCACTTATCGACCATAATTGCCATCACTGACCATATTTTGATGACTATAATTTGAACCACCAAATCAACTCCAAACCACATGCGACTTGTTTTGGGGTCTCTTAGGACTTCAAACAACATCAAATTCCAACCACATCACATTTCAAGCATTTTGATGCTACTTTGCATTAAATGATGTACCATATTCCTAATTATGCAAAACATTTAACAAACACATCAAAACAATCCATACAACCATCACACATTATTACATATCATCCATGCAATACATATAATCAATCTAAATATAATTACGAGCATATAATATCCTAGATCTGATTTTATACAAAAGTGATAATATGACTGGTAAATTGTGTAAAATATATAAAAGCACAATCTATCTTTTTAAATATCGATTCTAGGATGTTACTAGTATCGGATCTAAGTTTTTGAACACTTAAACTTTAATAATCATATCAAAAATCACCTTTTTACTATATAAATAAGCATAGTATAGTGATAGAAGTAAAATCACTCACCTTGAATCAAAACACACGAATCCCTAGGCAAATCTAATGTGAAACAGCAGCTACACGAATCCCAAACTTCCCAAACGGTAGATCTACAATTCCCTTTTGCTATTCACTCATAAATCTCTTCATTATGATAATTTACTTGAAGGAATTATGAATCTAGGTCAATTATAGATTAATGGAGGTTAGAAGGTGATTTGATATAAAGAGGAAAGACTAATGATGGTTGGCAGGAAGTGCTATTAACCATATTCCTGAATTGGGCTAAAGGTTGCACTAACCACCCATGAAATACCCTTAATTTGCCAAAAACGGGTCAAAATTTAAACTGCTGTAGCTTCTAAACATTTAGTCCAAAATCCTATTATAACCACTGATGGAAAGGGAAACCATCATATCTTTTCACTGGAAATGATTTAAGATCCTAATTCGGCACCTATTAAAAGTTATAGGCCTTACAAGATTTTCAGGGTCGGAACTGTCCAACAAAAATCCTAAGGATGAAAAAAAATCACTAGTTGACATTTTCCAAAGTTATAGAGGCATAAGATATAAATTTAAAAATAATATTTTACGATCCTTCAATACGTAAAATACGGGTTATTACACTCTTCTACCCTGTAGTTATTTTGCCTCCGAAATCCTATCAAACAATGTAAGGTCAAGCAATAAAGCTACCCCACATGCTTAACAACCATAAGCCAAAAATAACTTCCATCATACATACGCACACAAAAAAGTAGAATCGATGCCACTCTATGTGATAGCACAAGTGGAAGTGAACATGATAATCCGAAAACCCTTCTATGTAAAGCGCTCTATATTATTGGTCCTCATGCTTTCCTCTTTCTCCTTCATACTATTGTCCACTTTCATCCAACCGAACTTCTACCAACTTCAAAACCTTCCTCATAAGCCGACTTGGTTCAACCTCGATATCATCTAGTTAATCCCACACCATTTTCCTTAATTTCTCTTGTAAGATTTCCACTGCAATGTACCACTAATCTCGAATGATGGCATTCTCATAGTACCTCATCCCTAAGTCCATCAATGTCAGGTATAAACAGTCTATCCTTTATACAGAGTCAACTAACTCGGTTAAGTCTGTACTGCCTCATCTCTATACGAACTACTACCATCGCTATAGAAATAGGTCATTCATCTCGCTTGCCAACATCCTTAGCTCTACCACTTACTTTGGTTAGGAATTATAACTAGTAATATTCCCCAATTCATACCTGCACTGCGAACTCTACTCCTTAGTTGGCACGTTTCTTTAATACCATAGGTGTTGTCCTCAAGCACATCTTGTACTTCTCCTTCACTAGAAGAAAAGGATATCAAATACGAAAACCAGTATAAGCTTCTCAAGCTCTTGACATTCGATACCATCTCCAAGAATCATTCGACCGCCATGCGAATACTACCAATACTCCTTATCCGGATATTACCATGAAAACCCCGCTTCACTGGTCACTCTCTTGTGCTTCTAGTCCTCCTAGCTCTTTGAGTACCATCCTTCTCAAAGAAATAACATTGGTCTAGTTCGATACAAAACTCATCTCTCTATGTGGCGATTATTTGACCACCTCTAGATATTTCCTCACTATAGGAAACAATGACGACTACTCATGCGGGATCTCAAGAAAATACACCAAGCTAACCATAACTGTACCCTCCTAGCTATACAGTCCTGCTCCTAGCTTTTGCTCTCTCCTACCTTGTTCATCATCCACTGCACCTGACCATTTCACCATAGCTTTATATCCTGTAGCCGTTCCATCCCAATTGATACCAAACCCCTCGAACCCCAAACAAAGCAGTCACAAGCAAAAAAGCATCCATGATTGGATACAAAGTCATGAGAAACCATCGCTAAGTCAGTCGAACCATCACCAAGTTCGAAACAATTATAGGTCCCTATTAGGTTGGGTAACCATTCTAACCTACTCATTAAGTCACTAGGTATATGAAGGGTCTAACGTACTGATATAAGGTAAAACATGCACAGGTTTAGCATTAGCAAAAAGCATACCTTGAATAAGGATGCCCTTCCCTTTCTCCTTTGTCGGTGGAGAAGCCGATGAAGAAGGAGTAGCATCCAATGAATAAGCAGTCACACTATGATAATTCTTCTATAGTTATGGCTAATCCCTCTTTAAGTGCCTAGTCTTATCCCAGATGAAGCACCTCCTCTCTTCATCCCTTGGGGCCTTGTTGTCCTTGCTAAGATACCCTTCTTATTGCAATTAAAGCATTTCCGCTTTTACTTAATTTTCTTCTTGAGACTGCTTCTTTCCATTGCTATTCCGTTTCCTTTTGTATCCCCCACCTGCTTACGGCTTTGACTCTTCCCTTGAAACAACAACTTCAACTTTTGGTTTTGGGTATAGGCTCTCATGCCTTAAAGCCCTTTCCATAATCTTCTCAAATGTATCATCAATATGGCTAATCATTCATTCTCTTAGATACTCATTTAGGCCCACTATGAAATTTTCGTTCTTCTTCACTGGAGTGTCGATAAAGGAAAAAAAATATTTCAATAACGCATTGAACTTAGATGCATATTCCAAAATAGTCTTCTGTCCCCGTTTCAACTCAAAAAACTTCTTAAATAATACCGACTTTTGGTTTGCCAATATGAAATTCTCCTTAAATCTGGCCTTAAACTCCTTCTAAGTGAACTGATCTTTATAAGTAGAAATCTTAACATCATTCCACCATCCCATGGTGCTACATTTAAGTTGTCTTAAGGATAAATTCCTCTTTATTGCATCTTCCAGCTCTAGATCTTCAAAGATATGTTCATAGGTATCCAACCGATCCTTCACTTCCACAGCCGATCATGTTCCAAGGAACGTTTTCGTTCAAGGCTAGAATAGTCCTTGTTTAACTTAGAAAAATTAGCTCTGGGCGCTTGCACTAGAGCACCACTACCAATACAATTTGAGTAAGACCTTCGGTATTCTACATCATCTTCCTCATCATCTTTGTGTAAATGACCTGCATATCACGGTTAGCTGCTCCCGAGATTGCTCCATCTTCTTCTACCCCCAAAAAATAATTCCTAGCAGTGTTCCTTGTATGCTAGCTTATTCCTAGACTCTATAATAAGAATGGTCAGTCTCTAAGGAAAACTACATCTACAGTGTTTAGGTGTGCAATGCGACTTATAGACTGTATATACTACTAATATAAAGTTTTAAAACCAAAATATATAACATGTATGCTCTCTCATATATCGCTCAACCCATGTTCAGTGTTCCACTTACCTTATCTCCAATGGATATAAGTGCCAACTTAGGTCGATCTCTCAAGCTAGGCTTTGATACCACATATGAAAATTGAACTACACCTCCTCTCAAAATGCATCAAAAAATATAATATCAAGAAAGATATAAAACATACAAGATAGATTATAATTAAATGAACCAGACAATATATCAGAGTACAAGATTCAAGGTAGCCACAAAAGCAAACGGAGTAGAGTTTATACATTATCAAAATAAACCCAAAGGAAATTTGTCTCTAAATAAAGTAAAGCATCGATAAAGCACCATAATGGTGCACAACGAAATAAGCAACAAACTCTGAATAATAATAATATAATAGCATCAGCCTCCTGCTCATCCCCTAGATAGCTTTATGAGCTAACCTTGGACTTATTATGTAGTCTACTCATTTAAGAGTACCCAAGGTAATAAGAAGCAAATCATAAAATCTCGAGTCAGACAATAGTATAGTGTGAGAAATAAACAATCTCAAAATACTATGAAAACCAAATAGTATAAGACCAAGGGTATGCATAATCATATCTAACCTATCCCTCCATCCAAAGAGTTTGCACATAACACTACATATGCTAGACTATCGTTATTGTCAAGGTATTCTACACTAAGTATAATATGGGTGACAAGGTACCTATTTCAAGAATACCAACATCATAGGACATCTATATATCACATAACGTTCACACCAATCATAGCAATCAAGCAACATAAGGTAACACACAAAACAGTCATCTAGATCGCTATGTCTATCACGAAGATCTCACGTCGCCATGATCGTCACGATCGTCGCTAAAATCTGATATCTCAATGGCTTTCCCAAAGTCTCATGTCACCACGATAGTTACAGAAGATCCACTTCACTATGACTTTCCCAAAGTCTTACATCACTATGTCCTTCCCAAATCCTTAAATCGCCACGATTATCTTTGGAGCCCCACTTTGCCATAACCACCACAAGGGTCTCTTAGATACATGATAACTCATTCAATGACCTCCTAAGACGACAACACCCCATTCCATAATTAGAATCGATGCTCGTGCACATACCTATCCCATAGGTACTGCCCTTCCAAGGTAAGCTAGACCTTCCTAAGGTCTAGGGTACATGGTAAGCATCCTCATATACCCATGCCTCATGAACACTCATCACATCTAGAGTTATCAATTATCCCTTCAGCACGCGACTCGATTCGAAACATCCCATGCCTCACCATATTGCTTCATCTTGTTGAACGTGCCTCTTTGAACTACCCTAGTCTTATACATGTACTTCCCACTTGAAGTACTCAATCAAACACCTCACATCGTCAAAGTTTGGAATTTCTCACACGTCTATTTCATGTCATAGAGTCCATCTCATGTCGTAGAGTCATCTCGTCATTATTTTGAAGTATCAAGTCGAAGCATCACCCCTTCGCCTCTCTGTTTATGATCATTCTTCAATGTAACAAAAAGTCAAAATCAAACCCAAATGGACAAAAGAATGCACAAGACATGATTATCCAAGCATCGCTTATGCACCCTAAAAGTTTCACCTTAATCCTATGACCTCTGACATGGTCTACACCGACCATATATTGTCGTCGACAGCCATGTGGGTTAACCTAAAAATAGACAAAAGTTAAAAGTCCCAATAAATTTCATCGTAGCATGTTGGCCAAAAGCAATATAAGGTAAAACTCAAGGAATAGCACCCAAGAACTCCAAGTAAAAATGGTCAGTACTAACCACGTGAACACCCCTAAATTTTGCCGAGTCCAAATTTTTTCCCCCATTTCTAAACTTGGCTTGACAAAAAAAAACCCCTAATAGAACTCGAAGCTTACCTAAAAACACCAAGCAGACATGGTCAGTACCGACCATGTGAACACCCGCATAATTTGGGTAAGTCCAGAAGTCCTACTTCATGTCATTTCTTAGCCTGACCAGAAGCACACATATCTTTCACTCGAAGTTTAGCCCTTCTTAACATGAAGCAACCCAATGCCAACCATATGTGGGCTATTAAAATTTTCTAAGTCTTAGCCTCCACCGCCGACCATAATTTCCCTTAACATAACTCAAAGTTCTACCCTCCAAAACCCTAAGCAGGCCAGGCCATGACCTTAAGCAACTTTCAACACTGACCATATTTCGACAACCATAATTTGATCCACTAAATAAACTCCAAACCACTTGTGATTTTTTTTGGTGTCTCTTATGACTTCAAACAATATCATATTCCTACCGAGTCACGTTTCCAACATTTTAATGCTACTTTGCATCAAATGACACCATATTCCTAACTATGAAAAACACTAACAAAGACATCAAAACAATCAATACAACAATTACATGTCATTACCTATTATCTATGTACATATAATCAATGCAAACACAATTTACGAGAATATAATATCCTAGATTTGATTTTACACGAAAGTGGCAGCATGGTTGGTAAATAGTGTAAAGTAGATCAAACCATGATCTATTTATTTAAATCTAGTTTGGGTGTGTTATTATTAACAGATCTAAGTTTTGAACACTTAAACTTTAATAATAATATCAAAATGACCATTTTCCTATGTACATAAGCATGGTATAGTGGTTGTTTGCACAAAAATTGGACAAACACCTCTAAGTTCGAATTTAACTAAGTATTTAAGTTTGATTGATGTGCAGTTTTAATGTTCCAACACGTTAACGGCTAGTTTCTGCAGACACAGAACAATTCTCATATTCAAAATCGAAAAGCAGTTTGAAGGAGTAAATCACACAAATATTTATAGTGGTTTGGTCAGAACGTGCCTACGTCCACTGTCCATATTATTATTCTTGTTTCGATTTGATTACAAGTACAAGTTGGATTAAAAAGAGCAAAAAAACTTAGAGTAGCTAGAGTGATTGGGTCTCGGTGGAGTTTTACCTCTTTTCTCAGAAATTCGGTCCTCATTGTTGTTGAGGAGCTCTGTTATTTATAGAGTGGAGTTGTGAAGTATGGAGGTTGAAATTATAACTTTCTGAATCTGGTTCGGCATCTGGGTAGGAGCTTGTTTGGCTTGGTCACTCTTTCGTGTCTGGTTTGGTGCTTCTGTCTTTGGAGCCTCCTATTTGCCGGACCAAACATTTGGTCCGACATTTTAGTGAATGCCGGACCAAGTATCTGGTCCGGCAGTTCTGCCTTCTATGTCATGGTCCACTTTTTCTTCTTTTCCTTCCTTCCTCTCTGCTTGCTGGAAAACCGAGCCAACAATGGGAAAAGTAAAACCACTCATCATGGAACAAAACACATGAATCCCTAAACAAATCCGATGTAGAATATCAACTACATGAATCCCAAAGTTCCTAAATAGTAGATCTGCAATTCTCCTTTGTTAATCACCCTTAAATCTCTTAATTATATTAATTAATTTGAAGAAATGATAGATATAGGTCAGTTCTAGATTAATGGAGGTAAGGAGGTGATTAGAAATGAAGTGGAATGACTAATGACAACTAGGAGGTAGTGGTATTAATTCTAATCCTGAATTGGGCTGATTGGCTACACCAATCACCTATTAGTTACCTGCTAATCTGCCTAAAACATGTTTGAACCTCAAACCGTCATAACTTCTGAATGGTGATCCAAAATCCTATTATGACTGAAAGGAAAACCATCATATCTTTTCATTAGAAGTGGTTTCAAAACATAATTCGGCACATATCAAAAGCTATAGACCTTACAAGATTTTCAGGATCAAAACTATTCGATAGGAATACTAAGAATGTCATTAGTTGACATTTCCTAAAGTTATAGTCACATGACCTTATATAAACTTAAAAATAATATTTTACGATCCTTTGATACGTAAAAATATGGATGGTTATAGAATCAGTGGAGCTGATGTGTGAGACCACCCTACACCATCGGCATCCAATATAACTAAACATTGCACTGCTGATACGTGTCCGATCGACATAGGACGACTATCAAGGGTTAAAAAGAAATAAAACATCATAGAACCTATCGTATATCTCACAGCGCATGAAATAAAATATAATGATAACATAACTGATATAAAACAAGCGAGACAGTAATAACTAAAATGAACCACAATCTGAGTACATTGGCTCATAGAGTTATACAACATAGTAAGAAAGTTTATACAAGGTAGAATTAAACTCAAATAGACTCTCATAGAAAAAAAAAACACTGTCGGGGCTCCACAGTGTTGCACAATGGAAAAAGCAATAGTATATTTCTCTATATATAATACGAGAAAGCTCCATCCAGCTCATCCTTTGCATAGCAACTGCATATAAACCTAGACATACTATCTAGTCTACTAATTTAAGAGTACTCGAGACAATGATAAGCAAAGCATAAAACCTTCAGTCAGACAATAGTTTGGTGTGAGCGATAAATGAATCTCAAAATACAATACAGATCGATATAGTAAGGAATAAGGTATACGAAAAATACCAGACATGTCCTTTCGATGAAGGAGTTCACATATAATGAACATAATATGCCACTCTACAAACATCATAAAGGTGTACTACAACATAAGTACAATGGCGGATGTCTAGGTATCCCTATCCATAATACCTATCTCGTGTAACATGCCTAGAGTGATGGACTATGAGGAAAAACAAACAAAGCAAACATGGAATCCATCAAACTGTTCTCACTATCACTTAATGTGCTCTCGACATATGATAACTCGTATGCACATTCCTTTGGCAGGGATTAATAGATAAATCTCGGTTTCTGTGTACTCACCTTTAGCCCGAAGTTGATACTATACCCATTCCACCACTCCAAGGTACAGAGATCCATTCAATCGATTCGGGGTAGCAAACAAGTAACCATAATTGTCGTCACAATGCCCCTTCTTTCGAGTACATCAGAAAATACTCTAAGTATCAACGATCCCTTAGTATGCGTATTTGAGCTTTTCCATACTCCATTTACTTTCCATTCATGCTCAAGCAATCATTCCACATTCTCCCATGATAGAACCATACAACATTCTACTAATGGGTCACCCTTCCTAGAACCCATCTTACGAGTAATCAGTCTCACGACTCCTTTTAACATTGAGTCACCATCATCGGAACTTAACTCCATTCACCATCGAGTTTCAATCATCAAAGTCTCGAAGCTATCATCCTTCATCGTGCTACTACATTGCCATTGAACCCTAAATAAATAATAAAACACCTTCAACACAACCTGCATAGCCAACACTTCCTCTCTTGGTAGTTTCATCACCGAAGGCCCCTTAATTTCAGGTCGGTACCGATCAAAAGCGCTCTATATCGATATGATTCCCTTCATCTATACTTAGCCAAAATTTGGAAAAGTAGTTTCCACGCTGATCTCTTCGTCTCAACATATCTAGAACTCCATGCTTCATTCCCCAAGCACACCCAAACTTCAACCAAAAGCTAGAAAATCTACTCAGTACCGATCAAAAGTGATCGATACCGACCACTATACTTAGTCGATTTTCCAACTTTAAATTTTTGGACCTCTTCCTACCTTCAACCCCAAGTCTTCCCCAAAGTTTTGTAGCCTAAGACCCCGAGCCTTGCCTTCTCATCGAATATTCAAACACTTCATTCAACAATCACCTCGTTCCCGATTTTAATCCCATGTCCATACTTCATGTGACTTGAACCTTGGGCTCCTTCCTTGCTCCAGAGCTCCTCCTCCAAGTTTCATCCAATTTGGGCCACTTTGCTTTGATTTGCTCAATTCCACGATCTCTTTTCCAAACTACCTAAAGCAATATCAAACCGTATCAAAGCACAATATGCAAAACTGAAACATCATCCATTTACATCCATAAACACATGCAATTCATCAAAAAATGATTATATACAAATCTTAGTCTAGATCTATCTTCTGCACTAGCATGTCAATATGATCAAAATAGGTTGCAAAACCATTTAAAAACTTTTTAAATCCTTTTATTTCGGCCATAATCATTTTTAAGGATGCAATTAAAGTTAGATAACATTCTTAAGATCAAAGTCATGTTGTAACACGTCATTAAGCTATTTGAACATGTATAGAATAGTGAGAGGTCAAGAGCTACTCACTAAATACCCCCAAATACTAATCTAATCTCTAGATCTGAAATGAATAGCTAAGAATAACGAATTTCCAAGAACCAAAATGATGAATCTATGATCCACTATACCTTCTAATGATGATTTAGGCTAAGATTAGTAAGAAAAAGGTGGCTTTTTTGAAACTAGGGCTAACGGTGGTTTTGATCTAATTTTGAAAGAAGGGAAATGATTTGGAGGTTATAGCTTCAGCTACCATTGGCACAAATTTTGAGTTGGGCCTCGGGTTTAGTTCTCAAAACTCTCTTATTACTTATAAATCTATCCAACATCAAACATAATTTAAAATGGCCATATCTCCTAAACGGTAAGTCTGTTTCCCTATTATGACCACTGCACAAAAAGAGAAACTACATGCCCAATCTAACGGAAGTTGTTTCATACCTAATTCAATGCCTATTAAAAGATATATGCTATACAAGAATTTTTAGGTTTGAAATGTCCAATAAAAATTCTAAAGGTGGAAAATATCCTAGTAGTCATTTACCAAAGTTTTAGAGTCATAAATATGAATTAAATAATAATATTTTACGATCCTCCAATATATTAAATATGGATAATTACACTCTTCACCCTTCTAGGAATTTTAACCCTGAAATCTTCAACAAATCAAAGAATAATCAACCATAGTTACCCCACATGCCTATCAGTCATATGCAACCATCAACCATATTAAACAAATAGCCATGCAATCAATAGTTTGAATAAACCTACCCTAGCATGCGAGATACTAAACTATCCAATATGTTATCAAAAGTGGAAGTGAATATGATAAACAGTAACCCTTACCATGCAAAAAGCTCCAGATATGCAGCCCTTATGCTCTCCTCAGTTTCCTATATGCAGTCGCTTTCATTTTCCCTATTGAACCTTTACCAATTTCACTGCCTTCCACCTATGATGTTACGTATAGTGTCCGACAATACGAACTGGCCTACGAGGTCTTAGGGCTTTTGGTTCAATATTGATATCATTAAGTTGATTTGGTGAAATAATCACGTCTGAGTCGTACACAAACTTCCGCAGATGAGAAACATTGAAGACGTTGTGCACCCTGCCATCTTTTGAGGTATGTCGACCATATATAATAGGTTCCCAATCCTTCCTACTATCATGAAAGGACCTATGAATCATGGCGCTAAATTCCTCTTACTACCGAATCAAATAACATTCTTTAACGAAGAAATCTTCACAAACACTATGTTGTTGATGAAATACTATATATCTCAAAGTCTCCTATCAGCATAGCACTTATGCCTATCTTGAGAAGCTTTCATTCATTATCGAATGGTCTCAATCTTCTCTGATGTCACTTTAATCATATCTTGCCCAAGTATCAGTTTCTCACCCGCTTCCCACCAACATGAAGGAGTGTTACACGGTCGACCATACAATCCTTCATATAGTGCCATAACGATACTAGATTGATAGGTATTGTCATATGTGAATTCTTCCAAATGCAAGTGATTGTCCCATGTGCCTTCGAAATCGTGAATGCAGGCTTGCAAGAGATCCTCTAATATATGATTCACTCTCTGGGTCAGCCCAATTTACAGGTGATAGGCCGTACTAAGATATTGCTCGGTCCCTAACGCCACTCGTAATCCCTTCCAAAGCCCACTACTGAATAAAAGGTCTCGGTCACTAACAATGCTCTTCGGCATACCATGGAATCGCACTCTCCACTTCGCATAAAATTCGGCCAATTTGGATGTCGTTCCACTTGACTTAATGGGTATGAATCAGGCACTCTTCGTCAAACTGTCGACTATGACCCAAATTCTATCGTACCCTCCTCTGGTCCTCAGTAATCCTACAATGAAATCCATCGATACTTTCTCCCATTTCCACTTGGGAACTTCAAGTGTTTGTAGTAATCCACTTGGTTTCTTCTTCTCTGCCTTCACCAATTGGCAATTCGAACACTTTGAGACGAATGTCCTAATATCCTTTTTTATCCCTTCCTAGTAATAGGTCTACTTCATATTATGGTAATCTTATTACCATCGAGATATATAATCAATCTAGAGTGGTGGCACTTTCATAGCACATCATCTCGTAAGCCATCGGCATCAGGAACAAACAATCTTCTATACTTACGGGGCCAACCATCTCAGTGAAGTCCTTAATGCTTCATTTCTCATACTCTATGCCTTCTTCTAATTTTCCATGATCTCTGCCAGACTAGCCACTTGGCTCTGACTAATACCGATTAACTCAATCAAGGTAGGTTTGATAGTCAAACTAGCCAACATCTCTGGCTCTAGCTCGCATTGAGGTCTGAAGTCATAGCCAACAATATACTCCAACTGCTTCCACTTTAGGAACATCGCTCCGAAACTGGCATGTTTTCTACTCAATGCATTGGCGATTGCATTTCCCTTACTAAGCGTATATGAAATGTTAAAGATCAAAAAAGTCCAAGAATTCCAACCATCACTGCCGGCGAAGGTTGAGATCCTTTTGGGGTAAAAGGTACTTCAAAGATTTATAGTCGTTGAATACTTCGAATCTTTCTACTAATAAATAATGCCTCTAATTCTTCAAAGCAAACACTATAGCTGCCAACTCTAAACAGTAAGTCAAATACCTCCTCTCGTGCAAAATTGGTTGTCGACTAGAGTAGGCGATAACTTTTCCTCTCTACATCAATACCGCACCTAGTCCGGTACCATGGGCGTCTATGTATATTGTCAACTCCTTATTCCCGCTCGGAGTAGTCAATACTAATGCACCCATCAACCTCTCCTTCAGACTCACAAACGCGTGCTCGCACTTTGCATCCCAAACAAAAGTTCAATTCTTCTTTATCAAATTGGTCAACGGCGCTGCTACCTTCAAGAAGTCCTTGATAACATATTTATAATATTCTGTCAACCCTATGAAACTTATCATATCAATAGCGTTCTTGGGTTGGTTCCAATCCTGATCCATTGCCACCTTGGTAGGTTCTAGTGCGATCGCTGCTCAAAGATGACATGACCCAAGAATCTCACTTCCCTCCTCCAAAAGTGACACTTCAAAAACTACGCTTTCAACATATGCTTCCTCAACGATTTAAGCACAATCCTTAAGTGTGTCTTTTGTTCCTCCTCTATCCTAGTATAGACCGGAATATCATCCACGAACACAAGCACAAACTTGTTCAGCTAATCCCTGAAGACACAGTTCATGAGATCAATAAATTAAGCTAGAGCATTGGTTAGCTCGAAAGACATAACCCCATCCTCTGGCAAGCAGCCAGTCACTACTGTCCACCCTTCCATAGCCTCAATCGTCACGAACAACTTCTTGCAATCCATCACTATCGCATACTTCCTCAACTAGTCCATCCCTAAGATAATCCCGAACACAACGAAATTCAAAACAAAGAAATCACAAACAAAAGAGCATCCATGACTCTATAAGACAAAACCACAAAACCATACATAGGCTAGTGGGGCCTCCAACAGGGACCGTTATAGTCAAAGGTTGGTCAATTATTTTGGGTTTCAATCCCAATCTATCTACTAGGTCTAGATATAAAGGAATGTGAACGCCTGGCATCGAACAAAACATGTATGAGAACATCATAAATGGAAAGCATACCTTGAATAACAACCCTCTTCCCTTTCACATTCGCCGAGGAAGAACTCAGCGAAGTCTGGAAAACATCCAAAGCATATGCCTTGACAACCTATTTCTAATGTGCTAGTTCTAGGTAATTCTTTTGCATATGTCTGAACTTTCCACAAATATAACACTTCTTCTTTCATCGGCTTTGTAGTCTTTAATCAAGTGACCCTTGTCTCTACAACCATAGCAGACAGGATCCCACTTTGCCTTCTTCTGAGCATTCTTTCCCTGAAACTACTTCCTCTTACCATCTTATTTCTTCTTGCCACCCCTACCTTATTTTAATTTTAGCTCTTCTTTAACTACAATAGTTGATTTATACTTGGGGTACAAACTCTCCTGGCGAAGAGCTTTGTCGTCGAGGCTCTCAAATAACTCATTGATGTGACTCACCATCTTATCTCTTAAATGGTTATCCATACCCATAAGAAACTTCTCATTCTACCTTAGTGAGGTGTCAACAAAATACATCCTGTATTTCGACAAGGTGTTAAACTGAACAACATACTCGGAGACTGACATATCTCCCTCCTGCAAATTAGAAAATTTCCTAAATATCACCGACTTCTAAGAAATCAGAATAAACTTCTCCTCGAACCGAGATTTGAATTAATCCCAAGTAAACTAGTCCTCGGGTATAGCAGCTCTAATGGTAGTACTCTTGTTCATGGCTCTTGCTAGAAGCTGTCGAGAAGCCAACCTTCTCTTCATACATCATCTAATTCAAGGTCATCGAAAATCCTCTTGTAGGTGTACAACCAATCATGCACTTCCATAGCCGATTCCATTACTTGGAATGGTTTTCTACCAAGACTAGCAAAGTCCTTGTCCAGCTTAGCGAAATAAACTCTAGGCACCTGCACTTGAGCACCACCACCAACAAAAACATTCGAAATGGCTGCTTGGGCATTTTGCAGCATGTATGACATTATCGCGTTGAATATATCCTGTAAGTCAGGGTTAGTAGCCCCCGAACTAGCTCCTTCTCTGACTCAAGAGATGAAGCTCCTCACAATATTTCTTTTATGTTGGTCCATTAATGATCTATAATAAGAATAATAAGTCTTTCATAAAAGAAAACTACATTATTGGTACTCGTGTGCATGCGACTTATATACTAAATAAACTACTATATAGTTTTCTTTGGAAAGAAAACTACAATATAGTTTTGAAAACAAAAATGTATAACAAGTATGCTCTCTCTCGTATACACACACATACTCTTAATCCAGACCAAGGTGATAACTCCTTCCTTATCTCTCCTAGACCATGGCATCAACTCAAGTTAGTCATGTAACCTAAGCTCTAATACCAAATTTAGTGACTACCCTACACCATCGACAACCAATATAACTAAATAATGCACACTGATGTGCTGGGTGGATGTAGGATGATTATTAAGGGTTAAAAGGAAATAAAAATCATAGAACCTATTATATATCTCACAACACATCGAATAAATTATAATAATAACATTACTAATATAAAATTGGCAAGATAGTAATAACTAAAATGAACCACAACATCATAGTACATGGTTTCATAGAGTTATACAATATAGTAATAGAGTTTATACAAGGTAGAAATAAACTCAAATAAACTATCTCGTAGAAAAGAAAATGCTGCCTAGGCTCCACAGTGTTGCACAATGGATAAGCAATAGTATATCCATATATATAATATACGAAAGCTCCATCCACCTCATGCAGAGCTACCGCGTACAACCTAGACTTGTTGTCTAGTCTACAAATTTATGAGTACCCGAGATAATAAGAAGCAAATCATAAAACCTCGAGTCAGATAACTGTTTGGTAAGAGCGATAAATGAATCTTAAAATACAACACAAGTTGATATAGTTAGGAACAAGGGTATATGAACCATACCTTACATGTTCCTGCAACAAAAGAGTTGACACATAATGAACATAATATGCAACTTTATAAACATCGTAAAGGTGTACTACAACCTAAGTATAATGAAGGGTGCCTGGGTATCCCCATCCGTAAAACCTATCTTAAGTGACATCCCTAGAGTGATAGTGTTACCCGGTACTCTGGCCCAACTATATTAGACTGATCGCGCAAGATAGATTCGACAGTTAACAAGAAGGATGACCGTGAGGCAATGGCTACAGGACTCAGAAATAGAGCCCGGACAGTTATACAAAACCCGAATTGAACAGAGCTGATAGACAGACAGCGCAGGATGTCAGAAAGATGGAAATTAGCTTGGATGAAACAGGGATCGGCATAGTCATTTGTTAATATAGACGAGATTCTAAAGGGATCAGTATAGTAAGGAGAAACTATAAGGATCAGCATGGTTACTCGGCTGGATAATCAAATTGGATGGAAATGCAGAGGTATCAGTATAAGTTGTAGTACCTAGTTCAACATGATTTGATGATGCAAGAGAGATCGGCATAGCATGCAACATATGAAGGGATCAGTATATATCAATGAAACTAAAGGGTTCGACGCAATATCCTAAAGCATTAGGGATCGGTATAACGTCCTAAGTGCTATGGATCGGCATATATTTGAGAGGCATTATGGATCGGCATAACACAACAAACGATGGGGGGTCGGCCTTACGCAACTCAGGGATATACATAGAGATACAGGGTTCTGCATGTCACCATAAAAAGGGATCGACACTCTTCAGACTAATATGGAACCAAACTAAGAATCGAACAAAAACAAGAGCTCCATACATCCAATCATCCAAATATTTGATATGCCATCACATTCGAGCACGAGGAAGCTGTCATAGGGGTCACTGCCCCAAACTCAACATAGAGAGG
The DNA here is from genome assembly GCA_030737815.1 of Allium fistulosum. Lineage (NCBI taxonomy): Eukaryota > Viridiplantae > Streptophyta > Magnoliopsida > Asparagales > Amaryllidaceae > Allium > Allium fistulosum. The sequence continues at coordinate 1,086,264,778 of CM060904.1, forward strand.
GATCAGTACCAATCTCTCTCCATTAAGAGTTGGGCTTAGCGCTCCCTATGGTGGGCCCATATGGATGAGAAGGTCCTGTTGTCGAAGTCCTAGTCAGATTGGTGGTCACCTTCACCTATAAATACAGGCCTAGGTGGTCATTCTGAGGAACTTTACGATGTTGGTTAAATAGCACTAGTATTGTAATCAACTTCCTCCATTATTCTCGTCTTTTGCTATTTCTTGCTGTAATCAAGGTTATTGTGAATCAATAAAGAGAATATTCAAAGTGGACGTAGGCAATCAACGCCGAACCACTATAAATCTTGTTGTTCCTGTTTTCTGCTGTGATTTTCTTATTAATTTGGTATATTCCTCCGTTTTAATTTAGTTTCTTCATTTATTTCCCTACACAAATCTATTCTTGGATGTTTGTGGCCAGTTTGGTCGCAAAAATTTTGGTGCTTTCACTGAGAGCCTAATTCTCAGCCCGTTAGGATCCCCTTTGCTGCTACTGGATTGAGAAAATCTCCCGAAGGAGATCCAGATTCATCTTAAAAAGCTTGTAGATACTGCTCAGATTTACTGGCATCCAAACAAAGAAGTCCAGAATGGTGAGGCATACCAGATCGACTTCTTAGAATGTTGATGCAAATGAAACTGCCAACATTCAATAAAGAGCTCCAAGCAACCAGCCTGCAAATTTGAATGTGGAACCTACTGAAGTCTAGAACCCTGCTGATTCTATAACTAGAGCTGAATTCAAAAACTTGATGAGGTAGTTAATGGAGAGTCGTAGGCAGCTGAACAAGAAAATTCATACTAATGCTAACCTAATGAACCATATTGCCCAACAATAGTGTCAGAGCGCCAGAAGGGATCTTGCTTCTTACTCGGCATCAGAGAGTTTAGCCTCATCAGAAGATGAACATCACAGGCGTAGATGTCGCAGTGTCGAAGGAGAGCAAGCTAGGACGTCAGAGCATCACTTGGCAGACCAACATGGTCCGCCAAGATGGATCAGTGCCGATCCCCCCCAGGGATCGGTACCGATCCCTCCTCTAGAGGAGGGGTTTCCCAGCTGCACTTGGGGAATCGGTTCAGAGCAGTTTCCAGAGGCTTGGATGCAGAAGTCCATTTGAATGCTAACCAACTATCTCTTTGGAGGGACGACGAGATGAATGTTCAAGGTGCACATCAACAGGATGATAGACCAAGGGGGCGTGAAATGGCCTGTAGACATCGACTGGACCATTTACATGAGGTGGATCATGATCACCACTTGGCACCACCCATCCGGACATCGGACTTATCGGCGATGGTCAGACAGATGATGAAGGAGAACCAGGGTTTGAAAAATGATGATTAGGGAATTTCAAGGAGCCATACTCCATTTACCGACAATGTTTTACATGCAGAGTACCCGAAAAGGTTCAACATGCCTACGATGCCTACTTATAAGGGAAAAATCGACCCCGTGCAGCACATTATGAGGTACGAATAGTTGATGGACTCAGCGAGAGCCAACGACGGAACCAAATGTAGATGCTTTCATATAACCCTCTCTGGATTGCAACGATGTGGTTTACAAGATTACCCACACGATCGATTTCAAGGATGATGAACATGAACAAAGTTGGTGGAGCAGTTCTGGATTCACGCCACCCATCCTACAGACATAATGTCACTATCCAACATAATCCAGGCTCTAGGTGAATCGCTGAAGGACTACTTGGAAAGATTTCATATCGCTGCTACAGAAGTCAGTAACCCAAATGATCATGCTAGATTAATGGCTATGACGAGAGGGGTTGATCCAGAATTCGAGTTCGGTGACTGGCTAGCTAGAAAACCGTCGGCCATGTTGGAACGCTTCTATTAAAAGGTGGCTATGTTTATGAGGAAGGAGGAAGCCAGGTCCTTTAGAAAAAGCAATGTTGTGGGACCGAGAGGAGAAGCGGTACAAAGCAACATTGCAATAAAGCAGTCCGATGAGAGTTCGGGGTAGGTTCGGGTTAATGTTCAAAACAAGCCGAATCAAAAAAAGAGGAATTATGAAGGGAATCAAGAACAAAAGAGGGAGCCTGGAATATCAAAGCCTAGGAATCCTATGTATGACAACTACATGCCTTTAAACGCATCCCTGGAAATATCAACTTTTCTACCTGTAATACTTTTTAGTACAAGAAGCCACGTACAAAAGAGTCAACAAAGACAATGAAACAGACTGGAAAGTATTGCCGATTTCATGAGTGTTACGTCATAATACGAACGAGTGCAGGCATCTTCAGGATGCTATGGAGAAGTTGATTCGGGAAAAGAAGCTGCAGTAGTTTGTGAAAGCTCTATAGGATGGAAGACAGGGAAATTCTGACCCCAATCGAGGACAATTTCTGTGTGGGGCTGAGAAGCCTGTGCAGACCGAAGGAAGATTATCGATAAACACGATAGTTGGAGGACCGCATCCTGCGGATAGAAGTTGGTAGGAAATGGAGCGCATTGCCAATGCGACGAGGCATGTGGATTTTGAGTATTGTTTAAATATGGAGGATGGAACTCCAGCCAAGCAACAACGTACGATGACTGATGTTATAGTGTTTAGGAGCAGGGATGCAGATACAGTAAAGGCTCCTATAATTGACCCGATGGTCATTTCTACCATGATTGGCCCTGCTCTGGTGAGAAGAGTTCTGATTGATTATGGAAGTTCGGTAAACATTATTTTCAAGAAGGCTTATGATCAAATGAGAATGGAGGCTAAAGATTTGAAACCATCTAAAGCTCGCATACATGGTTTCAATGGTGTGGTGACTGAGGCAGTTGGTTATGTGGAGTTGCCAGTGGAATTGGGGGAAGGTGAACGTAAGAGAGTGCAGATCCTACCGTTCATTGTTTTGGATGTTGGTTCACCGTACAACGTTTTTCTGGGCCGACTGGCCCTGGCTGAATTTCGGGCAGCTCTTGCCCCATGGTGTTTCACTATGAAATTTCCGACTGATAATGGACTAGAAGTGGTGCATGGTGATCAGGCGACTAGACGTGCCTGTTATGTGTCTAAGTTAGGAGAAGTTCAGTGTAAGGAGAAAGGAAAGGGTGTGGACAAATCTGTCCACATCCAAGTTACTGAAGATTGAAAAATGGCGCCTAAGCCTTGGCGTGGGCGCCACAGTCGGTTCTATAGAGATATATATCCAAGGGATGACGAAGAGGAGCCTAAGGAGACCAAGGTGGCGCCTGTAGAACTGACAATTGATATAATAGTTAGCCACGACGACCCATCACGGGTCTTGAAGATTGGATCGCAGCACATACCCTCGATGATGAGAGAACTTGCTGATTTTCTCCGGGCGAATTTTGATGCACATGCTTGGACTCATTCTAACATATGTGGGATCTCACCTGCCATTGCGAGCCATGCATTAAACATTGACCCGAAGTATGTACCGGTAAAATAGAAAAGGCGAGGTATGGATTCGGAGAGATCCATTGCCCTTAAAGAGGAGGTGGATAAACTGAAAGTCAATGGGTTTATTCGTGATGCCCTCTATCCAGAATGGATATCTAATCCCGTACTGGTGAAGAAGGAAAATGGGATGGAGAATGTGCATCGACTATTCAGATTTGAACAAGGCGTGTCCTAAAGATAGTTTTCCCGTTCCAAGGATTAATCGGCTAGTTGATTCAACTGCAGGGCATGAATTGTTATCCTTTATGGATGCATACTCTGGGTAACCAAATCTCGATGCATGTCCCCGATCAGGAACACACCAGCTTTGTGACGGATGTTGGATATTGTTTTGTGGTGATGCCATTTGGGTTGAAGAACGCTAGAGCAACCTATCAACACTTTAGTTAACTGGATGTTTAAAGGTCAAATTGGGAGGACAATGGAAGTCTATGTGGATGATATGTTCATGAAGTCACGACGATCAAACGACCATATTCAAGACTTGGCAGAGATGTTCGATAACATTCGATTTTATAACATGAAGATTAATCCTTTGAAATGCTCATTCAATGTTGCGTTAGGGAAGTTCTTGGGCTTTATCATCAATGCTTGAGGAATTGAAGTTAATCCAGAAAAGATTCAGGCTATTTGAGATATCCAAGTGCCCAAAAATATTAAACAAGTGCAAAGTTTTAATGGGAAGGTTGCCGCTTTAAGTCGATTTATTTCCAGGGCAACTGACAAATGCATTCCCTTCTTTGATTTGATCAGGAAGGGGAAGAGAAACTTGGAGTGGACGCAGGATTGTGAAGATGCATTTTGAGCACTGGTGAATCATTTGGAGAGACTCCCAGTCTTGTCAAATCCGGTAGATCACGAGGAGTTGTACATTTATTTGACAGTATCGACATATGCTATAAGTGTTGCTTTGATTGGCGAAGAGAACCAGATTCATAGGCCGGTGTATTATGTCAGCAAGCGATTGACAGGAGCAGAAAGGAACTATCCAAAGATAGAGAAATTGGCATACTGCTTGCTAATCACATCATGGTAACTTCGCCCATACTTCCAGGCACATTCGATTAACATTTAAACCAACCAGCCATTATGACAGGTCCTACAGTGACCTAAGACTTATGGGAGGTTACTTAAATGGAATATTTAGCTCAGCCAGTTTGATATCACATATCTGTCTCGAAGGCTATCCAGGGTCAAGAGTTGGCAGACTTCATACCAGAATTTACCGTGCAAGATGAGCTTCTAGATGGTGGCGGAATCCCTACTGTGCGATGGAAATTGTACACTGATGGAGCATATAATGGTCACTGTTCCGAAGCTGGGATTGTGCTTGTAACCCCTGAGAATCGGCCAATTTTCTACACTTTAAAGCTTGATTTCCTACTACAAACAACGAGGCTAAGTATGAAGCATTGATTGCTGGACCTAGACTTGCTAGAGAGCTCGGAGTGAAGTCCCTTGAAATCTTTTACGACTCACGATTGGTGGTGTATCAAGTCAGAGGAGACTATCAGGCTAAGGGACAACAACTTGCCCCATTCCTTACCCGAGTTCAGGAGTTGTTGGCGGATATCAAATACTATGACATTTTACATATCCCACGTGAGCAAAACGGGGAGGCTGATTCATTAGCAAAGTTCGCTAGTATTGGCGATGCGCAACAAATGGCTTTGGTTCCAGTCGAGATATTACATACCCCAAGTATAAATATGATGGAAACTGATCAAGTACTAGAAGTGGAATCCAAGAGGGAATCGTGAATGACTCCATTTAAAGATTATTTGTTGCATGGAATCTTGCTCGAAAGGAGAAACGAAAAGCAACAAGTCCTTCGTAAAGCTTCGTGGTATATTATGCAAGAAGGAACTCTGTATAGAAAAGGGTTTTCTATTCCTTTACTCTGGTGTATCGCTCATGATGAGATAAGGTGTGTTCTGAAAGGGGTTCATGAGGGGGAATGTGGCGATCATACTGGGGAGCAAACACTGGCAAAGAAGATACTTCGTTACAAATATTTTGGGCAACTGTAAACTATGATGCTGCTGATTATGTGAGACGATATGACAAATGCCAGATATATACGAAAGTCCCAAGAGCTCCGCCTATAGAGAGAACACAAATGATCAGTCCATGGCTATTCGCTATGTGGGGTATTGACATAATCGGCTCTTTGCCAATCTCTAAAGGCCGTGCGAAGTATGCTATCGTCGTGGTAGATTACTTCACCAAATGGGCCTTGGCGGAACCATTAGCCACAATCACAACCAAGAAATCAATTTCATTGTTCAAAACATCATATATCACTTCGGCCTTCCACGAACCATCGTAACAGATAATGGGACTCAGTTCGATGGTGCTTAATTTAAAGAACTTTGCCGGAGATATCGCATTAAAAAGAGGTTTGCAGCTGTCGCTCACCCTCAGGATAATGGATAAGTTGAGGCTGTAAATAAAATTATCAAGTCTATTCTGAAAAAGCATTTGGAGAAGGCTAAAGGCAAGTTTGTGGATGAACTTCCTACGGTGCTTTGGTCTTATAGAACCACTCACAAGTCCGGGACTGGCCATACTCCATTTGCTCTTGCTTATGGTTGCGAAGTTGTTATTCCAGTGGAACTCGAAGTCCCTTCTCATCGAGTGATTTACTACGACCCCAAAATAAACAAAGATCTTCTCTTGGAATCCTTGGAATTTATAGAGGAGAAGCGCAAGGAAGCCGATTTGAGAGCGGCTGCACACCGACGTCGAGTCGCCCGAAATTACAACACTAAAGTTCGATTGAGGACCTTTGGAGTTGGCAATCTCATCCTAAAATGGGTTTTTCCGGCCCCGTCACACATGATTCCAACACGGGAAGGACTATATGTCATCGAATAGAGGCTTGGAGAAGGAACTTTTAAGCTAGCGACCGTCGATGGCATTACACTTCCAAGAGCATGTAATAGCGAGCATTTACGGCACTATCTCACTTAGAACATTTTCTTTGCATTTCAGTTCTATTTACTTTCTATATTTTCTTTAGCATTTGATTTCTCCAAATATGCAATAAGACAAAATAGTTTGTTCTTTTCCAGTTGATAAATAAAGACTCGAACTTTCTTTACTTATATGACCGTCATTGCATTTTAAACTAGGTACATAATGAAACTGACTGATATCGACATATGTGATAGGTGGACAGGCTCCTGCAATTTGAAACCGATCAATCATACTAATCCCCGATGGGATCGAATGAGATGAGCTTCATTAATTTGCTTGATTAACAATTCCCACGTATGTTCGGAGGATGGGGCATGCAATAGGGAAAAAATGTGGCTGGTAATCCAAAGGTTGAAAAACTCCTGCCCGATCAGTGGGCTTGAAACCAAATCGGGCGGATACCGACCGTCCATGAAACAACTCTAGGTCCCCAGTGTGCGGGCCAGAGTATAAATAATTCGGGTGGATACCGACTACCCATAAAAACTCTAAGTCCTCAGAGTGCGGACTGGAGTATAAACAATTCGGGTGGATGCCGACTGCCCACGAGAAAACTCTAAGTCCCTAGAGTGCGGATTGGAGTATAAACAATTTGGGCGAATACCGACTGCCCACGAGAAAAATCTAAGTCCCCAGAATGCGTACTGGAGTATAAACAATTCAAGCGGATACCAACTACGCATGAGAAAACTCTAAGTCCCTAGAGTGCGGACTGGAGTATAAAAACAATCGGGCGGATACCGACCGCCCACAAAACAACTCTAGGTCCCCGGAGTGTGGGCCGAAGTATAAACAATTTGGGCGGATACCGAGTGCCCACGAAAAAACTCTATGTCCCCAGAGTACGAACTGGAGTATAGACAATTCGGGCAAATACTGACTGCCCACGAGAAAAATCTAAGTCCCTAGAGTGCGGACTGGAGTATAGACAATTCGGGTAGATACCAACTGCCCATGAAAAAACTCTAAGTCCCCAGAGTGTAGACTAGAGTATAAAAATAATCTGGGCGGATACTGACTGCCCACGAAAATAATCTAAGTCCCCAGAGTGCGGACTGGAGTATAAAAACAATCCGGGCAGATACCGACCGCCCACGAAAAAACTCTAAGTCCCTTGAGTGCGAGGTGGAGTATATAAACAAACCGGGCAGATACCAACCGCCTACGAGAAAATTTTAAGTCCCCGGAGTGCGGAACGGAGTATAAATAAATCGAGCGTGAACTGATCGCTCGCATAATAACCGTAAGTCCCCAAAGCGCTGACTGATATGTAAACCCCAACCGATAGATGAACGAATTCCGACTGTTTACTATCCTACCAAATCTGACCTGAAATTGACGGGAGGAGTACAAATTACTGAAGACTAAATACGATAGCTCACTGCAGCTGCGACTTAGCATGTTTTATGACTTAAGGCAACGACCATAGAGGGGCCTTGAGATGGAGACGTTGAATAGTTAACGAAATTTGCAATCAACGAATTACAAGTACAATAATATGGTAAGCAATCATTCAACTACCAAAATAGTGATTCACACGATGATTAATCAAAAGCAAAAAACTCTTATTCACAAGTCCTAAAATTCTAGTAAAGGTTGCTTCCAAAAAAGGGGAAGAAAAAACGGATTCGTACCCGAACACTTATGGCTGAGGAAAGAAATACTTATTCAGACTATGTACAATGACATGAAGTAATGACTACTTCTTCGACTTTCTCTCCCTCTTTGGTTTTTTAGGGTTGTAGTCGGTTGAGCTTCTCTTTCGGGATCCTTTTTCACCCTTGGTCGGAATGCTTGAAGTAGGAGGGGGGATTTCGCCCGGGATCTTCCCGCCTAGTGGAATAACTTGTAGTGGTACAAGATCAAGATCTTCAATTTCCGCCTCGACGGGCTCACCTTTAACTTTACACTTTGACTTCTCCTCTTCCTCGATCTGCTCCCTTATACTGGTTTTCATAGTATGCTCCGAAGCACCTGTGATCATTACATCTTCCGATTTACCGATAGAGAGCGAATCTTTGGGCTTATCTTCATCAAGTGCGCCGATGACTTAAGCATCGAGCTTTGAGATATCAACAGCGGTCAAGACTTCAGACGTCTTCTTCTACTGCTCCATGGCGGCACTGCTCCTAGGAGTCCGATCAGGGCTCGATAAACCTGCAAAATTTGTTAGAGCATAGACATTAGTTGAAAAACATTACGCATGGAAAAACAAAAGAAAATTTCAAACTCGAAGAAGTTCAGCGTGATACCAGTGTGGTCCAAGGCCAGGCCTGTCCGGATCATAACCAAGGTTTTGCTCCGTATCATGAGAAGATGATGTTCTAACTATTTGGGTAGGAGATAAACCCTTAGGATCGATTCCAGAAGACTCAATGATATCCTCTCCTTCCTTAGTCGGTACGGGAGCCTTAAAAAATTGAAGTTTAGCGGCGACTAGATCAGAAGGTTCATTTCCTCGAAGCACTTCTCTCATGAGTTCTTCTTCATTGAATTCTGCTTCTACCAACTCTTCCTTCTTTATCTTGACGATGTGCTCTTAGGCTTTGGCAAGTGATTCGAGATATCCCTCACCAAGAAAGCTTAAGTCACGATGGAGAAGGACCTTCGCATTATATTCGATGATTAGCGGATCGAATAAGTCCTTAATCTCATTCCTACAGAACTCGATGGAAGCCTCCACCCAGGAGTTAGCTTGTTCAAACACTTATTTTCTGCCTTTTTCCTAGGCTTCTTCCTTCAAAGCTTCAATCTTGGCGAATTGTTCATCGAGCTTTGTTCTCAAGCTCCTTTCCTCGACGATTTCCTTGCAGTATCTCTGCGACTCCTCTTGCACCTCAATTTTCACCTCTCTCTCTTTCTTTAGCAATTCTTCAAGCTCTTCAACGCAGCGAGCTATAGCGTCTTTCTCCTTTTGCAAGGAGTCCTTTTCTAGAGCATGTGTGCCACTGCTTTGAAGCGCCACATCAAGTTCCTTCTTATGAGAAGTCTCTAAACGGCTTACCGCCTTTGTCGTCTCCTTTGCACTTTTTTCGGCTACCGCAAGTTGGGTCTTGTATTCAAGCAACTCGGCGTCTTAATGTTGGATGATATCTTTGTTATGAATAGCCTCTAACTTGAGACGGTCGATTTCATGCTAGCGCTAAATGGAGACTTCGAAAAATTTCTTGACCAAATGAATAAATGACTCATGCTGAACGAATACATCGTGCATGCACGCTAGTGAGCTCTCTTTGGCGTGTCCAGGAATGACATGTATGGAGGGGAGAAATTTGAGACCATCGAAGCAGATTTTCGGAAAAGTAGCTTTAAGTTCAATTAACTTTTCTACTGTGGAAGAATTGGGAGTGGCAACCGGCGGAAGTGGATCAGAAGTGGCAAGTGGATGCTTGCCGGAGCGGCACTCACGTGACTGCCTTAAACTAGTCAAGCCAGAATATTGCTCGTGAGACACGGCGGCGTGATGACCGCGATATGAAGATCTTTCTCCGCTGCGAGCAGGAAGGTCAGAGTGTTCGTCATGATGAGAGGCATGGGATTGTGACTTTCTCTTAGATGTGGGAGACGACTCCCTTGAATAATAATCTTTATCTCGTCCATCATCCTTTTCCCTACGTCGCGTGGATTCAGAGTCTCAGCTTGGGCGGTGATAAGTAGAAGAACCACAGAGATGATCGAAGGCATGAGACTGAGACATTGCACCTGTAAAAACCAAACAAGAGCATATTAAAAGTTGTTGTACGAAAGATTAATAACAAGAGCGCAGTGGAGTGCAGGTGTTTGTGAGTGTCCTAGTGTTCCCCCTAACGGACCAATAATGGCGGCTTTACTCATTGGAGTGCTCTCCCCTTTATTGGAAGGTTGGACGCCTTCACCGCTCTTCGTAGGAGAGTTGAGTCCTTCAATATTAATATTAGGAAAGTTGTAGGACATTATATCGTATCGAATTTGAAGGTCGGAGAATCCTTTTAACGAACATTCCAATCACTGAGAAGATGACTCCTTTCCGAGGGGAGTAATAACGAATTCCGGATCTTATCCAGCCTTTCTTTTGCGTAGTCGGTACACCAACTTCTTCTTTCTCTTTGTAGGTGTCTGCGATTGCCCGACTTGTGAAGGACCAGCCATCGGCGCTTTTTCGACGCCTGCATTATCACCTCCAAGTTTATCAGCTTGAGAATCTTTGATCTCCCTCTTTTCGGTACCTTCCCTAGTCCCCTCGGGAGGGAGCACGATGGGGTTGCTTGTTTCTTCTCTTCGTTCAATAACAATCTTCGAAACTGCTTGGCTTTCGGGGAGTTCGATTCTGCGGCAACCCTTCAACAGTCCGAATAAAGATAGTAGCTCGTCAGTTACGATGAGTTTAATATCTCGATCCTCAATGGGAGTGGCACAGATGGCGACCATGGCTCTAGAAAACTTAGCGCCTTTGGGACGTGGACGAACACCTGAAAGAACTTCGGATGTTAGTATATTCAAAGGAGAAATTATGACTTAAGTCATTGAACTTAAAAGTATAACCAAGTAATACATACGTCCTTCTAACCATCTCCTCGCGAAGCCGGGAGGACATCGCACGTAGAGCCACTCGTGCTTAAATAAGGAAAGTTTGTTCCATATGCCCGTCAGGACTTGACAGTTCGGCGAAGGCTCAAGGAAGACGTAAGGACTCCCTAATCGTCTTTTAAAGTTATAGATAAATCTAATGCCTTCGGGAGTTGGCGGACGGCACAGAACATTCATGAATAAGAGGAAAGTCTCGTGAATAAAGGTGTAGCTGTTGGGATGCAACTGAGTAGGGGCGATCCCAAGAGACCTCAACATCTCCTGGACGAAGGAGTTAAAAGGTGGAAAGCATCTAGCCCCGCACATGAATTTGTTACACGCTTTATATCTGGCCAGGGGTAGATGAGGTCTATCTTGCCTCGTTGGAACTAAAACATCCTCGAATAGGATCCCATGGATGGAGCACAATCGACGAAGAGTGGCTTCGCCGATTCGAGAAGCTTGTGAGTCGACAAGGTTATGTAGAACGATGGCGCCCTCAACAGCTTCAGGAGCCAGACTGATGGTTTCTGTTGGTAGAACCAGGATATCGGAAAAGAGATTAGCTTGTGGATCAAATGCTTCTAGTTATTCTACATGGCGACTCAAAGAGGGTCTTTCGGATATGGTGGCGGAACTTGATTTTTCTTCGGAACTGATGTGTCTTGCCGTTGATTCAGAATACATGTTGACTAAACACTTCACGTGTCTGAGATCTATGTCAGCTATACTCAGTAGACAATCAAGATTAGAAATAACAACCTGTTCCCCCGTGTTGTGTGTGAACTAGTGTAGTGCTGTGCAGTATGAAACAAGCATAAACAGTTTGGAATCAGAAGAGCAAGAATAAAATGACGAGACTTGGAGTGTTGTCTAGAGAGACCATCATCGCTGACCGTTTCAATCGACAAGGAAGTTGATCGGCAACGAGAGCTTTAGGATCGGTTATCAACATATTGAGTTATGAAGTTTATTATCCAACTTTATTAGCCAGATCTTTATTTAGTCAACATTGAAAAGTCCAGAAGTTTGTTCATTTAAGCTCGAGTTCGGCAGTCCCAGTATGCAAGTCAAATTGTCCTTAATCATTTTATGTTTAGGCAAGACAAGGTGAAATTAAGTGCTTGAATGACTTAAATTAAGTTAGCTTTTGTTGTCAACACTGATCCTAGTTCTCTTTATGCCAATCCATTGCTCCAACCATCTTATACCGATCCCTACACTACGAATGCACACCGATCCCTCATCGACACATTCCCTACCGGTCCCTCATTGAACGACCTCACACCGATCCCTCATCAATACAACAGCCTACCGATCCCTTTCCACGAATATGTCCTACCGATCCTTTCCTTCACATCGTCCTCACCAATCCCTCACCAAACCACTTCACACCGAACCTTTATCACTTCACTCAAACTCATACCGAACCCTCTCCAACCGACTCCAGAGCTCAACCATCTTCTACGCCATCTCATCCAAACCCTTTTTCTCCACCTTTTTCCTTCTCCTTCTCCTATTCCTTCATCTTCTCCTACTCTCTTATGTATATTAATGAAACCCATCAAACTATACACTTAAACGACATTCAAACTCATCCAAGATCGAAACTTATGACTCAATTACACGAGTAAAAGAAGAATTCGTACCTATATGTATGTATCAAGTTAAATTAGAGGGGCGAGCATTCGGGCTTTGAAATTGGAGATTATGGAGAAGCGGCTAGCCTGAGTTCATGTTTGAGCTTAAGTTTTAAAGTTAGAGGAATTATTTTTGTGAAAAAGAGATTTTGTGATGTTTTGGGTTCAGTGGAGGTGAAGCTTGGGGATGCAAAGAAAATGAAAATAGTGAACCAAAACTTAGATAACAGAAAAGTGAAAAAAAGAAAGAAAGAAGGGAAAACTTATATACATGCGCATGTATGAGGAAGGGACCGGTTATAGGGAGTGACCTAGTCAAAGATAAGGAAAAGGGGTCGACACTGAGACATGCCGATCCTTACTCATGTATCCCTAGTAAGGGATCGGCATGTCGAATGCCGATCCCTTTAAAAAAAGTATAATATATAAATAAAATAAATAAAAATAATAATATAAGTAAATATATGGAAAGAAAGAAATGGTGGACAACTGAAAAATATCAAACGGTCGTTATCATGAAGGTTCGACTGCAGGCGCAAGCATATAGGATGCTATTAAAGTTGGCAATGGCTTGCGAACGTTCTAACACGTCCGGAAGCCAACCACAGAATCATGCATATGAACCAGTACGGGGATGGTTTAAAAATTCAGCTTTATTGAAATCAACAGAGATTGCAGTCAGGCCTGAAACTTTCAAGTTCGAGATTGGATCAAATAAAAGAAGGCCTATTAGTCAATAAAGAAATAGACATCAATCAGGAAGTTGGATGGTTTCCTTTCCGGCGACTCAGACTTTTTCCGATTCAAAGCACTTCATGTTACTCACAAGACGTACTTTGAGGGGGCAAGTGTTACCCGGTACCCTAATCCGGCTATATTGGACTGATCGGGCAAAATATATTCGACAGTTATCAAGAAGGATGACCGTGAGGCAATGACTACAGGACCCAGAAATAGAGCCCAAACAGTTATACAAACCCCGGATTAAACATCGTTGATAGACAGACAGCGCAGGATGTCGAAAAGATGGAAATTAGCTTGGACGAAACAAGGATCGGCATAATCATTTGTTAATATATACGAGATGCTAAAGGGATCGGTATAGCAAGGAGAAACTATAGGGATCGATATGGTTACTCGGTTGGATAGCCAACTTGGATGGAAATGTAGAGAGATCGGTATAAGTTGTAGTACCTAGTTCAACATGATTTGATGATGCCAGAGGGATCGGCATAGCATGCAACATATGAAGGGATCGGTATATGTCAATGAAACTAAAGGGTTCAGTGCAATATCCTAAAGCATTAGGGATCGACATAACATCCTAAGTGCTATGGATCAACATATGTTTGAGAGGCACTATAGATCGGCATAACACAATAAATGATGGTGGGTTGGCCTTATGCAACTCAAGGATATACATAGAGATACAGGGTTTGGCATATCACCATAAAAAGGGATTGCCACAAGAGCTCCACACATTCAATCATCCTGCTATTTGAGATGCCATCACATTCGAGCATGAGGAAGCTGCCATAGGGGTCGCTGCCCCAAGCTCAACATATGGAGGGCCGATCCCTCTGCGTTGAGAGTTGGGCTTAGCTCTCCCTTTGGTGGGCCCATATGGATGAGAAGGTCCTATTGCCGAAGTTCCAATCAGATTAGTGGTCGCCTTCACCTATAAATACAGGCCTAAGGAGTCATTCTGAGGATCCTTACGCTGTTTGTTCAATAGCACTATTATTATAATCAACTTCCTCCATTATTCTTTTGTTTTTTGCCATTTCTTGCTGTAATCAAGGTTATTGTAAATCAATAAAGAGAATATTCAAAGTGGACGTAGGCAATCAACGCCGAACCACTATAAATCTTGTTGTTCCTGTTTTCTGCTATGATTTTCTTGTTAATTTGGTATATTCCTCCGTTTTAATTTAGTTTCTTCATTTATTTCCCTACACAAATCTATTCTTGGATGTTTGTGGCCAATTTTGCTACAAACAGATAAACTATGGGAGAAAACAAACAAAGCAAACATAACATCCATCAAACAATCCTCACCGTCACTTAATGTGTCCAGAATATATGATAACTCCTATGACCATTCCTCTACCAGGGATTAATGGATAAATCATGGTTTTCAATGTACTCACCTTTAGCCTAAAGCTGATACTAGACCTATTCCACCAATCTATTGTACACGAATCCATTCAACCAATTTGGGATAGCCAAATAAAGAACCTGTTTGCACAAAAAATGGGCAAACACCTCCAAGTCGTATGATTTAGTTGATTTTATGTTATTTTTAGTGATCTGGGTGATTAATACAAATATATGAAAAGTAGGGACTAAACTGTAAAAGACACGCAGATTTATAGTGGTTCGGCCAGAACGTGCCTACGTCCACTTTATATGTTATTCTCCTTTACTGTTCAGATTACAAGTACAAAGCTTTGATACAAGTATATGAAAGTTGTTTGAAAGTTCTATCCGTGCTTGAGCTCTCAAAACCTGTTCGCCATTGTTGTACCCGTGCCCCTCTATTTATAGAGTGAGGTTGGGGGTAGGGGTCTTGGATGTATATAGCTGCTGGTGGGCCTGGGCTGATGCAATCTGGCCTGGCAAGGTTGGTTCGGTACTCCCTGGTCCGGTAGTACGTTGGGAAGCGAGTTGGTTCGATGGTAGGTGGAGTAGGTTGGTTCTGTAGTGTGGAGCAGAGGTTGGTTCGGTAGGCAGTGGAGCAGAGGTTGGTTCGGCTATGCATAGAAAGAGGTTTGGTTCGGCTATGCATAGGAAGGAAGTTGGTCCGGTAGTAGGTGGAAACACTCCCAACATTTGCCCCCCAAAGTGGGGCATATGCTTGCGTATGGCGCGCTTTGTTTATCTGGACGCCCTCATCCAGTTCTAAATGCCGAATTATCTGGTCCAGCTATTTTGTGCTTGCCTATAAGTATGGGCTTGAGGCTTTCGTTATTCCTTACCTTTTGAAATAGCCAGACCAAATTCTTGACTGCCGAATCGATTATAGTGCCGAACCGGTTTTGACTGCCGAACCATTTATAGTGCCGAACCAGTTCTGATCGCCGAACCAGGTGAGACATTCTTTTGCCGAATGAACTTCGTGCTTGAAATACCGAATGACTATAAGGAGTATGATTGCCAAATGAGATTGGGAGTTTGAATGCCGAATGAGATTGGGAGTTTGAATGCCGAATGAGATTTTATGTTTTAACTTATAAATGAAATTCTAGTCTTCATACAGTTGCTTGTTTACTTCCTTCATTCTAACGACGCACTTCTTTGTGTTTGCAGATAAATGTCTCATAAAGTGGAAACTCGTTCCAACAAGAAGAAATCTACGGACAGAAGAGAGTCCCCCGTCGTGCCCCCAGTCCAGCCGAATCCAGAACGACATGGACCCACCCCGAGGTCGCTAGTGGATGGGTATGGTCCTCAAGAGCTTCTGAACTCACCTCCCGATTACTTCCCTAGCTCCCTCAAAGACGAGCAGCTTGATGTCATTTCTCGCTCTTTTGGGATTGACAGAGCGCTTATGTTGTTGCCGAGGGAAGGGGTGATGCCATATAATCCCCCCGAAGGATATTTCGCTTACAGTAGGTAGCATTGTATGTGTGTGGCCATCCCCCCGATCAATGCTTGGATACTCAGCTTCATCACCTACTTGAAGGTGGCTCCATTTCAGCTTCAGCCTAACTCCTATGCCATCCTAGTGAGCATGTTTGTCATTTTTCAGAGGAGATACGGGCATCCTCCCTCTAACCGGGAGATCCGGTATTTGTACAATCTGAGAGGTTATAAGAAGGGGTCTCCATACATTAGCTTGGAATCAGCCGTATCTTTCAAGCCGGTCCTGGACTTATATTCGAAGTTCAGCATGTTCAAGAAAGAATGGTTTTTCATCAAGGATGACTCTGTTTCCATCCGTCGCTTCACCTCTGGCTGTAAGTTGAAGCTTATTTATGATTTCCGTTCTGACTGCAATGCTAGTGTGATGTATGAATAAGTTATAGCCATGTATTTGTACACAAAAGAAGAAAATACCGCCTTTCATGTTTTAATTGTAGACGGTAGTTTTTGAATATCTTATATGGCCGAGTATGGAAAGCGGCCTAGTGTCCCGTTTTGAGTTCCCACTCCCATTAGCGATTATCTCCTATTCTGTGTCCTGTACTTTAGGGATCGTTATAGAGGATAGGAGAAAAGTCTTTTAAATAAAATTAAAATATGAGATAAAGTAAAAACTTACAATCACGGAAGGCCTTCGATGTGCTTAAGTTCGTGGCAAACAGGCTTTGTAGTCACTTTCCCTAGCTGTGGGTCTTGGAGACATTTGTCACCCATCTTACGCCTCCGCGGGGAGTTAATCTTTTGTACCACAGTCGTACTTAAGACACACCAGAGCCGAGATCACGCACAGTAACTACCCAGGCCATTATGGCCCGTAATCGTGGGTATTATTCGATTTACTGTGGCCGGCTAGCGTGGGTGCCGATCGTCAACCGTGAACTACCCCTGGCTGGCCACACCTTATGTTGGGGCTTAAAGTAGGTTCACGACTGCTGGCGAGCCGAACGCCGTAATGAGCTGCCTCGGCTATAGTCGGCCTTCTCGGTGGCTTATAATCGGCTCATTATAGTTGGCTTTGAGGGCCGTCGCGAGCAATGAGTTAACCCGCAGCAGAGGGATGCCGGAGCAAAAGTGTCTCATTGGCGAGGGCATAGATTCGTATAGTACCTGTTAGGTCTTGTCCAGGAGAAGTCGCGCTGTGGAGCGCCTTGAGTGAAAATGCTATTTGCACAGGGTTTTGTTCAACAGAAAAGGATAAAGTTAACAAGCAGCCAAGATATAAAGGAACAAGCTAAAAAAGAAACAAGGTTTTTAAAGTGGTTCGGCACGAAAATGCCTACGTCCACTGATTCTCTTTGTTAATTCACTTCATATGGGCAGTACAAGTTAAGAAAAGTATCTACGGAGGTGTTGGATGTTCCATGCCCTCTGGAACACCTCTCCGTCCACTGTTGACAAAATATAAGCTCCATTGTGGAGATCTTTATGAATTACATATGGTCCATCCCAGATTGGATCTAGTGCTCCGGGGCGAGGGAAGATTCGCTTGAGGACAAGATCTCTTTCTTGTAAGTTACGATGTTTGACCTTGGAGTTGTATTGTACTGCCACTTTTTGCTTGTGGGCTGCTGCTTTGAGGGCTGCATCATTTCTTCTCTCCTCAATTAAATCCAAAGACATGTGAAGGAGTTCTTCGTTCTCTTCTGGGTTATAGTGGATCCTACGGTGGGAAGGTACGATGGTTTCAACTGGGAGCATTGCCTCCGATCCGTATGCCAAATAGAAAGGAGTATGCCCCGTTGATGTTCTGAAAGATGTGCGATAGGCCCACAGTGCCGTAGGGAGTTCATCCACCCAAGCGCCCTTTGACTTTTCGAGTTTCTTTTTTATTAGAGTTTTCAGAATTTTGTTGACGGCTTCGACTTGTCCGTTTGCCTGGGGATAAGCTACGAAAGAGAAGCTTTTGTGAATTCCGTGCTCTTGGCACCAGTTGACGAACTCCTCACTGTCAAACTGAAGTCCATTGTCCGATATAATTTTGAATGGGACTCCGTACCTGCATAGAACATTTTTGATCAAGAAGTTAATAACTTTCGCTGAGGATACTTTATTCAGGGGTTCTGCTTCCACCCATTTGGTGAAATAGTCGACTGCCACTATAGCATATTTGGCCTCGCCTCGGCCCATTGGCAGTTCGCCGATCAAGTCAATTCCCCATACTGCAAAGGGCCAAGGGCTGGTCATTTGAGTAATCTCAGTTGTTGGTAGCCGTGGAATCTTAGCAAACTTCTGACATCTGTCGCTTTTTCTGACAAAATCTAAGGCGTCCTTGCTTAAGGTGGGCCAGAAATATCCATATCGGAGTATCTTTTTTGCCAAAGTCTGCCCTCTAGTGTGATCACCGCAGCTTCCTTGATGGATGTTGGATAAGATTTCCTTGGCTTCCCTTCCAGCGACACACCTTAATAAGGGGTTAGAGAAGCCGCGCCGATAGAGGATGCCTTCTTGTATTGTGTAGCGGGAAGCTTTCCTCAAGATTTTCTTGACTTCGTTACGCCCGTTGGGTAGTGTGCCACTTTGTAAGTAGTCTCGGATGGGGGTCATCCAAGTTGCTCCTTCGGTTGCAGCTATCAAATTCACTTGCTCAAAACTTGGGGTCAGTTGCTTCGAGATGGCCACTGCTCCGGAAATAGCGCCGTCTCTCATGCTAGCTTGCTTCGCCAATTTGTCAGCCTCTTGGTTCTCTTCCCGGGGGATGTGTTTGATTAAATAGCGATCCAATCGATTGAGAAGCAACTTGGTCTTCTTTAAATATGCCGCGAGTCGTTCTTCTCGAGCCTGGAATTCTCCTAGTATTTGATTTACAATAAGTTGAGAATCGCTATGAAGACATAAAGAATTGGCTCCGATTTCTAAGGCAAGTTCTAATCCAGCTATAACTGCTTCATACTCTACATCGTTGTTGGTGGCAGCGAATTCCAACCTTATAGCATAGTGTAGCTTATTTCCCCTGGGAGTGATTATTACCACACCTGCCCCCAAGCCTTGTTCGTTTGACGCACCATCCACAAAGAGATTCCACTTGATGTCTTCTGCTACTTCCGATTGCTCCTTACCTTCGTTGGTAGTGAATTCGGCAATGAAATCGGCCATGGCTTGTCCCTTGATGGCGGTGCGAGGATGGTAGGTGATATCATATTGACTTAGTTCAATGCACCATTTAAGTAGTCACCCAGAAGTGTCGGGACGGTGGAGTACCTGCCTCAGTGGTTGATCGGTCAGAACTCTGATGGAATGGGACTGGAAGTAGTGACGCAGTTTCCGTGATGTGATTAGCAAACAGTATGCTAGTTTCTCAAGTTTAGGATATCTGGCTTCCGCCCTGTAAACCTCTTGCTTACAAAGTATACTGGCCGCTGCGTGCGTTCGTCTTCTCTAACCAATGCGGTGCTTAGAGCATGAGATGACAAAGCAAGGTATAGGTATAGCTCTTCGCCTTTGTTCGGAGTTGAGAGTACTGGTGGTCTCTGGAGGTGTTCGATTAAGTTAAGGAAAGCTGTTAAGCATTCGTCAGTCCATTCGAATTTTCCTTTCCCTTTCTTTAGAGCTTCGAAGAAGGGGATGCATTTGTCGGTCGCTTTAGAGATGAATCTGCTCAAGGCGGCCACCTTCCCATTTAGGCTTTGCATTTCCTTTCGGGTAGAAGGTATCCTTATATCTTTCAGAGCTCGGACTTGTTCAGGGTTTGCTTCAATTCCTCTGGCATGGACGATGAATCCTAGAAACTTTCCTGATGATACTCCGAAGGAGAACTTTAGAGGATTCAGCTTCATTCCATATTGACGAAGTACTTGAAACATTTCATCCAGGTGGCTTACGTGATCGTCGGCTCCCCTTGACTTTACCAGCATGTCATCCACATAAACTTCCATAGTTTGTCCTATTAGCCCTGCAAACATCTTGTTGACGAGGCACTGATAGGTGGCCCCTTCGTTTTTAAGTCCGAAAGGCATTACCTTGTAGCAGTACAATCCCCGATTAGTGATGAAACTGGTGTGGTCTTGATCGGGAGCATGCATAGGAATTTGGTTATATCCTGAGCATGCGTCCATAAAAGATAAGAGTTCGTGCTCGGCTGTGCTGTCCACAAGCTGATCGATTCAGGGAAGTGGGAAGCAATCCTTCGGGCAGTCGTCATTTAAGTTGGAGAAGTCAATGCATGTTCGCCACTTCCCATTAGCCTTCTTTACCAGCACCGGGTTGGCGATCCACTCTGGGTAGATGGCTTCTCGTATGAAGTCATTGGCAAGTAGGTTCTTTACTTCTTCATCGAGGGCTGCTAATCGTTCTGCCCCCATACTTCTCTTTTTCTGTTTTACTGGCGCCTTGGTGGGGTCAATGTTTAGTACGTGGCATGCTATGTCAGGGGAGATTCCGGTCATGTCAGCATGTGACCATGCAAATACATCCAAGTTGTGGCGGAGAAAATCAATGAGTTGTTCCTTCAATTCTGCTTTTAGTTGGGTCCCGACTTTCAATAGTCTACTCGAGTCATGTCGGTCTACAGATACAAATTCCATAGCTTCTGCAGGCTCGGCGGTGCCCTCCTCCTCTTTGTCCTTGGGGTCTAATTCATTGAAAGGGTCGCTGGTATATCGAAGAGGAGGGGCTTTCTTTAGTTGCTATGCTTCCAAACTTTTTGTGCAGAGGGCAATCTCTACACTCTTCCCTTTATCCTTCTTGTGGTTGTTGCGAAGTTCAGTTACATAGCAGTCTCGAGCAATGTCCTGGTCTCCTTCTACTTCCCCTATTCCATTGTCCGTTGGAAATTTCATCTTCAGGCGCCATGGGGCCAGGACAATTTGGAAGTCAGACAAGGCTGGTCTTCCTAAGAAGGCGTTGTAGGCCAAGTGGTTTTCTATCAGCACAAATGTCTGTTTCCGCACAACGGAGCGGGGATGACTTCCTATTTCAACGAAGAGGTCTAGTTGTCCGAGGGGCATCTTCACATCTCCCGTGAAACCGTGTAGTGGTTTATTGCAGGGAGAAACATCCTTCATTGACAGTTTCATTTTGTCGAATGCATGCTTGAATAGGATATTTACTGAGCTTCCAGTGTCTACTAGAATTTGGAAAACTTCGGCTGGACCGAGCCGGGCAGAGATAACCATGGGATCCATGTGAGGGTACTGCCTTCCCTCTAGATCATGCCTACTGAATGTGATGCCATCACTCTCTTTCCGCTTCGGGTGGCGCTCTTCTATAACAGAATTAACGCAGTCTTCATTGTTTCTAAGTGACTTTCCATATCTTTCCATCTCTGCCCAGCTTCTGTCGACGATGTGTGGTCCTCCCGAGATGGTATGGACCACTATCTTCTCTTGACTGGAGCCGCTAGTGTTGCGGTTTCCTCTGCCTATCTCTGGGGAGGGTAGCCTTGGGTTCTCATTGGCAAGAGCTGGAGTCCTGTTCTGATCTTTTACATAGCGTTCCAGTCTCTTCCTTCTGATGTGTTCTTCAATCAAGTCATGGAGATGATGGCATTCATTGGTATCATGCCCATGAGATTCGTGGAAGCGGCAGAACTTTCCAGATTTAAGTGTGTTATCTGATTCCTTCTTGTATGGTGGGCGTTTGTATCTAACTTCATCTTGGGTGGCAAGGAAGATGTTTTCGACGGTTTCATTCAAAGGAGTGTAAGTGTCGAACCTCGGTCCTGGCCGATATAGGCGCTTTTCTCCCTTCTTGCCCCCAGCATTGTCTCTAAAATCGTTTCTTCGAACGTCCTTTGCTATAGCGGGCGTGTTGCTGTGAGCTGCCTTATTTTGTTGCCCTGACTGCCCCTCAGTTGCAGCGTCTTCAAGCCTCATATATTTCCCGGCTTCATGGAAGAAATCGGGTAAAGTAGCTGGTTTCTCTTTTGTCAATCTTCTAGCAAATTTAGTATCCGGATGCACACTACTACAGAGGGCCATTAAGATAAGCTTCTCATCGGCATCTTGGACTGCGGCCGCTGCGGCATTGAATCGGGTTAGGTATTGCTGCAGCTTCTCTCCAGGTTTCTGTTTGATACTGGATAACGAATAAGCGTCCTTGGGTTGTTCCACATGAATGCGGAACTGGCTGATAAACTTTTCTTTCAGCATCTCCCACGAGCTGATGGATCCTTGGGGTAGATGACAGAACCAGGAGGTAGCTAGATCTGTTAAGAATAGTGGAAAGCATTTGCACAGTACTCCCTATGTTGCTCCACTCATGAGCATATGCTGTGTGTATCTCTGTAAGTGTACAACGGGGTCGGAGGTTCCTTTGTAAGGTTCCATTGTTGGCATTTTCCATTCTCGGGGGGTGATGGCAATTTCGATATTGCGGGCGAAGGGGCTGGTTACCCTAGCGCCTATCCCTTGATCTCTTTGATCCCGTTGGACGCACTCTCTGAACAAGCGTGCCATCCTTTCATCAGAATTTGGAGTAGATAGAAATGAGTTCGGTTTTGCTCTGTGGGACTGATTCCGTCTAGATGACCTGTAGGGATGGTATCGTCTATCATTCCTGATATTTTCCAGTGGCTGTCTTTGATCTTCTGGGAGCATGGTAGGGTCAGCTACAGTTGGCCCTTGCCTTGATCTTCCCCTGCTGGGTTCTGATCTAAGCACTTCCTCGGGTCCAACTTCGGGCTGGACTCTAGCTCGGCCCCGTTCACTGGTGTTTCCGTGGTTAGGCAGTACGACAGGCTCAGCTACAGTTGACCTCCGCCCGGTACCTCCCCCGTTGGGTTCGGTTCCAAGCGTTTCCTCAGGTCTAACTTCGGGCTGAGCTCGGTCTCGACTCCTACCATGGCCGCTTCTGTCGTTAGCTCCTTCGAAGAAGGAAGATCTTTGTTGTCCCTGAGATCCTCCAAACTAGGACTCACCCCATGATTCAGTGTTGCGGTTGGACTCTTCAGCATCCCTTAAGCGTGACATGAGTTGGTCCACCAAGGCTTCCTGCTGGGATGTGAAGCGGTTAGTCACTTCAGCCATAACCCTGTCTAGATCTGCCCTAGTAATTGCTGCCGGCTGTTCTGTGGTAGGGGTTGTCGGATTTGCCTGACCTTCATTTGGTACTGCTGTTGGAAGGGGATGATTTACTTGATCCGTGACCACTGGATCTGGAAGACTGCTGGTTGCGATGTTTTTTCCTTTGTTAACATCTTTCTTCTGCTTGGGAGGCATGTCTTCCAAGTAATGTGCAATGCTGATAGGAAGAAAGTTAAGTGGGAGAAGCTGAAGTCCGGGGTTCAGCGCTCTCAGTGAAAGCACCAAAAATGTTTGCACAAAAAATGGGCAAACACCTCCAAGTCGTATGATTTAGTTGATTTTATGTTGTTTTTAGTGATCTGGGTGATTAATACAAATATATGAAAAGCAGGGACTAAACTGTAAAAGACACGAAGATTTATAGTGGTTCGGCCAGAACGTGCCTACATCCACTTTATATGTTATTCTCCTTTACTGTTCAGATTACAAGTACAAAGCTTTGATACAAGTATATGAAAGTTGTTTGAAAGTTCTATCCGTGCTTGAGCTCTCAAAACCTGTTCGCCATTGTTGTACCCGTGCCCCTCTATTTATAGAGTGTGGTTGGGGGTAGGGGTCTTGGATGTATATAGGTGCTGGTGGGCCTGGGCTGATGCAATCTGGCCTGGCAAGGTTGGTTCGGTACTCCCTGGTCCGGTAGTACGTTGGGAAGCGAGTTGGTTCGGTGGTAGGTGGAGTAGGTTGGTTCGGTAGTGTGGAGCAGAGGTTGGTTCGGTAGGTAGTGGAGCAGAGGTTGATTCGGTAGGCAGTGGAGCAGAGGTTGGTTCGGTAGGCAGTGGAGCAGAGGTTGGTTCGGTAGGCAGTGGAGCAGAGGTTGGTTCGGCTATGCATAGGAAGAGGTTTGGTTCGGCTATGCATAGGAAGGAAGTTGGTCCGGTAGTAGGTGGAAACACTCCCAACAGAACCCATGGGCATCCTCACAATACACTTGCTTTTGAGTACATCAGAAAACACTATGAGTATCAATGATCCCTTAGCATGCGTATTTGAACCCTTTCCTTGCTCCTCTTGTTTCCATTCATCCTTAAGGAATCATTCCACATTCCTTTTTTCCCTAATAGAACCATTAAACTATCCACGGGTCATCCTTCCTAAAACTTCCCTTTTGTGGATAATCAGTCTCATGACTCCTTTCAACATCGAGTCACCATATCAGAACCTAACATTTTTCACCATCGAGTTACTATCGTCGAAGTCCCTAAACTATCACCCTTCATTGTGTTACTACATTGCTATTGAACTCTATGCAAACAAACAAACAACTTGAGCATGACCTGTAGAGCCAACACTTTCCCTCTTGGAAGTTTCATCACCCAAAGCCCCATAATTTCATGTCAGTACAGATCAAAAGTATCGCACTGATATGATTCCCTTTATCTATACTTAGCTAATATTTGGTTAAATATTTTATACCTCGATATCTTCTTCTTGGCATGCCTAAAACACCATGCTTCATTCCCTAAGCACTCCAAGCTCCAAGCTTTAACCATAAGCCAAAAATGTACCCGGTACCAATCAAAAGTGATCAATACCGGCCAATATACCTAGTCGATTTTCCAACTTTTAATTTCTAGAGCTTTTACTACCTTCAACCCAAAGTATTCCTAAAAATTTTGTAGCCTAAGTCCATATGCCTTGCCTTCTTGCTAAATAGATCTACAAGCACTCCACCTAGCAATCATCTCATCACCGACTTGAATCCTACAACCCAAACTTCATGCGACTGGAACCTTGGGCTCCTCTTTTTTCTCTAGAGCCCCTCCTTACAGTTTTATCCAATTCCAACATGTCTGCCTTCGATTTTTCCAATTCGATGATCTCTTTTCCTAAATACTAAATGCACAAGCAAACCATATAAAAGCTCAAAATACAAAACTGAAATATCATCCGTATAGATCCATACACACATGCAATTCATCAAAACATGATAATTATACAAATCCTAGTCTTTATCTAACATCTACACTAGCATGTCAATATAATCAAAAGAGGTTGCAAAACTATTTAAAAACCATTTTAAATCTTTGAATTTCGGCCAAAATCATTTTTAAGGATGTACTTAAAGTTAGAAAACATTCTTAAGATCAAAATCATTTTAAAACACCTAAATTAACTATATTAAATGTATAGATTATTGAGAGGCCAATAACCACTCAACATATACCCAAAATACTAATCTAATCTCTAGATCTGAAATGAACAGCAAAGAATCATGAATTTCCAAGCGCCAAAATGATGAATCTATGATTCCCTTTGCTAATTACCCTTCAACTGATGATTTTGGCTAAGATTAGTAAGAAAAAGGTGAGTTTTTAATGAAACTAAGGCTAATGGAGGTTTTGATCTAATTTAGGAAGAAGTGAAATAATTTGAGGGTCGTTGTTTTTGCCACTATTGGCACAAATTTGAGTTAGGCTTTGGGCTTAGTTCTTAAATCTCTCTAATTACCCATTAATCTGACCAACATCAAACAAAATTTATAATGGTCATATCTCCTATATGATAAGTTCGTTTTTCCTATTATGACCACTTTATAGAAAGAGAAACCACAAGCTCGATTTAGTGGAAGTGGTTTTAGACCCTAATTTAATTCTTATCAAATGTTATAGGTCTTACAATAATTTATGGGTTTGAAATGTCCAATAAAATTCTAAAGGTAGAAAATGTCCCTTGTCATTTCCCAAAATGTTAGAGTCATACAACCCTACATGAATTAAATAATAATATTTTATGATCGTTCAATACGTAAAATATGGGTCGTTACATAATGATTAGGTCTTGATAGACGAAGATGATCCTCCGAAGGTTCTCAAAGTCAAATCTCAACTTAGCCTGAAGACGAGGAACTAGTTGGTAAGATTTCTCCAGGCGAACAAGAGCATGTTCGCTTGGGCACATTCTGATATCTATGGGATTTCGCCTAAAGTCGCTGTCACACACTAGATGTGGACTCAAGCTACTCTCTTGTGATGTTGAAATGGTGCAGCATGGAACCTGAGAGATTCTTTGTGTGGTAGGAAGAAGTGGATAAGTTGAAGGCTAATTGATTTATCTGTGATTCTTCGTACCCAAGATAGCTACCAAATGCAGTATTGGTCAAGAATGCGAATGGGAAATGATGGACGTGTAATGATTATTCCAAATTGAATAAAGCATTCCTAAAGGATTCCTTCCTTTTGCTATGGATTGACGATTAAGTGGATGGAACAGCAGACATGAACTACTATCCTTCATGGATGTGTGCTTTGGTTATAATTAAATTGCGATATATGTCTCTGATCAAGAGCATACGAGTTTTATCATGTATTTGGGGACATATTACCACAGAGTTAAGCCATTTGGTTTGAAGAACACTGGAGCTACTTATCAACGTTCGATCAACAAGATATTCAAAGAAAAAATAAGATGGATGACGATGGAAGTTTATATGAATGATATGCTGATGAAGTCATAGAAAACTACTGATTACATAGGAGATCGTTTTGAGATGTTCGATGTACTTCAAAAATCTTGAAAAAGATTGAATCTACTTAAGTGTTCCTTTGAGGTTGCATCGGGGATTTTGGGTTTGTCATGAACTCAAGGGGTATTGAAGCTAACCCGGAATAGGTTGAAGCATTGAAACTGCTTAAAACCCCATGAACAAGGAGGGAAATGAAGAGCTTAAGTGGTAAAGTTACCAAGAGTCAGTTCATCTCAAAAGTAATCGATAAATGTACCATTCTTTGATGCCTACGAGAATGAAAAAGAAAAGTTCTAATGGATGATCGAATCTGGAGCTGCTTTTCTTAATCTATTGGAGCATTTGAGGAAACCACCGATATTTTCAAATCCTTCAAAGGTAGAAGATCTTTATATTTACTTAGCAGTCTCGACTCATGCGTTGAGTGCATCATTGATGCATGACGGGTGAAAAATCTAAAGACTAGTCTATTATATCAACATGAAATTCACCTGAGTAGAGAAAAGATATCTAAAGCTCGAGAAGTTGGCGTATTGCTTATTGATGGCACCGAGGAAGTTATATTTTCAGGATCATCGAATAAAGGTGTTAATTGATCAACCACACCAACAAGTATTAAATCGTCCTGAGATCTCGAGGAGATGTATAAAGTGGAAATCAAGATGAGTTAGTATGACATTACTAATCATCCTAGGAAGGTGATTCGAGGGCATGCATTGGCGATTTCATTATTGGATTCACTATCTGGGATGATGAAGTGGAAGAAGAAATTATTGAGCTTTATCAATGGTAATTATATGTTGTCAGAGTGTCCAATGACCATGATTCTAGGGCCGGAGTAGTTCTAGTAACCCAAAAAATTGGAGGACCTATTTTGCACTAAAATTTGAATTCCTTGCAATGAATAATGAAGTCAAATACGAACCACTGGTAGGGGACCCAAGATATCCAAAGAATTGTGAGTGAAGACGTTGCATATCTACAGTGACTCTCAGTTGTTGGTTTTCCAATTGAAAATGGAATTACAGGCTAAGGGGGAAAGTCTGGCCCGTTACCTGTCGAAGATTTTCTATAGGATGACATTGAGCACAACACAATAATACACATTCTTATAGATGAGAATACTAATGTTGATTCATTTTCCAAGTTGACGAGCTCTAGAGATGTAAAACTATTTGAGATTGTGCCGGTGGAGGTGGTGAAAACTCCAAACATCGATGAAATGGACGTTGGTTAGATCTTGGAAGTCGAAAAGGAAAAGGATGGATGACTCTAATCAAAGACTATATGCTAAAGGGAACTCTCGCAAGGAATTGAAATGAAAAGAGGAAGCTTTTGCTTAAAGTACCTTGGTTCATTATGTAAGGAGTTCTATATAGTAGTGGATTCTCTGTCCCCTTGCTAAGGTGTATCGACATAAAAGATGCTAAGTGGATCCTTGCTATTGTACACGAAGAGAGCTGTGGCTTTCACACTAGGGAGCAGAATTTAGCAAAGATGATTATTCACTACAGATACTTTTGGCCAACAATTAATTGGGATTCAGCTGAATATTCTAAGAAATATGACAACTACCAGAGATTTTGAAGATTCCCAATGCCTTATCCATCGAGCTTACGTAGATGATTAGCATGTGGTCATTTGTGATTTTGGGAATCAGTATCATCGATTGCTACTGATCATGCAAGGAGGTGTAAAGTATGCAATAGTGGCTATTGACTAGTTCATAATACGAGCTGAACTGGAACCTCTAGGCAATCACTTAGGAAAATAATTAAGTTTGGGTGAAGAACATTTTGTCTAGTTTTGAGTTCCATGGAAAACCATCACTATTTATGCCAAAAGTTTGCACAAACAACCAAAGATTAATAGAGGAGAATACAATGAAGAAAATAAATTGAACGTGAGGAAAAAGAGAATGCACAACAATTATAGTGGTTCAGTGAATCAAAGACCTACGTCCACTTGAACTTTGTTTATGTTTCTACTAATTTTTACAAAGTTGATCTAATGGATCAGTGGCTGTGGATCGATGATGTTCCGTGAGATTATAGAGTAAGTACAAAAAAATTTAAATGAGCCAAAAGTCCTTTAAACAATGATCCTCCTCCTCTATTTATGGATCTAGGTCGATGGAATTCTCTCCACCAGGTTCTTGCCCACGTTCCCCATGTCCTGAAGGATCCATTCGTGAAAAATCACGGCCAACTCATGAAGTTTAGGGATCGGTACCGAACCATGCTCCATAGATCGGTACTAATCCATAAGATTGCTTTGCAAACCTTCTTCAATCTCTCATGGACATTTGGTTCACTTGTATCCTTGACTTTGGCATTCAGTTGCATCAATATGAGGTTGAACTTGAGTGAATTCCTTGGTTCAGAGGTTAAAAAAAGCACTTGACTTATACATCGATCGCTCGAGTCATGATGGGCTAACAAACCATCCCATATTCGCATAT
This sequence comes from Allium fistulosum, assembly GCA_030737815.1. Taxonomy (NCBI): domain Eukaryota; kingdom Viridiplantae; phylum Streptophyta; class Magnoliopsida; order Asparagales; family Amaryllidaceae; genus Allium; species Allium fistulosum. The sequence goes on from CM060904.1 coordinate 1,086,293,975, forward strand.
ACTAACTAATAATTACACTAACACTACATGTCATGAGGTATATGACAAGCTTGGATAAACGTAACCCTAATCACGGTTCGACGCCTATCCATGAATTCACTTGTTTTTTTGTATTTTTGGGCTTGGCACTTGTAGTAGGCGATGTGTAGGCTATTTTTGAAGATTCTTGGCTAGCATATGACTTCACCTCTTGGTTTTGTTTGATATCTGAGCTTGGCAGCTACCACTCTAGATTCCTGCTTGGTTATTCTTTTGTTTGACCGATCTGATTCGTTTGAATATGGCTTAGTCACAAGGTTGGATAACATTTGCCGCCCAAAGTATATCTTGTTTTAATAAGATATTCTCTGGATTGAAACAAGCTATAGAATCCACACCATTAGTTTAAGTTCTGCTCCAAATAGACACTACCTTTCCTTTGAACCGTCCACAAAGTATAGCATGTTTATCAATCGTTAAATTGCCTCGAGCAGTTTTGGACTTGTATCTTTCGTGTAGTATAAAAAACTGAAGCATGTTCTTCTGGTTTGTCATTCTAGTTTCGAAAAAATTTCAACGATGTCCTTCTTCGCATTATTCAAGAAAAACCTAAGTTTCTGTGAACTTTAGTTGTCTAGTGTTATGCATGCACACACACATACATACATAAACTTGTTGCTTGCACGTTCATACATACATGTGTATGTGTGCCTATATATATATGTATGTGTGTGTGTGTTTTTATATATTCATTATCATTATTTTTTTGTAAAATTTCGAGGATCGGTACTGATCTATGGTGCCTTAAACATAGTTGATTCATATGCCTATGTTTATAGGTCAGCTATTATTTATATATCAAACCCTAATTTCTCCATTTTCACTTGCCACTTTTCTTTCTACTTCGATTCTTCCTCATTTGAGCTCGCCATAGCCGGTTTTCATCTTGCCGACCCATTGCCGCCATCTCCAACCTTGGACTGGTATTCTTCCCACCATGATCCATTAGATATGTTATTATCCTTCCTTAGCCTGAGAACACTAGCCTATCTTAGCATCTTGGACTTTAAACTCAAAATTTCCTCAAACCCATCGCCTTCTTTAACTTTAGGAGGCCACAACTTCGATTAGCGACGTTCGCCGTTGATTTGCTTCTCGACTACACATGATTAAGAGAGGGAAACCACTTTTCTCCCCTTATGAATTAGTGACAATCCCATATTTGGGAGTTTTTCTTTGAAATTTGAGTGTTATAGGATGCTTTATGTAAGGCTTGAGTTTTGCTCGAGGCATGGCATATTTTTCTCAAGCACCACTCGAGTTCTAGTTTTCTTGAGTAAGAATCGAGTCAGCTTCGAGCACTACTCGTGATGAATCTGATTTTTTATTAGTTAAGTAAATTTTTGGTGCAAAATTTCCTGGCATGTCTTTAAATTTTCAAATGGAATTGGACAATCAACTATGGTGAAGCTGTGATCAAGGATCCATGATTTGTTAGGGACGGTTTCTGATAATGGTCACTTCGAATGTAAAACGATACTTGAATGAACTACTTGCCAACCTTTCAATTGAATAATGGATCTGAATTGCATGATTTTAGATGAACATACTGCACGATTTTAACTACGCACTATTACCCCTCGTCGATGTAGGGGATTCGATCGATCAACACACGTTGGTACCTATCGGGTCTAGTACACAGGACTCATTTTCCAGCATGCAGATTATAGCTTTTAACATGCCTAACATCACTTACGTGAAGTTTTGATAGTTATGGATCGTAGATGCTCCTCCCATCTCTCAACTATGACCGCAAGTCTTCCACATTGCGATATGCCGAGTTTGATACTGAATCGATCTCAACGACTGTGCCTATCACAAAATCCATTCCTGCTCCCATCCCAATCTCATTTGGTTGGTCATCAAGCAGGGGAGGCTTTTGATATAGTTACTTTTTTCTTGATTAAAGAGCCCACTGTAGGGGTTGCCCCGATATTAATATGGGCGATGCTATTATCCTGGACGATTTTCACGATTCTCTAGCTTCGAAGGTTGATGAAGTGTCTCTCAAGAGAATATGCGAGAAGCATTGTATTCCATTTGAAGATGTGTCCTGCACGCTATCAACGGGCACATTTGCCCTTATTAGGGTATATAGTCTGCAATGGTTACATGTGCACGGCTGGCTCTGTTCCACCGTTTAACCATTTTATTCGCACAATTCTTCAATTTATGAAGCTAGCTCCCACCCAACTACACCTACACAGCTATGCTTTTCTGAACAGTATAGTTTTCATCCGCCATCTGAATTATGAGCCCAGTGCCTAAGAGATCCATTATCTGTACAGCTTTAAGCATCAAAAAGAATCTCCCTCGCTTTCTTTCTTGGAACTTTCTAAGGGCTGCCCCAATAGAGCTGGGCCTCTGGAATAAGTTACTTCAAAGACAAATTCTTTTTTATACGTTATTCGCCTGACTTTAAACAAAGGTGGTTGTTTGGATGTAAGTTCGCTTTTACTTTCTCTTTTTTCATTGCTTTAGCTATTCACACCGTCATTCCTTGTAATTGCAGATAATTCAGGAAGGCATAGTGACGCATCCTTAGAGAGTACCCTTGCGGATCTCTATCAAGTCCCGCTCAAAGAAAGGGAAATGAGAGCGCTCATCATAGTTGAGAATCTACGTGCTTACAACTTGTTATAGGAAGGCCATAGTGTCGACCATATTCCGAAAGTTAGGGAGGATGATGATGATGATGGCGATGATTCTTCACAAGAACACGATGCCATCGCGGATGCGGGTAAAGGTCATAAGGTGCCCCTTGTTTCGAACCCCATTATCAATAATGAAATAAGTCAAATGGCCAATGATGGATGGAAAATAACAGGCATGTTAAGGAAAGAGAAAGTAACGGTGGAGGTAATAATGATGCTGACATTGTGAAATGACCCACTTAAATAATTTTTTTTTTTTAAAACATTCAGTGGCCATTTAATCAAGAAAAATATTTAATTCAATTTTTCTTCTATCCAGGACCTTTCTGCCAATATAAAAATATTGGTTTATTCATTTTATCTTGAACTTATATATATGAAGATATATAAGTCATCTTCTACCTAAATCAGAGTACAGAAATTTTGCAGGTAGAAATCTATTTGAGTATTGCTTAAAAATACTCTCTTCATAGCAATAGTGTTTTTCAAAACTAGGTTTTTCCAAGTGACTTGGGTTAATGCATTACTATTGATTTTTATGTCTCAAGTCTCCTTATTTTACATAAATTATTCTGATTTTATTACTGGGTAAATTGTGTTTTTACTTGTGCATGTTTCTGTGCATGTGTGTGTCAGTGAGCAGTTCAGTGTCTTATTTTTCCTTGTTAACAAAATTGTCTGAACCTATTATATACTTTGGCTATGAAACAGATCTGAAAATTTAATTTAAACCCTTGGTTGCTGGCTTGACCCAGGCTCAAGAAAAATGGCTATGTTAGCCCTGTTCTGGTTTGCACTACTTAGTTACAAAATACCTGCTATATTATTTTCTTTTCAAAGCAACTCAAACCCTTTCTATCAGATTTTATTTTTGACTTGAACATGGATTTTCTTATGCCAGTTCTTTAGATATACATACAAAACCACAAATTCTTTCAATCTCAGATTTTCTACCATTATAGCCTAACTGTTCTTGAAGCTTAAAATTCATTTTTCCTTAGCAAAGCATTTAGCAAAACAAAGCACATAGTTCAGCTGAGACATATAAGTTCAACAACTACAAAACAGCAATTAACCATACATTGGTTTCTCAAAGTAATTTTAAACAATAGGTCTTAATCTAGTTCATCATGAAGGTGTAGTTTACTTCAGCAAAGTCTTTAAAAAAACATAGCATCCAAATCTTAAGCAGTTTAACATCCAAAGCCTGATCAAAGCAATTCCTATTTCCCTGCAAAATCACCATAAGCTGCCCCATATGAATATGAGACACCCAATGGTGCATAAACACAAAAGGGTCAGACTATTTGTCTGGTATGAATAATCCAACTGAAAACATGATCTCATTCAATTCTCTTTATAAACAAACTTTACATGAATAAGAAACTCAGAATCTTCCTTATGCTTGTTTTTTTCTTGTGAAGCATGTTCCTTCATCTCAGTGTTAACAGATTATTTATATATATAATCACCATGACTTGATTCATAGAAAACAATCATAAGATTCATCAATAAAAAGCACCAAAACAGCCAAATGCAAACATCAATTCAGTTATCATCCCCTTTTCAACTTTACTGGCCATCAGGGATTTTGCCCAGACCTCTCCTGAATCTATTCCTAGAATTCATTATCAAATATAATAGGGTCTTTAGCTACTTTCTCCTTTTTAAACACACACTGCCTGGGACATCTCTCTGTTAACCCAGCACACTCAGGCCCCTGGGTATAAACATACCATGTGTGAACTTGCAATATTCCCCTTGCCAAGCTATACTTTGGTAGCCCTAAGATCCCAAGTCCTTAGTTAAATTACTAAGTGTTATTATTATTTTTCATAGCAGTGCTAATCCCTTCTGCATCTCACTTCTTAATCAGAGAATTATAAATAATGCAAGCAACATGTATTCATCCAGAGTTTGGTAAGTTATATTCTCAGAAGCAAACATTTTATCATGAAAGAGGGAGGTGACTTCTTAGCACATTATTTTGCCTATGGGTTTCACTGGATCAAGATGTAAGCATATGGTCCTGAGTAATTTGCTAGATATATATTTTCCCTTACCTCTGGTTCAATCAGATTCATGATCTGGCTAAACCACAAGTATATTTGATTTGGATATTTCATAAAACATAGAAGCTCAGCACATGTACAACATTGCACTTCTACATTTTCTTTTGTTTTAATTAATATGAGACATAAGCAACAACACAATGTTACAGCCCATATTTCTTTCTACCTTCAGACCATATACCCACTACTTGAATCCGGGGATTTTTATAAACAACTTATAAAGAAAACTTATAAAAGAAATCACTCAATCTCAATGCTAACCCATATCTCAGACAAACATTTTAGTTCATGAATCCATGACTCTTATTTTTCTGGGTAAATCAGATAGAGGTTTTACCCTTAAACAAATCATTAACAAACCAAAGTCATCCAATCATAAAACATAACTTGTAAAAGAAAATTAGTTCAAACTGGCTGCCTCAATATTCAGGTCTTAATGCCAAAGTTTTCAGTGAGGTTACTCACCTTAATCCTTCTTCTTCCTATGCCTTATGAACCCCCTTTTAGTCTTCTGCCTTCTCCTATTTTCTCTGGTTTATGTCTTGTATATTTTTCTTTAGGTTAATGAAGAACAAAAATATATGGTCTTACTATTCTAGGCCTTTTATATAAATCTTGGCTGTTACTAGGGTTTATGGACTTACCCAATGTCAGTTCTACCCCATCCCAAACATAGCCTGCCTCTGGTTTGATTCAAGAAAATAAAAGGGTATGTAGTCCTTGTCTTCCTTTCCAGAAATTAGTTCCTCTCTTTTAATTTTCCCTGGTCATGTCATATGCATGACTTCTTCTTCTTATTATTATTATTTTCTTAATAAAAGAGATTACTGAGAATAGATAAAGTGCTTGTTTAGGGACTCATGCCATTTTCATGCAACTTCTGTTTTCTTCCAGAGATTGATTGACTGTATACATGTATAACCTATGTATACCTAAGCCTTTTATTTTTCTTTCTTTCTTTAAATAATTTTAAGTTTATTTCAGCCTAGCTCTTATTTTCTTTGTACTATATTTTATTTAAAGACAAAATTCTATCTTTATGCATATGTATTTCTAAATCAGTTATTTTATTTTATCTATTAATTTCTGCCAAATTTTGTTACACAGAAATCTGTGTGCATGTGTACACTGTCTTGTGCACATGTACATGTTTTATACTTTGTATCTGCAAATCAATTTCCTATTCCAATTTTTCCCAATGCAATTTCAAACAAATACAAACTAAATTAAATCATGAAATTACTCACAAAAATCAGGGTTATCACATATACCCCTCCTTTTAGGAATTGTGTCCCACAATTCTTTCATACTTAACTTAAGTATCATCTCTTCAGAAAAATGAATTTTTCTGATTTCAAAACCATTTTCAAACCAATCACCTATTAAGCACTATGCATATCAACACAAGATAAAAATCACAATGCATATTCAACCAACACATTCATTAGTATGTATATATAGATTTACCTTTTCTTCAATCAAACAGCTGGGGATAATCATTTCTGATTTTATCCTCCACTTCCCATGTGCAATCATTTGGGTCTAGACTCCATTGTACTTTTACTAATTTAATTTCTTTGTTTCTCAATTTCTTGGTTTCTCTAGAAACTATGCCCACTGGTTCCTTTTCATAGATCATTCTAGGATCAATCTGCACATCCTTAGAGGATTCTAGTATTGCTTCCTTATCATGAACCCATCTTCTTAGTTGAGACACATGAAAGACATCATGCATTGCTCTCATTTCTTCTGGCAATTCTAATTTATAGGCTACTGTCCCTATTCTTTCTAGAATTTTATATGGTCCTATATATTTAGGAATCAGCTTTCCTTGTTTCCCAAACCTTAGAACCTTTTTCATGGGTGATATCTTGATGAACACATAATCCCCAACATCATATTGTACTGCCTTCCTTCTTTGATCTGCATATTTCTTTTGCCTATCTTGGGCAGAGGAAATTCTTTTTCTGATCAAGGCTACCTTTTCAGAAGTCTCCTTCACATTTTCTGGTCCTAAGACCACTTTTTCTCCAGACTCATGCCAACTTGAAGGTGATAAACATGGCCTTCCATAGAGAGCTTCAAAGGGGGCCATGCCTATGCTACTGTGATGGGTGTTATTGTATGCAAATTCAGCTAGATATATGTAATCTTCCCAGCTTCCTCCCTAATCCAATACACATGCTCTCAACATGTCTTCAAGCAATTTGTTCACAATTTCTGTTTGGCCATCAGATTGAGGATGGTATGTTGTACTCAAACATAAATCAGTCCCCATTGCCTTGTGAAAACTCTGCCAAAATTTTGAAGTGAAGATGGTATCTCTATCACTTACTATAGTCTTTGGTATACCATGCAGTCTGACTACTTCTTTAATAAACAACTGGGCTAGGGTATTAGCATTTCTTTCTGATTTCACTGGTATAAAGTGGGCTGACTTGGTTAACCTATCAACCATTACGCAAATACTATCATTTCCCCTCCTAGTTCTAGGCAAACCATCAATAAAATCCATTGATATGTCTTCCCATTTCCACTGTGGTATTTGTAAAGGTTGAAGCATTCCTGAGGGTTTTTGATACTCAGCCTTCACCTGCTGGCAAACCATACATTTTGATACATAGGTTGCCACTGCACTCTTCATACCACTCCACCAATAATCTCTCTTGAGGTTGTGATACATTCTTGTGCTTCCTGGGTGTATAGTATATTTTCTTTTGTGGTAAGCATCCAAAATTTCTTGCTTCAACTCATCCATTGCTGGAACACATATTCTTTCTCCTTTCTTCAGATGGCCCTGATCATCCAACTGAAAACCTTCCACTGTCTCACCATTTAATATTTGTGTCTTCTTTCCAAATAAAAATGGATCTTGGTTTTGTAGCATTGCAACTTTATTTTTCAATTCTGATCCCAGAGTAATAAGACTTAATTTTCCCATTTCTACCTTCCCACTGCATAAGCTCATGTTTTCTATGTTATCACTTTCTATCTCTGAATCAATTAATAATGATAAAGTGTTAAACTCTTCTATCATTAATCTAGCCACTTTAGCATGTTGTCTACTTAGGGCATCTGCTACTTTATTAGCCTTACCTGGTGTGTATAATATTTCAAAATCATATGAGGCTAAGAGTTCAATCCATCTTTGCTGCCTCATATTTAATTCTTTTTGTGAAAACAAATATTTGAGTGATTTATGGTCTGTATATACTTCAAATTTTGCTCCTAACAAGTAGTGTCTCCATAGCTTAAGGGCATACACTATAGCAGCCAATTCAAGGTCATGAGTAGCATACCTTACTTCACTTGATTTCAACTGCCTAGAAGCATAAGCTATTACCTGATGTTGTTGCATCAACACTGCTCCAAGCCCTTGTCCACTTGCATCAGTATACACCACCAAGTTTTCATTTCCCTCAGGTACTTTAAGAATTGGAGCTTGTACCAGTGCTTCTTTTAATTTCCCAAAGGCATTTTCACATTCCTCAGTCCAAGTGAGCACTTGATTTTTCCTAGTCAATCTGGTTAATGGAATTGAGATTTTTGCAAAATCTTTTATAAATCTTCTATAGTAACCAGCCATTCCCATGAATGATCTGACTTCAGTGACATTAGTAGGCCGTTTCCAAGCTTGCACTGCAATGACTTTATTGGAGTCCACAGCTATTCCTTTTTCTGATATAATATGGCCTAGAAAGTTCACTTCATTCTGCCAAAAAGTGCATTTTGAAAACTTTGCTTTCAAGTCTTCCTGTCTCAATTTCTCAAATACTATATGCAAATGGTTCTCATGCTCTCTAACTGACTTAGAATAAATTAGTATATCATCAATAAATATTAATACAAACTTATCCAAGTATTCTCTGAAAATCCTATTCATCAAATCAACAAAATAGGAAGGAGCATTTGTTAAGCCAAATGGCATAACCAAAAATTCATAAAGTCCATATCTGGTGTTAAAGGCTGTATACTTAATGCTTTCCTCTTCTACTTTCATCTGATGAAAGCCTGAAGCTAAATCAAGCCTGGAGAATATCTTTGCACCACTCAATTGATCAAAGAGATCATCAATTCTTGGTAAGGGGTATTTATTTTTAACTGTGACTTTATTTAATTCCCTATAGTCAATACATAATCTCAGGGATCCATCATGTTTCTTAACAAAGACTACTGGTGCTCCCCATGATGAGCTACTGGGTCTAATAAAACCTTTTTCTTCTAGTTCAACTAATTGCTTTTTCAACTCCATCAATTCCTTAGGCCCCATTCTGGTTGGTCTTTTAACCACTGGGCTAGCTCCTGGAATTATTCTAATTGAAAATTCAACTGGCCTGTGATTAGGAACTCCTCTTACTTCCCCAAACACATCATCATATTGATTAACTATGGGGATCTCTTCTAATGCAGGCATGGGTTTTTCATTTGACAATGCAGAAAGGTTGGCTATACTTCTATTTTTGTTTGCCTCACAAAGAACGATTATTCTTTGTCCATCAGAAACCTTCAATGATATGGTGGATGTCTCCATATTTATGATAGCCTTATATCTACTCAACCAATCAACTCCTAAATTATTCCTATGTCTGGATATTGCAACACATATAGGTTTGACTCAAACACATGTCCTCCTATATTTAATCCCAGTTGCATGCACATCATACCCATGACACATGAACTACCTATAGGGCTTCTAATTAGCAGTGGTTTATCAACAATCATACAGTTCAATTTTAATTGTTGTGCAATATCATGAGAGATCAATGAGTGTGTAGCCCCAGTATCATATACTACTGTTAAAGGTATTGAATGGATAAGCAAAGTACCTTCAACTTGACCATGCTTTTCAACATTTGATCCCTCAGCTGCCTTGCCTTTCCCTTCCAAAGCCCCTAATTTTCCTTGCTTAAAATCTGGGCAGTTCCTCTTTATGTGACCTTCCTTCCCACAATGGTGACAATTGAAGGATGCTGGTCTAGGATTGGTGCACCTATTTTTCATGTGCCCCTCTTGTCCACAGTTGTAACAAGTGATCCTCTTCTTAACTTCAGCAGTTCTGGCTTCTTCTGGTTTCTTGGTGGAAGTTATGTCTGTTTTCTTTTTATCATAAGGGTGAAATTTACCCTTTCCCTTCTTGTTTTGATTATTTTTGAATGCCCTGAAATTCTCTCTAGCTTTATCATGTTGTTCAATGCTCAGAGTCAAATCCAAAACTTGATCAAAAGTTTTATCCTTATATGGTAGCATGGATCTACTAAGGCTAGGGTTCAACCCTTGGATATATCTGCCATTCTTAGCTTCCTCAGTAGTGATGAGCACTGCACCATACTTTGCCAATGATTCAAACTTCTGAGTGTACTCAGTGACACTCATAGTCCCTTGCCTCAATTTGATGAATTCCTCCAGTAAAGACTCCTTAGCTGATGCAGGGATAAATCTGCCTTCCAACATTGCTTTATATTGATCCCATGTTACTTCTCCTTCAGGTCTTCCAGCTATGATAACCTCCCACCAATCCAAAGCTGCTCCTCTCAATTGCCTGGATGCAATTTGCCTTTTCCTTTGGTCTTCAACTTGCATGTCTGCAAAGATTCTTTCCAAAATTCGAAGCCAATTTTGAACCCCCATAACTCCTTCTGTGCCATCAAAGGTTTTGCCTCCAAGATTGGTAAAAGTCTTGAGTAGTTTGGAAAGTTCCTCATGTGGATTTTCCTGCCTGTTGCCTACTCCATCTCTTATGGCCCTCATGAATTCTTGCACATTCACCATGGGTGGTTCACTTGTTCCTACATTTTGATGTCTGGGTCCTACCATAGCTCTATGGATATAACACTTAGGTTAGTCTGTTTTGCCTAATGCTCTATAGATTAATTCATTTTAATTTATCACTTATTCTGTCATAATAGATATCAATAGTGTAAATAAGAAAAAAAACAAAACATCCAAAGCAGTAAACACTTCTATACATCCAATGCAAACAAATTCATACAAAAATTTTTGCTATGTTATTTAACAACATAGCTCTGATACCAAATGAAATGACCCACTTAAATATTTTTTTTTTAAAACATTCAGTGGCCATTTAATCAAGAAAAATATTTAATTCAATTTTTCTTCTATCCAGGACCTTTCTGCCAATATAAAAATATTGGTTTATTCATTTTATCTTGAACTTATATATATGAAGATATATAAGTCATCTTCTACCTAAATCAGAGTACAGAAATTTTGCAGGTAGAAATCTATTTGAGTATTGCTTAAAAATACTCTCTTCATAGCAATAGTGTTTTTCAAAACTAGGTTTTTCCAAGTGACTTGGGTTAATGCATTACTATTGATTTTTATGTCTCAAGTCTCCTTATTTTACATAAATTCTTCTGATTTTATTACTGGGTAAATTGTGTTTTTACTTGTGCATGTTTCTGTGCATGTGTGTGTCAGTGAGCAGTTCAGTGTCTTATTTTTCCTTGTTAACAAAATTGTCTGAACCTATTATATACTTTGGCTATGAAACAGATCTGAAAATTTAATTTAAACCCTTGGTTGCTGGCTTGACCCAGGCTCAAGAAAAATGGCTATGTTAGCCCTGTTCTGGTTTGCACTACTTAGTTACAAAATACCTGCTATATTATTTTCTTTTCAAAGCAACTCAAACCCTTTCTATCAGATTTTATTTTTGACTTAAACATGGATTTTCTTATGCCAGTTCTTTAGATATACATACAAACCACAAATTCTTTCAATCTCAGATTTTCTACCATTATAGCCTAACTGTTCTTGAAGCTTAAAATTCATTTTTCCTTAGCAAAGCATTTAGCGAAACAAAGCACATAGTTCAGCTGAGACATATAAGTTCAACAACTACAAAACAGCAATTAACCATACATTGGTTTCTCAAAGTAATTTTAAACAATAGGTCTTAATCTAGTTCATCATGAAGGTGTAGTTTACTTCAGCAAAGTCTTTAAAAAACATAGCATCCAAATCTTAAGCAGTTTAACATCCAAAGCCTGATCAAAGCAATTCCTATTTCCCTGCAAAATCACCATAAGCTGCCCCATATGAATATGAGACACCCAATGGTGCATAAACACAAAAGGGTCAGACTATTTGTCTGGTATGAATAATCCAACTGAAAACATGATCTCATTCAATTCTCTTTATAAACAAACTTTACATGAATAAGAAACTCAGAATCTTCCTTATGCTTGTTTTTTTCTTGTGAAGCATGTTCCTTCATCTCAGTGTTAACAGATTATTTATATATATAATCACCATGACTTGATTCATAGAAAACAATCATAAGATTCATCAATAAAAAGCACCAAAACAGCCAAATGCAAACATCAATTCAGTTATCATCCCCTTTTCAACTTTACTGGCCATCAGGGATTTTGCCCAGACCTCTCCTGAATCTATTCTTAGAATTCATTATCAAATATAATAGGGTCTTTAGCTACTTTCTCCTTTTTAAACACACACTGCCTGGGACATCTCTCTGTTAACCCAGCACACTCAGGCCCCTGGGTATAAACATACCATGTGTGAACTTGCAATATTCCCCTTGCCAAGCTATACTTTGGTAGCCCTAAGATCCCAAGTCCTTAGTTAAATTACTAAGTGTTATTATTATTTTTCATAGCAGTGCTAATCCCTTCTGCATCTCACTTCTTAATCAGAGAAATATAAATAATGCAAGCAACATGTATTCATCCAGAGTTTGGTAAGTTATATTCTCAGAAGCAAACATTTTATCATGAAAGAGGGAGGTGACTTCTTAGCACATTATTTTGCCTATGGGTTTCACTGGATCAAGATGTAAGCATATGGTCCTGAGTAATTTGCTAGATATATATTTTCCCTTACCTCTGGTTCAATCAGATTCATGATCTGGCTAAACCACAAGTATATTTGATTTGGATATTTCATAAAACATAGAAGCTCAGCACATGTACAACATTGCACTTCTACATTTTCTTTTGTTTTAATTAATATGAGACATAAGCAACAACACAATGTTACAGCCCATATTTCTTTCTACCTTCAGACCATATACCCACTACTTGAATCCGGGGATTTTTATAAACAACTTATAAAGAAAACTTATAAAAGAAATCACTCAATCTCAATGCTAACCCATATCTCAGACAAACATTTTAGTTCATGAATCCATGACTCTTATTTTTCTGGGTAAATCAGATAGAGGTTTTACCCTTAAACAAATCATTAACAAACCAAAGTCATCCAATCATAAAACATAACTTGTAAAAGAAAATTAGTTCAAACTGGCTGCCTCAATATTCAGGTCTTAATGCCAAAGTTTTCAGTGAGGTTACTCACCTTAATCCTTCTTCTTCCTATGCCTTATGAACCCCCTTTTAGTCTTCTGCCTTCTCCTATTTTCTCTGGTTTATGTCTTGTATATTTTTCTTTAGGTTAATGAAGAACAAAAATATATGGTCTTACTATTCTAGGCCTTTTATATAAATCTTGGCTGTTACTAGGGTTTATGGACTTACCCAATGTCAGTTCTACCCCATCCCAAACATAGCCTGCCTCTGGTTTGATTCAAGAAAATAAAAGGGTATGTGGTCCTTGTCTTCCTTTCCAGAAATTAGTTCCTCTCTTTTAATTTTCCCTGGTCATGTCATATGCATGACTTATTATTATTATTATTATTTTCTTAATAAATGAGATTACTGAGAATAGATAAAGTGCTTGTTTAGGGACTCATGCCATTTTCATGCAACTTCTGTTTTCTTCCAGAGATTGATTGACTGTATACATGTATAACCTATGTATACCTAAGCCTTTTATTTTTCTTTCTTTCTTTAAATAATTTTAAGTTTATTTCAGCCTAGCTCTTATTTTCTTTGTACTATATTTTATTTAAAGACAAAATTCTATCTTTATGCATATGTATTTCTAAATCAGTTATTTTATTTTATCTATTAATTTCTGCCAAATTTTGTTACACAGAAATCTGTGTGCATGTGTACACTGTCTTGTGCACATGTACATGTTTTATACTTTGTATCTGCAAATCAATTTCTTATTCCAATTTTTCCCAATGCAATTTCAAACAAATACAAACTAAATTAAATCATGAAATTACTCACAAAAATCAGGGTTATCACACATTGGTTATAGGTCTTCTAGCAATAGGATCGACGATAATCATGCATTCATCATAGCTCTGCATCCCAAATAAAGACCATTTCATCTCGGATGCTCGTATAACCTCCGCTAGCTACTGTGGTAGAGGAGACCCCCATCCCGCCTTAAGGGAATATCTCTGGGTCCTTTGGTAGAATCCAAGACAACATTGGGTCCTTTGGTCTTGGCAATACCAGCATTAGAGATATTAGATCTCCTTATCACCTGCCTGACGAAGAGCTTTCCACTCATGCGAGGGAAATAACAACTGTTAGCAAGATCTAAGTCCATGGTCCGTGAGGGAACATTTGGACATATTCACACTTACATGACACTATATTTTTTCTTTATTTACACTAGGTTTCTATTTCGTTGGTGCTAATTTGTTCACGTTTCATCTACAGATTCGATAGAGTATATGAATTTATATGACACCGTCCAATGCTAGGGATATAAATAAAAAAAGCTTGGGTTAACTGGTCTCACAGTTCATCCAATAACTCTGATTCGGGAAGGCATACAAACCGAGATCATAGGAGTCGAGACTAAGGTCATAGGTCTCATAAATCATCTCCATGCGTAGGTCACATTCACCCTTGCTGCACAACATGGATAAACACTTAATGAGACCCGATACTGCTTTGTCCATTAAGATACTGACTGTCCCTATTTTGTCCCTTCTTTAACCCAAATAACAACAACTTCTCACTTGCCATAACACTTTAAGCAGCCATCTAGGATGGTTCCCTCTAACTTTCTACATTTGAGATTTGATAATGGCCTGATTGAAAATGCTACCACTATCACAAAGATGGAAGCCGTTTCCAATCCTCATGTGGCTGCCATGAAGCGTGCTCTTCTGAAGATATTCTTTGATGATGTCCTTTTCGTTCCTTAATTAAAAGATATCCTTCCATAGGTCTATTCTGATGTCATGGCCTATTAGGATGACATAAATGATCAATACTTCAAGTTGAAAAGAATAGTTGGGGCCATTTCTGAGGCCTTCTATTAAAGAAAAGTGGAGCTTGATGGGGTGACAAAGATGCAAGAACATGACAAGCGCATTATCTCTCATTTTGAAAAGGAAGTTAAAGAGCTCAACACTTTGTTGGCTGAGGCAAAGAGTAAGCTAGAAGACCTAACTAAGTCTGTTAAGCAGGATCGTTTGAATCAGCAAAAGCAAGTCGAGGCTGCTCATCATAGGAGCCATACTCTATCATTAGAATGAGTAGCTCAAATGATGTGGCTAGCTTTCGAAATAGTTCAATTGAAAATGTTGTTGGAAGATGAAAAGAAGGAAAATTAAAATGCCCTCATTAGGAACAGAGTTATTGCAAGGAGTTGCTAGATGCTCATCAAGTGAAAGATGATGCAGAAGCCTGGGCAAAGGATATTGAAGAGCAGGTATAGGCCAGGGAGAACTGAGTTAAATTTGAGCTTGAGCCTATTCTTATGTGGTACAATGCAAATGTCATCAAGTTTTGTAACTTGAAATGGTTGGATGAGGGATATCCCTAGGTTTTGGCCATGGCTTAGGAGGAGATCATGAAGTAGGAGTGAGAGCACTTCGATGGAGTCGGGGTTAACAAAGAAGAGCTCAAACTCGACCTATTAGATGTTGAAGATCCAGAGTCGCTCAAGGTCGGCGAGTGCATCTTATACCCTGAACTAATTATTGACGACTAGAAAGATAGGGGTGAGAGTTCCTAGTTTGCTCTTCATGATTCAACAATAAATATTACTGCTCCTTTGAATTCAGGGCCACTGATCATTGAAAATATCACTTCTATTTCGGGCTCTACTACTGTTTCTACTACCGGGGTGGCTTCTGATTCTTCAACTGTTTCGGTACCCTCGTTAGATGCTCAATCAACCCTGATGAGTCATTGCTTTCAAAGTTTCCTATCTTATCTCCCATCCTGGAGGGAGTCTTTGGTGGCACTCTAGCTCGAGTCCATATCTTACAGAGGTATATCATTAACTTCGCCCGTATTTAAGATGGCTCATATGACACTGGTCGACGTCACTAATATCTTATCTTATGTTTTTAAGTTTCAGGCAAGCCTGCTATTGTCCCTTTGCCAGAAGTAAGCTTGTCAATAGGGACACATGCCACTCTAACAGAATCTGTCTTTATATCTGCCCCCATCCGACTCCAGCTCCTCTAATAGGCATCACCCTTGTCCCGATGCTGAAATAATTCATGTTTTACACGAGGAGGTTGCATGACCTTTGCCAGCTAGCGAGATGACGATATCATTATTACTGGAGTCGTTGAGCATTCGTCTAGGTTTACTATGTAAGAGATGCAATGATCCCAAGCTATGTTGAATAAGGAGATCAAGATAAAAAAATTGATGACATTCCTCCTCCCTTATCCTTCTCATTGCCCATGGAATCTATCTTTGTTCATGTTACCATTCCTACTTCAGGGGGTGTTCAAGGCACAACTTTTGAGTCTTTGGGAAGCTACTATGATTGGGAGAAGGACCAAATGGTTATTCTGGTAAGGGAGGCAAAGGTATAGGGACAAGTAAGAAGAAACCATGTTTGCCTATTACTCACTCTTTTGGATGAGGGCAGAAGGAGAAAAGGAGGAAAAAGAGAAGACTTAGCTGCATTCTCTTTGTTTATTTGTCGTCTTTTGTTTTACTCAAAATCTCATGTGAATAGGGTGGTGTTGTGCAAGTGTAGCCCTTTCTCCTTTGTTAAAGAAGTATGTTAATAAAGAATAGATTTGTTTTCTTTCAGATCTTGCGTTGGTTTGTTCATGTATCGAGAAATGTTTTCATTTAGCTAGTTTGGTAGCTTGCCTCGCCTATCTTTCACCGGGTTCATTTAACTAGCAAAAGCTATAGGATTTATAGTTTACAACATGCTTATAAAGTTAAAGCCTGGGTGCTTAACTCTAGGCACCAAGTTTGGTCTTTCCAATCTCCGGGCATTGACTGCAGCATTTTGGACGTTTATTTCTGGGCATCAATCACTTTTGCCTTATTCATGGGGCGAAATTAGCATGAATCTTATCTTTGAGTGTCACAACATAAGCTCTGGACGATCATGTCGAATCCTGCCTTACTTTGGATGTTGATCGCTGTTTTTGCTAAACTTTAGGCAATGGTTTGATGTTTTTCCCATCCTTGGGCAAAGTTCTTAGGGCGGACTATCACATTCGGCCCTTATGTGTTTATAGTGCAATGCTCATGTCGTGGGTTAGAGGAGTTAATTAGCATCTTACTCTCGATGCCCCAGAACAATCATGTCCCTTAGGTCCAACCATGGACCACACAGTTCCATTAGCACCTATCTCCGAGCACTTATATTCATGCATTATTTAGGTGTAAGTTATTCAATCATGATGTTGTCCATAACATAAGATTTAGCTAATGAGAATACAAATTCATTGATCCCTAAAGCCAATTCATTTATCCATAATGATGGCAAACCATGCCATGTTACATTGAAATCAACAAAGTATGTACAAAGATATTTTTTAAGCAAAATAGCATCGTAAATGCTCGCTATTCTACGCCCTCAGAAGAGAAATTCTGTCAATAGTTGCTAGCTTGAATATTCCATATCCAAGCTCATGTTCGATAGCATATGGGCCTTCCCAAGTTGGGCCCATGTTCACTGGACCTGGAAAGATTCATTTAAGAAAGAGATCGCCGATCTCGAAGGTCCAGTTCCTGACCTTTGTGTTGTAATGCGGAGCTACTTGTTTTCGGTAAGCAGTGACTCTCAAGTCAGATTCGTTGTGCTTCTCATCGATCATATCGAGAGACTCTAGTAGAAGTTCCTCCTTCCTTTTAGGGTGGTAACGGATCATTCAATGAGATTGCATTTCTAACCCAATTGGAATCATGGAATGTGATTTGTAGGCCAAAGCGAACGGAATGTGAGCAATCGTGAATCCGTGGATCATTCGATAGGTCTAAAGTGCCAAATGTAACTCATAGTCCCATTTACCTTTGGCCTTTGTCAATTTCTTTTTCAGAATGGATTTGATGATTTTGTTCACTGCCTCCACCTGTCTATTCACATGTGGATGTGCTAGTATAGAAACCTTTTCTTTTTCAAATATTTGCTGCTGAAGTTCTTGAATTATGCACTGTCAAATTGGGTTTCCATTGGCGGAAATGATTGTTTGTGGGATCTCAATTTGACAGATGATGTTGCTGACAATGAAGCTGATCACCTTCTTTGTGGTGATCATGGCGAGCGGCTCCGCTTCAGCCCACTTTGTGAAATAATAAACTGCAACGATAGCGTATTTTGCTTTGCCCATTGACATCGGAAGCACACCAATAATGTCGATTCCCAATACCGCAAATGGCCATGGGATGACCATTTGTATAATCTCCATAGGCGGGGCTTTAGGAATTTTTGCGAATCTCTAACTTCGATCAAACCTCCTAGTGTAATCGACTGCATCTCTGTTGATAGTCAGCGAAAAAAATCCATAATAAAGAATCTTTTTTGCCAATGTTTGCCCCCAGTATGATCGCCATGGGCTCTTTGTGAACATCTGCAAGGATCTTTTTGGCTTCTCCATTAGCGACACACCACAAAAGGGGAACAGAGAACCCACTTTTATATAACAACCCATCTTGAACAATAAATCGAGGAGCTTGGCACAAGAGTTTTCTACATTCGCTTCTTTCATTCAGATGGGTTCACTTTAATAGATACTCACTAACCATAGTCATCCATGATTCTCTCTCAGATTTAGCCTCCAAGATCAAATCGACATCCATCTGGTAGATGCTTGAAACCGATAATACCTCCACTAGAACTAAACCTATGAGTTGAGCATCCCTGGAGCTAGACAGCTTGGCTAGAGAACTGGTTTTCGTGTTTTCCTCCTAAGGGATATGCGTTATCGTGTAATACTCAAAATCGTTGAGCAGTTTTAGAACCTTTTTAAGATAAGTGGCTACCTTAGCTCCCTTTGATTGGATTTCTTCCTCACCGAGCAAACCACCAATTGAGCATCATTATATATATCTCCTAATTCTTTCACTATCCCGAGTCCCGTGATCAATGCTTTGTACTCGGCTTCATTGTTTGTTGTAGGGAGCTCAAGCTTTAGGGCATAGCAAATTGATCACTCCTTGGGGATTACCAAAACCACTCCTGTCCTCGAGCAACATTTGTCGGATGGTCCGTCGATGTACAATTTCTATCGAGCACTCTGCTTGCAACCTTTTCTCTCTCATTGTCCCGAGTGGTGAACTTGGTAATGAAATCATCTAGTGCTTGGCCTTATATTGCTCTCCTAGGATGATATGATATATCGTACTGACTCGGTTCGATGTTCCATTTTAACAATCTCCCAAAAGTCTCGAGTCATTGCAGGACCTATCTTAAGGGCTGATCTGTCAGCACCTTAATTGGATGTGCTTGGAAGTGGGGACAAAGTTTCCTTGATGCGACAAGAAATAGGCTAGTTTTCAACCTTAGATAATTTCTCTCTACTCCTGCTAATCACTTGCTGACATAGTATACTGGCCTTTAGATTCTGGCATCTTCACGTATGAGGGCGGCACTCAAAGTATGAACAGACATAGCCAGATGAGCAAATAAATCCTCCCCCTCCAAAGGCTTTGAAAGAATAGGCGACCTTTCTAGATGATCAACCAAGGCTTGAAAAGCATCCTTGCATTCCTATGTCTACGTGAAGTTTCTTTTCCCTACTTTAAGGACATCGAAGAATGGTATTTGTATGTAGCCTTTGAGATGAATCGGCTTAGCATAACTACTTTCTCATTGAAACTCTGCACCTCCTTTTTGTCTTGGAGTTTCAACATTCCTCAGGGCTTCAATCTTCTCTGGATTGGCCTTAATTCCCCTTGAATTCACAATAAAACCCAAGAACTTCCCTGATGCAACTCCAAACAAGCATTTCAGTGGGTTGAGCTTCATCCCGTATCTCTAAAGCATGCCAAACATTTCTGGTAGGTCCTCTAAGTGGTTAGTCGATTGCTGCAACTTTACTAACATATCGTCCACCTAGATTTCCATTAAATGTCTAATCTGATCTCTGAATATCGAATTCACTAGTCTCTGGTAGGTGGCTCCAACGCTTTTTAGGCCGAATAACATGACAAGGTAGCAATATATTCCCAGGTTAATTATGAAGCTGATATGTTCCTTGTTTGGAATATGCATTGGAATATGACTATATCTAGAGTAAGCATCTATGAACGACAATAATTTGTGGTCGGCAGTTGAGTCCACCAATTGGTAGATCTTTTTTAGCCTTTAGATATGCCTTATTCAGGTCTGAATAGTCGATACACATCCTCTATTTTCCGTTGGACTTTTTAACTAGGACTAAATTGGATACCACTCTAGGTATAGGGCGTCATGGATGAAGCCATTGACTTTCAACTTATCCACTTCTTCTTTTAGCGCAACAGATCGCTCAAGACCAGGGCTACACCTCTTCTATTTTATAGGGAGGGATCTGGGGTTTACATTCATTGCATTGCACACTATCTCAGATGATATTCCATATATGTCAGAATCTATCTAGGAAAATACATCCAGGTTTGCTCGGAGAAACCACGTCAATTCCTTCTTCTTCTTAATGCCGAGTTGGGACCTGATTTTCAGGACCGATTATGATCATCTTGACTGACCAGGATGCAAATCGTCATCTCAACTGGGGCTGCCCTCGCTCCTTTGGCTCTTTCCTCAGATCAATAGCTTTGTGGAACCTGCTATGCCGACCAAGCAGTGGTTGTTATGCTTCTATTGACTTGAACAGAGGGCCTTCTTTACGTCCTTTCCTTTCATACATCTCTTTGGTCCCCTATACTTAATGACGTTGCACTCACTTCCTAAATTTTGATCACCTTGAATGACCCTCATTCTATTTTTTATAGGAAATTTCATTCTCAGGCACCACAGAGCTAGGGTCATTTAGAAACTAGCAAGGGCCGGTCAGTCTAAAAAGGCATTATAAGATGAAAACAGGTCCATCGCTATGAAGAACACAATCCGTACTCTCTTGCGGTTACCTTCTCTTAAAACCACTGGTAAGTCTACACATTCCATAGGCTATGCACCCTTCCTGGTAAATCCATGAATTCGAGATTTACGAGGGTTCAAATATTGACGATCCATCTTCATATAGTCATAAGCTTTTTGAATAGTATATTGACAAAACTTCCATAATAAATGTTCGTCGACGGAATTTCTATCGGATTAGAAAACCGTCGAACGAAATTAGAAATAAAATAACCGCAAGCGCACGGTGTACGAATGTAGCACGTGGCGAATACGGGTCGATCCGCAGGGAATTGATGATTTTAAAATTCTATTCAATCAAATTATACCAAAGTCGAGTGAAAGTTAAGCTAAAAATGTAGAAAACTAACAAAAGAAAATTGATAAAAATATGAGAGTGTTAAGACAATTTAGAGGCAATTCCACTCTCATGATCATATAAATAACCATAATGACATTATGATCTCTTTTTGGTCATGTGTGAGTTTAGTTGATGCATTTATCATAAGCATGGCCTAATTGTGTTATTAATTAACACACTTAAACCATCAAACTTTAATGCATCCTCTAACCCACTTACTAACTTCAATGAAAATGATATAAAATCAAAAGTAGAATCTATTTTAAGCATGGTTTATTAACTATTGAATTAGAAACATAAACCATCAAATTTTGATTCTAAATCCACTTCTATTACCATGATCATATGTAGATGAAAAGGTAATTAATGATTCATATGACTAAGCATAGCCTATTTGTTTTGAACAATATAAGCTATCAAACTCAATATTAAACACAAAACCACACAAACATCTACTTTCCATTAAGCACAAAAGAGACATAAAAGAAATTATGTTGCATCTACATGATTCAAGAGAGCTTCATTACCCCTAAATTGAAGGGATTAGCCTCTCATTTTTGTTATCAAATCAACAAATGTAGAAAGCAACATTAAACAAACAAGAGGAAAAAGAGAGTAAAAAGAAAGGAAAAACTAATCTACTTGCATGAAATAAGAGAGATCTACACTACAACATGAAAGTAAATAAACAAAAGAAGCATGTAAAAGAAGAGAGCACTAATTAACATTGCATAAAAAAATGGAAGTTACATGAAAATAAAATGGCTAAGTAGCCATGGAAAAGAGAAGAGAGCTTTCTTTTATTTGATCTAAAACTAAACTAAGAGAGACTAAGGGAGAGAGGAGAGGGTTACATGAAGATATGTGGTATTTATACAAGTGTTAAACCCTAATTCATAATTTTGGGAAATGCCCAAAATACCATTGTAGGAAGTGTGGTGGCCAAGTTATCATTAGCTTCAATAATCCCTCACTTAAATGTACATGAAGCCATTAATTCCATAAGCATGTGCATTAGCCTCTAATTTGTACATTAAGGTAGGTGGGTAGGTGGGGTCCTCCATTATCTTCACTTTGAATTATTTCCATCTTCATTTGTTCTCTTCACTCTTGTGCATGCATATATCATCATATAACCACTTGTATATGAAGACAAATTCCTATAAAAAAATATAAAAATTTCTAATTAAATTTTCTCAAATTAATATATGCACAAAAATGACCATTTTACCCTTGGATGAAGATGAATATGTGACGATTTGAAAATAATATGAATTTTGGTTTAAACAAGTTAAAATACCCGATATGATCATTTATTTAATTTAAATAGATTAAATATGGTGGTAAAAATATACACATTTACGTGCACATCAAATACCCCCACACTTATCTTTTTATTCATCCTCGAATAAAGAAAAACTAAGATAAATCCTTTTTCGTAGGGAGCACGATTGTATTGAGCGTATGCAACAAGCCGTTAAACCTCTGGGTGTCCCCAGTAGGACGAGTGTTGTCTCGTGAGGGTTTTCAACGGATACTACCCACAAAATCCAAATGCAGGATGAAAATATTTACACAATGCAGATTTATTTCCAAAGAGATGACTGCAAGTTTTTGAAAATATATACAAATGAAGGGTTTACTTTTAAATCGACACAAATAAGTTAAATATAGGTTTTGGTTATTATCTTGAAATTTACGTCATTTACCCGTCAAAATTTCCAACAAAAATTAAGTTATCATAACAAATAGACTATAGTTTAACTCGTTGTTTCGGTTGATAACAAAGTGTAATTATAAAATGGATCCTTAGTTGATTATCAAAGTTTATCAAAGTGGTAATTTTATTTCTTTTCAATAACAAGTCAAATCAAATAAGTTAAAATAGCGCTTGGATTTCAATTGCTTACTCTCTCCATTTTTTTTTGAAAATTTTGTTGATATTAGCAATATTTACATATGCCTAACTCAGATAAACTGAGGCCAGATATATTACCCATGCACTGCCTTGCGGACTGATGTGAGGGGAACACAGAGCGTGGCGAGTGAACACACGAGCGTGAACACCTATTGACTGTAGGCGTTATTAAAAAGAATTTTATATATATACACCTAACTCAGATAAACTAAGGCCAGATATACCAATCGTGCACTGCCTTTCGGGCTTACGTGAGAAGGGTACAGAGCATGGCGAGTGAACACACGAGTGTGAACACATGACTCTAGGTGTTAAAAATATATACATATATACAAATGTTTTTGTTTTGTTTTTTGTTTTTTTTACTTATATAATTAATTTTTTTTTAAGAGAGAGTTTCGCACTATCATCTTAGCACCATTTAACTTAGAAGACAAAAAAAATGTTATATCATTTACTTTAAATTCACCACTCTTTTAAACAAAGATTTTCAGTTAGGATATATTTCATAATTAACACGTCTGAATCTTCCTATATACTAGTTAAACTATCGTTATTTGTAATCAATCTTCATTTTTATTTTTGTTAAGACAAACAAATTTCCAAAAATTTCAATTTAATAAACCAAAACCATATATTTATCTTATAGTGTTTCTTTAAAAATAAATTAAAATGCTTAAAAAATTGTTTGTTTTTTTTTCTGTTTTTGAGATTTTTTTTTAAATTTTGGAAAAATTGAAAATGATGGTGAGTCTCCCCCCACACTTGATTTTGACTGTGTCCCCACAGTCAACCCATGTGGAAGGAGAAAAATAAAAACATAGCCTTTATTTAAATGAAAATGAAAAGATGATTATTTACATGACATCAGAAAGTATATCGTTAAAAAGTAAAT
Source organism: Allium fistulosum (assembly GCA_030737815.1). Taxonomy (NCBI): domain Eukaryota; kingdom Viridiplantae; phylum Streptophyta; class Magnoliopsida; order Asparagales; family Amaryllidaceae; genus Allium; species Allium fistulosum. The sequence continues at coordinate 1,086,318,087 of CM060904.1, forward strand.
GAAACGGTCTTCCAAAGACCGATTCATTTGTCTCGTCAAGTATACGAGACGCAGCTTAAGCTTGAAAAACCAAACCATAAAAGATTTCAAAGTTGAGTGTTGATTCGGAAAAACGAATGTCGTTTTATTAAAAATCATACGAGTTGTTTCCTTTTCAATGATTTTTGGGGTCGATAAAACAATTGATTGAAATTCACGTTCATTTTCACCAATTTGAAATTCAACTTTATCATTGAAAACTTCTTCAAAATTATTGATTTGAAAATCAGAATGGTGATGTAACTCTTCCCTATCAGAGTTTGACAACTCGTTTTCAAAAAGTCCAATGAAATCGTCTTCGTTAAAGTCGTTTTCCTTTGTTGGATTGTTAACAACTTCATTACGTATCTCAAGTTCAAAATCCAAAGTTGTTGTATTCAAATTTTCAAAATCGAGAAAAGGAAGATCGTATTTTAAATTTGGTTCCACACCCTCAAAAGAATTGAAATCCAACTCAATTACCATGTTTTCAACAACCTCATTAAGATTGTTATTTTCCACTTCAAAAGTTGTTATTTGAAAATCGTCGATTTGGGTAAAAGATGGATTATTGTTTGACTCGTCACACGTTGGAATTTGATTTTGTTTTTCACGTTGTTTCATATATGTTTCAAACAACGAATCCGTGTGATCATCGTAAATTTCGTTCATTTGTTCAACAAAATCCAACTTATAATTATTGACTTGAGAATTTTCGATTTGGATTTGTTGAGGACAAAAATTTTCACTCGTATCGTAATCAAGATTATTCCCATTGCCAAAATTATTTGAAAAGTGGATCACATTTTCGTTTTGATTTTGAAATTCATTTTGGAGTTCAAAATTGAATTGGCATGGGTTATACTCAAAATCGTTTGAATTTTGAAGTGAATTCAAATTTTGATTGTTTTGAAAACATTGATTTGAGTTATCGCATAAATATGAATTACACAACTCATTTATCTCTTTATTTTGTTGTGTAGAGAGTTTGAGTAAAGACGAAATCATTTCAATGCTTTTTTCAAGATTTGAGGGTTGATCATCGTTTTGAAAATTTTGTTGTTCGAAATTCGAATTGTTTATACAAAAGTTGTCGTTAAAATATCCATACGATTTTGGAGTGAAATCATATGGATTATATTGATTTTCACAACTATTGTAAAATTCAAGTGAGTATGGAAATTCGGACATTTTCAAGACTGTTTTTGTTTTTTTTGTTTTTTAAAGGAAAAACTATTTACAAATGAAATTTATTTTTCAAAAGGGAAATTGATTTTTGTTTTTTTTTTCAATTTTTTTTTCTTTGTTTTTGAAAAGGTTTTATAATATTTTTTGGATTTTGGTTTTTCTAAATTTTTTTTTTGATTTTTAAAATTTCAAAGGAAAAGGATTTAAAAATTTCAAGGGAAAAGGAATATTTCACAATTTTTTTAGTTTTGGATTTTTGAATTTTTTTTTTTTTTTTTAAATATGCATGAACTAATGCAACTAAATGAATGCAAGGGTTAATTACAAATGATTTAACCTAAGTTAAATCAAAATTGTATAATCACGCTTTGTCTTAAATCAACAAGATAGTTCTCAGCCAGGTAACGGGCAGGGGTTATCGGTGCACCACGAATCACCGTAGCAATGCAGCCGAAGGTATAAGTACCTTCAGAGGAACAACCACTATAATATTTACGAATCACCGTAATATTTATAAATGGTTATTACTCTGCCGTAGCCTAGACACCGAGAAATTAAATTGTTCAAAGAAGACAACTTGTCAATACACAATTAAAAGTTATCGATGTCTAACCATTATCATTAACAAATTCTAGGATGAAATGCAAAGCAGAAATTAAACGTGAATCTAACGATGCAACTACGAATGGAATTTTGGTTTTTGAATTTTCTTTATGCAGATGCAAGCAAACAACAATGCATGATAAATAAAAACAATAAATATAGCAAGCAAGCGGTTTATTTTCTTCTCCTTTTTTTTTTGCAAGCGGGCTGTCTCCTTCAGCTTCGGCAACCTGAAATAAAAACAAGATATATACACAAGTTTTTTTTTTGAAAAGGAAATTTAAAAGTAGTGTTTTACTTAAAAAAAAATTTAAGAGAAGGATGGAATAGTTCGAAACAATACTATGAAGACTAAACTAATTAAAATAAATTAACTAGGCCTTCTAAACTAGTCCATCATCTAAAAAAAGTTAAAAAATATTCAACACACATCGATCGCCTAAGTTCACTAAACCAAATAACACTTAAACAAGAATGAAAGTTCTCGTGAATTCAATTCAACAAAAACAGTACTCAATCATTTCGAAATCCCCAAAATTTCGAATTCCCATTCAAAATTCTCGATGTTCAAAAACAAACTTTCCAGTTCTCTCTTCCCTTGTTGATTCCAATTTCGCACTATAATCCTTAACCCAAACAAAAATCATTCATAAATTCCAGTTAGATTGTCAAAACCAAAAACTTTTTGCCTGTTCGAAGCTTGGGTTGGCGAATGGACAGAGGTGAGGCGATTGTTGCAGAAAGGTAGCAGTGTGGTGAGTTGTTTGATAGGTGATTGTCGTTCGAGTTTCGGCTGCTTGATGAATTAGGGTTGGTTGGTTCGAATTCGAGCGGCGAGTTAGGAGGAGGCGATTCCAGAGTCTGATGTTGGATTCGATTTGTGCGAGTGGTTTTCTAGAGGTTGTTGAAGTAGCGGTTGAAGGCAGTTCACTGAGGTGTTGTTGTAGTGGAGCGATGGTTGGGTTGTCTTTCGGTTTCAAGGTGATGGTTGAGGTGAAATTCGTGAATGGCAGAGGTGTCAGAGGTTTGTTCGAAGTTGGAGAGGCTGGAGGTAGATGATTGTGATGAAATGCTGGAGGGAAGGAGGTATGTTTTTGTGTATCTGTTGCTGCTGGTGGAGACAGTGGCAATAAATGGCAGTAGTGAGGTGGTTTGGGAAGACGTTGCTGTGCAGGGGAAAATGGAGATGATGTAATTTTCAGGGGGAGTTGTGCTTGGCAGGGGTTGTCGATAATATGGACAGTGGACTGTGTGCTCGAAGTGTGGTTGTTGGTAATGAGCAGGTCGATGAGGTAAGAGGTATGGGTGTAGCAGCCAATTAGTGGAGGTTGTTGAGGCAGAAGCAAGCTTGTGAAGATTGTGGTAATTGGGAATGCAATAGTATGTAACGACGATGCTATGGCAGAGTTGACAGAAAGACGGGGGACAGGTGGTATATATGTATGAAGGCAAGTGATGATGTCAGGGGTGTAACAGGAGGTGATGGGTGTTGTATGGTGTTGGATGTGAAGGTGTGCTGTCTTGTAGTTTGATGGCAGTGGAGGGAACTGGCTGTTGTAATGGTGACAGTTTGGATGGTGGAGGAGTATGATGTGAAGAGCAGTTTGTTACTGGTGTGGTGACTACTGGGTGATGGCAGGATGGTTGTGAAAGAAAGTATGGAAGGCAGAGGGTTGTGTGCTATTGTTATGGAGAGGCAATATGGTTGTGCTGTTGAGTTATTGGGGTGGTACGTGAAGAAGCAGGATGATGAAGTAGTTGTTGGTAGTTGCACAGAGAAGTATGTGATGTATGATGATGTGTGGTCAGGGAATGGGGGATATCAGCAACTGATATGTAGCAACTGATACGACGGTGGAGGATAGCAAGTGATTTAGATTGTGGTGGCAAAACTGTTGAGTTGTGATGGTGAATGTATGGTTGTTGGAAATGATTTGCAGTGCTACTAGGAGTTTTGGTGAGGTTACTTGTATGAAGTGAATGAAGTTGTGAATTACAGTGCACAGATATGCAAAGTTGCAGGCAGAGAAAGACAGCAGAGAAAAGAAAAATGTAGTATTGAATTGCAAATGTAATTGAAGTTTGTAAATGCAAAGATGAAATGCAAAATTGTAAATACAAATGTAATTGAAAACGAAATGGAATTTTTTTTTTCAAATGAAATTGTGATTTTTTTTAAATAGAAATACAATGCAAAATGAAACTAGCAAATAAGCAATAAATAAACACACAATAAAATGCACACAAAAACCAAACAAACACACAATTTTTTTAAATGCAAACACACACAAACTATAAACACACAAAATTCACACAAAAATAATTCGAAGAGTAGAAAATTAAAATCAAAACAATTCCCCGACAACGGCGCCAAAAACTTGTTCGTCGACGAAATTTCTATCGAATTAGAAAACCGTCGAACGAAATTAGAAATAAAATAACCGCAAGCGCATGGTGTACGAATGTAGCACGTGGCGAATACGGGTCGATCCGCAGGGAATTGATGATTTTAAAATTCTATTCAATCAAATTATACCAAAGTCGAGTGAAAGTTAAGCTAAAAATGTAGAAAACTAATAAAAGAAAATTGATAAAAATATGAGAGTGTTAAGACAATTTAGAGGCAATTCCACTCTCATGATCATATAAATCAATATAATGACATTATGATCTCTTTTTGGTCATGTGTGAGTTTAGTTGATGCATTTATCATAAGCATGGCCTAATTGTGTTATTAATTAACACACTTAAACCATCAAACTTTAATGCATCCTCTAACCCACTTACTAACTTCAATGAAAATGATATGAAATCAAAAGTAGAATCTATTTTAAGCATGGTTTATTAACTATTGAATTAGAAACATAAACCATCAAATTTTGATTCTAAATCCACTTCTATTACCATGATCATATGTAGATGAAAAGGTAATTAATGATTCATATGACTAAGCATAGCCTATTTGTTTTGAACAATATAAGCTATCAAACTCAATATTAAACACAAAACCACACAAACATCTACTTTCCATTAAGCACAAAAGAGACATAAAAGAAATTATGTTGCATCTACATGATTCAAGAGAGCTTCATTACCCCTAAATTGAAGGGATTAGCCTCTCATTTTTGTTATCAAATCAACAAATGTAGAAAGCAACATTAAACAAACAAGAGGAAAAAGAGAGAAAAAAGAAAGGAAAAACTAATCTACTTGCATGAAATAAGAGAGATCTACACTACAACATGAAAGTAAATAAACAAAAGAAGCATGTAAAAGAAGAGAGCACTAATTAACATTGCATAAAAAAATGGAAGTTACATGAAAATAAAAATGGCTAAGTAGCCATGGAAAAGAGAAGAGAGCTTTCTTTTATTTGATCTAAAACTAAACTAAGAGAGACTAAGGGAGAGAGGAGAGGGTTACATGAAGATATGGGGTATTTATACAAGTGTTAAACCCTAATTCATAATTTTGGGAAATACCCAAAATACCCTTGTAGGAAGTGTGGTGGCCAAGTTATCATTAGCTTCAATAATCCCTCACTTAAATGTACATGAAGCCATTAATTCCATAAGCATGTGCATTAGCCTCTAATTTGTACATTAAGGTAGGTGGGTAGGTGGGGTCCTCCATTATCTTCACTTTGAATTATTTCCATCTTCATTTGTTCTCTTCACTCTTGTGCATGCATATATCATCATGTAACCACTTGTATATGAAGCCAAATTCCTATAAAAAATATAGAAATTTCTAATTAAATTTTCTCAAATTAATATATGCACAAAAATGACCATTTTACCCTTGGATGAAGATGAATATGTGACGATTTGAAAATAATATGAATTTTGGTTTAAACAAGTTAAAATACCCGATATGATCATTTATTTAATTTAAATAGATTAAATATGGTGGTAAAAATATACACATTTACGTGCACATCAATAAACAAGCACTTTTTTCATAGTTGCTGGCCCAACCATGGTTGTTATCACAAAGGGATCAAGCATAGGCGCCTCGACCCCTTCCACGTCCTGACTTTTGAACACAATGTCATCTTTTATAGTTTAGTTTCTTTACTTAGACAGCAAAGCAACTCTGTTATACAACATGCTTTTGACAACTCTCGTATCTTTCCATCTCATTCCAACTCTTCTCGGCTAGATGAGGTCTACCATTTATTGTATTGATAACAAGTCTTTTTCCAAGCTACTTATGCTTGTCACTACTAGGCCTAACCTTGCCCGGTTGGAGTGGTTACCCCAAGGATTGAACATTTCCTCAATCTCATCTTGCAAATGCCTACATTCATTAGTATTATGACCATGGGTCTCATGAAAGTGGGAATACTTTCCAGACCTTCTCTCTCTCAGTCAATTCTCTCGGAGCTAGCTTCTGATAACATTCAGTACCTTGCATCGCAAGGTATATGTTTTCAGTTGAATAGTCCAGTGGCATATAATCTGTGTACTTCAGAAGTCTCAGACGTTTTTAAAACAGGCTTCCTACCTTCATCACCTTGATTATTACTTTTCTGGTCATTGCCTTTGTTTCCAACATTAACAGTGATATTCTAGAACCTTCTCCGTATTGCTTCACATCCACATTACTTTGGATCACTTTAGCCATCTATCCCCCATCGGCTTTCTTAGCGGTCATACTGCCTCTTCCAAGTGCAAGAACTGAGTCGCCTTTTTGAAAAGATAATCTATGGTCGGCGTGTAATGCCCTAACTTTATATCCATATTACCTAAGAATATTACAAGTAATATTGTCTAGTAATACGGAGAACAAGGCTAGATAGGAGTGACGATCCTTATCTATTCGCTTAGGCTAACATTATCATGTCATCTTTATATCGGGTTAACACAATATAAAGATGTGAATAGTCTCGGCACAAAGTAATAAACACATTGTGTAACGACTCGTCCCTCGTAATACCTAAAAATCAGTGCCTTACATCATCACATGCCTTTCGAATACCATAACAGATAGATCGTCGGGGTAAAATTAGAACAAAACACTAAACCAAGACATCGATAAGATCTCATAACGGAATTACAATATATAATATACTGAATAAACATGAATAGAATATAATAACAATATATAAGAGACCTCACTAGCAGAAGTAGCTAATAAATAAATACCAGTTTAGAAAATCAGAATACATTAACTCCCAAAAGCATGAAGTTCTAAATGAATATCTGATACAACAGTTTAATATACAAATAACAAGTCTGTAATGTACAAATAAAATAACTAGTATATATCTCTAAACATCGATGCCAGGCCTCCAAAATTGTTCCAGCTACGCACTCTGCTAGCGTATCCTCAAAAGTATCTGAATTCTGAACTACTCAATAGAGTACCCGAGAGTTATCATGACATAATCATGCAAAGACTAAATGCGGGTCAAACATAAAGTCTGGTGTGAAGGGAACTATCTCAAATACTGTATATTAAAACTGTATAAAAATAAACAGGAACTACTAAATCACAGCCGACCCTCTCCAAAAACATAGCTCCGGGGTAATCTAGACTGCCTATAAAAAAGTATAGAAAATCCATCTCAAAATTAAGGGATCTTAACATAACTTGCTCTTCTCCTGTAACAACAGGTTAGCACAATATCTTCCACTGCACTACACTAGCTCAAAACTACTAGTAATACAGTGCAAACATACCATGAACAGACTGTGATCCCCAAAACAATGATAGCTACTGCTAAGATCGATATGGTGCGCCCCAATGCTTATGGTCACTATTGCTAAGACCGAATAGGTACGCAACTATGTGTATGGTCACCGCTGCTAAGACCGAATAGGTATGCCACAAAGCGTATGGTCACTCCAGCTAAGACCAAATAGGTATGCCACAACGCATATGATCACTACTGCTAGGACCAATCATTTGTAAGGTTACGAACGTAGCACCCAAAAACGTCCAAGCAATCATAACAAGATAAAGCTATTCACAGGCCCTCTAAGACCGTGTGGAATGTGTTATGGCCGTCAATAACACTCCAGGTACATGGAAATAAGGTCGATACTTAGGTTGGTCACATAAGTCCATACCCAGGTTTGGTCACATAAGTCCATACCGTTGGTGAGTCATAATAAGTCACCATCAAAAAATCATATATTACTCTAAGGTTGAAATCTTAGAGTACGGACTCACTCCATATGCAATGTATGGAATCGCCATGCATTAATCCAGTCACCACAGCCTAAAAAACCCATTGGACAACTCTATCATAACCCCAAACTAACCCAAATCACCTTCCAAATAGAACGGATGACCTCAATGTCATAATACTCTACCAGTATATACTCCCGGTCTAACTCAAAATCTACGGTTTTGGAGTACGTGCCAAGGTGAGTCTCATATGGGCCCTGAAATAAAAGTATTCAAAAACCTACCAAAATTTCACAATTGTAGATATCGAAATATGGTTAACAATGGCACAAACCTCACCTTAGTCTAACTTCGTATGCGAAAGTTATCATGTTTTGAAGTTTGCACAATACAAAGTTGGTCAATCGACTGTGGTTCCATTCATTCAAGTGAACCAAGGCAAATATGACATGTTCCCTCTCGACCAGTCGACTGAATGGACCTATTCAGTGGACTAAAGTGACAGGTTCTAGGCAGTGAGCCTGGGAAGGGGCAAATCTCGCAAATGATCTCCAATTCTTGCGTCGTTTCCTCCGACACTTCCTTTGATGAGTCACTATGCAACTAGAGCCTGCCTTCATCCCATCAGACATCTACCAGGGTTCATTTGTTGACATTTTGGGAGTGGCTTCTTAAGTATATGAAAACCGATTTCAATACTAAAACCTGCTCTTTGCACGAGTAGAGTTCAATGAGCAATTATAGCGACCTGTCTTCCTCTAACACGCCAAAACGACATACCCGACCTCCTTGCCTTGTGTGTAGCTTATACATGTATTAATATGCTCATTTATGCATGCGTTTGCACACACGTACACCTAAACACACATCTCAACACAAATTACGTTACGAGCTTCTCTGGGGTGATTACTCGACCCGATACTCTCTCACGCAACTTGGCGCACCCGATGGTTGCTATGGCTAGATGAGATCGCTCGTAATATGCCTATATACACATACGGGCATTCCCATACTTATATATATAATTCAATACACAAATGTTCATACACAACTCTCATCAACATTTCTAGTCACAACACTAGATTTATTTTCAGCGTTGCTTAGCTCCAAGTACACATGTACATATACCCGCTTGTGCATGTATACACATACGTACATTTACACAAGCCATTCAACTATTACTAGATCAATTATTAATTTTACTTACTAATCTTTTCAATAAAAGTAAAATATCAATTTAGACTATTTTATAAAATCTCATATCTATTGTATAAAATATATTCTTTATATATAAAATCATGAAATCATGTTATAAATGTTTATTAAGCTTCATTAATCCCTATTCTTTTTAATAATAAGTGTAGAGTTCAAAAACCACTTAAGTTAGCTCACTAAAATTTTAAATATCAATTCAAATGGCATAATTAGTATTTTCTAATGACGTATGCATCATTACACTACTTAATTAATCCAAATCAACAATAACATCACAACAAATCACCCAATTAACCCAAATTAAATCTAGTGTTTACTAACTATTTTCAAAACATAGTATTAGGTATTAAATAATTAATTAGTGAAGGGAAACTTGTTTATAACATGAATACAAATCTAAACCCTAGCATAGAAATCTCCAAATCATTCCATAAAACTTCATAATTATAAATAAACGAATTAATGAAGTAAAATACACAAATTTAATTGGAGAATCATCCCACTCACCTCATATTTTCCAAATTAAGCTCTAACTCAACAAAACACATATTAGCTCTTTTTAATTTTCAAGATCAACACCAAAGCTTTGATTCACGCTAATACCTTGATGGGTTTTGTAAAGAATGGAAAGAGAAGATTTATGGTGATTTTTATTTGATTTATGGTGATCTATTTAATTGGTTTTGGGTTTGGTGATTAGGAGGTAATTAAGGGAGCAATTAGGTGGCCATTAAAGAAAAGGAGAAGAAGAGAATGTGAAATGTATAAGTGAATGTGCATTATGAAGAGGCAAACCCCTTATAAGCTAAAGGGCTAAGTTCACAACTTTCTCCATCCAACACTACTCATCTTCAAAAATCATTGATTCTAAACATATGGAACCTTCTACTCAACCAAATTACGGATGCCATTACAGACTCATTACTGTAATAACCCAACCATTGTACGCACATTATAAAAGAAGATTGCAAGTAATGTCACCTAATAACACAGAGGATACGGCTAGTTAAGGGTGATTGAATGTGAATATATCTTTGTACTAACACTGACATGTCTTTATTACCTTTTTGAGGACCTGAATTGAAAATTTTGACATGTACTATAACATTCCCCTACTTAGAGGCTCAAAACTAATGGCAACGGATACTGCAGTCATCCGTAGTTATTAATCCTCGATGACCAAATATGGCGGTGTTAGATACATTGACACACAGATCACACAAATATGGAAAAAATTTAACAAATTAAAAACACATTTCCACTATAACACCCCTAATTTTTGTTTAAAATTATTTAGGACATTTAATTGGATAAATTAAATAGAATAATGTAGATAAGGGGATTGAGGTTGATTAATAAATTAAGAAGCCATGCTTACATAAACAAATGAACATATAAATGGTTAAGTATTAAGCAATTGAACATAAGGGCATTTGGGTAAATTATGTAACGAACCGGATTTTTCAGTCGTTTGATTTTGAACATTTAATTTATTTTAAATGTAAATGGAATTTTGATTGAAGTTATCGATCAAATAAGTGGAATAATACTTAAGTTCCAAATTTAGCGATTTATTGAATAATTAATTGTTGAATTAATAATTGAAAATCGTTTAAATAATTGAATTGGAGTTGAATATGAATTGAAACAATTTCTAATATGGATTTCAAATTCTATTTGAATTGGAATTTTGTTAATAATTTTTTAAAACTGGAATTTCAAGTAATTTCATCAAATTGTTGAAATCGTCGATTTTATCGACGCGTTAAAATAGCGATCCAGGGCACAGTCTCGGAATTCAATGAAACCAGTTACATTGGATTTGTAATAGTGTATTATTATTGGATTCCAAATATCATAACATTTGGATTTACCATTTGGTCGTACGATCTGAAAACGCCTAGAAATAATTTAATCGAATTTAATTTAAAAAGTCAACCCAAAAGGCTATCTTCTCCATACGATCGAATTGGGGTTTAAGACTTGTTCCAGTGGGTTCGGAATAGCGGTATGACAGTAGGAACGCTAGGCGGCATGCCTCGATAGGGATTCGAAATAAATATCCGGATATTTTGAAATTAAATAAAAAATATTTATATTGATTTAACCCTGCAGCCGTCTTTTGTCATTTCAAAGCCACCCTATGCTACCCAAGGCCAACCTACCTCGTACGAAGTCGCCTCTCCCTTAATTTAAAATCGTGTATGCCTTTTCTTTCATAAAAGAACGAAAACAAATTAAGAGAAGAAAAAAAACGAACGGAGGAAATTAAAATCGCGAGCCCTCTTCCTCCCTTTTCTTCAATTCATAAAATCGACTAAGAAATGAAAAGAATGAAATCCTCGTTCGACCAGAGGACCACGAGCACGAGGTTAGGGCACGAGCCAAAGTGGAGGGCTGCTGCGAGGCGTTCGAGCAGGTTGTGTCACATGGTGGCTGGAGCAGCCCTAGCGATAGAAGTCGCGATCGACTGGGAAGCCGTGATTGGGAAGCGATGCTATAGAGGCCGATGCGGCTACAAGTGTCGTAAGCAATTGGGAAGCCGTGGTTGTGGAAGGGCAAGCGTTGTTGAGCTGCGATGGTCGATTGGTGACGCAATGGGAGGTACGGCCTGGGTATGTCGAAGTCGAGCAAGGGAAGGGTGGGAGTCACGTTTTGGTTTGTGGCAGTTGGGGTATGAGCAAAGGTTAGTGTCATGGATTAGAAGTTAATTAAGGTATATTAGAATTTATTTTAATTAATTTTAATCAAAGAGTATTTAGTTTATTAATTGTAATTAAAATTTAAATCGTTAATTTATATAATTCGTAATTTGCTTATACGAGGTTTAAATCGAACGGAATCAGTCGTGTGGGATTCGTGGCTAGGAAATCTACGCGATAAAATTAAAATTGGAATGGATCGCAAATAAAAATCAAGATGAGTAAATCTCACTCATCTTGGATTACTGTTTTAATTTCAATTGTTGAAAATTAATTATTTATTAATTGGATGCGTTGATAATAATTATTATCAGTTGGATGTTATTATATATATAGTAGTATATATATATATATTAGTAGTTGGATATATTCTCACCGTTGGAGCGGATGAGACCCTATACACCCCGCATAATAGCAGATGACCCTATATTACCGCGATATCCCCCTCGAAGTGGGATTGGTATTTTTATGTTATCTAACATCTATGGATGCAGGGAAAACAGGTTGGAGGGATCCAACTGGATTCCTCAAAAATGTTAATTTTAGTTTCATATACAATAATATATGATGTGTTAGAATGATCTGTTATAGATTATTGTTGTGATTTGAATTATTGGATGTTATAGTAGCACTGGCCTTAATTTTGGTATTTTAAATACCATGCATACTATTTTTAAAATTGAAGGAATTAAAAGGAACTTTAGATATAAAAATATTTATATCAGAATTTGGATTATTTTAAAAGGAATTGATTTGGATAAACAATAATTGATTTTGGGTTGTACTTAACTATTCGCAAAAAAATATTTTTAATAAAGATTAAAAAAAATTTATATAAGGGATTTTAAATAATGGATTTTAAAATGATATTTCTAGGGAAAAAATAAAAAGGAAGTTGAAATCGATATTTTAAATAGGTTTGAAAAATAAATAGAATTTATTAAGAAATGGATTTATAAAATGAGATTTTATAAATGAAATTAGTTTTATAAACAAGTGAAAACTCAAAGGAGTTTATAAATTATAAACGATGTTTATAAATAAGGGAAAGCGATATTAGTTGATAAATTGTGAATATAAATTCATAGTGTGAATTTATATCAGAATATGGAAATCGGTTTGAGGGAAAAAAATAGTGGATTCTATTTTTGGAATGTAAGAATAGTTAGTAATTGGAATATAGTCGATGTGATATGAATCGAGAGAGATTTATAAATTGAAATTGGTTATTGGAATTTTAAAAAATACATTTTTGTCGAGAAATTAAATTGTTTTTTTTAAATGAGATTTTTATTTAACTATATGGTCAAAGCTGTTTAGTATTTAAATATTTCGAAAAGTAAATTTTCAAATATCTAATATTAATTAAATTAAACTCTAATTTTTATAACAAGCTTTGAGAATCAATTATTATTACTTATAAATGATTTGGAAATTAGTTGTCGCCGTCTATTTAAAAGTGTTTAATATTTTTAAATAATTACTTAAACCTATTTTAAAAATAAATTATTATTCTTTTAAAATACTTATTATATATATAGAGTTTTGAAATGATTGAAATTTATTTATAAATCTTCTCGAGATTTGGAAACGGAGTTTATTCAGTAGATGTGATTTTATAAGAGGAATTCTCAAAATGGAATTTGGGGAAATGTAAGGAAATTTCCAAAGTGTTGAAATAAGAGAACTTGGAAAATTGAATTAGAATTCATAAAAGAAGTTAGAATTTCGGTAGTTGAAATTTATATACAAGTGAAATCAATTTGGAAAATTTAAAGGAAGTTAATTTATGAAATTCCAGAAACTTATAATAATCAGTTATAAATGAGGGAAGGAATTTACAAATAAATTGTAAATGATTTCGAGAATAGGAAATAAATGGAATATTCCTAAGTATTGGAAATAAACTGATTTGGAAAATAATATACTTACGGAAATTTCCTAAGTATGGAACCGGGGGATTGGAAATATTTAACTATGGGATCTTCGTTGTAGAAATACTTTTAAAATGTTAAATTATAAATGGAAGTGGGGAATATTTCCAAGTATCGAAATGATTCGAAAATATCCCGTATGGATGCAAGCATTAAAAATTTGTTTCAAAATTGAAATATTGAAAGAGATTGAATATATATCTTTGTGAAGATATATTGAAATGAATGTTCAAAAAGATGTATAAAATAAGGCCTAGTGATTGCTTATGGATGTTATTTTGATAGTTAAGTAACCGACTATCAATTTTGGCCAAATTCATTGATCGTTTCGAAGAGACCGGGATCGGATTTAATTATCCGAAAACCACTTCGATTCGATTTGTGCGTTACAAATTGTGATATCTCAAAGATAATGAAGACGGTGATTTTGGAGATTCGGTTTGTTCAGACCCAAAACAACTTGTATGGATAAATGCTATCATTGCATTGTTGCCCGAAAGGCGGTGTTAGCATTCTAAGTATGAATGCTATTCTAAAGGTAAACGCAGCCTCAAGTCTCATCAATCGGGAATGACTAAAACAAGGGAGATGCAGCAGGGCTAAGTGGGTCGCACCCAATTAGGGTATGTTATAACCTTTCTAGATACCCTCGGATATATTATAAAATTATGGATATTGTTGTGCATGGAAAAGAGAGCGCTCGATTAGGGTGGGAACACCTGGGGTGATAACATATTCGGTACTATCCAGGTTAGGGGTAGGCTGGTCCTGTGTTGGTAGGGGATCCAGGCGAGGTCCTCGGTACATTTTTCTAGAGGTGTACTATGACGAGCGGTACCCCAGTAGCCCAATCGTTGTATGGAATCCAATATCCACTATGAGCCTGTATGGTTTTGATTATGCCCAACTATGCTGAAACGTGAGATGCAAGCATTTCAGCTATTTTCTAATTTATTTTCTATGGACACTATTATAATATCAGATGATTTTGATATAAAATGTTTTGGTTATTGTAAGGTAAAAACCCATCGTGTTTATGTGTGACGTGGTCTTACGAGATACCTTTGTTTCCAAAGGATTTTGAAAAAGTAATAATTCAAATTGAGTGTGTTTTCTCATGCTGGTTTTCCAGACTGACTCGGGTGTTATTTTATTACAATGCTCGGGTCAGACCGAGTATTATAGATTTATGTTAGGATGCTTTGGAGCTTAGGAGACGAGCTGGCGAATTTCAAGTGTATTCTACGCACTTGTTTATATTTCGCTATGTGTGTAGGCTGTATAGTCAGCACTAGTGAGGACAAGTTATAATAACTGTCCATATTGATGTATTGATTGGTGTACTCTAATGTTTGTATGTGTATTAATAGATACAACTTGTTTTGTATAAAAATCTGTTGTTATATATTATATTTTGTTCCGCTGCGATTATGAGATTTTGTGTTGTTGTTATATTTTCTTCTTTCTCTTTCTTCTTCACCCCTAAAGATTTGTATTCCTATTCAATTTGAGTTAGACTTGTGTGAATTATTGTCGACTCAAAGGGTACGGAGATACGAGCCTTTACAAATTGCCACCCACATCCCCCTTATACCATTTCCATTAAGCCATACACGTTCATTTTTATTTCAAACAAAATAGTAACCATAAGAAGAAGACCAAGGCCGACCATTAGGAAGAGAAGAGAAAACCAAAGTAAGGCTTAGAATCAAGCTAGAAGAAATTGATCTCAATCAAACTTCAATATTTTTATCCAATCTAAGGTGAATAATAATTTCTACATCTCTATTTTGATTTTATTATCATATGGTTTTGGATTTGGCCATAAATCTATTTTATGATATATATAAATTGGTGATATGCTTGATTTATGATTTGTATGATTTAAACAAGGTTGTTTAAAGGAGATATATACGGTTTTAGGGTAAAACTGAGACTTAATGATTTTTAAATGCCATGGGAAAATTATATGTTATAGAAAGCATAATTTTGAAATGGGGTTTCAATTTTTATAATTTTCTAAGCCGTGGAGAATTTATTATGAATTTTCAAAGGAAAATATGGTTATTTGGGTTTACGAATTTATTTTGGAAAATATATTCAGAATTTGGGTCTGAAATTTTAATATGTTAGAAGACATGATTAAAGTGAATTTCTGGAATTTTTAGGGATTTTTACTAAGTGTTTTAGTATGGAAATTAAATTATTTCGAAAGGAGGACCTAAATGATTTAATTGTTTTATAAGAGGAAGAGCTTATTTGTTAACAGTCAACTTGATTTTAGATCTAAGAGAATGCAGCAAATGTTATCCAAATTATTTAAAAGTTTGTGAAAGCTAATCAAATGTTTACAAGCAGGCAAGTTTGTTACAAAAAGTTTACTTATTTTGGCAAAATCAGCATTTACCCATAAAAGATGGTTCTGCCTTCTTTGGCAAACCTCTCGACTTAGACCACTCGACTAAGACCTTTCGAATTCATTAACCGACAAGGTCGAAAGCAATGCACATGATATCATTTAGGTGGTATGTAGTGAATTGGACCAAGTCGAAAGGTAAGATGCCGAAGGGTTGCTTTTGAAGGAGAGTGTCCTTTTTTTACTTTGATTTGAAAAAGAAAAATCACTTGTCCATTTTTAAGAGCTTCCGACAAGGTCGAAAGCAATGATTGCGAAAGGTTTTTCAAAGAGATTTTTGGAAGAGAGCTGCCGCCTTTATTTTTGTTTAAACCTTCCAAAGGGGTTGAAAACAGGAGCTTTCGACGTTGTCGAAGGGTTTAATTGTTATTATAAATATAAGCCACTTCTCGAACCTTCCAAAGGGGTCGAAAGCATAAGCTTTCGATGTGTCGAAAGGTTTAATTGTCTTCCCCAGTATTTTATAAAATAAAAGTGTGGGTTTGAAAGAGATACTTTCACCTATTTTCACCTATGACACAAAGTAATATTTTTAAGTATAAATCCAATGGTTTTGAAAGGTTTTCTTTTTAATGGCATCGAAAGGTCTGAGTTTCAATGGTTTCGAAAGGTTTGCTTTTCAATGGCATCGAAAGGTTTAGGTTTCAATGGTTTCGAAAGGTTTGATTTCCAATGCTTTCAAAAGGTTTACACTCAAGTGGCTTCGAAGTTATGCTTCCACTCTTATATAATAATACTTTAATATGGTTTGAAGGTTTCGAAGGAGGGGTTTTAAAGTATTATAAAGGCTGAAGTCTATTGTTTTAAAATTTATAGGTTATGCTTTCGAAGGGGTTGAAAGGTTGCTTTCGAAGGGTCGAAAGCAAAGCTTTCGAAGGGGATACTTTCGAAGGGGTTGGAAAATTGTTTCTTTTAAACTTATAAAATGTTGTTTAACCTTGGGGATACCGGGGTGGGATTAATGAGTACAACACAATAGTGGGGGATATCAACGCTTATATGTTTTGACAAACATTGGGGATACCAATGTAAATTATAAATGGATATAACCTAAATTAGGGATACTAATGGAAATAGGTCAAACATGTGGATATCATGGGATGATTAGGATATAACCTAAATTAGGGATACTAATGGAAATAGGTTAATCATGTGGATAACACGAGATAATTATATTCAGGGGTATAACACGAGTTAAGTGGCCAAGTGAAGGGTTCATAGTTATCCTGGGAAAACTATGGGATGTTTGATGGATAGTCAACGTCAAGTTGGAGATGGATAGTCTCCATATGATTGAAGAAGGGTTCATAGTTATCTTGGGAAAACTATGGGATAGTTGATGGATAGTCAACATCATGTTGGGGATGGATAGTCTCCATATGTTTAATGAAGTGTTTATAGTCATCCTAGGAAAGCTATGAGATGTGAGATGGATAGTCCACATGCACTTAAGAAAAATGAAAATGGGATAGATAGTCCCTCTTTGAGGCAAAATTAAAATCTAATAGGAGATGGGGAAATCCTAAATGTTTGTAAGCATGCATATCATTATAATATTTTAAAAATGTATGTTTTAACCATTGTGGATGCAGGAGCACAGAATATGGTTTTATAAAAGTTTTATGATACTAGTGAGGGGAAAACCCGTTCCGCAAAGCGGCGTTGTAACATCCCCTATATAGAGGCCCAAAACTAAGCGCTACAGATGCTGTAGTCATCTATAGTATTAGCTTCGGGCGACTAAATACGGCTATAATGGTATCAATAATATCAGAAGCACTTAAATATGAAACAAAACACAGATTTCAAAAACAACTTTTACTTCATTACATTTCAAAACCAATTGTTTCACATTCACAATACATAATCCCAAATCGTTCCCAGGCACAGATCAAATATAATTATTACAAAATACACCAAAAGCAGTATATGAAGATACCTCCTTGGTTGATCAGAGTCATATGGTCATAATAGATATAATACAAAACAACACAGGGGAAAATCCATCAAAACATAACAAGAACCGCAACTCCTAAATAGCTATCCGTTTGCCTCCTACATGCCTCCGGTAGCTTATTCGTCATCCTACTAAAACCAGAAAAAGGCCTTAATCCCTCGGCCTACCCAAATTAATTTTGAGCACCCGAAAGTTTAACGGGAAAACATAAACTTCGAGTCAGACGTAAAGCCTAGTGTGAATAATATTATACATCCTGGAATAATTATGTTAAGTGAGACCACGTCGCTTAGCGGAACGGGTTTCCCCTCACTCACATCCTTTTAAAACATATCTTTGCAAAACCTTTCATAAAACCATATATTATGCTCCTGCATCCACAATGGTTAAATACTGTAAAGCAATCATTAGGTAAACATACATAAATATCAGGTAATAATGAACTATCTGTTCAAACACACAAGTTTTGTTTGGATAACTTTTAACCTTTGGCTGACACGGGCCTACCAGACAATATAATCAAAATTAACCTAACACCTGTTAGATATTCTTCTTCTGGATTACCTATCCTTAACTATTTGTTAAACATTTCCCATCTGGATGGTCTGTCTTTAACTATCTGTTAAATACTTTACTTCTGGACGGTCTGTCCCTAACTTAATCATCTCTCAGGTCTTCCCGATCCTAATGGTTTTTCTAGCTCACTAATAACTTATCTATATACAAACATATATTCCTTTCTGTGTGTAATCATAATTTTAGTCCACCTGTGACAAAGCCCTACACACTGGAATTTTGGAAAAACATCTAGTTGGGGCTATTAGCTAATGTATAGGGCGCGAACACATTCTAGTTCCATCTAGTATTCTAATATCTGAGTCATTTTCACTTAAGGATCCCCTCCCATAATTTTCCTTGAAAACATTTTCAAAATGATTTAAAATCTTTAAATCAAACTTAAATAAGGAAAAGTATATAATCTTTATACTTTACTCAAAATCATAACACCATGTTATATATATATATAATCTTTACTCAAACTTTAGTTGATGAAAACATTTAACCATTTGAAAGAACCTCTTTCTATACTTTGAAATCATCTTTTTCAAAACCAATACCAAACCTTTCGAAATCGTTCCTCAAAACTTTCGAAATCATACATCAAACCTTTCGAAACCATTTTCCAAACCTTTCGAACCCATTGAAAAGCAAACCTTTCGAAAGCTATAAAAATTTGGACATCCTTCTTTAAAATCTCTTTAAAACATTGCCTTAGAAAAACCTTGGAAAACCTTCCATTTTAAACCTTTCGAATCCATTGAACTAAATCTTTCGAATCCATTGAACTAAACCTTTCGAAATCATTCAAAACAAACCTATCGAAACCATTCAATAAACAAATCTTTCGAAACCATGCTATATAAACCTTTCAAAATCAAAACTTTTTGAAATCATTTTTGGTTCAATTTAAAACAAGTAGAAATCTTCTTTTAAAACCTTTTGACTCTATTGGAAGCAACCTTTTGACTAAGTCGAAAGCTCTGCTTCGAAAGCTTAGTTATACTTCAATTAAAAACAAGGGTAAATCACCTAAGTCAAAAGCTTCCTTTCGAAAGCATGGAGAAGCAGCTAGTTTTTAAAACAAGTAAACCTTTCGTCTTTGTCGAAAGGTTCAAATCAAAACATTTATAAAGTGGCAGTAACCTTTCGACTATGTCGGAAGGTTTCAAAACAAAGTAGTAATAAAGAAGCAGTAATCTTTCGACTGTGTCGAAAGGTTTAAAACCATTCTTTTAAACATTTTGACATGGTCGAAAGCAACCAAGTCAAAAGCTCTTTTTCGAATGCAAATCAGGTGAAAGCTTTTGGTTTATAAAACAAACATACCCTAACCTCTTTGGCCATCAACCTTTCGACTTAGAACCCTTCGACTCTCTTCAATTCATTACGTACCAAGTGGCTTCATACCATATGCATTGGTTTGACCTTGTCGAAGGCTTAGAACCCCTTAACCTTATTGGAAGGTTTGGGTCGGAAAGATTGTTGTCGTAAAGACTGAATCATGCTAAAAGTATGTTTTCTTTGTTTTTAACTTAAAAAGATAACTTTTCAACTAACCTGCCTTTGTTTTTCAAATTTTCATTGGTTAACAAATTCTTTTTAGAAATATGCTGCCACTATTTTCAGAATTAAATAATAATTTCCTTTTATAAAATGTTCCTTCTCCTTAATTAAATATATAAAACATTTAAGCCCCATACCTTAAATAATTTTATATATTCATCAAATAACTTGGTAAAATTTGGAAAAATCTCAGAAAATCTATTTTAATATGTTGCCTAACATATAAAAATTTCAACCCCAAATAGTTATTATTTTAGCTGAAAATAATTTATAACCCAATAAAGAATTTCTTTCACTAGAAAATTAATATAAAATCCATATTAATTCAAAAATTATGTAAATCGAAACCCATCTCTAAAATATCATTTCTAACCTATATTTAAAATTTCAAGGCATTTTGATGTCGTTTAATAAGGTTTTCATGTCAAACATATCATAAAAACTAACATGAACATATATAATCCATCAACAATATATATAACTTTAATCATCAAAACATGGCATATACTTGCAAAATAATTTCGGGTCTAATCTTAAAACCGAAAACAAAAAGAAATTGGGATGTAGTAATTATTCACCTTAGCTTTGAGATTATAGATGTGAGATTTGATGTCGATTTAGTTGATTATCCTCCTTCTCTTGAATCCTAGCTTCAGCCTTTTCTTGAGAATAAAAATGGTGGCCGGCCTTAGGAAATTTTAGTTTGAATGAAATGAAAATGAACGTGAGTTTCATTCCTAAGGGTTTAGGGTATAAACCTTACCGATTTCCCATATTGCCCTTCTCATATCCTAACACATTAACTTAGGTTATTTCATTTTAATTAACACACTAACATGTCATGGCTACCCTTTGTTAATAAAATCTCAATCTTTTAATCTTCACATTATTTTATTTAATTTACCCAATTAATTGTTCTAAATAATGTTATAAAAATAAAGGATGTTACAGACTCCCCACCTTAAAGAATTTTGTCCTCGAAATTACGATAAGGTACACAATCAAAACAACCAAAGGTAGAACATACCATCAAACAAATCAGGATAAGCATCTCTAACACTGCTCTCCGTCTCCCAAGTACAGTCTTTTAGCATCGTCACTCCACTAAAACTTTACTAACTTGACTTCTTGTTCCTCAACTTCTTCTCATCTCTAGCCACAATCTGTATCGCCTTTCTAACTATGGTCAAATCCGGTTCTACTACGAAATCTTCTATCACTGTAGGTGCTATGGTAGTCTCCGGTCTCTAACACATTTCCTAAGATGAGAAACATGGAAAACATCATGGACGCCAACCAAACTACTCGATAGCTACTCTATAAGCGAGTTTTCTGATCCTCTCAACAATACGGATAGGTCCAACGAATCTAGGTGCTAACTTTCCCGACTTTCCAAATCTAATCACACCCTTCCTCGGTGAAACCTTAATGAACACATAGTCTCTGGCAGAAAATTCCAAATCTTTCCTTCTTCTATCAGCATAACTTTTCTGCCTAGATTGAGCTTCCTTCATCGTAACTCGGATCAACTCAATCTTCTCCGCAGCCTCATTCACCAAATTCGGACCAAGAACCAATCTATCTTCGGTCTCTAACCAAAATACGGGAGACTTGCATGGCCTTTGTAACAACCCAAAATTTTGAGTGATTTTATTTATTTAATTAATTGAAATTTTGTGAAATTTTAAACAATAAAATTTGAAATTAAAAGTTTATTATTTGGAATACGTCTATTTTAATATAGCAAATGGTAAATTTTCATCAGATAATATGAAGGTTTATTTTATTGTATAATTTTATTTCAATTTAATCAGTTAAAATTTGATGGTAATAAAATATTTTCCAAACATGAATATTTTTATATAGAAATTTCTAAATCTTCTTCTGAGTGAGATGTCACCTTTCGTTTTTCCAAATTTGGACTTCTACTGCTCCGTTTATCTTATTTTCTACAAAATATTAGCATTTTCGGTACCGATTATCGACTTTTGATCGGATGATCGTACCATTGATATCTGTATACCGTTTTGATCGTCTCGTCGCGCTGATCACCACGGTATATTTATTTTTGTATTTTGAGGTCCGATTCACGACGGAAACAATAAAACGGTGCGTCATATCGATACCATAAATTGTGACCGTTAACTTTCCTTTTGCTTTTCAAACTTCAACGTACAGCCTACGCAATATATTTAATTGCTTAATAGCTTTAGCTGTCCCATCATTTCAATTTATATTTCACTGGTTCATTTCAGAGTAATTTTCGTCCATGTTTTCTATACTCTCTGAAACAAAATTCAATTGATAACAAACTTATATAAAACGTTTCATATATTGCTTCTGCCTTTAAATTTTCCAGAATGTAATTCTAACTCTCATCACTCCACCATTCACTTTTTAAATATCGGGTTGTCCATTTTGGGACTCTTCCTTCCCTGGTTTGGATTTAGGCATCAGTTACAAACATATAATATATTACATAAATTATTCATATCACATTCCATCTTTTCCTAATTGCCACTTTCTCCATCCCTATATTTGCATCGCCTGTTCCTTTTCCTCTTTCAATTTTTGCCAAGACCATTTCCTTTCTCATGCTTGCCACTTTATGAGAAGATAAAAAAAAGCTTCTTCCCCTCTGTCCTTGAAATGCTGCTCGCATCCCTTCCCCTTCGATAATTTCTTTCCTCTTCCATTCTTATTACCATCTCCACTATCAACTATCCTCCACCCCTCTCTCTCGTATTCCTTTCTCTCTCTCGCATCCTCTCACTTCCGCCGCCTGGCAACGCGAACCACCACTCGCGGCCACTCAAGCCCATCATCCTCCTCCTCAAATTCATCACGCGTGAAGCCACCTCTTCCCACCACCACAGCCGCTCTCGTCCCACTCCCCAGACCCACTCCATCCCTCCGCCCTTGTTGCAGCCTTGTTGCAGCCTTGTTGCTATTACAAGGTATTTATGCTATCTTTGTTTGCTTTATATATATGCATACTATAGGTACGTTCAACGCATATGTATTATGTGATTAGATATATTGATATGATTGGGTATTGTCTGCATATGCCTTAAGTTTTACAGCAGTTGTACATAACTTTAAGACTTTGGAAAAACAATATGTAAATGACTATTTTCATTTTGGTTTTCAAATATATGTATATTCAGATTTCGTATATGTATATAGATTTTGTTATATTTGATTTTGAAAGAGTATTATATACTATACTGTGGAGTTGCTCTTACTATGCACTGTGTATATGGAAAATTATATAGAGTGGGTTCAGCTGTACGTGTCATATATTGTCTATATTTATAAGTTTACATATATCATATGTTTAGTTGAATATATATATACCAGATCATATAAAAAAATTACATCATGACAGTAAGTATAGATGGTTATATATGTGTGTTGTTAGTAGATTAGCTATATGATGAATACATATATTTTCGAAAAAAAAATAGAAAAAAAATTCAATCACTGTTAGGTTATATAAGTAGTATGCAAAGCTGTTGGTTATATTTTGACTTGTCAGCATATATCTTGCTTATAACCTGAATTTGATATATATTTGTTCTACGCATCTTTTGTTCAATAGTCTGATTTTCATATAAGTATTATATGTGTTATTGAGAAAAATACATTAGTTATAATATATCAGTTATTTATGTATAAGTGAACTTGGGTTTTAATATAAATGTAACATATTTAGGTGCCGAGGTTATATGGTTTTAACTAGTTTATATATGTAGATATTTTGCATTTTGGGTTATCTTTGAAGAATAAATGTGTAAGCTTCCTGTAGAGTCAGTATGTGACAATAGTATATTGGTATAATATATAATATATTAGTTTTAAATGGTTTCATGTACTGTCAATATGATATATTGAAGATATGTGTTAAATGCAATGATGATCTAGGAATATTTAAATTTGAATTTGTGATGTATATGTTTTATATGTATATTAGTTTATACATCAGGAGATGTGGATTTGGTTTTCAGATATTAAAATAGAAATCTTAGAAATATGTGCTTAAATCAAAATGGGTTGTAAAATAAATAGAATATATTTTAATATATGGGTTTTAATTTGAAACAATAATTTTGAAATATATATATATTACATATATATGTTCATTCATACAATTGATCTTCTTCGATCCAGTTTGATTTGATTGCGTCAATTTTGAGCTATCAGCTTTAATCGTCAAATTCGCGTTCAATCTAGCTTTGTTTTGGATTCATAACTCATCTCATTCTCGTTCATCTCTAGCCTCGAAAGGTGAGTAATCACTCACGATTTAACGTTCTTATATTTATTAAATTTTATTTCAATTGAAATGCCAATTGAAATATGCTGCTGTAGTTATTTAAATTGTTATATGTGCTATTATCTGTAACTGTTCACCTATGGGATATGACACCATATCCTGTTGTTTATATTATATTGTTATTGATGATATATTCATGTAGTTGTATTTTATATTATCTGTTATCACTTTGCAAGTTCCCTGTTAGTATAGAATTCACTATGGGTTGAAATGATACATACCCGAATGGACTTTAGAATAGGAGAAAATCGTTATGGGTTGAAATGATAAACCCTTTCGGATTGAAATGATAAATATCCGTATCACTTAACCAAATGATAGATATATACAGACACCGTTGGTCCATATATATAAATATTTTGAAAATAAATTCTATGGATTTGGGAAGAAATATATGGTTTTAATAAATGTTGATTTTTAAATTATTATATATAAATGGTAATGATATATATAGATTTAATGATAATATTTAATTTAATTAAGATTGATTTAATACATATAATATGGTTAAGTATTTAAATTTATATTCCAAAATAGATCTTGGTAAAAATTTGAATTTAGTTGAATTTGTATTCAATAAAGAATTTATTTAATTAAACCAATTTGAAACTTATTGAAATTGAGATTTAAGATTGATTTATAACTTGGGTTTGATTTAAGTAATTTAATGAATATTTCTTGTTTAAAATAAATTTAAAGAAATATTTAGGAAAAAAAATGAAATTTAAGGCTAGTTAAATGGTACTGAATTTATTAAGTGAATATTCCATGATTTAATAATAATAAAGTTAAATCAAGAGCTATATGAAACTGTTAAATTTAACTTTGAAAATGTTGAATATTAAAGCTTTGAAATACATTGGAAATTTAAATGGTATATTTAGAACTGAATTGAATTGATGAATTGAGCTTTGAATAAATTTGAATTTGGAATTTGGGTGGATGTGAATTGATTTGTGAGACCTGAGGAAATTTTAAATACTTTACTTTTAAATTATTTAACATATATATACTAATTTGGAAAATAGATATATTTGAAGTGAAATGATATTTTGGTTTTGAAGTATAAATTAATTTGGAATGACCACGGTGTCATAGTGTATATTTCCACCTTGTAGATAGTTCCGCAGATCCTTAGAGGATGGTTATCCCAAACATCCTTTAAGTTACTTATATTTCAGTTGATATTTCACTTGAGTTGGATTTATTGATATAAGAATGTTAATCCTGACTCGAGTGTTTTGTGTTTTACTTTACGCTCGGGTCAGACCGAGTGATACAACATTTGAGACTCACCTTCGTAGTTTGGAGCTTCCTTTGGAGATCCAACTATCGCCTCAGCTTTCAGCTCTTCTAGTTGATTTGTTCAGAGAAGTCGTCTTTGTAATGGAGACTTCACTACATTTGAGATATTCTGTTGTATTTTATTTTTAACTCTGATGTTTATATAGTAGCTTCATGAACTACTATTTTATCTATTCCACTGCGTATTATTGTATTACTCTGTGTCTGTGATTCTGTGATTGATTTATTTACTGTATATGCCGAGTTTTGCCAAATTTAAAATTTACAATCTGATATTTTGAACTATTCAAGTCAGACATGTGTGGATTATTGTCGATTTGAATGGTCCAAAATAATGGGTCGTTACAGTTGGTATCAGAGCTTTGGCTCTAGGCAAAACTTAGCATATATAGTAAATTTATTTACAGAATCACTTTCGTTCGAGTTTGAATCTTTTCCGTTTGACTCGATTTCCTTTGAACTTTGGAACGTTTCTTGCGGTTCCAAAATTCATTCTTGTCTCTCCCTATTTGTATTCTTTTGATTCTGGAATATCCCATAACTCCACTTCGAATGATCTCTATAAGAATAGGATCCCACCAATCTTTGAATGATTTGTGAAGGGATGAAACTCCTTCATAATTGGCATTAATTCACCGGAGATTTCTATATCTTTGGTTTAGATGCCGCTATCTCTTGCGATCAAATGTTGATTTTTATTGGAATTCTGCATCGATCTTGTTCCTGAAGTCACGGTTGACCTGGTTAAGGTCGCCCGCGATTTATATAAGTATATTAATCTTCTATTTTGAAATTTAATTATCTCATCTTCGTTGGAGCTTATCTTCAAATCATAATTCTATTTGATTAAGAGTACCTCTAATTTGAATCTCTATCTTTGTTTGAAATCCATTCTTAAATCATCTTTTGAAAAATCGGGTTTGTTTGTATTTTGAATTTGTTTTATATATCGAAATTATTATTTTGATAAGTATGATTATATTATATATATAGAAGTGAAATGTTTTCGATAATGATTATATACCCTTTTTAAAATGAGAATTTGAGGTTTCGAAAGGATTTGTAATTTTGAAAAATTATATAAGAAATTTGATTTATCTAAAAATGATTTATAACTAAAGGATTTTAAATTTGAAATTCGAGAATTGAACTTCGGTGTTTTGAAATTGGTTTTAAGATTTTGAAATATATAATAATAATATGATTTAAAAGTATTTTCCGAATAAGAAATGTTTCAAATGACTTCTAATGAGTTTCGAATGATTTCGAAGAAATTTCAAAAGAAGTTTGAGAAAAATAGAAGTCCAGAACTCACTTATGTCGTTGGAAAATAATTTCGGTGATGAGTGCACGCATCATCGACATTGATTTTCGAGTTTCAGAGTGGGGGAGAGGCCACTTTAGTAGCATTTCTACGCGAGTGATTTTTCGAAACCAATTTTGATTTCAAAATTTTGAAGTATGATTTGATATTCGAAAGATATATGTATATGTATTTGAAACGATTTGAAATGAGCTGGTGTTCAGTCCTTGAGTTTTGGATCTGATTTGATATAACACTACCTATTGAAATTGATTTACTGATTTGTTGTTGATTTCCAACTCTTGGATTTAAATTTGATTTCTTCGACTATTTTGAAGGTTCGAGCACTTCCAAATCAAGGTTTACTTTTCAAAAGCTAAGAAATTTTGAAGTATAAAGTATATAAGTTTGGTATATATGTTTAAAGTATGTAGTAATATGATTTAAATAAGCTGAAACTGTTTTGTTAAGTAAATGAATAAGGCTATTTTGAATTTTTCTAATATGAAATTTAGATTTGAAATGCTTTGAAAAGAATTTGGTCTTCAAAATATTTTGAATAAAATTTAGTTTAAATGTTTTAACTGGGTAACATCTTTATGAAACTATATATTTAACAGGTTGGAATAAATATATAAGTTGTACGTATGCTGTTTTATTCGCATAATTAATTTGATCCAGGTTTGAGTGCACAAGTTCGAGGTGAATTACACCATTTCGTGTTAGGATTTTTCATTCGATTCTTGATGGCGAATATTTGATATGGATTTTGGGCTTGATTCTAGAATTCTCTATCATAGTATATGGCTATGCAAGGAGACTGATGGCTTCTAGTCGAGAAACCATATCGAAATCCGCATTAGGGAAGTCGAATGGACAATACTAGTTCGAAAGCGAACTTGTGTGATCGAGCGAGCAATCAATTGTGATTTTGCGAAATGATGACGTATGTACATCTTATATTCTAATATCAGTGATATATTTTGACGCTGAAGTTGAAAGCTATCGGGTTAGAATATCTTTGCTTACTAAAAGAAAATTTCCAATTTAAAATTACAAAGATATATAACCCATAAAAGCAAAGATATTCAATCCCATATGGCTCTTCATACAGCGAAATTTATTTTGTAAAATTTTGATTCTTATATAAAATGGACTTTATGTAAATATAAGATGATTTTGGAAATGAATTGTTTGACTTAAATTATACTGATTTGGAAATTTGGATTTATTTTTCTAAATTTATTATTTTGGAAACTTTGGAACTGAAGATATTTGATTTGGAAGAACAATATGGTGAAAGCATATATGATTTTGAAAATTATATTGATATTGAAACAAATTGAAATTTGAGAACCTTATGTTACTAAATACTTGATTTGGGAGTTATCGAACTTATATAAAATTTGGTTTGTATAAGTATGATGTTGATTCGAAAACTATGGATTTGAAAAGGTACTCAATTTGAAAAGTGAAATCTTATATAATTGAAGTCTATATAAGTGTGATTTGATATACTATTGATTTTGGAAAGTATTTGATTTGAAAATGAAATCTTATATATAATGGACTTTATATAAGTATGATATTTGAAAGTGATTTGAAAAGGTACTATATGATACATATTTTCGAAGTAAAGATATGGAAAGTGCCTTCTGCTTGATATCCGCTTTGTGGCCACATTGTGGATTCATTCTATCGATATTCTCTGATTTTGGTTTTCCGGATATGATACTCGAGTTTCCATCGAATTCCATGGCGTTACCCATGGTCTTACGAGCGCGGATGCATAGCGCAACTGCCTAGCTGAGATGGCCTAGGGGTATGGATTGTTTCCTGGGGGATCCAGGCGTAACCATTGTGTATCCTACATCTATGTAGGTCGCATTAGTAGCGAAACTGCCTGGCTGAGATGGCCTGGGGGTACGGATTGTTTCCTGGGGGATCCAGGCGTAACCATTGTGTATCCTGCATTCTACTAGTCATCATGGCGTAACTCGCAGGGCTGAGAAAGCTTACGGATATGGATTGTTTCCTGGGGGATCCAGGCGTAACCATTGTGTATCTGCGAACCATGGTTAGACAAAGGTTTTGTTTTTTTTTGTTTGGATTGTACTTTCCATATCTGTTTTTAGAAGTTTTCCAGTATTTTCACTAGGTGTTGAAACAAGTCTACTAAGTACCTGGAGAATTCTAGCTTTGCGCCTGATCAACGCACTGCCAGAGTCTGCAGGAATGAGGATAAACTTGTTGAAACATCGAGTTATAAAAGTATTTTCGAAAGAAAATTTGTTTCGTTATAAAGGTATTTTATTATAAAAATATTTCCAACAAAGAAAATTTTGTATCAATATTTGGAATTGAAATTTTTATGGTTTGAATCAATTATTCATGCCCGATACTATTCTTTTGAATCTATCTTATCTTCTTAGCTTATTTATTCACCTATATTCTGTTTTTCGAATCCTCCTTCTTTTCCTTGTTGACTATATCCTTTTTAAATATTGTTTATTTAGATACCACATGGTTTAATAGAAATTTTAGAGTTATAAATATTTTAGAAGTTATTAATTAAATAAAACATTTTTAAAGTAAATGATTATTTGTTTATTGATAATATTTGAAAGTATCTGGAGATAACAATTAATAAATTTATGAATTATGGATTTAAATGTTTTCAATAACTTCTTTGTAAAAATAAGTAATAATGTAAATAATTGTTTTCAAATAGCTTACATATATTTATAAAGGTGTTATTTAAACCTATAAATGATATTTATAAAGGAAATAAGAAATTTTACAAATGGGTTTGAAAAATATTAAGGTATTAAAGATAATTGAATTGTAAATGAAGTTTTCAAATGAATATTTCAAGTAAAATTTATATGGTTTCAAATTAATTGTTTAATCTTGACTTTCAATCTACTTTTATCTCTGGTTGTTCTATTCTCCTACCTCCTTCCTTTTCGGGGACGAAAAGTTTTGAGTGGGGAGAGTGTAACGACCCAAAATTTTGAGTGATTTTATTTATTTAATTAATTGAAATTTTGTGAAATTTTAAACAATAAAATTTGAAATTAAAAGTTCATTATTTGGAATACGTCTATTTTAATATAGCAAATGGTAAATTTTCATTAGATAATATGAAGGTTTATTTTATTGTATAATTTTATTTCAATTTAATCAGTTAAAATTTGATGGTAATAAAATGTTTTCCAAACATGAATATTTTTATATAGAAATTTCTAAATCTTCTTCTGAATGAGATGTCACCTTTCGTTTTTCCAAATTTGGACTTCTACTGCTCCGTTTATCTTATTTTCTACAAAATATTAGCATTTTCGGTACCGATTATCGACTTTCGATCGGATGATCGTACCACTGATATCTATATACTGTTTTGATCGTCTCGTCGTGCTGATCACCACGGTATATTTATTTTTGTATTTTGAGGTCCGATTCGCGACGGAAACAATAAAACGGTGCGTCATATCGATACCGTAAATTGTGACCGTTAACTTTCCTTTTGCTTTTCAAACTTCAACGTACAACCTACATAATATATTTAATTGCTTAATAGCTTTAGTTGTCCCATCATTTCAATTTATATTTCACTGGTTCATTTCAGAGTAATTTTCGTCCATGTTTTCTATACTCTCTGAAACAAAATTCAATTGATAACAAACTTATATAAAACGTTTCATATATTGCTTGTGCCTTTAAATTTTCCAGAATGTAATTCTAACTCTCATTACTCCACCATTCACTTTTTAAATATCAAGTTGTCCATTTTGGGACTCTTCCTTCCCTGGTTTGGATTTAGGCATCAGTTACAAACATATAATATATTACATAAATTATTCATATCATATTCCATCTTTTCCTAATTGCCACTTTCTCCATCCCTATATTTGCATCGCTTGTTCCTTTTCCTCTTTCAATTTTTGCCGAGACCATTTCCTTTCTCATGCTTGCCACTTTATGAGAAGATAAAAAAAAGCTTCTTCCCCTCTGTCCTTGAAATGCTGCTCGCATCCCTTCCCCTTCGATAATTTCTTTCCTCTTCCATTCTTATTACCATCTCCACTATCAACTATCCTCCACCCCTCTCTCTCGTATTCCTCTCTCTCTCGCATCCTCTCACTTCCGCCGCCTGGCAACGCGAACCACCACCCGCGGCCATTCAAGCCCATCATCCTCCTCCTCAAATTCATCACGTGTGAAGCCACCTCTTCCCACCACCACAGCCGCTCTCATCCCACTCCCCAGACCCACTCCATCCCTCCGCCCTTGTTGCAGCCTTGTTGCTATTACAAGGTATTTATGCTATCTTTGTTTGCTTTATATATATGCATACTATAGGTACGTTCAACACATATGTATTATGTGATTAGATATATTGATATGATTGGGTATTGTCTGCATATGCCTTAAGTTTTACAGCAGTTGTACATAACTTTAAGACTTTGGAAAAACAATATGTAAATGACTATTTTCATTTTCGTTTTCAAATATATGTATATTCAGATTTCGTATATGTATATAGATTTTGTTATATTTGATTTTGAAAGAGTATTATATACTATACTGTGGATTTGCTCTTACTATGCACTGTGTATATGGAAAATTATATAGAGTGGGTTCAGCTGTACGTGTCATATATTGTCTATATTTATAAGTTTACATATATACATATGTTTGGTTGAATATATATATATACCAAATCATATAAAATTTTTACATCATGACAGTAAGTATAGATGGTTATATATGTGTGTTGTTAGTAGATTAGCTATATGATGAATACATAGATTTTCAAAAAAAAATAAAAAAAAATTCAATCACTGTTAGGTTATATAAGTAGTATGCAAAGCTGTTGGTTATATTTTGACTTGTCTGCATATATCTTGCTTATAACCTGAATTTGATATATATTTGTTCTACGCATCTTTTGTTCAATAGTCTGATTTTCATATAAGTATTATATGTGTTATTGAGAAAAATACATTAGTTATAATATATCAGTTATTTATGTATAAGTGAACTTGGGTTTTAATATAAATGTAACATATTTAGGTGCCAAGGTTATATGGTTTTAACTAGTTTATATATGTAGATATTTTGCATTTTGGGTTATCTTTGAAGAATAAATGTGTAAGCTTCCTGTAGAGTCAGTATGTGACAATAGTATATTGGTATAATATATAATATATTAGTTTTAAATGGTTTCATGTACTGTCAATATGATATATTGAAGATATGTGTTAAATGCAATCATGATCTAGGAATATTTAAATTTGAATTTGTGATGTATATGTTTTATATGTATATTAGTTTATACATCAGGAGATGTGGATTTGGTTTTCAGATATTAAAATAGAAATCTTAGAAATATGTGCTTAAATCAAAATGGGTTGTAAAATAAATAGAATATATTTTAATATATGGGTTTTAATTTGAAACAATAATTTTGAAATATATATATATTAAATATATATGTTCATTCATACAATTGATCTTCTTCGATCCAGTTTGATTTGATTGCGTCAATTCTGAGCTATCAGCTTTAATCGTCAAATTCGCGTTCAATCTGGCTTTGTTTTGGATTCATAACTCATCTCATTCTCGTTCATCTCTAGCCTCGAAAGGTGAGTAATCACTCACGATTTAACGTTCTTATATTTATTAAATTTGATTTCAATTGAAACGCCAATTGAAATATGCTGCTGTAGTTATTTAAATTGTTATATATGCTATTATCTGTAACTGTTCACCTATGGGATATGACACCATATCATGTTGTTTATATTATATTGTTATTGATGATATATGCATGTTGTTGTATTTTATATTATCTGTTATCACTCTGCAAGTTCCATGTTAGTATAGAATTCACTATGGGTTGAAATGATACATACCCGAACGGACTTTAGAATAGGAGAAAATCGTTTTGGGTTGAAATGATAAACCCAAGCGGTTCTCATTTGAATTGAAATTGGGATTACGGGTTGAAATGATATCTACCCGTATATATATTTAAATTTCGGATTGAAATGATAAATATCCGTATCACTTAACCAAATGATAGATATATACAGACACCGTTGGTCCATATATATAAATATTTTGAAAATAAATTCTATGGATTTGGGAAGAAATATATGGTTTAATAAATGTTGATTTTTAAATTATTATATATAAATGGTAATGATATATATAGATTTAATGATAATATTTAATTTAATTAATATTGATTTAATACATATAATATGGTTAAGTATTTAAATTTATATTCCAAAATAGATCTTGGTAAAAATTTGAATTTAGTTGAATTTGTATTCAATAAAGAATTTATTTAATTAAACCAATTTGAAACTTATTGAAATTGAGATTTAAGATTGATTTATAACTTGGGTTTGATTTAAGTAATTTATTGAATATTTCTTGTTTAAAATAAATTTAAAGAAATATTTAGGAAAAAAATGAAATTTAAGGCTAGTTAAATGGTATTGAATTTATTAAGTGAATATTCCATGATTTAATAATAATAAAGTTAAATCAAGAGCTATATGAAACTGTTAAATTTAACTTTGAAAATGTTGAATATTAAAGCTTTGAAATACATTGGAAATTTGAATGGTATATTTAGAACTGAATTGAATTGATGAATTGAGCTTTCAATAAATTTGAATTTGGAATTTGGGTGGATGTGAATCGATTTGTGAGACCTGAGGAAATTTTAAATACTTTACTTTTAAATTATTTAACCTATATATACTAATTTGGAAAATAGATATATTTGAAGTGAAATGATATTTTGGTTTTGAAGTATAAATTAATTTGGAATGACCACGGTGTCATAGTGTATATTTCCTTCTTGTAGATAGTTCCGCAGATCCTTAGAGGATGGTTATCCCAAACATCCTTTAAGTTACTTATATTTCAGTTGATATTTCACTTGAGTTGGATTTATTGATATAAGAATGTTAATCCTGACTCAAGTGTTTTGTGTTTTGCTTTACGCTCGGGTCAGATCGAGTGATACAACATTTGAGACTCACCTTCGGAGTTTGGAGCTTCCTTTGGAGATCCAACTATCGCCTCAGCTTTCAGCTCTTCTAGTTGATTTGTTTAGAGAAGTCGTCTGTTGTAATGGAGACTTCAGTACATTTGAGATATTCTGTTGTATTTTATTTTTAACTCTGATGTTTATATAGTAGCTTCATGAACTACTATTTTATCTATTCCGCTACGTATTATTGTATTACTCTGTGTCTGTGATTCTGTGATTGATTTATTTACTGTATATGCTGAGTTTTGCCAAATTTAAAATTTACAATATGATATTTTGAACTATTCAAGTCAGACATGTGTGGATTATTGTCGATTTGAATGGTCCAAAATAACGGGTCGTTACAGCCTTCCATACAAAGCTTCAAATGGTGTCATCCCAACATTAGTCTGATAACTATTGTTATACGAGAACTCGAATAGATGAAGTTGGTCCTCCCATGATCCCCCGAAATCTAATACATGAGCTCTTAACAAATCCTCCTAGATTTTGTTAACTCTTTACGTTTGCCCATCTGTCTGTGGATGGTAAGGGGTATTCATGTTGAGCTTGGTTCCTATTGCTTCCTGTAGACTTTTCCAGAACTCACTAGTAAACAAAGAATCTCTATCACTGACAATACTACTAGGAATCTCGTGCAGTCTAACTAAATTATTCATAAATAACTTCGCCAAAATAGGTGCCGTCCTAGTTGAATTTACCGGAATGAAATGGGCACTCTTAGTCAACCTATCTACTGTGACTCATATGCTTTCATTACCTCTTCTAGACCTTCGCAACCCATCAATAAAATCCGTAGAGATGGAATCCCATTTCCATAATGGAACTTCTAACGGTTGAAGCAATCCACTAGGCTTCTGGTGTTCAGCCTTTGCCTGTTGGCAATTCAAGCACTGCCTAACACACAAACCAATGTCCCGTTTCATACCTTCCTAGAAGAAACTTCTCTTCATATCCTGATACATCTTTGTTCCTCTTGGATGGATAGAGAACTTCGAACGGTGACACTCATCCAAAACTCCCTTCCTCATGTCTGCTACATTCATAACACACAACCTTCCTTTCTTTCTTAACCACCCATTTTGGTCAAGACTGAAATCCTTTAAGTCATCGCTCTCCGTTCCTTCTCTCAACCTTCTGATCCATTCAGCCAAAACTGGATCCTCCTTCTGTTTAGAAGCTCTATTTTCAATCATTACCGGTCAAACTTCTAAACAAGACAACATAGCACTTCCTGCACTTGAACCTACCTCGGATCTAAATACACACTACAAGCTGATAATGCTTCCAAATCTTTCCACTTAGCAATCATAGCCAATACTGTTTGATGTTTCCGGCTGAGTGCATCCGCCACCTTGTTTCCTTTTCCGGGTGTGTACTCAATTCCAAAATCATAAGCAGCAATAAACTCCAACCACCTCTGCCATCTCATGTTCAACTCCTTTTGAGAAAACAAGTACTTCAACAACTTATGAACAGTGTAAAGCTCAAATCGCTCTCCCAAAAGATAATGCCTCCACACCTTCAAAGCAAATATAACAGCAGCTAAGTCCAAATCATGCTTAGGATACCTAACTTCATGTGGTCTGAGCTGTCTAGAAACATAAGCAATCACTTTACCTCTTTGCATCAACGCAGCTCCCAATCCAGTTCCACATGCATCAGTATAAACAACTAAATCTTGATTCCCCTCTGGAACCACTAACACCAGTGCATGGGTCAATAAGTGTTTCAAGTTTTGAAATGCTTCCTCACACTTATCAGTCCATACGAACTTCACATCCTTTCGCGTAAGCTTAGTCATCGATGCAGCTATCCACAAAAAATCCTTTATAAACTTCAATAATATCCACTGTTTGTACCAAAATTGGGCACACCACTCTTCGGAAGTCTTTGAAGAGATAAAGTGAAGAAATTAAATGGAAAAAGAGGAATTATCTTACAAAAACTCCAAATCTCAGAGATGAAAATAATTAAAATGCAAGGAGACACAAAAATTTAGAGTGGTTCGGCGTATTGCCTACGTCCACTATGAATTAGTTTGCTTTATTGATCTTTCTTTGATGTTTACAATTGATTTTAGCCAATTACAGCGAATGTCAATGATTTGTTGTAGTGAAGTTCGTTGGTAGCAGCAGCAATGGAGTTCAGATCTGGATCTGGCGGAGTCTGGGCGTTGGAGGTCTCAAAGAGGAAGAAGAACCCCTTTTCTGTTGGCTTTGGGGGTCTTTTTATAGGTGCAGGAGGCTGGTATTTCGCTCAGATCTCGGGAGACCTTCTCTGGCATGTGATTAGGCCCGCGCGCCCAAGCCCGTGAAGTTTTGGTCCGATCTGTGATCGATATGAACAGATTTCGTATCGATCAAGATTTCATCCAATGGAGTCGAAATTTGGCGTGGACATTCTATAGCATGCACGTAGTCTTCTGTGAAAATTTCATAGCATTTGGACTTGTAGATTAGGAGATATGATCGATACGAAATGGGATCCTCGGTTGGCTGTTTCGTTCGACTCGCTCTGTTCGACTCGCTTTCGTTCAACTCGGTAACGTGGCGCTTGAATCTTTGGATCACTCTGCCTTTGATGCTGTTTTGAGCGAGTCGAAGTGTGCACTGATTGAGCGAGTCAAAGTGGAGCGTCCTGAGGGATTCGAACAAAGGCTCTGTGATGGACACGAAGTGGTCATTGTTCGATCGATTCGAACAGTGGCTTTGCTAATGGAGTCGAATTCGATGGAGTCGAACAATGGTTCGAGCAGAGCGAGTCGAAGGAGTCACTTCTGATGGTTGCGAAGCGAGTCGAAGGAGTCACTTCTGATGGTTGCGAAGAGAGTCGAAGGAGTCACTTCTGATGGTTGCGAAGCGAGTCGAAGGAGTAACTTCTGATGGTTGCGAAGTGAGTCGAAGTGAGCATCTGAGGGATGCGAAGCGAGTCGAAGTGAGCGATTCGACCGGTGGTTGGTTTTCATCCAGTTTTGTATCGTTCAGAACTTGAGCATACGAACTCGGATTAACTTGAGATTTGGAACGTTGACTCTCATAGCTTAGCTTGTCATGTCATACCAATTTTAGCTCGATCCGGACTCGGACAAAATTCGACGATATCCATAGTGAGCCTGTGTATAACCGATCTATAGGATGGATCGTCATTGGTTTACCAGTCAATTCCTTGGTGTCACGGCCTTGCCAAAAGGCGGGATAACATTTGCCCCCCAAAGTACGTCTTGTGGAAACATGATGTGCTTTGAAGTGCTGCAGTCTTCATTTTGAATAGTTATCGTCTTTCCGATGAAAGCTGTAACCTTTGACTGTTTTTCTCAATAATGTAAACTGTTGACTGTCAACTGTTGTACCCTGTACTATTGAAACCGATTGCTGTATGCTAGTGATTAGTTGTCCATTGTTGTAATTGTTATTAAATGAGTTTTTGATTCCTGTAAATATGGAATATTGAATATTAGTCCGACATATATGCATATATGTTAACCTGACTCTCGTTGACGTTTGTACATTCACGAGTCATTGTCAGTTTATTTTATATCGAATTCTGTATCGATCCTCTCCTGAACCGATGTGAAATTCGTTGTAATAATGCCTGATGGTTGTTTTTGAATGTTCCTTCGTAACGATCCTCTCCTGAATCGATGAAACATCGAAGATGATTTTTATTGAATTTAGGGATGCAAATTGAATATTTCGAATCGATGGAGCTGGCCTTTGGAAGTCGTGATTCGATGGGTTCGAACTGACTTTTCGTATCGATGGACGTAGGGTTCGAGTGATACAAAACGCTTGTTCGACTCGATGATGGATTCGAACTGCTTGTTTGACTCGGTCTTGGATCCGAACTACATAGGAGTCGGAGTCGAAACGCACAGGAGACGGAGTCGAAATGCGTAGGAGATGGAGTCGAAAAGCATGTTCGAATCCACCGGGATGCGAATCGTTTATTCCTTT
Organism: Allium fistulosum; assembly: GCA_030737815.1. Taxonomy (NCBI): domain Eukaryota; kingdom Viridiplantae; phylum Streptophyta; class Magnoliopsida; order Asparagales; family Amaryllidaceae; genus Allium; species Allium fistulosum. The sequence goes on from CM060904.1 coordinate 1,086,356,351, forward strand.
TGCTTTCGAGTCCATATAAATACTCTATACTTAGCCATTTTTTCACTTTTTACCTTTCGCTTTCCTGCCTTACCTTCGTATCGCTCAGAAACTCGAGAAGAAAGAAGAAACATTCCTGCCTTCGAATCAATTCTTAATCATTCGAACTAACTGCCAGTCTTAGGTAATCCCCTAAGCGAATGCAACGTGTAGACGATGAGACTCGATTTCTAACACCAGATCAACCAGGGTCGTGATCGATCGAGATTCCTTTGCCTCAGCTTCGCGTCGATCTGGAGTAGGGGTTTCGAGATGATGAGGCGGAGGCCTTCATATCAATCGATGGTGGAGCTTCGCATGGAATCGAATGCTTTGAATACGTGGATTGATATGAAGGGGTTGCGTCTGATGGATTCGAAATGATGGCCTTCGACCGAGTCGAAGTGGATGGCATTGGATCGAGTCGAAACGGCAGCCTTGGATCGAGTCGAAGCACGTGGCTTTGGACCGAGGCAAAGCTGCAGCCTTGGATCGAGTCGAAGCGAAGGCTTTGAAGCGAGTCGAACTGGGGGTTTCATGATCGAGTCGAACTGTGTAGTCTTGGGATCGAGTCGACCTACGTAGTCTTGGGATCGAGTCGAACTGGAGGTTTTGGGATCAAGTCGAACTGGAGGTTTTGGGATCGAGTCGGACTTGCATGCCAACCTTCTGACCGAGTCTAACTCATACGCAGATGACCATGACTTATCGATGCGAACACGGCTCTCGTGAGCGATACGAATTGATCATTAAAAAATTTGAAACTCCTCGCACATCTGAACAATTGACTCCGACGAGCTTCAAACTTGCATAACTGGACTTAACCGTTTCACCGCATATCTGATTGCCTATCGAAGCTCGTCGATGAAACTGGAACTTATCAAAATGATAACAAACTTTAACTTGGAATGTTAGTTAATAGCTGGATGGTACGGTTGTGACGGTCAGCGATGACGGTCCTTCCGACTGAATTCCGAAGTCTCGTCGTTTACATGCTTCCTTCAATCCTGTTGATCTTCTCAAATGATATATAGTACTACACTGCACAACACACTCACACACTTTACACTGGGGGATGCACGAGCGTTATTGTCAGTTTGACATTGATTTTTTATAAGCTAGCTAGTCATGGAACCCTCAAGTTCACAGCAGCAGGAACTCCCGAGTTCTATTCCTCTACCATAGAGATACCGGTTATTGAAGCCGAAGTTATAGAGCTAGCTCCTGATGAGCGTCTAGGGGCTCGGTTTATTTGCAATCCTCAAGATTCTATGTCATCGCGTATCTCCAAAGATATGCTAGGACGGATTTGTCTAAGGCACGGTCTGTCGCTTGACGACGTGTTACTACCTGGGCCAAATGACAGGCCACATGATCCCCCGGAAGGGTTTACTGCTTTCAACCGTCACGCTTGCACAGCGGGGATGCTTCCTCCCTTCAATCAATATATAAGGGAGATGTTATCGTTCCTTGGAATAGCTCCATCTCAGCTGCACCTTAACGGGTATGCTTTGTTGAATAGAACCTTCATCCTGTTTATGGAGATCCTCTTTCGACCACCGAAGCCGAACGAGATCAGATATTTATTTAACGTCAAGAGTCGTGGAGACAACCCTTCTTTCACCTTTTTGGAAGCGGTCAGGAACTGCCACATTGTATTGGGCTCTGGGGAAGGCTAAGTTATTATAAAACTGAATGGTTCTACGTTCGGTGCCCTCCTGGATTTGCTAGGCGATGGTTGGATAGACGTGAGTCTTGTCATTTTTCTCTTGAATCATCGAGATACTATTAACTGACTTCAAAACTGACATACTTCCCCTCTTTTATAGCCGCAATCTCTCGACCTGACGGTGCATACTTCCGAGAGCTAGTTCGGATCCTTCAAGCGTTTCCGGGCGAAGAGAGGCATATTGACTTGGTTCTGTCTAACAGAAATTTGAGGACTGTCGGGCTGATAGAACGGAGGTAGAGCATACAGCTGGAAGGGACACATAGAGTGGTCCCGAAGAAACGGGTGAAGCGCAAAGCGCCCACAGTCATGATAACTGAAAAAGTCAATCCGGAGAGGACACCTACTGATATCGAGCTTCAAGCTGGGCCTTCTTCCGATGTCCAGGATTCAGGAGGAAAAAGAAAAGGCAAGGCCATTGCTCACAAGTGCTCTAAATCTGAGAGGTTTAAATCCTTGGTCGTGTCCTTTCCCGTCCCGGGATTAGAATTTTGGAGGCTCCTCCTCCGCCGGTAGAGAATCTTTTTGAAGGGCTTGTCGATGTTCTAATTCCGGATTTTGTGTCATCTCAACACGACGCCGGGATGGAGGAGCTTGATAGTGCTCTTGAACCGAGCGGGTCGCTTGCTATGAGTGCGACCGACATTTCCGGTTGGTCGGGGGGTTGCACCTGCATACACTTCACTACACTGCATGATTCATGACTGTAAATCGACCAACTTAAGAAGTCACTAACTCTTTCTTCGCTTCTCATTTTCAGGTACTATGTCAGGGAAAGGATCGATGATCAGGAATCTTCGCTCGGCCCGAAAGGCTTCTTCTTATTACGACACTCGCAGGAGGGACTCCGATAGAGATCGCGATCACGAGTACTCTAATAAAGATAGGCATGGGCGTGACAGTGATAGGGAATATAGACATCGGTGTAGATCGCGCTCTCCTCCTCCTAGACTTCCATCTCCACCTCCTGTTCAAACTTCAAATCCACCAGAGCCTCCTCGTCACAGGCCGTCTTCTCATGCTTCTAGGTCCGAGACTCATCTTCAGAGAATTGAGACTACGACTTCCATGATTACAGAGCAGGTCCCAGCTGAGCCCACAAGAGAAGGGGCCCTTAAATTAGCTCAAATGAGGAAGGATTTTCCAAATATCTGCTTCGATGGCTATGTCTTCCCACCACACTTAAAAAGAATTCCGTCAGGGGTGGAAGGCATGATGCATGATTACGTTCATGACATCTACACCCAGTACATGGAGTGGGTAAAGGCCGCGGAGAAAGCTTCTAAGGTTTCCTTTGAGCAAGCTAAAGCGCTTGAGAAACTGGAGACCGAACTCGCTCAAAGGGACCGGATCATACAAGTGCTTACCGCTGAGGCCGAGTCTTCTCGGAAATCGGAGATTGAGGCCACCAAAAAAGCTGACGAAGCGAAGGCAGCAATGGAGAGGTTGGGGCAGACACATGTTGCCCTGGTGGAGGAGATGGGCCACCGGAACACTAAAGTCACCGCCGAGCGGGATGCGGCGGTTAAGGAACTCAATGAGCTTAAGGCCAAATTCGCCGACATGGCCAAGGAAAAAGATGATGCGAACAACGCAGCCCAGGAGGAGTGCGAACAAGCTGTTCTGCTCAGGGGTGAACGGGATGCGGCTGTGGCTAAAGCCCACAAGGTGGAGACAGAGGTCGAGGAGAAAGTGAAGTTGGCCAAGTCCAGGCTAAAGGCTGACATTGAAGACCTTCTCGTTTTTTACAATGCTAACGTGCTGAGGCACAGGGGTCTAGCCTGGCTCGATGATTTTTCGTCGCATCTTTACAATGCTTGGGGCCGACTGGTTGAGGAAGAGAAGGAGGCGCATCAGGGCGAGTCTGTGGATGAATTTGAACTCGAGAATCGCATTCTGACTGAAGATGAAAAGAAGATTCTTCACGAGTCAATGATTCTGCATGAGAAGGAAAGACTTGGCGCCCAACATTTTGAAGTGGGAGAGGGTTCAGGGGTTGACCACCATGAAAAGAGTCTTGAAGTTCCAACATCAACCCAGCCCGAATCCTCATCTGCGGTCGATCCCTAGGCTGTTCTTGCTTATAATCCAGATCAGCCGCAGATGTCACCGGCTGCAGCGCAAGTTATTGATGTTGCTCTGCCGCCTACGAGTCAAACTGAGGAAGGTACTCTGAACATTCTACATATCTTTCTTAAGTCAAAATCTTTTATCAAATTAAGTTCTAACAGTTCTCTTATTCTTTGTCCAGTGATCGATGCCGCACATGCCGGGCCTCCTGTTACGCAAGAATCACATCAGACACAGGAGGCTATCGTCACCGAAGCGATCACCATGACTACTGCAGTGCCCCTTGACGATATTTAGGGAGGCACACTTGTTTTTGACGAGCAACTGATGGAGGAGCTCTTTCGCCATCATTGCAACCCTTTGGCTGATCTACCATTTGTCATGGGCGGAGTCGTTCCTGCCACAAGCTTTTCGATGCCGACTACTGACGCTCCCAGCGATGCTCAGTTGGCTGTTGAAGAGGAAATCTTGGCACAAATCGCTGCTGGAATGGATGCCGCAACACATGGTGGCAGTTTCGGAGGTGGGATGGTGGCACTTGGTCCAGCTCCGCTTAGAATGATATCACCCGGTGGTACATTCTCCGACACTAGTGCGGCTATTCCATCTTCCATGTTTGATCCTATCCCTCCGGCTCCTCGGCAGGAAGCATCCCCGTTCATTCGAGTTCAGAGGAAGACGTTGAAATTATGCCCCTGCCCGGAGATCGTCCACCGACAGGCAAAGGCTCGAAGAGGAAGGATAGTGGTGGCTACAGTGGGCCTGTACCGAAAAGGAAGCCGCGGAAGAAGAAAGATTAGACATGCTTTGTTGATGTAATTTTGACTTTCATTTTGTTAGCCGTGTATAGATGCGGGTTCGGCCCCTACTAGTAGGAATTTTTGGAACAAACTTGTACACGAACTTCTTTTATAAACAATAGAAATGAAACTTATCTTTTTTGACCTCTTTTCTGTCTTTGTGTATTTGCCTAAGTGTTCCAATATCAGAAATGCACTTGTGAAGTTCCAGCTTCCGAATGAAGTTTGTTTTTTTTTCCGACTTCGGGTACTGTCGACATAGTTTGCGACCGGGGAGCGAGTTGAATTTTTACATCGCATCGCTTCAGTCAATGGTCGATGCTTAAGTCCTGCCCTCCAGTCTTGAGGGTGAGTTGTAGATCATCAGTCGACGATCGTTTCTCACTTATAACATGTTGAGTCAAGTGCCACCGAATGGATGTCTGAGGCAAGTGGAGATTGAGTAATGCATCCATGCTTGTTTGATTGTCGATGATCATATCCACACTCCGGGGAGTCCCATTTATTTATCGGCGGTTGGTCACGCCGGCTTAAGTTTTAATCACATGTCTGTGATCTGGGGACTTGGAATTGATGTTTATACTCCGACACGCGCTCTGGGAGTTTGGAGTTGATATCTATACTTCGATTCATGCTTCGGGAACTTGAAGTTGGTGTCTACGCTCCGTTTCATGCTCTGGGAACCCGGAGTCGATGTCTATGCTCCGACTTGCACTCTGGGAGTTCGGAGTTGTCGTTTATACTCCAATTCGCGCTCTGGGAATTTGGAGCCGATAATTGATAATAATTCCCGGCCATCATTTTTTCGTCGATGCTTATACTCCGGTTCGCACTCTGGGAACTCGGAGTTGATGTTTGTACTCCGACTCACGCTCTGGGAGTTCGGAGTTGATGTTTATACTCCGCTTCGCACTCTGGGAATACGGAGTTGATGTTTATACTCCGGTTCATACTCTGGGAACCCGGAGTTGATGTTTATACTCCGGTTCGCACTTTGGGAACCCGGAGTTGATGTTTATACTCCGAATCGCGCTCTGGGAGTTCAGAGTTGATGTTTATACTCCGGTTCGCACTCTGGCAACTCGGAGTTGATGTTTATACTCCGACTCGCGCTCTGGGAGTTCGGAGTTGATGTTTATACTCCGCTTCGCACTCTGGGAATACGGAGTTGATGTTTATACTTCGACTCGCGCTCTGGGAGTTCGGAGTTGATGTTTATACTCCGACTCACGCTTTGGGAGTTCGAAGTTGATGTTTATACTCCACTTCGCGCTCTGGGAGTTCGGAGTTGATGTTTATACTCAGGTTTGCACTCTGGGAACTCGGAGTTGATGTTTATACTCCGGTTCGCACTCTGGGAACTCGGAGTTGATGTTTATACTCCGGTTCGCACTCTGGGAACTCGGAGTTGATTTTTATACTCCGCTTCGCGCTGTCGGAGTTCGGAGTTGATGTTTATACTCCGGTTCGCACTCTGGGAACTCGGAGTTGATGTTTATACTCCGGTTCGCACTCTGGGAACTCGGAGTTTATGGTGGATTGTCGTGCATCAATCCTTTTTTGACTTTGATGTGATGGCTTATCCGCGAGCTCGGGTTTCACTTAGCGAGTGATTGGTTGCATCGCAGTCACTCTCTATTTGAATAAATCCCACCGTATGGTGAAACTTAGCTCTCCGTGCATAGTGATGGTCATACAAAGCATTTCAAGTAAATCACAGCTCTGACTCGAAGAGATTGCATTTTATTGCTGAAATAAGAAAGTATGGTAAACTTAGTTGCCTTATTACAAGTTCTAATTTCGAAATGTAGAAACAAATTGCAAAAAAGGAAAGTAAACTAAATGGATAAAGATAGCCTGTCATGTGTAATAGCGGCGAAGGCTCTCGCTATTCTAAGCTCTTGGCAGAGTAAGACCGTCGACGGTCGATAACTTGAATGTGCCATCTCCGAGCCTTCGTTCAATAACATACGGTCCTTTCCATGTCGGCTTCATATGCGAAGGAACCGGATAGATTCTTTTTAAGATGAGATCGCCTAGTTCGAAGGTTCGTGGACGGACCTTGGCGTTGTACAATCGGGCGACTCGACTTCGTTGCGCAGCTGCCCTCAAATCAGCTTCTTCACGCTTCTCATCTAGTAGATCGAGAGATTCAGCAAGTAATATAGCATTTGTCTTCGGATCATAGTATGTCACACGATGAGAAGGTACTTCTAGTTCAACTTGAATAACGGCTTATGAATCGTAAGAGAGAGAGAGAATGGAGTGTGGCCGGTCGCGGTCTTATGGGTTGTTCGGTAAGCCCATAGAGCCATAGGAAGTTCATCGACCCACTTGCCCCCGACCTTTTCCAGTCGTTTTTTTAGGATGGATTTTATAACTTTATTAACTACTTCGACCTGTCCGTTTGCCTGAGGGTGTGCAACTGCAGAGAACTTCTTTTGGATGTGAAATCATTTGCAGAAATCTTTAAATTCATCACTGTCGAATTGGGTTCCGTTGTCCGTAATAATGGTGTGTGGGAGACCGAATCAACAGATGATGTTACGAACCACAAAGTTGATTACTTTCTTCGTTGTAATGGTAGCGAGAGCTTCGGCTTCAGCTCACTTTGTAAAGTAATCAACTGCGACGATGGCGTACTTCGCACCACCTTTTGCCAGAGGTAGAGCACCGATGATGTCGTTGCCCCACATTGCGAACGGCCATGGGCTGACCATTTTCGTTATCTCGGTAGGAGGAGCTCTAGGAATTCGGGCATATTTCTGGCACCTATCATATTTCTTTGCATAGTCTGACGCATCGCGATTCACGGTCGGCCAGTAGTATCCGTAGCGAAGTATTTTCTTGGCAAGTGCTTGCCCCCCGGTGTGATCGCCACATTCTCCCTCGTGCACATCGTGCAATACTCGTTTAATTTCATCGTGAGCGATACACCGGAGTAGAGGGACTGAGTACCCCCTTCTGTACATGAGTCCATTCTGGATGGTAAATCGTGAGGCCTTCCGAAGGACTTGTCTCTTTTCACTCCTGCGCTCCGGCAGGGTTCCATGCTCAATGTAATTTCTGAGTGGGGTCATCCATGAATCCTTTTCGGGAATGGTTTCGCATACCCAGTTTATTTCTGTCTGGTCAATGCTTGGGGAGGATAGCGTTTCTACGGGAACGAGTCCCATTTGCTGAGCTTCACCTGTGCTGGCCAGCTTTGCCAAGGAATCGGCCTTTTGGTTGCATTCTTGAGATATACAATAAATGGCATAGTAATCAAACTGATTTAGTACTTCCTGAACTTGAGCTAAGTAAGCAGCCAGCCTTCGGTCTCTGGCTTGATATTCTCCTCGAACCTGACACACGACTAGTTGTGAATCGCAATAAATTTCCACAGCGATAATTTTCATATCTCTAGCAAGTTTCAAGCCAGCTAAGAGGGCTTCATATTCTACTTCATTATTGGTTGCATGAAAGTCAAACTTCAAAGCGTAGCATATAGATCGGCCTTCGGGGGTTTCGAGTACAACACCAGCGCCCGAACACCGATCGTTTGATGCACCATCAGTATACGGCTTCCAAACGTATTCGGGGGATTTACTGGTTTTGGGCAAGTCCTCTGGAACGGTAAATTCAGCTATGAAATCAGCGAGGACTTGTCCTTGGATAGCTCATCTTGGAGTGTAAGTAATATCAAACTGACTCAGTTCGATGTTCCACTTGAGTAACCTACCAGACGTCTCAGGCCGCGAAAGGACCTGTCGTAGCGGCTAGTCGGTGTAAACAACAATGGGATGTGCCTGGAAATACGGTCGGAGTTTTCTTGATGCAATTACAAGGCAGTAAGCCAACTTTTCTAGCTTTGGATAGTTCCTTTCGGCCCAGTCAATCGTTTGCTGACGTAGTACACTGGCTTCTGTGTCCCGTCTTCTTCTCGAACGAAGGCCGCGCTGATAGCGTTTTCTGATATCGCCAAGTATGCATACAACTTCTCATGATCAATAGGCTTTGACAGTATTGGCGGTGTGGATAGATGTTGAACTAGTGCTTGGAAAGCGTCCTCACACTCCGTGGTCCATTCAAAGTTGCGTTTTCCTTTTCGGATCAGATCGAAGAAGGGAATGCATTTGTCAGTGGACTTTGAAATGAACCTGCTCAAAGCTGCTACTTTTCCATTGAGACTTTGGACTTGCTTTATAGTCTTTGGAGTTTCAAGATTTCTGATAGCCCAGATTTTTTTCAGGATTAGCTTCGATCCCTCGAGCGTTGACGATGAACCCAAGGAATTTTCCGGATGCAACTCCAAAGTGACATTTCAGTGGATTTAGCTTCATCTTGTATTCCCGAAGTATGTTGAACATAGTTTCCAGGTCTTTAACATGGTGGGTGGAGAGTCGCGACTTCACAAGCATGTCGTCTACATATACTTCCATTGTTTTCCCGATTTGATTGGAAAACATCCGATTGACCAATCGTTGATAAGTAGCCCCGGCGTTCTTGAGTCCGAATGGCATAACCTTGTAACAGTAAAGTCCCAGATTGTTTACGAAGCTGGTATGTTCTTGATCGGGTAAATGCATCGGTATCTGATTGTAGCCAGAATACGCGTCCATGAAGGATAAGAGTTCATGCCTAGTTGTCAAATCTACCAGCTGATCAATTCTGGGAAGCGGGAAACTGCCTTTGGGACATGCTTTATTCGGATCGGAATAGTCGACACACGTTCTCCACTTTCCGTTCGACTTTCGGATGAGCACGGGATTTGACACCCATTAAGGATATAGGGCATCCCGAATGAACCCGTTCACTTTAAGCTTTTCTACTTCCTCTTTAAGGGCGGCAGATCTCTCTGGATCCATACCACGCCTTTTCTGTTTGACCGGGACATGCCACGGGTCATTGTTCAGGGTGTGGCTCGCGATGTCCGGCGAGATCCCACACATATCGGAATGTGTCCAGGCAAATACGTCAAGATTTGCCCGCAGAAATTCGACCAATTCCTCTTGAGTTTGCTGGCTTAGCTGAGATCCAATCTTTATCATTTTCGAATCATCGTCATTGTCAACTGGGACATCAATCGTCAGTTCGGCCGGGGATGCTTGACTTTCTTTAGATTCTCCTTCGTCTTCAGTTTCTCTTGGGTCAAGATCCTTGAGGAATTGGCTGGGGTGCCCGGGCCTAGGCCCGGGCGTTAATTGTCAGTTATCGGCAAAACGGACGCAGAGGGATTCCTCTATGCCCTTTCCTTTCTCCTTTCGCTGCACCTCTCGCAGCTCAGCAAAATAGCAGGCTCTGGCAGCAGCCTGATCTGCCTGAATGATTCCTATTCCATGATCAGTGGGAAACTTTAAAGTCAAACACCACGGGGCGATGGCTGCCCTGAATTCAGCGAGGGCCGGTCGGCCTAAGAAAGCATTGTAAGGGGAGTCTATGTCCAAAACAATGAACTGCAACATCCGTACTCTTCGACGCTCTCCAACTCCCAACTCTACTGGCAGTTCCACCATTCCAGTGGGTATAGTAGCACTTCCGTTGAAACCATGGACTCGAGATTGACAAGGCTTCAAGTCCGTGGCTTCCATTTTCATTTGATCATAAGCTCGCTTGAACAAAATATTCACAGAGCTTCCACTGTCAACCAAGATCCTTTTCATCCAAGTGGGACCTGCTTGTGCTGAGATGACCAGTGGATCGATAGTGGGGGCTTCGATTTTATCAGCGTTTCTGTTCCTGAACACGATGTCATCGGTCATCGTTTTCTGTTGCTTGGCCGGAGCCCCTTCATCAAAACTACTACAACACTCGAAGTCCGCATGCCTGATAGAACTGGCATACGACTCCATTTCCTTCCAGCTTCGATCTGCTGGGTGAGGACCACCACTTATCGTATTGATAACCAACCTCCTGCCTGTACGAGCGGGCTCCTCCTGTCTTTCCTGATTCGGCGCATGATTCTGATTTGATGGGCCCGCACCACCAGACTGCGGCGCCCGCACATACTGATCCAACTTCCGCTCACGTGTCAGTTTTTCAATGAGGTCTTGTAAGTGACGACACTCATTGGTGTTGTGGCCATAACTCTCATGGAATCTACATAATTTTCTTGTTTGGATTTGTCTTTCAGTTGGTGGTTTCGGGGCAGGTTTCTTGTACTGCATGGTATTGCAGGTCTGCAAATACACATTTTCCAACGACGTGTTCAATGGAGTGTAATTATCGTACATGGAAGCTCTACGCCGTGGGCAACGAGTCTGATCACGTTTTTTGTTTTGATTTCCATTGTCCCTCTGCTGATTCTGTTTGTTTTGTACGTTCAATTGAGCTTTTCCAGAACTATCTCTGGATTGTTTAACAGCAATGTTACTTTGGATTCCTTCGATGTTGGGCCCTGCGTCATCCTGCTTCCTAGACTGTTTCGCATCCTCCCTTCTCAGGAATTGGGCTGCTTTGGAATAGAAACGGTCCAATGACGCAGGTGGTTTTCCAGCTAACCAATTTCCGAACTCGGAATCAGCATTAATCCCCTTAGTCAATGCCATCAGGATAGAGTTATCATTGGGATTGCTTATTTCTGCACACGCAGCATGGAATCGCTCCAAGTAACGTTTAAGTGTTTCTCCGGGAGCTTGTGTAACACTAGACAGAGTGTTAACATCTTTAGGCCTTACCACGTGCATGCGGAATTGTTCAACAAACTTTGTGGCCATCTGATCAAAACTAGAAATGGATCGTGGTGGCAAACGAGTAAACCACATGGTTGCAATGCCCCTCAGGGAAATGGGGAAACTACGGCATTTTACTGCATCGTCAACTCTTGCAGCATTCATCAGCCATTCGTACTTCAAGATGTGTTGATTGGGATCAGAACTCCCTTCGTAAACTGGCAAAGTTGGCATCCTGAAGCGTCGAGGTGGTTCAGCATACAATATGTCATCGGTGAAAGGGGTATGACTCCGGGAGATTCCCCAGTCGTCATTAGAGAGACCCTAACTTTCACGGATCATTTGGCGGATCATCGTTGGTATATCCGGCATTCGGATACTTGGAGCATGTTGTGCTAAGGTGTGGTCGGGTTCCACAGCGCGAGTCTGGACCGGACGCGGTCGACGGTCCATGCCTCGCCTCCTTGGTTCAACATCTTCCGGGACATAAGGTTCTGGGGTTTGCTCTCGTGGGTTACGTTGAGGATCAGCTTGGTTTCTGGCATCAACCCCTTGCCCGGTAGTGGTGGTAGTAGCAATGTTGCCGGTGACGTGGTAAGGAGCAACACCTCCTCGGGATGAAGGTTCTGTACGGAGACTAGCGGATGGTCCAGTTCTAGGTTGCCCAAGATTCGAAGCAAGTTGGTGTCCCGTGGCTTGGGTGTAGCTTACACCTAGCCGTGGGCGTGTGGATCTAGTTTGGCCATCAGAGGAGGCCGAACTCTCTGTGGAAGAATAGGAGCCTTGGTATCTTCTGGATCTTCTTCGCCTTTGGCGATTTGGCTGGTTGGATAACTCTGTGTTGGCGCGCAGTTGTTCAGTTAACTGTTGTCGACTCTGGGTCAACTCTTGAGATTTGGAACATTGACTCTGAGGGATGCGAAGCGAGTCGAAGTAGGCATCTGAGGGATGCGACGCGAGTCGAAGTGAGCGATTCGACCGGTGGTTGGTTTTCACCCAGTTTTGTATCGTTCATAACTTGAGCATACGAACTCGGATTGACTTGAGATTTGGAACGTTGACTCTCATAGCTTAGCTTGTCATGTCATACCAATTTTAGCTCGATCCGGACTCGGACAAAATTCATCGATATCCATAGTGAGCCTGTGTATAACCGATCTCTAGGATGGATCGTCAATTGTTTACCAATCAATTCCTTGGTGTCACGGCCTTGCCAAAAGGCGGGATAACATCCACCAATCCAAGAAAGCTCTTAATCTCGGTCACTGTCTCGGGTCTTTTCCAATTATTCACTGCCTCAATCTTAGTCGGATCTACAGACAACCCTTTCTTTGAGATGACATGACCAAGGAACTTCACTTCCTTCTTCCAAAAATGGCACTTCGAAGATGCTCCCTCAACGTTTCGAGCACAACTCTAAGATGAACTTCATGCTCCTTCTCTTCCTTAGAGTATATCAAAATGTCATTTATGAAGACAAACTCAAATCTATCCAAGTGCTCTCGGAATTCTATTCATCAGATCCACAAAGAATGACAGCGCATTAGTTAGTCCGAACGGCATAACTAACCATTCGTACGATCCATATCTTGTTCTAAACACCATCCAAGGAATGCTATCCTCTACCACTCTAAGTTGAAGTAATCCCGTCACCGAATTAAGCTGAGAAAATACCCTGGCTCCACTTAACTGATCGAACAAATCGTCAATTCTCAACAATGGATATTGGTTCTTTATTGTCTTCTCATTCAACTTACAATAATCGATACACAGCCTTAACGATCCGTCCGGCTTCTTAGCAAACACTACGGTAGCCCCACAAGGTGAACTACTTGGTCGAATAAAACTCTTGCCTTCGAAATCCACCAACTGCACCTTCAACTCTCTCATCTCGGTGGGTGTCATCCTGCTCGGCGGCCTACTCACCGGCTCTGCTCCAGGCACCAAATCAATCCGAAACTCTATGGCTCGATTCGGTGGCAGTCCAACTACCGGCTCAAATACATCAACAAATTCTCTAACTACAAAGACTCGATGCAACTCATCCTCCAATTCCATAATACCTAATAAAGCATTCACTTCACAGCTAGGGTTCTCTATGGTATAAACTATCCGATTACTACAATCCGGGTGACTAAGTGATATTTTCCTATCATGGCAAAATATCCTAGCATCATATTTACTTAACCAATCCACCCCAAGGATAATCCCAAATCCCACAAATTCAAACACATGCAAACAACAATCAAAAGTATGGCCTATCAAATCAAATTCTAAATGGTCACACCTCATCCCAAGCGTTGCATACCCTCCTATCGGATTTGCAACCCTTAAGGAAGTAACTAAGTATGAGGGTTCTAGGTTAAGCCTATCTACCAAACATCGAGAAATAAAAGAATGAGATGCTCTGGTATCAAATAGAACGCTAACAGACATACTGTGAATCTACAGCGAGCCTCCCAGAACAGCCTTCCCTTTTTCCTGCACAAATGGCCTTGAGGTTGTGGGCTCCAAAGCATAAACTTGCCCCCTCCCTTCTCTTGCAGGCTCTAGGCACTTGTTCTTGTAATGACCAATTTGATCACAATTAAAACATCTAACGTTCTTCTTTCCACCAGCCTCTTTACCTTTTCCTTTACCGGTTCGACACTCATTAGCATAGTGTCCCTTCTTGTCGCATTTGTAGCAAACCACTTCAGCCTTTACTTTCTTCTGTGCTCCTCCCTTCTGAGCATTCTTTTTCTGGAAAAACTTCCTTTTTTGGCCCTGTCCCATTTGGGCCTCCTTTATCTTCTTCCTCAAGCAAGCCAACGCCTCTTCTTCATTTAATGCCATTTCAACCACTACATTAGTGGGATCTCTCAAATGTGGCAAAGTGGCACTTAGCAACTCTGGCCTCATGCCTCTTATAAACTTTTCATTCCTCCTGATAACGGTGTCTACCAAAGCATACCCGTATAGGCCCAACTCCTCAAACTTCCTCGCGTACTCCAAGGCGTACATATCTCCTTGTTCCAACTCTGCAAACCTCCTTACCAATGCCGACTGCGCCATTACCGACATAAATCTTTTTGAAAACCTTCTCCTAAACTCCACCCAAGTTATGGTTTCCTCATCAACTCCAGCAGTGACAGTAATCCACCAGAATAGAGCAGCTCCCTGCAGCTGCCTCGAAGCCAATCTCCTCTTTTGTGCATCATTCAGTCCTAAGTCAGCAAAAATTCTCTCGCAATGCAGTAGCTAATTTTCCACCTCGATCCCATCTTCAGTACCAATAAATGGCTTCCCTCCAAGCCTGATGTAATCCCGACTCAAGTTAGCATACTGATTGACCATTGGAACTTCCTGAGCTCCACCTCCAGCAGCATTACCTCCGACAACTCCAGTTACTACTCCAGCTTGCATCATGTTTACAAAGAACTGATACATTGCCCCCATATCCATCTGGGGAACTCCTGCACCAACAATTTCAGCTTGTGCCTGACCGGGACCTCTCCTAATGTTTGGTTGGGCATTTCCATTAATGGTGATGCTATCTCCTCTGAGATTTACTCTGCCTCTTCTTCCTTCCATATCTGTATTCAAACCTCGTGAGTTACAGATGAATAGCCTAACTAAGATAGGAGTCTAGAGAGATAGTGTATACTTATATATATAGCAAATACAAGTATGTTATTATAATGTTATCCCATACCCCGATCTTAACTCTAATTTCTAAGGATTATGTTTTCAAGTATCATTTTTAGTTAAAGTATTTCATAAACCATGCTCTGATACCAAGCCGTAACATCCCCTATCTAGAGGCCCAAAACTAAGCGCTATAGATGCTGCAATCGTCTATATTATTAGCTTCCGGCTACTAAATATGGCTATGTTAATGGTATCAATAATATTAGAAGCACTTGAATATGAAACAAAACACAGATTTCAAAAACAACTTTTACTTCATTACATTTCAAAACCAATTGTTTCATATTTACAACACATAATCCCAAATCGTTCAAAGGCACATATCAAATACAATTATTACAAAATACGCCAAGAGCGGTATATGAAGATACCCCCTTGGTTGATCAGAGTCATATAGTCATAATTGACCTAATACAAAACAACACGACAGAAAATCCATCAAAACATAACAAGAACTGCAACTCCTAAATAGCTATCCGTTTGCCTCCTGCATGCCTTCGGTAGCTTATTCATCATCCTACTAAAACCTGAAAAAGGACTTAATCCATCAGCCTATTCAAATTAATTTTGAGCACCAGAGAGTTTAAGGGGAAAACATAAACTTCGAGTCAAACATAAATCTTGGTGTGAATAATATTATACATCGCGAAATAATTATGTTAAGTGAGACCACACCACTTAGCGGAACGGGTTTCCCCTCACTAACATCCTTTTAAAACATATCTTTGTAAAACCTTTCATAAAATCATATACTGTGCTCCTGCATTCACAATGGTTAAATACTGCAAAGCAATCATTATGTAAACATACATAAATATCAGGTAAAAATGAACTATCTGTTCAAACACACAAGTTTTGCTTGGATAACTTTTAACCTTTGGCTGACTCGGGCCTACCAGACAATGTAATCAAAATTAGCCTAACACTTGTTAGATATTCTCCTTTAAAATTACCTATCCTTAACTATCTATTAAACATTTCCCATCTAGACGGTCTGTCCTTAACTATCTGTTAAATACTTCACTTCTGGACGGTCTGTCCCTAACTTAATCATCTTCTTGGTCTTCTCGATCCTAATGGTTTTTTGGGCTCACCAATAACCTATCTATATACAAACATATATTCCTTTCGGTGTGTAATCATAATTTTAGTCTACCTGTGACAAAGCCTTACACACTAGATTTTGGACAAACAATTAGCTGGGGCTATTAGCTAATGTATAGGGCGCGACCCCATACTAGTCCCATCTAGTATTCTAATATCTGAGTCATTTTCACTTAAGGATCTCCTCCCATAATTTTCCTTGAAAACATTTTCAAAATGATTTAAAATCATTAAATCAAACATAAACAAGGAAATGTATATAATCTTTATACTTTTCTCAAAATCATAACACCATGTTATATATATATAATCTTTACTCAAACTTTAGTTGATGAAAACATTTAACCATTTGAAAGATCCTCTTTCTATACTTTGAAATCATCTTTTTCAAAACCAATATCAAACCTTTTGAAATCATTCCTCAAACCTTTTGAAATCATACATCAAACCTTTCGAAACAATTCTCCAAACCTTTCAAACCCGTTGAAAAGCAAACCTTTCTAAAGCTATAAAACTTTGGACATCCTTCTTTAAAATCTCTTTAAAACATTACCTTAGAAAAACCTTGGAAAACTTTCCATTTTAAACCTTTCGAATCCATTGAACTAAACCTTTCGAATCCATTGAACTAAACCTTTCAAAATCATTCAAAAAAAACCTTTCGAAACCATTCAATAAAAAAATCTTTCAAAACCATGCTATACAAACCTTTCGAAATCAAAACCTTTTGAAATCATTTCGGGTTCAATTTAAAACAAGTAGAAATCTTCTTTTAAAACCTTTCGACTCTATTGGAAGCAACCTTTCGACTAAGTCGAAAGCTCTGCTTCGAAAGCTTAGTTATACTTCAATTAAAAACAAGGGTAAATCACCTAAGTCGAAAGCTTCCTTTCGAAAGCATGTAGAAGCAGCTAGTTTTTAAAATAAGTAAACCATTCACTACAAGAAATTTTATTTTTGTGGCGCTCAAAAAACGTTACAAAAACTTTTGGTGGCGTTTTGATAAACGCCGCGAGAAAACATGCGACTAAAAATCCATGATTTTTTGTTGCATTTATTTTAACGCCACTATAAATGCATTTTTGGCAACGTTTTTCAAACGCCACCATAAATCTTTTTGTAGTGTTTAAAAAACGCCACCAAAAGATTTTTTGGCGCTACTAATAGAATTTCCAACTTTACCCCTGTTTTACGGTTGCATTTACTCAACGCCACTATATATATTTCGGTAGCGTTTTTGAAACGCTACTAAAAGTTGTTTATTATTTTACACCATTTTTTCATGCTATTATTTCCTGTTAATGGTCTATTTTGGTTCTATTATATCAATCAACAATCACTCACATAATCATCATATTCAAATAAGTTAAAAAACACATTAACCATATAATCAAATAAAATATCCATAACCATTCCAATACAATAGTTTTTCGACAAAATGACCTAACTCACATACAATAACCATTTGTATACAAATTTACACATCGGGTACTAATAAATGTTATATCTAACTAGTGCTAACATAATGTTTGATTACCCATAATTCTTTGTTGCATACACAAGTGAAAGCTAGCATCATCAAGTCCAAATTTTCTCTCTTCAAAAGTCTGATGCCTACACAAGTGAAAGCACAACAGATAGTCAAACAATTACGTTAACTCGTAGGACTTCAAATATGATATCAAACATCTACAACATTATACAAGTATATCCTACTATAAATGATGTCATATAAATTATCAAAGTTATAAAAAAAATGAAATAAAGTCCTTTCTTGAGCTTAAACAGTAGGAATCAATTTTGCACACTGACGAACCCTCCTTTGATAGAATGGTGAATCCAACAACCTGAGCAAGAAAAAAATGACAATGTAAGCACTTAAATTCATAATACTTTTGTAAATTGTAATTTAATGCATAATATGTAAAGCAATTAGTTAACAGTAAAGCAATTAGTTAACAGTTTAGTTGAAGGTACTAAAATTTTAAGTTTTAAATTTAATTTAATTTAAAGTTCTAAGTTAATTTAAAATTAAAGTTAATTTAAAATTAAAGTTAATTTAAAATTAAAGTTAATTTAAAGTTTAAAATTAAAGTTAATTTCAAATTAGAGTTAATTTAAAGTAAAATTAAAGTTAATTTAAAGTTAATTTAAAGTTAATTTAAAGTTAATTTAAAGTATAATTAAAGTTAATTTAAAGTTTTATGTTTAAACTTTTAAAAGTTAATTTAATTTTGAATTTAATTTTTAAAAGTTAATTTATTTTATATGTTTTAAGTTTTAAATAAATTAAATTATAAGCTTTGATTTTTAAGTTTTAAAAGTTA
This sequence comes from Allium fistulosum, assembly GCA_030737815.1. NCBI lineage: Eukaryota > Viridiplantae > Streptophyta > Magnoliopsida > Asparagales > Amaryllidaceae > Allium > Allium fistulosum. The sequence goes on from CM060904.1 coordinate 1,086,374,739, forward strand.
ATTTATTTAGTGTGTATTGTGTATTAGCAAGAAGATTAATTGCACAAGGGTAACTGAAGTTATTAATGTTGTCTTCAAGATTGTGTTAATGCCAAGTGATAGACGAGTTCACAGAAAAAAACTAAAAAAAATTTAAAGACTAAATTAACAACAATTACTTTTTTTGTCATATCCTTGTGATTTACTTGAAGTATGTGTTGTAGGTTCGGTGTATACTTTCTTAGAGTTTACCAGCAAAGCTGGGTTCACTAGGTGTTTAAAAAAAATCAGAAAGTAGACATACTATGTACTTAGCTAATAGCAACCTGGAAAGTCAAACACTTTTTTGTCATATATTCTTTTGTCTTTGAGGAAAAAAGCAATAAATTGGATGAAGTTTCATATGAACAATATAATTTACACATTTTAAACATGGTGTTGTACATATCAAAGTTAGGAAGCAAACGATAAAATCAAAGCATGTAGCGTTATGATAAAAGGGATTCGTCATAATACCTCCATTCACAAAAGTTCTCCATTCTGCAGCTCCTCTGTTACACATTTTTTCAGGTCAATACACAATCAATTTGCTCCAGGTATATCTCTTTGCTTACAATATACAGCAATAACCATATTAGTGTCAACATAATACAGAAATCTCGTTCATATTGTATGGAGTATTGTTGAAAATAATGCGTGTAACAGGAAAAATGGAGGAACTTTCAAAAAAGATCATCAATTATGAACTCAAAAACAGATACCACAACAGTTCACTATTAGGAAAACTCAGGAACAAAACCAATAGATTGACACTATTCTGAAAATATATCCATGACAAAGCTAGAAAAGCTCGGGCAATGTCAAATATAGAAGAAAATGAAGTCAATTGTGCAAAATTTCAAACTGAACTCTGCCAAAGTCTCTCGCCGCTGCAAGGAAATAATTCTATATATAGCCGCCATACTTTACTTCAGAAACAACTGCTCCCTAGGTAAATTACATATTCATGAATACCTGAATATTTGCAAAGTATAATTAATTTTGTGGGTGTTTTAACACATCTTTTACGATCTTTTGTTCATAATTGCTTATTGATCAGTCTGAGCTCAGGACTAGCAGCCAATGCAAGTTCTTCCATGGGACAACAGCTAACTATATTTTATTCTGGCTCTGTCAATGTTTATGATAACATTCCAATAGATAAGTTAAAAAATAACACGTCGATATCTATTTATTTATTTATTATCAAGTTATGAAATGCATATACGTATCAACAGGCATAGGCAATCATGCTTATTGCTGAAATGATCAATTTTTAGTATATATAATGTTTCAATATTTTTTATTTTTCATATCTAAACTAAGTAAATAAAATGTGATCCATATTTGGCTATAGGTCATATAAAACTCATCAACATTATAATGCTAACACATCTTAAAAGAAAGATAAAATTATAACAAGTTATACTTACAAGAGAGAAAAAGAATGAATGGATTAGCTATTAAAAAAACCTGAAAAGTGGCACCACAATGCTCATCTTCGGGTTCCAGGGATCCAATCACTTTATTGTTTGGTTTCTCATAACTCTTCAGACCTCGGAGATTGTTTGAATAAAAATACTCTATTCCACATACTTGTGATCATTAGACATGAATGTATATTAAACTGAACTAATCAGCTCATAAACCTTAGAAACAAAATGCCACAACTAAAAGTTTTATACGAAAATTTAAAGAAATAAAACAGTAAAAAATATCAACTGGCATGTATAGTAAAATGTTAGTAGTGTATTAAGTCCAGATTGTGAGTAAATGCTAGAAGTGTATTAAGCTAGATCGTGTAGAAAACACAACTAACTAACTTTTTCCCACACACTTTGAATTCCGTTAACAGTGAATAGCACGCAATCTTATCTGCACTATAAATCAAATCATAGATGTATAAATGGTACCGACATAGTATTTATCAAGTGTGTGTAGAAAAGGTAACCACACATAGAAAATTAAAAAATAACAATGAATTATTACTAAGATAATATGGGATAATGTGCAAAAGAATCAAATCAGTTTATTGACAAAGACATGGTTTCTCTTTGCGTAGAAATGCTGTAGATCATTGGCTTAAGGTACTGAACTAAATGGTTTAGGTATAATTACCAAATGCCGGTAGTCTTTGTCGTGAATAGCAGAAAGCCTTCACACTGTCACCAATACCATTCACATAGCAGGTTACAAATCTGCACCTACTCTTACCCAAATTAAACATTCTGCAGACATACAACAATGGATATGGACTGGCAGTTGTAGTGAAAAGTCGGTGAAATCATGATGGAAATATTATAAGACATGGCAACAAAGGAAATATATATGAACGCATTATTAGTTGTTCAAACAATATGTTACTACCGCTTTTACACAACAAATAACAGATGTACATAAAAACATAAACCGGATGTATTAACACCGAACATATACTTTCTCTGAGCGCTAAATACTAATAGTCTTCCGAAGGCTACATTGTAGTTGACACATTTACGTCTCCAATTCTAACTTTCAGTGCAAGGGACAAATCAGTTAACACATATGATCAAACAAGTTACCAGCTATCAAAAAATGGCCAAGAGCAGTGGAAAAAAATGTTTAATCCTACAGGGAGACTTATACTGGATCTTATACTTTCAACTCCAGAATCATTATCATGAAAAAAGGATACCAGGCATGAAGCTTGGGTGTGAGTACTTTTATACTATTCTTATTTGGGTACGTTTGCAAGATCTGAATTTAGACTCATGGAATAAAGAAGCAATCAGTCATATCCCAAGCATTCTGGGTAAACCTGTTAAAATGGATAATAACACAATCATCTTAAATCCAAGATTGTGACATCTTTTTGTTGAAAATATATAAATGTCCGAGGAAACATGAATTGGAATTCAATTTTCCATTTAAATTTAAGGGCAAATCAACATCAGATTAACAAAATAGAAATTAGAAAAACTATAATAACCCAAGGTTGGGAATTTTACATTAGATCTCACGCAACGTCTTCTCCATGCATTAATCTTCGGATGGGTTCAGTAGATCGAATAGAAGAAAGTAGAAATTTGATTTGGTTGTCTAACAAATAAAAATTAAAGTGCGGGGAGTAAGTGATTTGTGCATTAATCTAGTACTACCTCCGTAAACACATGTTCGCTTCATTCCCGATCCTCTCAGATTCATGGTCAAGTAAGGTATGAGAAACCTCTTCTATATCAGCATGTTTATTGACACCACCATCTTAATAACTAGTGAATGAAGTTGATGAAGTTTTCTATGGAGGTAAAATGATTTACAAATTTGATGAAATTAATGCATCCTGGAATCAAAGTAGTTAAATATCAGTTGAAGATTATGACTAATTTAAATTGAAACTAAAATATCCTAGGGTTGCGAGTAATCATGAAGAAGATGATACCTGTGGTTGAAATCGATTTAATTGTATCTGAGGTTGAGATCAGTAGTAGGTTTGAATCAGAAGTGAATTTTTGAAAATCAGAGAGAAAAGACAGGAGTTTGATTAGATTGCTGTTGGGGAGAAAGGAGACTACAATTTGGGGAAGACAGTAGTAGGAGTCGATTCTGTTGAGAGGAGGAAGAAATTTGGCCGTGAAATTTTATGGATAAGTGATAAAACAGATACGAGCGGCAACGAATTTTTTTGGCAAACTCTGCGTGAATTTTTGGCGGGATAAATTTGGTGGTGTTTATTTTTTATTTTTTATATTTTATATTTTAAAATGATTAATGGTTGCATATAGCCTTAAACGCTACTTATAAAGGCTACCAAAAATAGTTTTTCTTGTGGTGTTTCCTCTTTGTCGAAAGGTTCAAAACAAAACATTTATTAAGATGTAGTAACTTTTCGACTATGTCGAATGGTTTCAAAACAAAGTAGTAATAAAGCAGCAGTAACCTTTCGACTATGTGGAAAGGTTTAAAGTCTTTTTTTAAACATTTTGACCTGGTCGAAAGCAACCAAGTCGAAAGCTCTTATTCGAAAGCAAAGTAGGTGAAAGCTTTTGGTTTATAAAACAAACATACCCCAACCTCTTTGTCCATCAACCTTTTGACTTAGAACCCTTCGACTCTGTCCAATTCATTATGTACCAAGTATCTTGATATTATATGCATTAGTTTGACCTTGTCGAAAGCTTAGAACCCCTCGACCTTGTCGGAAGGTCTGGGTCGGAAGGTTTGTTGCCGTAAAGGCTGAAACATGCTAAAAGTATGTTTTCTTTGTTTTTAACTTAAAAAGAAAACTTTTCAACTAACCTGCCTTTGTTTATCAAATTTTCATTGGTTAACAAATTCTTTTCAGAAATATGCTGCCACTATTTTCAGAATTAAATAATAATTTCCTTTTATAAATGCCCCTTCTCCTTAATTAAATATATAAAACATTTAAGTCTCATAACTTAAATAATTTTATATATTCATCAAATAACTTAGGAAAATCTGGAAAATTTCCAAAAAATCCAGTTTAATATGTTTCCTAACATATAAAAATTTCAACCACAAATAATTATTATTTTAGCCAAAAATAATTTATAACCCAATAAATAATTTCCTTCACTAGAAAATTAATATAAAATCCATATTAACTCAGAAAATTATGAATATCGAAACCCATCTCTAAAATATCATTTTTGACCTATAATTAAATTTTTAAGGCATTTGGATGTCATTTAATAGGGTTTTCATGTCAAAAATATCATAAAAATTAACTTGAACATATATAATCCATCAACAACATATATATAACTTTAATCATCAAAACATGACATATACTTGCAAAATCATTTCGGGTCTAATCTTAGAATGAAAAAATAAAAGAAATTGGGATGTACTAATTATTCACCTTAGCTTTGAGATTATGGATGTGAGATTTGATGTTGATTTAGTTGATTATCCTCCTTCTCTTGAATTCTAGCTTTAGTCTTTTCTTGAGAATAAAAATGGTGGCCAGCCTTAGGAAATTTTAGTTTGAATGAAATGAAAATGAACATGAGTTTCATTCCTAAAGGTTTAGGGTATAAACCTTACATATTTCCCATATCGCCCTTCTCATATCCTAACACATTAACTTAGGTTATTTCATTTTAATTAACATACTAACATGGCACGACTACCCTTTGTTAATCAAATCTCAACCTTTTAATCTTCACATTATTTTGTTTAATTTACCCAACTAATTGTTCTAAATAATGTTATAAAAATATAGGGTGTTACAAGCGTGGTCTCACTAGATATCTAAAAGGATTGAGATGTTAGATTATTATTCATACCAGGCTTTATGTCTGACTTGAAGTTTTTGTTTTCCCCTTAAACTCTCGAGTACTTAATTGATTTTGAGTATTTTGAGATTTAAAGTTTTCAGGTTTTCTTCCTAGACGAATAAAGCTTCCGGAGGCATGCAAGAGCTAGTTATTTATTTAGAGCTATCTTTTTTTCCACTGTGTATTTGGATGTAAGGAAGATTTATTAGCCTTACTATATACTCTGATCAACCAATGGGGCAGCTTCATATGTCGTTCTTGGCGTATTTGTAATAATTACATTTTGCTGAACGTGGTTAGGTTTTTAGGATTATGTAATGAACATCGAATGCTTTGTTTTGAATGTGGAAATATGTTTTTGAATTGTTAAATTTTTTCCATATTCTTGTGATCTGTGTATTAATGTATCTAGCACCGCCGTATTTGGTCGCCGAAGATTAATAACTATGGATGACTGCAGCATCCATAGCTGTTAGTTTTGGGCCTTCAAGTAGGGGGATGTTACAAGTTGGTATCAGAGCATAAGGTTATGAAACTTTAAAAGAAATGATAAACCTAAAAGCTTTTTGAAACATAATCCAATGAATATAAAAATATGATCGGGGTTTGGGTTAACGCTATAGTAACGTACTTGTATTTGATATATAGGTATATATCTAAGTACGTATTCCCCTGTCTCTTAGATCGTTCTTCTATATCTTACTAAGGCTCAAATGCAGATTTATGAGAAAGAGGGTATGGAGGCAGGAAACGGAAGAGGATATCTAGTTGGAGGAAGCAACAATACCAATGGAAATGTTCGACCTAATACTTGAAGAAACCATGGTCGATAGGCTAATGCTAACCAAAATGCCGAAGCCAATGTAGGCGTAGGAAATCCGCCAGTAGATGCGGGGATGGTGTACCAGTTGTTGGTTAATCTTTTGCAAGCGGGAGCTGCTAGTAATGTTGGAGGAGCTAATCCCGTAGTTCCATTTGGATATAACTATGCCAAGCTAAGTGGAGACTATATCAGTCTTGGTGGGAAGCCGTTTGTTGGAACGGAGGATGCAGTTGAAGTCGAGAACTGGTTGTTGAAATGTGAGAGGATCTTTAGCAATTTAGGCTTGGATGATGGAGAGAAGAAAAGGCTAGCCTCTAGACAGTTACAAGGGGTAGCGCTTCATTCGTGGGCAGTGTAACAGCTGGAGTTCCGGAAGAAGTGCTTACATGGGCTGATTTCGGGAGAAGGTTTGGGCAGAGGTTCTTATTTGAGGTTGCCAAATCGGCATTAATGAGGAAGTTTATGGATCTTTTACAAGGAGATATGTCTACGATCGAGTATGCTGCTAAGTTTGATAAGCTATCTCGATATGGTTATGCTTTGGTTGACACTGATGTTAGAAGAAATGAGAGATTCATTAGAGGTTTGAGACCAGAGCTAGGCAGAATGGCTATGACTCATATTAGAGAACCTTATCATGTGATGGTGGAGATGGTCGTTTGCCATGAGGAAATGCTTGTTGTTTCAGCTAGGGAGAAGCCAGTTAAATTCCAGGGTCCTCGGGTGAGAAAGAGGATGTTTTTCAAGAAGAAGGCGCTCAGAAAGGAGGAGCGGCCAAGAAAGGGAAAGCAGATATAGTTTGCTACAAGTGTGATAAGAAGGGTCACTATGCTAATGAGTGCCATTCGGGAGATGGAAGGTTGGTTTTGGGGAGCAGAATGTGCAATGCTATAATTGCAACCAGATGGGGCATTACAAGAATAAGTGTCCTGAAGCTGCCAAGGAAGGAAAAGGAAAGGTCTTTACTTTGGAACCATCATCCTCTAAACCAATTGCTGCTGAGAAAGGGATGTCTGTGATGGAAGGTACGCTTTTGATTCATAACATACCAGTTAGGGTAATGTTTGATACCGGAGCATCGCATTCATTTATATCATAGTATTTGGTTGATACATTCTGTATAGAATCCACATACCTTGTTACTTCCTTAAGGGTTGCAAATCTGATAGGAGGGCATGCAACTCTTGGGATGAGATGTGACCAATTAGAACTTGATTTGTTAGGTCATAAGGTTGCATCAGTTTATGTCTTTTATTTCGTATATATTGGGATTATTTTGGGTATGGATTGGTTGGGTAAGTATGAGGCTAGTGTATTTTGCCATGATCGGGAGATATCATTGAGGCATCCAGATAGTCATAACCGAATCATTTTCTCAGTGGAGAATTCTAGTAAGAGTGCAAGTGTTTTGTTGAGTACCATGGAGGTTGGAGATGAGCTTAGTCAGGTTTGTGTAGCGAGAGAATTTGCAGATGTATTTGAGTCGGTCATTGGATTACCCCTGAAACGAGCTGTTGAGTTTTGAATAGACCTTGTACTGGGAGCTGAACCTGTAAGTAGACCACCTAGCAGGATGACACCGACAGAGATGAAGGAATTGAAGGTGTAGCTAGTGGATTTTGAGGGAAGGAATTTTATCAGACCAAGCAGTTCGCCTTGGGGAGGAACCGCGGTGTTTGTAAAGAAACAAGATAGGTCGTTAAGGATGTGTATCAACTATCGTAAGTTAAACGAAAGGACGGTCAAGAATAGGTATCCTCTACCAAGGATAGATGATCTATTTGATCAGTTGAGTGGAGCCAGAGTATTTTCCCAATTATATTTGGCGATAGGGTTCCATCAGTTGAGAGTGGCGGAGGATAGCATTCCTCTGACGACATTTCAAACTTAATATGGTTCGTATGAGTGGTTGATGATGCCATTTGGATTGGCTAATGCGCCTGCTTTCTTTGTTGATTTGATGGACCGGGATTTCCGAGAGCACTTGGATAGGTTCGTCTTGGTATTCATAGATGACATTTTATTATACTCAAAGATGAAAGGGAGCATGAGATTCATCTTAGAGTGGTGTTGGAGACGCTGAGGCAGAATCAGCTAAAGGCAAAATTTTCCAAGTGTCATTTTTGAAAGAAAGATGTTAAGTTTCTTGGTAATGTAGCTTTAGAGAAGGGATTGCCAGTCGATCCAGATAAGATCGAAGCTGTGAACAATTGGAAGAGACCACAAACGGTGACCGAGGTCAGAACTTTTCTTGAACTTGCTGGCCATTACCGGAGATTCATCAAGGATTTCTCGTGGATAGCAGCGGCTTTGACTAAGTTGACCAGGAAGGACATGAAGCTTGTTTGGTCTGACAAATGTGAGGAAGGGTTCCTTAAGTTAAAGCATTTATTAACCAATGCGCCAGTGTTAGTAGTTCCAGATGGTAACTGAGGGTTGGTAGTATACACCGATGCATATGGGACTACATTAGGAACAGTACTGATGCAAAGGGGCAAGGTTATTGCTTACGCATCAAGGCAGCTTAGACCGCACGAAGTTAGATATCCTACTCATGACTTAGAGTTAGCTACGGTGATATTTGCCTTGAAGATTTAGAGGCATTACCTCTAAAGGAAGAGATTGGAGTTATATACCGATCATAGGTCATTAAAGTATTTATTCTCTCGGAAGGAGTTGAATATGAGGCAGTAGAGATGGATGGAGTTTTTGGCTGCTTATGATTTTGGTATAGAGTATACTCCTAGGAAAGGAAATAAGGTAGCAGATGCTCTCAGTAGAAAACATCAGAATGTGGTGTTAGCGATGTTGGCATAATGGAAGGATCTAGAAGCTTTAGCTAGTTGTGGTGTGCAGTTGAGATCTACTGCTAGTTCTAGTCAAGGTACTGCCAAGTTATCTTGTTTAGAAGTACGACCGGTGCTGATCAAGAGGATAACTTCTAAGCAAAGAGAAGATCCAGTTTTAGCTGAAAGGATAAGAAGGCTTGAGGTCAGATCAGAGATTGATGACCTAAAGGATTTTAGTCTTGACTAAAAAGGATGGTTGAGAAAGAAGGGATGATTATGTGTTCCAGATGTGGAGAACTTAAGGAGAGAAGTTCTAGAGGAATGTCATTGATCGAAGTTTAATATTCATCCACGATGGACCAAGATGTATCAAGATATGAGGAGGAGCTTCTATTGGGAAGGCATGAAGAGGGATGTTGGCTTGTGGGTTAGGCAGTGTGTTAACTGTCAACAAGTGAAGGTCGAACATCAAAAGCCGAGTGTGTTACTTCAGCCTTTAGATATTCTAGTCTGGAAATGGGATTTGATATCGATGGACTTTATAGAAGGGTTGCCAAGGTCAAATAGAGAAAATGAAAGCATATGGGTTATAGTGGACAGGTTGACCAAGAGTGCCCATTTCATTCGCGTAAAGTCGACCAGGACGGCACCTGCGTTGGCTAAGTTGTTCATGAAGAACATAGTTAAACTTCATAGGAAACCTAGTAGCATAGTCAATGGCAGAGATGCGTTATTCACTAGCGAATTTTGGAGGAGTCTACAAGAGGTATTAGGTACCAAGCTCAAGATGAGTATAGAATATCACCACAGACGGATGGGCAGACTGAGAGAGTCAATAAGGCACTCGAAGATTTATTGAGAGCTTGCGTATTGGAGTTTGGTGGATCTTGGAAGGATCACCTACATTTGATTGAGTTTTCCAATAATAATTGTTATCAGACTAGTATAAAAATGGCGCCTTTTGAAGCTTTATATGGAAGGCCATGCAAATCGCTAGCATGTTGGTTAGAAACTGGAGACATATTAGTCTTAGGCTCGGATTTTGTTAGAGGGGCATCATAAAAGATTGAGTTAATTCAAGGACGGATGAAAGAAGCTCAATCTAGGTAGAAGAGTTACACAGATAAAAGGCGTAAAGATCCAGAGTTCTCAGTGGGAGATAGGGTTTTCATTAGAGTATCACCTATGAAGGAAGTGGAACGATTTGGAAAGTGATGAAAGTTAGCCCCGAGATATGTTGGTCCATTCCAGATTATAGAAAGGATTGGAAATCTCGCATAAAGAGTGGAGTTGCCGAGCAGTTTGGCAGGTGTCCATAATGTATTCCATGTGTCTCATCTTCGCTAGTTTGTGCATGATCCAGAGGCTACTATTCCTCAAACAGAGTTGGAGGATTTGGTAGTAGAGCACGATTTGACTTTTGTTAAATAACTAGTTAGGGTTGTAGTGAGAGATGAGAAGAAATTGAGGACCAAGCCAGTCAAGTTGGTGAAAGTTTAATGGAGCGACGACGAGAAAGAATGTACTTGGGAAACAAAGGACATGATTAGGGATACTTATCCTGGGCTTTTATGAGGGTATGTTCTATATTTGTTTAAATAGACTTATTGACTGGTAGGATATACTAGCCCTTGTTTGCATGATTGTTATGCATGTTTGGTGTCCTTACTGAATTTCGAGAATGAAATTCTTTAAGGAGGGAGGCCTGTAACACCCCTAATTTTTGTTTAAAATTATTCAGGACATTTAATTGGATAAATTAAATGAATAATGTAGATAAGGGGATTGAGGCTGATTAATAAATTAAGAGGCCATGCTTATATAAACAAATGAACTTATAAATAGTTAAGTATTATGCAATTGAACATAAGGGCATTTAGGTAAATTGACACCCACATCCTCCTTATACCATTTCCATTAGGCCATACACGTTCATTTTTATCTCAAACAAAATAGTAACCATAAGCAGAAGAGCAAGGCCAGCCATTAGGAAGAGAAGAGTAAACCAAAGTAAAGCTTAGGATCAAGCTAGAAGAAATCGATCTCAATCAAACTTCAATTTTCTTATCCAATCTAAGGTGAATAATAATTTCTACATCTCTATTTTGATTTTATTATCATATGGTTTCAGATTTAGTCATAAATCTATTTTATGATATATATGGATTGGTGATATGCTTGATTTATGATTTATATGGTTTAAAAAATGTTATTTAAAGGAGATATATACGGTTTTAGGGTAAAACCAAGACTTAATAATTTTTAAATGCCATAGGAAAATTATATGTTATAGAAAACATAATTTTAAAATGGGGTTTCAATTTTATGATTTTCCAAGCCGTGGAGAATTTATTATGAATTTTCAAAGGAAAATATGGTTATTTGGTTTTATAAATTTATTTTGGAAAATATATTAAGAATTTGGGTCTAAAATTTTAATATGTTAGATGACATGATGGTTCCGCCTTCTTTGGAAAACCCCTCGATTTAGACCTCTCGACTGAGACCTTTCGACTTCATTAACCAACAAGGTCGAAAGCAATGCACATGATATCATTCAGGTAGTATGTAGTGAATTGGACCAAGTCTAAAGGTAAGTGTCGAAGGATTGCTTTCAAAGGGTTTCTTTTTAAGGAGAGGGTCCATAGTTTACTTTGATTTGAAAAAGAAAAATCACTTGCCTATTTTTAAGAGCTTTTGACAAGGTCGAAAGCTATGCTTGCTTTCGAAAAGGTCGAAAGCTAGGATTATGAAAGGTTTTTCAAAGAGATTTTTGGAAGAGAGATGCCGCCTTAATTTTTGTTTAAACCTTCAAAGGGGTCGAAAGCAAGAGCTTACGACGTTGTCGAAGGGTTTAATTGTTCTTATAAATACAAGCCGCTTCCCAAACCTTTCGAAGGGGTCGAAAGCATAAGCTTTCGACGTTGTCGAAAGGTTTAATTGTCTTCCCCAGTATTTTATAAAATAAAAGTGTGGGTTTGAAAGAGATACTTTCACCTATTCACCTATGACCCAAAGTAATATTTTTAAGTATAAATCCAATGGTTTCGAATGGTTTGCTTTTCAATGGCATCGAAAGGTCTGAGTTTCAATGGTTTCGAAAGGTTTTCTTTTCAATGGCATCAAAAGGTCTGAATTTCAATGGTTTTGAAAGGTTTGATTTCCAATGCTTTCAAAAGGTTTACACTCAAGTGGCTTGGAAATTATGCTTCTACTCTTATATAACGATACTTTAATATGGTCGGAAGGTTTCAAAGGATGGGTTTTAAAGTATTATAAAGGCTGAAGCCTACTATTTTAAAATTTATGGGTTATGCTTTCGAATGGGTCGAAAGGTTGCTTTTGAAAGGGTCGAATGCAAAGCTTTCGGTGGGCATACTTTTGAAGGGGTTAGAAAATTGTTTCTTTTAAACTTGTAAAATGTTGTTTAACCTTGGGGATACTGGGGTGGGCTTAATGAGTACAACACAATAGTTGGGGATATCAACACTTATATTTTTTTACAATCATTAGGGGATACCAATGTAAATTATAAATGGATATAACCTAAATTAGGGATACTAATGGAAATAGGTCAACCATCTGGATAGCATGGAATAATTGGGATATAACCTAAATAAGGGATACTAATGGAAATAGGTTAATCATGTGGATAGCATGAGATAATTATATTCAGGGGGATAGCATGAGTTAAGTGGCAAGATGAAGGGTTCATAGTTATCCTAGGAAAACTATGGGATGTTTGATTGATAGTCAACATCAAGTTGGAGATGGATAGTTTCCATATGATTAAAGAAGGGTTCATAGTTATCCTAGGAAAACTATGTGATGGTTGATGGATAGTCAACATCATGTTGGGGATGGATAGTTGTAACACCCCTAATTTTATTGACATTATTCAGGAGATTTAATTATAATAAATTAAATAGAATAATGTAGATAAGGAGATTGAGGTCAATTAATTAATTAGGTGGTCGTACCTATTTAAAATCAAATGAACTTAAATAAATGGTTAAGAAATTAAACATAAGTGCATTAGATTAAATAGCCGCCCACACATCCCACCCTTATACTATTCTCATTAGGTTTTGCACGTTCATTTCACTAAAACAAAAATACATACAACTGCGAGAAACAAGGCCGGCCATTAGAAGAGAAGAAGAAAAAAATTAAGAAAAGCTTAGGATTCAAACTAGAGGAAAAACCAATCTCAAACAATCTCTAATCTCCTTTTCTCAAGCAAGGTGAATAATAATTTCTACATTTCTAATTTGATTTTTACATCAAATGGTTTCGGGTTTAATGATAAATCTGTTTTTATGATATGTTGAATGATGATAAGCTTGATTTTGATTTATATATGCTTAAACAAGGTTGTCTAATAAGAGGTATATACGGTTTAGGGCAAAACCGAGATGAAAATGATTTTTAAATGCCATGGGAAAATTTTATGTGATAGAAAACATGATTTTGGAGATGGGTTTCAATTCTTATAATTTTCCGCATGTATATGGATTTTATATGAATTTTCTAGTGAAGAAAATGATTTATTGGGTAATAAATTATTTGCGGCAAAAATAAGGATTATTTTGGTTGAAATTTTATATGTTGTAAAAGATATTAAAATAGATTTTTTGGGATTTTTCCTAAGTGTTTTGATAAATATATAAAATTATTTAAGGTATGGGACTTAAATGTTTTATATATTTATTATGGAGAAGGGGCATTTTATAAAATAAAAATATTGTTTAATTCTGAAATTTGCGGTAGCATTTTTCTTAAAAGTAATTGTTAACCAATGAGAATTTAATAAAAAGAACAGGTTAGTTAAAAAGTTACCTTCTTTAAGTTAAAAATGAGAAAATCATGCTTTTAGCATGTTTCATCCATTTTAGGCATAATACCTTCCGTCCCGGACCTTTCGTCTAAGTCGAAAGGATTAAACCTTTCGGCAAGGTCAAACCAATGCATATGGTATCAAGTACTTGGTGTGTAATGAATTGGATAGAGTCGAGAGGTTTGCAGTCGAAAGGTTGATGGCCAAAGAGTTTGTGATTTTTTTTATATACACTAAAGTTTTCACCTGCTTTGCTTTCGAATTGGAGCTTTCGACTGGGTGGCCTTCAACCAGGTCAAATGTTTAAAGAAAGATTTTAAACCTTTCGACAAAGTCGAAAGGTTACTGCCACTTTTTATTGTTTTGTTTTGAACCTTCCGACACGGTCGAAAGGTTTGATTTTTTTATAAGTTGTTTTTATATAAGACCTTCCGACACAATCAAAAGGTTAGGTTTTGAAAGGATTTAAGAGACCTTCCGACAAGGTCGAAAGGTTTGTTTCGAAAGGTTGTTTCAAAGAGATTTTGAAAAGAACTACCGCCTTTATTTTGTTAAAACCCTTCGAAGGGGTCGAAAGCAGAAGCTTTCGGCTTAGTTGAAAGGTTTACTTGTTTTAAAAACCAGCCACTTCTCCCATTGTTTTCGAAAGGTATCAAGGCTTTCAGCATGGATGATTTAAGCTTGTATTATAAATGAAGTATAACCCAAGCTTTCGAAGGAGTTGCTGTAAAAGGCGGAGGTCTATTGTTTTAAATGAAATGTTTTAAGCTTTCGAAGCAGACCTTCCGTCAAGGTCGCCAGGATGCTTCCTTTGTATTCGAAAGGTTTTAAAAGAGGAACTTCCGCATGTTTTAACTTTAACCCAGTAAGTTTTCAAAAGGTTTATGTTATAAGAATTGAATACTTTCGAAAGGTTTAAACTACTGAATGGTTTCAATGGTTTCGAAAGGTTAAATTTAAAGTATTATAAGGCATGAGCCTAATGTTTTTAAGAGTTTTGAAGGAGGTTATCCTAAATAGTCGAAAGCTAGGTTTCGAAGGTATCTAAAGGCTTTAAAACCCAATCCCAAATTTTTAAAGGAAAACCTACGGCATAAATTAAGGAGTTTTGTATGATTTTAAGTATGAAATTTTGAAGAAGTATTGCCTTGATAAAAATATAAGTTAAAGGTATTAACTATGTTATGATATATATTTCAAGGACTTTAAACCCACAGGAGTGGTATTGTTAAATTGTTGTTTTGCTTCTTCAAATATGATTATATTCACATGATAACCCATAACTATATTTTGGGGGATAAAGGGTAGAAGAACCAGCTAGTTTAACACAGTAGTGAATATAAATAGATTAAAGTCCTAAATGAGTAGATTTGCATCCAGGAGGTCAGGAAGACCAGAATATAGGATGATAAAATATAAAGTAAAGATATTGGCAGGGGCCAATAGGTTCATAGTAAGCCCATGAAAACTATGTGTTAAGAGAAGATGCCAGATAGGCAGGTCCATATTAAGCCCATGAAAACTATGCGTTAAGAGAAGATGCCAGATAGGCAGGTCCATAGTAAGCCCATGAAAACTATGTGTTAAGAGAAGATGTTAGATTAATAGGTTCATAGTAAGCCCATGAAAATTATGTGTAAATGAAGATGTCAGATAGATAGGTTCATAGTAAGCCTATGAAAACTATGTGAAAAGGAAGATGTCAGATAGACAGGTTCATAGTACGCCCATGAAAACTATGATTGATACTGGCAAAGGCCAATAGGTTAATAGTTAGCCCATGAAAACTATACCCGGATTATGACATTGGCAGATAGTCAATAGGTTCCTAGTCAGCCCATGAAAACTAGGATAAACAGAAAGAGATTGGAGTTACCATTAGGTTCTTAGTGATTCCATGAAAACTATGAATAAGACAGTGAGTCTATTAATTATGACAAGGTTATTAGTAAACCCATGAAAATTAAAAGGTTAACAGTGACCCAAGAAACTATAATTATGACAGGGTGTCTGATTAAACTAGGAATGGGAATTCCTAATTATTCTCAAGTATGCATATCATCATAATATTTTGCAAATGTATGTTTTAACCATTATGGATGTAGGAGCACATCATATCGTTTTATAAAGGTTTTTAGGATACTAGTGAGGGGAAAACCCATTCCGCTAAGCGGCGTGGTCTCACTAGATATCCAAATGGATTAAGTTGTTAGATTATTATTCATACCAGGCTTTATGTCTGACTCGAAGTTTTTGTTTTTCCCTTAGACTCTCGGGTACTCAATTGAAATTGAGTAGTTTGAGATCTAAGATTTTCAAGTTCTCTTCTTAGACGAATAATGCTTCCGGAGACATGCACGAGGCAGATAGTTATTTAATGTTTTATTTCCGCTGTGTGTTTGTTTGTAATGGCAAATTTATGAGCCTTACTATATACTCTGATCAACCAAAAGGGGCATCTCCATATGTCGCTCTTAGCATATTTGTAATAATTATATTTTGCTGAACGTGGTAATGTAATTTAGGATTATGTAATGAACATGAAAGGTTATGATTTGAATATGGATATGTGTTTTTGAATTGCTAAATTTTTTCCATACTTCTGTGATCTGTGTATCAATGGATCTAATACTGCCGTATTTGGTCATCGAAGATTAATAACTATGGATGACTGCAACATCTGTTGCCGTTAGTTTTCCGCCTCCAAGTAGGGGGATACAAGTTGGTATCAGAGCATAGGTTTATGAAACTTTAAAAGAAAAATTAAACCTAAAAGCTTTTTCAAACATAATCCAATGAATTTAAAAATATGATCGAGGTTTGGGTTAACGTTATATTAACGTACTTGTATTTGATATATTAGTATATATCTATATACGTATTCCCCTTACTCTTAGACCGTTTTTTTGTATCTTAATAAGGCTCGTATGCAGATATACGAAAAAGAGGATATGGAGGCAGGAAACAGAAGAGGAAATCTGGATTGAGGAAGCACCATAACCAATGGAAATGCTCGACCTAATACTTGGAGAAACCAAGGTCAACAGGCCAATGCTAATCAAAGTGCTGAGGCCAATGTAGGTGATGGAAATCCACCAATAGATGCAGGGATGGTGTATCAGTTGTTAGTTAATTTGTTGCAAGCAGGAGCTGCCAGGAATATTGGTGGAGCTAGTCCTGTAGTTCCAGCTGGTTATAACTATGTTAAGCTAAGTAGAGACTATGTTAGTCTGGGAGGAAATCCGTTTGCTAGAATCGAAAATGCTGTGGAAGTAGAGAATTGGTTGTTGAATTGTGAAAGGATCTTTACCGATTTTGGCTTGAATGATGGTAGGAAGAGAAGGCTAGCCTCTAAACTGTTGCAAGGGTTAGCGCTTCATTGACGGAACATGTGACGGCCGGGGTGCCGGAGGAAGATTTGACTTGGACTGACTTTAGAAGGAGGTTTGAGCAGAGGTTAGTGTCTGAGGTTTCCAAATCGGCATTAATGAGGAAGTTTATGGATCTTGTCCAAGGATAGATGTCTATGATTGAGTATGTTGCTAAGTTTGATGAGCTATCTCAATATGGTTATGCTTTGGTTGACACTGATGTTAGGAGGAATGAGCGATTCATTAGAGGATTGAGGCCAGAGCTAGGAAGGATGGCTATGACTCACATTAGAGAACCTTATCATGTGATAGTAGATATGACTGTCCGATATGAGGAGATGCTTGTAGTTTCAACCAGGGAAAAGCCAGTTGAGTCCCAAGGTTCTCAGGGAGGAAAAAAGAAATTCTTTAAGAAGAAAGGAGCCTAGAAGGGGGAGGCAGTTAAGAAGTCAAAGGCTGACCTGGTGTGTTATAAGTGTGATAAGAAGGGCCATTATTCCCATGAGTGCAGAACTAGTAAAGGAAAGAAGCCCGTGGAGAAGAAGAATGTGAAATGCTTCAATTGTGACCAGCTTGGGCATTACAAGAACCGGTGTCCAGAGCCATTCAGGGCAGACAGAGGGAAGGTGTTTGCTATTGGACCACTGTCTTCTTCTAAACCTACTACAGCGGAAAAAGTAAAGACTATGTTGGAAGGTACGCTTTTGATTCAAAGTATACATATTTGGGTATTTTTTGATACCGGTGCATCACATTCATTTATATCTTAGTATTTGGTTGATAGGTTATGTATAGAACCTACGTACCTTTTTACTTCCTTAAGGGCTACGAATCCAATAGGAGGGTATGCAACCCTTGGGATGAGATGCGACCAGTTAAAACTTGATTTGTTAGGTCATAAGTTTGCATGCAGTTTGTATGTTTATGATTTCGTAGATTTCGGGATCATCTTAGGTATGGATTGGTTGTGTAAGTATGAGGCTAGGATATTTTGCCAGGATCAAGAAATATCATTAATGCACCTAGATAGTCATAACCGAATCATTTTCTCAGTGGAGAATTCTAGTAAGAGTGTTTGTACTTTGTTGAGTGCCATGGAGGTTGAAGAAGAGCTTATTCGAATTCGTTTGGTTAGAGAGTTTGCAGATGTGTTTGAGCCGGTCATGGGATTACCCTCGAAATGAGCTGTTGAGTTTTGGATAGATCTTGTACCGGAAGCCGAACCTGTCAGTAAACCACCTAGCAGAATGACACCGACAGAGATGAAGGAATTGAAGGTCAGCTAGTCGATCTTGGAGGAAGAAATTTTATCAGACCAAGTGTTCGCCTTGGGGAGCAGCAGCGGTGTTTGTGTATAAACCAGATGGGTCATTAAGGATGTGCATCGACTATCGTAAGTTGAACGAAAGGACGATCAAGAATAGGTACCTTCTGCCGAGGATAGATGATCTGTTTGACCAATTGAGTAGAGCCAGAGTATTTTCCAAATTGGATTTGGCGATGGGGTTAAATCAGTTGAGAGTGGCGGAGGATAGTATTCCTTTGACCGCATTCCGAACTAGGTACGGTTCATATGAGTTATTAGTAATACCATTTGGATCGATGAATGCGCCTGCTTTCTTCGTTGATTTAATGAACCGAGTTTTCAGAGAGCACTTGGATAGGTTTGTGTTGGTGTTCATAGATAATGTTTTGGTGTACTCTAAAGATGAAAGAGAGGATGAGATTTATCTTAGAGTGGTGTTGGAGACTCTGAGGTAGAATCAGCTGAAGGCAAAGTTTTCCAAGTGTCATTTCTGGAAGAGAGAAGTTAAGTTTCTTGGTCATGTGGTTTCGGAGGAAGGATTGTCAGTTGATCCAGTCAAGATCGAGGCAGTCAATAATTGGAAGAGACGAGAGACGGTAACCGAGATCAGAAATTTTCTTGGACTTACTGGCTATTACCGGAGATTCATCAAGGATTTCTCACGGATAGCAGTGCCTTTGAATAAGTTGACAAGGAAGGACGTGAAGTTTGTTTGGTCCGACAAATGTGAGGAAACATTCCTTAAGTTAAAGCATTTGTTGATCAATTCTCTAGTATTAGTAGTTCCAGATGGTAATCAAGGGTTAGTAGTATACACAAATGCATGTGGCACTGTATTGGGAGCAGTATCGATGCAGAATAAGAAAGTTATTGCTTACGCATCTAGGCAGCTTAGACAGCACGAAGTAAGATATCCTACTCACGACTTGGAGTTAATTGCGGTGATCTTTGCCTTGAAGAATTGGAGGCATTATCTTTTGGGAGAGAGATTTGAGTTGTATACCGATCATAAGTCATTAATGTATTTATTCTCTCAAATGGAGTTGAATATGAGGCAGCAGAGATGGCTGGAGTATTTGGCCGCTTATGATTTCGGTATAGAGTACTCCTGGGAAAGGAAATAAGGTAGTAGATGCTCTTAGTAGAAAACATCAAAATGTAGTATTGGCGACGTTGGCAAAATGGAAGGATCTAGAAGCTTTAGCCAGTTGTGGTGTGCAGTTGAGATCTACTGCAAGTTCTAGTCAAGGTACAACCATGTTGTCTTGTTTAGAAGTTCGACCAGTGCTGATCGAAAGGATAGTTTCTAAGCAAAGAGAAGATCATGTTTTAGCCGAGAGGATTAGAAAGCTTGTGGAAGGATTAGAGGTTGATGACCTAAAGGATTTTAATCTTGACCAAAGAGGATGGTTGAGAAAGAAAGGACGGTTATGTGTTCCAGATATGGAGAACTTGAGGAAAGAAGTTCTAGAAGAATGTCATCGATCGAAGTTTAAGATTCATCCTGGAGGGACTAAGATGTATCTAGACATGAAGAGGAGCTTCTATTGGTGTTTGTACCAAAATTGGGCACAACACTCTTCGGAAGTTTTTGAAGAGATAAAATGAAGAAAATTAAATGAAAAAAAGTATTATCTAACAAAAACTCCAAACTTCAGAAATGAGAATGATTAAAATGCACAGAGACACAAGAATTTAGTGGTTCGGCGTGTTTCCTACGTCCACAATGAGGTTGATTGCTTTATTGATGTTTTTGCTAATGATTACAAGTGAATTCAACGAATTACAGTAGTTAATGATGATTTACAGCAGCGAATTTCGTTATAGGCAGCAGTAATGGAGTTCAGATCTGGATCCGGCAGAGTCTGAGCGTTGGAGGATTCAGAGAAGAAGCAGAACCCCTTTTCTGTTGGCTTTGGGGGTCTATTTATAGGTGTAGGAGGCTGGTATTTCGTTCAGATCTTGGGAGACCCTCTCTGGCACGTGACCAGGCCCGCGCGCCCAAGCCCGTGAAGTTTTGGTCCGATCCGTGATCGATACGAATAGATTTTGTATCGATCAAGATTTCATCCAATGGAGTCAAAATTTGGCATGGACATTCTTTAGCATGCACGTAGTCTTCTGCGAAAATTTCATAGCATTTGGACTTGTAGATCATGATATATGATTGATGCAAGTTGGAGTTTTTCCATCCGCGATTGATACGAACGAATTTCGACTCGGTCAAGACTTGTTCCAATTGAGTCGAAATTTGGCAGGAACATTCTTCATGTTGTACTTAAGCTGCTGTGAAAATTTCATAGTATTTGGACTTGTAGATCTCGAGATATGATCGATGCAAGTTGGAGTTTTTCCATCCGCGATCGATACGAACGAATTTCAACTCGGTCAAGACTTGCTCTGATCGAGTCAAAATTTGGCAGGAATATTCTTCATGTTGTACTTAAGCTGCTGTGAAAATTTCATAGCATTTGGACTTGTAGATCTCGAGATATGATCGATGCAAGTTGGAATTTTTCCATCCTCGATCGATACGAACGAATTTCGACTCGATCAAGACTTGCTCCGATCGAGTCGAAATTGGCAGGAACATTCTTCATGCTGTACTTAAGCTGCTGTGAAAATTTCATAGCATTTGGACTTGTAGATCTCGAGAAATGATCGATGCAAGTTGGAGTTTTTCCATCCGCGATCGATACGAACGAATTTCGACTCGGTCCAGACTTGCTCCGATTGAGTCGAAATTTGGCAGGAATATTCCTTTGGTCATACTTAAGCTCCTGTTAAAATTTGGTGGCATTTGGACTTGTAGATCTCGAGTTATGATCGATGCAAGTTTGGATTTCTCAACCGTGATCGTTCAATATCTTGAGCATACGAACTCCGATTGACTTGAAATTTGGAACATTGGCTCTCATAGCTTTACTTGTCATGTCATATCAATTTTAACTCGATCCGGGCTCGAAAAAAATTCGTTGACATCCATAGTGAGCCTGCGTACAACCGATCTCCAGGATGAACTACCCTTGGTTTTTAGTCAAGTTCTTGGTGTCACGGCCTTGCCAAAAGGCGGGATAACATTTGCCCCCCAAAGCACGTCTTGTGTGAACATGACGTGCTTTGAAATTCTGCATCCTTCATTCTAAAAAAGTTCTATCTGATTCGTTGAGTAGTTGCTATCTTTTCGTCAAAAGATGTAACCTTCGATTGATTTCCAGTAATATAAATGTTGATTTGTTGACTGCCAATGATTATGTAGTGCATTGTTGTAACTAAGTGTCGAGTGCTAGCGATTTGTTGTTCACTGTTGTAATTGTCATCAGGTAAGCATTCAACTCCTATAAATTTTGAAAATTGAATGTTAGTCTGTCATACATGCATGTATGTTAGCCTGACTCCCGTCAATGTTTGCACGTTCACGGGTCGTTGTCAAGTTTTTTTTTATATCGAGTTTCGCAACGATCCTCTCCTGGATCGATGTGAAATTCGAGTTGTAACAACGTTCGATTGTTGTTTTAAGTCCTTCCTTTGTATCGATCCTCTCTTGGATCGATCTGAGATGTTGGAATGTATGCTTCGTATCGATGGATACGTAATATTGGGTCTCGGATCGATGGATACCAAAGTAATGCTTTGTATCGATGGAGTCAAATGATCCAGACATAATCATGCAGTGATGCTTCACGGAGGATATGCCATTTCTTATTCCTTTATTCAATAAGAATCCCCGATTGTAGATAATCTTTGATAGGAGTCATCCATGACTCTTTTTCTAGATCCGTCTCCAAGATCTAGTTGATCTTCATATGTCAACGTCTAGAATAATAAGCATTTCAACTAGGACAAAGTCTATTTGTCGTGCATCCACAGAACTGGCTAGCTTGGCGAGTGATTCGGCCTTTTCGTTTAGTTCTCTGAGGATTTGTGTAGTGGTGTAATAGTCGAAGCTGGCTAGTAGCTTTTGGACCCGGTTGAGATAAGGAGCAAGACGTTGCCCCCTAGTCAGATAATCTTCCCTGACTTGGCGTACTACTAACCAGTAATCACATAAGACATGTAAAGTTTCCACTCGTCGTTTTCTTGCAAGTTTGAGCGCCAAGGCTTCATACTTAGCTTCATTATTTGTTGCAGGGAAGTTGAGTTTCAGGGCATAGCAGATCGTTCGTTCCTCGGGAATCATTAACGCAACTTCGATGTTTGAAAGCCGATTATTGGAAATTCCATCGGTGTACGTTTTCCATCGGTTGGACAGTTCTCCACTGTTCTTCGGATAGTCGTCTGATGTGGTGGATTCAGATATGAAGTATGCTAATGTTTGACCATGGAGAGCTCTCCGAGGGAGATAAGTGATATCAAATTGGCTTAGCTTGATATTCCATTTGAGTAACTTTTCAGACATCTAAGGTTTCTATTGGACCTATCGTAACGGTTGGTCGATATGTACGTTAACGAGGTGAGCTTGTCAATTGCCAGCCTTCATCATATACTGGTCTTTGGATTCGTTTCTCTTCACATAGCATTGCGACGCTTATGGCGTGTGTTGACACGGCCCAATTGATGTATAAATCTTCGCAATCCAAAGGTTTGGGTAAATGGGAGGTCTCTTTAAGTGATCTATCAGAGCTGCTTGGTTGTCCTCGGTACATGGGTGTCTCTAATTGTCAGAATTTTCCAGAAATTAGTCTTGATTCGATGAGAATTGATGATGAAAATGAAGAATCTTTCTGATGCAATAGTGAAAGAGCATTTCAAAGGATCGAGTTTCATCCTGCATTTTTTGGAGAGCGCTGAATACCTCTGTCAAGCCATCGATATGGTCGTTTGATAGCCGCGATCTCACGAGCATATTAACCACATCTACTTTCATCGACCGACCGATATGATTTTTGAATGATCTGTTAATCGTCCTTTGGTAAGTAGCATAAGCGTTCTCAAGTTCGAATCCAGTGATTTCAACATAGCACTATTGGCCCAGGTCAATAATGAGACAGTTTTATTCCTGGTCTAGGACATGCTTCAGTTTCCGATTGTATCTGGAGTTTGCATCCATGGATGTGAGTAATTCATGTCTGATGGTCAGGTCCATCAGTTGGTTGATCATTGGAAGTGGAAAGCTGTGCTTTGTCATACCCCATGCAAATCTGAGTATTTGATGTATGTCCTCCAATCTCTATTCGTTTTTCTTATAAGTAAAGGATTGGATACTCACTTTGGTTGGAGGGCATCATGGATAAACTCACTGGTTTTGAGCAGATTCGCCTCCTCTTCAAGTGCAACAGATCTCTCCAGATCCATGTCGCATCGTTTTTGTTCACCGAGACATACCTCGGGTCGACATTTAATGCAGGGTTCTTCATGGCTGGCGAGAGTCCATACATATATATATGAGATCGAGTCCAAGTGAACACATTAAGATTCACCTGAAGTAAAACAGTTGACTCTTTCTTCATCATTGTGCAGAGTTGTGATCTGATCTACAATACTCGTGATGGGTTGTAGGCGCATCATGTTTTTATTTGCAATGGTAAATGATCAGGCTTATAGGATGTTGAATCAAAGGATTAGTAGAATTTAGCCTTGTACTGCATGCTGCTGCATAGCTGGCTCCAGCTTTGAGATTGAATTTACTTGTGTTTCTGAATGATGCTCTTTTCATTCAATGTACCTACGATCCATTGCTCATCGGAAGGGTCAGAATGATCATCAGTCGCCCATAAGTCCTGGTATTAATCTGATGACTTTATCTCTAGGCATCATTTCGGTCGCAACCTAGAGTTGTTATGAATATCAGGCATGGGTCATAGGTTCAAGTTGTCATAGTCAACTCTCGGATAATTACTCTTTTGCCCCCAGCCTCGGGTTGGCGGATGCATTAAGCGGACGATCTAGTCTCGTCCTAGCTGTGTCTATATTGTAGTTCAAGCTTTAAGAACCAGAGTTGACTAATGAATGGTTGAATCATATTATCTTATCTTCTTGTTCGTGCCTCCAAGTCTGGGGAATATCTCGATAAGTGGTAGGGTAGATAATGTCCGCTTCAATTTTGTATTCTATCCCATTGAACCATGGGATCGAGTTAACCGATGGAAGGCTGAGTCGTGCCTATCCTATATTATGTTCTAGTTCTTTTCTCTTAGCGGAATACATTGTTACTTTTCCAACATTCGGACATAAGCTAGATTCTGGACGGTCAATGACATTCACTTCGCTGCTTATGTCACCGTACTTTGGGCAAAAACTGAAGAGCGAATCGTCCAATCAGATCCAATGCAGGATTGATGCTTTCCTTGTCGAATCCAGGGTAAGAATCAGTGTGCATATGTTTAGGTTGCACTTGTTTTGAATTGCTCTTTTAGTCGGATCATGGTAAGAGTCAATGAATGAATGGTCATGTTTCATTCATTTGGAGTTGGGTGATCAACCATGTCCATTTCGATTTACATTCTCCCGTTAGATCTAGGGATAAAGTCAGCTCAAATGCAGTCATGTCATGCTCATTTGGTCTCATGCTCTTCCTGATGGATCGAAGGAAGGCGACGGAGGACGAATGGTCAAGTCACACTCATTCATGGTTTATTCTTCTATCCGTGCTCTGTTGGTCAAAGGTATTCGATGGATGTTCAGGTCACATCGATTTGTAGTCGAAGAGGATCGATATTGACCGTCGATTCAACGGCACGATGTAGAATGCTCGGACCTCCTTTCCTATCGATCCAATGGTATGATATGAAAGGTGCAGATCAATATTGCCCGTCGATCCGGCGGTACGATATAATTGGTTGCCCAGAACTTCGGGCATCATTCTGATTGGTTAGCATTAAGGTCTCCTTGTAGTTATTTCCTTAAGTTGTAAAGGACGCTAAGCTGGAGATGTAGCGAGTCACCTTTCTCTTCTTTCGGTGATTTGTACTTCTGCCCCCAGTCTTGGGTTAGCAGAGTTAGTTCGTGGATTGTCTAATTGCACATGTAGTGAGTTTACACTCCTCACGTCGAGTTCAGGTCAGAGTTGGTGAATGAATGGTCGAATCTCATTCATTCGTTTGTCTATTCTTGTAGCCACACTTTGGGGATCAGAGTCAGTTGAAGGGTCATTCATCACACCTATTTGATGTTTATACCCCTGTCCACACTCTGGGGACTAAGAGTTTTAGTAGAAAATGGTCGGACCGCATTTTCCTCAATTAATCCCTCTAGCACTAGACAATGGCGAAAGTCGAAGTGTGGTCGATCACATTACAACAACTTTAATTTGATGCTTCTCCCACTGAACTGTAGGAAGGAATCGATTGGCAGATGGTTAGGTCACATCCGTCCATGTTGCACGAATAGCCCGTTGGATCATAGGGGAGAGTTAGCGGATGAACGGTCGCGCCACGTTCATTTGCAGTAGAATGGGTAGTCACATCCATTTAGAATAGGACATTCAGCTAGGTTCATTTTGCGAATTTGCGTCTCCCTGTCGAATCAAGGAAGAAATTTTGTCTTGTAGGGTTGGAGTGCATCCCTATAAAATTATGTTATGGGTCCCGTGCCGGGGACAAGAGGTTATGCATGGACGGTTGGGTCATGCCCGCTTAGTGCTGGATGGTCTGATCGCATCCAATTTTGTGTGTTAAGTGTGACCCCGTGTCAAGGGAAGATTACAAATCAAATGGTCGAACCACATCCGCTTTTTGTATTACAGAACTTGATGAGGAACCATAGCCGATAGATGGATAGTCGAATCACATCCCTTTTGGTATTCATATTCCAAACCATGCTTTGAGGACTGGAGTTGGTTGATGGGTTGTTAATCACACCCATTTGGTGTTTATACTCTAGCCTGCGCTCTCGGGACCGAAGTAAGTTGATGGGTGGTCATTTGCACCTAGTTGGTGTTTATACTCCAGTCCACACTCTGGGGACTTAGAGTTAGTTTATGTTTATACTCCAGTTCGCACTCTGAGAATCTGGAGTTAGTTGATGTTTATACTCCAGTTTGCACTCTGGGAATCTGGAGTTAGTTGATGTTTATACTCCAGTTCGCACTCTGGGAATCTGGAGTTAGTTGATGTTTATACTCCAGTTTGCACTCTGAGAATCTGGAGTTAGTTGATGTTTATACTCCAGTTCGCACTCTGGGAATCTGGAGTTAGTTGATGTTTATACTCCAGTTCGTACTTTGGGAATCTGGAGTTAGTTGATGTTTATACTCTAGTTCGCACTCTGGGAATCTGGAGTTGTTTATGTTTATACTCCAGTTCGCACTCTGGGAATCTGGAGTTGATGTTTATACTCCGACTCGCACTCTGGGAGTTCGGAGTTGGTTGATGTTTATACTCCAGTTCGCACTCTGGGAATCTGGAGTTGTTGTTTATACTCCGACTCGCACTCTGGGAGTTCGGAGTTGGTTGATGTTTATACTCCAGTTTGCACTTTGGGAACCTGGAGTTGATGTTTATACTCCGACTCGCACTCTGGGAGTTCGGAGTTGATGTTATACTCCGTTTTGCACTCTGGGAATCCGGAGTTGATGTTTATACTCCATTTCACACTCTGGGAATCTGGAGTTGATGTTTATACTCCGACTCGCACTCTGGGAGTTTGGAGTTGATGTTTATACTCCGTTTCGCACTCTAGGAATCCGGAGTTGATGTTTATACTCCAGTTCGCACTCTGGGATTCTGGAGTTAATGTTTATACTCCGACTCGCACTCTGGGAGTTCGGAGTTGGTGTTTATACTCCATTTCGCACTCTAGGAATCCGGAGTTGATGTTTATACTCCAGTTCGCACTCTGGAATACTGGAGTTAGTTGATCAGGTACGTGGACGGTTGTATCATATCCACCCTGAGTAGGCAAGCGAAGTCATTAGATGGACGGATCCATCTTCCTCGAACTTGTAAATATGGAAGGCGAGGTCGTTAGATGTACTGATCCATCCTCCTCGGGTTTAGGTTGAACACGGGCGACATAGTTAGATGGACGGATCCATCCTCCTCGAGCCTATGTCCGTAAGTTTATACTCAAGCTTACACTTTGGGAGCCGGAGTTAGTTAGAGGATTGTCATGTATCAATCCCTTATTGCCGTAGTGTGATGGCTTGTCCATGAGCTCGGGGTTTCACTTAGCGAGTGATTGGTGGGATCCCGATTAACTTCCACTTATATGCCCCTCAACGAAGGATGAGATTTAGTTTACGGACAAATGGATCACGTCCATGTTCGTTTGGATTCCACTTTTGCTAAGCCTAAGGAGTAAGATTAGTGTTCTGGCAAGCTTTGTGCTCGAGCATAGGAAAGGATGGTCGAACTATATCCACTTTGAGTTGTGTATTTTCCCTTAAGTCGGGTGCAAGAATTGGAGAGCAGACAGTCGAGTCACGTCCAATTTATACTTTGCATTCTTTCGATCGAGTTAAGGAAGAGAGTTGAAATGACAGCTCGTGATGGTTAGCGAGTAGGCAGTCAGTCGTTGATGACTTAAAATTGAGGGTTGGACCTTTAAACATGTGTTCCCTCAAATAACCCCAAGTGTCTAATGTAGGATTGGATGCATGGATGATGACGTCATGTCCACCCTTGGTGTGATTCCGATTTTATCGGGCATTAGAAGAAGCATAAGTATTTTGGCGAGCTTCAAGTACGAGACGGAGGGTGCATTGTTGGGACATATAACTCCAAGTCTTTCCTAAATCTCCTAATTAAATGGCATAGGTGGATGAGTGGATGGTCGGTTGCATCCACTTTGTACTGGAGTCCTGACCTTATCGGTCTCTTGTGCGTTGATGCTCTGCCCCCAAGCCAAGGGCATATAGTAGCCTATCAGTGGTTGAATCATGCTCGTCATGATGATACCTCAATGATTTGATCATAGTCCACAGAGGTTGTTTGCACCCAATCTTAAGTACTCGGTTACATGCATCATTTTCAAGTAGTTTAATTCAAGTAGGTCATATTTCGCAACGTAAATGAAATTGAATTAGAAATAATTCAAAAGAGATCAGATCAAATCTCATTGATAAGTGAGGCAGCATCGTATGCTCGCTATTGCACTTCAGTCCAGCCCTTCTCAGTTGGAAGTCTAACGCAAATGGTTCAATTTGATCAAAGTCCTTGATCGATAAGGGTCGGATATTCCCGGTCCTTCGTTTTATGGGGATTGAACATATTGTCAGAGTTATCCTTTCCGAAGCAGCCTTATGGCATTGGCATCCACGATAGCCATCTAAAGAAGGGGAGTTTTGCGATCTAGAGTATGGAGTAGGTTCCCTCCTTATCTCGCCAAGTTGATCCTTCATCTGGTTCATCAACTCAATATTGGCCTGGAAATGTTGGTGTACTCGTTGGCGGCCACCCACCAGTTCTCTTATCAAAGTCTGGAAATAAGCTCTGGTGATGAATTCATTTATGGGTATTGGCAGCAACTGGATGTGGGCTTTGGATAAATTCATTGGTTGCCAGCTTCTTTATTCCCTTCAGCAATATGAGAAGTAGAACTGGTATGTCTAACCATGAATGAAAGTGTTCTTTGAGGAATGGGGGAAGACATCTGCATTTGATGGCATTCGTCACTCTTAGTGAAGTCCATGTGCCATTCTCACTTCATGAGGTAGTGTCGGGGGTTGTATTTCCATAGTATACTGACATAGTCAACATATTTAATTTTCACTGGAAATTTTGCAGGTAGGATGGTTTCAATGAATAGGTCTCCACTGGGAAAGATTCTCCAATTGTCATTATGACTAGGTCCATTTTATGGCTAAGGGGTCTTGTAATACTGCCGAATGATGCGTGCATGATTGTCCAACGTTTGAGTGGTTGGTAACGCCGATTGGATGGCGAGTTTGTTAAAATGGGCTAATAGATTGGTGTTTATCCCAAACTTTCATCCATATAGGAGACCTATATAGGGTATTAAGGAAGTCCTCTTGAGGTTGTTTGCCATGCTTTTAGTCATGTGGACGTGGAATGATTACGATGCGGGCATTTGAAGATGGTTCAGCGGTGACCAGCTATGCTTTGAGTTGGCAGAGTAGACAGTGTAGGGGAGTTGTCATATTAGCCATCGTACCATAGTTGTCAATTCAGGAGTTTAAAAGCTGGTCAATTGAAGGAAGTTGCATTCCACCTTAAAAGCATGATATATTAATCAACTCCAGTTCTTAGCATATTAGCTAGGTTCTCCAGCCTCTGGGAGTATGGTTGAGTAGTATTTCTTTACCCATTCCTTGATTGCAACTCGACATTTGTTGTTGTGATCTCCTATGTCTTGTTCAGTCATGGAACAATCAGAAGCACGGATGGAATGTTTCTTCATTAAATTGGTGATTGAATTGACAATGCGGGTGCCCTGCGCTGCGGCTAGGAAATTTGGGTCGTACCCGAATTTTTTTTTTTTTTAAATTTCATATCGATACGAATTGGACACAGATGGATCGATACGAACAGCGTGTGAGTATCGATACGAATTGGAGCAGTTGCGATCGATACGAATAGAGCACAAGAGATCGATATGAACAGAGCGATGCGAAGCAGATCGAGTCTAATAGAGCTCTTTGATGGATGCGAAGCGGAGCGAGTCGAACAGAGGCTCTCTGATGGATGCGAAGCGAAGCGAGTCGAACAGAGGCTCTCTGATGGATGCGAAGCGGAGCGAGTCGAACAGAGGCTCTATGAGCGATGCGAAGCAGAGCGAGTTGAACAAATGCTCTCTGATGGATGCAAAGCGTTGCGAGTCGAACAGAGGCTCTCTGATGGATGCGAAGCGGAGCGAGTCGAACAGAGGCTCTCTGAGCGATGCGAAGCGGAGCGAGTCGAACAGAGGCTCTCTGATGGATGCGAAGCGGAGCGAGTCGAACACATGCTCTCTGATGGATGTGAAGCGAAGCGAGTCGAACAGAGGCTCTCTGAGCGATGCGAAGCGGAGCGAGTCGAACAGAGGCTCTCTGAGCGATGCGAAGTGGAGCGAGTCGAACAGAGGCTCTCTGAGCGACGCGAAGCGGAGCGAGTCAAACAGAGGCTCCCTGAGCGATGCGAAGCAGAGCGAGTCTAATAGAGGCTCTCTGATGGATGCGAAACGAAGCGAGTCGAACACATGCTCTCCGATCGATACGAATAGGAAAGTGGCGATCAATAGGATCAGAGCGATGCGAAGTAGATCGATACGAACAGAGCGATGCGAAGCAGATCGATACGAACAGAGCACTCTTGATCGATACGAACTTTGACATATTTTCTGGATATGAAAACATGGATACGAAAAACACCATATTTTCATGGATACAAAAATATGGATACGAAAAACACCATATTTTCATGGATACGAAAATATGGATACGAAAATGACCATATTTTCTGGATACGAAAAGATGGATTCGAAAATGACCATATTTTCATGGATACGAAATTCACCATCTTTTCTGGACTTGAAAACATGAATACAAAATTCATCATATTTTCCGGATACGAAAATCACCATATTTTCTGGATACGAAAACATGGATACGAAAATCATCATATTTTCTAGATACAAAAACATGGATACGAAAATCACCATATTTTCTGGATACGAAAACATGGATACGAAAATCATCATATTTTCTAGATACGAAAACATGGATACGAAAATCACCATATTTTCATAGATACAAAAATATGGATACGAAAATCTTCATATTTTCTGGATACGAAAACATGGATACGAAAATCACCATATTTTCATGGATACAAAAATATGGATACGAAAATCTTGATGAATGCAGTTCCTCTTAGATCTGGAGCAATCTGAATAGAATAGAAGGAACCACTTGACGACGGATCTGGATTTCCTCCTTAGATTTTTGCAATCCAACTACGGTAGTAGATCCACAGAGCAGGAGAAAAGTAAGGTTCTCTCAGTGAAAGGACCAAAGTGTTTGTACCAAAATTGGGCACAACACTCTTCGGAAATTTTTGAAGAGATAAAATGAAGAAAATTAAATGAAAAAAAGTATTATCTAACAAAAACTCCAAACTTCAGAAATGAGAATGATTAAAATGCACAGAGACACAAGAATTTAGAGTGGTTCGGCGTGTTGCCTACGTCCACAATGAAGTTGATTGCTTTATTGATGTTTTTGCTGATGATTACAAGTGAATTCAACGAATTACAGCAGTTAATGATGATTTACAGCAGTGAATTTCGTTATAGGCAGCAGTAATGGAGTTCAGATCTGGATCCGGCAGAGTTTGGGCGTTGGAGGATTCAGAGAAGAAGCAGAACCCCTTTTCTGTTGGCTTTGGGGGTCTATTTATAGGTGTAGGAGGCTGGTATTTCATACAAATCTCGGGAGACCCTCTCTGGCACGTGACCAGGCCCGCGCGCCCAAGCCCGTGAAGTTTTGGTCCGATCCGTGATCGATACAAACAGATTTCGTATCGATCAAGATTTCATCCAATGGAGTCGAAATTTGGCATGGACATTCTTTAGCATGCACGTAGTCTTCTTTGAAAATTTCAAAGCATTTGGACTTGTAGATCATGAGATATGATCGATGCAAGTTGGAGTTTTTCCATCCGCGATCGATACGAACGAATTTCGACTCGGTCAAGACTTGTTCCAATCGAGTCGAAATTTGGCAGGAACATTCTTCATGTTGTACTTAAGCTGCTGTGAAAATTTCATAGTATTTGGACTTGTAGATCTCGAGATATGATCGATGCAAGTTGGAGTTTTTCCATCCGCGATCGATACGAACGAATTTCGACTTGGTCAAGACTAGCTCCGATCGAGTCGAAATTTGGCAGGAACATTCTTCATGTTGTACTTAAGCTGCTGTGAAAATTTCATAGCATTTGGACCTGTAGATCTCGAGATATGATCGATGCAAGTTGGGGTTTTTCCATCCGCAATCGATACAAACGAATTTCGACTCGGTCAAGACTTACTCCGATCGAGTCGAAATTTGGCAGAAACATTCTTCATGTTGTACTAAAGCTGCTGTGAAAATTTCATATAATTTGGACTTGTAGATCTCGAGATATGATCGATGCAAGTTGGAGTTTTTCCATCCGCGATCGATACGAACGAATTTCGACTCGGTCAAAACTTGCTCCGATTGAGTCGAAATTTGGTAGGAACATTCCTTAGGTCATACTTAAGCTCCTGTTAAAATTTGGTGGCATTTGGACTTGTAGATCTTGAGTTATGATCGATGCAAGTTTGGATTTCTTAACCGTGATCGTTCAATATCTTGAGCATACGAACTCCGATTGACTTGAAATTTGGAACATTGGCTCTCATTGCTTTGCTTGTCATGTCATATCAATTTTAGCTTGATCCAGGCTCGAAAAAAATTCGTCGACATCCATAGCGAGCCTGCGTACAACCGATCTCCAAGATGAACTGCCCTTGGTTTTTAGTCAAGTTCTTGGTGTCACGGCCTTGCCAAAAGGCGGGATAACAATTGGGAAGGCATGAAGAGGGATGTTGGCTTGTGGGTTAGGTAGTGTGTTAACTGTCAACAAGTGAAAGCCGAACATAAGAAGCCAAGTGGGTTACTTCAGCCTTTAGATATTCCAGTTTGAAAATGGGATTTGATATCGATGAATTTTATAGACGGGTTGCCAAGGTCAAATAGAGGAAATGAAAGCATATGGATTATAGTGGACAGGTTGACCAAGAGTGCCCATTCCATTCTGGTAAAGTCAACCAGGACGGTACCTGTTCTAGAAAAGTTGTTCATTAAGAACATGGTTAGACTTCATGGGATTCCTGGTAGCATAGTCAGCGACAGGGATGCATTATTCACTAGTGAATTTTGGAGGAGTCTACAAGAGGTATTAGGTACCAGTACATCATATCACCCACGGACGGATGGGCAGACAGAGAGAGTCAATAAGGTACTCAAAGATTTATGGAGAGCTTATGTGTTGGACTTTGGTCGATCTTGGGAAGATCATCTACATCTGATTGAGTTTTCTTATAATAATAGTTATCAGACTAGTATAGGAATGGTGCCTTTTGAAGCTTTGTGGTGAAGGCCATGCAGATCGCCAGTATGTTGGTTAGAGACTGGAGAAAGATTGGTCTTAGGTCCAGATTTTGTTAGAGTGACATCAGAAAAGATTCTGATAATCCGAGGACGGATGAAGGAAGCTCAATCCAGGAAGAAGAGTTATGCAGATAGAAGGCGTAAAGATCTAGAGTTCTCAGTGGGAGATAGAGTTTTCATTAAAGTATCACCGATGAAGTGGTACGATTTGGAAAGTCGGGAAAGTTGGCACCGAGGTATATTGATCCATTTCAGATTATAGAAAGGATTGGAAAGCTCGCGTATAGAGTAGAGTTGCCGAGCAGTTTGGTAGGTGTCCATTATGTATTCCACGTGTCTCATCTTCGTAAGTATGTGCATGATCCAGAGGCTACTATTCCTCAAACAGAGTGGGAGGACTTGGTAGTAGAGCCCGATTTAACTTTTGTTAGACAACCAGTTCGGGTTGTAGCGAGAGATGAGAAAAGGTTGACGACCAAGACAGTCGAGTTGGTGAGGATTCAGTGGAGCAGTAATGAGAAAGACTGTACTTGGGAGACAGAGGAAAGGATTCGAGAGGCTTATCCTTATCTGCTTTAATGGTATGTCTATATTGGATTTATATAGATTGGTTACTATTCAATTAGGATACTAAGGTTGTTAGGAGTGTTACAGATGATTGCTATGTTTGCTGGTTAGTCCTTACTGAATTTCGAGGACGAAATTCTTTAAGGAGGGGAGAGGGGAGCCTGTAACACCCCTAATTTTATTAGCATTATTCATGAGATTTAATTATAATAAATTAAATAGAATAATGTAGATGAGGAGATTGAGGTTGATTAATTAATTAGGTGGCCATGCCTATTTAAAATCAAATGAACTTAAATAAATGGTTAAGAAATTAAACATAAGGGCATTAGGGTAAATAGCCGCCTACACTTCCCACCCTTATACTATTCTCATTAGGTTTTGCACGTTCATTTTACCAAAACAAAAATACTTACAACAGTGAGAAGCAAGGCCGGCCATTAGAAAAGAAGAAGAAAATTTTAAGAAAAGCTTAGGATTCCAACTAAAGGAAAAATCAATCTCAAACAATCTCTTATCTCCTTATCTCAAGCAAGGTGAATAATAATTTATACATCTCTATTTTGACTTGTACATCAAATGGTTCCGGATTTAATGATAAATCTATTTTTATGATATGTTGAATAATGATATGCTTGATTTTGATTTATATATGCTTAAACAAGGTTGTTTAATAAGAGGAATATACGGTTTAGGCCAAAACCGAGATGAAAATGATTTTTAAATACCATGGGAAAATTTTATGTGATAGAAAACATGATTTTGGAGATGGATTTCAATTCTTATAATTCCACGTGCATATGGATTTTATATGAATTTTCTAGCAAAGAAAATGTTTTATTGGGTTATAAATTATTTACGGCAAAAATAAGGATTATTTGGGTTGAAATTTTTATATGTTGTAAAACATATTAAAATAGATTTTCTAGGATTTTTTCAGATTTTCCTAAGTGTTTTGATAAATACATAAAATTATTTAAGGTATCATATTTATATTTTTTATATATTTATTTATGGAGAAGGGGCATTTTATAAAATAAAATTATTATTTAATTCTGAAATTTGCGGCAGCATTTTTCTGAAAAGTAATTGTTAACCAATAAGAATTTGATAAAAAGAGCAGGTTAGTTAAAAAGTTACCTTCTTTAAGTTAAAAACAAGAAAATCATGCTTTTAGCATATTTCAGCCATTTTAGGCATAATACCTTCCGACCTAGACCTTTCGTCTAAGTCGAAAGGATTAAACCATTCAGCAAGGTCAAACCAATGCATATGGTATCAAGTACTTGGTGCATAATGAATGGATAGAGTCAAGGGGTTTGCAGTCGAAAGGTTGATGGCCAAAGAAGTTGGGATATGTTTGTTTTATAAACTAAAGTTTTCACCTGCTTTGCTTTCGAATTGGAGCTTTCGACTTGGTGGCCTTCAACTAGGTCAAATGTTTAAAGTAAGGTTTTAAACCTTTCGACAAAGTCGAAAGGTTACTGCCACTTTTTATTGTTTTGTTTTGAACCTTCCAACACGGTCGAAAGGTTTGATTTTTTTATAAGTTGTTTTTATTTAAAACCTTTCGACACGGTCGAAAGGTTAGGTTTTGAAAGGATTTAAGAGACCTTCCGACAAGGTCGAAAGGTTTTGTTTCGAAAGGTTGTTTCAAAGAGATTTTGAAAAGAACTGCCGCCTTTATTTTGTTAAAACCCTTCGAAGGGGTCGAAAGCAAGAGCTTTCGGCTTAGTCGAAAGGTTTACCTGTTTTAAAAACCAACCGCTTCTCCTATTGTTTTCGGAAGGTTTCAAGGCTTTCGACTTGGATGATTTACCCTTGTATTATAATTGAAGTACAACCCAAGCTTTCGAAGGAGTTGCTATAAAAGGCAGAGGTCTACTATTTTAAATGAAATGTTTTAAGCTTTCGAAGCAGACCTTTCGTCAAGGTCGCCAGGAAGCTTCCTTTGTATTCGAAAGGTTTTAAAAGAGGACCTTCCTCATGTTTTAACTTGAACCTAGTAAGTTTTTGAAAGGTTTATGTTATAAGAATTGAATACTTTCAAAAGGTTTAAACTACTGAATGGTTTCAATGGTTTTGAAAGGTTAAATTTAAAGTATTATAGGGCAGGAGCCTAATGTTTTTAAGTGCTTTTGAAGGAGGTTATCCTATGAAGTCAAAAGCTAGGTTTCGAAGGTATCGAAAGGTTTTAAAACCCAATCCTAAATTTTTAAAGGAAATCCCACGGCATAAATAAAGAAGTTTTGTAATGATTTTAAGTATGAAACCACTACAAGAAAACTCATTATCAGCTGCAGTAATTAGTTGCGTTTCAAACCAAGTGCTACTACTAATGTTTTATAAGAAAAAAATAAACATATAATCGCTGCCAAATACTCCCGCCTAAAATTTTGGTGAAACTTTTTCACTGGCCGCTCATATCTCTATTTC
Organism: Allium fistulosum; assembly: GCA_030737815.1. Lineage (NCBI taxonomy): Eukaryota > Viridiplantae > Streptophyta > Magnoliopsida > Asparagales > Amaryllidaceae > Allium > Allium fistulosum. The sequence goes on from CM060904.1 coordinate 1,086,411,178, forward strand.
TTCCCTAAACAAAAACATTTCAAACTCATCCAAAAAAACCTAAGTTAGATTTCAACCGCCAGTTAACATTTCTATTAATCTCCTCCTCCTAACATTTCCTTCAAAAAGAAAATCTTAAATTGATTTATTTTTCCAACTAAACAAAAACCTAATCCTTTGATACCTAAACCTAAACTTGACGATAATGTAGTTGACTGTGAGCTTGTCAGTGGCGATTAGGGGGGTTCGCGGCTTGAACGCGCGCTTGGTAGTGGTGATTTAGGGGACCGTGGGTAAAACAGATTATTCCAAAAAATTAAGATCATAAGTAATGGAGGATGGTAGGAATTGTAGCAAAGGAAGCAGCCGTAAGAGAAGTGGTGAAGCTTCTTCCTCTTCCCGAACTCATATGTTCCATCTCCTCCATCAAATCCAACTATCTCTCTTCTAAGCAGGCATGTTTTCTTTATTTCTCCTTCTTTTGGAATTTTCTGTAAATTTCTTTAGTCTCGTTCATATTTGCAATTACTTCTCTAGTAGAAGTATGAAAATTATCTCATAGTCTCAAGTCAAATTGAAAAAGGAAAGAATATTGTTTAGAATGCTTAAGAGTTTCAGATATAATTTTTATTTTTTGTATTTGTTTTTCTGCATAATGATTTGCAGGCTAATGATGCACAAGTTGGCACAATGGTAGCTGAACAGGTATAGTATTTCTCTCTTGGTCATCAACAACATGAACTTTTATCTACCAACCCATTAAATTTACATCATGCCTCTGCCACACTGGTTTCTTCCTTTTTCCAGTGGTTATGATTATTGGTTAATGCTCTAAATACTTAATTTTCTAAGATATTGGTGGTATATATGATGTCTATTTCAGTTGAAGCAGCCGCAGCGCATGATTCTTTTAGTGATGCAAGAGAGCTAATCCACACATATAAGGTACCTCAATTTGTGCCATCTTGTTATATTACAATCTCAGTTTTTCTTTGATATATGTCATGATAGCGAGTATGATGTTAAGCTTTTATGCCTTCTATAAATTTCAGAAATTGACAGCGCTTGATGGTAAAAGGCAGGTTTGCATTAGTAGCTAAATCATCACACAAAGAAGTGGTTGGCAGGCTAAGGTTATTACAATAGCACTTACATTCAGTGTTTCATACTTTAGCTATGCATGATAAAAATTTAAGAGTACCTATGATAAATCATGATAATTTAAGTAAACTTATCCCCTGTTCCAGTATATTATGTTGGGACTTATCATTTTTTTTCCTAGAGTAAATTGTTAAAGGATATGAAAATGGATAAAAGATAGAACATTGGTCATATGCCAAAGGCTGCCGTATGTATCGTGGAAATGATAAGTTGTCTATGAATTATTGGTGTATGATGATGCATCCATATTTATTGCCTTTTGTTTTGATATACGATGACAGTCTTTAAGTGTGTAAATGTGCACCACACTTCATGCCACCTCTTTTGTCCCCATTCTCTGTACATATCATTTCATTCTCTCATCATTGAAGCAACTCACTATTCGAAATATGATTTTGTAAAGTAAGGTTGCATATTATTGAGATTTAAGCCGTATGTTAATCTCTTTTATTTTTATCTTAACCGCCTAAGATGAGAAGATTATTTAAGTTTGAACATCCGGTATCAATAATTTAAAGATGTAACAACACAAATATTTAGAGCTATAATAAAGGCAAATATGAAAAAATACAGAATTTCACTTTCCAGTTCACAAAATATGCAAACAAAAAATACATAATATCACTTCCCAGTTCAAAAAATATGCAAAAAGTACTCGTTAATGTGCACATCTAATGCATCCACACACTTTAGGTAGTACATATTAGATATCCTAGTCGGATGTTCTTAGATATCCATTATACTGGGCCTATAATTATTGGACGGTTTATCACAGTATGTGGACCAACGTGTCAACATGGTAAGTATCTGTATGGTTTGTCATTGTAGTTTGCTTGTTTGTATATCTTACCAACCTAAAGGTGTGATGAGGCCCCCTTTCCCCGAGCAGTAAGTACACCCTACCAGTCTAACTGTGTATTTTTCGTAGGCACGAGTAATAACTCCTAAAATGACATAATAAGTTTATTGCAATCTTCCATAATTTCTTCTAATCTCTGTTAAATGTAAACTCATTTTATCCATTTATTAAACAATCTATATACTGTTGTGATTTGGTTTACTTGTTAGTAAATTGAAGGTGTCTAGTTTGTAGGTAAGCATATATACTATCTTGTGGATATTGTAAATACTGTAGTTATTACTAAATTAAGAAAGGTTTATGAATTGAATTTTTTCCATAAAAGAGAAATTTATGCACTGTCCCTACATAATCTTGGTGATTGATCACACAATATGACAAACCAAAATCGAAAAATAACCTTTTTGGAAACTTTAATGATCATCTATATAGTTACATAGGCTTATCTATGGTATATCATATCCCACTCATAAACCTTTGATATTAAGTAATTAAGTAATGAAAATCAATACCCATGTTGCTTATTTTGGTTGCTTGTTTTGTAGTGCAAAATATATATAATTGTAATCATTTCTGTTTGCAAAATCAGCTAATGAATAGTACTGCACTGAACAGTGAATGTGATAATGACTTGATAGGTTGAGATATAGGTGAGTGATGCACAGGAGGGATGGCCATGCATGTTGAGGAAGCTGCACTTGAGAGAGAAAGAGCAGATTTGTTTCTACTGCAAAAATGACGAACATGCACTAGAGACATGATGATCAGGAGGTGTAGTTGAAGTCGCCTGGGTTTAAAGAGTCCAGCAAGAGCATTGAACGGAGGCTGAAACGGCGATGAAGAGTGTTGTAAACTGAGGCAGCTAATGAAGTGAGCAATAATGCAGAGAAGTTTGGCTAGCATGAAAGGACGGAACTGCAATGCAAACAACAAGAGCATAAACACTGAGAGGGAGCTAAAGCTTGAAACCCAGTTAGACATTGATGCGTACATTTTGATCTTCTAAAGATTCTAAATTCAACAGGTTAGTGACTTAATAATTAATTTACATTTTAAGTTGTTCACTGCAAATGTACTATTTGGAATACAAGCGCTGTCGTATTATACTGCAACCTCGTCGGAATTCCGATGCATTACTTCTATGTTGCTTGCTAACATTGTTTAATTTGTATTATCATGATCAAAAATTGGTCAATACCACTTTTATAAGGTATTGGACATGATTAAACAATACAGAGATTTGGAGAGAATATTGTTTTACATTAGTTCTATTCGTTGATACAATAAAGTGCTTTAGCAGTTGCATATGGGTTGTTTTGAAAATTAGTATGCCAGGAAAAAAGAGAGATGGCTTCACACTATTGTTAACCAGGTTAATAAAAATAACTAAGCTTAAGCTAACTAAATTTTATAAACAATAATAATATAACTAATTCAACAAAGTTTTATAAATAATGATGCTGATGATGAATTAACTAAGGTTATAAAACTTAACTAAGTTTATCATAATTAACTAAGTTTATAATAATAATATAATTAAGTTAACTGAGTTTTTTAACATGATTATTATTGTTTACAGGTAGATAAACGTTTGTGAAGAATTCAAGCAGCGGCACTAGTTTTTGGTATGGTAGCAGCACATGTATGTAGTTAGGTTGATTAAAACTGTTATGAAACTATTATGAAACTAGTATGTATGGTAGCAGCACTACTTTAGCTGCATGTACTATTATGAAACTGTTTATGGTAGTTTGGTTGTGTAAACGTATGGTTAACCTTTTGTCTTGACACTAATGTTATGATATAGTGGTGATTATGTAATTGCTTTTGTTTGTGTTATTGTGGTTCATTGAATGTATTATTTTTGAATGTGTATGTGTTTATATATTACGTTATTGTATAAGTTTTGAAGTAATTGAATTGAAGGCGAAATCAGATGTAGTCGTGGAACAGCAGGCAACAAAAAACGCTGCAAAAAATAATAATAAGTGCAACAAAAAAATAAGATAGTAAACGACACCTTTTTCGGTGGCGTTTCTTAAACGCTGTAAAAAAGATCTTTAGTAACGTTTAAAAAACGCTGCCAAAAATTCATTTATAGTGGCGTTAAAATAAATGCAACAAAAAATCATGGATTTTTAGTCGCATGTTTTCTAGCGGCGTTTATCAAAACGCCATTAAAACTTTTTTGTAGCGTTTTTTGTGCGCCACTAAAAATCAAATTTCTTGTAGTGAATTTTGAAGAAGTATTGCCTTGATAAAAATATAAGTTAAAGGTATTAACTATGTTATGATATATATTTTAAGGGCTTTAAACCCACATGAGTGGTATAGTTAAATTGTTATTTTGCTTCTTCAAATATGAGTATATTCACATGATAACCTATAACTGTATTTTGGGAGATAAAAAGTAGAAGAACCAGCTAGGTTAACCTAGTAGTGAATATAAATAGATTAAAGTCATGAATGAGTAGATTTGCATCCAGGAGGTCAGGAAGACCAGAACATAGGATGTTAAAATATAAAGGAAATGTATTGGCAGGGGCCAATAGGTTCATAGTAAGCCAATGAAAACTATGTGTTAAGAGAAGATGTCAGATAGACAGGTTCATAGTAAGCCCATGAAAACTATATGTTAAGAGAAAATGTAAGATAGATAGGTTCATAGTAAGCCGTGAAAAATATGTGTAAAGGAAGATGTCAGATAGACATGTTCATAGTAAGCCCATGAAAACTATGATTGATACTGACAAAGGCCAATAGGTTTATAGTTAGCTCATGAAAACTATACTCGGATTATGACATTGGCAGATAGTCAATAGGTTCCTAGTCAGCCCATTAAAACTAGGATAAACAGAAAGATATTGGAGTTACCAATAGGTTCTTAGTGATCCCATGAAAACTATGAATAAGACAGAGAGTCTATTAATTATGATAAGGCTATTAGTAAACCCATGAAAACTAAAAAGGTTAATAGTGACCCTAGAAACTATAATTATGACAGGGTGTCAAATTAAACTGGGAATGGGAATTCCTAATTATTCTCAAGTATGCATAACATCATAATATTTTGCAAATGTATGTTTTAACCATTATGGATGTAGGAGCACAGTATATGGTTTTATAAAGGTTTTTAGGATACTAGTGAGGGGAAAACCCATTCCGCTAAGCGGCGTGGTCTCACTAGATATCCAAAGGGATTAAGAAGTTAGATTATTATTCATACCAGGCTTTATGTATGACTCGAAGTTTTTGTTTTCCCCTTAAACTCTTGGGTACTCAATTGACTTAGTTTGAGATTTAAGGTTTTCAGGTTCTCTTCTTAGACGAATAATGCTTCTGGAAACGTGCAGGAGGCAGATAGTTATTTATTGTTTTTTTTTTCGCTGCGTATTTGTTTGTAAAGGCATATTTATGAGCCTTACTATATACTCTGATCAACTGAATGTGACATCTTCATATGTCGCTCTTGGCGTATTTGTAATAATTATATTTTGTTGAACGTGGTAACGTAATTTGAGATTATGTAATGAACATGAAATGTTATCATTTGAATATGGATATGTGTTTTTGAATTGTTAAAATTTTTCAATACTTTTGTGATCTGTGTATCAATGTATCTAACACCGCCGTATTTGGTCGCTGAAGATTAATTACTATGGATGACTGTAGCATCTGTAGCCGTTAGTTTTGGGCCTCCAAGTAGGGGATGTTACAATAGTCTACATATGTTTAATGAAGGGTTTATAGTCATCCTAGGAAAACTAACAGATGTGAGATGGATAGTCCACATCCTCTTAAGAAAAATGAAAATGGGATGGATAGTCCCTCTTTGAGGCAAAATTAATATCTAATAGGGGATTGGGAAATCCTAAATGTCTGTAAGCATGAATATCATCATAATATTTTGAAAATGTATGTTTTAACCATTGTGGATGCAGGAGCACAGAATATGGTATTATAAAAGTTTTAGGATACTAGTGAGGGGAAAACCCGTTCCACAAAGCGACGTGGTCTCATTAAATATCTAAAAGTGTTGAGACGTTAGATTATTATTCATACAAGTCTTTATGTCTAACTCGAAGTTTTTGTTTTCCCCTTAAATTATCCGGTACTTAATTGATTTTGAGTAGTTTGAGGTTTAAGGTTTTCAGGTTTTCTTCCATGATGAATAAAGCTTTCGGAGGCATGCAGGAGGCAGTTAGTTATTTAGAGCTATCTTTTTTTTCCGCTGTGTATTTGGATGTAAAGTCAGATTTATTAGCCTTACTATATACTCTGATCAACCAAGGGGGCATCTTCATATGTCGCCCTTGGCGTATTTGTAATAATTATATTTTGCTGAACGTGGTTACGCTTTTGGGATTATGTAAAGAACATCAAGTGCTTTGATTTGAATGTGGAAATATGTTTTTGAGTTGTTAAATTTTTTCCATATTCTTGTGATCTGTGTATCAATGTATCCAACACCGCCGTATTCGGTCGTCGTAGATTAATAACAATGGATGATTGCAGCATCCATAGCCATTAGTTTTGGGCCTTCAAGTAGGGGATGCTACATCTACATTCCATTCAAGACATTTCATGTTCACTACATAATCCCACAAACGTTAACCACATTCAGAAATATATAATTATTACACAAACACCAAGAGCGACATACGAAGATACACCCTTAGTTGATAAGTGTGTATAATAAGGCCAATAAGTCTGCATTTACATCCAAAATACACAACGGAAAAAAATAAATCTAAATAACTAACTACCTCCTGCACGCCTCCGGAAGCTTTAAGAAGTGAACCTGAAAACCCTAAACCTCAAACTACTCAAAATCAATTGAGTACCCTGGAGTTTAAGGGGAAAAAAACTTCGAGTTAGACATAAAGCTTGGTATGAATAATAATCTAACATCTCAATCCATTTAGATATCAAGTGAGACCACGCCGCTTAGCTGAACGGATTTTCCCCTAACTAGTATCCTAAAACCTTTTCAAAACCATATACTGTGCTCCTGCATCCACAATGGTTAACACATAGTATTTAAAACATTTATGATGATATGCATTTATATAAATATCTTGGATTTCCCCTCCCTGTTTTAACCGACTCTCGGTCATATCTATAGTTTCTAGGGTCACTACTAACCTATTAGTCTTCATGGGTTTACTAATAACCTTTTTATGATTTATGGACACTCTGTCCTATTTCATAGTTTCCATGGAATCATTATGAACCTATAGGCCCATGCCTATTAACTTAATTAATTCATGGGTCCTCCTGAACCTATTGGTCATTCCAATAACTCATCTTTTATCCTAGTTTTCATGGGTTGACTAGGAACCTATGGATTATTCCAGTAACTCCCTTCTTATTCTAGTTTTCATGGGTTGACTAGGAACCCACTGATGGCTCTGATAACTTATTTCTTAACCTAATTTTCATGGGTTGACTAGGAACCTTTTGACTGATGTCAGTACTTGATATAGATATAGTTTTCATGGGTTCACTACAAACCAATTGGCCCCTGCCAACCATCGTTAATGCTTAGTTTTCATGGGTTAACTATGAACCTGTTGGTTACCCCAAATAACTTCCTAATCATAGTTTTCATGGGTTTACAATGAACCAATCTCCCAAACAACTTCAAGGTTTAGGCATCCTACATTTTGGTCTCCCTGACTCCCTGGATGCAATTCTACTCATTCAGGAGTTTAATCAACTTATATTCATTACTGGGTTAACCTACCGGTTCTTCTACCCCTTTATCTCCAAAACACGGTTATGGGTTCTTTATCATGTGAATTCATATTTGTAGAAGAAAACATAACAACTTAACAATACCACTCATGTGGGTTTAAGGTCCTTGAAATACTTTTCATGTAAAACATAGTTAATCCCTTTAACCTATATTTTTATCAAGGTAATACTTCTTCAAATTTACATACTTAAAGTCATTTCAAAACTCCTTTATTTAGCCATGGGTTTTTCCATTAAAAATGAGTTTGGGTTTAAAAAGCCTATCGTCACCTTCAAAACCTTGCTTTCGATTTCATTGGATAACCTACTTAGAAAGCATTAAATTTCATCTTTAAAACATTAGGCTCCTGCCTTTCGAATACTCTAAAACATCTCTTTCGAAACCCTTGACCTTGTTAAAGTATTATCATACAAGTATAGAAGCATAGCTTCAAAATCATTCAAAAATACCCCTTTCGAAACCATTGAAGGTTACCCTTTGAAACCAATACCTTTCGAAGCCATTGGGTTTATATTTAAAATAACATTTTTGGGTCAAAGTGAACATAAGCGAAAGCATCTCTTTCGAAACCATTCTTCATTTTATAAAAGTACTGGGAAACTTGATGGTGTCGAAACCATCCTTTCGAAAGCATTAAAACATTTGGGTAAAACAATTGAAGGTTGGCTTCGAAACCCCTTCCGAAACATTGCCTTCGAAACCCCTAACCCCTTTTGAAAGCAGTAGGAAGTGGCTTGTATTTATAAAAACAAACATTTGCTTTCGACAGCGTTGATGTCTTCAACACCATCGAAAGGCATCTTCACAGAAGGGTTCCGACTTGGTCGAAACTACCCCTTCCGAAAGCATTACTTTAAAAACTTAGTAACTTCTTCGGAAGCTACTTACTTTAAAAAAAAGGCGGTGCTCTCCTTTGAAAGCTTCTTTCGAAATACCCTTTCGAAATCAATGGTTTTGACCACTTCGAAACCCTTTTTATAAACAGGCAAGCGCTTTTCTTATAAAAAGAAGACAAAGGTATCGACACCTTCGGAAGCTACCTTTCAACACCCTACCCTCCGTCTTTCTCCAATCCACTACGTACCAACTAAGTGATACCATGTGTATTCGTTTCGTGTTAGAGGGTTTCGACTATGTCATATGCGGAAGTTCTGGATCGAAAGCTCCTTCCAAAGGTAGCAGAACCCACTTTTCTGAGCTAAAGGCTGTTTTTACTAAATAAAGTAAACTTTTTGTAACAAATTTGCCCATTTGTAAACACTTGATTGGCTACATAAACTTTCAAATAATTTGGCTAATATTTGCCACATTTTCTCATATCTAAAACCAATTAACAATTAACAAATAAGCCCTTCCAAGTAATAAAGTAATTAAATCATTTAGGTCCCCTTTTCAAAATAATTTAATTTCCATACTAAATCACTTAGTAAAAATCCCCACAAATTCCAGAAATTCACTTTAATCATGCTGTCTAACATATCAAAATTTCAGACCCAAATTCTCAATATAATTTCTGAAGTAAATTTATAAACCCAATTAATCATATTTTCCTTTGAAAATTCATAACTAATTCTCCACGGGTTAGAAAATTATAAAAATTGAAATCCAACTCCAAAATCATGTTTCTCATAATATATAATTTTTCCATGGCATTTAAAAATCATTTAATCTCGGTTTTACCCTAAAACCGTGCATATTCCTCTTTTAAAACAATCTTGTTTAAACCAATAATTTATAAATCAAGCATATCATCATCCAATATATCATAAAAATGAATTTACCCTTAAATCCGAAAAAATATGATTATAGAAATCAAAATAAAGATGTAGTGATTATTATTCACCCTAGATTGGATAAGGAAATTAGAGATTGATTGAGATTGATTTCTTCTAGCTTGAACCTAAGCTTTAGATTTGATTTCTCTTTTCTTCTTTCTCCTTAATGGCCGGCTCCTATTTGCTTTCTTACATTTTTGATTTTTGGTTACGATAAATGAATGTGTATGGCTAAGGGGCTAACATTATAAGGGTGGAGAATGTGGGCAGCAAATGACCCTAATGCCCTAATGTTTAATTAGTTAACACTTAACCATTTTAAGCTCATTCAATTTAAATAGCACGACCACTAAATTAATTAACCAACTTCAATTTCCTTATCACTATACATTATTCTATTTAATTTATTCTGATTAAATCTCCTGAATAATGTTATTAAAAATTGGGGGTGTTACAGACTCCTCTTCTTAAAGAATTTCGTCCTCAAAATTCAGTAAGAACTAAATAGCAAATGTAGCAATCACCTGTAACCACTCCTAACATCCATACTAGCCCACTTGACTAGCAACTAATCCATATAAATCTAATATAGACATACCATCAAAGCAGATTAGGATAAGCATCTCGTATCATATCCTCTGTCTCCCAAGTACAGTCTTTTTCGTGGTCTCTCCACTGAACTTTCACCAACCTGTTGTCTTATTGCTCAATCTTTTCTCATCTCTCGCAACAACCCTAACTGGTTGTCTAACAAAAGTAAAACCAGGCTCTACTACCAAGTCCTCCATCTCTGTCTGAGGAATGGTAGCTTCTGGATCATGCACATACTTGCGAAGATGAGACACAAGAAATACATTATGGACACATGTCGTACTGCTCGGCAACTCTACTCTGTATGCGAGCTTTCCAATCCTTTCTACAATCTAGAATGGTCCAACATATCTCGGGGCCAACTTTTCCGACTTTCGGAACCGTACCACACCCTTCATCGGTGATACATTAATGAAAACCCAGACCTCCACTGAGAACTCTAAGTCTTTACGCCGCCTCTTATCTGTGAAACTCTTCTATCTGGATTGAGCTTCCTTCATCTGCCCTCAGATTAAATCAATCTTTTCTAACGCCTCTCTAACCAAATCTGGACCTAAGACCAATCTGTTTCCGGTCTTCAACCAACATTTAGGGGATTTGCATGGCCTTCCATACAAAGCTTCAAAAGGCGCCATTCCTATGCTAGTCTGATAACCATTATTATAGGAAAACTCAACCAAATGCAGGCGATCCTCCCAAGATAGACCAAAGTCCAACACATAAGCTCTCAATAAATCCTCGAGTACTTTGTTGACTCTCTCTGTCTGCTCATCCATCTGTGGGTGATAAGTTGTACTCATCTTGAGCTTGGTACCTAATACCTCTTGTAGACTCTTCCCAAATTCGCTAATGAATAATGCATCTATGTCGCTGACTATGCTACTAAGAATCCCATGGAGTCTGACCTTCATGAAAAACTTCGCTAAAACGGGTGCTGTCCTGGTCGACTTTTCTAGAATGAAATGGGCACTCTTGGTCAACCTATCCACAATAACCCATATACTCTCATTCTTTCTACCTGACTTTGGCAACCCATCTATAAAATCCATGGATATTGAATCCCATTTCCATACTGGAATATCTAAAGGTTGAAGCAACCCACTCGGCTTCTGATGTTCGGCCTTCACTTGTTGACAGTTTACACACTGCCTAACCCACAAGCCAACATCCCTCTTAATTCCTTCCCAATAGAAGCTCCTCTTCATATCTTGATACATCTTGGTCCCCCAGGATGAATCGTAAACCTGGATCAATGACTTTCCTCAAGAACTTCTTTCCTCAAGTTCTCCATACCTGGAACACATAATTGCCCCTTCTTTCTCAACCATACCCTCTGGTCAAGATGAAAATCTTTTATATCATCGATCTTAGTTCCAACCTCAAGCCTTCTGATCCTCTCGGCTAACAATGGATTTTCTCTCTTCTTTGAAGCTATCCACTCGATTAGCACCGGTCGAACTTCTAAACAAGACAACATGGCAGTCCCCTGACTGAAACTAGTAGTAGATCTTATATGCACACTACATGTAGTAAAAACTTCTAGATCCTTCCATTCTGCCAACATCGCTAACACCATATTCTGATGTTTTCTACTAAAAGCAACTGCTACCTTATTTCCTTTCCCAGAAGTATACTCTATACCGAAATCGTAAGCAGCTAAAAACTCCAGCCGCCTTTGGTACCTCATATTCAACTCTTTCCGAGAGAATAAATATCTTAAAGACTTATGATCAGTATACAACTCAAATCTCTCCCCTAAGAGATAATGTCTCTAAATTTTCAAGGCAAAAATCACCGCAACCAACTCCAAATCATGAGTAGGATATCTTATTTCGTGCGTCTAAGCTGTCTGGATGCGTAGGCAATAACTTTACCCTTCTGCATAAATACTGCTCCCAATCCAGTTCCATATGCATCGGTGTATACTACCAACCCTTGGTTTCCATCTGGAACTACTAACACCGGTGCATTTGTTAACAAATGCTTTAACTTAAGGAACCCTTCCTCACATTTGTTAGACCAAACAAACTTCACAACTTTCCGGGTCAACTTAGTCAGATGTGCTGCTATCTGTAAGAAATCCTTAATGAATCTCCGATAATAGGTCCAAGAAAACTTCTGATCTCGGTCACCGTCTCTAATCTCTTCCAATTGTTCACAGCTTCGATCTTATCTGGATCGATTGAAAACCCTTTTCCTGAAAGCACATGACCAAGAAACTTAACCTCTTTCTTCCAAAAGTGACACTTAGAAAACTTCGCCTTTAGCTGATTCTGCTTCAGCGTCTCTAGCACAAATCTAAGATGATCTTCATGCGCTCTCTTATCCTTAGAGTATACCAAAATGTCATTTATAAACACCAACACGAATCTATCCAAATACTCTCATAAGACTCGGTTCATCAAATCCATGAAGAAACCAGGTGCGTTTGTCAATCCAAAAGGCATCACTAACCACTCATATGAACCATACCTAGTCTGAAATGCTGTCAAAGTAATGATGTCCTCCGCCACTCTCAACTGATGGAACCCTATCGCCAAATCCAATTAGGAAAACACCTTGGTCCCACTCAACTGATCAAATAGATGATCTATCCTTGGCAGAGGGTACCTATTCTTAATCGTCCTTTCGTTCAACTTACAATAGTCGATGCACATTCTTAACGACCCATCTGGTTTCTTCATGAATACCGCGGCCGCTCCCCAAGACGAATTGCTTGGTCTAATAAAATTTATTCCCTCAAGATCCACTAGCTGCACCTTCAATTCCTTCATCTCTGTCGGTGTCATCCTACTAGGTGGTCTACTCATAGGTTCAGCTCCTGGCACAAGATCTATCCGAAACTCAACAGCTTGTTTCGGTGGTAGTCCTGTGACTGGCTCAAAGACATCTGCAAATTCTCTTGCAATTCGAACCTGACTTAGCTCTTCTCCAACTTCCAATGCACTTATAAAACCAAACCACTCCTACTAGAATTTTCCACTGAGAAGATGATTCGGTTATGACTATCTGGGTGTCTCAACGATATTTCCCTATCCTGGCAAAATATCCAAGCCTCATGCTTACCCAACCAATCAATACCCAAAATGATCCCGAAATCTACGGAATCAAAAACATACAGACTGCATGCAAACTTATGACCTAACAAATCAACTTTTAACTGGTCATATCTCATCCCTATAGTTGCATACACTCCTATTAGATTTGCAACCCTTAAGGAAGTGACAAAGTATGTGGGTTCTATGCATAACCTATCAACCAAATACTGTAATATAAATGAGTGTGATGCTCCGGTATCAAATAGAACCCTAACTGGTATACCCTGAATCAAAAGCGTACCTTCCATCATGGTTTTCCCTTTCTCTACTGCAGTAGGCCTAGAAGAAGATGGTGGTTCAATAGCAAAAACCTTCCCTCTGTCTGCCCTAACTAGCTTGGACACTGGTTCATGTAATGCCAAACTTGGTCGCAGTTGAAGCATTTCACATTCTTCTTCTCTACAGGTTTCTTCCCTTTTCCTGTCTGGCACTCGTGAGCATAATGACCCTTCTTATCACACTTGAAGCACACCAAATCAGCTTTTGCCATCTTGGCAGCCTCCCTTTTCTGGGCTCCCTTCTTCTTAAAGAATTTTCTTTTCTTTCCCTAAGGACCCTGGGATTCAACTGGCTTCTCCCTAGCGGAAATAGCAAGCATCTCCTCATGGCAAATAGCCATTTCCACTACCACATTACAAGGCTCCCTGATATGAGTCATGGTCATTCTAGCAAGCTCTGGTCTTAGTCCTCGAATGAATCTTTCATTCCTTCCGATGTCAGTATCTATAGTAGCATATCCATATCGAGATAGCTCATCAAACTTAGCAGCAAACTCGATTACTGACATATCGCCTTGAACCAGGTCCATAAATTTCTAATCAATGCCGACTTGGCAACCTCAGATAAGAACCTCTGCTCAAATCTCCTTCTGAAATCCGCCCATGTCAGCTCTTCCTTCGGAACTCCGACATTCACACTATTCCACCAATGAAGCGCTACCCCTTGCAACTGCCTAGAGGTTAGCCTTCTCATTTCCTCATCATCCAAGCCTAGTTCAGTAAAGATCCTCTCACAGATAAATAGCCAATTCTCAACCTCAATAGCATCCTCTGTCCCAACAAACGGCTTTCCACCCAGACTGGTGTAGTCTCTGCTTAGCTTAGCATAATTATATCCAACTGGAGCTACAGGATTAGCTCCTCCAACATTACCAGCAACTCCAGCTTGCAAAAGATGGGCCAACAACTAATACTCCATCCTCGCATCTACTGGCGGATTTCCACCACCTACATTGGCTTCAGCATTTGGATTAGCATTAGCATGTCGACCTTGATTCCTTCTGGTATTAGGTCGAGCATTTCCATTGGTTGTGGTGCTTCCACCACCTAGATTTCCTCTTTCGTTTCCTGCTTCCATATCCTCTTTCTCATAAATCTGCATACGAGCCTTAGTAAGACATAGAAGAACGGTCTAAGAGAGAGGGGAATACATACTTAGATATATACATATATATCAAATACAAGTACGTTACTATAGCGTTAACCAAACCACGATCATATTTTCAAATTCATTAGATTATGTTTCAGAAAGCTTTTAGGTTTTACTTTTCTTTTAAAGTTTCATAAACCTATGATCTGATACTAACTTGTAACATCCCCCTACTTGGAGGCCCAAAACTAACGGCTATGGATGCTGCAGTCATCCATAGTTATTAATCCTCGACGACAAAATACGGCGGTGTTAGATACATTAATACAAAGGTCACACGAATATGGAAAACTTTTAAAAAAATAAAAATACATTTCGACATTCCATTCAAAACATTTCATGTTCATTACATAATCCCACAAATGTTAACCACGTTAAGAAAAATATAACTATTACATATACGCAAAGAGAAACATATGAAGATGCCGCCTTGGTTGATCAAAGTATATAATAAGGCTAATAAGTCTGCCTTTACATCCAAAATACACAGCGGAAAAAGATAACACTAAATAACTAACTACCTCCTGCACGCCTCTGGAAGCACCAATTCGCAGTCACAGATCACAAATTGAATATGTGAAGAAGATATAAATATAAAGAACAACAAAAATTAAAAAACATAGCAATAAAAAGATGAAATTTATAGTGGTTCAGCGTTGTAGCCTACGTCCACTTTGAAGAGTTTGCTCTTTATTGATGATTCTACAATAAATAGTACTCAAGTTATAATGGAGTTTCAGCAGAGTAACAACGTAGAAGAGCCAAGGGTCCTCTTTTTGTAGGACTAGGAGTGCTATTTATAGGCGTAGGTCTGGATATATTTGCCTCTAGACTTGGAATACTTCTTCTCACACGTGGGTGGTGCCACCAGATCGATCATGGGCCATTTGGTATCGATTGGGATCGATCCCCATCACCTTCGTATCGATCAAGATTTTTTCCATTTGGGCTGCAATTGATCATAGATATTCTTGAGTGAATAGGAAAGCTCTTGTGAAAATTTCATGGCGTTTGGACTTGTAGATTTTGAGTTATGATTGATCCAAGATTCGATTTGTAGATTGGCAGATGGCCGCTATCGATCACTACGTATCGGTAGACTTCGTATTGATCGATCGTGCATTGATGATGTGGAGCGGCAATTACGTGTAGATCCATTCTTCATGCTAGTAGACCATTTCTTTTGGTTCGACCCATTCTTTCATATCCACTTGGCACTCTTCCCTTCGTATCGATGCAACGTCCTCGCCTTCGTATCGATCAAATGCCATCGGTTCGTATCGATCGTTTGACTGATCGATACAAAGTATACAGAAATGGGATCGATACAAAGCAGGCAGTTGTGGGGAACATGAATCCTTATGTGCTTCGTATCGATGCTTGGTTTTTTTGCTTCGTATCAATCACTTGACTGATTGATACGAAACATGGTGGAATTTGATCGATATGAAGTAGGTGAGTATTGATCGATACAAAGCGCATGGATATAAAGGGGATGGATTCGAAGTAGATGGATGTGAACTTGGTGTGGACCATATGGACTCGAAGCACTCTGACCCGAAGTAAATGTTGAGATGACCTGAAGTAGTTGCCGAGCCCTTGTAAATATGCCAATCCCTCAAAGACCCGAAGCAAGCCCTTCTCTAACCTGAACTAACCTGCCTGAAAGCCCAAAGTAAACCTAGGGACGACTTGAAGCAAACTCCAAATGACTTGAAGTAACTCGACTTTTGTATTTTAAGTATCCTGCATTGTTTGTCCATCGACTATGCTATATCCTGGCCTTATGATCATGTTTATTATCCGTGACAATCCAGCTTCAATCGTCGTGCAGTCGATTGGGTTAAATCCGCCTGTATATTGCCTTGCCAGAAGGCGGGATAACACTTTCACCCCAAAACATGCCTTGCGATAGGAAGGTGTGTTTTGTAGTGCCGTAAGCTTGATGTTCGTATCATGTTGATGACCTGTGAATAGATCGATAATCTTACCAGATTGTGGATGGCGATCGTTCGAGATCATATGTCGTTCGGGGCGATATGTGTGATCGTTCGAGGTCGGGCGCTGTTCAAGGCGAGATGTGACCGTTCGAGATCGGATGCCGTTCGAGGCGAATTGTGACCGTTCGTGGTCGGGTGTCATTCGAGGCGAATTGTGACCGTTCATGGTCGGGTGTCGTTTGAGGCGAATTGTGACTGTTCGTGGTCGGGTGTCGTTCGAGGTGAATTGTGACCGTTCGTGGTCGGGTGCCGTTCGAGGTGAATTGTGACCGTTCTTGGTCGGGTGCCGTTTGAGGCGAATTATGACCATTCATGACCGGGTTTTGGAATTATAAACATCAGATTTACATTCAAATGAGTCTTACAATAAAAATGTCCAACTAAATCAAGTCCAGATGCAAAAAAGAGAAAACAAAAGAAAAAAAGAAACATCAAAGTTCAAGCATCTCCACTGTTGTAGTTTATAGTCATCTCAGAGCATGCCTAAGGACCGTTCGTGATCCCGTACATGTGTAAGTGACTTAACTGCTTTAGCGTGGAGTTTACTACTTATTTCTCATTATTCCAATCAATTGATGATGAGCTGATGCCTTGATCCGGGGACGTCCTCGGTTGATGTAGATGGTGGTTGCTCATGTTCCACCATCGCTGCTCGCCTTTTCACATATTGTAACAGCATGCCATTTCGGATATGTCCTTCAGTCTCATCCCTCAAGTGCCTGCAATCTTTTTTACTATGGCCGCTTAGCTCATGGGAGAGGCAGTATTTGTCTGATTTCCTTTCATTATTGGTTGGCTCCCTCCTGATAGGCCTTCGGTAGGGAACCTTTCCCCTAGTGTCTTGGTATATTCGTTCTAAAGTCTCACTCAACTCCGTATAAAAGGTGAATCTTGGTTCCTTTTGTGGCCGCCTCGACTCGTCAAAGCCATTCTCTGCTTTTTGCTTCCCTTTATCCTTGTTTGAATCTTTTCCGGGCGGATTCTCGCCTTCGACTGCATAAACATCAACCTCCTCTCCTTCCTCTCTTTCAGCCTTCGTGTCTTCCTTTCGCAGAAACCTTTCTGCCTCATGGTAAAATTCTTCTAGATCCATAGGAGGGTCCCTTGTCAATAAATTCTTGAACTCTGTGCCATCAGCTATGCCAAATACAGCTGCCATCAAAACCATGGACGGATCTAGGCAATCCACGGATGCTGCTGCTGCATTAAACCGTGTTAAAAAATTCCTCAGAGACTCTCCAGTCTTCTGTTTGAGTGTTTTCAAACTCATCACATTTTTAGGTCTTGAGATATGAACCCTAAACTGTCTCATAAACCTCTCGATCAACTCGGCCATGATCTAATGGAGCCGCTTTCCAATTGCCTGAACCACAGTGCTGCTTTATCCGTCAAATACAAAGGGAACCACCGAGCCATGACCTCCTCCGATGCCTCCTGTACTTCCTTATGTCTCATATACTTTGTCAAATGAATGGCAGGGTCCGTCCTTCCATCATACGTCTCCAATGTTGGTAGCTTGAATTTCAGTGGATTCCTAGCCTTCCTAATTGTGGGAGCAAAGGGGCTTCTGTTCACATCCTCCAAATCTTTATTCACCAATCCTCCTCTCATGGCCTGTCTGACCATTTCTACCTATATGTCATTGTCATCAAGTGGTGGTCCTTTTCTGCTGCCTTCGACCTGCCCCTCGAGTTCGCGAGGGAATCTCGAAACCTGCTCTCTTGGATGAGCATTCGTTTCCCTATCAACGCCAAATTGCATAGTACCGCCTGGTATCCTGCTTGGAATCGAACCAACATGATTCAGGGGCATGCCCCCTAGCCCAGGGGTTGTTCCTGATAGTCCCGCTCTATCTTGAATCCTAGTTTCTCCATTCCCCTGACTCTGGTTCTGGACTCCCTCTACTCCTGCATAGCACCCTCGTCATATCCATCTCATCTCTGGTGATGAAAACTGAGGTCTGATTAGCTCCTAAGGAAGCCTCCTGACTTCCTTCATGATGGCTCCTCTCCGTTCTCTATCTCCTTATTGATTGCTTAGCCATTGCTTCCCAGATCCAAGCTCCTAAGCCCTCAAATTTAAAATCCAAGCTTTAGAATCCCTTAGTGTTAGCATTCTCAGTGAAAGCACCAAAATGTTTGCGCCAAAATTGGTCATAAACACCCAATTGTAGATGAAAGCACTAATTCGCAGTCACAGATCACAGATAGAATATGTAAAGATGATATAAATATGAAAATAAAATAAAAAAGAAAGCAGTAAAAAGACAAGATTTATAGTGGTTCGGTGTTCTAGCCTACGTCCACTTTGAAGAGTTTGCTGTTTATTGATGATTCTCAGTTGATTTACAATAGTGCAACCAATAGTACTCAAGTTATAATGGAGTATCAATAGAGTAACAACATAGAAGAGCCAAAAGTCCTCTTTCTATAGGCGTAGGTCTGGAAATATCTACCTCTAAACTTGGAATACTTCTTCGCACACGCGGGTGGGCCCACCAGATCGATCGGGGGTCATTTGGTATCAATTGGGGTCGATCCCCATCACCTCCGTATCGATCAAGATTTTGTCCATTTGGGCTGCGATCGATCTGAGACATTCTTGAGTGAATAGGAAAGCTCTTGTGAAAATTTCATGGCATTTGGACTTGTAGATTTTGAGTTATGATCGATCCAATATTCGATTTGTAGGTTGGCTGATGGCTGCGTATTGATCACTGTGTATTGGTAGACTTCATATCGATCGATCCTGCATCGATGACATGGAGCGGCAATTACGTGTAGATCCATTTTTCATGCTAGTAGACCGTTTCATTTGGTTCGAGCCATTCTTTCGTATCCACCTGGCACTCTTCCTTTCATATCGATGCAACGTTTTGGCCTTCATATCGATCAAATGGCCATCGGTTCGTATCGATCGTTTGACTGATCGATACAAAGTATACAGAAATGGGATCGATACGAAGCAGGCAGTTGTGGGGCACCTGAATCCCTATATGCTTTGTATTATGCTTGGTTTGTTGCTTCGTATCGATCACTAGACTGATTGATATGAAACATGGTGGAATTTGATCGATACGAAGTAGGTGGGTATTGATCGATACGAAGCGCATGGTTACGAAGGGGATGGATTCGAAGTAGATGGATGTGAACTTGGTATGGACCATATGGACTCGAAGCACTCTGACTCGAAGTAACCCCTCCATTGACTCGAAGTAAATGCTGATGTTTGCACAAAAAATGGGCAAACATATCCAAGTCGTATGATTTAGTTGATTTTATGTTGTTTTTAGTGATCTGGATGATTTATGCAAATATATGAAAAGCAGGGACTAAATTGTAAAAGACACACAGATTTATAGTGGTTCGGCCAGAATGTGCCTACGTCCACTTTATATGTTATTCTCCTTTGCTGTTCAGATTACAAGTACAAAGCTTTGATATAAGTATATGAAAGTTGTTTGAAAGTTCTATCCGTGCTTGAGCTCTCAAACTTGTCTGCCATTGTTGTACTCCTACCCCTCTATTTATAGAGTGAGGCTAGGGGTAGGGGTCTTGGATGAATATAGCTGCTGGTTGGCCTGGGCTGATGCAATCTGGTCTGGCAAAGTTGGTCCGGAACGCTTTGGTCCGGTGGAACTTGGTCCGGTAGAACTTAGTCCGGTGGAACTTGGTCCGGTGGAACTTGGTCCGGTGGAACTTGGTCCGGTGGAACTTGGTCCGGTGGAACTTGGTCCGGTAGAACTTGGTCCGGTAGAACTTGGTCCGGTGGTGAGCGATTCGGTGATGGTTGGTGGGAGTTTGATTCAATGGGACTTGGTTTTGGTTCGGTAGTAATATTTTGGAGTTGGTTCGGTAGGGATTTGGAAAGGAGATTGTTCGGCTGGGATTTGGGAAGGAGATGGTTCGGCAGGGATTTGGAAAGGAGATGGTTCGACGGGGATTTGGGAAGGAGATGGTTCGGCGGTGTTGGCCCGGTCGAAACACACCCAACACTTGCCCCCTAAAGTAGGGCATGTGTATGCATATGGCGTGCTTTGTTTTAGGTTATTCATCCTGGACTTGTGCAGTTAATGCCCCGCTATTACCCCGATATAACCCTGCTATATCTCATAGCGGGTTTCTGCCGCTACGATTTTTCCATATAGCCCCACAATATAGCCTTTCCGCTTTAATCCCCGCTATTTCCGCTATATCCCGTTATTTCCGCTATATTCCGCTATTCCCGCTATATCTTCTTTAATAAAATGAATTGAAAAATTCAATTTATACATTATAAAAATTATGAAACTAATTTATTTGATTTAATTTTTAATATATTTTCAGAAATGAAAATACTCTAATATTCTACTAAATTCAATTATGTTATATAACAGTTTTACGTTTATTTAAAGTATATTCGCACATGTTTTTATTTAAAAATTATTTATGTATCAGTTACAATTCAATTGAATGATAAATTTTCATTTAATTACCATTTATATATTCGTAAAAACATTAAGTACGAGTTTTATATGCTATTTTAAAGCCATCCGCTATATCCCGCTATATCCTCGCTGTATCCCCGCTATGACTTTTTGCACCTCCACCGCTTTGAATCTGCCGAGCGCTTTAACTGCACAGTCCTGGACGCTCTCATCTGGTCACTAATGCCGAACCAATTGGTCCGGTCGTTGATATTCGCCTATAAGTATGGACTTTATGCTTTCGTTATTCACTACCAACTGAAATAGCCGAACCACGCTTGACTACCGAATCAGGTGATTACCGAATGTCTCTTATGTTTTGAACCACGGAATGAACACGTGGGGTATGAGTGCCGAATGAACCTTCGTGCCTTGAACTGCCGAATGTGTTTGTGGAGTATGGGCGCCGAATGAACCTTCGAGCCTTTGTACTACCGAATGAATTTGCGGAGTATGGGCACCGAATGAACCTTCGAGCCTTTGTACTACTGAATGAATTTGTGGAGTATGGGCACCGAATGAACCTTCGAGCCTTTGTACTACCGAATGAATTTGTGTGTTGAATTATAAGTGAAACTCTAGACAACATACACTTGCTCGTTTATATCTCTACATCCTTATTCTAACAATGTACTCTTTTGTGTTGTAGATAATGTCTCATAAAGTTGAAACCCGTTCCGACAAGAAGAAATCTATGGGCAGAAGAGAATCCACCATCGTGCCTCTAGTTCAGCCGAATCCAGAACGACGTGGACCCACCCCGAGATCGCTAGTGGATGGGTACGGTCCTCAAGAGCTCCTGAACTCACCGCCTGACTGCTTTCCTATCTCCCTCAAAGATGAGCAGCTCGATGCTATTTATCGCTCTTTTGGGATTGACAGAGCGCTTATGCTGTTGCCGGGGGAAGGAGTGATGCCATATAATCCCCCCGAAGGATATTTCGCTTATAGCAGGTACCATTGTATGTGTGGGGCCATTCCCCCGATTAATGCTTGGATAGTCAGCTTCATCACCTACTTGAAGGTGGCTCCATTCCAGCTTCAGCCTAACTCCTACGCCATCTTGGTGAGCCTGTTTGTTATCTTCCAGAGGAGATACGGGCGTCCTCCTTCCAACCGGGAAATCCGGTATCTGTACAACTTAAGAGGCCACAAGAAGAGGTCTTCGTATATTAGCTTGGAGTCGGCCGTGTCCTTCAAGCCAGTCCTGGATTTATATTCAAAGTTCAGCATGTTCAACAAGGAATGGTTTTTTATCAAGGATGACTTTGTTTCTATCTGTCGCTTCACCTCTGGCTGTAAGTTGAAGCTTATTTATAATTTCCGTTCTGACTGCAATGCTTCTTCTTATGTGTTTTTATTTCTTGCTAGCGACAGGTGGCTTTGCGGTCGTGGAGAATGATCGCCTGGTTCAGATGGCTGCGGAAATAGAAGCCATTTCGGGAAGGGATAGGTCGGCCTCTTACTTGATCAGGAATGCTACACTTCTGGGGCACAACCTGATTCTACCTCATCAGTCTGTGGTCAAGCAGAGAGACACAGCAAAGGAGAAGGCTGCCAAAGCTAAAGGAGGGGCTACGGCGAAGAGCAGCAAAAGGAAACCCTTCTCGAAGCATCCCATTGATGGGGGGAAGAAACTTAAGAAGTCCGATGGACCCTCCCCCAGCACATGTCCAGATGTCCCGGAGGAAGAAGATGTGGAGGAGGAGAGAGGCGAGGATGAAGGAGGTGAGGCAGAGAGTGGAAGTGGTGGAGAAGGTGATGGCGATGGTCAAAGCGATAATGGTACTGGGGCTTTGTCTTCTAAGCAAGCAGGTGTGATCCAGGAGTGGACAGATGATGATCTCCGTCTAGCTTTTGAAGGGTTGGAGGAAGGATCGGTGTTAGTGGAGAGGCCTAAGAAAGTTGACAAGGCCGAGATCGGTGCTGATTCTTCCAAGAGCGCTTCAGCTAAGGCAATTCCTGCGATTCAAGGTGAATTTTCTACTGATTCCATTTATGATAAGGATTTAGAAATATTTTACGGCCTGCTCCCATCCTGGAATCAGATTCATGACTTATTGCAGTATCCCACGCCTCCCCAGGGTTTGTATAACAAATGCGTCGTCTTTTTTTTTGATGTATTTCTTAAATTATAGCTCAACGTATGCTCGTAACACTTGGCTTTTATTACAGGAGCAGGTAAAGTGGCCAAGGTGTCAGATGTTCGGCACCGTCTTGAACAGTACAAACTCCTCAAGGCTTCTACTAAACCAATGTCTCCGACTAACCGTCCTGGAGATGTAGTCGGCTACCGTCCCCTTCTTAGAGTTATTGAAGAGGATATTCAAAGGAAGAAGAGGAGTCGCTCCTTGTTTGAATCTTCACCTGGTCCTCTGCCCCCGAATCAGCCTCCTCAGGGTGTCACGGAGGAGAATATGAGTTTATTCCTTCCCCGCACCCGTCTGAAAATCCTACTGTTACCCCGATAGATCACCCTGGTTTGGCTCGCAATCCGTTCGCGGGTCATCCGGATCTGGATCCGGGTTCTCATGATATTTCCTTCGATGAGGTTACTGGTGAGCACCTTCTTCCTCGTAATCCTATGGTAAGGGTGCTTGATGAGGCTAAGTCCCTGGACCTAGATTTGCTTACTACTCGGGTCGCAACTTTAGGGGACGAAGCTAAGGCAAAAATCGACCGGGTTGCTCGGGAAGCCAAGAAGCTGATGGGGCATCATGCCCGACTGGCCAAGGCCGGAGAAGAAATCGGGAGTGCTAATATTCGACCGCGGTTAATAGTTTCCGACCAGGCCAAGCAGCTCGCTGATCAGGCCATCCAGATTTCCCAGCATGAGGCCGCCTCCAGGCGACTAAAGAAAACCATGGAAGAGGCTAGTAGAGCAGAGCTGCGGAAAATGGAAGTTGTCTGTAAGGAACGGATTGACATGGTGATTGCAACGGTGGATGAGGTTCGGAAAGCAGATCTCGAGCAGATACAGGAGTTGTCCGGGAAACTTGAAGCCGCAGAACTTGCTCAAACCAGGCTGAAGGAGGAGATGGATGCGATGAGGAAAACCTTCCAGGCTGACTGCGCGCGATACCGATCGGAGAGGGATGCGGCCGTTGCAACGTTATTGGCTTCTGAGGTCCGAATGAGGGAGTTCGAGGAGAACGAGGGGATGATGGATGAGATGCTCCAGGATATGTACTTCCGTACTTGGAAACAGGGCAACCTATCCTGGATGGATAATTATCCCCGAGTCATGGCCAAGATTTATCTCAGGGCTCTGGAGGAGGCCAAGGCTGATGCGGATAAGGAGGGTGGCGAGGTCTTCAGAATGGATGTGGTTACGTCTTAATTCACTAAGGAGGATAAAGCGGTGGTGAAGGAGGGTATGCGGCTACTTGCTGCAGAGGAGGTAGGTGTGCAAGTAGAGGATGATGATCAAGATGATCAAGGAGCAGATGCTGGTAACTCCTCCTCTTTAGTCTTTCCATTAACTTGGTTGCTTATCACTAATGAATTCTTTCCTTGATCGGACAGGCGGTCAACAGGACAAGGGTAAAGCTCCGATGCAGTCGGCTCCTTGACTTGACCTGGATATCTTTATGCTTACTGAACATTGTTGTATATGTTAGTCTCAAAATAGTAACGTAACTTTTGGGTTGTAATTATGTTACTTGTAATAAACAACATTATTTTTGGCGTGTAATTTTTTAACTTAAGCTGATTTCTGTCGTATTTGAATGCTTTTGTTATTTTGACATGTTGTATGAGAAATATAGCTATGCATATGCTTGTAATTCAATTGTGTTTGATGTCAAGTTCTTGCTTAAAACATAATTTCATGTCTTGCAATGTTAGTGTGATGTGTGAATAAATTATAGCCACGTATTTATACACGAAAGAAGAAAATACCGCCCATCATATTTTACTTGTAGATGGCAGCTTTGAATGTCTTATGTGACTGAGTATGGAATGCGGCCTAGTGTCCCGTTGTGAGTTCCCACTCCCATTAGCGAATGTCTCCTATTCTGTGTCCTGTACTTTAGGAATCGTTATAGAGGATAGGAGAAAAGATTTTTAAATAAAATTGAAATATGAGAAATAGTAAAACTTCCAATTACGGAAGGCCTTCCATGTGCTTAAGTTCGTGGCAAACGGGCTTTGTAGTCACTTTCCCTAGCTGTGGGTCTTGGAGACATTTGTCACCCATCTTACGCCTCCGCGGGGAGTTAATCTTTTTTACCACAGCCGTACTTAAGACGCATCGGAGCCGAGATCGCGCACAGTAACTACCCGGGCCATTATGGCCCGTAATCGTGGGTATTATTCGATTTACTATGGCCGGCTAGCGAGGGTGCCGATCGTCAACCGTGAACTACCCCTGGCTGGCCACACCTTATGTTGGGGCTTAAAGTAGGTTCACAGTTGCCGGCGAGCCGAACGCCGTAATGAGCTGCCTTGGCTATAGTCGGCCTTCTCGATGGCTTATAATCGGCTCATTACAGTTGGCTTTGAGGGCCGTCGCGAGCAATGAGTTAACCGACAGCAGAGGGATGCCGGAGCAAAAGTGTCTCATTGGCAAGGGCATAGATTCGTATAGTACCTGTTAGGTCTTGTCCAGGTGAAGTCGTGCCGCGATGTGTTTTCAATGAAAATGTCATTACATAGGATTTTGTTCAACAGAAAAGGATAAAGTTAACAAGCAGCCAAGATATAAAGGAACAAGTTAAAAAGAGACAAGTTTTTTAAGGTGGTTCGCCACGAAAATGCCTACGTCCACTGATTCTCTTTGTTAATTCACTTCATATGGGTAGTACAAGTTAAGAAAAGTATCGACGAAGGTGTTGGATGTTCCATGCCCTCTAGAACACCTCCCCGTCCACTGTTGACAAAATATAAGCTCCATTGTGGAGATCTTTATGAATTACATATGGTCCGTCCCAGATTGGATCTAGTGCTCCGGGGCGCGGGAAGATTCACTTGAGGACAAGATCTCCCTCTTGTAAGCTATGATGCTTGACTTTGGAGTTGTATTGCGCTGCCACTTTTTGCTTGTGAGCTGCTGCTTTGAGGGCTGCATCATTTCTTCTTTCCTCAATTATATCCAAAGACATGTGGAGGAGCTCTTCGTTCTTTTCTGGGTTATAGTGGATCCTACGGTGGGAAGGCACTATAGTTTCAACTGGGAGCATAGCCTCCGATCCGTATGCCAAAGAGAAAGGAGTATGCCCCATTGACGTTCTGAAAGATGTGCGATAGGCCCACAGTGCCGTAGGAAGTTCATCCACCCAAGCGCCTTTTGACTTTTCAAGTTTCTTTTTTATTAGAGTTTTGAGAATTTTGTTGACGGCTTCGACTTGTCCGTTTGCTTGGGGATAAGCTACGGATGAGAAGCTCTTGTGAATTCCGTGCTCTTGGCACCAGTTGGCGAACTCCTCGCTGTCAAACTGAAGTCCATTGTCCGATATGATTTTGAATGGGACTCCGTACCTGCATAGAACATTTTTGATCAAGAAGTTAATAACTTTTGCTGAAGATACTTTATTTAGGGGTTATGCTTCCACCCATTTGGTGAAATAGTCGACTGCCACTATAGCATATTTGGCCCCGCCTCGGCCCATTGGCAGTTCGCCAATCAAGTCAATTCCCCATACTGCAAAGGGCCAAGGGCTGGTCATTTGAGTAATCTCAGTTGTTGGTAGCCGCGGAATCTTAGCAAACTTCTGACATCTGTCACATTTTCTGACGAAATCTAAGGCGTCCTTGCTTAAGGTGGGCCAGAAATATCCATATCGGAGTATCTTTTTTGCCAAAGTCTGCCCTCCAGTGTGATTTCCGCAGCTTCCTTGATGGGTGTTGGATAAGATTTCCTTGGCTTCCCTTCCAGCGACACACCTTAATAAGGGGTTAGAGAAGCCGCGCCGATAGAGGGTGCCCTCTTGTATTGTGTAGCAAGAAGCTTTCCTCAAGATCTTCTTGACTTCGTTACGCCCGTTGGGCAGTGTGCCACTTTGTAAGTAGTCTCGGATGGGAGTCATCCAAGTTGCTTCTTCGGTTGCAGCTATTAGATTCACTTGCTCAAAACTTGGGGTCAGTTGCTTTGAGATGGCTACTGCTCTAGAAATAGCGCCGTCTCTCATGCTAGCTTGCTTCGCCAATTCGTCGGCCTCTTGGTTCTCTTCCCGAGGGATGTGTTTAATTAAATAGTGATCCAATCGATTGAGAAGCAACTTGGTCTTCTTTAAATATGCCATGAGTCGTTCTTCTCGAGCCTGGAATTCTCCTAGTATTTGATTTACAATAAGTTGGGAATCGCTATGAAGACACAAAGAATTAGCTCCGATTTCTAAGGCAAGTTCTAATCCAGCTATCACTGCTTCGTACTCTACATCGTTGTTGGTGGCAGCGAATTCCAACCTTACAGCATAGTGTAGCTTATTCCCCCTGGGAGTGATTATTACCACGCCTGCCCCCGAGCCTTGTTCGTTTGACGCACCGTCCACAAAGAGATTCCACTTGATGTCTTCTGCTATTTCTGATTGCTCCTTACCTTCGTTGGTAGTGAATTCGACAATGAAATCGGCCATGGCTTGTCCTTTGATGGCGGTGCGAGGATGGTAGGTGATATTATATTGACTTAGTTCAATGCACCATTTAAGTAGTCGCCCAGAATTGTCGGGACGATGGAGTACCTGCCTTAGTGGTTGATCGGTCAGAACTCTGATGGAATGAGACTGGAAATAGTGATGCAGTTTCCGTGATGTGATTAGTAAACAGTACGCTAGTTTCTCAAGTTTAGGATATTTGGCTTCCGCCCCTGTAAACCTCTTGCTTACAAAGTATACTGGCCGCTACGTGCGTTTGTCTTCTCTCACCAATGCGGCGCTTAGAGCATGAGATGACACAGCAAGGTATAGGTATAGCTCTTCGCCTTTGTTCGGAGTTGAGAGTACTGGTGGTCTCTGGAGGTGTTCGATTAAGTTAAGGAAAGCTGTTAAGAATTCGTCAGTCCATTCTAATTTTCCTTTCTCTTTCTTTAGAGCTTCGAAGAAGGGGATGCATTTTTCGGTCGCTTTAGAGATGAATCTGCTCAGGGCGGCCACCTTCCCATTTAGGCTTTGCACTTCCTTTTGGGTAGAAGGTATCCTGATATCTTTCAAAGCTCGGATTTGTTCAGGGTTTGCTTCAATTCCTCTGGCATGGATGATGAATCCTAGAAACTTTCCCGATAATACTTCGAAGGAGCATTTTAGAGGATTCGGCTTCATTCCATATTGGCGAAGTACTTGAAACATTTCGTCCAGGTGGCTTACGTGATCGTCGGCTTCCCTTGACTTTACCAGCATGTCATCCACATAAACTTCCATAGTTTGTCCTATTAGCCCCGCAAACATTTTGTTGACGAGGCGCTGATAAGTGGATCCTGCGTTTTTAAGTCCGAAAGGCATTACCTTGTAGCAGTACAATCCACGGTCAGTGATGAAACTAGTGTGGTCTTGATCGGGAGCATGCATAGGAATTTGGTTATATCCTGAGTATGCGTCCATAAAAGATAAGAGTTTGTGCCCGGCTGTGCTGTCTACAAGCTGATCGATTCGGGGAAGTGGGAAGCAATCCTTTGGGCAGGCGTCATTTAAGTTGGAGAAGTCAATGCATGTTCGCCACTTCCCATTAGCCTTCTTTACCAATACCGGGTTGGCGATCCACTCTAGGTAGATGGCTTCTCGTATGAAGTCATTGGCAAATAGGTTCTTTACTTCTTCATCGAGGGCTGCTAATCGTTCTGCCCCCATACTTCTCTTTTTATGTTTTACTGGCGCCTTGGTAGGATCAATGTTTAGTACGTGGCATGCTATGTCAGGGGAGATTCCGGTCATGTCAACGTGTGACCATGCAAATACATCCAAGTTGTGGCAGAGAAAATCAATGAGTTGTTCCTTCAGCTCTGCTTTTAGTTGGGACCCGACTTTCAATAGTCTACTCGAGTCATGTTTGTCTACGAATACAAATTCCATAGCCTCTGCAGGCTCGGTGGTGGCCTCCTCCTCTTTGTCCCTGGGGTCTAATTCATTGAAAGGGTCGCTGGTATATCGAAGAGGAGGGGCTTTCTTTAGTTGCTATGCTTCCAAACTTTTTGTGCAGAGGGCAATCTCTACACTCTTCCCTTTATCCTTCCTGTGGTTGTTGCGAAGTTCGGTTACATAGCAATCTCGAGCAATGTCCTGGTCTCCCTCTACTTCCCCTACTTCATTGTCCGTTGGAAATTTCATCTTCAGGCACCATGGGGCCAGGACAATTTGGAAGTCAGACAAGGCTGGCCTTCCTAAGAAGGCGTTGTAGGCCGAGTGGTTTTCTATCAGCACAAATGTCTGTTTCCGCACAATGGAGCGGGGATGACTTCCAATTTCAATAAAGAGGTCCAGTCGCCCGAGGGGCATCTTCGCATTTCCTGTGAAACCGTGTAGTGGTTTATTGCAGGGAAGAACATCCTTTAATGACAGCTTCATTTTGTCAAAGGCATGCTTGAATAGGATATTCACTGAGCTTCCAGTGTCTACTAGAATTCGGAAAACCTCGACTGGACCGAGCCGGGCAGAGATAACCATGGGATCCGTGTGAGGGTACTTCCTTCCCTCCAGGTCACGCCTACTGAATGTGATGTCACCATTCTCTATCCGCTTTGGGTGGCGTTCTTCTATAATAGAATTGGCGCATTCTTCATTGGTTCTAAGTGACTTTCCGTACCTTTCCATCTCTGCCCAGCTTCCGTCAGCGATGTGTGGCCCTCCCGAGATGGTATGGACCACTATCTTCTCTTGACTGGAGCCGCTGGTGTTGCGATTTCCTCTTCCTATCTCTGGGGAGGGTAGCCTTGGGTTCTCATTGGCAGGAACTGGAGTCCTGTTCTAGCCTTTTACATAGCGTTCTAGTCTTCTTCTTCTGATGTGTTCTTCAATCAAGTCCCGGAGATGATGGCATTCGTTGGTATCATGCCCATGGGATTCGTGGAAGTGGTAGAATTTTCCAAACTTAATTGCGTTATCTGATTCTTTCTTGTGCGGGGGGCGTTTGTATTTAACTTCGTCTTGAGTGGCCAGGAAGATGTTTTCGATCGTTTCATTCAACGGGGTGTAAGCGTCAAATCTCGGTCCAGGCCAATATAGACGCCTTTCTCCCTTCTTGCCCCCAGCGTTGTCTCTAGAATCATCTCTTCGAACGTCCTTTGCTACAGCGGGCGTGTTGCCGTGAGCTGCCTTATTTTGTTGCCCTGTCTGCCTCTCTGTGGCAGCGTCTTCAAGTCTCATATATTTCCCAGCTTCATGGAAGAAATCGGGTAAAGTAGACGGTTTTTCTTTGGTCAGTCTTCTAGCAAATTTAGTATCCGGATGCACACCACTACAGAGGGCCATTAAGATAAGCTTCTCATCGGCATCTTGGACTGCGGCTGCTGCGGCATTGAATCGGGTTAGATATTGCTGCACTTTCTCTCCAGGTTTCTTTTTGATACTGGATAAGGAATAAGCGTCCTTGGGTTGCTCCACATGAATGCGGAATTGGCTGATGAATTTTTCTTTCAACATCTCCCATGAGCTAATGGATCCTTGGGGTAGATGGCAGAACCAGGAGGTAGCTAGATCTGCTAAGAATAGCGGAAAGCATTTGCACAGCACTCCTTCTGTTGCTCCACTCATGAGCATATGCTGTGTGTATCTCTGTAAGTGTACAACGGGATCAGAGGTTCCTTTGTAAGGTTCCATTGTTGGCATTTTCCATTCTCGAGGGGTGATGGCAATTTCGATATTGCGGGCGAAAGGGCTGGTTACCCTAGCGCCTATTCCTCGGTCTCTTTGATCCCGTTAGACGCACTCTCTGAACAAGCGTGCCATCCTTTCATCAGAATTTGGAGCAGATAAAATTGAGTTCGGTTCTTCTCTGTGGGATTGATTCCGCCCAAATGACCTGTAGGGATGGTATCGTCTATTATTCCTAATATTTTCCAGTGGCTGTCTTTGGTCTTATGGGAGCATGCTAGGGTCAGCTACAGTTGGCCCTTTCCTTGATCTTCCCCTACTGGGTTCTGATCTAAGCACTTCCTCGGGTCCAACTTCGGGCTGGACTCTAGCTCGGCCCCGTTCATTGGTGTTTCCGTGGTTAGGCAGTACGACAGGCTGGGCTACAGTTGACCTCCGCCCGGTACCTCCCCCGTTGGGTTCGGTTCCAAGCGTTTCCTCAGGTCCAACTTCGGGCTGAGCTCGGTCTCGGCTCCTACCATGGCCGTTTCTGTCGTTAGCTCCTTCAAAGAAGGAAGACCTTTGTTGTCTCCGAGATCCTCCAGACTGGGACTCACCCCATGATTCAGTGTTGCGGTTGGACTCTTCAGCATCCCTTAAGCGTGACATGAGTTGGTCCACCAAGGCTTCCTGCTGGGATGTGAAGCGGTTAGTCACTTCAGCCACAACCCTGTCAAGATCTGCCCTAGTAATTGCTGCCGGCTGTTCTGTGGCAGGGGTTGTCAGATTTGCCTGACCTTCATTTAGTACTGCTGTTGGAATGGGATGATTTACTTGATCTGTGACCACTGGATCTGGAACACTGCTAGTTGCGATGTTCTTTCCTTTGTTAACGTCTTTTTTCTGCCTGGGAGGCATGTTTTCCAAGCAATGAACGACGCTGTTAGGAATAAGGTTAAGTGGGAGAAGCTGAAGCCTTGAGTTCAGTTCTCAGTGAAAGCACCAAAAAATGTTTGCACAAAAAATGGGCAAACACCTCCAAGTCGTATGATTTAGTTGATTTTATGTTGTTTTTAGTGATCTGGATGATTTATGCAAATATATGAAAAGCAGGGACTAAACTGTAAAAGACACACAGATTTATAGTGGTTCGGCCAGAATGTGCCTACGTCCACTTTATATGTTATTCTCCTTTACTGTTCAGATTACAAGTACAAAGCTTTGATACAAGTATATGAAAGTTGTTTGAAAGTTCTATCCGTGCTTGAGCTCTCAAACTTGTCTGCCATTGTTATACTCCTACCCCTCTATTTATAGAGTGAGGCTGGGGGTAGGGGTCTTGGATGAATATAGCTGCTGGTGGGCCTGGGCTGATGCAATCTGGCCTGGCAAAGTTGGTCCGGAACGCTTTGGTCCGGTGGAACTTGGTCCGGTAGAACTTAGTCCGGTGGAACTTGGTCCAGTGGAACTTGGTCCGGTAGAACTTGGTCCGGTAGAACTTGGTGTGGTGGAACTTGGTCCGGTGGTGAGCGATTCGGTGATAGTTGGTGGGGGTTTGATTCAGTGGGACTTGGTTTTGGTTCGGTAGTGATATTTTGGAGTTGGTTCGGCAGGGATTTGGAAAGGAGATGGTTCGGCAGGGATTTGGGAAGGAGATGGTTCGGCAGGGATTTGGAAAGGAGATGGTTCGGCGTTGATTTGGGAAGGAGATGGTTCGGCGGTGTTGGCCCGGTCGAAACACACCCAACAGCTAAGATGACCCGAAGTAGTTGCCGAGCCCTTGTAATTATGCCAATCCCTCAAAGACCGGAAGCAAGTCATTCTCTAACCTAAAGTAACCTGCCTAAAAACCCGAAGTAAACCTAGGGACGACTCGAAGCAAACTCCAAATGACTAGAAGTAACTCGACTTTTGTCGAAACCCATATTTTAAGTATCCTGTGTTGTTCGTCCATTGACTATGTGCTATATCCTGGCCTCATGATCGTGTTTATTATCCGTGAAAATCCAGCTTCGACCGTCGTGCAATTGATTGGGTTAAATATGTCTGTTTGTTGCCTTGCCAAAAGATGGGTCAACACTTTGTCCCCCAAAACATGCCTTGTGATAGGAAGGTGTGTTTTGTAGTGTCGTAAGCTTGATGTTCGTATCATGTTGATGACTTGTGAAGAGATCGATAATCTTACCTGATAGTGGATAGCGATCGTTCGAGATCGTATGCCGTTCGGGGCAATATGTGTGACCGTTCGAGGTCGGGCGATGTTCGAGGCGAGATATGACCATTCGAGGTCGGGTGCCTTTCGAGGCGAATTATGACCGTTCATGGTCGGGTGCCGTTCGAGGTGAATTATGACCGTTCGTGGTAGGGTTTTGGAATTATAAACATTAGATTTACATTCAAATGAGTCTTACAATAAAAATGTCCAACTAAATCAAGGCCAGATGCAAAAAAGAGAAAACAAAAGAAAAACAGAAACATCAAAGTTCAAGCATGTCCACTGTTGCGGTTTATAATCATCTCAAAGCATGCTTGAGGACCGTTCGTGATCCCATACATGTGTAAGTGACTTAACCGCTTTAGCTTGGAGTTTACTACTTATTTCTCATTATTCCGATCAATTGATGATGAGCTGATGCCTTGATCCAGGGCCGTCCTCGGTTGATGCAGATGGTGGTCGCTCCCGTTTCACCGTCGCTGCTCGCCTTTTCATGTATTGTAACATCATGTCGTTTCAGATATGTCCTTCGATCTCATCCCTCAAGTGCCTGCAATCGTTTGTAGTATAGCCGCTTAGCTCATGGAAGAGACAGTATTTGTCTGATTTCCTTTCATTATTGGTTGTCTCCCTTCTGATTGGCCTTCGGCAGGGAACCTACCCCCTAATGTCTTGGTATATTCGTTCTAAAGTCTCACTCAACTCCGTATAAGAGGTGAATCTTGGTTCCTTTCGTGGCTGCCTCGACTCGTCAAAGCCATTCTCTTCTTTTCGCTTCCCTTTATCCTTGTTTGAATCTTTTCCGGGTGAATCCCCGCCTTCGGCCGTATAAACATCAACTTCCTCTCCTTCCTCTCTTTCAGCCTTCGCGTCTTCCTGTCGCAGAAACCTTTCTGCCTCGTGGTAACATTCTCCTAGATCCATAGGTGGGTCCCTTGTCAATGAATTCTTGAACTCCATGCCATCAGCTATGCCAGATACAGCTTCCATCGGAACCATGGACGGATCTGGGCGATCCACCAATGCTGCCGCTACATTAAACTGTGTTAAAAAAATTCTCAAAGACTCTCCTTTCTTCTGTTTCAGTATTGTCAAGCTCATCACATTTTTAGGTATTGAGATATGAACCCTAAACTGTCTCATAAACCTCTCGATCAACTCGGTCCTTGATCCAATGGAGCCGCTTTCCAATTGCCTGAACCACAATGCTGCTATATCCGTAAAATACAAAGGGAAACACCGGGCCATGACCTCCTCCGATGCCCCCAGTACTTCCATGTGTCTCATATACCTTGTCAGATGAACGGTAAGGTCGGTCCTTCCATCATACGTCTCCAATGTTGGTAGCTTGAATTTCGGCGGATTCCTAGCCTGCCTAATTGTGGGAACAAAGGGGCTCATGTTCACATCCTCCAAATCTTTATTCACAAATCCTCCTCTCATGGCCCGTTTGACCATTTCTACTAATCTGTCATTATTATCAAATGGTGGTCCTTGTTCGTTGCCTCCGACCTGCCCCTCGAGTTCGCGAGGGTATCTCGAAACCTGCTTTCTTGGACGAGCATTTGTTTCCCTATCAATACCAAATTGCATAGTACCTCCTGGTACCTGCCTAGAATCGAGCCAACATAATTCGAGGGCATGCCCCCTAGCCCAGGAGCTGTTCCTGATGGTCACGCTCTATCATAAATCCTAGTTGCTCCGTTCTCCTGACTTTGGTTCTGGACTCCCTCTGCTCCTGCTGCTCCATTCTCTTGATTTTGCACTCCAACTTGTCCGACCTGTCGGAGTAGGTTCTGCATCATTTCCTCCTGCCTTTTTAGCATCCCTTCCTTCATAGCACCCATCATTATTTCCATATCATCTCTGGTGATGAAAACTTAGGTTTGATTAGCTCCTGAGGAAGCCTCCTGACTTCCTTCATGATGGATCCTCTCCGTTCATTGTCTCCTTGTTGATTGCTTAGCCATTGCTTCTAAGATCCAAGTTCCTAAGCCTTCAAATTCAAAATCCAAGCTTTAGAATCCTTGAGCGTTAGCATTCTCAGTGAAAGCACTAAAATGTTTGCGCCAAAATTGGCCACAAACACCCAATTGCAGATGAAAGCACCAATTCACAGTCACAGATCACATATAGAATATGTGAAGAAGATATAAATATAAAGAACAACAAAAATTAAAAAGCAAAGCAATAAAAAGATGAGATTTATAGTGGTTCGGCGTTGTAGCCTAAGTCCACTTTGAAGAGTTTGTTGTTTATTGATGATTCTCGACTGATTTACAATAGTACAATCGATAGTACTCAAGTTATAATGGAATTTCAGTAGAGTAACAGCGTAAAAGAGCCAAAAGTCCTCTTTCTGTAGGCATAGGAGTGCTATTTATAGGCGTAGGTCTGTAAATATCTGCCTCTAAACTTGGAATATTTCTTCTCACACGTGGGTGGCCCCCCCACCAGATTGATCAGGGATCATTTGGTATCGATTGGGATCGATCCCCATCACCCTTGTATCGATCAAGATTTTGTCCATTTGGGCTGCGATCGATCAGAGACATTCTTGAGTGAATAGGAAAGCTCTTATGAAAATTTCATGGCATTTGGACTTATAGATTTTGAGTTATGATCGATCCAAGATTCGATTTGTAGGTTGGCTGATGGTTGCGTATCGATCACTGCGTATCGGTAGACTTCGTATCGATCGATCCTGCATCGATGACGTGGAGTGGCAATTACATGTAGATCCATTTTTCATGCTAGTAGACCGTTTCTTTTGGTTCGACCCATTCTTTCGTATCCACCTGGCACTCAAACCTTTGTATCGATGCAATGTCCTTGCCTTCGTATCGAACAAATGGCCATCGGTTCGTATCGATCGTTTGACTGATCGATACGAAGTATACGGAAATGGGACGATACGAAGCAGGCAGATGTGGGGCACATGAATCCCTATGTGCTTCGTATCGATGTTTGGTTTGTTACTTCGTATTGATCACTTGACTGATTGATACGAAACATGGTGGAATTTGATTGATACGAAGCAGGTGAGTATTGATCGATACGAAGCGCATGGATACGAAGGGGATGGATTTGAAGTAGATGGATGTGAACTTGGTGTGGACCATATGGACTCGAAGCACTCTGACCCGAAGTAACCCATCCAGTGACTCGAAGTAAATGCTAAGATGACCCGAAGTAGTTGCCGAGCCCTTGTAAATATGCCAATCCCTCAAAGACCCGAAGCACGCCCTTCTCTAACCCGAAGTAACCTGCCTGAAAACCCATAGTAAACCTAAGGATGGCTCGAAGCAAACTCCAAACAACTTGAAGTAACTCGATTTTTTTTTAAACCCATATTTTAAGTATCCTGCGATGTTTTTCCATCGACTATGCTATATCCTGGCTTAATGATCATGTTTATTAACCGTGACAATCCAGCTTCGATCGTCGTGCAATCGATTGGGTTAAATCTGCCTGTATGTTGCCTTGCCAAAAGGCGGGTTAACAAGTTTTATATTGAAATTACTTCTTTTGAAATCGTTTAAATATTAGTCTAATAACTATGAAATTAACAGATTTATAATTATGATTTTATTTACATAATTTAAATCTTAATTTATAGATAGTTCTATAAATATAGACTACATTTACTTTATAAAAATGATTGAAAACTATATACCTTTTTTATAACTTATTTTCAAGAGTTCCTCTTTATAAATAACTCTGAATTTAGTATATAAAAATATGTATATAAATGATTTCATGGAATAAAATTCTATGCTATCACAAAGCACACAAGTTACGGAATCAAAATAAAAAAAGGAAGTAAGGAGAAAGAGTACAACACAAGATTAAACACAACACAATAGAGGGGAAGAAGATCACTTGGAGCACATGCTATAGATTACAATCGGTCGACTGGTTGTTTGCCACTGATCAACTGATGGGAACGCCTGGAGCGTGGATACTCCAAGCATGATCCCCATCGACAACTACATGCATTCTGATAACTAAACTTGGAATACTGAAACAAAACTACTGCTATATGTGGTCATAATACTCTATATATCAATGACTTATAAAAGATATGAAAACCGAGTTATAGTAAGTAGGTGATTTTACGGGATTTCTCAACTAAGTTTTACAGCATATATTCAGACAGTCAATATATCAACCAAAGATCATCCAAAATTCACAAACAATATCAATATGCAATTCAATTAGAACTACTTGTGAGGACTACTCACTCTAATTCCTTAAATCCTTCGCCAAAGACACACAAAATAACCTATCTTCTCTTATTACAGCCAAACTTTAGAACCAATGCACACAAGAGAACTTAAGAGGACTCAAAACACAATAGAAACTAAAATAAATGAGGCTGGAAGATAGATTAGGGTCTGAAATCATTACCTTGAATTTTCTTTGATTTATGAGAATTTATTTGAATTTAAGTTTGAAGATACCCTAGCCTAGGGTTGATGAGAATGAGCATTGATTCTATTTTCTTATTGTTTATTTTTGAATGTACTGAAATTTGGAGAAGGAAATAACTTCTCTTTTACCATGATTTAATTGGACTTGGGCTAACAATAGGGCCCAATAAGAGAAAGAGTTGCCTTTTTATTTCTTTTTATTTCATCCTTTAAACCCAATTCTTTTCTAATTCATAATTTGTAAAAATAAATTTCAAAGAAAATTTCCAACCAATACTACTAACAGATTTCTAAATTCATCCATTTATCTTTTTAATACAAGATAATAAAGTAAAATCCCAATATATAGAATTCATATTCCAAAAGAATTTATCATCATTTTATAAAATAATCAAATTTCTAATTTGTCCTTATTTCACTACTAGAAAAATTACAATTTCCAATTAAAACCCAATATAAATTATTATATATTTAATTAAAGTAAATCTAAAATCAGAGTTGTTACAAGCCACCCCTTAAATATACTGCATCCACGCAATTCTACTTTAGATAAAAGTCTATACATATATATTACTATCAGTAATACATTCATGTTAAAATACACACTTTTAATATAATTGATCGATCACCAAAATAATTTCATACTAGATTTAATTTCGAACATAACTCAGAAACTTCCACATTTAGAGTATTGGGATGTGCATGAACCCATCAAGTAAAAAAGAGTAATCAAATAATTATTAGGCCCTTTATCGATGGCTTCTTGAGCTTAGAACTATCTTCCTTGCTCAATGTCTATTATCATGGACTATGAGTTTTACAAAAACTCTTTTAGATGATACTAATACTTGCATAGACAATTAAAATATTTTTCAATGTAAAAATTTCTGGAAAATTTTGGAATAATTTCCACGGTACGAAGTACATTTCAAAAACCCATGACATTCAGAAGACAATAAAATCCATGGCACATATTTATAATTATAAAAATCCTTTAATTTCCTCTAAAACATCTAACTTATATCATGCGAATAATAGATGCATAAGGATTGGTAAATCTTGTTTTCCAAAATACTATCCAAGATTTTAATTCCATTCAATCAACTTCTTATCGTAAAAAATCTTAATATTGAGTAAAAAATTAATTTACCCAAAATATATTTTAAATTTCAGCGCCACTTCTTAAAATCTCAAAATTTATAAGATTTATCCATTTTAGTGGAAAACCAATTATGAAAGCTAAATGAGTTCCTTTATCCTTAATTTTAATCTCAGAATCTTCTTTTGTCCAAAGAAATTTTTTTCAAGTAAAATTTCAAAAATGATTTCCTTAAATTTAAGACACTTCTTCTTAGCTAAATCTTCTTCCAAATAATATTCTAAAAAATTGGCACTTGACAAATAATATAAATATTTTTCATTTTAGAAATCCTTCAATATTAAATTTCATCTTTTAGTTTTCCATACTTCCCAAAACTTCCTTTTCCAAAAATTCATTTGTTTTAAATCCCTTTGCATTCTTCACTTTTTAAATAAACTTCATTAATGTACAACATTCTTTCAAACCTTATACATCAATTTACAAAATATTATCTTTTAAATATTTTCTTATTTCAACCTTGGAAATTAGTTTACACAAATATTTTACATTCCCTTTGCAAATTAAGATGTGAAATGATTTAAAGATTTCCCTTATATAAATATATTATAAACTTCACTGTTTAAATTATTTTATCACACAAATTTATTTTTTAAAGAATTATTTTCCATCAAAATGAAAATCAAAAAAATCCAATCATTGTTCAACTTTTAACTTTCTTTCAAGCAAAATTTCCATATTTTTAAAATTCAAGAATTGGAAAGGCCAACTTCTAATGAGAAGTTGTATATATATAAAACAAAAGGGTTTTCTTTTCTTTTACTTATAATAATTTTATCTTACCAAGTTCCATCTTAAATACATTCTCAAAACTTTTCTTTTATACTCAAAATTTAAAATCTATTCTATTACATAATATCTTTACTAGATATTCTTTTTTATACATTTACTCCGTAAAACCTCTTTTCTTTGTTTTTATAAAAGGACTTTTATACTCCATCATCATTATACAAACCTATACTTGGAAAAAAAATACTTTTTATTCACCAAACACATGGATTCAACATCGAACAATTCATTCCAATCATATATGAATTATACTTCATTTTAACTTCTCTTAAATTGGAAACTTATAGATATAAATTTTATATTTTTGTAATTATAAATTTCAACATTCATTTAATCTACCATCATGCACTATAATCCAAAAGCGTTACACATAAATTTACTTTAGCAAGCAAGTTATATATATATTTCAGATTTTCAAAATAACTAATTTCTATACTAAAATTATATACATATGGTTTCTCATCTCAAATATTTACCAAAATATCTTTTTAAGAAATATATGTAATCTCATGCTAACTACTTTTTATTAATTATTAAAACAACACATAAACCTCATTTAAAAAATATGGCTCACACTTCTTTAAATTATAATCTTTACTTCAAGACATTTTCCTTTAGATCATTACATACGTGTGTGTGTTTTATCCAAAATATTCATTTCATTTCAAAATAATATTAGACTTACCTCAAAACTTTTTTTCCTTTTCATAATATTATTTATAACTTTTTTGAAAATATTATATATTTTATTGCTTAAAACATTGTTTTATTATTCAAACGGTATGTCCAATTGTCTCATCCTACTACTTAGAAATCTCTATCGATAACATTGGCTAGACGCCTCGACCAGAATTCTTAAAGCACTCAATAGATAATCGAACACAAAATATATTTCCAAAAATTTCTATAAACATGATTTACGTATATCCATTGGTAATCTTACTTTTCAAAAAATATTAGCTTGCTTATAATAATCATAATTAAATATCCCATATATGCATATCCTTTATTAAAACGAATCTTATTTAAATGGATGCTTGCTTTATAAAAACACTTCCAATTCATCTTTTTATTTACATACAAATAATAGTTCTTTGACAACAATCCAATAATGCGTTTATTCATTTATGCCTACATCAATAAAACATTAAATTCTAAATTCATCTTACATTTAATTAATCATACATATGGATTAATACTCTACCTTATACAAAATAATTTTTTCAATATTCCTTGCATAACTACACTATCGAAAGCAATATAAGGTCTTATTATCAATATTGAGCTGGTTTCAACTTTCAAGTGATGATTCTTGCCCAATACCAATTTTAAACAATTAGTTACAATTTCAAACAACCAAGCATCAATCAACCAATCAAAAGTATATAAGACAAACCAATTGATGCGCTCAGCGGAAAGTGGTCTATCGGTTTTCGCAACTCTAATCACTTGTGGATCAGGGTACACAATTCAAATTTCAAGCCATCTGAGGTCTGCTCTACACTATCTATAACAATAGTTTATATAGTTGCATAAAATCTTACAAATACATCCCGATGATTATTCCTTAATGATCATTTATATTTTTATCCTGTGTGGAACAAAATTCTAAATTCTACCTTGCACACACCCAAGGGATGAGACTATAAGTCTGCTTAGGCCAAGATTCACGTCTCTTACATTCTATATTATTCTGAAACTCATATTTAATACTAAGCTGCAACGCCCTACCTTTATACCTATATTACCCAAGAATATTATAAGTAATATTGTCGAGTCATACGGAGAACAAGGCTGGATAGGAGCGACTATCCATGTCTACTCCCTTGAGCTAACACTATCACATCTCTTTTACCTCATAACACAATATGAAGACGTGAACAGTCTCAGCACAAATCAATAAACACGCTGGCTAATATAGAAAAGAATAATATATCACATAATATGCAACACGGAACCATGGATTGCATCGAAAAATGTAATACAGATCATAACATGTAACAAAAAGTGAGTGAACAAGAGGTGTAATGGACTCACATAAACACATACACATAGACTATGATAGGTTTAAAAAATATCCCTAATAAAATGAGTCTACATCTCATGCAAAATACAATAATATACATATATGAAAAAAATCCCAAAGAGGAAACCATATCATGTAGATAACATAGTACATATATTTAATCAAGCTAGCCCACATCCAAAGTCACTAGGTCCCTATAGCTGTCAAGTCTCAGTCTAACACAAGTATTATGAAAATAATAAATGGGTCAGACTATCTCTAAATATCATAAAAAGTGAGATCACATTGAGCATTCACAAATATCAAAGATATAGGAATAACTATATAGTATGCTACATTACACATAATAAGGCATCACGATAAAATCATCATGTCATAAAGTTTAACTATGCCCATCATTGGCAATCATCGAAAACATAATTACAACCACATCAAAATCATATCAATTAACTAGCATGAAAGCGAGTCATAGATAAGCACATCACAAGTCAACAACTAACAACTAAAGATGAGCACATTGAAGTCAACACAATAGAAGAGTATAGGCGAGCACATCGCAAATCAACACCATAGACGAGCACATCACAAGTCGACATAATAGACATTGCAAGTCGACACAATAGATGAGAATATTGCAAATCAACAACTAAAGACGGGCTTGAAAGCACGCCGAACCCTCCTGAAAATGAGTTATCGAAAGGCGAATTTTAAAACACGTCGAAGTGATCATTTTCGATCGAAGTGTTAAATACTTTCAATTAGTAATCAAATGAGTGTTGCCCCAATGTCCTATAACCACTCAATGTTACATGAATATTTGTTAAATATCGTAGATTCCGTTCAAGTAAAATATTCCATCAAATAAGTCCAAGAATTAATCGATAAAGTGATATAAATGTTCCATACCACTTGTACTACTAAACCGTTTAATTAGATTTCTCATTTAATCGAAGTAATAGTTTTATATTGGAATTACTTCTTTTAAAATCATTTATATATTAGTATAATGACTATAAAATTATTATATTTCTAAGTATGATTTTATTTACATAATTTAAATCTTAACTTGAAGATAGTTTAATAAATATAGACTATATTTACTTTATAAAAATGATCGAAAACTACATACTTTTTTTATAACATATTTCAAGAATTTCTCTATATATACAATTATATATTCAGTATATACAAATATTTTCATAGAATAAAGTTCTGTACTATCATAAAGTACACAAATCAGGGAATCAAGATCAGAAAGAAGTAAGAAGAAACATAGCACAACACAGGATCAAACACAACACAAAAAGGTAAGAAGATTGCCTAGAGCACATGCTCTAAACTACGACCGGTCGATCGGTTGTTTGCTACTGGTCGATCGGTGGGAACGCTTAGAGCATGGATACTCCAGGCATTGTCCCCGTCGACAACTACATGTATTTCGGCAAGTTGGAATATTGAAACTAAAACTACTGCTATATGTGCTTATAATACTCTGTATCTCAATGGCTTCTAAAAGAGATGAAAACTGAGTTACAGTAAGTAAGTGATTTTACCAGATTCCTTAATTCGGTTTTAAAACATATATTCAGACAATCAATATATCAACCAGAGATCATCCAAAAATCATAAACAATCAAACAATATCAAAATGCAATTCAGTTAGAACTAGTTGTGAGGATTACTCACCTTAACTCCTTGAATCCTTAGCCAAAGATGCACAAAATAACATGCCATCTCTTATAAGCCAAACTCTAGAACCAATGCATACAAGAGAACAGAAGAGGACTCAAAATAGTATAGAAACCGAAATTAATCAGTCTAGAAGATTGACTAGGGTTTGAAATCATTACCTCGAATATTCTATAATTTATAAGACTTTATTTAAATTTGACTTTAAAGATCTCCTAGCCTAGGGTTTAATAGAATGAGCATCGATTCTATTTTTGTGTTGTCTGGTTTTGAACGAACTGAAATTTAGAGAAGGAAAGAACTTCTCCTTTACCATGATTTAATTGGACTTGGGTTAACAACAACACTAAATAAGAGAAAGAGTTGACTTTTTATTTCATCCTTTAAAACTTAATTCTTTTCTAATTAATATTTTGTAAAATTAAATCACAAAGCAAATTTTCTAACCAATATTACCACTAGATTTCTAAATTCATCCATTTATCTTTTTAATAAATGATAATAAAATAAAATCCTAATATATAGAATTCACATTCCAAAAGATTTAACATCAT
Organism: Allium fistulosum; assembly: GCA_030737815.1. Taxonomy (NCBI): domain Eukaryota; kingdom Viridiplantae; phylum Streptophyta; class Magnoliopsida; order Asparagales; family Amaryllidaceae; genus Allium; species Allium fistulosum. The sequence continues at coordinate 1,086,454,876 of CM060904.1, forward strand.
TTTATAAAAGAATCAAATTACTGTCTCTATATTTCACTACTTGAAAATTCCAATTTCCATTTAAATCCCAATATAAATTATTGTATATTTAATTCAAGTAAATCTAAAATCAAGGTTGTTACATGGCGAGCATTTCATCTTCAACCATCTTCCACAATCAGTATCTAGAAGTTTCCCCTTCACGAGAGCCATCAATACTATGTCCTCTTTAGCGTTACTGACTTCCGCCACTGCTATATTAAATCCACTCAAAAAAACTTCAATGACTCCCTCGCACTCCGTAAAAGGTTTGATAATGACATCACAACCTTCGGGCAAGTACCATGTAAGCAAAAATGTTTGACAAACTACCTTGCCAATTGATGGAACGGGGATATGGACCTCGGTGGGAGTCGAGTGAACCATAATGTAGCGACACCGTCCAAAAATATTGGGAAGCATTGGCATCTCACAACATCCGTTGCACTTGTCATGTGCATATGCCATTCATATATTAACGAATGCTACCTTAGATCCATTATTCCACAATAGGATGACATCGTGGGCATAGTAAATCTTTGAGGATATCCATCACACAATATCTCTTCTATGAATGGATCCTTATGAGGAGAAGAGCCTTATTTAGCTCTATTCATGTGTTAGTTTTCATTTACTAACATTTTCACCATATCAGCCAAATATTATAGCTCAATTTGATCTACTGGACGACAATAATCATGACCTGCCCCAAGTATTTAGCTCTGCAAACAGTCTCGGTTAGTTCCAAGTTACCCAAGTTCCCTTGTCTCTAGGAGGACCATTTGTCCAGTTGATCTGTTTAAATGATTTCTGTGTGACGGACCAACATCAACCATCTAAATTTTGACATTCTGGCCATCAACATCATGACCATCTCCACTACCAACATTATCATCCAAGTCAACAACACCCCCTGCACCTAAATTACGTTGATAGGGTTTGGTACCAATCCATAGGGATAGGTCGGTATCAACCTATGCTCTTATACTTTGAGCATTGTCCAATTTTCCTTTTGAGATTTTGGTTTTTTCTCATTCATTTTCTACTTCCCTTCTCTATGTTTTTCCCTGGATGATGAGGAACTATCTTCATTTTCGAAATAAAAAGGCGATTGCTCTCTTCTGTTCCTTCTGTGACTATGAGATAACAGGTTTAGTAGATCCATGCTTTCCTTCATCTATTTCATTATTTCTTCCTGGATTTCATACATCTTGTCGTTCAAATCCTTATCACCATATCCATCTCAACCTATGTTACAATGTTTGAGGGGCTCTGAATTTAAGCAACATTGGGTTGAGCGACTTTTTCAACAGTTGAGAGCTAGCGTTCTCAATATCGTTAGCAGACCAAGAGGCGGTGGAGGTTTCTCTAGTGTTTCGTGGAGCCATTACTTTGGTTATTCCTATGATAGATTTAGTGAAAATCTGAATAGCCACAGATTATTGGAATGAAACCGACAGTTCTACCTCGTGGACTACAGTAATCCAAAAGTTTAAAATAGATCCAAATAGCCTGAGATTGATATGTTTTCAACGAAAGCACCAAAATGTTTATGCCAATAGTTGGCACAAACACCCAAAGATTAATAAAGGAGAATAAAATGAGGAAAATAAATTGAAAGCGAGGAAAAGGGAACGCATAAAAATTATAGTGGTTCGGTTAATCAAAAGCTTATGCTCACTTAAACTTTGTCTATGTGCTGAGTTTTGAAAAGTTAATCTTATGGATCGGTAGCTATGGATCGGTGATGATCCTTGAGATTATAGAGAAAGTAAAGAAATTTGTTAAACGAGCAAAAAATCCCTTAAACAATGCCCCTTATCCCCTGTTTATAAGTATAGGTTGACGAAATTCTCTCCACCGTGTTCTTTCCTATGTTCCCCATGTCCTTAAGGAACCACTCTCAAAAGATCATGGCCAGCTCATCAATGTTTAGGGATCAGTATCGAACCATGCTCTATGGATTGATATTGATCTATAAGATTGATCTATAAACCTTCTCCAATTTCTTGTGGACATTTGGTTGACTTTTATCCTTGCTTTGGCATTTGGTTGCGTCAATACGGGGTTGAATTTGAGTGAATTCCATGGTTAGGAGGTTGGACAAAAAAACTTGACTTGTTTATCGATCATTCGAGTCCTGATGGGCTAACAAACCATCACCTATTGGCATATACTAACTAACAGTTATACTAACATGACATGGCATGAGTTATATAATAAGCTTAGGTACACGTTAGGGATCGGTAATGAACCCTAACCGTGGTTCGATGCCGATCCATGAATTCACTTGATTTTCATATTTTTGGCCTTAGCACTTATAGTAGGCGATGTGTAGATCATTCTTGAAGATTCTTGGCTAGCTTATGATTCACCTCTTGGTTTTGCTTGAAATCCGAGCTTGGCAATTATCGCTCTTGATTCCTGCTTGGTTATTCTTTTGTTTGACCAATTTGATTCGTCCAAATATGGCTTGGCAACAAAGCTAGATAATAATCACTGATAATGAACTCAATTTGAAAGGTGGAATTCCATGTATTCGATGCTCAATATCTAATTAAAAAAGTTTTGCAATGGTAGCACATCTGCAAGTGAATGGATAGGAGGAGGTAGTAAATAAGATCATCAAACCCATCATTAAGAAGTGACCGAAAAGAGCTAAGTGCAACTTAGTGGATGTAACATGCCATATCAAGAGGCCAAAATCTAAGCGCTACAGATGCTGTAGTCATCCATAATATTAACTTCTGGTGACAAAATACGGTAATGCTAATGATATCCATAATATCAGAAGCACTAGAATATGAACAAAACCACATATTTCCAAATTGTAACAACCCACATATTTATCAATTTTATATTTAAATATTTTATTTAAATATTTCATCGTTCGTCGAATTATAGTCCGAAAAGCTACTTTTTGCAAACAGTCGAATTAGGACTCGAGACTCCTTCCATTGAGTTCAAAATGCCATTTGCGACTTTTTTAAGTATAAACATTGATATGTTTGGAGCTAGCCAAAAATTTGACCTTTTTCACTTTGGGTTTGGGTTTGGGTTCAGCCCACTAGCCATCATTATACCCCAAACTGAACCATCTCTCCCCATTCTCCCTCACTTCCTCATCTTTTCAGTTCTAAAGCAAAAATGGGGGAAAAGAAAAAAAGAATTAGAATTTCCTAAGCCCTAGTTTCCATTTGCAAATCAATTTCTAGCTCCAAATTCAAGAGAAGCCATTGGTAAGCATCCTCTTCTTCTTCTCCAACTCATCCTCTTACTAATTTCAGAAATTCTTAAACCTAACCTTAGGAAATGTTCTTCTTTTGAGCTTAGATTCAAGCTCCTTGGGTTGTGTTGAAGAGTGGTTGATCTTCCTTTTGTTTCCAAGCTTCTTCTTCATTGTTTTTGGGTTCAAAGGTGAGATTTTTATCTCACATCTATGACTATAATTATCTTTGGTTGTTAGGTATGAATTCCTAACACCTCTTCATGTGAATTTGCTCTTGATTTGGATTGGTTTTGTGAATATTCCAATTTTTGGGTTTTTAAGTCAAATTTGTGTGCAAATCCTTTTATGGATGTTTGATCATGCTTTTGGTGATGCATCGAGGAGCATATAGGGCCGGGTTGCCGATTGGCATAAACCCTTAGAGCCAATGTTCGTCCGGTTGCATTTTGGAAGAGTTGCTCTTCATTTGGATAGGCTGATAAACAGCCCAGGCATGATTCAGTCGACTGAAATCTCTGTTCAGTCGACTGAATCTGGAACCCGAAAGTTTCCAGGCAAGATTCAGTCGACGTGAAATCTCTGTTCAGTCGACTGAACCTGGAAACAGAAAGTTTCCAGGCAAAATTCAGTCGACTGAAATCTCTGTTCAGAGAATGTTTCCAGGCAGAATTCAGTCAACTGAATTTGTTGTTTCTGCCCACTTTGCCTTTTGGGATTGAATTTCCGATTTGAATCGATTCGTGATGATCCTATTTGTTGTTATCATTTATTATGACTTTGATGACTCCTTTTTCAGGATTTTTGAATATCCATTTCAATGGATTCTTTATCGGTTTAATTGGATTTGATTCACGTCTTCGAATGTGAATTTTAATGATTAATTGTTTCTACAATCATTTCTATGACTTGTCACTTTAAAATACAAAGTTTTTTATACTAATAGTAAATATTCAAATTCTTTACTAAATGATTTCAACACTACTTTTAAATACAAAGCTCGTTTCTGAAACCGTTTTCTAATCTATTAGTATATACAAACCTTCACCTCATTCGTATGAGAAAATCTAATTAAACGGCTTAGCAAAACAAGTGGTATGAAACGCTTGCGTTTACTTCGTCGGTTAATTTATGGACTTGTTCGATTGAAACCCTTGTGACAATTTTTTAGTGGAGATTTACAATTTGTTCGTAAATATTTAAGTTAAGCTAGTGGTTATGGGACATGAAGCTAAACTCGTATATTTACTAGCTTAGTGTAATTGACACTTCTTGATGATCAATGACGATCATTTTATGGTTTAGACTAGCAATGTGCGATGTCTCTTTGTCCACATGGAGGACTGTTCCTCGTTTTAATGAGCTTCGTCTCATTTTTCGCATGGGTCGTACCTATTTAGGTGCGTCGATGTTTATTTCACGCATGGGTCGTACCTATTTAGGTGCGTCGATGTTTATTTCACGCATGGGTCGTACCTATTTAGGTGCGTCGATGTTTATTTACTTCGTGGAGCAATCGGCTCAATAAGTCGGGGCATGGGGCGTATCTATTTAGGTGCGTCGATGTTCGTCTATGCATGGGTCGTATCTTTCTAGATGCGTCGATGTTCGACTTTGCATGGGGTGTATCTTTCTAGGTGCATCGATGTTAGACATTACATGGGGCGTATCTTTCTAGGTGCGTCGATGTTTATTTATGCATGGGGCGTATCTCTCTAGGTGTGTCGATGCTAGAGCATGGGGTGTATCTCTCTAGATGCGTCGATGTTCGACTTTGTATGGGATGCATCTTTCTAGGTGTATCGATACTAGACTTTACATGGGGCGTGTCTTTCTAGGTGCGTCGATGTTCAGTTTATGGGATTGGCCATCCTCTTTCTTGTGTTTTCTGGATTTCTTGTTGATGATTTCTAGAATTTGTGTGTCGTTAACTTTTGTGATTTCTGGATATTGATTTCTGGAATTTATGTTTCACCAGCATTTACGATGGGCATTGATATGTATGACATTATTTGTGGCTCGGTGAATTAAATTAAGAATATGATGTTCTTTTCTGTGTTTTGAGACTCTTGAGATATTGTATGACTTTTGTGGGTTTTCTAATGTATACTTATCATAGTATGACATCTTTTTGTTATCATACGTTTTATTATCATATCTCATATTCTATCTCATTTTATATGATAATAATAGCTAGACTGATCCGTTTATTATTTTCTTCTTAAATAATACTCGGGTCAGGCTGAGATATTACAGGTGCTTCCTCATGTCTTCTTATCTGGGACTATCATCTAACTTTTGGCTAACTACTCTAGTTTAGTAGTTTTTGGTTGTATACATTCGATATATTGACTCATTGATGTATACATATTCTGTTGTCTAGCACTTGTATCTTTTGTTTTCAGATATTGTGGATCTTATTTGACCACTACTCTGATGTACACTTTCATGTGTTATATTCATATCTATTTCCGCTTTTGTGATATGAATTGTCTGTGACTGATTTGTGTTATGTTTATTTCTATATTTGTTTCTGAAGTCCATATAGCCACTGTGTAGTAGCTTTGAGTTTGTATCGGTATGTCGGATTTCCTCTTGAGATGAAAAGTTATATTTTTATCTGGCATATCGGTACTCGCACAAAGCAATTATACGGATGGTCGCTCCTCAACAGCCTTATTCTCTGTGCTAGTTGACGGCATTACTCCGTAGTGTCCTTGGCTAGCGTGGGTATAGAGGTGGGGCGTCACACAAATACAACATTTTACTGATTACATTCCAAACAAATTCATATCCAAGTTACATAATCCCATATCGTTTCCGAGGTAAAGATTAATTATAATCATTACAAAATATGCCAAAAGTGACATATGACGATGCCCCCTTGGTTGATCAGAGAAATATATTCATATTTGACTCAATATACATAGCGGAAAATAAACAGAATAATCTGTAAATCCTAGTTAGCTATCCATCAGCAACCTGCTCATCTCTGGAAGCTTTATTCGCCAAAATTTCTAAACCTAAAAACCTTAACCCTTAGCCTACTCAAATCAATTTTGAGCACTCGAGAGTTTAAGGGGAAACAAAAACTTCGAGTCAGACATAAAGCCTGGTGTGAATAATACTATTACATCTCTATTTACTGATATTAAGTGAGACCATGCCGCTTAGCGGAACGGGTTTCCACTCACTAATATCCTCTTTAAAACATGTATTTTGCAAATCCTTTCCTGCAACCAAACTTGTTAATCAAACTAGTATAATAATAATAATAGCTAAGTTCGTTAAGCTATAATCAGGTAAGTAATGAACTATCTGTCCACAAGTAATAAATGGACTATCTGTCTGAAAAATGGACTGACTGCTCGCAAACTGGACTAACTGGACGAACTATTCGCAAACTGGATTAACTGTCCGCAAAGTGGACTAACTGCCCAAATCAAAATGGACTATCTATCCGAATCATTTTTTAGGGTTGACTACCCTTCATCTTTTTCCTTGAAAACCTTTTCAAAATGATTTATCCTTTTAAATCAAACTTATACAAGGAAAATATTTTCTTAGCTTTACTCTAAGCTATTTTGCCATGTTATATATACTTTACTCAAAATAATGTTGATGAATTTTTATGAGGATTAACTATCCTTCCAAAGAAAGTTAAAACCCTTTTTAACTTGAAAATACTTAGGCTATATTGCCTATTTAATACAATCGAAACCTTTGTTTAAAACCTTTAAACAACCCTTTCGAAACCCTTGAAAGTAACCCTTTTGAAACCATTGAAAGTGACTCTTTCGAAACCATTAAAAGCCTTTCCTTAGAAAGCTTTAAAACATTAGACATCCCTCTTAAAAACCTTTAAATATTGCCTTTCGAAAACATAGGAAAACCTTTCCTTTTGATCTTTTCGAAACCCTAGGGAACCACCCCTTTCGAAACGATTCATTAAAACCTTTCGAAATAGTCAAAACTCAACCCTTTTGAAAGCACTTTGGGTTCAATTTAAAACATGTGGAAACCTTTTGAAACCATTCAAAAATTTACCCCTTCGAAACCTTTGAAAACCATCTCGGTCGAAACTCTTTGGATTATGCCTTTAAGTAAAGCAAAAGGATCATAAACCCATTAAAGTCAAAAGCATCTGTTTCGAAATCATTTAAAACTGTCTCTTTCAAAACCATTTGGGTTTTACTTCAATCATAGAAAAAGGGTCTTTAAAACATTTAAATCAAAAGCATTTGTTTCGAAACCATTTCCTAAGTAAAGAAGTGATGGTGTCGAAACCATCCCTTCGAAAGCATTAGAGAAGTGGCCAGGTTTTTAGAAAACAAAACAACCCTTTTGAAACCATCTGGGTCGAATGGTAGGAAGCGGCAGCTAAAAGGTCTCGACTTAGTCGAAAGTAATCATTTAAAATCAAATGCACAACCCAATTGAAACCATTACTTTCAAAACCATTTGACCCAGCTGAAAGCTAACCAAGTCGAAGGCTACTTAGTCGAAAGCAAGCATGCGCATTTTATTTTAAAAGCAAAGTAATGCCTCAACCCCTTCGGAACCCCTAGTTTTGACTCTATACCTTCCACCTACATCCAATTCACTATGTACCAGTTAATTGATACCATGTGCATTGGTTTCGACTGTTTCGGAAGCGAAGGTAAGGAGGCGGAACCTGGTGCCGAAAGCGTCGAAATAGTGAATAACATGTTTATTTGTACTTTTAAACTATTTCTTTTGTACCTAACCTACCTTGATTTTCTAAATTTGATTGGTTGCCATTGTACTTTTTCAAAAGTGCTGCCGACTTTCCAGATTTAACAATTTAAATTAATTTACAAAAAGCCCCTCTTCCTTCCTTAATTATATAAAACATTCAGGTCTCATACCTTAAATAATTTTATATAACCATTAAAACACTTAAGAAAATTCTACAAAAATTCCATAAATCTCTTTTAATATGTTTTCCAACATATAAAAATTTCAGACTCAATTATTTTATTATTTAACCGTAATTAATTTATAATCCAAATTAACATTTTCCTTACTAGAAAATTCATATAAATTCCACATAAATTCATAAAATTCTGAAAATTGAAACCCATCTCCAAATAATATTTCTGGTCTATATAAAAATTCACAAGGCATTTGAATGCCATTTTATAGGGTTTTCACCAAAAAACATATCATAAATTCAATATGAACAGCCATAATTCATCAACAAGTATATATAACCATTTCATCATTCAAAAACATGGCAAATCAAGGCAAAATATTCATAATTCATCTTAAAACCGAAACAACAAAAATTTGAGATGTAAACATTATTCACTTTAGTTTTAGAGATTAAAGAGATTGAGATGTGAATGGATTTGATTTGAATTAGCTTCTTCCTTAGCTTTTCTTAATCTTCTTCCTCTTTCTCTTGTTAATGGTGGTCGGCCTCTTGTTTTTAACATTTTGAAAAATAAAAATGAACGTGTATAGGAGAATACATGGCCAAGCTTAAGGGATATAGGAATGACCTATTTCCTATTTTATCCCTCCTCTATTTCATTTTAGCTCTTTCTTAATTCATTGTTAACTAGCATGGCTACACCTTAATTAAAATTAAATTTCAATCCCCTAATCAACACATTATGTTATTTAATATAACTAATTAAATATCCTAAAGAATATTACCAAACATCTGGGGTGTTACAAACTTCCATCCTTAAAGAATTTCGTCCTCGAAATTTCGATAAGGTACACAACAAATCAAACAAAGAGGTAAAACATACCATCAAACAAGTAAGGATAAGTATCTCTAATTCTACTCTTAATCGTCCAAGTACAGTCCCTGTCATCGTCGCTCCACTGGACTTTGACTAATCTGATCGTCTTGGTCCTAAGCCTCTTCTCATCTCTCGCAACAATACAAATTGGCTTTCTCACTATAGTCAAGTCCGGTTCTACTACTAAGTCATCTAGTACAGTCGGTGCAATAGTAGCCTACGGGTCTCTAACACACTCTCTGAGAAGAGAAACATGGAAAACATCATGGACTCTTATCAAACTGCTCGGTAACTGAACCCTATATGCGAGTTTCTTGATCCTCTCAACAATAGGAAAAGGTCGAACGAATCTCGATGCTAACTTTCCTAATTTCCCAAATCTAATCACACCCTTCATCGGTGACACTTTGACGAAAACTTGGTCTCCAACTGAGAACTCTAAATCTTTCCGCCTCTTATCTGCATAACCCTTCTGCTTTGACTGAGCCTCCTTCATTCTAGCCCGAATGACCTCAATATTTTCTACAACTTCCCTGACTAAATCTGGACCAAGAACCAACCTATCCTCGATCTCTAACCAACATACGGGAGATTTGCATGGTCTGCCATACAAAGTCTCAAACGGTGCCATCCCAATACTAGTTTGATAACTATTGTTATACGAAAAATCGACTAAATGCAGATGGTCTTCCCATGATCCCCCAAAATCTAGAATACAAGCTCTTGACAAGTCTTCCAAGACTTTGTTAACTCTCCCCGTTTACCCGTCTACGGATGGTAAGCGGTACTCATCTTGAGCTTGGTTCCCAAAACTTCCTGTAGACTCTTCCAGAACTCGGTAGTGAATAAGGAATCTTTATCACTAACTGTGCTACTAGGAATCCCATGCAGTCTAACCACATTCTTCATAAACAACTTGCTAATATAGGTGCCATTCTGGTTGACTTAATTGGAATGAAATGGGCACTCTTGGTCAATCTGTCCACTATAAACTGTATACTTTCATTTCCTGTGCTCGAAACTTGGCAACTCGTCAATAAAATCCATGGAAATAGAATTCCACTTCCATATCGGAATATCTAATGGCTGAAGCAACCCACTTTGCTTTTGATGTTTGGCGTTTGCCTTTTGGCAAATCAAGCATTGCTTTACATACAAGCCAATATCCCGCTTCATACCTTCCCAAAAGAAACTCCTCTTCATATCCCGATACATCTTAGTACCTCATGGATGAACAGAGAACTTTGAATGATGGCATTCCTCCAAGAATTCACTTCTTAGGTTTCCTACACTTGGAACACAAAATTTTTCCTTCCTTTCTCAACCACCCATTCTGGTCAGGACTGAAATCTTTCAAGTCATCGCTCTCGGTTCCATCCCTTAACTTCCTGATCCGTTCAGCTAACACTGGATCCTCTATCTGTTTAGAAGCAATCCTTTCAATCATCACTGGTCGAACTTCCAAACAAGATAATACAACTGTTTCTCCGCTAGACCTAGCCTTGGATCTCCACTACACTCTGCAACCTGCCAATGCTTCAAAAATCTTTCCACTCAGCAATCATCGCCAATACTGCATTCTAATGTTTCCTACTAAGTGCATCTACAACCTTATTGCCTTTCTCCGGTGTGTACTCAATCGGGCAATAAACTCTAGCCACCTTTGCTGTCTCATGTTCAGCTCCATTTGAGGGAACAAATACTTCAGTGATTATGATCGGTATATAACTCAAACCTCTCTCCCAAAAGGTAATATCTCTACACCTTCAATGCAAAGATTACTGCAGCCAATTCCAGATCATGCGTCAGATATCTGATCTCATGCAGTCTAAGCTGTTTAGAAGCATAGGCAATCACTTTACCCATCTGCATCAACATAGCTCCTAACCCTATTCCAAACACATTGGTGTAAAGCACCAAATCTTGATTCCCTTCCAGAACAACCAACACAGGTGCATGAGTCAATAAGTGTTTCAAACTGTGGAATGCTTCCTCACACTTATCGGTCCACACAAACTTCACATCCTTTCTTGTTAACTTGGTCATCGGTTCCACTATCCGCAAAAAATCCTTGATGAATTTATGATAATAACAAGCCAACCCAAGAAAACTCTTTATCTTCGTCACTGTCTCGGGTCTTTTCCAATTATTCACTGCTTCAATCTTAGTCGGATCTACTGATAACCCTTTCTCTAAGACTACATGACCAAGAAACTTCACTTCTTTCTTCCAGAAATGACACTTTGAAAACTTTGCTTGTAGCTGATGCTGCCTAAGTGTCTCAAGAACTACTCTAAGATGAACTTCATGCTCTCTTTCATCCTTAGAGTATATCAAGATATCATCTATGAAAACCAATACGAACCGATCCAAGTGCTCTCGGAAAACTCGGTTCATCAAATCCACAAAGAAATTCGGTGCATTAGTCAGTCCGAACGGCAAAACTAACCATTCGTACAACCCTATCTAGTCCTAAACGCCATTAAAGGTATACCATCCTCTGCTACTCTGAGCTGATGGAAACCTGTCGCCAAATCCAACTGCGAGAATATCTTGGCTCCACTCAACTGGTCGAACAAATCGTCATTCCTTGGAAATGGATATCGATTCTTTACCGTCCTCTCATTCAACTTACAATAATCAATACATAGCCTTGATGATCCATCCGGCTTCTTAGAAAACACTATGGTTGCCCCCCCAAGGCGAATTACTCGGCCTGATAAAACTCATGCGTTCTAAATCCACCAAATGCATCTTTAACTCTCTCGGGGTCATCCTGCTCGGTGGCCTACTCATAGGTTCTGCCCCCTAGAACCAAATCTATCTGAAACTCAATAGCTCGTTTCGGTGGAAATCCTACTACAGGCTCAAAAACATCCGCAAATTCTCGAACCACGAAAACTCGACTCAACTCATCATCCAATTCCATAACACCCAACAAAGCATTCATTTCACCGCAAGAACCTTCTATGGTATAAACAATCTGATCGCTACAATCTGGGTGTCTAAGCGATATTTTCCTATCTTAGCAAAATATCCTAGCATCGTACTCACTTAACCAATCCATACCAAGAATGATCCTGAACGCCACAAAATCAAACACATGAAAACTGCAAACAAAAGTATAACCTAATAGGCCAAACTCTAAATGGTCACATCTCAACCCTAGAGTTGCATGCCCTCCTATTGGATTCACAACTCGTAAGGAAATAACTAAATATGTGGGTTCAAGGTTAAGCTTATCTATCAAACCTCTAGATATAAAAGAATGTGATGCACCATTATAAAATAGAATGCTAATAGACATACCATGAATCTAAAGCGTACCTCCCAAAACTGCCTTTCCTTTCTCCTGAGCCATTGGCTTCGAAGTAGTAGGTTCCAATGCATACACCTTGCCCTTTCCATCTTTAGCAGGCTTCTTATACTGGTTCTTATAGTGGCCAATCTAGTCACAGCTAAAGCACCGGACATTCTTCTTCCCTGCCACCTCCTTTCCCTTTCCAACATGACACTCATTGGCAAAGTGCCCCTTCTTGTCGCACTTGAAGCAAACAGTCTCAGACTTCCCTTTTGTAGCTGCTCCACCCTTCTGAGCACCCTTTGTAACACCCCAGATTTTTGGTAACATTATTTAGAATATTTTTTTGCTAAATAAAATAAAATTATGTGTTGATTAGGGGATTGAGACTTGATTTTAATTAAGGGGTAGCCGTGCCATGTAACAAATGAACTAAAGAAGAGTTAAAATGAAATTGAAGGAGGGGTAAAATAGGAAAGAGACCACCCTTGTATTTATAACCGCTGGCCATGAAAATTTCACGTTCATTTTCATTCTCAAAATTTTAAAATAAGAGGTCGGCCACCATTAACAAGGAAAAGAGGAAGAAAAGATAGGAAGAAGCTAATTCAAATAAAATCTATTCACATCTCAATCTCTTTAATCTATAAAGCTAAGGTGAATAATGTTTACATCTCATTTTTGATTGTATTTTCGGTTTTAAGATGATTGTCGAACATTTTGCATAGATTTGCCATGATTTTGAATGATGGAATGATTATGTATACATGTTGATGATTTATGTATGTACATATTGATTTAAGATATGTTTTAAGGTGAAAACCCTATAAAATGACATCTAAATGCCTTGCGAATTTTTATGAAGGTCATAAATAATATTTTAGAGATGGGTTTCAATTTTCGAAATTTTCTAAAATTATGTGGAATTTATATGAATTTTCTAGTAAAGAAAATGCTAATTTGAATTAATAATTATTTTTGGTTAAATAATAAAAGATTGGGGTCTAAAATTTTTATATGTTGGAAAACATATTAAAATAGATTTTTTGAAATTTTTGTAGATTTTTCCTAAGTGTTTTAAGGGTTATATAAAATTATTTAAGGTATGAGACTTAAAAGTTTTATATAATTAAAAGAGGAGAAGGGGCTTTTGATAAAATGATTTAAATTATAAAATCTGAAAAGTTGGCAGCACTTTTGAAAAAGCGCACTACTTTTTATTGGTAAAGAAAGAGGCAACCAATCACAATTAGGCACGTAAGGCAGGGTAGGTGAAAAGAACTATTTGCTACATGTTTTTCGCTGTTTCGACACCGTCGACACCAGGTTCCGCATCCTCATCTTCGCTCCCGATACAGTCGAAACCAATGCACATGGTATTAGCTTACTATGAAAGAATAAAACTAAGACCTATATGCAAGGGAATGCAAAAATATGAAAGAATCGATTTTCGAATAGTGATCAGAATCATTAACTTCTTCCTTCCTCTTTTCCCTCCTTTTGTAGGTTGCTTGGTGAGATCCTTCCTTTCTTGCTCTACTTTAGAGTACTTTTTTCGGAATGTGATGTTTCATCCTCAGTAGTACAATTGAGAAGGTCATCCAAATTGGCAAGTGATTCTGGAGGTGTATAAGAAATGCGGGCAGGGAGAGCAGAATGTGGCTTTATATGAAATGGGGAAATGGGTAAGACAGTAGATGTAATAACCTTCTTCGAAACGGGCCTAGTTTTCGACCCAGTAAATGCCCATCGAGCCTTAGGTCCATTTCGGAACTAGCTATTGGTTGGTATAATTGATTCAACAAAGAAATATGCAAAAGTATCTATCTATGCTTTTAGAGTCTCACAGCAGAAGGAATAAAATATAAAAATAAATGAAGTACTTATCTCATAAAACCAAATCATAGGAGTACAATGTCACAATAGTGCAAAAAGCATGTCTGGTACATAGTCTGGGTACATTATAACAAAGTAAATAGATAACTATAATAGTTAACTGCCCACCAAGTCTCCACCATCTTCTCCACACTCATCGTTGTACCTAACCTCTAGGGTGTAACGGGAAGGGAGTCAAAAAATAATGTCTGGTGAATGAATACCTCATGTTTTACAATAAAATTATATGGGCAGTAAGTATTCAGATAAGTATTATGTTTAACATATTTATTTTACTTCTTTATGTATATCTCTATAGTAGGATAATGGCCCTACAAGCCTAACTCCATGATTATAAATGCGGATGCAATGCAAATATGGAGTATATTAGGTTCAACAACCCATCCCCCATTCAATCACATCCTAATGATGTGAGAGAAAGTACCTAAGTCACTTAAGACCTCTTAAATAAAAAATAGGCAGACTCTCCAGCCATTTAATACCTAGATCCCACGGTGAACCCCTTCTGGTACTTCCTAGCTGACGTCGTAGAAAATCTCTTAAGGCCACTTAGTACTTCTTAGATAGGATAGAGGCGGACACTCCAGCCATTTAATACCTTAACCCCGAAGTCGACCTTTAACAAGAGATTTCCACTAATGCACTTAAAGATAATTCTGACCATTTAATACTTCTTAAATGAGAAGAGGCAAATCCCAACAGTCATTTAATACCTCAACCTCAAAGCAGGCCCATCTTGGAATTACTTCATGCCTTTTAAAGGAAATCATGGCCATTTAATACTTCTTAAATATGGAAGAGGCAGATCCAATAGCAATTTAATAACTCAACCCCAAAGCAGGCCCGTCCTGGGATTACCCAACATTATTATGTGAAATTCTCTAAGTCATTCAGTACTTCTTAATAGGGAGGAAGATACCTTAATATAGTCATTTAATACCTTACCCAGACGCAGACTCCTCTTGAAATTCCTTAACCCTATGGCTTGTAACCCAACTGTGGCGTCTCACATTAGTCTGACTTTTTGTATGTGCTGGTAGCCAGATCAACTATGCGGACTTACCCAAAAAATTGGGACTAACGTCGTATCCATTATGGGTATTTATTATAAGCGATGTTCCACATCAGTTATAAAGGGCACACTGTTGGTAGCTAGTTTAGCTAGGCAGACTTCTGTGTAATTTCAACTGACCTCGCATCCTTATAACTTAGCCATATTTCCACTTTCCAACACTTAATGCTGAACTACGCATATATATATATAGGCATAAATATAATGCACACCTCACTCTTATTTACACATTAAAAGGCCTTATATAGGAAATTCCTTGTTACAACTTTATTTAAGGATTGAGTTCAATAATTGTTTTTAACCCATTTGATTAGATTTACCATTGATTACTAAATATCATTTATTTGTAAAATCTCCTTTCTCAATTATTAGTTTCTTTATTTAATGTCTTACTTATTGTGTACATTAAAAATTTATAATTATAGTTGGTCGGTTTCAAATTTAAAAAGAATATGTTATTATTACATTTATGTTTAATATTAAGTTGTGACTAATTAGCTTTATATGTATTCAAGTAATTTATCCATTTCTTATTTGGGGTGATATACTATTTTAATGTGCTAAAAACTACAATTCTTACATAAGTCCCAATCCAATATAGCAAATTTCCAAAATAGCTAACATCGTCAACAAATTAGTTGTGCTAAGTAGACTTGTATTTGTTTAGAATGGAATCCAGAACATACAATTCGTTTTACATTAATATAGTAAAACCATAGCCTCTCTTTCCAAAGAAGCAGATTTACAATTCCAATCTTTTATATTTCATTCAACTTTTTGAACGTATAACATTGAAATGACAAAAAAACTCATATTTATTTTAATTGTTGAAATAGGCGATGCAAACTACTGATAAGAGGAAAAATCCTGTTTTCCCTACTTTGCACACTCACTTTTATTTTTCTTGTTTTGAAATTCTTTGTCATTACAATCATAATTTGAGAAGTGGAATCAAATGGAATACCAATTAGCCATATTGTAAATAACAAAGAATCCAATCCTACTATATTAAAATAAAACAACTAGAATTCCAACAAATTTCACAATTCACATATAATGGGGAAATTTTCAGGTCTTAAATTGATTAATTTTCGCATACAAAATTTACCAAGACATAGTACAGTCCAACAACAAACTACACAATTTACTATTATTGAAAAAAATGAAATTTCCACTCACTGATAATCCTACCGAAATCTTCTTGGATTTGCTTTTGTAATATTGTCTATCTCTTCCTCTGATTTATCCCTTTTTTATTGTATAATATGTTAAAATTTTGTTTTTGTGTATTAGATTCACAAACTATATATTAAGGAAGTTCAAAATAGAGATCAATGTGTGTGTGTGTATAGTTCAATACCTTTTTCTTTAGATGATTCTTTTAATCCTTACCCTAATCCTTGAATGTATATATTTATTTTTGAACTTGGGTTTAACAAATTTATGTGGTGGAAAAGAATTGGCAGGATCTCATTACCAGGTTTAGATTTATTAGAAGAAAGAAGAGGGGCCAACCTCTTATTTATAGTTGCTTGGATGCATCAGGACCGTCGTATTAAAGACCTTTTAATATTTTTAAATTCGGGCCGTTTAGGCCAAAGAAAACCATAACTGTCACCATTCGACCGGTCGATCGATCGCTATGAGCGGTCCACCGCTAGCGGTCGACATGCCCATAAAGGGAATCGACTAATGGGTCACAACCAAATAATTTTAATGTTTACGTTAACATTTACCTAATTATTTTTATTATTCTAATTCATCTGAATTATTTTGATCTAAAATCATCAAAGGTTGATAACTTCTTCGTTTGAGCTCCAATCGCAAAGCTTTATATGTGAAAGTTTCTAAGAAGATCACCACAAACACAATGGTGCAAGTTTCATTGCTAAAATTTGGTGTTTGCTCAATTTACCTTTTAGTTTTATTATTAATTAATTGATTCCTCTTAATTAATTTCATGTTAATTTTATGGGGTGTTACATTCTCCCTTTTAAAAGAATTTTGTCCCCGAAATTCCCAAGGGACAGGTAATGTAACATGCACTAGCCCAGTACAACCAAGTTATCTACACATTCATCTACTCAACCCAAAGTTTAATGTGATTATGCATGTAACATATTTATAGGTGAGCTCAACCCTGGCGTGAATGCAAGATCGTGACATATATGCATGTATGCAAACAACAAAATATGCATGAAACTCTATATCAGTGCAAAAACAACAGGGAAAATTTTGGTAACCATCCCCTAACATCCAATCTAGCAACCACAATGTAACCAAAACCTATACAATTCTAAATATAGAGAGAAAATTAACTAGAGAAAAGCTCTGAATGAAAAGCCCTTCATCTTTTGTTCTATTTCCCATGTGCATTCCATCGGATTATCTCTCCATTACTCTCGGTCAAGTCTAATTTGTTTGTTACAAAGCTTCATAACACCATGCTCTACTATATGTGTGGTAGCACGGGGTTCTACGGGCTCCATCTCTATATCTGCTAAGTGATTAGACTTTACTATGGTGGTTGTGTTATGTGGACACCTCCGTAGATGCGATACATGGAAAACATTATGGACTCTCGCAAACTTAGTTGGAAGCTCCATTCGATAAAGTTTCCCTACCCTCTCCAAAATCGGGAAAGGCCTAATAAATCTCAATGCCAACTTCCATGAGGTTCCAAATCTCATAATCTTCCTAAGAGGAAAAACCTTAACAAATACCATGTCCCCAACTGAGAATTCTAACTTTTCCTTCGCCTATTAGTATAGGACTTCAGTTGGTTCTGAGCGATCTTCATTCTTTGCCTAATAACCTCAATCTTCTCCGTAGTCTCACGGATCAAATCTAGTCCAAGTAGAATTTTTTCAGTGATTTCCCACTAACAATTTGGTGACTTGCATGACCTATCGTATAAGGCTTCAAAGGGTGCCATACCTGTCATCGCCCGATAACTATTGTTATAGGTAAACTCAACGAAAGGTAAATGCTACTCCTAATGTCCTTCGAAATCCATGATGCAAGCCCTCAATAAATCCTCCAAGATCCTGTTTACCCTTCATGTCTGTCCATCAGTCTAAGGGTGTTAAGCAGTTCTAAGATTTAGTGTCATCCCTAAAGCTGACAATAAGCTCCTCCAAAACTCACTACTGAATAAGGAGTCTCTATCGCGGACAACACTGACTGGAATTCCATGTAATTAGGCCACTTCCTTGATGTAAATTTATGCTAAAATGCTACATTCCTATTACTTCTCGTCGGAATAAAGTGGGGCTTTTAGTTAGCCTCCACTATAACCCAAATAGTTTCATTGCTTCTTTGACTTCTAGGCAAATCATCTATGAAATCCATCGATATGGGTTCCTACTTCCAAGCAGGAATCTCCAATGGTAATAATAGACCTTCGAGCTTCCTTTGTTCAACTTTGATTCATTAACATGTAAAACACCTAGTGACATATTCTGCTGCTTGCCTCTTTATTCCCGGCCAATAGAAAATAAGCTTCATGGCTCTATACATCTTATCCCCACCAGGATGAATTGTCATCCTAGAGCGATGGCACCCGACTAGTACTACCTCTAGAACATCTTCCACCACTAGAACACATAGGCATCCATCTCTTCTTAACCATCGTCTTTCATCGATCAAATACCTACTGAGACAGAGGAAATACTCTCCTATATTCTACTTAACCAAAATATCAACTATCACTACATCCTTCTTCTGCTTGACCGACATGGTTCATCAATGCTAGCCTTACTTCCATTGTTGCTAGATATCCTAGGGTAAATTCTAATGATGGGTGGAAATTAATATTCAAGAGGAACTCCAACTGCCCCCATTCATATATAACACCAAGAGTAGCATGCCCCTGGATAAACGCGTCGGTAGTGAGATTCTCCTTTTCAAGGGTATACTAAATTTCAAAGTCATATGATTCTATAAACTCCATCCACCTTTACTATCTAAGGTTCAAATATTTTTGGAAAAACGGGTATTTAAGGGACTCATAATCAGTAATAGCTTAAATCTTTCTCGCAAAAGATAAAGCCTTCAAATCTTCAAGATGAATATGATAGCCGCTAATTCTAAATCATGATTGGGATACCTTTTCTCATGGTCCTTCAATTGTCCGCTTGCATAGGATGTCACCATGCCATCTTGCATAAGAATAGCTCTTAACCTTGTACTGCATGCATCAGTGTAAGTAAAGGGCTTCGATCCATCCGAGGTCATCAGTACATATTCACTAGTTAATAGCCCCTTCAGCTTTTAAAAGGCTTTCATGCATTTCTCATCCCATGTGAAGACTAGGATTTTCATGGTTAGGCGAGTCAATAGCACTGCTATCTTTGCGAAGTCTTTAATGGACTTCCTATAGTAACCAACTAAACTAAAGAAACTTTTGACTTTAGTAGCATTCATTGGAATCTTCCAGTTCTGAATATCTACTACATTTATAGGGTCAATATATAACCCTTTCTCGGAGATGATATGA
Source organism: Allium fistulosum (assembly GCA_030737815.1). NCBI lineage: Eukaryota > Viridiplantae > Streptophyta > Magnoliopsida > Asparagales > Amaryllidaceae > Allium > Allium fistulosum. The sequence continues at coordinate 1,086,474,661 of CM060904.1, forward strand.
TCGGGAAACCTTACCTCCTTCCCTCAAAAATTACACTTATAGAATTTGGCTTTTAGCCAGTGCCTTTTCAAGGTCTCTAGTGCTTCCCTTAAGTGGTTTTTAAGTTCATCTTCACTTTTTGATAATACAGGAATATCATCCACAAATACTACAACAAACTTGTTCAACTGCCCCATAAAGACTCTGCTCGTCAAATCCACAAAGCATGCAGGTTCTTTTGTTAACCCAAAGGGCATTACCTCCCATTCATACAGTCTGTTTAGAGCACAAAAAGTGTTCTTCTCCTTGCTATATTGGACCACTATCAATTGATGGAATCCAATGGCCAGGTCTAACCGAAAAGGACTTTGGCCCTAACAAGCTGGTCAAGTAAGTTATCCATTCTAGGAAAATGATACATGTTCTTTTTGGTCAGCTTGTTGAGTGCTCGATAGTTGATGCATAGCCTTAATGAGCCACTTTAGTGGCAATGACAAATGGTATTCCCTATTTTAAAGTACTATGTTGATTAAACTTCTTCTATAACAGCTTCGAAATCTGCTTATCTATTTCTCTCCTTTCTTTGGGAGCCATATGCCTCAATGGCAATGCGATTGGTGCAGCGTCTTTCTCCACTTCAATCCTAAACTCTATTTCTCTTTATGGTGAGAGACCAAAGATTTCTTTAAAAACATCTAGAAATTCCCAAACTATGGATATAGTGTGAGCTCATCCTATGATAGGATAAGAGAATATAAATAGCTCACCATAGTTGAGCCCTAGGGTATGCAATGAACACCTATATCTCACCCCCTACAACTCCTTATCCCCACAATCCTCCTCACAAGATCTAAGGCAACCCCATAGTAGATAACTAATCCATCCCCAAGATAAGTCCATATCCACAAAACCTAAAACATAGGCATTACATATAAAGCCAACATTACATATATCCACCACTAGGTATTTGCAAATCATAGAAAGACATGTCGGTCCCCCAACAGTATTTGACACAACTATAGGGTCAGTGATAAATTGTGTTTTAATTCCAAGGCTTTAACAACATTTTTGGTTATGAATGAATGTGATGCTCTTGAATCAAATAAGGTAGGAATAGTATTCCTGAAAATACTAATCATACTTTCCATAGTAGCTTTTTCCTTGTCCTTGGGAGGGGTTTGCTTGAGACAAGTATAGCTTCAATGGCATATGCTTGCAAGAACTATCCTTCCTCGATTAGTTTTGGACACTGGTTCTTGAAGTGCCTATCTTTATTGCAATGATAGCACCTCCTCTTGAACTCTTCTCTCATCAAACTCAACTGAGAATTTTTGGCGATGTGTTCGTCCTTGTGGCATCTGCGGCATGTTGAACCTCCCTTCTTGAACTTTCCATTGGCATTCCTATCTTTCTCGACCTCTCTTTCTTTAATCCAGCTTGGTTATTGGTCAACCCTACGTTCTTCCATTCTTCTTTACCATGAATCTGGAGCAGGGCCATTTTGACTAGCATCTCATATGTGGCACTTATGGGAACTTAAGCTAAGAGTACTTCCCTTAAGGGAGAATTTACGCCCTTCATGAATTTCATCACCTTCTTTACTTAGGTTTCTATCAGACTCATCCTAAATTTGGCCAATTCTATGAACTTGTTAATATGCACCTTAATGTGGAGTCCCCCCTTTCAGATGGATTAACTTTTCCAATTGTAGATTCACTTCTGCATTGGACATGAATCGTGACTTGAAGCGAGCCTTAAATTCTACCCAAATTATGTCTTCCTTAGCATTCTCTATGGTCATTATGGTGCACCAGTTTAGCCCCACCCTTTTTAGATGCCACGTAGCTAGCTTCCTTCTAACTCGGTCATCTAACTCTCGTTCCTTAAATATGCAGTCACAATCATTGAACCAAGCTATAGTCTCAACATAGTCCTCTATGCCAAAGAATACTCGTTTACCCATATTATGAAAATCCATACATAACTTAGGGAAGCCTAGTGGGCGGAATGCTGGTTTAACGGATGTAGCAACTGACACCGTTGGTTCAGTTCTCTAGGGAATGGGCACTTTCCCCACGATTCTTAAATATTTCTGAAACCACGCTGGCGTACCGAGTATGGTGGGTTTCTCCTAGATGGTGTGATTCCCGATCTTGGAGCCATTGTTTCAGCCATTATAAACTATTTGTAGGTTCAAGGTTTAGTCACAACATCCTATGATAGTATTACTTGTTGTTTGCACCAAAATTGGTGCAAACACTCAATAGAGATTTTGCAAAGAAATAAATGAAGGATAATCAATGAAAATAGAGGAAACAAGCAATTTAAATAACATAAAATTAGCAATAGTGAGAAGAAAACGACTTATAGTGGTTCGGTGTTGAAAGCCTACGTCCACTTTGGAGAAATAACTTTATTGAACACTTGAATTCGCGGGTATAGAAGGATGGATCGGAGTAAAACCTTTAGTTACAAAAAGTTCTAAATAACAAGTAGCGGAATGATCCCAAAAATGAACAATCAAGTCTATATTTATAGGGGAAGACAATGAAATATCTTCCTGAAATTTCGACAATGGAGTCTCCAGATCCAGAAGAAGTCATGGTATCTATCGCGGTCCCACATCTTTCACAATAACAATCGGTTACCGATCGTTCTATGGGCTCGTTTTAGCATGCGACTGATATGGTGGGATCCACTCTTTAATATATTGATGCCATAATTTCTTCTGTATTTGACTTGTAGATTTTGACATATCGATCGTTTTTCTTTGAGTTGAAATGTAGTATTAATAGGTACGATCCAGAATTGGTGAGTATGGATCGTACCCGATCCATTTTTAGTAAATGGTATATTTTCATACTTTTATCATTCTATTGAGTCCGTCTTCTGCTTTCACTTGCCACTGCTTCATAGTATCATTTGTGCCTGATCTATGTGCCTTGTGATTGTTAATTTGACTTATCGAATCCGATGACAGTCGAGTCTAACTTGTCTAATTAGTTTGAATATAGCTAGGCCAAAAGGCTAGATAACACTTGCCCCCCAAAGTATGTCCTCAACATGAAATGTTTTGAATCTATGCAAGTTATAGTCATTAGAAAGGAATCCATTAAGCTTTCTAAAATGTTGTCATCCCCTCGATGAATTGCTTTCCTTAAAGAGTCATGTCTCTTTTTGTTTGACATGACAATTGAATGATTTCCAATAGTATAAATTTTTAATTGTAATTTTCCAATTAATATCTATGCCCAGTTCCATAAATATAGTATGCCTTAGTTATCTGATTCAGTTCTTTCACTGATAACTCCATGTGAGAATTCAATTTCTATCGATTTCAAGAAATTGAGTTTTTGGGATGCACACATGCCCGTTCATGTATATGTTCTTGACATTGGCTTCCAAATGCGTTTGTACACTCACGGGTCGTTGCTAGTTTGGTTGAATGCAATTCAATCATTTGCATATTTTTATGATGGATCGGCATGAACCCATTATGTAAATGGATCGTACTCGATCCATTTTTAATATGGATTGGGCTAAATCTGTTTGAGATTGGATCATGTCCGATCGTTCTCTCCCCTATCTCTTTTTTTCTTCTTCTTTTTTAGCCCAAGGAAAAAGATGATGGATTGTTCAAGAGCCATTAGTTCTGGATTGTACATGATCTAAGTATATGTTGAACAAACCAATTACACCGCATATTAAAGTGAAGGATCAACATACATCCATGACAGAATGATTGCACCCAATCGTTTCTTGATTTGGCCATTTGATTGAATTGAAGGTTAAGAAGAATGGATCGATATAAGGCCATCATAAAACGATCGTATCCGATCGTTTATGGGTCGGGCTTCCATTGAACTGCAAATTTTGATGGTTCGTATCACTTCCTTCATATATATATATATATATAATTTTCTTTACTTCATATCGTTTTCTATTTTTGCTATGCGAACCGAAAAAAGAAAAAAAACATCTTCACCGTCTCCTTCACCATCGATCCATTGAGCCTTCCGATCCAACTCCATACTCATCTTGCAACCATCTCCATAGGTCGGTCTGACTTATTGCTACATCAACCATCACCCCAACTATCACATATAGTTCTTGCTTCATACTTAAATTCAAATCGCCCCCGCTTTTTAATTTTTTGACATAGGTAGGTCGAACTTCTTTTCTTATGATAATTTAGTGATGAGATGATGGTTCTCATTCTAGTTAGCATAATTCAGGTCAAGGCAATTCGATCGGTTGGAGTGGAGAGGGGAGATGGTGATGGTTGGGTCGAGTCATTTATGTTGGTGCTGAGATTGGATGGAATGCGCTTGTTTGAGGTCGAAGGTGGGAGATCGTTTTCAGCCGATCGTTCTTGGAGTTCTTGGCCGATCGTTCTTTGGATCGACATTTTGGAGTCTTAAATTGAATGAAGTGTGGAAAAGGAGTCGAAGGTTGGATCGATCATAACCATTGGTTGGAGAACGATCGGTTGAAGAATGATCGGTTATGAAATGATCGTGCAGAAACGATCGATTACGTGCATTGGGATTGATTGGTTGTAACATTATTTTGGATCGGTTGTTGGTTTAACTTAGATAAACATACTTAAAATCCCCAAATCTTAATTAGAACTTTTATGATGAGCCTTGGCCTTGAACGCTTGAATGGTCATACGTGACTTGCATATGAAATGGACTGCATATTAGACGTATATGACAGTCGAACTATGGAACGAACTTGATTAATTTCCTACATATTTATGTTTGCTACCAATGCCTTAGACAAAAAATTTGAAGCTCATCCACATTTAAACACACAATTCGAACTTTGACAAGCCAACAACTGATCCCGATGATTAGACTGAACCCTTTGCCATTGACGTGGAGAATTGTTGAGATGGTCAGTAATGACGATCACTCCAATCGAACCCCGAAGTCTCATCAAAATCATAGACTTTAATTTTTAAACTGGTTTTATTACATTGCATGACACTGCACCACTCTGCACTAGCACACACTTTGCATGGGGGGGAATAGGTTATTTTTCTAATGATATCTACTGAGTTTAGTAGTCATGGGTTCTAGACGCTTGGGGCATTTAGCTGCCATGTCTTCTGAACATATTTCATAGCATAATAGTATGAGTGACGAATCGAGCTCCACAACTACTTTCGATGAATTCTCCTCCAAACATCAAGCTGAACAACCGGAAAGTTCCTATCCATCACTCAACCTTTTCTCTGTCGTTCCTGTCCTTCCAGCAGAAGTGATAGACCCTGCTGCCGACATATAGAAGACGCTATATTTTTTGGAAGATCCGAAGGACTCTGTGGCTTCAAAAATTAATAAAGCCTCTCTTCATAGAATTTGTGCTAGACACAGGATTCCGTTTGATGACATGCGAGTTTCGACTCGGGATGATAAAGCTCATATGCCTCCTGAAGGGTTCACTACATGCAACAAGTTCATGTATTGGGTAGGATGCATCCCATCCTTAAATTCAATTACCCAAGAGATGCTACATTATATAAAGTTAGCATCAGCACAACCGCATCCAAACAACTATGCCTTGCTTAACTGTACCTACCTGGCTTCATGGAGTTTTTGTTTCGTCCTCCAACTCCTGAAGACATTCGATTTCTTTTCACCTTCAAGCAACGAAAGGGAAGCCTTTCGTTCACATTTCTCGAGACAACCAAAAAGTGCCAAATTCTGACTGATACTTGGAATAATCTGAGCGCTTACAAAAGCGAGTAGTTCTATATCCACTGTCCATCTTGCTTTGCTAGATAGAGGTTAGAAGGATGTAAGTATAACTCCTTGCTTAATTTCTTGAGTGCTTGTATCCAGGTTGTATCCTGAATTAAGCAATCTTTCTGGTTTGTGCAGGCTCTTACCCATGACACAGCGGAAAACAATATACAGACGCGGTCTTGGCGCTAAAAAGGATTCCATCAAAAGGACGGAGACATCGAAAATCTCCTTACAGATGAATGTCTCATTACTTACTGCCTGATGGAAGAGGGTCAAAGCATAGGGCTATTGGCCACTGCTGGAGTTATTGTGGCTGAGCAGCAGGATGCGGATAATGATGAAGGCCATCAAGCTGATCCCGTCATGCCTCCAGTTAAGGGGGCTCAGGAAGCTACCAATAAAGATTTAGCAAGAGATGAGGGTGATGAACTCGGTGGCGATGACGTGGGTTCTAGTTTTGGGGCTGGGGCCAGATCTTCGCAAACCTTACAGCCCCTCGCTCTCGAAAAAAGAAAAAGGATGATGCCCATTTGTAGGTTCCCTAAGAAGTGCCTCTTCAAATAGCCCAAGCTATCCATCAACCCTCAAGTTATTCCAGATTAGTCCACTTCTTATCCTTTAGAACACGTGGATGTGAGGCTTTATCTGATCTTTCGATACTATATGATATTGATGCTTTTCATTTTACTGACATGAGCGTCGGCGGATCAGAATCTCCTTCCAGAGCTGGGGTTGGAATCCCTCCTACCACTAGTGGAGAGGTTACTCCTACCAGAAAAGCTTCAATAACTGGTTCGTTGGGGGACACGCTTGTTCATACGCACTCCATAATATTGCATTGCACTTATTTCGAGTCCTTCAATACTAAGAGCTGATTTATTCTTTGTCTTTCTCTATAGAAAGAATGATGATGAATAAGCACATGTTTCAATCTCCACAAGAAATATCATGCCAGAATCCTGGTTCTCGTTCGAGCTTGTATCGCCGAGGTAGAGGTCGTGAATATGACCCTAGCTATCACTCCAGGCGGGATCAGGATTACCTAAATATAGGCGATAGAGACATGTCTTCCCGTGATAAACATCGGTCCAAATATAGACCTACACCCTCTAAAGATTCTAAAAGGCAACAAGATTGCTGTGGCTACGTTCCTCCTACTGACACCTCTCATGGTCCCACTTCCACTTCAGTTTCTTTATAGTCCATTGTTCCATCTCATCCTCAGCGATCCAGCGATCGCCGGCATCATGATGCTCACCGACAAAGGTCAGGCAAAGAAATCGCTGACACCTAAGTTGTTACTGAAGCTCAATAAGCCGATGTTGCCACTCGCATGGCCCAACTTAAGTCAAATTTTCCAAATGTATGCCTTGATGGATTTTCCTTTGTACCTAATCTTAAGAAAGTTCCCAAAAAGGTCCAGTAAATGACTATGGATTATATGAATGATATCAACAAGGCAGTATAACGAGTGGATGGGAGTGGGGGAGAAGATTTCTAAGGTATCTTGGGAGAGAGCGGAAGAGATTAAGAAGTTGAAACGCCAAGAGGCCTTAGACAAGAAGATCATCAAAATTCTAACCAATGAGTTAGAATCTTTAAGGAGCCCACAGGTAGAAGCCGAGAAAAAAGCAGAAATGGCCATCAAGGCACTCAAAGATTAGAAGGCCATGCACTTGGCCGAGCTTGAAGCGCTTCATCATCGAAATCATAAACTGATGCGAGAAAGGGATGCGGCCCAAAGAAGTGCAGCTTAGTACAAAACTAAGTTTGAGCACGAACCCAAAGATAAAGAGGATGCGCAGAAAATGGGTCAGGATGCCTATGAGGAATTGGTTACCGTCCGGCTCAAAAGAGACGCGACTGTCAAAAACGCCAAAGACATCGACGCCTTCATTAAACGAGAAGTGGAGACCGCAAAAGGAAAGGTCAAGGAGAAGGTTATGGAGGAATTAGATCCACTGCTCATTCTTTACAATGCTAACATCTTGAAGTACAGAAACATGGAGTGGCTCTAGGGTGACTACCCTTATTATCTTGTACGTGCTTGGGGGCATCTTGTTTTGGAGGAGAATGAGGCTATCAGCACTAAACAAATCAATTTGATGAGGCTGGAAGGCGAAATTCTATTGGCTGATGAACCCAAAGGTCCACATGAAACCTAGCTTATATTCCAAAAAGAGCACCCACAACCTCTCAACATGAAGCTGGTGAAGGTTCTAGATCCATGTCACATGATGTTGCAGATGACCAGAATCCGATCACCCAAGCTATTCCCAACACCACTGTGGATTCTTCTATCGAGCCCGGTTACAATCAGGAGAAGCCGCATATTGCTAGATCTAGTGGGCTCTCCCCGATTATGGAAGGAGGTTCTAGTGGCACTCCGGCTCGCATGGGGGATCAATCTGGGGAGGGTATTTCATTAAACTCACATGTCCTTCAGAAAGCTGGAGTGTCCCCGGTCGATATATCTAATCTTTTTAGTTATGTTTCCTCAGCTTTAGATCCGCTGGATGCAATTCCACCTCTTCCTCAACAATCTCAACCAAGACCTCAGGTACCAATGACGGAGTCCGTTACTGTCATGGCTTTGGTAGCAACCTAAGATGTCTTGAAAGTTAAAGCTTTTATGATCGACGAGCACTTGGTAGACGGTTTTTTGAGGGAAGAAAGCGATTCGCATCTCTATTGATGACGACGTTTTGAATATTAGAGTTTCCCAAACCTTGTCAGGCCCCTCTTTGCGTGAAATGGCATAGAAACTCTATGTGGAAATTGCCCTTGAGGCGAAACTCAAGTAGGAGAAAATGGAGATCGTTCCCCCTCCCATCTCCATTGTCTTGCCTTGAGAAACTATGGATGCCTCCACTTCTTAACCAGAATCTGCTCAAGATGCACCTACTAGGTTTACCCAGTCTACTTCGGTTAAAGGCTAAGGAAGCAGGAAGAGAGGGGAGAAGAGGAGTGGAGAAAGTTCGAGTGAAATTCTCCTGATTCTAAGAAGGAGAAAAGGAAGCCAAGGAGTAAGTGCTTCATCGCATGCACTCATGCTCCCAAGTCTTTTGGGTTCTGTTAGTCGACTTTGTATGGGATCGGCCCCCCTTTTTTGATTCTTTTGTAGTGAATACTTGTACTTGACTTTCCAAGTTTATATAAATAAAGTTCTTTTACTTTTGTCGAACTCTTGTGTGAATTTACTTAAGTAGTTGAGCTATTACATTTTCCATTCAATGTATTTGTATTCGTCGCTTATTGACTCGATGGTAATCCGTTAATTTTATCTCAAGACCTTCATATGGTCATGGTCTCAAGTCATACTAGACACTGGGCTTAATCCCTAGTGTTATGCTATCGGATTCAGCGATTTAAGTGATTTTACCCCTTCCCTCGGTTCTTGGGACAGAGGAGTTAGATAGTGGATAGTCGAATTCCATCTTTTGCGAATTTATACTCCTCCTGTCAGTTTTAGGTCGGAGTTCATGGAATAGTGAGTGGTTGAACCGCACTCATCTATTGGTTTATACTCATATCCGCACTTTGGGGATAAGAGTTAGTTGGAGGGTGATCGAATCTCACCCAGTTTGTATTTATAATTCGGTCCACACTTTGGGGACTTAGAGTTATTTTAGCAAATAGTCAGACCATGCTTTCCTTAATTGATTGATTCATCTCTAAGTTCGAGGTTTAACTTAGCGTGCGAGCGGTCGTATCACAATCTTTTTTTATTCTTGTTTGTCACATCGCTTAGTAGGATTAATTTGGTTATCGGATGGTCAAGTCACATCCATTTCTTGTTGGGTACTCCGTCCATTGGTTTTGAGCGAGAATTGTCAAATGAACGGTCGGACTATGTTTGTTTTGTTTAGTTTAATCGTGAACTTATGTAATCGGCTAGCTATAAACTCTTGGAACCTACTCGGACATGTCAATATTAGTTAGTCGGGTATCGTAACTAATATGTAATGCTACAACAATCACATATATGAAGGAGATTTCAAATTTTATTTTCCAAATGGAAAGAAATGACATAATTTGTCTTTGTTATCCCGCCTTTTGGCAAGGCCGTGACACCAAGGAATTGACCGGTAACCAGTGACGGTCCGTCCTAGAGATCAGTTATACATGGGCTCACTACGGATGTCGATGAATTTTGTTCGGTGCGGATCGAGCCAAAATTGGTAAGACATGGCAAGCTGAGCCATGAGAGCCAACATTTCAAATCTCAAGTCAATCCAAGTTCGTATGCTCGAGTTATGAGCGATACAAGAATGGATGAAGATCAACTGCCAATCGACTCGCTCCTTCAACTCGCTCCTTCGACTCGCTTCACAACGTCCAGGAATGATAACTTCGACTCGCTTCGCTCAGAGGCCGACTTCGAGTCAACCTGGTTCGACTCACTCCATATCCCTCAGAGCTGCTCACTTCGAATCGCTCCAGTTCGAAAGCATCGAAAGCACACGTATCGACTCGCTCCCCATTTCGACTCGATCTCCCAGTGATAGTTTCGACTCGCTCGACAGGTTCTAGCCTCGACTTGCTCGAAACAATTCTAGCTTCGACTCGCTCGAAGCAACACTTGCTTCAACTCGCTCGAAGTAACGTCCAGGACAGAGTGGGAATCGAATGCCATGCCATCGATTCGAACGGAAGCGAGTCGAAACGGGAAGCGAGTCGAAGGAAACAGCCTGCTGAGAACTCCATTTCATATCGATCATATCTCCCAATCTACAAGTCTAAATGCTACAAAATTTTCACAGAAGACTACATGCATGCTAAAGAATGTACACGCCAAATTTCGACTCCATTGGATGAAATCTCGAGCGAGTCGAAATCAGCTCGTGTCAATCACGGATCGGACCGAAACTTCACGGGCTTGGGCGTACGGGCCTGGTCACGTGCCAGAGAGTGTCTCTCGAGATCTAAGCGAAATATCAGCCCCTTCACCTATAAACAGACCCCCAAAGCCAACAGAAAAGTGGTTCTTCTTCCTCTTTGAGATCTCCAACGCCCGGACTCCGTCAGATCCAGATCTGAACTCCGTTGCTGCTGCCACCAACGAATTTCACTGATGTGAATCATTGTTATTCACTGTAATTTGTTGAAATCAATGGTAAACACCAAAGGAAGATCAATAAAACAAACTACTTCATAGTGGACGTAGGCTATACGCCGAACCACTCTAAATTCTTGTGTCTCCCTGCACTTTAATTATTCTCATTTCTGAAATTTGGAGTTTTTGTTAGATAAATCCTCTTTTTACATTTAGTTTCTTCACTTTATCTCTTCAAAGACTTCCGAAGAGTGTTGTGCCCAATTTTGGAACAAACACTTTGGTGCTTTCATTGAGAGAAACCCAATTTTTTCTCCCACTCTTTGGATCTCCTATCTATATTGGATTGCATAAATCTAAGAAGAAGATCCAGATCTAGAACCTCGAATCCCTTCCAATCTACTCAGATTTGCAATCAGATCTAGGAAAGGACTTCATCAATTCATTATGGTGAGCACACGTACCACCTTTGCAGCTGCTGATCAAGGAGCACGGGACCAACAAAACCCCGTGCAATCACCTCCATCCAACCAAAATGCTACAGGACCTTCCGATCCATCAGGTCCGATCACTAGACAAGAATTCCAGACATTGCTTCAGGAGTTGACCCAAAGTCGACAGCAGCTAGCGGAGCAGCTACGCGCCAACACGGAGTTGACTAACCAGCTAAATCGCCAAAGGCGAAGAAGATCTAGAAGAGACCAAGGCTCTCACTCCTCCACAGAGAGCTCAGCCTCCTCCGATGGCCATACCAGATCCACACGTCCACGGTTGGGTGGAAGCTACACCCAGGCCACAGGACACCAACCTGCTTCGAACCTTGGGCAACCAAGAGCTAGACCATCCGTTAGCCTCCGCACAGAACCTTCAACTCGGGGAGGAGCTGCTACTTATCATGTGACCGGCAACATTGCTACTACCACCACTGCTGGACGAGGAGGTGATGCTAGGAACCAAGCTGATCGTCAACATAGTCGACGGGAGCTAACTCCTGAACCTTATGTCCCGAAGGATGTTGAACCAAGGAGGCGAGGCACGGACCGTCGACCACGTCCGGTCCAGACTCGCGCTGTGGAACCCGACCACACCTTGGCACAACATGCTCCAAGTGTCCAAGCGGCAGATATACCGGCGATGATCCGCCAAATGGTTCGTGAAAGTCAGGGTCTATCTAATGACGACTGGGGAATCTCCCGAAGTCATACCCCTTTCACCGATGAAGTTTTATATGCTGAACCACCTCGGCACTTCAGGATGCCAGCTTTGCCAGTTTATGAAGGGAGTTCTGACCCCAATCAACACGTCCTGAAATACGAATGGCTGATGAATGCTGCAAGAGCTGATGACGCAGTAAAGTGCCGTAGTTTCCCCATTTCCCTGGGGGGCATCGCTACCATGTGGTTCACTCGTTTGCCACCGCGATCCATCTCTAACTTTGACCAGATGGCCACCAAGTTTGTCGAACAATTCTGCATGCATGTGGCGAGGCCGAAGGACGTTAACACTCTGTCTAGTGTTACACAAGCTCCTGGAGAAACGCTTAGGCGTTACTTGGAGCGATTCCATGCCGCGTGTGCGGAAATAAGCAATCCCAACAATAACTCTATCCTGATGGCTCTGACTAAGGGGATCGATGCTGATTCCGAGTTTGGAAATTGGTTAGCTGGGAAACCACCTACGTCATTGGACCGTTTCTATTCCAAGGCAGCCCAATTCCTAAGAAGGGAGGATGCGAGACAGTCTAGGAAGCAGGATGGCGCAGGACCCAACATCGAAGGTATCCAGAGTAACGTCGCTGTTAAACAGTCCGGAGATAGTTCTGGAAAAGTTCAGTTGAACGTCCAAAATAAACAGAATCAGCAGAGGGACAATAGAAATCAGAACAAAAAACGCGATCAGGATCGTGGACCACGACGTAGAGCTTCCATGTACGAAAACTACACTCCATTGAACACGTCGTTGGAAAATGTGTACTTGCAGACCTGCAATACCATGCAGTATAAGAAGCTTGCCCCGAAACCACCAACTGAAAGACAAATCCAAACAGGAAAGTTCTGTAGATTCCATGAGAGTTATGGCCACAACACCAATGAGTGTCGCCACTTACAAGACCTCATTGAAAAACTGATACGAGAGCGGAAGTTGGATCAGTATGTACGGGCGTCGCAATCCGGTGGTGCGGGCCCATCAAATCAGAATCGTGCACCGAACCAGGAAAGGCAGGAAGAACCCGCTCGTGCGGACAGGAGGTTGGTCATCAATACAATAAGTGGTGGTCCTCACCCAGCAGATCGAAGCTGGAAGGAAATGGAGTCGTATGCTAGTTCTATCAAACATGCGGACTTCGAATGTTGCAGTAGTCTTGACAAGGGGGCTCCGGCCAAGCAATAGAAAACGATGACGGATGACATCGTGTTTAGAAGCAGAGACGCAGATAAAATCGAAGCTCCCACTATCGACCCACTGGTCATCTCTGCACAAGTAGGTCCCATTTGGATAAAAAAGGATCTTAGTTGACAGTGGAAGCTCTGTGAATATTTTGTTCAAGCGAGCTTATGATCAAATGAAGATGGAAGCCGCAGACTTGAAGCCTTGTCAGTCTCGAGTCCATGGTTTCAACAGAAGTGCCACAATTCCCACTGGGATGGTGGAACTGCCAGTGGAGTTGGGAGTAGGAGAACGTCGGAGAGTACGAATGTTGCAATTCATCGTTCTGGACATAGACTCCCCTTACAATGCTTTCTTGGGCCGACCGGACCTCGCTGAATTCAGAATAGCCATTACCCCAAGGTGTTTGACCTTGAAATTTCCCACCGATCATGGAATAAGGATGGTTCATGGAGATCAGGCCACTGCTAGAGCCTGTTATGTTGCTGAGCTATGGGAGGCGCAACGAAAGGAGAAGGGAAAGGGCGTAGAGGAATCTCTCTGCATCTGTTTTGCCGACAATTGACAACTAACGTCCGGGCCCAGGCCCGGGCACCCCAGCCAATTCCTCAAGGACCTTGACCCGAGAGAAACTGAAGACGAAGGAGGATCTAAAGAAAGTCAAGCATCCCCAGCCGAACTGACAATTTATGTCCTAATTGACAATAACGATGATTCAAAAATAATAAAGATTGGATCTCAACTAAGCCAGCAAACTCAAGAGGAATTGGTTGAATTTCTACGGGCAAATCTTGACGTATTTGCCTGGACACATTCTGATATGTGTGGGATTTCGTCGGACATCACGAGCCACACTTTGAACATTGACCCGCGGCATGTCCCGGTCAAACAAAAAAGGCGCGGTATGGATCCAGAGAGATCTGCCGCCCTTAAAGAGGAAGTAGAAAAGCTTGAAGCGAACGGATTCATTCGAGATGCGCTATATCCCGAATGGGTGTCAAATCCCGTGCTCGTCCGAAAGCCAAATGGGAAGTGGAGAACATGTGTTGACTATTCCGATCTGAATAAAGAATGCCCCAAAGAAAGTTTCCTGCTTCCTAGGATCGATCAGCTAGTGGATTCGACGGCTGGACATGAACTCTTATCCTTCATGGATGCGTATTCAGGCTATAATCAGATACCGATGCATTTACCCGATCAAGAACACACCAGCTTCGTGACCAATCTGGGACTTTACTATTACAAGGTTATGCCGTTCGGACTCAAGAACGCCGGAGCTACTTACCAACGGTTGGTCAATCGGATGTTCGCTAATCAAATCGGGAAGACAATGGAAGTATATGTAGACGACATGCTTGTGAAGTCACGACTCTCCATCGACCATGTAAAAGACCTGGAAACTATGTTCAACATACTTCGAGAATACAAGATGAAGCTCAACCCACTGAAATGTCACTTTGGAGTTGCGTCCGGAAAATTCCTTGGGTTCATCGTCAACGCCCGGGGAATCGAAGCCAATCCCGAAAAGATTTGGGCAATCAGAAATCTTGAAACTCCCAAAACTATAAAACAAGTCCAAAGTCTCAATGGAAAGGTAGCAGCATTGAGCAGGTTCATTTCAAAGTCCACTGACAAATGCATTCCCTTCTTCGATCTGATTCGAAAAGGGAAACGAAACTTTGAATGGACCACAGAGTGCGAGGGCGCTTTCCAAGCGCTAATCCAACATTTGTCTACACCACCGATACTATCAAAGCCTATTGATCATGAGAAGTTGTTCATATATCTGGCGATATCAGAAAATGCTATCAGCGCTGCATTAATCCGAGAAGAAGACAAGATACAGAGGCCCGTATACTATGTCAGCAAACGATTGACTGGGGCTGAAAGAAATTATCCGAAGCTGGAAAAGTTGGCCTACTGCCTTGTCATTGCATCAAGAAAACTCCGACCATACTTCCAGGCACATTCCATTATTGTTTACACCGACCAGCCGTTATGACAGGTCCTCTCGCGGCCTGAGACGTCTGGAAGGTTACTCAAGTGGAACATCAAACTGAGCCAGTTTGACCTTACTTACGCTCCGATACGGACCATACAAGGACAAGTCCTAGCCGATTTCATAGCTGAATTTACCATCCCAGAGGACTTGCCCGAAGCTAGTGAATCCCCCGAGTACGTCTGGAAACTTTATACTAACGGAGCATCAAACGACCGGTGTTCAGGCGCCGGTATTGTGCTTGAAACTCCTGAGGGCCGATCCATATGTTATGCCTTAAAGTTCGATTTCCATGCGACTAATAATGAAGCTGAGTATGAAGCCCTCCTAGCCGGCTTGAAACTTGCTAGAGATTTGAGGATTATCGCAGTGGAAATTTATTGTGATTCGCAATTGGTTGTGTGTCAAGTACGAGGAGAGTATCAAGCAAGAGATTGAAGGTTGGCTGCTTATTTAGCGCAAGTTAAGGAAGTACTAGACCATTTTGATTACTACGCCATATTCAGTATACCTCGAGAACGCAACCAAAAGGCCGATTCGTTGGCAAAGCTAGCCAGCACAGGCGAAGCTCAACGAATGGGACTCGTTCCCGTAGAAACGCTATCTTCCCCAAGTATCGACCGGGCGGAAATGAACCGGGTATGCGAAATCGTCCTCGAAAGGGATTCATGGATAACTCCACTCAGAAATTACATTGAGCATGGGACCCTGCCGGAGCGCAGGAGTGAAAAAAGACAGGTCCTTCGAAAGGCATCAAGGTTTACCATCCAGAATGGGCTCATGTACAGAAGGGGGTACTCAGTCCCCCTACTCCGATGTATCGCTCACGATGAAATTAAACAAGTGCTGCACGATGTGCATGAGGGAGAATGTGGCGATCACACTGGGGGACAAGCACTTGCCAAGAAAATACTTCGCTACGAATATTACTGGCCTACCGTGAATCATGATGCATTGGAATATGCGAAGAAATGTGATAGGTGCCAGAAATATGCCCGAATTCCTAGAACTCCTCCTACTGAGATAACGCAAATGGTCAGCCCATGGCCGTTCGTAATGTGGGGCATCGACATCATCGGTGCTCTACCTCTGGCAAAGGGTGGTGCGAAGTACGCCATCGTCGCAGTTGATTACTTTACAAAGTGGGCTGAAGCCGAAGCTCTCGCTACCATTACAACGAAGAAAGTAATCAACTTTGTGGTTCGTAACATCATCTGTCGATTCGGCCTCCCACGCACCATAATCACGGACAACGGAACCCAATTCAACAATGCTAAATTCAAAGATTTCTGCAATCGAGTTCACATCCAAAAGAAATTCTCCGTGGTTGCACATCCTCAAGCAAACGGACAGGTCAAAGCAGTTAATAAAGTTATAAAATCGATCCTGAAGAAACGACTGGAAAAGGTCGGGGGCAAGTGGGTCGATGAACTTCCTATGGCTCTATGGGCTTACCGAACAACCCACAAGACCGCGACCGGCCACACTCTGTTCTCTCTTTCCTACGGTTCAGAGGCCGTTATTCCAGTCGAGCTAGAAGTACCTTCTCATCGTGTGACATACTATGATCCAAAGATAAATGCTATATTGCTTGCTGAATCTCTCGATCTACTGGATGAGAAGCGTGAGGAAGCTGACTTGAGGGCGGCTGCGAGTCGAGTCGCCTGATTGTACAACGCCAAGGTCCGTCCGCAAACCTTCGAGTTAGGCGATCTCGTCTTGAAAAGATTCTATCCGGTTCCTTCACATATGAAGCCAACATGGGAAGGACCGTATGTTATTGAACGAAAGCTCGAGGATGGCACATTCAAGTTATCGACCATCGACGGTCTTACATTGCCAAGAGCTTGGAACAGCGAGAGCCTTCGCCGCTATTACACCTGACAGGCTATCTTTATCCATTTAGTTTACTTTCCTTTTCTGCAATTTGTTTATGCATTTCGAAATTAGAACTTGTAATAAGGCAACTGACTTTGCCATACTTTCTTATTTCAGCACTAAAATGCAACCTCTTCGAGCCAGAGCTGTGATTTACTTGAAATACTTCATATGACCATCACTATGCACGGAGAGCTAAATCTCATCATGCGGTGGGATTTATTCAAATAGAGAGTGGCTGCGGTGCAACCAATCACTCCCTAGGTGAAACTCGAGCCCGAGGGCAAGCCATCACATCAAAGTCAAAAAAGGGGGATTGATACACGACAATCCTTATTCAACTCCGTATTCCTAGAGTGCGAAGCGGAGTATAAACATCCAACTTCGAATTCCCAAAGCGCGAACCGGAGTATAAATATTCAACTCTGTATTCCCAGAGTGCGAAGCGGAGTATAAACATCCAACTCCGAATTCCCAAAGCGCAAAGCGGAGTATAAACATTCAACTCCATATTCCCAGAGTGCGAAGCGGAGTATAAACATCTAACTCTGAATTCCCAAAGCGCGAAGCGGAGTATAAACATTCAACTCCGTATTCCCAGAGTGCGAAGCGGAGTATAAACATCCAACTCCGAATTCCCAAAGCGCGAACTGGAGTATAAACATTCAACTCCGTATTCCCAGAGTGTGAAGTGGAGTATAAACATCCAACTTCGTATTCCTAGAGTGCGAAGCGGAGTATAAACCTCCAACTCCGAATTCCCAGAGCGCGAACCAGAGTATAAACATTCAACTTCGTATTCCCAGAGTGCGAAGCGGAGTATAAACATCCAACTCCGAATTCCCAGAGCACGAACCGGAGTATAAACATCCAACTCTGAATTCCCGAAGCGCGAACCGGAGTGTAAACATCAAACTCCGGATTCCCAGAATGCGAGCGCCAATTCCAAGTCTCCCCATCGCAGACATATGATCGAAACTTAAGCCAGCATAACCAGCCACTGATGAATGAAGGGGAATCCCCGGAGTACGAAAATGATTATCGACAATCAAACAAGCATGGATGCATTACTCAATCTCCACTTGACTCAGACGTCCATTCAGTGGCACAAGGCTCAGCATGATATAAGTAAGAAGCGATCGTCGACTGACGGTCTACTGCTCATCCCCAATACTAGGAGGCAGAACTCAAACATCAACCATTGATTGAAGCGATGCGACGTCAGAATTCAACTCGCCTCTCAGTCACAAGACATGTCCATAACCTCCGAACTTGGCAAACTAAAACAAACTTGGTTCGAAACCTAAAACTTCACAAGAACATTTCGGACACTGAAATACTTAGACGAATACACAATGACAAAAAAGAAAAGTTTCATTTCTATTGATTATAGAAGACGTTCGTGTACAAGTTTCCAAAAAATTCCTACTAGCAGGGGCCGAACCCGCATCTATACACGGCTAACAAAATGCAAAAAATCATAATACATCAGACGATCATGCCTAGTCTCTCTTCTTCCTTGGCTTCCTCTTTAGTGTGGACCCGCTTGAGCCATCGCCAATTTTCCTCGTCAAGCATGCGCCTTTCGGCGGTTGGTCCTCTGGCAATGGCATTATGTCGACGTCCTCCTCCGAACTCGTGTGAATGAGAATGCTTCCTACGGGCGGAGTCGGAGGAACGGGATCAATTACAGACGGTGGAAGGGGCAGGCTGGTGAGAAAGACAGAACCACCAGGAGACATCATTCCGAGCGGGGCAGGTCCCGATGCTGCCATCACACTTCCAAAGCTGCCACCATAACCAACTACTGCCAGTTCAACGTCGATCTGGGCAAACATCTCCTCTTCGGTCACTGCTTGAGCCCCGTTGGGGGCATCAACAGTCGGCATTGAAGAGCTTGCAGCAGGATCGGTTCCGCTCATAACAGATGGCAAGTCAGCACGAGGATCACCGTGGCAGCGAAAAAGTTCATCCATCAGCTGCTCATTGAACACGATCGAACCCCCCTGCATATCATCAATCGGGGCAGCTGTGCTCATAGTGGTTGCCTCGGTCATGATAGCCTCCTGCGTCTAATATAGCCCTTAAGTAGCAGGAGGTATGTGCGGCGCAACGTCAATCACTGGACAAAGAATGAAAAAATTGTTAGAACTTAAACTCGATCGAAGACTTCGACTCATGAAAGACGTGTAGAATGTTCGGAGTACCTTCCTCAGTTTGGCTTGTAAGCGACGGGGCGGCTTCAGTCGCTGGCGCTGCAGTCGGAGACATCCGTGGCTGATCTGGATTATAGGCAAAAACAGCTTAAGGGTCAGCCGCAGGCAAAGATTCAGGCTGGGTTGACACCGGAATGTCAGGACTTGCATCATGATGTCCAACCCCGGAGCCCTCTCCTATCTCTAGGTGCTGGGTGCCGAACCTCTCCTTCTCATAAGAGATCATTGAATCATGGAGAATCTTCTTTTCGTCATCAGTTAACAGACGATTCTCAAGCTCGAATTCATCCACGAACTCACCCAGTGCGCCTCTTTCTCTTATTCGACCAGTCGGCCCCAAGCACTGTGGAGATGCGTCGAATAATCATCGAGCCAAACCAGACCCCTGTGCCTCAGCACATTAGCGTTATAGACAACGAGGAGGTCTTCGATATCGGCCTCTAGCCTGGACTCGGCCAATTTCACCCTTTCCTCGACCTCAGTCTCCACTTTCTGGACTTTGGCCACCGCCGCATCCCGTTCTCCCTTGAGCAGAACAGCCTGATCGCACGCCTCCTGGGCTGCGTTGTTCGCATCATCTTTTTCTTTGACCAAGCTGGCAAATTTGGCTTTTAGTTCATTAAGCTCCTTGACCGCCGCATCCCGTTCGGCGATAACTTTGGTATTCCGATGGCTCATCTCCTCCACCAGGGCAATGTGTGTCTGCCCCAACCTCTCTATCTCCACCTTCGCTTCATCAGCCTTCTTAATGGCCTCAATCTCAGATTTCCGAGAAGACTCGGACTCAGCAGAGAGTACCTGAATAATACGATCCCTTTTCGCAAGCTCGGTCTCCATCTTCTCGATCTCTTTAGCCCGCTCGAAGGCCACTTTGGAAGCTTTTTCGGCAGCCTTCGCCCACTCTCGATATTGGGTATAGATGTCGTGGACAAATTCATGCATCGTGCCTTCCACCGACGATGGAATTCTCTTCAAGTGAGGAGGGAAAACATAACCGTCAAAGCAAATATTAGGAAAATCCTTCTTCATTTGAGCCAACTTAAGGGACCCTTCTCCAGTGGGATCAGCGGGGACCTGCTCTGTAACCATGGAAGATGTAGTCTCGACTCTCTGGAGATGAGTCTCAGATCTGGAAGTGTGAGAATAAGGCTTGTGACGAGGAGGCTCCGGTGGATGTGAAGTTTGAACGGGAGGAGGAGATGGAAGCCTAGGAGGAGGAGAGCATGATCTAGACCGGCGTCGGTATTCTCTATCCATGTCACGCCCATACCTATCCTGACTAGAGTGCTCGCGATTGCGATCCCTATCAGAATCCCTCCTGCGGGAATCGTAGTAGACAGAAGCCTTTCGAGCCGAACGAAGACTGTTCAGCATTGATCCTCTCCCGGACATGGTACCTGAAAATGAGAAGCGAAGAAAGAGTTAGCAACTTCCTAAGTTGGACGAAGTACAGTTGTGGATCATGTAGTGTAGTGATGTGTATGCATGTGCAATCCCCCAACCAACCAGAAATGTCGGCCGCACCCATAGCAAGCGACCCGCTCGGTTCAAAAGCACTATCAAGCCCTTCCATCCCGGCATCGTGAGGACACGACACGAAATCCGGGATCAGAATATCATCAAGCCCGGCTAAAGGACTCTCCACTTGCGGGGGAGGAGCCTCTGAAATTCTAATTCCCTGGGAAGGTAAAGACACGACCACAGATTTAAGTCTCTTAGGGCGTTTGTGAGCAGAGGCCTTTCCTTTTCTTCTTCCACCCGAGTCCAGAACTTCGGCAGAAGGACCAGCTGGAAGCTCGGTATCGGTGGGCGTTCTTTCTGGGTCAACTTCTTCGGTGATCATAACCGCGGGCGCTTTGCGCTTCACACGTTTCTTCGGGATAACTCTATGTACCACTTCCAGATGTATGCTCTGTCTCCGCTCTATTAGCCCGGTAACCCTCAAATTCCTGTCGGTCAGGACCGAGTCTATGTGCCTTTCTTCGCTCGGAAATGCTTGAAGAATCCGAACAAGCTCTCTGAAGTACGCGCCATCGGGACGAGAGATTGCAGCTGTAAGAAGGGAAAAGTGTGTCAGTTTTTGAAGTCAGTTACTAGTATCTCGATGACTCAAGAGAGAAGTGGCAACACTTACGTCTATCCAACCACCGCCCAGCAAACCCAGGGGGGCACCGAACGTAGAACCATTCGGTTTTATAATAACTTAGCCTTCCCCAGGAGCCCTGTACAATGTGGCAGCTCCTGACCGCTTCCAGGAAGGTGAAAGAGGGGATGTCTCCATGGCTCTTAACATTGAATAAATAGCGGATCTCGATCGGTTTCGGTGGTCGAAAAAGGATCTCCATGAAGAGAACGAAGATGCTGTTCAATAAGGCGAACCCATTGGGATGTAGCTGAGATGGAGCTATGCCAAGAAACGACAACATCTCCCTTATGCCAAGCTGAGATGGAGTTGTGCAAGCGTGACGGTTGAAAGCGGTATACCCCTTCGGGGGATTGTGTGGCCTGTCAGTGGGCCCAGGAAGTAGCACGTCGTCAAGCGTCAAACTGTGCCTTAAGCAAATCCGTCCAAGCATATCTTCTGAGATACTCGACGGGACGAAATCTGATGGATTGAGTATAAACTGAGCACCCGGACGCTCATCCGGAGCTGGCTCTATGACTTCGGCTTCGATAACCGGTATCTCTATGGTTGGAGGAATAGAACTTGGAATTTCCGGCTGCTGAGAACTTGAAGGGTCCATGACTAGCTAGCTTATAAAAAATCATTGTTAAGTTGACAAATAACACTCGTGCATCCCCCAGTGTAAAGTGCGTGAACGTGTTGTGCAGTGCAGTACTATATGTTATTTGAAATGATCAATGGGATTGAAGGAAGCGTATGAACGACGAGACTTCGGAATTCGGTCGAACGGACCATCACCGTTGACTGTCGCAACCATGCCATCCAGTTATTAGCTATCAGTCCGAATTAAAGTGTGTTATTATTTTGGTAAGTTCCAGTTTCATCGACGAACTTCAATAGGCAATCAGGTGTGCGGTGATACAATTAAGTCCAGTTAAGAGAATCTGAAGTTCATCGGAATTAAGTGGTCAAAGGCATTATAATTTTCGATATCGTCGAAATTAAACCAATGGTCAAACGTCAAAAGTTCAAGTTCAAGGCATGGATTCAGGTTCGAATTCAAATCGTTCACTAAGGCTCGAGGTCGAATCGATCGTTTGGGAGTATGCACTTTGACTCGATCCAAAACCATGTCCTTCGACTCGGTCTGGAGTCACGCACTTCGACTCGCTTCGAAGCCTCTGCTTCGACTCGATCAAGAGCTACGCACTTCGACTCGATCCAAGACCATGTCCTTCGACTCGGTCCGAAGTCACGCACTTCGACTCGCTTCGAAACCTCTGCTTCGACTCGATTAAGAGCTACGCAGTTCGACTCGATCTCCAAGCACTCCTCTTCAAATAGTCCCAGGCCTGTACTTCGACTCGATCAAAAGATGTGCTTTTCGACTCGATCCAAGGCCATTGTTTTGAGTCCATTAGACGCAGCCCCTTCGTATCGATCCACATGTCTAAAGCATTCGACTCGATGCGAAGGTCCACCATCGATCGACACGAAGGCCTCCGCCTCATCATCTCGAAACCACTACTCCAGATCGGCATGAAGCTAAGGCCAGGGACTCTTCGATCGATCACGAATCTGGTCGAGTTGGTGTTAGAAATCGAGTCTCCTCGTTTACAAGATGTTTTCTCTCGATGGACTACCTCAATTCGTTGATTGGTTCGAATAGTTGAAGATGTAAAATCAATTCGAAGGCGAGAGTATTTTTTCGTTTTTGTTTTCTCTAAAGTCACAAAGCGATACGAAGGCCAGGAAGGTGAGGATGAAAAGTAAAAAGTGAAAAAACGAATAAGTGCCAGATATTTATATGGAGTCGAAAGCAAGGGGGATAACCGATTCGAATTCCGGTAGGGTCGAACACGTGCTTCGAATCCCTCTTCAGTGCGCTGATGTGGAGCTCCCTTTTGTATCGCTCTTTCGACTCCATCCCCATGACTAGTTCGACTACCTCATGTAGCCATAAAAGACATCACTTCGACTCGCTCAATCGATGAACGTCTTGACTCACTCCTCTGCCTCCTGTGTACTTCGACTCGCTTCTCTGCGATTCGATCCAAGACCGAGTCGAAGGACCAGTTCGACTCCATCAAGGAGTCAACTTCGACTCGCTCCGCCTCGACTCGCTCAGTTCAAGTCTGTCATCGACTCAACATGCTTACTCCGCATCCACAAATCCAATAAAAATTATCTTCGATGTTTTAATCCTTCACAACGATTCAGGAGGGGATCGTTACGAAGGGACATTCAAAAACAACCGTCAAGCATTGTTACAACGGATTTCACATCGGTTTAGGAGAGGATCGGTACGGAATTCAAAAACAATAAACTGACGACGACTCGAGAACGTACAAACGTCAGCGGGAGTCAGATTAGCATACATGCATGAATGACGGACTAATATTCAACATTCAAAATTGTTAAGAATTAGAAATTCATCCGGTAATGACTACAACAACAAACGGATAACCACTGGCATACAACAATCAGTTGCAACGATACAGGGCACAGCAGTCGACTGTCAACAGTTTACATTATCAAGAAGAACGGTCAAAGATTACAACTTTCATCGGAAAGATGATAACTATTCAGAATAAAGATTGAAGCACTTCAAAGCACATCATGTTTTCACAAGACGTACTTTGGGGGGCAAATGTTATCCCGTCTTTTGGCAAGGCCGTGACACCAAGGAATTGACCAGTAACCAGTGACGGTCCGTCCTAGATATCAGTTATACATGGGCTCACTACGGATGTCGATGAATTTTGTCCGAGTCCGGATCGAGCCAAAATTGGTAAGACATGGCAAGTTGAGCCATGAGAGCCAACATTTCAAATCTCAAGTCAATCCGAGTTTGTATGCTCGAGTTATTAGCGATACAAGAATGGATGAAGATCAACTACCAATCGACTCGCTCCTTCGACTCGCTTCACAACGTCCAGGAATGATAACTTTGACTCGCTTCGCTCAGAGGCCGACTTCGAGTCAACCTGGTTCGACACACTCCATATCCCTCAGAGCTGCTCACTTCGACTCGCTCCAGTTCGAAAGCATCGAAAGCACACGCATCGACTCGCTCCCATTTCGACTCGATCTCCCAGTGATAGTTTCGACTCGCTCGACCGGTTCTAGCTTCGACTCGCTCGAAGCAACACTTGCTTTGACTCACTCGTAGTAACGTCCAGGACAGATTTGGAATCGAATGCCACGCCATCGATTCGAACGGAAGCGAGTCGAAACGGGAAGCGAGTCGAAGGAAACAGCCTGTCGAGAACTCCATTTCGTATCGATCATATCTCCCAATCTACAAGTCCAAATGCTACGAAATTTTTACAGAAGACTACATGCATGCTAAAGAATGTACACGCCAAATTTCGACTACATTGGATGAAATCTCGAGCGAGTCGAAATCAGCTCGTGTCAATCACGGATCGGACCGAAACTTCATGGGCTTGGGCGTACGGGCCTGGTCACGTGCCAAAGAGTGTCTCCCAAGACCTGAGCGAAATATCAGCCTCCTACACCTATAAATAGACCCCCAAAGCCAATAGAAAAGGGGTTCTTCTTCCTCTTTGAGATCTCCAACGCCCGGACTCCGTCACATCCAGATCTGAACTCTATTGCTGCTGCCACCAATGAATTTCACTGCTGCGAATCTTTGTTATTCACTGTAATTTGTTGAAATCAATGGTAAACACCAAAGGAAGATCAATAAAACAAACTACTTCATAGTGGATGTAGGCTATACGCCGAACCACTCTAAATTCTTGTGTCTCCCTGCACTTTAATTATTCTCATTTCTGAAATTTTGAGTTTTTGTTAGATAAATCCTATTTTTACATTTAGTTTCTTCACTTTATCTCTGCAAAGACTTCTGAAGAGTGTTGTGCCCAATTTTGGTACAAACAGTCTTATTACATATCTGGAAATTCAAACACCAAAGAAAATTCGGAAATTGAATACAACTAAATGAAAAATAATAAACTAAGTGAAATAGCATCGTAAATGCTCGTTGTTCCAAGCCCTTGGTAGTGTGATGTCATCAATAGTCGCTAGCTTGAAATTTCCTTCTCCAAGCCTCTGTTCAATGACATACAGTCCTTACCAAGTAGGATTCTAGATTGACGGGATAGGAAAAACCCATTTCAAGATGAGATCGCCAATTTCAAAGGTTCTAGGTCAAACTTTAGTGTTGTAGTATCGGGCGACTCGATTTCGATGTGCAGCTGCCCTCAAATCAGTTTCCTCACGCTTCTCATCTACAAAGTCTAGAGATTCTATGTAGAGATCTCTATTTGTTCTGGGGTCGTAGTAGGTCACTCGATGAGAAGGGACT
This sequence comes from Allium fistulosum, assembly GCA_030737815.1. Lineage (NCBI taxonomy): Eukaryota > Viridiplantae > Streptophyta > Magnoliopsida > Asparagales > Amaryllidaceae > Allium > Allium fistulosum. Next base: position 1,086,500,388 of record CM060904.1, read on the forward strand.
TTGAGTTCAACATAAATGACGACTTCAGAGCCGTAAGCAAGGGCGAATGGAGTATGGCTAGTCGCGGACTTATGGGTGGTTCTGTAAGCCCATAATGCTGTTAGGAGTTCATCCACCCACTTGCCTCTAGCCATTTCCAAAGGTTTCTTCAGAATGGACTTTATGATTTTGTTCACAACTTCAACTTGTCAATTTCCTTGAGGGTGAGTAACTGCCGCAAATCTCTTTTTAATATGATACCGACAGTAGAAGTCTTTGAATTCAATGCTATCGAATTGAGTTCCATTATCATTTACAATTGTTCATGGAAGGCCAAAATGGTAAATGATGTTCTGAACAATGAAGTTGATTACTTTTTTGTTTTGAATGTGGCTAAAGGTTCTGCTACGACCCATTTAGTGAAGTAATCAACTATTATGATGGCCTACTTCGCACCACCTTTATAGATCGGTAAAGAACCAGTAATATATATGCCCCACGTGGCAAACGGCCATGGACTGACCATTTGTGCAATTTTCGTCGGTGGAGCTCTCAGAACTTTCACATACATCTGGCACTTATTTCATCGTTTAGCATAATCAACAGCATCTCGGTTGACAATTGGCCAGCAATACCCATAACAAAGTATTTTCTTTGGTAAGGTTTTCCCCCAGTATGATCGCCACATTCCTCTTCATGAACTTCCTTTAGGACACATTTTATTTCATCGTGAGCGATACACTGGAGTAGAGGAATGGAGAAACCCTTTCTATACATGACTCCTTCCTGAATGATATATCGTGAAGCTTTAGGGAGGATATGTCGTTTTTCATTCCTCCATTCGGGAAGGATTCCCTATAGCAAATAATCTTTAATCGAAGTATCCACGACTCCTTCTCAGGCTCTGTCTCTAGTACCCAATCGATTTCGATTGGGTTTATGCTCGGAGCGTCTAGTACTTTGACTGGAACCAAGCCCATTTGCTTGACATCTCCAGTGCTAGCAAACTTCTCCAATGAGTCGACCTCTTTGTTGTGATCCCAGGAAATATGCATGATATCATAATACTCAAAGTCAGTCAATAATTCTTGAACTTGGACAAGGAATGGGGCGAGTCGTTGTCCTTTAGCCTGGTAATCTCCCCTTACTTGGTATACCACCAATTGGGAATCACAAAAGATTTCAAGGGATTTTATTCTCAGTTCTCTAGCAAGTTTGAGTCCAGCAATCAGAGCTTTATACTTAGCTTCATTATTCATTGCAGGGAAGTCAAGTTTCAAAGCGTAGAAAATTAATCGATCCTTTGGAGTTACTATCACAATTCTGGCTCCAGAACAACGATCATTGGATGCTCCATCTGTATACATTTTCCACCGAATGGTAGGGGCTCTATCACTCTCTAGGAGATCGTCTTGTGCACTGAATGCTGCTATATAGTCCACTAGTGCCTGTCCCTAGATGGTTCTCTGAGAGTGATAAGTAATGTCGAATTGTCTCAGTTCGATGTTCCACTTCAGTAATCTTCCAGACGTCTCGGGTCACTGTAAGACCTACCGTAATGGCTGATCGATGTAAACGTTAATGGGATGAGCTTGAAAATAAGGGTGGAGCTTTCGTGAAGCAATCCATAAGCAGTATGCCAATTTTCTATCTTTGGATAGTTCCTTTCAGCTCATGTTAATTACTTTCTAACATAATAGACCGGTCTCTAGATTCGATTCTTTTCATGAAGCAGTGCGACACTTATAACATGGGCTGACATGGCTAAGTAGATATACAAGTCTTTGTTATCCACGGGCTTTGACAAGATGGGAGGCCTCTCTAAGTGATTAAACAAAACTTGGAATGCGTCTTCATAATCTAGTGTCTATTCAAAGTTCCTTTCCTCTCTTCTGATCAAATTGAAAAAAGAAATGCTTTATCGGTGGCTCTAGAAATAAATCGACTCAGGGTGGCAACATTTCCATTTAGCCTCTATACTTGTTTGATGGTCTTTGGCGCTTGGATGTAGCGAATAGCTTGAAGCTTTAGAATTAGCTTCGATTCCACGAGCATTTATGATGAAACCAAAAAACTTTATTGATGCGGTGCCAAAAGAATATTTCAGCGGATTGATCTTCATTTTGTAATATTGGAGGATATCGTACATCTCTGCTAAATCTCTAATGTGTTCACTTGATCATTATGACTTCACGAGGATATCATCCACTTATAACTCCATCGTCTTTCCAATCTTATCATTGAACATTTGGTTGACTTTGTGCCGATAAGTTGCTCCAGTATTCTTCAATCCAAATGGCATTACCACATAGTAGTACAATCCGACATCGGTAATGAAGCTAGTATGCTCCTGGTCAGGGATGTGCATCAGGATTTGATTATATCTAGAGTAGCATCCATGAAAGATAGCAACTCGTGTCCTGCGGTTGAGTCCACCAACCGGTTGATCCTTGGAAGGGAAAAACTATCTTTTGGACATGCCTTGTTTAAGTCTGAATAGTCAATGCACATTCTCCATTTTTCATTCACCTTTATCGTAAATACAAGATTGGATATCTATTTAGGGTAGAGGGCGTCGCGAATAAACCATTTCTATTTAAGTTATCCATCTCCTCTTTAAGCGCGACAGATCACTCTAGAACCATGCCATGCCTTTTCTGTTGCACCGGGACATGCCTTGGGTCGATATTTAATGCGTGGCTTGCAGTGGTAGGCGAGATCCCACACGTATCAAATGAGTCCAAGTGAACATATCAAGGTTTGCATGGAGAAAACTAGCAAGTTCTTTCATTATCGGGGGACTGAACTATGATCTGATCTTTAGGACCTATGATGGGTCGTCGTGGCATACCGTGATGTCAATTGTCAACTCAGCTGGTGCATCCTTGGTCTCTTTGAGCTCCTCCTCATCATCCTTTGGATTTATGTCTTTATAGAACCGACTGTGGCACCCGAGCCATGGCCCAGGCATTGGTTGTCAATTTTCGGTGGCTTTGATGTGGAGAGACTTGTCCACACCCTTACCTTTCCCTTTCCTTTGAGCGTCCCTCAATTCAGCCACATAGCAAGCACGTCTAGTCGCCTGATCTCCATGCACAACTCCAACACCATTATCAGTTGGGAACTCCAAAATTTAGATCTCACCAATCGTTCTGGATGGATCGGTATCGATCGTTATCGGGCTGTCTGGATCCCATCGGATGATGGCGGGTCGATGTTTTGGAGTGGTACCTGTCGGTTCTACGACTTCTACATCTGTGATAGTCATCTGATGATGTTGAGCTATCTGGTGTAGAATAGGGAATTGGCTCCCTTCTAGTTTTCCTACGTTGATCGTTGAGTTATTCATTAGAAAGATATTGGCTTGAATATGTTGGTTCAACTGCCGACGGCTATCCGTGAGCTCTCTCATCAGATTCTGAAAATCAGCTCTTATGGTGGAATCGGCTGGACTCTGTACATCAATTGGATTGGTAGCATTAATATCTACTGGTAGATTGCTCTGGCCTCCTTGCTGGATGTCGGTGTTCTCGTTTCCCTTTGCATTTTGAGCCGTAGATCTGGTGTTCCTAACCATTGTTGATAGTTTTTCTTAGGCTTTTGCAAATCTGAATATAACATATAAACTACTTGAAGGTAATTCTGGATCTCTTCTTGGGATTTATACAATTCAGTAGCAGAAAAGGGATCCAAATAGAGCTGAGAATCTCCCCTTCTCTGTGAAAAGCACCAAAATGTTTGCATTAAAATTGGCAAAAACACTCGATAGAGATTTTATAAAGAAATAAATGAAAAATAATTAATTAAAATAGAGGAAACAAGCAATTTAAATAGCATAAAATTAACAGTAACAAGAAGAAATGATTTATAGTGGTTCGACGTTGAAAGCCTACGTCCACTTTGGAGAAATAGCTTTATTAAATACTTGAATTGCTGAGTATGGAAGGATGGATCGGAGTAAAACCCTAAATTACAAAAACGTGCAAAATAACAAGCAGTAGAAAGATCTAAAAAATGAACAATCAAGTCTATATTTATAGGGAAAGATGCTGAAATATCTTCCTGAAATTTTGGCAACGGAGTCTCCAGATCGGGAAGAAGTCATGGTATCAATCGTGGGTCCCACATTTTTCACAATGACGATCAATACCGATCTTTCTATGGGCTCGTTTTGGCATGCGATCGATATGGTGGGCTCCACTCTTCAATATATTGATGTTCCCAATGTTTCATATATATTTGACTTGTAGATTTTGAGATATCTATCGTTTTCCATTAAGTTGAACTGTGATATGGTACAATCCATAATTGGTGAGTATGGATCGTACCCGATCCATTTTCAGTAAATGGTATATTTTCATGCTTTTAACGTTCTATTGAGTTTGTCTTCTGCTTTCACTTCGCTGCTACTTCATATTATCATCTTTTCCTGATTTTTGGGCTTCGTGATTGTTAATTTGTTGCTCCCGATAACAGTTGAGTCTAACTTGTCTAACTAGTTCGAACATAACTGGGCCAAAAGGTTGGATAACACTTGTTGAATTAAGAATTTGCCTTGTGTGTTTGCGTATGTCCATATATGTATACTCATAAATATAGCACAGTTTCGAAAAATATTATCAAAAATAACAAATACGTACTCTCACATTTATTATCCTCACTGGTTTGGTAACCTAAGCCCTAATACCAAATGTAACAACTCTCCAAAGTGGGCCTATTTTTGATCTAATAAAATCCCATCGAACCTTAGGTCCATTTTGGGGCTAGCTATTGGTTAGTATGACTGATTTAACAAAACAATACACAAAGCTATTTGTCTATGCTTTTAGAGTCCCACAACGGAAGGAATAAAAAACAAAAATAAAATTAAATTACCCATCACATAAAACCACCCATCTCATAAAACCAAATCATAGGAGTAAAATGTCACAATAGTGCATAAAGTATGTCTAGTATATAGTCTAAGTACATCATAACAACATAAATAGATAACAATAATAGATAGCTGCCCACCAGGTCTCCACCATTTTCTCCACACTCATCATTGTACCTAAATCTAGGTTGTAATAAGGAGTGAGTCAGAACAACAATGTCTGATGAATGAAAGCCTCAAGTTTTACAATAGCAGTGTATGGGCCATAAGCATTCAATAACTATTGTCTTACATATTTATTATACTTTTATAAGTATATTTCTAACTTAGAATAATGTCCCTACAAGCCTAATCCCATGATTGTTAATGCGAATGCAAGGTAACTATGGAGTATATCGGGTTCAACAGTCCATCCCTCATCCCACATCCCCCATCCAATCATATCCTAACGATGTGAGAGAAATTACTGGGTCACTTAAGACCTTTTAAATAGGGAATAGGCAGACTCTCGAACCATTCAATACCTACATCCCAAGAGAACCCTTCTTTGTACTTCCACACTGACATCGTAGAAAATCTCTTAAGGCAATTTATTACTTCTCAAATAAAGAAGAAGCATAAATTTCGGTCATTTAATACCTCAATGCCGAAGTGGACCCCCAAAAGAGTATTCCATCAACCCACCTACTACACCCAAAATTCCAAGAATAGATTGATAAACAGAACAACCATCGTATGCAATTCAAAGACATCATATGTTGTTCAGATCCTCCATGTGTAGATGAGAGTCCTCGCATACAATTTGGGGTCATCAAGTGAAGAGTGAAGTAATCGTGTGCTATTAATCATAGGGAGATTCATATCGCAAGTTAATGTAATGGGCTATCAAAAGTTGATGTTACAACCTTTGCTGTGTGACTCATTACAAGCTATCAGGCAGTAAGATTCCAAAGCCATCATGACTATTTCCTAGAGTCAATGTGAAAAGAGACATGCAACTTATCATAAAATAAGCCATCGTGAAGAACCACACAAAGCCATTGTAAGAGGTTCCCCATAGCCAATATGACGAATTTCTTAAAGCCTATATAAATTATTCACGATAGCCACCAATGTTATCGTAAGTAATCTATTCAAGCTATCAAACCATCGTGAGTAACCATCAAGATATAATGAAGATGTAAGGGAGACATCGTGGATGAAGTCATCGTTAAAAGGAATATGGGAGTCATCATGGTTAATTAAAGCCATCGTGTATGATAGAGGTTATCGTGTATAAAATGAAGCTATTATGTGTTGATAAGGATATTGTGCTTTAATTGAATGAAGCCATCGTGAGGAGTTATTGCATGCAAATGAAGCGATTGAGTATAGTTTCGGTGAAACCATAAGAACGAACCATCATCTAAGGGAAGGAGTCATCATGATCAATTTTGTAAAGTCATCATAGGGTATTCTCTAGTGCTATCATGAAATACATATTTAGAACCATCATGATCTGTCATTTGAAAACCATAGAGGTCATCGTGTAAAGAATACTGTTGTCATCTTGAAATGATTCTTATCTGTAAGATTATGGAATAGGGATCTTAAGGCTAAATTAACACTAGAGGAATGGGTGAATAGTGTTTTCTAATTTATATTAATCTTTTTGAAATATCTTGAAATTATACATAGAATAATAAGATTAATAATCATAGAAACAATCACATAATCAAAATATTGATAAATAGCAAATGTAGTAAGAGTAAAAGGAAAGAACACACCAGGATTTTGTACTGGTTCGCAGTTACCCTACATCCAGTCCCATACAATTCCTTGTACGGATTTCTTTTCAACTGTAAATGCAAATACAATCTTGATTTCAAGGTTACAAGACACATCCTCTAGAATCCCAGCCTCTGGGTAGAGCCGCTTGATTTTCGGGCACCCACTAGATTTATGGGCTACTAAGCACACCTAATTGATTTCACGGGCTACAATCACACCCACAAGTATATCGGTTTCACTTTATACAGATTTACAAACTCAGAACTTCAATCTTTATTACAAATGATCCTGTAACCCTTGAATAACACATAGATCTTGATTGGAGTGGGAGAGATGATAGAAATCAGAGAGTAAATGATAGAGAATCAAATTAATGGCAATGGAGTTTGATTCTGGTTAAAATTCGGCAGAGTATGGTTATAATTTGTTCTAGAAAATGAGAGAGAAAAAGGTGGAGAGAAGAACAATGAAAAGTGATTGAAAAATTTATTGGAAGACAGGAATTTGTAAGGGAATAACGGTCATTTCCATTTGTGAAGAGATACAACGAATAGACTCTTCTTTTGAAATTTGATTTTTCAAATTCACGGCTAGTATGTCCACATATAAGGTTAGAGCATGTCGACATACTCTTTGTAATTTCAAAAAGGATTTTGAAATATTATTTTGAAAATGTATTTCTTTGTGAAATAATTTTATACTTTGTAAATATGTTTGAATATAATATATACACATTATAATCATAATAAAACTTAAGTAAAACTATATGATAAGAATTTTGGAAATAAACTAGTATAAATCAAAATTTAATAAAATTAATAACTTGGTAAAATATTAATAACTAAAATGATAATTATAAGAAATTGAAAACTATTTGAAAGTTGTTTTGAAAAGAATATTTAAAAACTTATTTAAAAATAGAGAGAGATAGGAGAGAGAGATCAAGTGCGATCAGAATTTTAACCAATATTCTAGACTCTATAACTTATCTAGAATATCTTGGAATCTTGAACTCTTGAATACTCATGAGTCTTCATTCTTGATTCTCTATATCAACATCTTTAACTCTTCAATCTTTACTTGATAATGTACAGCCTTCTTATATCAACACTTGTTTAATATCTCGCACTATATACTATATATATCTTGATAAAATATTAGTATTTACATTTAGTATGATTTATTAAAGTTGTTGTCATCAAAACCAAAACCTTAGGTACTAAAAATCTCTCCTTTTTTGACGATGACAACTTTGTATATAAAATGTAATATAATTCCCCCTTAATCTATGCTTAACATACAAAACGATCCCTTAACCTATGCCTAGTTTTTATATATTTCTCCCTAACTATAACTATAATTCTAACTTTAACTCTTAATATTAATTCTAACTCCCCCTAACTAAAACATTATATGATATAAACACATGTAGAAGTAATAAGTAATATAATCATGAAATGCAAAATGACAGAGATGATATATAAGAAACATCATTCAATATTTTAATCAATTCAAGCATAAGTAATCTCGCACATAAAGCATGTAACGACCCGTAAATTTCAACTGTTTTAATAACGTAATTAGTTGAAATTTTGTGAAATTTTAAACGATAAAATTTGAAATATAAATTTGATATTTGGAATGCGTCTAGTTAAACATTGCAACTGGTAAATTTTCGTCCGAAAATACGAAAGTTTATTCCGCGCGTAAATTCACTTCAACTTAATCAGTTAAGGAACGATGAAAATAAAATGTTTTCGAAACTAAAATATTTTTACATAGAAAAATTCTAAACCATCTTCTGAGCAAGATGTCAGTTAGTCGTTTTTCCAAATTCGGACATCTTTGGCTCCGTCGTTCTTATTTTCTGCAAAATAGCAGTATTCTGGTATCGATATCGATTTTTATTGGATGATCGTACCACTGATTTCTATATACCGTTTTGATCGTCTCGTCGTGTCGATCTCTACGGTATATTCGATTGTCAAATTCGGAGTTCCGTTGTACGTTGCACTTTGCGTAACGCCTACCGTACCGGTAACCAAATTGAGTCTCTATAACATTCTGTGCGTATTCATCCATCAAACGTTTGAAAATGAATGGCCACTTGTTTTATATTCCCAGAAATTAATACCTAACTTTCACTATTCCCACTGTCAATTTAATTTTCCGGTTCCTTCGTTTGCTTTTGAAAGACAATTATACTAAATTTTAAACGTCCTCTGCCTATTCATATTTTAGTTCTCGTCTGCTTAATTTTCCAAAGCCTCAAATCCACTTATCACATTCCAGGCACCTTACCCCATCCCCTTCTCTCCTCTTCTTATTTCTTCAACATACAGCCATTTCTTCCCCTCCGTCCCATCAAGCAACCCTTCACCGACCATCGACTACCGTCCTTCTCTCGCCACCCATTTCCCATCTCCGCCACGCCCGCAAACCCCGTCATCCACGTCCACCGCCTTGCTTACCTCGCCCACGTTCACACCTCAGCCCCTCCGCCTTTCCCCTAGCCTTCACGCAACCATCACCCGAGCACACGACCTGCCACCCATCTCCACCAAGCAACCTCCAACCGACCGCCATTCCAACGCCATACCTCCGGCCCCGCCACCAAGAAGGCCACTTGGCCGAGACCACCAACCCCTTCGCCTTGCCGAACAGCCACGGCTCCCCTCCATTTTCACGTCGACCAATACCACACACCCACCCACATTGCCTCGGACCTTGCTCGTCCTCAGCTAACCCATCTCCGAGTGCAACGCCTCCACCCCAAGTCTCCACGTCAATCACCATTTGTCCACCTCGCGGCTCCAGGCTCTTCCAATTTGTGAGCATTTTTGCTGTTTATACGTGATGGTAAATAAGAACTGTTTATATAAATATATTTTGATCCTTGATATCTTACGTACTATGTTATGTTATATGCATTTGGGTAAGATGTGTATTGTCTATACAAGTTTGCATACAGTAATATATATTTAAGTGATTATATGTAAGTACTGTTATATATATAGGAGCTTTTAGATGTATGAAAATTAGTGTACAGGTGTATGTTCTTTTATATATAAAGAGTTACATAAATCGATTACTGTCAGTATAATATATATGTATGAATATCGGAATACAAGTTAGTCTGTCAAAAAAAAATGCATAGGTATAAAGGGTAGAGCTATTTTGATACTTGGTTACATGCTGTGGTATATATTTTATAATAAGCTATATATAAAGTTTGCATAAAAATAGATCAGTAACTATTTTACGTTTAAATGTATATACGTATGTAGGTTTATTAGTTTTATGAATATCTACAAAGTATTACATTATAAGGGAGGTGGTTGATATATATATGTTAAAGTATACTTTGCCTACAGTCTATTTTATATTATATCTAATATATACAGTGTATGTACAGCAACTATTTGTTTACATATAATATTTATAGAAAGCTAATAGTTTACATATGTATATGGGAAAAAAAAAGCTTATATTTTTGGGTTACAAATATACGTGACCATGTGGCCACTTGATAGTGTTTTATGTGGGTTAATTTAAACAATGATTTTGAAATATGAATATATATTTAAATTAATATACGTTGAAATTAGAACAAGATTATATATATAGTATATATATGGTTATACAAGTTCGCTTATGTTATTTATCATCATCGATTCAGTTCTGATTCATTTTATCAAATTCTTGATTATCAGCCTTGTTCGTCCAGTTCGTGTTCAATCTTGCTTTGCTTTGAAATCCGTGTCTGGAACCGTAACTCACTCTATCGTCGAATCTTTCTCTAGCCTCGAAAGGTGAGCACTCACTCACGATTAACGTTCTTTTATTTATTAAATTTGATTTTAATTGAAACGACAATTGAAATATGCTGCTATTAGTTAAATACACTGTTATATATGTTATTAACTGTATCAGTTCACCTGTGACATCTGACACCATTATCTGTTAGTTATTTATGCGATGATAATACAGTTTGGTTGATAATTGATTGATTGTTGATATTTATATTGGACGTTAAATTGTTAATGTTAAAATGATAAATAGTATGCAATTGAACTTGATATAGGATAGTTAAATGTTAAATTTGATTAACTGACATTTGTATAAATGACCCCTTTAACTGTTAAAGTTATTGACACGTAGGATTTGTTTAATTACATCTTGAATCACTGCATGTATGTCGTTAAATTGATGATGGATGAAATTGTAATTGAATGATAAGTGAAACCCGTAATGTAATAATCTTTAATCTACATGAAATGATAGTGTAGATTCTAGAAATAATTATATTAATTCATACAAATAACAATGCGAATTAATACGGTTATTTCGGGATTATTTAAATTGATTATTGGATTGATATTGATTGTTGATTATTGCTTGTTTATTTACTTTGACACCATCCCAGTTATCACACTGCAAGTTCCCTTTGTTATGTTTTGATTTTGAATTGAATTGGAATCGGGTTGAAATGATAATTACCCAAATTGAACTTTGACCTTGGATAGAGAATTAAATAAAACCCGATTGGTCAAATAATTTGATATAAAAATAAAACGAAGATTTTATTTGAATAAATAATATGGTTTTAAAATGAAGTTGAAATTTGAATTTTTGATGAAAGGAAAAGGTTAATATTTAATAATCTGAAACAAATTATTAAAAATGTAATTGATGAAAGAATGTTGTTTAATTTGAGAAATTATTGAGTTAAGTTGAAATTATTAAACTTTGAAATGATTTAATAATTAAGTTGGAAATTATAATTAAGTTTGAAATTATTAAACTTTGAAATTATTTAATAATTAAGTTTTGGATTATTTAATAATTAGATAAGATTGAATTATTTAATTGAATTGGATTTTTAATTAATAAAAATTGAACTTTCGAATAAGTGGATTTTACTTCGTAAATAATTGAAATCGAGTTTTCTTTATTAAGTAAGTTTTTGGAAAAATTTTTAAGTAAGTAAATAAGTGAAATTGAATTTCTTTAACAAGAAATGAAAATGTGATATTTTGGAATTAATGTAAGACTTGGAATTTAAAGAATTTGATTTGGCGAATTTAATTTAATTCAATTTGTAAGTTTTGATATAATGAAGTTGAACTTAAGAAATGGATTTAATGAATTGGAAATTAAATAGAATTGATTTGAATGATAAATTTACTTAACAAATATTGAATAAAATCGATAAATGAAGTTAAACTGATTTGAATGTTAAATTAAATTGATGTAAATGATTTCGGAATTGAATCTTATATACGAATTTAAATTGATATTTGAATTATTAAAAAATAAAGATTGAAATTAAATTATAAGATTTTGAAATTGGAAGTTTTGAAACGTATATTTTGGAAATTGATTTCGAAAGAGAAATGAAGTGTTGATTTGCGAATTGAAATTGAAAATTGAAATTGATTTGGTTTTTTTGAAATATATAAACAACCAATCGGTGTAATAATTACGAAAGTTATTAAAGAGACCGGGATCGGATATGGACATACTCTCTGTCGATGCCGAAACCACTTTAATAACTAATATACGCGGAGTGTTGATCCAGAACGAAGTGGATGGTTTTGGTGAACGCGTTGACTGAAGAAAGAGAACGATTTTGGATGACCCTTGACATGACTAAAACAGGAGCCGCGATGGGCCATTGAGGATCGCCATCTCTAGCGGACACACTTTTTCGATACCATATCTATTACTTTTGTGATTCGATTTGGGTGCACCCCTCGATTATGGGAGTGTTGTTTCGCGGTGTTGGGGTAGTAACTGCTATGCCCAACATCAGTCCGGATCAGGCAACTACTAGTATCCTAGTTGGTATCGCCTCATGTACCTTGTCATACTGATTATCCTATGCGCGACCACTACGATTTTGATTTGTACCTTTAGTATATGGATTGCCCTCTGGTGACTTCCGGTTTTGGGGAAACTACGGTCTTGTATATGCTTTTGGGAATAAAAATGTGTTAAGGGTGGAATGGGCCATGACTTAACGCTATTTTGATATCTTCTTATATTACTGATAGACTTTATCTACTTAGCGTACATTACTACCTAGTAGATAGTTTAACGGATCCTTAGAGGATGGTTATTCCAAACATCCTTTGAGTTACTTGTATTTCAATTGCTATTTCACTTGAGTTGGATTTATTAATATAAGAATGTTAATCCTGACTCGAGTGTTTTATGTTTTGCTTTACGCTCGGGTCAGACTGAGTAGTTCAGCTTTCGAGACTCACCTTTGGAGTTGGAGCTTCGCTTGGAGATCCAGCTATCTATCCAGCTTTCAGATATTCGATGATTCCAGTGATGTATTCTGATTTGTATCTGTTACTCTTCCGTTGTATTTAGTTTAACTCTGATGTATCGTATTACTCTTCTGTTGTAAACTCTGATGTATCTTATATATTCATATAGTAGCTTCATGAACTACTATCTCTTTTATTTCCGCTGCACTTATTACTCTGTGTCTGTGATCTGTGATTATTTATTTACTGTATATGTTTATTTTTGCCAAATTTAAATTAACAACGCGGTATTTTGAGCAATTCAACTCCGGCATAAGTGTCTACCTATACACTTATAATGGATGCGAATGGTCCAAAATGGCGGGTCGTTACAGTTGGTATCAGAGCTTTGGTAGCTCTAGGCAAAACTTAACATATAGAGTAAATGTATTTACAGAATCACTCTCATTCGAGTTTCAATCTATTCCTTTGACTCGATTCCTTTGAATTTTAGAACGTTCCCTCGGTTTCGAAATTCATTCGTGTCCCTCACTATTCGTTCCGAAATTTCAATCCTGGAGCACCCCATAACTCCATTCTGAATGTTATCTATAATAGATCGGCGGTCTCGCCAATCTTAGAATGATTCGTAAAGGAGTAAATTAATTTTTTAATAGGCATCGATTTACCGGAGATTTCTGTATCCTTGGTTTACGATGCTATCTATTCCCTACTATACCTGAATTCCATCTCTTGAGATCGAGTGTTGATTTACCTCGGAATTCAGCATCGATCTTATTCTTGAAGTTACGGACGACTCGGTTAAGGTTGCCCGTGAATTAAATAAAATCATCCATCTCCCGATTGTGGTAATCGAATTATCTTGTCTTCTGTTTCAAACTTATTTTCGAATCAAAATTCTCTTTGACTTATGTCAACAAAAATTTGAATCCCTATCCTTATTATGAAATCTATTCTTGTATCGTCGAGCGAGGAATTGTATTTGTAAAATGATATTGAAAATGTTTTAATAAAATATATTGTGTTGTTTGAGTTGTTGATGCTGGTTTGGGTTTTCGATCGATTCGTCTGATCAACGCTATCGATAGGATTTCCAAAACACTTGAACAGAGCAAACTGACACCATATTATTTTCAAAATTGGGAAATAAATTGTTTGATTATATTGTGAAATATAAGTAAAATTTTCTAGAATTTAATAGGTTAATTAAATTGTTTGTTTGAAATGATAATATTTGATTATCATTTATTGTTCTAAATAAATTTATAAATACGGTTTATAAATTGATTTGGAATTTGAAATGAATCTAATTCAGAAATTTGAGAATTTATTAGTTTCCGATGATTGCGAACTTTGGTTTTTAAAATTTTAAAGTATATTATAGCATTGAAAGTATTTTCGAATAGAAATCGTTTTCAAAGAATTTTAAAATGTTGAAATCAGTGCTCTTCTCTTTGTCGCTGGAAAATAATTTCGGTGATGGCGGCCGCATCATCGACATTCATTTTCGAGTTTCGAAGTGGAGAAACCATTCTGTAGCTTTGCTACGGTTTTGTTTTGAAAAAAAATAGATTTTGATTTGAATTTCTTCAGTATAATTTGATTTATATATATATAAGTATCTCATTTTAAAATTTAATTTGATTAATATAAATATATGATATATAACTCTAAATTGTTTAAAGTTAATCAGAAATCTAATTCTTAAATTTTGTTAAAGGATGATTTTAATTATAAATAAGACCAAAATTTGGAATAAATATTTAAACTTGAATAATTGAATCGGGAAAATTTTATTTGTATATTGTTCAACTGCATTCTAATACAACTTACCTAAATCATACAGAAGTTAAATATGTAATTGGATAATATATAAGATAAATTGAATTTACAAAGAAAATTTGAGTGTTTATAATAAATGTTATACACTGAATTTTGATTATAAAGATGTTAATAGAGTTAGATGTGATAATAAGTAAAACTCAGTTAATAAAGAATTAATAAATTTGTTTTGAAAGAATTAATAAATTGAAATTTGATCAACATATGAAAATACCTTGAATTTAAAAGAAATTAATAGATGTAAATTAATTTAAATCAAAACTTTTATGTTTTAAATTAATTTATATGGGTTAAATATATGTGATAAGATATATTAAGTAGAATAAATTTAACAGTAATTTGGAATAAAGAATAATTAAATTTGTTGAATAAATATGATTTTATTAAATGACTATTCTAATTTATGACTTTAGAAATTTTTTAATTAAACATAATTGGATAAGAAGATAATAAATTTAGAAATAATTGAGATTGATTTTAGTGAAATCAAATGGATTAAATCAATTATTGAATATCAATTAATTTAAATTTGAATTTATATGGTTTAAATTAATTGTTATTTTGTATTTCAAATCTGTTTTCTTTCTGGTTGTTTCTATTCTCCTACCTCATTCCTTTTCGGGGACGAAAAGTTTTGAGTGGGGGAGAGTGTAATGACCCGTAAATTTAAACTGTTTTAATAATGTAATTAGTTGAAATTTTGTGAAATTTTAAACGATAAAATTTGAAATATAAATTTGATATTTGGAATGCGTCTAGTTAAACATTGCAACTGGTAAATTTTCGTCCGAAAATACGAAAGTTTATTCCGCGCGTAAATTCACTTCAACTTAATCAGTTAAGGAACGATGAAAATAAAATGTTTTCAAAACCAAAATATTTTTACATAGAAAAATTCTAAACCATCTTCTGAGCAAGATGTCAGTTAGTCGTTTTTCCAAATTCGGACATCTTTGGCTCCGTCGTTCTTATTTTCTGCAAAATAGCAGTATTCTGGTACCGATATCGATTTTTATCGGATGATCGTACCACTGATTTCTATATACCGTTTTGATCGTCTCGTCGTGTCGATCTCTACGGTATATTCGATTGTCAAATTCGGAGTTCCGTTGTACGTTGCACTTTGCGTAACGCCTACCGTACCGGTAACCAAATTGAGTCTCTATAACATTCTGTGCGTATTCATCCATCAAACGTTTGAAAATGAATGGCCACTTGTTTTATATTCCCAGAAATTAATACCTAACTTTCACTATTCCCACTGTCAATTTAATTTTCCGGTTCCTTCGTTTGCTTTTGAAAGACAATTATACTAAAGTTTAAACGTCCTCTGCCTATTCATATTTTAGTTCTCGTCTGCTTAATTTTCCAAAGCCTCAAATCCACTTATCACATTCCAGGCACCTTACCCCATCCCCTTCTCTCCTCTTCTTATTTCTTCAACATACAGCCATTTCTTCCCCTCCGTCCCATCAAGCAACCCTTCACCGATCATCGACTACCGTCCTTCTCTCG
The DNA here is from genome assembly GCA_030737815.1 of Allium fistulosum. Classification (NCBI taxonomy): domain Eukaryota; kingdom Viridiplantae; phylum Streptophyta; class Magnoliopsida; order Asparagales; family Amaryllidaceae; genus Allium; species Allium fistulosum. The sequence continues at coordinate 1,086,516,645 of CM060904.1, forward strand.
CCACCCATTTCCCATCTCCGCCACGCCCGCAAACCCCGCCATCCATGTCCACCGCCTTGCTTACCTCGCCCACGTTCACACCTCAGCCCCTCCGCCTTTCCCCTAGCCTTCACGCAACCATCACCCGAGCACACGACCTGCCACCCATCTCCACCAAGCAACCTCCAACCGACCGCCATTCCAACGCCATACCTCCGGCCCCGCCACCAAGAAGGCCACTTGGCCGAGACCACCAACCCCTTCGCCTTGCCGAACAGCCACGGCTCCCCTCCATTTTCACGTCGACCAATACCACACACCCACCCACATTGCCTCGGACCTTGCTCGTCCTCAGCTAACCCATCTCCGAGTGCAACGCCTCCACCCCAAGTCTCCACGTCAATCACCATTTGTCCACCTCGCGGCTCCAGGCTCTTCCAATTTGTGAGCATGTTTGCTGTTTATACGTGATGGTAAATAAGAACTGTTTATATAAATATATTTTGATCCTTGATATCTTACGTACTATGTTATGTTATATGCATTTGGGTAAGATGTGTATTGTCTATACAAGTTTGCATACAGTAATATATATTTAAGTGATTATATGTAAGTACTGTTATATATATAGGAGCTTTTAGATGTATGAAAATTAGTGTACAGGTGTATGTTCTTTTATATATAAAGAGTTACATAAATCGATTACTGTCAGTATAGTATATATGTATGAATATCGGAATACAAGTTAGTCTGTCAAAAAAAAATGCATAGGTATAAAGGGCAGAGCTATTTTGATACTTGGTTACATGCTGTGGTATATATTTTATAATAAGCTATATATAAAGTTTGCATAAAAATAGATCAGTAACTATTTTACGTTTAAATGTATATACGTATGTAGGTTTATTAGTTTTATGAATATCTACAAAGTATTACATTATAAGGGAGGTGGTTGATATATATATGTTAAAGTATACTTTGCCTACAGTCTATTTTATATTATATCTAATATATACAGTGTATGTACAACAACTATTTGTTTACATATAATATTTATAGAAAGCTAATAGTTTACATATGTATATGGAAAAAAAAAGCTTATATTTTTGGGTTACAAATATACGTGACCATATGGCCACTTGATAGTGTTTTATGTGGGTTAATTTAAACAATGATTTTGAAATATGAATATATATTTAAATTAATATACGTTGAAATTAGAACAAGATTATATATATAGTATATATATGGTTATACAAGTTTGCTTATGTTATTTATCATCATCGATTCAGTTCTGATTCATTTTATCAAATTCTTGATTATCAGCCTTGTTCGTCCAGTTCGTGTTCAATCTTGCTTTGCTTTGAAATCCGTGTCTGGAACCGTAACTCACTCTATCGTCGAATCTTTCTCTAGCCTCGAAAGGTGAGCACTCACTCACGATTAACGTTCTTTTATTTATTAAATTTGATTTTAATTGAAACGACAATTGAAATATGCTGCTATTAGTTAAATACACTGTTATATATGTTATTAACTGTATCAGTTCACCTGTGACATCTGACACCATTATCTGTTAGTTATTTATGCGATGATAATATAGTTTGGCTGATAATTGATTGATTGTTGATATTTATATTGGACGTTAAATTGTTAATGTTAAAATGATAAATAGTATGCAATTGAACTTGATATAGGATAGTTAAATGTTAAATTTGATTAACTGACATTTGTATAAATGACCCCTTTAACTGTTAAAGTTATTGACACGTAGGATTTGTTTAATTACATCTTGAATCACTGCATGTATGTCGTTAAATTGATGATGGATGAAATTGTAATTGAATGATAAGTGAAACCCGTAATGTAATAATCTTTAATCTACATGAAATGATAGTGTAGATTCTAGAAATAATTATATTAATTCATACAAATAACAATGCGAATTAATACAGTTATTTCGGGATTATTTAAATTGATTATTGGATTGATATTGATTGTTGATTATTGCTTGTTTATTTACTTTGACACCATCCCAGTTATCACACTGCAAGTTCCCTTTATTATGTTTTGATTTTGAATTGAATTGGAATCGGGTTGAAATGATAAATACCCAAATTGAACTTTGACCTTGGATAGAGAATTAAATAAAACCCGATTGGTCAAATAATTTGATATAAAAATAAAACAAAGATTTTATTTGAATAAATAATATGGTTTTAAAATGAAGTTGAAATTTGAATTTTTGATGAAAGGAAAAGGTTAATATTTAATAATCTGAAACAAATTATTAAAAATGTAATTGATGAAAGAATGTTGTTTAATTTGAGAAATTATTGAGTTAAGTTGAAATTATTAAACTTTGAAATGATTTAATAATTAAGTTGGAAATTATAATTAAGTTTGAAATTATTAAACTTTGAAATTATTTAATAATTAAGTTTTGGATTATTTAATAATTAAATAAGATTGAATTATTTAATTGAATTGGATTTTTAATTAATAAAAATTGAACTTTCGAATAAGTGGATTTTACTTCGTAAATAATTGAAATCGAGTTTTCTTTATTAAGTAAGTTTTTGGAAAATTATTTAAGTAAGTAAATAAGTGAAATTGAATTTCTTTAACAAGAAATGAAAATGTGATATTTTGGAATTAATGTAAGACTTGGAATTTAAAGAATTTGATTTGGCGAATTTAATTTAATTCAATTTGTAAGTTTTGATATAATGAAGTTGAACTTAAGAAATGGATTTAATGAATTGGAAATTAAATAGAATTGATTTGAATGATAAATTTACTTAACAAATATTGAATAAAATCGATAAATGAAGTTAAACTGATTTGAATGTTAAATTAAATTGATGTAAATGATTTCGGAATTGAATCTTATATACGAATTTAAATTGATATTTGAATTATTAAAAAATAAAGATTGAAATTGAATTATAAGATTTTGAAATTGGAAGTTTTGAAACGTATATTTTGGAAATTGATTTCGAAAGAGAAATGAAGTGTTGATTTGCGAATTGAAATTGAAAATTGAAATTGATTTGGTTTTTTTGAAATATATAAACAACCAATCGGTGTAATAATTACGAAAGTTATTAAAGAGACCGGGATCGGATATGGACATACTCTCTGTCGATGCCGAAACCACTTTAATAACTAATATACGCAGAGTGTTGATCCAGAACGAAGTGGATGGTTTTGGTGAACGCGTTGACTGAAGAAAGAGAACGATTTTGGATGACCCTTGACATGACTAAAACAGGAGCCGCGCCGGGCCATTGAGGATCGCCATCTCTAGCGGACACACTTCTTCGATACCATATCTATTACTTTTGTGATTCGATTTGGGTGCACCCCTCGATTATGGGAGTGTTGTTTCGCGGTGTTGGGGTAGTAGCTGCTATGCCCAACATCAGTCCGGATCAGGCAACTACTAGTATCCTAGTTGGTATCGCCTCATGTACCTTGTCATACTGATTATCCTATGTGCGACCACTACGATTTTGATTTGTACCTTTAGTATATGGATTGCCCTCTAGTGACTTCCGGTTTTGGGGAAACTACGGTCTTGTATATGCTTTTGGGAATAAAAATGTGTTAAGGGTGGAATGGGCCATGACTTAACGCTATTTTGATATCTTCTTATATTACTGATAGACATTATCTACTTAGCGTACATTACTACCTAGTAGATAGTTTAACGGATCCTTAGAGGATGGTTATTCCAAACATCCTTTGAGTTACTTGTATTTCAATTGCTATTTCACTTGAGTTGGATTTATTAATATAAGAATGTTAATCCTGACTCGAGTGTTTTGTGTTTTGCTTTACGCTCGGGTCAGACTGAGTAGTTCAGCTTTCGAGACTCACCTTTGGAGTTGGAGCTTCGCTTGGAGATCCAGCTATCTATCCAGCTTTCAGATATTCGATGATTCCAGTGATGTATTCTGATTTGTATCTGTTACTCTTCCGTTGTATTTAGTTTAACTCTGATGTATCGTATTACTCTTCTGTTGTAAACTCTGATGTATCTTATATATTCATATAGTAGCTTCATGAACTACTATCTCTTTTATTTCCGCTGCACTTATTACTCTGTGTCTGTGATCTGTGATTATTTATTTACTGTATATGTTCAGTTTTGCCAAATTTAAATTAACAACGCGGTATTTTGAGCAATTCAACTCCGGCATAAGTGTCTACCTATACACTTATAATGGACGCGAATGGTCCAAAATGGCGGGTCGTTACAAAGCAATATTTCAAATTGAACCAATTTCAAAACCAATCAAAACAAACTAAACAAAATTAATTCAAGTATTATATACAATCAAACCTATTAAAACTAGACATTTCTTGGGACTTCAACCCATCCATCGGTGCCAAAGATTGGATTGCTTTAATAGCCTTCCAATATTCATCATCGTTGTTGATGGTGCATTTTGGATTAGCGGTTGGTTCCTCTTTGTTCAGAGCTGAAATCATCCATCGAATTGCATCGAAATGCCTTTCTTGCTCCTTGATCATCTGCATTTGACTTAATTCTCACTACGCCATAAATGGCCTACTGCAACACAAAAAAAATGTTGGCTCAGGCCCGAAAAATGTTGCCATAGGTCTATGGCAACACTTTTAGGGTGATGCAATTTTTGCCGTTGCCTTAGACCTCAAAGGCAACATTTTGACTATCTAAGGCAACATAAGTAATATTGTTGCAATAGAACCCTATTTGGGTCTATGGCAACACCCATAGGTATCTGTAGCAACATTCCAAAATGTTGCTATAGATATTAACTTTCTGAATTTGTGGGGCCCACAATGTAGAGCATATTTGATTTTTTAATAAAAATAAATATTTATTTAATAAAATGCTATTGCACAGAATTTGATATTTAAACAGTAATTTATTTAAATAAATATTTTATTTCAACATTTGAAATAGTACAAATTCCTGACTCCACTATTTTACAATTCAATGATATATAACACTGATATTCACATATACAGATATTCCTCACTACATCACTCAGTTCACTCATTACATATGTAGTTTCAATTTATACAGACACCGACACCGACACCGACACCGACACCGACACCGACACCAACAAATATATGACGAGCCGAGTGCCGAGCCGAAGGCGAGCCGAGTAGCGGGTCCGGGTGCAGCGCCGGCGAGGGTCCGGGGCCCCGCAGTCCCGGCGGGGATCGACCTAACCCAAACATACTTCTAAACCACCAGCCTACATCCTCTAATTGCCTCACCAACAAACTATTTCAGTTGCCAAATTCGACTTCAGGTTGTCAAATCGCCTAATCACCTAATCACAATCGCTGATTACCCATTCCGACAACCCAAACATCATCAAACTTTCACACTGCAAATTCGCAACAAAACCAAGCACCACCCTTGGCTGATAGCAAACAACATTGCTTCTCACTGCAAGCTATATATCTACAGATTTGGACCATCAACTCTAAGCAGACTGCTTCGCCTTTCATCAACAAGAGAATCAAAGGTCAGTTCATACATGTACATTAGTTCAAAGCACCAAGCTATATATCTTCAGATTTGGACCATCATTAGCCTACAAAAGAAAAACCAAACTCGTTTACTCAAGCATTACAATTCATACAAATTCAATTCAATTCAATTACAATTCATACCCATCATACAACGGTGATTTCAAGCTTCTTCCCCAGGAATAAAGCATCTCTGGCCGATAAGCGATTGAACTCCTTATCAGCTTCAGCCAACAGCGCCAAGCTACCTCAATTGTTGTTAACTTCATCAGATCTGACTCAGCTCTTCTTGTGGCAAAGCTAACGACACCACCGTTCGAACATCACAAATGTTGCTCGCAACATCTCAAACACCGCGTTCTGAAATTAAACGGGCGGTTCCATCCAAAGAAAAGCTTCAGATCTACTTCATTCACCCAATGATAACATCGACTCTGCATCATACCATTAACTGGAACAACCATAGCCCGCTACATCACTTCACCGACCGCATCCAGACACATCGCCACTGCCTATCTTCTCACTGCATCCAGATCTAAACTCATAAGAGCGAAGAGAAAACGAAGTTGTGTCCTCTGAATACTGGAGTGGAAGATTGAATAGAAATGTAATAGCATTAGATCCGATTGGGTTAAAAGGGAACATCTTCCATACAGATTAGGGAAAACGAAATTAGGGATTTGGAAATTGGGGGTGAGAACGAAATGATATGAAAAGTAAAGCAGGAAAACGAAAATTTGGGACAAATTGTAGTGGTGATCCATTTTAACAATCAGATTAAATATAGATCGTTGGATCGTATTCACGCGGATTGCTAATTTTATTAGTTTTTTAATTTGAGTACATCTATAGCAACACTATATAAAAATGTTGCATCGTGTTACACTTGTTTAGCTAGAGCAACACATTTTTATGGCTAAGGTAACACCAAAAATACAACGTTGCAGTAGGACCAAAATTTTATATCTATCGCAACATTTTAGCTGGCAACACCTTGCAAAAATGTTGCAGAAGGTCATCTATGGCGTAGTTTCTATATGTCTCTGGTCTTGGAGGATAAAAGTGTGAATGTTTTTGAAGGATTCAAGAGATTGTTCAAGGTTTCCACTTAACTTTTGAATAGGAGAAGCCATTGTTTATGATTTGAAGTTTAGGAAAGTAAAGGAAGTAGAAAGAGAATGAATAGTAATAATTTTCTGGTTTAAATGTGTATTTATAAGTGTAGAAATTCGTTGGAATTGAATAGACACTTGCAGTCTTTTTTAAAATTGAGTCGTTGTATGTCGACATACATACTCATGGTATGTCAACATATATGCAGAAAGTTGTAAAGTTGCTTTGTTTTGATATTTTGATATATTTAGCTTATACCATTATACTAGTTATGCTTTCTAGAGATGATAATAAGTGTATAACAGTAAAGAAACAAGGATTTCATTACTACTTAGACAAAGACTACATAGTTCATAAAGAAAAGAAAGATATATAACACCACATCAAACTCAAACTCAAACAACCAAGTACAATCATACTTAAACATAACTAAAATAAACTAGAAAGCTGTGGATGAAGAGGATGATGAAGAGATTCCAAGCTTACGTTTCACCTTTCTGAAGAACTTATCCATTTTTTTGGAAATGGTGTTTAACTTCTTACTCATGGAACGTTTGAGAATCCTTTAATTTTCAAAAATCCTCTTTTGATTGTTGATAATGTCATGATTGGTTGAACGAGATGGAAAGTCAATGTTTTCTAAAGAGGTTTCCTCCTCTCTTCTTCTTCTTCTTCTTCAATATGCATTTCTTTCCCTTCTTCCTCTTCCTCCTCTTCTTGTATTTTTTCCTCCTCTTCATGTGCTAACCTTTCTTCTTTCTTCGCAAGTTTTTCATATGGCTCGAAAGTTGGTAGAATTTTCATAAGAGCTATATTTTCTTGATTAAACATTTTACGAAAGACAAATTCCTCTTCTTAAAAATCATCGCCAGAGTAGTTAAAGATTCGAGTAAGGTAAATACCATGAAATAGTATGATTTCATGGGTGGAAAGATTTTTAGGATAAAATTCATCCAAAATAGCTTAAGTTCAATTAATGTCATATCTATTAAATAATAGTAAAGCGGAAGAAATTCAAGCTCTCTTATTAATTGTAGGAGCTTTCTCTACTCTCCTTAATTCTCTCTCTAGATATTTTAGTTTCAAATTTTTATAATTTATCAATTTATAGTTATTCTACTAAACTTCTAATGTCAATTTATAATCAAATTAATACTTTTAAAATTTTCTATAATTATTCATAAATTTTTTTAGTTCTCATCTAATATTTTACATTTAAGTCCATATATTTAAATTAATTGCGTAATTCAAAATTTAAACCATTTGATAAATTGACTTAACTAATATTAGATACGTCGTGTAAATCCTAAAATACCAAAAGTAGCATCAACAAACTGGTAAAAAAAATTTCATTTGCATACAAAGATATGTAAATCACATAGCATAAATTATATACATCAACAATAATAACAAATTTATTTCCTAATTCTTTTATCTTACTGAAGTTATTTGCATTGCACTGAAAAATTATATTTTTAGCTTTACACGTCTATATTTTAAATTTCTATAGTTACTTACAAACCCTTATCAATTTCCTCCTAATATATTTTTACTCATATCCATGTACCAATTATGTAACCTTTATTTTAAATCATTCAAATAAATTGGTTAACTAATATTTATTAATTCATTTAATAAATCTTAAAATATACCGATTTAAGTAGGTATACAACACTCATATATACAAGCGAAGATGTTAAGAGTGTTATTTTTATTCATATATAAAGGTATATGGATCACATAACATAAAATGTAAACATAAACAATAATATATTTTTAACTCATCATTCATTTATCTTTAAAAAAATCATGCATTGTAGGATAAAATTTCGTTTTTTACAACTTTTAAATAATAAACTTATATATTACAACAGTGGGATGTGAAAGCACGGATTACTCTAATACAAATTAAGTTACGTAGACATTCTTATTTTCAACATTATATTATTACAACTTTAAAAGGATAAATTTATATTTTACAATATTGGGATGTGAAAGCACATATTACTCTAATATAAATTAAGTTATGTAGACATTTTCATTTTCAACGTGATATTAAAACTTACCCAACTCATAACCCAAAAATGCTACAGATTTTTTATTTATTTTTATTATTATTATTATTATTATTTTGCAAATATTGAAGTTGTAAACATGACACTCATACAACAACGTGAAATTTATGATTAACAGCTAAGTTAAAAAAAGGTTTACCAATTGAAATCTAAAATAATGAATAAAAGTTCATGCGCAGATAAGTTGATCGTAAGATGTTTTTCTCAACTACAACTACATACAAAGCTCTTCTCATTTTTTACCCTACTTTCTAACATTCAGCTACATATATTTAATTAGTTAAGTTGATCATTAATTTAAAATATTCAATACATTCAATTACTTAATATTCGTTATTTCATTATAAATCCTTAAAAATATATATATAATATTCATATTAATAGAAATGGAAAATTCAATTTTTTCATCCATTTATATAAAAAAATATATGTATCACATAGCATCAACTATTTACATATATAGTAATAGAAACACACATGCATGCGCATACGCACATATATATTGCTATTACCGAGTTAGGACAATAATTCCAACGAGAATATATATGTGGTTGGCGACCCTCTACCTTATATCCGAGGGTTGCATGTCATTTTAAATTATAAATTTCTTATTTTAATAAATTTATCATATACTGCTTAAAAATATTCAATTTTTAACAATAATTAAAATTTTAAATTTTTTTTAACAACATTACCGTGTGCAACGCACGGGTTACACACTAGTTGACCATAAATGGCAAAGAGTGCTTTACAAACTTTTAAGGTAGGGTTAATGAAATTTCCCAAACGAGAAGTGATAGTATGTTGCAAAAGAAGATTAAGAATTCTAGCTTTTGGATGAAAATTTTGATTTTTAAACTCAAAAGTATCATTTCCTTCGAAAATATTATAAAAAACTTCATGATTATGCTCATCAATTTTGAAATCGGAAAGGTCCATTCTGGTGGATTTGCATCCAAGAATAGTACCAAAAAGTTCACAAGTCAATACAATTAAATTTCTTTTAACACTACTCCATACTTCTCCTTCTCCACCTTCATAAAATTTTCCTTTCAAATTTGCATAAAACATTTTGACCAAGTGTGGATAGTAAACAAAATCGTTTTGAGAACCATCATTTAAACCGAGAATTCCATTTTGAGAACAAAGAGTATCTATTTCATAAGTAGAAAAATCATTAAAAATTACAAACTTTCCTGTAGAAACTTTACCATAGTTCATATAGCTAATATAAGCTTTCATAGCTTCTTGATCTTGGAAGAGAGTTTTTGATGGTTTTCGAAAGTCTCGTGGATGTTGCAGTGCTTGAGGATTCCATTGATGAATGATTTGAGGAGATAAGAGAGTTAATAAAAGTTGAATTTTGAAATAAAAGGTGAATTGAATGGTTAGAGATAGAGGTAATAAGTAGAGAATCAAATGACATGTTCTTTAGTGAAGAGGCGGTGTGTGAAAAGGTTGAGGAAAAATTCAAATTTTAAATTTGAAATTCAAATTCAAACTCTGGACATGTATTTCGACACTTACTACAGGGGTATGTCAACATATCTATATAATTTTTCAAAATTTAATTGTTTTTAACTATATCCTACTTTATTTATATACAACTATCTATAACTATATTATCATTATTATTTACATAAAAATATACAAAAATAGTTAAAAATAATTTTAAATACTGTCAGCCTAAAAAATGGATCAACGCCCTAATATGATTGTGAAAGCACCAATCCTTTTTATTAGGACAAATAAAGTAGAGCAAAACACTCTCCAAATTGCAAAATAGATAGAATAAAGTAGAGAAACACGAGATTTTTATAGTGGTTCGGCAGTTAATAAGGCCTACGTCCACTTTATAGATTTTATTGATGGATTGGCTGTTTATTTTAAGTACAAGTTGTTTACAATTATAATAATTGAACGAAGAAAGATCAGACCACCATTGATGGAGACAAAAGGAAGGATCTCAATTGTCCCATGGCAGCCATTATGAAGAGGAAGAAGGTTAAAGAATCTAAGTAGTAGAGTTTCCCCGGTGATTAGAGTAGCTAGCCCCCTTTCTGTTGAAGATAATATGGTATTTATAAGGTTTAGATAGTACTTGGATCGGAATAAGAGTACTAGAAGCATGTAGTTATCCATAGGAGGAGGCATGTAAAATTTAGGGTACTTTTGGACCATCCTTTTGGATCGGTATTAATCCAATTGGATCAGATCGGTACCGATCCAAAATGTTGTGCAATTTTTGCACATCTCCTACTCCATTAGTGTCCTTTCTTGCATGTGAGGTTCCCTATGTGATTTCATGGCTTGTTAACTTGATTTGACAATGGTTCACTTGTAAATTAGATTGAACTGTAATATGAATCGAATAATTCTTGACTTCTTCAACTCGGATGCTTGGAATGTTATCAAACTTGGTAGATAAGTTTAGGAGAGATGTTGGAACATAATGCATGTGGATTGGAGAATCCACAAGTCATTGGTACCGATCCAATTGGATCGGATCGGTGCCGATCCAAATACTTGGCGTATTTTTGGTTCAAACTCCCAGGGTTTCTTTGTCATGTACTTAGGCCTTTCGATCAAGTTTTAAGTCATTCTGGGTCAGTTTGAATGTTCTAACTCCTTTTGAATTATGTTCGGTTAAAAAACCGGTTAACATTTGTCCCTAAAGGATGCTTTCGTTGTAAACAAGGTGAGCTTTGGAATTATTTATCTTTTGGTTTTTGTTTCATGGAGCTTTATTGGTCGTATCTAACTTCCTTGAGTAGCTTCCTATGATGTTTCAGCTAACTATCCAGTCCTTGGTGAAAATCTTCATTAGTCGTAATAACGGAGTGATCTTGACTTGATAAGTTCCAGAATAAATACGAACATCGAGTTGGGAAAACAAGGAAAGTTTGAGGTCATTTGGGGGATATAAATTGGATCGGTGCCAAATCAATTGGATTGGTGCCGAATCAATTAGATCTGATCGGCACCGATCCAAGTACTTAGGAAAATTTTCTGCCTTTCAATCTTTTTTCATATAAGTGGGATCGAATCTCCATTCTCTCATTTTACATTTTCGAGTCGAGCCAATCCAAAGGAAACCAAACCTTTGCCAATCCACCTTCTGCCATCACCGGAGCACCGCCGTCGTCCTTACTCCTAGCACCACTTACTGCCGTGATTTTTCCATCCTTGAGGCACTATCAATCCAAAGCGCCCTAGTTCAAGCCATCTTGAATTGAAGAACTTGTCGCTTTTCTGAATTTCGAAGGTTAATGAAGTAGATTTTGACGTGATATTACATCATCGATCGATGGTGAGGTTATGTTGATGATGGATGCAGTGGAAGATTCAAGCTGATTGTGATTTGTGGAAGAAGACAGTAAATTGAGTCCGAAGTTCTTCATAGAACGAAGCCAAGATTTTGCCCCGGTGTTTGAAATGTTTTGCTATCTTCATCCACAGAATCAGAATTAACTTGTACCAAGTTTCACGGTTGATTATGGCATGACACCTTGCGGATCACATAACTTAGGATAGTGTCTTGCATTCAGCTTAGGTTGTTATCACTTTCTAGGAAACTAAAATCGACTTATGATGATAATTTTCTACCCCGATTTGGACACATCGGTCTATAGTTGCTCGTACTGGTTTAGTCTTGTCATTGCACAGTCGATGTACCTGGAATAGGAAGAGCTTTCCGTGTCCCTTCGAATAACGGATCCGTTATCGATCGTTAATCGATAACTGGTAAGTGTAGAAGAAAAGACATTAACAGTTGATACATATCACTTTTTCTAGTGTGAGTGAGCCATCTACACAGAATGGTCTGTTCATAGCGTCTAGGATGCCGAGCCCGTTCTCACATAGATTACACATCACTCACACTCACAGTTAATATTTGGAATCCGATCGGTGGTTGGTATACGTCAATTATCTTCCAAATTCCAAGTATCAGCCATGTTAGGTGTTTATAGTTTAAGGATTTGGCGCACCTGACTGTTTTGAACACAAGCTTTCTTATATAAAATGATGCGCAAATCCTCCCGACGCAAGTCTGTTGAAGGAAGCTCAACTATTACTGAAGTAGTTTAACCCTAGTTGGCCTCATCGTTTACCGTACTCCCCCCAACTTCATAGTTTTTCTTGATCCTCTAGAGAAAGCCTCTTCGATCCTTACACACAAGGCATTGTGAAGCATTTGCTCACAATACGGTATCTTGGAGGATAACGTGCTTCTACCTTCAAGAGGGGAATTGGCTCATAAGCCACTTCCTGGATGTGTGGCTTGCCATCGCTACATGTGTATGTATGGTGCGGTGCCCCTATTTAATCACTTTCTTATGGCGACCCTTCAGAACATGGGGTTGGATCCATTTTAAATCCTCCAAATGGTTATGCCATGTTAACCTGCTTATACATTTTGTTCATGCGAACACTTAACAACGCCCTGAGCTAGGCCGAGATGTAGTATCTCCTATTATTCAAAAAGAGGAAGGCTAACCCATCACTCGTTTATATTGAGGTGCAACGCAGCCGAAAGCTTATACTTGATCTTCCTAGCAAGATTCCCTCATTCAAAAATCGGTTCTTTTCTGCCAAATTTCCAGAGGACCCGTCTGTGGACCGCGGGGGGTAAGTTTCTTTCACCACACCTGGAATTTCCTTTAGCTGTTAAAAAGTCTTCTGAACGATCGTTTATTCTTTTGTAGTTCTTCCGAAGGTTAACAAAGATCTGACGCTCAGTCTTGTTCTCAACACCCTGAAAGCAGTCGACGCTCGAGAGCGCACGATCAGGTTTCTGCTTATAGACGAAAATCTTCACAGTTGTGGGCTCTTACATCCCGGGAGGTCTGTTGGATTTGTTAGTGCCCCTTCTCACTCCAAAACTCGGACTCGATCAATTTCCTCTTCTTGTGATTCTGATGAAGGTGACGATGATGGTGATGAGGAGGAAGAAAGTGACTCGTCCGGCGGGTCAGAGAAAACTTCTGAAGAAGCCCATGTTCAAGTTAGGGTTGACAGCCCACCCAATATGCCTTCGATCCCGAAGGAGAAAGAAGAAGAGTTTGTTCATCGGATGTGCAAAGCTCCGTTGATTGAGGGAAAGGAGATCGGTGACGGGCTCCCTTTAATCGAAGAAGAAATAGATTTGGATAGAGATGCCGACGAAGGCGATGTCGATTTAGGTGAAAAGGCCCCGAAGCTAGGTCCCGAACATACTCCCTCACCTCTTTCGAAGGGATGTTTTGAAGAAGCTCCTCCCAAGAACGATCCCATTCCAAGACTTTTGCCGGAGTGCGCCAAGTTTGACTTAGGAGATGAAAGTCAAATTATTATAGATATGGGAGCCCTATTGGGCGACTTCACTTCAGAAGGTTTGCCTTCCTAGCCGACCCAAATCGTTCCTACAGAAATATATGCCTTGACATTAGTTGGCGATCAATCCGATTTGTGTATTCTGCTGGGGTCGTTAAACCGTAGCATACACTTCACTAGGGTCACATGTTTCACTTTTATTCTCTTAGAATATTTGATCCATCAAACGTCTCTTTTCTGAAATCGTTTGGTTATTTGCTGCAAATATCATGCTCGTGGTTTCTACAGCGATCTTAACCGAGTACTTGAGTCTCGGCGTTCGGAAAGGTATTCATCCAAATCTTATGCCTCCCGTGAAACTGATAAAGAGAGAAGGAGGAGAAAAGATAAGTAGGTAGAAGAGCATCATCGAGTTGAGAAGGATCAATACTGCGATAGAGGAAGCAGCCATGAGAAAAGGAAAAGCCCAATTGAATGGGAAGATCCATCAAAGAAGCTGAAGAAATATCAAGAACATGCAGCGGCCGTACAGCTTCCTACTTCTACTAGGATCGCCGTTCCCGCTTCCAGCGTCGTGATCTCCTCCATTCACGCTATAGTGGCTGCTTCTCTCCCAATTTCAAGTCAACCCCTTACATTCTCCCTCCCGATCCATCGATTCTATAGGCTACATTTTCCAAATTGTTCTAAAGGTGGGTTGTTTTCGACAAACCCGACTTGAAGTCAGTTCGCGCTAAGTCATATTCACCCAATCTCCATGCGATTCAGAGCGGCTTGGAGCAAACCGAGGGGTGGGAGAAATTGTGCAAGCACCTTTCTACTATTAATCGAAACAATTACTAGAAGATTCTCTCATTCGAGTCCAAAAAAATGAATACGAGAAACAACTTGTGGACCGTAACTCAAAGATTGAGAGATTAAAGGAGAGGGATGATTCCCTGAAGAGAGAAAGTAGGAATGCTTCTTTATTCAAGGAGCTGAAGGAGCCAGCCAGCCGAACCGTAATCATATTCAGGGATGAAATAAATAAGTGCCACATCAATGAGGCGGCTCTAAAAGAAAAACTGAAGGCAAGTGAGACAATGGTCAAGGCTGAGAAGAAAGTCATCGCCAAACAATCCCAGAAAATTGCCTCTCTGCATGCGCAAATTTTGACTTTGGAAGCTGAGAAGAATCAACTGGAAGTAGAGATGGCTAGCACGGAAGCCGGCCTTTCAAAGCTTCAAGATACTTTTTCTAAGAAAATGGAAGGCTTGGATGCTACCATTTTAGGCTTCTATGTTAATTCTGTGCTTCATCAGGGCAGCCTTAGTTAATTGGGTCCATTATTCCCTCACACGCTCGCTGTAGTTTGGGAATAAGTTCTGGTCCAGTTTCGAGATATAAGGGGCGGTTACAACGAAGAGGAGCAAGTTCATGCCTACTTGAATTAAGAATCTCGCTTAGCTCTATTGGAAGGCCAGAAAATCTTAATGCTAGAGAGGGAGCATGAAACCATCGATGTCACGGCCACCGCCGAAGAGGCTGCTACTAAGCATTTTCCTTCGAGCCGGGATGAGCCGCCTTCGCATTTTCATACCAACAAGGAGATCGTTGCCACTTCTCCTATAGTCATGCAGCCATCGAAGGAAGGCAATGACGAAATCTTCGAAGTCGTTACACATGAACAAACCCTCACAATAGGTAACTTTCTTATCTTTCTTGTGCTTGAATATTTTCAATTCACGTCTGAAGAGATTGCTGAGATAACCGACTTTTATTCTGATATTGTAGATCAACCTTCTCTTCCCGCTGAATTGCTTGCTCATCATGATGTCAGGTTTACCGCTATCTTAACTACGTCAACCATCGTCTCTGCTTCTGGCTCGCAGCCCAGTTCGCATTCTGAACAAATAGCGGCACTGCATGGTTTAGACGACCCCTCTATTTCTCGAGAGGAGAGCTTGGCAGCTGGTGATACATGAGAGCAAGCAGACCAAGGCAGCCAACCGAATAGATTAGAGGTCGAGCAGCCGAAGACCTAGCAATAGATGATTGCAATGAATAAGGAGAAGGTTGAAGAACAAAAGAGGTCATCGATGAGCTCTCACCGATCCCGCAAGCATAAAGGGAAAGAAGGGTCCACCAACGGCTATGCTTCAGAGAGTGAAATTGCCCCGGGAAAGGATAAGCCTAAGAAATTGCAAATTAGATGCGAGAAAGGAGACCGGGGAAGCGGTGAGAAGACATCTTAATTTGTCTTTTCCTCCTTTTTTTGTTTCTTGATCACCTTTTGAATAGGTGCAGAGTCTACACTTAGCACTTTTCTTGTTGTTGTCATAGTGATATTATGTATTTTCCTATTTTTTTCCGATATTGTGCGGGCACGGCACCCACTGTTTGTTGTCGTACATTGAAAACGTTATAAGTAATACAATGTTGACATTTTGATTTTAACTTTATTTGTCTACTTATCTATGTTTCGTGCACTTATGCCGGTCTTATTTATCACTATTTTA
This sequence comes from Allium fistulosum, assembly GCA_030737815.1. Lineage (NCBI taxonomy): Eukaryota > Viridiplantae > Streptophyta > Magnoliopsida > Asparagales > Amaryllidaceae > Allium > Allium fistulosum. The sequence goes on from CM060904.1 coordinate 1,086,533,158, forward strand.
TCTAGTCATGTAGTCACTGCCTAAATTCTTTGTTTGGAGTAATAGAACTGTGAAGTACTTGGTTTTCTGGTTGGGTATTTGTATGTGTGCCCCGCAGTTCATGGGGCTGTTTACTTCAAACACTTAACAAATGACCGGTTGATCGTGTGATCCCTCGGATATCTTTAACCGAGTCTATTTCGCGGTTCCTATCTCCTGGAACTTGTGATTTGGGCGTTTCGATTCTAGAGATCTGTCGGCCAACAATCGCAATTCTTTGCTGATTCGTAGTTATGCGACATTGCTGGATTCATGCCCATTACTCCTAAAAGTGGGAGTGGATTAATTCTTGTTGGTCCCGCAATAAACGGGTTTCCAAGCATTGCCAGGACAATACTGGGTACTTAAGAGTGTGTGCGGCTTATGAAACACACGGATTTATAGAGTGTGCATGGCTTATGGGATGAGTGGCTTTTGGGATCGATATGACCCATCGATTCAGAACGTCTTGGAATTTCTTGACATTACCGATCTTCGGGTAATGTGAGGAGTTCGTGTTTCGAGAGCGTGGTTCCACGGCTCAAGGATTAATGCGTTGGTTATGGTTGTGTGCGGCTTTGATAGTTGTGCTTGCTTGGATGTGATTCCACAATCCAAAAAGCGAAGCACGACTTATGAAATGCGCGACTTGGATTTGGGCCTTCTTGGTATTGCCGGAGCAAAACCAGTTCTTAGAAGGAGGGGATCAAGTTCCACCGGTCCAACGGTTTGAGTCGATTTTCTTCCATCGACCCGGCCAGTAGGTGGGGCATACTTGATCGTGGTTCCACTATCTCAAGCAGCGATCAGATGATTTTGAGTCGATTTGACTCAGTCGACTCAGCAAGTTACTTTTGTGAACACGGTTTTATTATTTCAGAAAGCAAAGCAACTTTATTAATGAAAGTTGGACGAGTTTTGCTTATTTGCAATGCCTCTGTTATTACAGGATGGCATATTTACTGGAAATAAGAAATACATAAGATAGTCTTAGAAAATGTAAGGATGCAGCGATTCACTGTTCCATGCTCAGGGAATTACGGCTCCATCAACGGTTGTCAGCTTGAATGTGTCATCCCCTAGCTTCTGACTGATTACATAGGTTCCTTCCCAGTTTGGTCCGAATACTCTCAGAACAGGGTAGACCCACTTGTAGACAAGGTCTCCTACTTTGTGCAATAATGAACTTTGGAGTTGATGTACCGTGCAACCCTTTTTTGGTGAGCGATAGTCCTTAATTCGGCTTCTTTCCTCTTCTCATCGACCATATCGAGCGACTCAAGTAGGAGCTGCTCGTTCTACCTTTTATCAAAGTTTCACCTCTGATGAGAAGGGACTTCTAGCTCAACCGTGATCATTTCTTCTGAACCATTTGTCACAAAGAGCGAAGAGTGACAGTTGTAGATTTGTGTGTTGTCCTGTAAGTCCATAATGCGAGTGGAAGTTCATCGACCCAATTTCCTTTTTCTTTAGTTAGCTGCTTTTTGATGATGGACTTGATGATCCTTTTTACTGCTTCCACCTACCCATTTTCTTGTGGATGTGCGACATCGGAAAAGCTTTTCTCGATTCGGAAGCATTTGCAAAAGTCTTTGAACTCGGCGCTTTCGAATTGAGTCCCGTTATCTGTGATGATTTTATATGGCATACCAAACCTGCAAATAATGTTTTTAGTAATAAAGTTAATAAATTTCTTTGTGGTAATAGTAGCCAGCAGTTCCGCTTCGACCCATTTGGTCAAATAGTCAACAACAACGATAACATATTTAGTTCCTCCTTTAGCTATTGGTAGTACACCAATCAGATCAATTCCCCAGATTGCGAATGGCCATGGGCTGACCATCTGTGTTAGCTCCATTTAGGAGGTTCTTTTGATCTTGCTAAATCTTTAGCATTGATCGCACCGTCTAGCATAATCCGCTGCATTGCGGTTTGTTGTTGGCCAAATGTACCCATACTGGAGAACTTTCTTTGCAAGGGTTTGCCCCCCCCCGATATGATCTCCGCGGTCGCCTTCATGAACTCTCTTTGGTTGTCTCAAAAATCCAGTCGATGTCCATTTTGGTTATGCTTAGAGTGGTCAGGGTCTCCACCGGGACTAGTCCCAATGATTGAGCTTCTCTGGAACTGGCCAGTTTGGTTAGATAATACGCCTGCGTGTTCTATTCCCTCGGGATATGAGTTATGGTGTAATGCTCGTGTCGTTCACAATTCCTGCATTTTAGATAGGTATGAGGAAAGGTTCTCTTCCCGAGCTTAGTATTTGCCTTTCACCTGGTAGACGACTAGTTGAGAGTCACTATAGATGTGTATGGACTTTATCCCAAGTTCCTTCACAACTTTTAACCCAGCTATCAATGCTTCATATTATGCCTCATGTTTGTTGCAGGGAATTCCAAGCGTAAGGCATAGCAAACGGATTTCCTTTCGGAGTCTCAAGCACTACCCCTGCTCCCGAGAAGAAGTTGTTAGATGCACCAGCAACGAACAGCTTCCAACGTGTCTCCACTTCTGGAGTCATTTCTTCCTTGTTATCTCATAATGTAAATTCGGCACTAAAATCTTCTAGCGCTTGCCCGTTGATCACCTTTCGAGGATGGTATGTAATTTCGTACTGACTTAATTCGATGTTCCATTTGATAAGCCGTCCAAAGGTCTAGGGACTGTATAACACTTGCTTCAAGGGTTGATCCGTCAGCACTCTGATCGGGTATGCCTAGAAGTTATGGTCGTAACTTTCTATATGCGATCAAGAGGCAATATGCCAGTTTTTCCAATTTCGGATAGTTCTTTTCTGCTCCAGTGAATCATTTACTAATGTAATATACGGGTCGCTGGATCTAGCTTCTTCTCGTACGAGCGCGACACTCAATGCATGGGGCGAGACTACTTAGTAGATGTATAAATCTTCTCCGTCTATCGGCTTGGATAGGATTGGCGGGGTTTCCATATGTCGCAGCAGCTCTTCGAATGTAGTTTGACGAGCTTTATTCCATTCGAAGTTCTTCTTTCCCTTCTTTAGCGCGTCAAAGAACGGTATACATTTGTCGGTTGCTTTTGAGATGAACCGACTCAGTGCCGCAACATTTCCATTCAAGCTTTTAACTCTTTCCTGTTCCTCGGGACCTCGACTTCCCATAAAGCGGTTGTTTGTTCAAGATTTTCTCGATGCCTTTAGCGCTTACAATGAAACCCAAGAACTTTCCAAAGGCTACCCCAAAGTGACACTTCGGTGGATTGAGCTTCATTCAATATTGGTGGAGTATTTCAAACATTTTGGCAAGGTTGTCCAATTGATTTGCAGCTATGCACGATTTAACCAACATATCATCTACATAAACTTCCATAGTTTTCCCAATCGGACGTTTAAACATGGCATTCACTAGTCGTTGGTAGGTTGCCCCAACATTCTTTAAGCCAAATGGCATCAATTTGTAGTAGTATAGTTCCAGATCAGTAATGAAACTGGTATTTTCTTGATCAGGTTCATGCATCAGGATCTGGTTGTATCCCGAGTATGCATCCATAAATGATAGAAATTCTTGTCCAGTCGTCCATCCACGAACTGATCGATTTTGGGCAGAGGAAAGTTGTCTTTCGGGTAAGCTTTTTTAGATCCAAGTAGTCAATACAAGTTCTCCATTTTCCATCAGACTTCTTGACTAAGACCGGGTTGGATACCCATTCGGGGTAAGTTGCGTCATGGATAAAACCATTCGCCATCAGTTTATCCACTTCTTCTCTTAGCGCTTTGGACCGCTCGAGTCCCAGGTTGCGCCTTTTCTGCTTCATTGGCGTATAATTAGGATCAATGTTAAGTGCATGGCATGCGATATTTGGTGACACCCCACACATATCAGAATGTGTCCAAGCGAATACATCTAGATTGGTGTGAAGATATTTGATAAGTTCCAGTCGCATCATGTTTCCAAGTTGTGATCCGATTTTCAGGACCCATGTTGGGTCATCCATATCAACTGGTAAAAACACCGTCAATTTTGTCGGTGCTATCCGTTCCTTCCTTGAATTCTTTTTTCTAAGGTCCAAAGCCTTATCAAATCGGCTATGGTCACCAAGCCAGGGCGGCTTTGTAGTAGTTATTCGGTAGGTTCATGAATTTGGAGAGTTCTCCCCACATTCTTCCCTTTTTCTTTTCTTTTAGACTCGCGTAGTTCTGCAATATAGCATTCTATAACGGCATTTTGGTTTACTTTAATCACCCCGACTCTATTTTTCATCGGATATTTCATTGTTAGACACCATTGAGCTAAAGCAATCCTGAACTCTATGGGTAAATCACAAAGGTTTGGATGAGGGTGACTCTTCGATCCCCTTCTCTGAGTTCCATGGGTAAATCAATCATTCCGATAGGTTTTTTGGGATCACTAGTGAATCCCTGAATCTTTGTTCGGCAGGCGAATACATCTTTCATACTGACCTTCATCTGATCAAAGGTGAATTCAAAAAGGATATTCACAGAACTACCACTGTCTACCAATACTCGTCGGACCATGGCAGGTCTGATTCCTACTGTCATGACCATGGAGTCGAGAGTTGGAGCTTTTATTCCTTCCGTGTCTTGATTCCGGAATACTATGTCATCGTTCAGGGTTCTCTGCTGCTTGGTAGGGGTTCCATCTTCGATCACAAAGCATGAATCTTTCAGAGCGTGCCTTGATGAACTCGCATACCGCTCCATTTCTCCTCAACTCTTCTGCGCGGGATGGAGTCCTCCAGATATTGTTCCAATGATGAGTCTCGGGTCAGTCCATCTGGATCCCTCCTTTTTGGTTCATGCTTGATTCCCTCTATCTCTAGGAGCTTGGGGTGCTACGGGTTGGTCAAGATTCTGTGGTTTCCTCACATACTGCTGAAGCTCGTTTTCCCAAATTAGTTCCTCAATCAAGTTCTTCAGGTGACGACACTCATTCGTGTTGTGGCCATGTGTCTCATGGAAGTGGCAGTACTTTCCAGAATGCTTTTAATATTCTGTTGCTTCCTTTTTAGACGGCTTCTTGTACTCTTCTGTCCCTTGTGTCATGAGATAGATGTTTTCTGAAGTATTGTTGAGCGGGATGTATTCTTCGGGCCTCAAACCATTGAGTTGCTTGCTACTTCCATTTCGCTTGTTGGAATTCTGGTTCTTCCTTTTCTGATTCCCATTTTTTTCTGCATTCTCTTCAACGATCCCGAAGGTATTTATGTCCTGGTTTGTCGCCATACCACTCTGCCCAATATTGGCTGGTTGTAAGCTAGTGGATTTCCATTCTAATTCCTGTGCCTCATCTCAAATACTGGCTCGCCTTTCGGTTGAATTCCTTCCTAGTGGTAGACTGTTTCATTTTATGCATTTCCCGAATTCAATTTTGGGGTGGATAGCGCGGACCAAGGCCATGAAAACCATATCGTCATTTGGATACTTACTTCAGTCATCGCGGTGTTGAACAGATCATGAAGGACTTTAAAGGTTCATTCCACCCCTAGAATAGGCCGAATAAGAACATCACGTCTTTTGGTTGTGTCGTGTGAAGCCTAAATTGATCAAGGAATCTTGTTGCTTGTTGGTCGAAGGTGGAGACAGATCTTGGTGGAAGCTTGGTGAACCACATGGAAGCAACTCCTTCCAGGAAAATCAGGAAGCATCTACAACGAACGACATTCGAAGCAATTTCTCCATCCATGTACCAACTGTACTTATACAAGTGGGGTTTCGGGTCTCTCGTCCTAGCGTAAGACGGAATAATTGGCACGGTGAACTTTTTAGGGTACTACTCATTCAGAATGTCATTAGTGAAGAGAGTCCGACTGGGAGCGAATCCCCTCTCATCAACCCTTATATCCTTACTTTCATCCATTAGTCGCTTGACTATGTCCGTAATATATGACTCAGATGTCCGATAATCTGCGTGTTTCCTATCAGTGACTACACCATGCAAACAATCTTGGTAAGTGGACCGAAGCCTAAGCTTTCCTATCTTCGGGAGAGCCATCCCTTAGAGTTCCTTTGGTTTGCGGTTGGTTAGGTATGGATAGTTTGGATCCCCCTGGCACTATTGAATGCATTGGTAATTCCTTCCAACTTGTCGTCGTCAAGTCGCTCATCATATTCAAAGTCGGAGAGCTCCATCGCTATATCTTCCTATGGGGTTTTCGCCTCTAGATTCAAGTTTGTAGCTAGTTGCCTCACAGTTGGTGGAGCACTTGCATTTCCTTCCATATTAATTCCTACGATTCCACCTATCATTCATTTCTGCTGTTGCTTTCCGTTTCTCCTATTTAGGCCAGAGACGGAAGAATTTTCTTGTTCTATGGCAGCCATGGGCTCTTTCATGGTTCTTGGAATAGCATGTGACTGTAAGGTCAATAGGGCATTCAATTTATCCATAAGAGCTCTTTGGCTGCTTTCCATCTTCTGATTAATTTCATTAACCATTTTATTTAATTCATCTCTAATGACAACTTCATGCTGAATAAAGGATTCCGGCACCTGATCTCCTGTATTGGTGCCATTGACTTCAATTCGTTGAGGATTGATCTCTTATCCGGCGATTACAGCTCCTGTGGATCTTCCAAAAGCAGTTCTCTTTCTTCCTTATGCAATTGATTCTTGGCAGCAGATATTCTGAGCAGAGATTGAGGATCTATCTTTTGAACATACCCGATCCAAAGTAGATAGTTAGACCTAAGCCTGAGTTTGGTTTTCAGTGAAAGCTCCAAAATGTTAACCCAAAAAATGGATCACCCTGATATGATTGTGAAAGCACCAGCCCTGTTTATCAGGACAAATAAAGTAGAGCAAAACACATTCCAAATTGCAAAAAAGACAAAATGAATAGAGAAACACAAGATTTTTATAGTGATTCGGCTGTTAACGAAGCCTACGTCCACTTTATAAATTTTATTAATATATTGAATATTGACCACAAGTATAAGCTATTTACAATTCTAATAATTGAATGAGGAAAGATCAGACCACCATTGATGGAGACAAAAGGAAGGATCTCAATTGTCCCATGGTAGCCATTGTGAGGGGGAAGAATGTTGAAGAATCTTAGTAGTAGAGTTTTTCAGTGATTAGAGCAGCCAGCCCCCTCTCTATTGAAGGTAGGATGGTATTTATAGGACTTAGATAGCAATTGGAATGGAAACAGTACCAGAAGCCTGTAGTTATCCATAGGAGGAGGCATGTAAAGTTTGGGGCGTGTTCGATTGGGGAAGATGCTCTAATCGTTGTCAGTATAGTCCATTTTCAAGTTACGGTTGTTATAATGCTTGAGAATGATATATGCATGATTGTCCTATGCTTGAATGATTGGAAATGTCGATTGAATGGAAAATCACTTAGGATGGGGTCATAGATCAGTGACGAACCCCAAAAAATTTCAAACTAGGTGGGATCGGTCTGCAACGATAAGGAAGGCCCTAAAGGCTGCATTCCAAATTTCAAGACATTTGAAGTTCACATGTTTGAGTTATGGGCAAAAGAAGATGGATCGATATTGATGGATCGGTGATATTTTACTTGGAGTCCGACCCGAGAAAATTTTCCATTTGCTTGGAGTCAGCACATGGTTCGCTTGGAGTTACAGAAGTGTTGGGTTGGTGATGAACGGTGCTTGGAGTCGTTTCATGTTTGCTTGGAGAAAATCTTAGTTTAACCCGAGTTTGATTTCGGACCAGAATTTCCTATGTTTGCTTTAAGTCAAATGGGTGATTACCCAAGTTCGATTCGAGTCATGACTCCCAAAACCTGCTTCGAGTCAAGTAGGCGATTACCCGAGTTCGACTTCGTGTTAACCCTGAAGTGAGTTTTTCAACGACCATTTTGACGATTTTTGATGATTTTCGATGATGATCATTTGTGATTCGACAGTGGGAGCTCCATGATGGGATTGGAAGCTGGTCAGTTAGGAGTGGTCACGATATACCATGGGAGCTTGGCCTTATAATCGATCTCAGTTTATGTCATAGCCTCTGGGAGTACCATTTGAGTAGTAGTTCCTCATCCATTGCTTGGCACTGTGTTGCACCATGGGTTTTAAAGCTTATTTTAGCATTTTGCACGTTAGCGTTTTCATATAATTTGTCTTCCTTAAATTGTTTGCCATCTTCAGTGCCGGAGAGAGCCATCGCTATATCTCCCCGTGGGTTTTCATCCCTATGTTCGGGTTTGTAGCAGATGCTTTTGTAGTGGGTGGAGTGTCAATGTTTACTTCTGTCATGATTCTTGGAGCTCCGCCCACTACTTCCTTTTGCTTTTGCCTTCTGTTTCTTCCATTCAAACCAAAAACAAAAGAATGCTCTTGCTCCATAGCAGCCATGACATCAAGCACCATTTTGGGAGTAGTTAGTGATTGGAGCTCTAAGGGAGCATCTGCCTTTTCCATAAGAGCCTTTTGACTATTTGCCATTTTCTAATTGATTTCATCAGCCATCTTGTTTAATTCTCCCTTAGCCACAACTTCATGCTGTATGGAGGATCCTGGAACCTAGTCTCAAGAGTTAGCTCCTAACAGCAGGTTGTTGGGGTTGTTGACTTCAATTTGCTGAGGATTTATTTCTTCGCCAGCAATGGTAGCTCTTATGGATCTTTCGAAGTTAGTTCTCTTTCTTTCTACTGCCATTGATTCTCAACAGCAAATTTTCTAAGTAGAGATTGAGGATCTAACTTCTGAACCTATCTGATCCAAAGTAGATAGCTAAATCTAAGCCTTAGTTGGGCTCTCAATGAAAGCCCCAAAATGTAAATCCAAAAAATTGATCAACACCCTAGATTAAGTGTGAAAGCACCAGCCATTTTCCTACAGAGCAATAATATAGAAAATAAATGTAAAAAGAGCAGCAATGGTAAAAAAACAAGAAGATTTTTATAGTGGTTCGACTGTTAATGAAGCCTGCGTCCACTTTATAACTTTCTATTAATTGGCTGTTGTTACAAGTTGAATCGGATTACAATATGATTAAATCTCTAAAGTTAGATCGACTCACAAGTACAAGAGTTCACTGGAGAATCATAGTGAACTCCTATATGACTGTTGTGTGGGAGAAGAAGAGTGAAGAATAATCTTTACAGAGTTCCAACAACCAGTCCAGAAAATCCTCTTTATGTTGCAGGTAAGATTGTATTTATATGGTTTGGAGGGCACTTGGGCCAAAGTCGCTTTGCTAAAAGCCTGTACTCAGCGTTATAAAGGAGCTCAAAAAGTTTGAAGGGGACCAGAGCTAAGCTGATGGATCGCTAGCGATCCATAGGTGATGGATCGCTAGAGATCCATGTACTTAGTCTGTTTTTTAGTGATCTCCATTTGGTTGTCTTCTTATTTTTTATTTGAGTGTCTTGTCCAAATATCAAGTCGTTTGGAGTTTGTTTGATTATCAGTTCTCATGGGTTATATGGTCCAAAAGAATCATCCATAATTCACTCAATAGTTAACCAAATCACACGAAACTTCACACATGCAATATATATGAGTAAGAGAGCCTACCTTATGGATCATAGGTCATGGGGCCCATCCCTCATGGGTCGGACCTGATGGATCAAACCGTCCCAAATCGGAGATGAATCATCTATAACTCCCACAAAATTTAACCAAATCAGACAAAACTTTGCAAGTACTCTCTCTAGGGTGTGTGAGACCAACCCTATAAATTTTAGGTTGTAGGGACCAACCTACATGGATCATTAGTGATCCATTTAATTAGGTCAATAGAGATCCATCAAACGACATCTAAATGGTCCCATTTTTTCTATGAGCCTTATGTTATGTCTTCTAAGCGTTCTTCCAAAATTTCAAGTCAATCCGACTCCGTATGAGTTCTCTAGGTCTATTTTAAGTTAGCAACTTTTGGTCAAACGGCTTAAATCAGATGAGTCTTCACTTCTTGAGCTAGATTGTTTGGCATACTATGAAACTTGGCAAGTATTCTTAGAAGAGGTAGTAGATCATGACGTAAGAGGATTTGACAACTCATGATGCTTCCTTTTGGATCACTAGCGGTCCATGGATGATGGATTGTCAACGATCATCTACTCAGTGGATTTTTGGCTTGTTTCTCTTAAGTTCCATTGGCTTGTTCTTTTAAATGCCTTGTTCAAGTTTCAAGTCATTTTGGCTTAGTCTGGATGTTCTAACTTCTATTGAATTCTGCTGGGTTAAATACCCAGTAAATAGCTATATAGGGAAATTATACAGAGTTCACATAAAGATAACCATATACTTAATTAAACATGACTCATTAATAGAAATTAACCCTCACATATCTATCATGTTTCTGATATTTCGACCTTACTTTATCCCTCGCCTAGAAATAAATTCTAGATTTAACAGAGAGGATCGACCAACTCATCGACATTTAATACATCATATGAGATGACTTACTTTCCATAAATGAGTCTCCATATTAGAAATAGGGTTCATATTTGTTTGAGGTTGCTTAAAGGAAATCGACAAAGAAATTCCTTGATTTAAAACACTTTTGTAAAAGAATGTTTCTTTTAAACAAAACCCAATATTTAGAAATAAAGTGATTTTGAAATTCAAAAACCTTTATTAATTAATTAAATAATAAAATAAACCTTTATTAAATAATAATTAAATCTTAATTAAATCCTAATTTAAATCTTAATTAAGTCCTAACATAATTATTAATTAATTAATAATTAAACCTTTTATAAATAAACAATTAATTAATAATTAATCTTTAATAAATAATTAAATAATAACTAATTCCTTATTAATAATTAAAAAAATAATTAATTCTTAATTAACTATTAATAATAATTAGCCTTTAAATTAATTAACTAATTATAATTAACTTACTTGATTAACACTTAAGTACTAGTTACCTTTGTTAATTAATGATTAAGTACTAATTACCATGCTTAATTAATTAATTAATTAAATAATCATTAATTAAATAATTACTTTTTATTACGTAATATATGTTTGAAAACTCTTTTCGAAAGGATACTTAAGTGAAAACAAATTTTATTTAAAAAAGAGTTTGATTCCACAAACTACATCCATAGCGACTATTGCATACGGCCCGTAATTTTCAAAACTTGAAAATTTGCTTTCTAAGTCTGCTTAAAACTTTAACTCTTGGAAAAACTTTACTACTTGTAAAACATAAAGGTATGTTCTTGGAACTAATTAAACAACTTTAAAACTTGAAAACAATTTGCAACTTAAAACCAAAGATCATGGGATTTTACATAAGGGATTCTATGTTGCTTAAACTAGTAAAGGTGCTAACTTTCTTAGCATGCAATTATGTTTTCATGTTCATAACATACAAAATCACATCACAACCATAAACATAAGCAAAGATCTCAACTTTCTAACTAACATAAACATTAGACTTCATTTCAAGTCTAATTCCAAATCATGGCTAACAAACACATATAAATTGTATCCAAACATCATTATAATCTAAGCACTTATACGTACATACAAACCAACATTATTTTTATCCAAACAAACATTATATTTACAACCAAGTTAAGCAATGATATATGTTTTAAAACTTAGTAGAAAGGCGATAACTTTACTCACAAAAAGTTGAAAAAGTCAAGCTAACTTCTACTAAAACTCGAATATGACCTTAGTCTTTGCTTTGCCTTTAGAAAATGAAGTCTTTGTGGGCTTTAGGGTGGACAGGTCTTTGGCCTAGGGGAATTAGTGCTTGGCCAAGATGGGTATAGGGTGATGTGAACTAGTTTTGTGAAGGAGAAGTGTTGAAATGGGAGAAGGAAGCTTTCAACAAGGACTTATGAGTTTTAAAAGTGAAAAGAACTAAGGTTTTTAATTTTAGATATCTATGCCATGAAAGTATACGTGAAGATTTGGAGGAAAATTTGCGAAGTAAGAACGAAATGTAGAATGGGAAAAATATTAGGAAATTTGTATATATACAAGGTGCATAAATTAAATTACTAAACTAGCCCTAAGTACATAACCTCCACTACATTCATGCCACATCATTCTCCATGTTCTCTCCTCCCTTGCTCACATGATGATGCTTCCCCCTATTTTCAATGAGCCAACACACAATTAGATCTAATGTGCTTTGTGTTTCTAATGACATGATAAGTTATGACAACTTTATTTCCATTTTAATTTGCTTTTAAATTTCGTAATATGCCACATCATATCCTATTATATTTATTAAGTAAATAAATAAATATATATATAGATTATAAAATCTTAACTTATTTATACATGTGCGTATATGTTAACTCAAATGTGCATAACGTTTTCCGACAACTTTTATACGATGAAAAGTCGAAAATTCGAAAAACGATTTCCGGTCACATTTGTGATTTCTCTTCGAACTATTTATTTTTGTAAACAAATTTTGAAAACTATTTCACCACAATTAGTTATTATTTAAAAGAGTTTTATTTCGATTTATAAAACCCATTAATTAACTATTAAAAATATATTTAAATATCCATATTTAAAGTGATTCTATTTTGGGTTGTACATAGTGCCTTCAGTTTGTTCATATCCTGAACAACTTGTATGGATGAATGATGGCACTGCATTATCACCTGGAGGGCAGTGTTAGCATTCCAAATGGGATTTTCTAAAAAGGTAAAACGTAGCCTCAAGCCTCACACCCGGTTATGACTAAAACAGGAGATATGCAGCATGACTATGTGGTTCGCTACCATTAGGGTATGGTCATCACCAGATCTAGATCGACATTGACCTATTTATGTATGCTAGTGACTCAATACGATTGTTGGCTGGCAAACGGGGTGATGACATATTCAGTAACATTTAGGAAGGGGTAGGCCGGTTCTGTGTTGGCGGGGGTCCATGTGAGGCCCTCGGTACATTTTTCTAGAGGTGAACTGTGATAAGCGGTACCCCAATAACCTTGTCATTGTATGGAATCAATTCTCCATTAAGTATCTTATGGACTTAGTTGTGCCCAAATATGATATAGCGTGAGATGCAAGCATTCTGACTATGTTATATATATTTATTTTAAACCCTAGACGTTATTATAATATCACTGAATTTTCTATCTGAAATGGCTTGGTTATTGTAAGGTAATAACCCATCCGTGTTTATGTGCAGCGTTGTCCTACGAGATACCTTTATTTTGAAACGTTTTATAACAGTAAAAATCCATTTAAGCCATGTTTCTCATGCTAGTTTACCAGACTGATTCGGGTGTTACTTTTTTATAATGCTCGGGTCAGACCGAGTATATTTTCAGATTTAGCATTGGATGCTTTGGAGCTTCAGTAAACGAGCTGGATGCCTCTAAGATGTATTCACATACATTTTATTTCTATTGTATTTTTTGTTTTGTATTAATCATTATTTGTGGATAGGTTGTAATAACTGCCCAGGCTAATAGTAGATAGTTACTCTGATTGATGTATGTATATTACAGTTTCTTTTGTAAAGATCTATTGTACATTACATATTACTCGTCATGATGTGAGATTATGTTCTGTCTTTTCTTTCTTTCACTTCAATAATCTATCTTTCTGATACTTGGATGTTCGGCATGTGAATACCGGAAAAGTATTATTCTCGACTTTTGAGGGTCGAAAAGTTGGTCGTTACAAATGTGAAGCCTATAATATGGGCTCATACACATTATAAGTAGTACTTGATAACAATAAAATTTCTATAGTTCTAAAAAGTCTAAGAGTTGTTTCTTCATCAAATCTCTTATTTTACTATTTCAACTATTTAACTATTTCACAACTATCTTCCTTCTAATCTCAATACTATCAGATATAAACTTCATTACCACCAACTCTTCAAAATTATTGGACATGGTCCCTTCTTGACGATCTTTAATGATGGACACATTACTCATATACAACACATAAGAAACTATGTCTAAATATATGCCATTTGAATAGATCAAAGCATTTGAATGTCAAAATACACATTATCTTAAACTAAGAAAACCTACTAATGATGGTTAGATAATGTAAACAAAAAGGTTGCATGGCGTATGAATTAGCTTTTTTCATTTGTATACTAGGACAATCTCATCTTGGATTATGCTCGATTTAGGATATTATTTGTGATTTTTGATTGAATTTTTGCAGGAAGATAATAAAGTTGTTGGCTATTGGGACAACACTCGATAATTAATAATAGTGACTATCTCTTTTGATCAATACTTGCTTGGTTTATTTAAACTAGTGGTTTTTTTGGTGACTGTGATTATTATGGATTTTGGAATTAGCATGAGAGTTTTTTTTCAAATTATTTATTATTTGAAAGGTTGATATTTAAAATAATATGATGTAGGTATTTTATTTAATATTTCTTCACTGAACACTTTTTATTTCAAACCTACTTAGTTTAAGAAGTTGTCTTGTCCACTTTATCAACCAACATCAAATATATTCTAAATCAAGCTTAGTCAGAAGTATACATATGGTATGTGTTACAATAAACAAGAACCAGACCTGAGAATAACTTCGCCTTATAGATAAATCACACAAATGTTGCGGGACATACATACTTTCATTTAGTAATTGATTGATATTAATAAAATAACACAAAAATAGCCCAAAATTATATTATTTAACTATATTTAATCTTATTTTTATTAACATTTGTAGTAAAACAAATATTTACAATATACCATAAATCATGCATATAAATTACCGATCATCCCATGCTATCATGACTTAATATTGTTATTCATTTTTTGTTCCATTATAATACTATTTACTAGCGTTAAGAAAAAATACAATGTCTATTAATCATGCTTTTATTTATGATGGGTTGATACATGCATACACATAATGATGTGTTTCCATCACATCTATAAATATGATGAGATCTAATGCCCAAGTCTAAGGACTGAAACATACGTGTCAGTTATTTGTATCCAATTTTTTTTCATGTGTGTATGTATATGTTGGTTTTTGTGTGTGTGTATGTATGTATGTATATGTGTATTGTGTGTGTGTGTATCTGTGTGGGTAATTGTGTGAGAAAGTTATTGCTATTTTCTACATCAAGATTTTTTGCATTATTGTTAGTTACCCTTTCAAAATAGTTTTTTTATTCAAATTATTGGTTTAATATACAAAAGTACTGTGATACTCAATTTCTATCTTTTATCATGTAGATGTGTATAATTTCTTTGAGTACCTAACAAACCTTCAAGGCACAACTTAAGGTAATCTATACTATACTATTATTAATGAGTTAGATTTCAAGAGCTCACAAGCCCCTTGAGTATTTTGTAAAATGAACAGTCACATTTTTTATTTTGTTTATTCTTCCTATTTGTGCCCAAACCTACTCACGTTTAATTAAAAAAAACGTAAGTTACTTCCTTCTCATTCAATAAAACCCTAACTCACAAAATAATGAAGATGAATATCGACCGATGTGGAAATCAACGATTGCTTCTCTCCTTTTTTGCCAGTATGAAAACTTCCACCTTTATTTTCCTATTTGCGTAGTTCTCCTCCAATCCCCTAATTATTCAGGTAATTTTCAATTCTTTGGATCTATTGTTTTCGATTTTCAAACCTGATTTAACTCCTTGATTTGTTTGATTTGCTTATGTCTTCATTTTTTGCTTTATCTTCTTAATCTTTGGAACAAACGTAGTTGCTTCATCAGTTTTCTTCGTCTATATTCAGGTATCGTTGTCCTTCCTTACTATTCTTTTAATTATTATGTTATCCATATATAGGATTTGATGATAATTTGGATTGGTTTAATATTTAGAGCATGATGATTTGAGATTTGGCTTAAATAGTCAGATCTGTTAGATGATTTGAGGTTGCCCTAATTAAGGTCAGTTCATTGTTTTTTTCTACAAGTAACTATATAGATCATTAATATTTTATTCTCATGGTTAATTGGAAGACAAAGCGAATGATTTGGGACATGTTCTTTGAATTTATTTTCAATTATAATTTCAACAAAAATGGAAAACCTTAATAATAAAATGGAAAACCTATAACAAAGTGCATTTTGAGCTCAACTGCTACATAGCAAGTAAGTTCTATTTTAATGTCTTCTTACTGTGATCATAAGAGATAACTCCATGTAAAAAAGTAGCTATCTTCATATAAGCATGCTGAATAACAATTGTGGAAGTTTTGAAGTTATAACTAATCTAAGTATTATAAGAATCGACATAGAGGTTTACATTTCCTTAAGAAAAAAGAATTTGTAAGACATCATGTGTTTCTGAGTGCATTCTTCTGTGATTTGCTGATTTAACAATAAAAATATAGCAATTTTGTCTGTACTAATGTGTGATTATGTTTTGTTTGGTTAGATTACATTAAACGTCTAAATGAACAACATTATTTGAATAAGTGCCACTAAATGATATTATGGATGTGCACTATAACTATAAGACATTATAATACGAAGCGTTCAAAAGAATGTATTATAATTTTCTTTCGAGTAGCACTATTTACCTTCAATTTCTTGACTATACCATTTTAAGATAGCTTTAGTTATTCAAAATCAATATGTATTTATTTATACCCACATAAATAACCTTTAGGGACTTATTGTGTAACTGCTGCTATATCAACTAAGGCGGGGGCAAGTGTAGCTGAAGTAAAAATAGGCTTTTTTATAGTACAAAATGGAATCGTTCATTGCCAACTCTCTATTCAAACATCATTCGAATAACAATAAGATCTTTACAACTATGAGCTTATAAATCTGAAATTAAAATGAATATGCAGAGTTGTGTAGCGAAATAAAACAACTATAAGAAACATTGAAGGAAAGCGGTAACAATTTTTCAATAATTTGAAATTTTATTGATGTACTTTGCAGTCATAGTTACATGTCAAAGTTAAAAATTTCTTTTATTGAGCCATGCATTATTAAAACTATAAAAGGCAACTTATTTTATATTGCATTTTATTTTAGTATATAATTATGACTAAGAATATTATCACTTAATTTTATTTCAGCATTTGACATTTTAAAACTAATTTTTACCTTATGTTTAATAGATGATCATATTAAAATTGATTTAAATTTAATGGATATGACATAGTTTTCCAGCATGTTACTGTAAATTTCCATGCCTTCTTCCTTGTAGTATATCATCTGTCATATTTTTATAAATAGAAGTACTGTCCATTAGCAATATTTATAATATTGTTTTTTTTGTTTTATTCAAAATTATCATTTATGCATTTTTTAACTGTTATAATCCAATGAATGCATTTTCAAAAAAAGAGTGCACACTACCAATATTTTACTTGGGATGTTTTAACAACTCTGTATTTATTTACGCTCTCTATGTTAGTTGGACGATAATAAAATGATGCACAATATATGACAATGTAATGATATTTCACTCTGTTTTTAGAAATATACTATTAGACATCAATCAAAAGATTGGTTCAACTCAAGTGTATCGGTAGGAGAATGGGAAGAAGTAATCCATGTTTACTGCTGATACGTGTATTCGCTATAATCTATACTCTATATAGATAATAAGAAGAAAATTGATTAATCAAGCTTTGTGATTTTTAAAGTATCAACTACCTTAGTAACCATATATTCATATAAGGATGTTTCTCTTTTTAGCCGAACTGGGATGGGAAATTGAGTAGGTTTCTTCAGTGCTATTTTGTTTTCTCATAAAATAATTATATTTTTGTATATCTAATTCGATATTCATCTTTTTGCTTTGGAATTTAAAGTAATTGTTCCATTCTTTGGTATTTGCATGCTTTCTGGTGTATATACTTACTACTATCAAGTTAAGCCTTTTACCCTTACTACTAGCAATTTTTTTCTTGGTTTTCTGTTTTTATTCCAACTTTTTTGGGTGAATATAACAGCCTTCTTCATTTCTGTTGGCTTTGGTTTATAATTTGTTCCACTGTTTTAAAGAGTCATAGGAAGGATGCAAAACACTTTTGATTTAGAATGTCACGATGATGATTTGTTTCAGGTTATTCTGTAATTATGTATATGCATAGAAGGGATATTAAGTTAATGATAAGGTACGGTTTTATACGTAAATACTATGTTTATTATTTATCTTAGGCTATATTTTGATTTATAGTTTCATGGGTGTTTTATATATCATATAATGTAATTTAGCCGATTAGAAATGTTTGTTTATATAGATTTTTTTACGATGTTAAAATTTAAGCATTACTTTATTCAATTCAATCAACAAGCTATTGTATTGCACGGGAAAAAGAAAAGAAAACTGGGACATAATACATGATAACTTAAAACCAAAGCCATCTTTTGTGGAAGCACTTAATTGTCATTCTTATCTTCATTTTGCTGTAAACTCTCATGTTTACCATTAGGAGAATTTGTATAATTATATTTAGGAAAGAATTCTAAAACAGTTCCCATAGTAATGAGCAGGAGTCCAGTCATGTATATACAACTAGAAAAATGCATAGTAGACATGTTCTAAAATAACCGGTGCTTTATCATGATATGAGACTCTCAAGTTTTAACATTTTAACTACGCCCTACAGTAATGTAAATAAAATAACCATGAATAACACTTCTTTTAAAACATGCTTCAACAAGTAGAATCAAATATTACTATATCTGCATTAGTGTCACTTTCAAGCTACTATTTAGTTTGGTTATAGTTTATAGATACTGGGTTCGCCTATTATTAGTTGAGTTCATTGTTATTTTTTTTCATAAAAAGATATTGGGTGTTCAAGAAACTGATAATAAATGTTATTTCATTAAGTAACACAATTGAACATTATTTGTTAAATAACATAAACGGACAGTGTCACTAAATGATTTCTATCTTTTTTAGTATTAGCCATTGACAAATGTATTATTACATTGAATACATAATGGAATACTATTTGCAATGGACATAGCTATCAAATCATTTGTGTTCAATTTACTTCCCTACTATTAACTTGCAATCATCAATGCATTCATTAAATGCCCATTTCATTTTTTCTAAACCTATTTTAAAGATTACTAAACAATATAATTTTCTAAAGGTTATTAGCACAACTTAAAGTTGCAATTATGTTTTAGTTGCTCCTGATGTGATAAAACCAGTGGTAGTAACATCTAGACGTATTATTAAGTAAGACTTGGAGATTTATTGATAACTAATATGAATTATTTATTCTTTTTTGAATAATTTATATATGTTAAATATGTGTTAGTATGTTAGCTTTGCTATAAACTATTAAATATATGTTGGTTCTTTCAATAAATATTATTTTAAGATGTTTTTCAATAAATAGTCTACTATGAAATTGTATAACAACTATAATTACATAGAAGCATTGTTATGGAAACTGCATCTTTATAGAAATATGGCTATAATCATGTGAAATATTATTATTCCATACTCATATAACATAGACCACCATCATATTCAGTTAACAATAATTTTTTCAATGATTATGTTATTTGGAAGCTAACCATATTCGAAATCACTAATTATAGTGACATTAACTATTAACACTACATATATTTTATTAATTTGTGGAGTGAAGAATCGTGAATTATATGCATCACTTTTTCCTAAATTTAAACTAAATGTAATTACTCCATAATAGTGTAAAGGTGACCACCATTATATTCCACTAGCTATAATTATTTTAATTGATTATGTAAATTAATAGCTAACCATATGAATATTTCATTATCATATCGGTATAAACTATTAATACTATATTTGTTTCATCAATTTACAAACTCAAAGACCTAATAAATCGTTACATCAACTTTAATGATAAATTTGTGCACTATCATGATTTATTAAAAAATGATGAAATTAATTCTTTTACTATTTTAATGCAAAATTTATATTTTTGAATTTTAATTTTTTGATTACTTTGATGTCCTCATGTTATCTAACTCTTGGTATAAAATTTGATCAGACCAGATTAAATCATAATACCATGTATAAATTAAATGCTTTGATTTCTATTATTTTATTGTTGTAAATGAAGTCATAATCCAACAATCACTTTCTCTATAGTTTTTTATATTATTTTTTATGTATTCTTATTTTAGGAGAGGTTTCAATTTTCAAATTCTCCACTAAAAGTTATAGAAATAACAATAAATAAATTCCTACAAAGATATATGCAACTTAATTTATTGTCATATCATTCAAAAGTGATAATGATGTGGTAGTGGACAATGAATGTAAGGTAGTTAATTTGTAGAAATAGATTTCTTTTGCCTATTTTCATGCATTATACTTATATTTAACATGTCCTTAAGCATTGATCATTTATGACATCAAATAAGGGTGTATCTTAAACTACTATAACTTGAATAGTTGAAAACATGTTTGCTCTGATTTATATGTAGGGCGATTGGAGTAATGAATATCACGAAGGTGTGTTATCGTCCGAGGCAAGCATAAATCGAGCAGGTACAATAACTATTGGATATGCACCATCGAATATTGTCATGCACATATGAATGGATTGGACTTTTTGTACTCATTTTATTTGGGATTAAGGTTTTATTTAGTCTATGACCTTCCGGTAATTTTAACTTTATTGGGATATAGTATTTACAATACATAACTTATAATTCATTTAATATTAAATTCGTAGTTATATTTGATTCTTGAGACTAACGACATGGCCACTTAGGACTTGAAATCAAGATTATATTATTTTCAGAAATTGTATATTATTCTTCAATATAAAATAAATTGATATTCATTGTATTTTACAAACTAAATTTGCATATGAAATCTCCATTTATATGGCATGTTTTATTTATACCGATATTTTAGTACGCATGCGATGCATCCCATTCATTTTTATATATTTTTGGCACTGGTTAAAATTTTGGAATTAGGATTATTGAATTGCATATGATTCGATAGCATATAACTGGTTGCAAATCAATTGACAAATTATAAACGAAATGGTGTTGTTAACACAGAATAAAGAATTTGGAACCCTTTAATTACATAGAGGAACATAAATAATACCTTTTACAATGTGGTTGTTAGTTAAACTTCTTGCTACTCCATTTACACTGATTCTGAGAAACTAGATCATTAAGCTCTAAATTTATATAATTGTAGGTGAAAATATAATTCTTTTGGTTCTCTTTATTGTTAAATCTACATTTTTCTTTAGTTACAATTACAAACTTAGATTAGTTGAAATTAACGTTTAAGAACTCTTAGCAAATTAATTTTACTTTTTGTACTTTATCCAAACTCTTTAATTCAATAGTTTAACATTTACCAATATACTAGAAAAAATAAATTTGTATATTAATATATTAGTGTGAAGTACCGTCACTAAATATTTGATGACACCATATGCACTACCTTGTTATGCAAATGGACAAACTAATCTTTAAAAAGTGAGCAATCTAATTCTACTTTTTGCATAGCAAATGTTGAACCCACAAAAAGTTTGGATGAAGGCTTTGAAACTTTTCCCATGGTTTATGAGCTTAGTATAATAAAATTTGATTTTATTAATACTAATCTTCAACCACTTCTTCAAACGATTACGTTTTCAATTAGTGAATGTTGTATCAGGTTGCAATAAACTTTTGTTTGATCATAAAACTTCTTCAATGTTGTAGGTAGGTTGAGCTGACTGATGAAAAAATAGGTTTGAAAACATTATTCTTAATTTTGACATCATCATATTGAAGAAGTCCCATATATTTTAGTATTGAAAAAGTTTATCCTTAGCAGTATATAGGCATACTACAGACATCATCAGCTAGAAGATGGTGCTGCCTCAAAAATTAGTTTATAAGTTTTCGGTACATGCTCTAAAATGATATTACTGAATCATATTAATTTATTATGTTAAACTAATGATTTGATTGTATTGAATGCAATGTACCTTATGAAATGGCTAATAACCGTATTGAATGCCAATAGTGACACTCATGTCAAAAGTGTCATTTATCTCTCGCACTGTCCTATTTCCTAAACATACAACTTCTGGTATAAGTAATATCATACAACATTAAAGCTTACTTTCCCTTCTTTTACTTTGAACTCTTTATTGTATTATGAAGAAGGGGTTAAACTTATTGTGATGTGCTAATAGAACAACGATTTTATTAAATAATAGCGATAAAGGATGGTGATTAATCTTTTGATTGTTTGATTCATAGATCTTGGAATTAAAATTCACTGACATCAATTAGTATATGTTCAGAAAAATATAAACGTATCTGCATTGAGTATTGTGTCTATTTTTATGAA
The DNA here is from genome assembly GCA_030737815.1 of Allium fistulosum. Classification (NCBI taxonomy): domain Eukaryota; kingdom Viridiplantae; phylum Streptophyta; class Magnoliopsida; order Asparagales; family Amaryllidaceae; genus Allium; species Allium fistulosum. The sequence goes on from CM060904.1 coordinate 1,086,555,376, forward strand.
TTTATACTTAACATTGACATATATCTTACATATTGAAAAGTTGTAGCTTTGTTGTAATAACACATCAGACTATATGGGCTTCATTAGATTAATAACGTATTAATTGCTCTATGGATAGATATTGGTTTACAATGATATGTACTTCAATTATATGATTCTGTAATGAAGAATGAAGCTCAGTTGTCCAGAAAGGTTGCTCATTATGTGTAATATATTATAATGTAATGCATTACATTGTTGTCTGTGATCCAAGTTTTTGCATCTTTCATTCCATTTTAGTTAGCAATCATCAATCTAATATTAATCTTTTTTAGAATTAGGTGATGAAATTAGAGATTTATATCCACGCGATTGAAATAGAATTTTATAAACAAAATAATTTACATTGGATTAAAAAATAGTACCGTAAATAATAATTTTCTTCATATGGGACTTAATACTGTAACTTGATTCATTGGTTTATTTACTTCATTTATTTGAAGGGTCTTTGTAAACAACATGCATAGTTATATCTTTGCCTTCATGCCACTTGCATGAGCATAAAAAATTGATACATTTATTTTATTGCATTGATTAGAACGTAATTTGACGTTTCTACTAAAACAATTGCTAAACAAAATCACCTTTTGGACAATATCTTCAGCATCTGTCGAGAAGTGAGAAATAGTCAATTTAATTGTCGATAATCCTACAATAACACAAAGGTCCAACAACAATTACAAAAATAAATATAGCTACGGCCCATGTGCAAAACACGGTTCGCACTAGTTTATGTAAATTATGGACATATTCATGGCTTAACCGAATACATACATAAAATAATATCCATGTATTTATTTCAAACTAAATAAAATATTTCTTGGAAATTATGCTATACATTAATTTGTTTTACTTAATTGAACTGTGTAATTTAGTTAGTAGGTCAGTATATATATATTATAATTTTCAGATTTTCTTTGACCTATGGTGTATAGTAATTTAATTGATCTACACACTGTTAATGTTTTGTTACAGATATTGTATATTAAGTGATCAAATTAGAAATGGTAAAATTTCATGCTTTAATAATATATGTTTAGTGAGCTTAAAAATCATTCAAAACGTATATGTGAAGCGTAATAGCATCAAATGCTTAGAATATAAAATATTAGTGTAAGATGTTTAATATATGACATAAATGCATGATAATGCAATGCCTATTATTACCTTACATATTGAATTTATGGTTAATTGATGCACGGGAAATTTTGTTTCTTGATAAATGAACCACTACCAACCATATTTTTTGATTTAAATTGTTATATCACGTAGCTTCTTCTCCATTATTATTTTCATAACGCTTTCCAACATATTATAGTTTTAGACTAAAAAATAGTTAAACAAGCCATAGAAGAATAACTTATTGGTTGAAGAATTCCGTGTGAATAGCACGGGTTCACCCTGTTATGTTTATTAATGCACAGTATATTGAGACTAGTTCCCTCAGCAGACTTATGTATGAGCATCGTTTCATCTATTTTAATTTCTTATTGGACAACTTTCAATTACTCTTTTGAGTAGGTTGAAAGCCAAGTTCTTTTAGGAGATACGCTAGCTAGATACATGGATTTGTAGAGATAAGGCATTCGGTCTTATATATTTATATTTCAATATGCACGAAATACTTGGTTATTTGCATATGAGACCGTTTGCATAGAAAATGGACAAACATCTCCAATTGATTTTTAGTTGCAAAAAAGTAGAGAATGATAGTAAAACAAAATACACACAGATTTATAGTGGTTTTGGTCCGAATCGTGCCTACAGCCACTGTTTATTTTTATTGTCTTCTTTATATATATCAGCATTACAATGATTTGAACATAGTATACAACGATTTGTAATGAAGTATGACATCCCAATAGTCTGTTCGATGATTTCTCTTCGGCAATCTCTAGTAGCTTTCAAAAGTTGTCCCATTTGCTGTGAGAAACCTAGATATCTATAGTAGTGAAGAAGTAGGGAGGCCAAACATATAGATTATGTAGTTTGCTTGAATGACATGCTTAGTTCATTTATTTCTACATACAGAAGATACAATTTAGAACTTCCTTATATTCCAGATTTTCTTTCCTTAAATAGACTTCTCGGTTCGTTGGTAAGTGGTTTGTTCGATGGTACTTGCTCGGTGGGTGAACCTACACAATTTCATGACCATGTTCTACCAACACCTCTAGCACATGCACCATGTTCTACCTACACAATTGGTACGAGTTGTACCCCTTGTAGCACAAGCACCTCAACTATTATTATTTTAGCTTAACTAACTTTCATCTATCTCTTCCCAGGTGGAGATGCCCGCAACAGAGAATAAATATTGTATTTATTTAAAACTTTGCACGTATGAATTTGATGTGCTCTGATTATCTGTATTTACAAGTTCATCGGCCGTTTACTCGTACATTTCTGTTTATGTATATTAGATATTATATGTTATACTTTTGCCGTATAAAGTATGTCCACATATCATGCATGATATTTTTGATTAAATTTACACCAACGGCTTGCCACTTCCAATATTCGGAATTACATGTGATTATTTACCGTTGGTTGATGATATTTTAAAGGGCCACCAATTACATATTTTATCAATGTTAATTTATGACCAATCAATAAGGATTAGCTCCTATACCAAGTCTGCCACATCGTTTTCATGTACCTCAGTAAACTCAATATTAATCCATGATTTGTCTGCCCCATGTCACGTATGAACAATAATTTATGACAAATCAATATCAATCTGCTTTTATATTAAGTTTGATATACAATATTTCCATGTTGCTCAATAACTGAAAGCAAAGGGGAAAAGTTAGGGACTGAAGCTTTAGGTCTGTCAACGGATGTTTTCGGATACGGATAGTATCATATTCGTATTTGCATCTGAAATCATTTTCGGATATCGGATATCCGCATTCACAGATACAGGGGTATTGAATAATTATCCTATCAGCTATCGACCGATAAATCAATAATTACAAAAAAAAATTAGTTTAACATAAATATTTTTCAATCTCATTGATTATGGAAATGTTAAAAATTAACAAATATGATGATAATAAATAGTTTCGAGCAGTTAACAAGCATTAAATGCATATAATATAAACTACTAACTTAATAAAATAATAAACGAATATCATTTACTGTATTAAAATATATATAATTTGAACTATAATCTTGACATAAACCGAACGGATAATTTTCGGATGTAGATGTTTTTGTACCCGCAATTGCATCCGTTTTTTGGAATATCGGATATTTATTCAATTTTCGGATACGAATGCAGACAGATTTCAGATTTTTCGAGTACGGCTCTATTAAAGGTGGTCAAATATGAATTTTCAGAGTATTTTACTATTCACAGAACTAAGTCAATCAGAGTGCAAACTGGACTGACGCTGGATTGAATTTTCACCTCCTTCGTGGGAATCTTTCACCTCCTTTATTATCATTGTATGCAAACAGTATCGATTTTAAGCTCATTGTAACTTGCAAGAGAATGCTACTTATATATGGTTTGTTTTTGTTGCCTAATTTGTCATTCTTTTGTCGACATGGGATTATTTTATTCGCAACTTTCATTGTTGCGTACAAGGTTATATTGGCATACGTACACAACTAACCATTTACTACTACATGGAATATTCTTCCGTAGCAAATTACAAGCTTTGGATGATTGGACTTCTTCTTTCAAAATTTAATACCCTCTTCCTAAAAAAAGACTCAACAAAAGTCCTTTCACTTATTTTAAAAGAAGATTTACACTCAAGTATTTGAAGTATGTACTGCAATTATTGTATTTTAAATTTGCAATTTGCAGTTTTAACTGTAAATATTTAAACATATATAGCAAATTTATACTGAAAATAATTGAATGTTTATTGAATTATTTTTTAAAAAAGGGTTTTGCTTTGTTAATTTCGAAAACAAAGACATATAATAATTTCCACTTTTATAAACTAAAAAATACAGGAAATACAACGCTGGTAATTTAACATTATCACTAGGTTTACCATGAATTGTTCTAGTTATACATTGCGGGCATCAATACAATTATGAAGACTTATCTCCTGACTTATTTTTACTATCCTTTTAACAAATATATTGTTATCTGGCTAACAGTAATATTCATGTTTCAGTATATACCCAAACCTTTTTTCTTTTTAATGCCAAACCAGTCATGAAAAGATTTGTAATCTTCTTTGTTTTTTATCGGTGACCTCCCAATTAAAAGGACAGCACAGCTGATTTGAAGAAAAGTCCGTAACTTAAAATATATCAAAGATACCGGGTCTCTTAACCAACCTGCGGTCGTAGATGAACTCTAATTTGTTTCCCTTTCCCTGCTGTACTTCTTTTTGTACTTTCTCGAATAAACAATCTCCAGACTCCAGTTGCTTGCTTCCTTGCTTGTGTAGGAGAATGAATTTCCTGTATAGTTTAGATTATACCGATCATTTGAAAACTAATCAGAGCTTTTTTGTGTTACTGATGTAACAGTACTATGAGATTAGCACCGATTAATGATGAAATTAACAGTGCTCGATGACTGTTATAACAGGTAACAAAATCATTTGCTCTTGTAATGCACTTGAACATCTCCAATAACAAATGGGCAACTGGCTTGGAGAAGATTGGGATAGAGGCATCGTTTGTCTTATACGCCGAAGGTTGAATGTTGATTGCTGAATGTTGATTGTTAAATACTTAAATATTATCTGTTTGTATTCTGATTAGAAATTTATTTTATGAACATAAATGACCACTTTGACGATATTACCTCTCGAATTCAAAATTAATTATTTTATTGTACAACAATCATAAAATAGTAATAATATATTTATTTGATGTATTGGATACTATTAGGGCTGTCAATGAGTACCCGAAAAATCCGAAATCCGTCCGTATCCGAAATATAAAAAATTATTCGATATCCGAAAAACGGATACGGATACGGATATGGCCATATCCGTATCCGATAATTATCCGTTCGGTTTTTATCATGATTATAGCTATTTTTTATGTATTTTAGTACATAAAATGATTGTCGTTTACTATTATATCCCGGTAAAAAAATTAATATGTATGTAAAAAATCAATTTTTACCGCTTAAAATTATTTTTCTTAGTGTATTTATTATTTCTATATATTTAGTACAAAAACAAATTTATGATAAATCAAAAATTTCTATTTATTTGTTTAGATTTATCAGTTGTAAACTGATCGAAGAATATCCGATAAATATCTGATATCTGTCCGCATCCGCGGATACGGATATTCGATATCCGAAAATGATTTCGGATACGGATACGGATATAGCACTATCCGTATCCGAAAGTATCCGTTTACAGGCCTAGATACTATTAGTATTTTTTGGGTGACATTAGTAGTTAATTGGTTGCGTGTATAAAAGTTATATATACACGAATCGGTATATGGTGTCGATATGTATTTACATTGGATTTAACTGTGATTAATTACTTAATGGATTTGAAGTGTTTAAAGGCCCACTACTCTATATATGGCTGGCCACAGGTGGGACAAAAGATGACATTTTTAAAGTTGTGATATTAGAAAATTAAGGAGAAAAGGTCTCCTTGGCTTTTTTATAGCTGTCTCCTCACCCCTTAATTGTTTGGTTACTTAATTTTCCACCTTACGTATGCCATAGCCACTGCTTCCTTTCCCTCCTCTTGGCCAAAAATTATTGACCTAAATTCAACATCAAATCAAAACCTTAGAGGTTCTCCAAGCACTTGCGTCGCTAACAGCTCGGATCAGGATTGAGTATAGGAAAGTCTATCAATAATGGTGCAAATCTAAGGCAATGTCTTTTACCTAATATTCTATTATCTCTTAATACTATATCATCATGTCGTATAGTTCTATAACTATATTTGAACGAATTTATATGCACAAACAAACGTTGTCCAGTTTAATTGTATTATTCTACATTGTAAATATATGTAATTTGGATCTGAAACATTCTCCGTCTATATAGTTTAAATGTTTATGTAAAAAATTTGATTTTTACACACACATATGTATGCATATATGTATGTATGTATATATGTGTACGAAAATTATAATTAATTTTATTATTTATTAAATTTTAAAAACAAATTTTAATTGATAAAAACATATCTTACTGTTGATCCAAAAAATGGGTCAACACCATGTATTGAGTGTGAAAGCACCAGCCTTGTTCTTACAGAGCAATAATACAGAGAATAAATGTAAAAAGAGTAGAAATAGTAAGAAGACAAAAAGATTTTTATAGTGGTTCGGCTGTCAATGAAGCCTACGTCCACTTTATAACTTTTATTATTGACTGATTGCTGTTACAAGGTGAATTGGATTACAAAGTCGTTGACTATCTTAAGTTAGACTAAGTCCCTAATGCTAGATTTCACGGGAGAATCACAGTGAACTCTTTGGATGACTATTGTGAGGGAGGAGAAGAGTGAAGAATGTTTCCTGTTGAGTTCCAACAGGCAGTCCAAAGGACCCTCTTTATATTGCAGATATATGAGTATTTATAGAGGTTGGAGAACTATTGGACTAGGCCTTCTTGCCATATGCTTATAAATGACCGTAGGAAGACGCACTGCAAGTTTCATCACGAACCGAGCTAACTTGATGGATCGCTAGCGATCCATAGGCTATGGATCGTTGTGATCCATAGCTTCAGGCTTGGTGGCGATCCAACGACTTGAGATGCTTCCCCTTACCTTTTACCTTAAAGTTCATGGCGATCTGGCAAAATGGTATTGATCGCTAGCGATCCATAGTACATGGATCGCTGGAGATCCATGTACTTAACTGATTTCTTGACTTTGTTTTCTGGTGTGCATTTGTTGTCTCATGTTGGTGTCTTTCATGTAATTTCATGGCACGTTTTCTTGTTTTGATGACGATCCATATACTGGTTGCATTAGACTGCTGATTGAACGAGAAGAATGCTTGCCTCTCGATTTAACTAGCTCGGAATCCCATCAAACTTAGCCATTGTCCTTAGATTACCCATTGGACCATGATGCAAGTGAATTCATGAATCCACGAGCCAAGATTATGGATCGCTAGCGATCCATCACCTTTGCGTATTTTCGCTTTCCATTCCTCTAATTTCTCTTGGTTAGTTGCTCTAGTCTTTTTGGTTGGCTCTTGAGCTACTCTGACTCGACCAAGCTGTTCTGACTTTCTTTGGATTCTACTGGGTTAAAAATCCGAATAACATTTGCCCCCCAGAGTATGTCTTCGTTGAAAACAAGGCGTGCTCTGGAAGTAATTGCTTTCCAGTGTCTACTTGGCGAGGTTCAAGTAATCATGTTAAGGCTACACAAATTTGACTTTGGATATTCAGTTGCTCATTAAGTTTTGATCTGAACCGTTGTTGCTTGTCATAACAGACCAAGTTTTACCCCATACCTTTTAGAATTCCTTGAAGAAGCACATGGATCCCGCTAGATAAGTTTGAGATTGATCGCACGCGATTCGATGGATCGCTAGCGCTAGCGATCCATAGCTGATGGATCGCTAGCGATCCAATGACTTAGGCGTTTTTCTTGTGTAATCTCCTATTTAACTACCATTAGCCGATCCATCACCTCACTCCCATCATATTTCTACGACCTGAGCCTATCCTTTGCGACTCGACCCGATTCTCGAACGATCCCTAAATCCAACCGCTCCACCACCTTCGCCAATTATCTATCTTTGGAGTTTCTCGACGTTGATCGATTTGAGGCACGCCATTGCTTTGACTTCATTCCTAGTTCCTTCTAGATCGCCGCCGACCAAACCCTATCTCCATCATCTCCTTCCTTGGATCGCCACCGACCCTCCTTACTTGGATCGCTGTGTTGGAAACTCCGACCATCTTTGCCTTCTGATTCTTAATTCGAGATGGGTAATGCTGATTCTGACGTTCGTTTAGAGATTTGACGACGGAGTGTATTGGTGATGATTATAGTAAAGAGTCCGAGTTGATTGTGATTTTATGGAAGAAGATAGTAAATTGAGTCTTGAGTTCTTCATGGAACGACACTCGTGCCTTGCCCCGGTGCCTGACATGTTTTGCTGTCTTCATCTAGAGAATCAAAATTGACTTGTACTAAGTTACATTGTCGATACAACATGATGCATCGCGAATTGGTTTTAAACCTTCCAGAGGGGGATACCGGCTTAGGATAGCGTCTCGCGAGCAGCTTATGTTGTTGTCGCCTTTCGAAGAATTTGGACTGGTCTTGCTTCTTGCACGTTCGGTGTACCTATACTGGGAAGAGCTTTCTGTGTCGCTTCGGACAACGGATTCGTTATCGATCGTTGATCGATAACGGGTTAGTGTAGAAGAAATAATTTCAAAAAATGACACGAAAAGCCCTTTTCATTCTTTACTATAAGCAAACTATCTACACGGGATATAGCGTTTGTAGTATTCAAGACCCCGAGCTCACCCCCCATAGATAACACACTGCACTTGCCCCGGTATATACTTGAAATCCAACATGTCGGCATGAATCGATATCCTTTTGGAATTCAAGTGTTATAGGGGAGTTATTTTAGTTAAAGATAGAATTACCTGACCGCTTTGGACGTAAGTCCTGTTGTATAGAATGAAGTATTCGCCTTCTCGCCGTAAGTCCAGCGGAGGAAGTCCAGTGCTTTCAGAAGCCGAATCATCATCCGTCACCCATTCCTCTTCCACTTCCCGGCCTAAATACGGTCAGCTAATCCCGGTTGGTCCGGTTGTGGCTCAGACTCCGCCGAATTTCAGAGTTCTTCTAAACCCGCCGGAGAGAGCTTTCTCCGTAATCTCCGCCAAGGTTTTGCATAACATTTGCTTGTGTAACACCCCATATTTTTAGTAACATTATTTAGGATATTTAATTAGTTAAATTAAATAAAATAATGTGTTGATTAATGAATTGAGATTTGTGATTAAATTAAGGGGTAGCCGTGCCATATTAATGAATAGATAAATGAAATAATATGGAGTTAAGTGTTAGGAAATAAGGAAGGGCAAAATGGAAAATATAGAAACATATACCCTAAACCCTTAGGAAAATGAACACACCCTCATTTCAATTTATCACAAACGAAAATAACCATACAAAGGCTGGCCACCATTAGCGAAGGAGAAGAAGAAAGCTAAAGTTTTCAAGAGGAAAATCAAATCAACTTAATCAAGATCAAATCTCATATCATAATCACAAAGCTAAGGTGAATAATTTCTACATCTCAATTTTTCTAAATGATTTCGGCTTTATGATGAAACCCGAATTTTATCTTGCATGTTTAGCCATGATTTTGAAGAGAAAAATGTTTATATATACATGTTGATGATTATGCTTGTTCATATAGAAGTTTATGAAATGTTTTGATGTGAAAACCCTATTAAATGATACCCAAATGCCTTGTGAATCTAAATGTAGATCAAAAATAATATTTTAGAGGTGGGTTTTAATTTTTATAATTTTCTGAATTAATGTGGATTTTATATTAATTTTTTAGTGAAGAAAATGATTTATTGGGTTATAAATTATTTACGGCAAAATAAATGATTATTTGGGTCTGGAATTTATATATGTTAGAAAACATATTGAAAAGGATTTTATGGAATTTTTATAGAATTTTCCTAAGTGTTTTGATGAATATATAAAATTATTTAAGGTGTGAGACTTAAATGTTTTATATATTTAATTAAGGAGAAGGGGCATTTTGAAAATATAAAATCATTGTTTAATATTGAAAATATTGGCAGCACTTTTGAAAAATGGTATTTAGCAACCAATGAAATTGGACAAAAAATAGCAGGTTAGTTAAAAAGTTTCTCATTTAAGTTAAAAATAAAAATAACATGTTTTATGTGTGTTCTGCCACTTTCAACACAGGGGGTTCCGACCCAGACCTTTCGCCACCATTGGTTTCAAAACCATTGCGCATGGTATCAAGCTACTTGGTACATAGCACATTAGATAAAGGCGAAGGGTACTAAGTCAAAACGTTAGGTTCCAAAGGGTTTGGAGTATGCTATGTTTTAAGATTTAAAGGCAGCGCCTGCTTTGCTTTCGAAAGGACAGTTTTGACTCTGTTGGCTTTCGACTAGGTTAAATATTTTAAAAGGAAAGATTTTAAATGGGTTGCACTCTTTTATTTTAAGTAATGTTTTCGAAGGGGTCGAAACCCTTAGCTGCCGCTATTCTACCTTTCAAAGTCAATAGTTTCGGAAAGTATACTTTGTTTTAAAAATTAACCACTTCTCCAATGCTTTCGGAGGGATGGTTTCGACACCATCACTTCATCACTTAGGAAAAGCTTTCGAAAGGTAGGCTTTCGACCGAAATAATATATAGATCCTTTTTGTTCTGATTGAAGTATAACCCGAAGGTTTCGAAAGAGTTGGCTTAAATGATTTCGAAAGGTGTTTTTCCACATGTTTTAAATTGAACCCAAGTGCTTTAGAAAGGTTTGAGTTTCTAAAGGTTCGATGCTTTCGAAAGGTATTTAAAATTGTTTCGAAGGGGTGGTTCCCCAAAGGGTTTCGAAGGAGTTGAAAGGTACTATTTTCTGATGGTTTCGAAAGGGTTGACATTGAAGGTTTTCCAAGGTTTTCTAAAGGCAATGTTTTGAAGTATTTTAAGATATGATGTCTAAGGTTTTAAAGCTTTCGAAAGGAAGGTTTTTAAAGGTTTCGAAAGGGTTTTAAGGATGGTTTTAAAAGGAAGGTTTTGGCCTTTCGACCTAGATAAATGAAGGGTTTTACTTAGTTTCGAAAGAGGTGCTTTCAATGGTTTTGAAAGGGGTGCTTTCAATGGAATCGAAATAGGGACTTTCAAGTGTTTAAATGTTTTCATCAACTAAGGTTTGAGTAAAGTGTATATATAACATGGGAAGATGATTTTGATTGAAGCATAAAGTATAAGTATTTTCCTTGTGTGAGTTGATTTAAAGGTCTTAAATCATTTTGAAAAAGGTTTCAAGTAAAATTATTGGAAGGAATCCCTAAGAAAAATGACTCAGATATTAGAATACCAGATGGGACTGGTATATGGTCGCGCCATATACATTAGCTATTGGCCCTAGCTAATTTAGTCCAAAATTCCAGTGTGTAGGGATTTGTCACAGGTAAGACTAAAATTATGATTACACACAGAAGGGAAAATATGTTTGTATACAGATAGGTTATTGGTGAGCCCACAAAACCATTAGGATCACGTGACCCTGGGAGATGTTAAGTTAGGGACAGACCATCTAGAAGAGAAGTATTTAAAAGATAGTTAAGGACAGACCATCCAGAAGAGGCGTGTCTAACAGATGTAAGATTATTTTGTTATTTTGTCTAGTAGGCCCGAGTCAGCCAAAGGTTAATAGTCAGCCAAACAAAACTAAAGTGTTTGAACAGATAGTTCTTTTATTACCTGATATGTATGTTTACATAATGATGCTTTACAATATTTAACCAGTTTTGGTTGCAGGAAAAGGATTGCAAAAGATATGTTTAAAAGAATGTTAGTGAGGGGAAACCCGTTCCCCTAAGAGGTGTGGTCTCACTTAACATTAATAGCCGAGATGTATAGTATTATTCACACCAGGCTTTATGTCTGACTCGAAGTTTATGTTTTTCCCTTAAACTCTCGGGTGCTCAAAATTGATTTGAGTAGACCGAGGGTTGAGGTTCTTTCAGGTTGTAGTAGGATGACGAATAAAGCTACCGGAGGCGAGCAGGAGGCTAACAGATAGCTATTAGGAGTTGTAGTTCTTTGTTTTGTTATTTATTTCCGTTGTGTATATATTAAGTCAATTATGACTATATGACTCTGATCATCCAAAGGGGCATCTTCATATGTCGCTCTTGGCGTATTTTGTAATAAGTATATTTTATCATTACCTGGGAGACGTTTGGGATTATGTAATCTGAATATGGAACATCTATTTTGAAATGTAATGGAAAAATGTTGTTTTGAAATCTGTGATTTGTTTCATATAAAAGTGCTTCTGATATTATAGATACCATTAACATAGCCGTATTTAGTCGCCGGAAGTTAATACTATAGATGGTTGCAGCATCTATAGCGCTTAGCTTTGGGCCTCTAGATAGGGGATGTTACAACTTGGTATCAGAGCATAGGTTTATGAAATACTTTAACTAAAAATAATTTTTAAAAACATAATCCTTAGGAATTAGAGTTAAGATCAGGGTATGTGATAACGCTATAGTAACGTACTTGTATTTGCTATATATAAGTATGCGCTTTATCTCTAGACTCCTGTCTTTGTTAGGCTATTCTTATGTATCTCACGAGTCTTGAATACAGATATGGACGGAAGAAGAGGCAGAGTTAATCTAGGAGGAGATGACACCACCACAAATGGAAATGCCCTACCGAATGTTAGAAGAACCCAAGGTCAAGCTCAGGCTGAGAATATTGGTGTAGGGGTCCCACAAGTGGATATGGGGGCTATGTATCAGTTTTTCGTGAACATGATGCAAGTTGGAATCGCAGCTGGAGTTGTTGGATGGAATGCTACTGGAGGAGGAGTTCAGGACTCTCTGATGATCAATCAGTATGCTAACTTGAGCAGAGATTATGCTAGGCTTGGGGGAAAGCCGTTTATTGGAACTGAGGACGCTATCGAGGTGGAAAACTGGCTGCTATACTGTGAAAGGAATTTTGTTGACTTAGGGCTCAACGACGAGCAGAAAAGAAGACTCGCTACAAGACAGCTTCAGGGAGCTGCTTTGTTTTGGTGGAATACTATAACTGCTGGTGTGGATGAAGAGACTATGACATGGGCAGAGTTTAGGAGGAGGTTTCAAAAAAGGTTCATGTCAGTAATGGCACAGTCTGTGTTGGTTAGGAAGTTTGCTGAGTTGGAACATGGGGAGATGTCTGTTCTGGAATATGCTAGTAGATTCGAGGAGTTAGGCCGATATGGTTATGCCACTATTGACACGGCCGGTAATGAAAATGAATGAAAAGTTTATTAGAGGTTTGAAGCCGTAATTGGTTAGGGCTACTTTACTGCACATCAGAGGTTCATGTGATGTAGTGGTGGAAATGGCATTGAGACATGAGGAGATGTTAGCTTGTTTGGAGAAGAAGAACTTGAAGGAGGTCAAGATTGGACAGGGCCAAAAGAGAAAGTTTTTCCACAAGAAGAATGCTCAGAAGGGAGGATCAGCGAAGAAGGAAAAGTCTGAAGTGGTCTGTTACAAGTGCGACAAGAAAGGACACTATGCCCATGAGTGTCGTACTAGAAAGGGAAAAGGAAAGGTGGTGATTGGAAAGAAGAACATCAGGTGCTTTAATTGTGATCAGATCGGCCATTACAAGAATCAATTAAGGAGCTTGCAAATGATGGAAAGGGCCAAGTGTATGCATTGGAGTCCGCTGCTTCAAGGCCAGTAGTGCAGGAGAAGGGAATGGCTGTGTTAGGAGGTACGCTTCAGATTCACGGTATGGCTGTTAGCGTTATGTATGATACCGGTGCATCACATTCTTTTATATCTCGATGTTTGGTAGATAAACTTAACCTAGAACCCACATATTTAGTTACTTCCTTAAGAGTTGCAAATCTGATAGGAGGGTATGCGACACTTGGGATGAAGTGTGACCACTTAGAGTTTGACTTGCTAGGTTACACCTTTATTTGCAGTTTGCACATGTTTGACTTTGTTGGGTTCGAAATTATATTGAGTATGGATTGGTTAAGTATGTATGATGCTAGGATATTTTGCCACGATAGAAAATTATCGCTTAGCCACCCTGATTGTAGTGATCGGATAGTTTATACCGTAGAAAACCCCAGTTGTGAGGTGAATGCATTGTTGGGTGTTATGGAGTTAGAAGATGAGTTGAATCGCATTTTCGTAGTTAGAGAATTCGCGAATGTGTTTGAACCTATAGTTGGATTGCCGTTGAAATGAGCCATTGAGTTTTGGATAGATTTGGTGCTTGGAGCAGAACCGGTGAGTAGGTCGCCAAGCAGGATGACACCTACAGAGATGAAGGAGTTGAAAGCCCAGTTGGTAAATTTGGAAGGCAAGAGTTTTATTAGACCAAGTAGTTTGCCTTGGGGAGCAGCAATATTTGCTAAGAAGCCGGATGGATCGTTAAGGCTATGTATCGGTTATCGTAAGTTGAATGAGAAGACAATAATGAATCGATATCCATTGCCGAGAATTGACGATTTGTTCGATCAACTAAGTGGAGCCAAGGTATTTTCTCAGTTGGATTTGGCAACAGGATTTCATCAGCTTAGAGTAGCGGAGGATAGTATACCTTTGACGACGTTTAGGACAAGATATGGGTCGTACGAATGGTTAGTTATGTCGTTCGGACTAACTAATGCGCCGACATTCTTTGTGGATTTGATGAACCGGATTTTCTGAGAGCACTTGGATAGATTCACGTTGTGCTTGAGACATTAAGGCATCATTAGCTTAAGGCGAAGTTTTCAAAATGCCATTTTTGGAAGAAGGAAGTGAAGTTCTTTGGTCATGTAGTCTCAGAAAAAGGGTTGTCTGTAGATCCGACAAAGATTGAAGTGGTGAATAATTGGAAGACACCCAAGACAGTGACCGAGATAAAGAGTTTCCTTGGATTGGCCGGATATTATAGAAGATTTATAAAGGATTTTTCGTGGATAGCAGCACCGATGACCAAGCTAACGCGAAAGGATGTGAAGTTTGTGTGGGCAGATAAATGTGAGGAAGCATTCCAGAGCTTGAAACACTTATTGACCCATGCACCTGTATTAGTTGTTCCAGAGAGGAATGAAGATTTGGTAGTTTATATAGATGCATGTGGAACTGGACTAGGAGTAGTGTTAATGCAGAGAGGTAAAGTGATTGCCTATGCTTCTAGACAGCTTAGACCGCATGAGGTTAGATATCCAACGCATGACTTGGAGTTAGCTACAGTTCTTTTTGCTTTGAAGGTGTGGAGGCATTACCTTTTATGAGAGAGGTTTGAGCTCTATACAGATCATAAGTCGTTGAAGTACTTATTCTTTCAAAAGGAGCTGAATATGAGACAGCAGAGGTGGTTAGAGTTTTTAGCCGCTTATGATTTTGGAATAAAGTACACACCAGGGAAAGGCAACAAGGTTGCAGATGCGCTTATTAGGAAGCATCAAAATGCAGTGTTGGCTATGATAGCAGAATGGAAAGACTTGGAAGCATTGTCAGATTGTAGAGTGCAGTGGAGATCCGAGGCTGGGTCAAGTGGGGTATCTACTATGTTGCCTTGTTTGGAAGTCTAACCAGTACCGATTGAGAAGATTGCTTCTAAACAAGAAGAGAATCCAGTGCTAGCTGAAAAGATCAGAAAGTTAAGGGATGGAACGGAGAGCGATGACTTGAAAAACTTTAGTCTTGACCAGAATGGGTAGTTGAGAAAGAAGGGTAGATTATGTGTTTCAAATGTGGGTGACACAAGAAAAGAAGTTCTGGAGGAATGCCATCGTTTGAAGTTCACTATTCATCCAGGAGGAACGAAGATGTATCAGGATATGAAAGAAGTTTCTTCTGGGAAGAAATGAAGAGGGATGTTGGCTTATGGGTGAAACAGTGTTTGAACTATCAGCAAGTGAAAGCCGAGCATCAGAAGTTGAGTGGATTGCTTCAGCCATTGGATATTCCGGTTTGGAAGTGGGATTCTATTTCTTTGGATTTCATAGACAGGTTGCCAAGATCTAGTAGAGGAAATGAAAGCATATGTGTCATAGTGGATAGATTGACCAAGAGTGCCCATTTCATTCCAATTAAGTCAACTAGGACGGCACCTATTTTGGCGAAGTTGTTCATGAAGAATGTGGTAGACTACACTGAATTCCTAGTAGTATTGTTAGTGATAGAGATTCCTTATTCACTAGTGATTTATGGAGGAGTCTACATGATGTTTTAGGAACCAAGCTCAAGATGAGTACCGCTTACCATCCATAGACTGATGGGCAAATTTGAAAGAGTTAACAAGATCTTGGAGGACTTGTTAAGAGCTTGTGTATTGGATTTTAGGGGATCATGGGAAGACCGTCTGCATTTAGTCGAGTTTTCGTATAACAACAGTTATCAGACTAGTATCAGGATGACACCATTTGAGGCTTTGTATGGAAGACCATGCAAATCACCTACATGTTGGTTACGGACTGGGGATAGGTTGGTTCTTGGTCCGGAATTAGTGAAAGAAGCAGCAGAAAAGGTTGAGTTAATTCAGACTAGAATGAAGGAAGCTCAATTTAGGAAGAAAAGTTATGCAGATAGAAGAAGAAAAGACTTAGAGTTCTCTGTTGGAGATTATGTGTTTGTTAAGGTTTCATCGATGAAGGGTGTGATTAAGTTCGGGAAATCAGGAAAGTTAGCACTGAGATTTGTTGGACCATTTCGCATTGTTGAGAGGATCGGGAAACTCATGTATAGAGTAGAGTTACCGAGTAGTTTGGCGGGAGTCCATGAGGTTTTCCATATTTCTCATCTTAGAAAATGTGTTGAAGGCCCTGACTACTATAGCACCGACCGTGTTAGAGGATCTGGTAGTAGAGCCGAACTTGACCATAGTTAGAAAGCCAATTCAGATTGTGGCGAGAGATGAGAAGAAGCTAAGGAACAAGACAATCAGACTAGTGAAAGTCCAGTAGGCCGATGATGAGAGAGACTGTACTTGGGAGACCGAGAGCAGGATTAGAGATTAGTGTCGACGTGAATCGATATCCTTTCGAAATTCAAGTGTTATAGGGGAGTTATTTTAGTTAAAGATAGAATTACCTGACTGCTTTGGATGCAAGTCATGTCGTATAGAATGAAGTATTCGTCTTCTCGCCGTAAGTCCTGCACTTTCAGAAGCCAAATCATCGTTTGTCACCTCTTCCTCTTCAACTTCGCGGCCTGAATACGGTCAGCTAGTCGTAGTTGGTCCGTTTGTGGATCAGACTCCATCGAATTTTAGAGTTCTTCTTAACCCGCCGGAGAGAGCTTCCTCCGTAATCTCCGCCAAGGTTTTGCATAACATTTGCTTGTGTAACACCCCATATTTTTAGTAACATTATTTAGGATGTTTAATTAGTTAAATAAATAAAATAATGTGTTAATTAATGGATTAGATTTGTGACTAAACTAAGGGGTAGACGTGCCATATTAATGAATAGATAAATGAAATAATATGGAGTTAAGCGTTAGGAAATAAGGAAGGGCAAAATGGGAAATATAGAAACATATACCCTAAACTCTTAGGAAAATGAACACACCCTCATTTCATTTTTTCACAAATGAAAATAACCATACTAAGGCCGACCACTATTAGCAAAGGAGAAGAAGAAGAAAGCTAAAGTTTTCATGAGGAAAATCAAATCAACTTAATCCAGATCAAATCTCATATCCTAATCACAAAGCTAAGGTGAATAATTTCTACATCTCAAGTTTTCTAAATGATTTCGGTTTTGAGATGAAACCCGAATTTTATCTTGCATGTTTAGCCATGATTTTAAAGAGCAAAATGTTTATATATACATGTTGATGATTATGCTTGTTTATATAGAATTTTATGATATGTTTTGATGTGAAAACCCTATTAAATGACATCCATATACCTTGCGAATTTAAATGTAGATCAGAAATAATATTTTAGAGGTGGATTTCAATTTTTATAATTTTCTGAATTAATGTGGATTTTATATTAATTTTCTAGTGAAGAAAATGATTTATTGGTTTATAAATTATTTACGAAAAAATAAATGATTATTTGGGTCTGGAATTTATACATGTTAGAAAACATATTGAAAAGGCTTTTCTGGAATTTTTATAGAATTTTCCTAAGTGTTTTGATGAATATATAAAATTATTTAAGGTATGGAACTTAAATGTTTTACATATTCAATTAAGGAGAAGGGGCATTTTGCAAAATATAATTATTGTTTAATTCTGAAAATATTGGCAGCACTTTTGGAAAAAGGTATTTAGCAACCAATGAAATTTTGACAAACAATAGCAGGCTAGTTAAAAAGTTTCTCTTTTAAGTTAAAAATAACAATAATATGTTTTTAGTGTGTTCCGCCACTGTCGACATAGGGGGTTCCAACCAGACCTTTCGCCACCATTGGTTTCGAAACCAATGCGCATGGTATCAACTTACTTGGTACGTAGCGCATTGGATAAAGGCAAAGGGTACTTAGTCGAAACGTTAGGTTCCAAAGGGGTTGGAGTATGCTATGTTTTAAGATTTAAAGGCAGTGCCTACTTTGCTTTTGAAAGGACAGCTTTCGACTCGGTTGACTTTCGACTGGGTTAAATATTTTAAAAGGAAAGGTTTCGAATGGGTTGCACTTTTTTTATTTTAAGTAATGCTTTCGAAGGGGTCGAAACCCCTAGCTGCCGCTCTTCTACCTTTCGAAGTCGATGGTTTCGAAAGGTATACTTTGTTTTAAAAATTAGCCACTTCTCCAATGCTTTTGGAGAGATGGTTTCGACACTATCACTTCCTCTCTTAGGCATAGCTTTTGAAAGGTAGGCTTTCGACCTAAATAACTTTATAGACCCTTTTTGTTCTGATTGAAGTATAACCCGAAGGTTTCGAAAGAGTTGGTTTAAATGGTTTCAAAAGGTGTTTTCCACATGTTTTAAATTGAACCCAAGTGTTTCGAAAGGTTTGAGTTTCTAAAGGTTCGATGCTTTCGAAAGCTATTTAAAATTATTTCGAAGGGTTGCTTTCCACATGTTTCCACATGTTGCGCCCGAAATTAGTCCGATTTCTACTGCAATTGCTGTCTGATCTGGTTTGTGACGTCATTTTAGGCCCTCCAGACACATTACATGTTTCACTGGGGTCACATTCACTTACTCACAAATTATTCAAGCCTATTTTCCATCACTAAAGCTCTTTATTTATTCTTTACGTCAGGTACTATGAGAGGACGTGGCCTTTATGACGATCTTGAGGAATTCACCGATTCACAACGTTGGTCGAAACGATCCACAAGCTATCATCAGCCTCGCGAGACCGAGGAGGAATGGAGAAAGCGGAAGGACTTGGAGGCTAAAGCTCGTCATCGGAATGAGAGAGAACGGGGTCGGACGTACAAAGGTGGCAACGAGAAGAGAAAAACCCTTGATGAGCGTGAGGAACCGTCTAAGAAATCTAAGGTTGATCGCGGTTCTCATCCTTCTACGCAACAAGCCTTTGCCCTGACCCCAGCTTCCTTCGGTCTTGAAATCCCAGTTTCTTCCATTCAAGCTCCGTCTTCATCTCAAGTTCCACCATCCCACGTGGCGCTTGCTCCTGGTTCTTCATGCCCTCATCGGAGATCGACTTACATTCTTCCGTATGGTCCTCCAAGATTTGAAGCAGCACTTCCCGGGTGGTTTTTAAAAGGAGTTAACTTTGACCACGACCTTCGCCCGATCCGCAAAGAATCCTATATGCCCCACCTTCAAGCGATCCAAAGTGATTTAGAGCAAGCCGAGGGATGGAAAAAACTATGCAAGCAGCTGGCTGATATGAATCGCAATAATTACCAAGAGATCCTCTCCTTTGAATCGGAGAAGGATGACTTCGAGAAGGCGTTGGCGAAACGCGGTGCCAGAATTTAATGACTGGTACAAGAAAGGGACGCGGCGCTCCGAGTGAGTAAGAATAATTCCGGCTTGCTAAAAGAGCTGAAAGAGAGGCCCATGCGAAAATAATGATCGTCTTCCGAGATGAAATTAAGAATGCTCATGCGGACGAAGTCAAGTTGAAAGAGGGGCTCGAAGCTCGCAACCCGATTATTGAATCCCAGAAGAAAACTATTGCTGATCACGACAAGATTGTTGAAGGGCATAACAAAAAAATCGCGGAGTATGAAGGGATCGTGATGTCCCGCGATAAGACTATCTCCGATCAAGCCAAGATGATTGCCCTACTCCAAGAAAGAGTTGCGCAGCTTAGCACCGACAAAACTCGTGTTGAAGTTGAAAAGGCCGCCGTTACGGTGGATTATTTGGAGCTACAGGACACCTTTGAGAGGAAAATGGAGAAGATGGATGATACCATCTTAAACTTCTACGTCAATTCCCTGTTGCATCAGGGGAGTCTCAGTTATTTAGGCCCCAAGTTCCCACACACTCTCACCGTGGTTTGGGAGGAAATTCTGACTTGTTTCTAAGATAGTGGGAATTTCTACACTGAGCGGGAGCTAGAGGATGCCTACCTTAACGAGGAGTCAAAAAAAGTACTGATAGAAGGTCGAGAAATCCTGGGAATTGAAAAGGAACTGGTAGTTGCCGATGTGGCCATGACTGCAACTGCCAAAACGTTGTCGGAGCCCCTTGTTTCTGGACCTAGCAAATCGTCAAGACAGCCTCGCGATCAATTGGCGAGTTCTAGGCCCGAAGCTCCTCCGTAGATTATGAAACCTTCAAAAGAAGGAGAAGGCGGTGAATATGAGATCGACATTCTTGGCCACTCCTCTGATGTAGGTAACCTTCTTTTTTCTCTAGATTTTGAGAATTTCCAGCTCATGCCGCAAGAACAAGACGAACTTAACGATTTCATTTTTGATCTTACAGGTCCGTCCTCCTTACCTGTTGATTCGCCGGTTTCTTCGATGCACAGACTCATCACTATTTCAACTACCTTAGTGCTTGTCTCTGTAGCTGCTCCGACTGTTGCATCTGTGTCTGGTTTGCAGCGGGGACTGGAGTCTGAGAAGATCGCTGCATTGCTGGCTTGGATGACCCTTCTGTATCATTGGAGGGCGACCTTATGGCAGCTGAAGCTCGAGAGCAGAAGGTCTAGACTAAGAAGCCGCACAAATTCGGACAGCAACTGGTTACCGTTAAGAAAGAAATGGTTGAAGAGATAAAATCCTCGAAGAGCCCACACAAATCTCGGAAGCGCAAGACGCAAGGGGAGTCCTTCGAGAAAGTTGGAGAGCAAGGAGGAGATGCCGGCACCGAGGAGATAGTTGATATTACCGGCAGTGACACTACCCCTGCCTAGGATCCTGAATATAAGCAAAAGCTTCCAACTAAAGACGGGAAGGGGAGCGGCGGAAAGAGGCGTTGAGATGTCCGGATGGCAGTGGAGCTGATTTTCAAGACATTTTGTTTTGTTTTGTTCAAGTGCAGAGTCTACACTTACTGCTTTTGTTGCAGCGTCTGTATTTTTCTTTTGTTGGCTGATATTGTGTTGGTATGGCCCCCACATTTTGACTTTGTACACAAAACATTATAAGTAATACAATGCTGACATTTTGATTGTAATTTTACCTGTCTACTTACCTTTGTTTCATGCACTTATGTCAATTTCATTTGCCGCTATTTTATTTTATCTAGTCCTGTGATTACCGCTAAAATTCTTTGTTTGGAGCAACAGAACTGTGAAGTGTTTTGTTTTTGAGTATTTCTATTTGAGTATCGGCATATGCCCCCCCAGTTCATGGGGTTGTTTACTTCGAACACCTGACAAACGACTGGTTGGTCCAAGTGTTTGTTTATTATTGTCTTCTTTATCACCAGACTTGCTTTATGGTTTCTATCCCTAGGAACTTATGATTGGAAGTTATGGTTGGTCCAAGCTGCTCTCGATAATGGGAGTGGTTTGATTATTGTTATTCCTGCAATGGGCGAGTTTTCTCGGTATCGCCGAGGAAATACCGGTACTTAAAAGTATGCGCGGTTTATGAAATGCGCGGCTTTTGGAAGTGTGCGCGGCTTATGGGATGCGCGGCTTTCGGGACCGATATGACCCATCGATCCTGAGTGGTTTCGAAACTTCTCGATGTTGCCAATCTTCAGGCAACGTGAGGAGTTTACGCTTTTAAGAGCGTGATTCCACAACTCAAAAAGGTAGTGCGCGGCTTATGGGATTCGTGGCTTTTGGGACTGATACGACTCGTCGATCCAGAGCGATTTCGGAACTTATCGATGTTGCCAATCTTCTGGCAACGTGAGGAGTTCACGCTTTTAAGTGTGTGATTCGACAGCTCGAAAAGGTAGTGCGCGGCTTATGGGATGCGCAACTTTGATTTGAGCCTTCTCGGTGCTGCCGGAGTAACATCGGTTCTTAAAAGGCAAGGATCGGGTTCTGCCGATCCAACGCTTTGAGTCGATTTGCTTTCGTCGACCCGGCGGGTAAGCGGGGCATACTTGAGCGTGATTCCACTATCTCAAGTAGCGATTAAATAGTTTTGAGCTGATTTGACCTCGTCGACCCAACATGTTACTTTTATGAACGCAGTTTTATTGGTGCAGAAAGCAAAGCAATTTAATTAAGAAAGGTTAGGCAAATTCTTCCTATATACAATGCCCCTGGCGTTTTGGGGTGGCTTATTTGCTGAAAAATAAAAAGTACATAAGATAGTTTCAGATAAAGTAAGGACGCAGCGATTCGCTGTTCCATGCTTGGGGAATTTGGATTCCGTCTACAGTTATCATTTAAGTTCCATCCCCAAGCTTTTGATTGATCACATATGGCCCTTCCCGGTTTGGTCTGAAGGCTCTCGGTACGGGATAGACTCTTTTGAGGACGAGGTCTCCCACTTTGGAGGTTTGGTTGTGAACTCTGGAGTTGAAGTACCGTGCGACCTTTTTTTAGTGAGCAGCGGTCCTTAGTTCGGCTTCTTCTCTCTTTTCGTCAATCATATCAAGCGACTCGAGTAGGAGCTACTCATTTTGCCTTTGATTGAAATTCTTTCTTCGATGGGAAGGGGCTCTAGTTCTACGGGGATCATTGCTTCTGAACCATATGCCAAAGCAAACGAGATATGCCCGATTGCTGCTTTGTCTGTTGTTCTATAGGCCCATAGTGCGAGCGGAAGTTCATCAACCCAATTTGCTTTAGCTTTAGTTAGCCGCTTTTTGATAGTGGACTTAACGATCTTGTTTATTGCTTCCACTTGCCCGTTTGCTTACAGATGAGCGACTGCGGAAAAGCTTTTCTCAATTCAGAAACATTTGCAAAAGTCTTTTAACTTAGCGCTATCGAATTGGATCCCATTATCAGTGATGATTTTCTGTGGCACGCCAAACCTGCATATGATGTTTTTAGTAACAAAATTAATAACCTTCTTTGTGGTGATGGTGGTCAGTGGTTCCGCTTTGGCCCATTTTGTGAAATAGTCAACGGCAACTATGGCATATTTAGGCCCTCCTTTAGCTATCGGCAATACGCCAATTAGTTCAATTCTCCATATTGCGAACGGCCACGGGCTGACCATCTGCGTTAGCTCTATTGATGGAGTTCTTTTTAATCTTGTTGAATCTTTGGCATCGATCACACCGTCTAGCGTAATTTGTTGCATCGCAATTAACCGTTGGCCAAAAATATCTGTACCGGAGGATTTTCTTTGTAAGGGTTTGCCCCCCAGTATGGTCTCCGCAGTCGCCTTTGTGAACTTCCTTCAGGATTTGCCAAGCTTCGTCGATGGTCAAACATCTGAGCAAGCAGGTAGAGAACCCCCTTCGATAGAGTATCCCATTCTGTATTATGAATCACGGTGCCTTCCAGAGAAACTTTTTCCGCTAGTTTCTATCTGCGGGAACGGTTCCTGTAAGCAAATAGTCTTTGATTGGCATCATCCACATTTCTGGTTCGATACTGCTTTCAAAAATCCACTTGATATCCATTTCTCTTGTACTTGGTGCGGTCAGGGTCTCAACCAGGACTAGTCCCAATGATTGAGCTTCTCCTGAGTTGGCCAGTTTGGCTAAGTAATCAGCCTTCGTGTTTTGCTCCCTCGGGATGTGAGTTACAGTGTAGTGTTCGATGTCGTTCAGCAACTCTTGTACTTTAGGTAGATATTGGGCAAGGTTCTCCCCTCGAGCCCGGTATTCAACTTTCACCTGGCAGACGACTAGTTGAGAGTCGCTGTAAATGTGAATGGACTTTATTCTGAGTTCCTTCACAACTTTCAGTCCTGCTATCAACGCTTCGTATTCCACCTCATTATTTGTCGCAGGGAATTCCAAGCTTAAGGCGTAGCAAATGGCTAGTCCTTCGGGGGTTTCAAGCACCACCCCGCCCCCGAGCGAAGGTTGTTAGACGCGCAATCGACGAAGAGTTTACATCATGTTTCAATTTTTGACGATATTTCTTCCTCATCATCTCATATGGTAAACTCGGCGATGAAATCTGCCAGCGCTTGCCCATTGATTTCCCTTCTCGGATGGTAAGTGATATCATATTGGCTCAATTTGATATTCCATTTGAGGAGTCGCCCAGAAGTTTCGGGTCGGTACAACACTTGCTTTAAAGGTTGATTAGTCGATACTTTAATCGGGTGTGCCTGGAAATACAGTCGTAATTTCCTAGATGCGATCAAGAGGCAACAGGCTAGCTTTTCTAATTTTGGGTAATTTTTCTCAGCCCCGGTGAACCGCTTGCTAAGTTAGTATAAGGGTCGCCGAATCCTAGTTTGTTCATGCACAAGGGCAGCGCTCAACGCGTGTGGTGATACTGCTAAGTAGATGAACAAGTCCTCTGCGTCCACTGGTTTTGATAGGATTGTCGGGGCTTACATGTGTCATAGCAATTCTTCAAATGCGGTTTGACAAGCCTCATTCCATTCGAAGTTCTTCTTTCCTTTCTTTAATGCATCAAAGAATGGTATGCATTTGTCGATGGCTTTCGAGATGAACCGGCTTAGCGCTGCGAGTTTCCCATTCAAGCTTTGTAATTCCTTCTTATTCCTCGGGGTTTGGACTTCACGTAGGGCAGTTATTTGCTCTGGGTTTGCTTCAATGCCTCTGGCGCTCACTATGAATCCCAAGAACTTTCCGAAGGCTACCCCGAAGTGACATTTGAGTGGATTGAGTTTCATTCCATATTTTTGGAGTATTTCAAACTTTTCTACGAGATTATCTAGGTGATTGGTTGCTACTCGTGATTTCACCAACATGTCATCCACATAGACTTCCATGGTTTTTCCGATTTGACGCTTGAACATGGTGTTTACTAATCTCTGGTAGGTTGCCCCTTCGTTCTTTAAACCGAATGGCATTACCCTGTAGCTGTATAATCCTAGGTCAGTGGTGAGCTGTTGTTTTCCTGGTCAGGCTCATACATCAGAATCTAATTGTAGCCCGAGTATGCATCCATAAATGATAGCAGTTCATTCCCAACCGTTCCGTCCACAAGCTGGTTAATTCTGGGCAGTGGAAAACTATCCTTCGGGTGGGCTTTGTCTAAGTCTATGTAGTCGATGCAAGTTTGCCATTTCCCATTGGACTTCTTGACTAAAACCGAGTTTCATACCCATTCGGGGTAGGTCGCATCACGGATAAAACCATTGGCCATCAGTTTGTCTACTTTCTCTCTCAATTCCTTGGACCGCTCGGGGCCAAGCCTATGCCTCTTTTGCTTTACCGGTGTAAACCTGGGGTCAATGCTGAGCACGTGGCATGCAATTTCTAGAGATACTCCACACATATCGGAATGTGTCCAAGCGAACACACCCAAGTTGGCACGAAGAAATTTGGTGAGTTCTAATCGCATCTTGTTTCAAAGGTGCGATCTAATTTTGAAGACCCGTGCCGGGTCATCCATATCGATAGGAAGTGACGCCGTCAATTCTGCCGGTGCTGCCCGATCCTCCCCTGAACTCTTCTTTCTAAGGTCCAAAGTCTTGTCGAATCGGCTATGGTCCCAATCCAGGGGCAACTTTGTAGTTGCTATTTGGCAGGTTCGCGAATGTGGAGAGTTCTCCCCACATTTTTCCAATTTTCTTTTCTTTTGTATTCGCGCAGTTCTGCAGTGTAACATTCTTTGGCGGCGCATTGATCTCCTTTGACCACTTCGGTTTCATTTGCCTTTGGGAATTTCATGGTAAGGCATCACTGGGCTAAAGCAATTCTGAAATCCGCCTGCGTGGGCCGTCCCAAGAAGGCATTGTATGCAAAAGTTTCATCTACAATTACGAAAGTCTGGATAAGGGTGACTCTTCGGTCGCCCTCCCTAAGTACTACTCGCAAGTCAATCGTCCCGACGAGTTGTTTGGGTTAGCCAGTGAATCCTTGGATTGGTTTGGCATGCAGATACATCTTTTATGTTGATCTTCATCTGGTCAAAGAAACGTTTGAAAAAATATTCACAAAACTACCGATGTCAACCAATACTCGTCAGACCACAGCGGGCCCGATCCTTACTGTCACTACCATGGGATCGAGAGTTGGAGCTTTGATCCCTTTGGTATTCCGATTTCAGAATACTATATCATCATTCAAAGTTTTCTGCTGCTTGGTTGGAGCTCCATCTTTGATTAGCAAGCACGAATCCTTCGGAGCGTGCTTTAATGAACTCGCATACCACTCCATTTCTCCCTAACTTCTCTGTGCGGAATGTGGTCCTCCAGATATCTTTCCAATGATGTGTCTCTAGTCAGTTCACTTAGATTCCTCTTTGCTGGTTCCGTCTTGGTTTCTTCAATCACTAGGAGCTTGGGGAGCCACGGGTTGGTCAGGATTTTGCGATTTTCTCACGTATTGTTGAAGCTTGTTTTCCCGGATTAGCTCTTCAAACAAGTTCTTTAGATGGCGACACTCATTTGTGTTGTGACCATGCATCTCATGGAAGCGACGGTACTTCCCCGAGCGCTTTTTTTGCTCAGTTGCTTCACAATACTAACTAACCTTTCTAATATTTAAGTTATAATCTTTATTGCCTACTCAAACTTCGACATAAACACTCAACACCAAAACAACACATATTCATGCACACATCATATATAACATACTTACACAAATAAACATCATTATAACTCATAAATTTAATAAATTTAATAAAGCTAACTAATTGATTTAAGGGTGTTAACTTTACTCGCCTAACTTGCACTAAATCAAGGCAAACTTCTACTGAACTTGAATATACTCCTAGCAAACCGCCTTAACTTGAAAATATGACTTTATGTGGCCTTGTAGGGGCAAGTTTGGCTCGGCCTTGGCTAGTATTGGGCTCGTCCTACCTAGGTTTGGGGGTATATGGGATTTTTTTGGAGGGTAGTGGTAGTATAAGTGTAGTGGAGTGCCTTAAGCTAGTTTTTAAAGTGTATACAAAAGTTTTTAACTTAGGAATTTTGTTGGAAGTCATGGAAATAAGAGTTTACAAGAAGAGTGTTAGAAAAATATGAATTAAGAAATGAGAGTGTAAAGTGAATGACATGAGAAGCTTGAGGTATTTATAAGCATAGAAAACTAGAAATTACTAAAATATCCTTTGTATAAAATAATATATATACATGCCATGCACTTGACAACCACCATAACTCCCTCCCATCACTTGTACATGTTACCCCCCCATTTACTCCCTAATTTTTGCAAGCAAAGCCATGTATGTGTACTTAAGGTATGACATAGGATTTTTTATATACAAATGTGTATGTATATATACATATGCTTTTTAAATCATAATTTGTCACATCCATGCTTAGGTGTGTATATATATATATCTATAAGTTAGTATACATAAGTATGCTTAAATAATAATAATCCTAACATATATAAATGTGTGCATGTTGCATGAATGTGCACAACGTTCCTGATGTTATCCGGGTTTTTAACCCAGCATGATCTAACAGGAGACAGAACAATCTCGTGTTATCAGAATGGTTTAGAACTTAACCAAAAAGGCTAAGGAAAGGATTTAATGAGAGCCAAGCTATACTACTAAGGCAATGACTGGGATCATCTAAACCATGGGACCAGCATTCTTTCAGCCCAATCAGTAGATGAGCGCAAACAGCTAGTAAATTGTCATCAAAACAGAACAACGTGCAACAAGACTACACAAACAACGGCGACACAAGACCATGGAAACATCTCCAATTCCAAACTCCAGAAAAATACTAAGTGCTTGGATCATCAGCAACCCATGCCTCCCTTAAACCATCAAACCAGACAACCAAAGAATACTACATAAGAGGCCAAGACATTGGCTTGCAAACGAGCCAAGTCTATGGGTCGCCAGCGACCCATAGTCCATAGGTCCCCTACGACCCATGGTTTTGCCTTGTATTGTGAGCCAAATACTCCATATGTCGTCTCCTACATGTCTGCGAGCTGGTGATGAAGTGGCCTGGCCTAGAAGCTCTCCGATCCATATAAATACCATCCTACCTACAACATAAACGGGATCTTCTTCGGATTGGTGGCTGAAGCTCTGTTGGAATTATTCTTCATTCTCTGCCTCCCTCATAACAATCTACAAAGGAATAAACTGTGATTCTCTAGTAGATTCCAACTCTGTAGATTCAATCTAGTTAGGAAATAATCAAAGCCCTGTAATCATACATCTCTTGTAATAGCAATCAGTCTATAATAAAATTATAAAGTGGACGTAGGCTTCATTAAAAGCCGAACCACTATAAAAATTCTCTGTCTACTTTCTTTTACCGTTCTTTCTTCATATCTGTTACCTGTGATATTGCTCTGTCAGAACAGGGCTGGTGCTTTCAAACTCAAACCAGGGTGTTGGTCCATTTTTTGGGTCAACATTTTGGTGCTTTTACTGAGAACCCAACTCAAGCTTAGATCTAGCTATCTACTTTGGATCAGATAGGTTTAGAAGTTAGATCCTCAATCTCTGCTTAGAAGGTTTGTTGTTGAGAATAGAAAAACCAACCAGGAAGGATCGGAGAAAAAGAAAGCAAACACATGCTAAGGTGATGGAGAACATTAACACGAGATAGTAGACGCGATCCTAAAGGCAAAACTCAGAAATCACTTAAGTACATGGGCCGCTAGCGATCCATGCACTACTGGTCACTAGTGGTCCATACCTTTTCACCAGACTGCCATAAACTCCAAAAGACAAAGCACTGAAATCAGTTAACATGGATCGCTAAAGATCCATGTACTATGGATCGTCAGCGATCCATACTATTTTTCTAGGTCGCCATCGAGCCAGAAGCTATGGATCGCTAGCGATCCATACAGTTAGCTCGGTTCATGATTTTTAACATGTACCGTGAACTTTGGAGGCTCTGGGTCATTCAAAAGGGATATAGTCGAAAGGAAGCAATCGGCGGAGCTCCAAGAAGAATCATGATGGAAGAAAATGTTAACACTCCACATACTCCAAAAGGACCGGCTACAAACTTGAACTTAGGAGTGAAAACCCTACGGAAGGATATAAGGATGTCTCTCTCCGGCTCTGAAGATGATAAACAATTTGAGGAAGACAAATTGGATGAAAATGCCAACGTGCAAAACGCTAGAAGAAGCTCTAAAACCCGTGCCGTAGCTTGTTGCCAAGCAACAGGTGAGGAACTGCTACTCAAACGACATTCTTAGAGGAAAGAGGACCGAGAAGATATGACACAAACCGAGATCAATTACAATGCCAAGCTCCCATGCTATATTGTGACCACTCCCGACTTACCAGCCTCCAATCCTATCATGGAGCTCCCATCGTCGAATCACGAATGGTCGTCATTGAAAATCATTAAAAATCATCAAAATGGTCGTTGAAAAACTCACTTCAGTCCTGACTCAACGTCGAACTCGGGTAATCACCCATTTGACTCGAAGCAAACCCAGGAAACTTTGGCCTAAAGCCATACTCGGGTAAACCATGTTTTTCCCCAAGCAAACGCCAAAGTGATTCCAAGCGCAGATCACCAGGCCTTTGAATCTAGTGACTCCAAGCAAACCAACAATTGACTCCAAGCAAGTAGTAGATTTTCTCGGATCCGACTCCAAGTAACTTACCACCGATCTGATAATACTGGTCCATCTTGCTTTGCTCATATCTTGAGCATGCATACATCATACCAACCCTAGACTACATCTCATGAATTCCTATATTCCTCGAAGGTGTATCGATCACGCGATTTATGCGATTATCGCCCAAATCCATCTCCTCATTCAATCAACCATATCAAAAATTCGGCGAGCGGTTTAGAATGCTTGCGACTCACACAAATGATGTGATGTCATTATCTAATTTATTCCCAGATGCTAGACAGATTTCGGTAGCTAGTTAGCTTGAGAGCCTCCTATGACCTTGGATCGTCTCTATTACAAAGTGAATCAGAAGCTACGCAAAGAGTAGGTAGGGCAGACTAGGAGAAAGAACAATACGGGCCCATTGTCTGAGGACTCAGATTCTAGGATACGACCCAGGATCTCAAAATTCGACTCATATGCTCCTTTGAACGATTCAATTGATAGCCTCTACTTGAATACTCATGACTCAGAGCAACACTGGAAACCAACCTCGAGAGAGTCCACCGGACTCCAGAGAAAAATCCGAGGAATGTTGTATATTCCAAGATGCACACGGTCCTAACACTGGCGATTACAAAAATCTCCGATTTGATTCGGAAATGAAAGCTTCAACAGTATGTGCAATCCCTGTAGAATGGCGAGCAGGAAACATCTGACGCCTATCAATAAAGAACTCAGATTATCAATTGGACCACTGAGGGGCGCCACCCGCTGAAAGGAACTAAGGGCAAAGTGGAATAGCGAGCACACGATGCCGCTTCACTTATCAATGAGATCTATTCCGATTTTCTTTAAATTATTTTATTTTAATTTCAGTTATGTTGTGAACTATGACCAAGTTGAACTAAACTACTTCCAAAATGATACAGGTGACCAAGTACTTAGAGTTGGCCGCCAGCCAATCTCCACAGACCATGATCGAACCTATGGAGTTTCATCAAGACGAACGTGATTATATCGTTCATCAGCAACCATATACCCCTGATTTGAGACGCCGAGGCATGGAATATAGAACCTGACAAGTTCAGAATCCAATAGAAAGTAGACATGACTGACTGTCCACTCAACCTTCGTATTAGACTCGAAGTAGTTGCGACCGGCTGCCTACTGATCAACCCTGGATTTCAACAAATGGACATGATTGCAGCCCGAAACAGACGCAACTTAATTGCCCGCTTAATAACTCATTATCTCTGCTTGCTAGAAAGAATACAAAGCAAATTATGCAAGACTCGATCATCCAAACTCATCATGGATGTGATCAAATCCTTCCTCACTTGCTTTTTTTCCCGACTTAATGGGAGGAGCGGCAACTGTCAAGTGAACGTGAATCGACCGTCTGATTGCAAAGTTTCCAAATCAAACGGGTGGAAATATGACTTCTCTTAATAAAAATCTCTAAGTCCCCGGAGCACGGACTAGAGTACTCTAAGTCCCCGGAGTGTGGACTAGAGTATAAACAATTCACAAAAAATCTCTAAGTCCCCGGAGTGCGCTCTAGAGTACTCTAAGTCCCCGGAGCGCGGACTAGAGTATAAACGATTCACAGAAATCTCCCAGTCCACGACTACGAACTGGAGTACAAACAATTTGGCGAAAGTGCGACCGCCCACGAACTCTAAGTCCCCGGAGCGCGAACCAAAGTATAAACACAAATCGAGTGTGAGTCGACCGCTCACAGAATGACTCTAAGTTCCCAGAATGTGGAATAGAATGAAAACACCATGAACCAATGAATGGGTTTCAACGATTCCCTTTTCCAGTAATTCCAACCTAAAATCGGCAAAATAAGTACAAACCTGTTCTAAAGACTAGATGTAATGCAATTAGAAGAAGAAAAACTCGGTAGTGTGCCGAAGAACATACCAAACGGTGAAGGAGCTACAGGACCTCAAGGACCTTCTACTGAAGCAGGGATACTAAGACCCAGTAGAAAAGCACCCCAACTAACTGACGAAATCAGACGAAAGGAAGATTATCAAATAACACTCTAGCTAGCTAGTAACTAAGGAGTGGGACAACAACCTAAAGCGATGCCTTCTCATCCATCCTTGTCTACTCTTCTTTTCCAAATGAGCTGTAGTGGGACACTAGGGGTATTGCAGACAACATGGCGAAAGAAATGCTTCCATGCCCTCGACGAGTCATGTTAATCCCCCTTCTAAGAACTGGTGTTGCTGGGGGCGTCGAGAAGTCTTATCCAAAGGATCGTCGAACAAACAGATCTAATACCTTAGCCTACAAAAACCGATAAAACCGTGTTCCCTCGAGCTGAATCCAAAAAATTCCTCTTAAAGTCAATGAATCATTGCTTTAAGACCGCCGGGCCGTCGGACACACGACCCAAAACTCCCCTCGGAATCGATAAATTATCATTCCAAGGCCGTCTGGTCGCCGGACATCTGACCACAAAAAACCCTTCGCGAACGTGAAGGTCTTTCACGTACTAGAGTGTTGTGAAGGTAAACCGATAGATCAACGGTCATCTGATCCAAAAATCCCTTCAAAAACATGAAGGTCTTTCACGAACTAGAGCATCATGAATGTAAACCGGTAGATCAGCGGTCATCTGATCCAAAAAAAACCCTTCGCGGACGTGAAGGTCTGTCATGAACTAGAGCATCGTGAAGGTAAACCGGTAGATCAACGGTCATCTGATCCAAAAAACCCTTCACAAACGTGAAGGTCTTTCATGAACTAGAGTGTCTTGAAGGCAAACCAGTAGATCAATGGTCATCTGATCCAAAAAACCCTTCGCGAACATGAAGGTCTTTCACGAACTAGAGCGTTGTGAAGGTAAACCGGTAGATCGGCGGTTATCTGATCCAAAAAACCCTTCGCGAACGCGAAGGTCTTTCACAAACTAGAGCGTCGT
Source organism: Allium fistulosum (assembly GCA_030737815.1). Lineage (NCBI taxonomy): Eukaryota > Viridiplantae > Streptophyta > Magnoliopsida > Asparagales > Amaryllidaceae > Allium > Allium fistulosum. The sequence goes on from CM060904.1 coordinate 1,086,587,982, forward strand.
GAAGGTAAACCAATAGATCTGCGGTCATCTGATCAAAAAATACCCTTTTCGAATGTGAAGGTCTTTCACGAAATAGAGCGTCGTGAAGGTAAACCGGTAGATCAGCGGTCATCTGATTCAAAAAACCCTTCGCGAATGTGAAGGTCTTTCATGAACTAGAGCATCGTGAAGGTAAACCGGTAGATCAGGGGTTATTTGATCCAAAAAACCCTTCGCAAACGTGAAGGTCTTGCATGAACTAGAGCGTTGTGAAGGTAAACCGATAGATCAGCGGTCATCTGATCCAAAAAAACCCTTTGCGAACGTGAAGGTCTTTCATGAACTAGAGCATCGTGAAGGTAAACCGGTGGATCAGCGATCATCTGATCCAAAAAAACCCTTTGCAAATGTGAAGTTCTTTCACGAACTAGAGCATCGTGAAGGTAAACCGGTAGATCAGCGGTCATTTGATCCAAAATAAAAAACCCTTCGTGAACATGAAGGTCTTTCACAAACTAAAGCATCGTGAGGGCGAACCGGTAGACCAACGAAATTCATGTACAACCGATATCCATGAAGGTGAACTGGAAGATCAGTAGTCGTCTAACCCAAAGCCCATTGGGGTCAACGAAGCCATGCTCCAAGGCCACAAATCGACAATCATATCAGTCACTAAGCATAACTAAACGATCGATGAAACAAACGGTCCTGAACCTCATAGCTTCAAAGTCGCTCAAAGGAACCGAACTTATGGTTAATCAGAGGTTGACTCGAATCAAGCCAAGACTTACAACTCAGAAGAACCACTCCAGCTGGACTGGGGGCAATCGAACAAGTTGTGGAGAGACCATGGATACAGTTCAAGCGCGCCAATAGCCATGTGGCATGGGGGGCACCGCACACACTTGAATAGCCATAAGAAAGGCCTAGACTAATCATACCACAGTTCTGTTATGCCTAATCAAAAATTCTAGCATTCTGATTGCCGCGAACTTAATGACCTAGCTAGTGCAACAAATGAAATACTAGAATAATACTTGCCCACTTCTTTCCAACTACTATTTTGCCGCTCTTGGTGACCAATTCCTCTTCCTTTTAGACCATATGCCAGTCAAAGACCAATTCTCTAGTTACAGTTTGGACCAAAAACTAAGAGTCTTGCCTTAAACTCCCATAAGCTCTTTCTTCATAACCAAGTCACGACTACACGATCTAAAAACTAATTATCTCTTAGAACTGACGAAACCGCGTTCCAGCGAAGTCAAACTGCCGGATTGATGGGAAAACTCGATCCAAATCTTCTATGAATTGGTATCACTCCTCCAGCACCAGGAAAGCCCAAACCATTGTGCGCATCCTGTAATCCATGCCTCACTTCTTGAACCAATAAAGCCATTTTCATAATAAATACCCACCGAGTTGACGGAAGCAAATCGACTCAAACCGTTGGATCGATGGAACACGATCCTTGTCTTCCAAAAACCAATGTTGTCCCAGCAACACCGGGAAAGCCCAAAACTTAAACTCCTTGCGTTGCCCGGAGATAGGCAACGCGAAGGAGCACCAAAAGTCTCGCATCTCGTAAGCTACGCATCAAAAACTAACTCCTCGCGTTGCCCAGAGATAGGCATCGCCGAGGAGCACAAAAAAAACTAACTCCTCGCATTTCCCAGAGATAGGCAACACCGAGGAATATCAAAACTTACACTCCTTGCGTTACCCAGAGATAGGCAATGCCAAGGAGCACCAAAAGCCGTGCATCTCATAGGCCGCGCATCAAAAACTAACTCCTCGCGTTGCCCAGAGATAGGCAAAGTCGAGGAGCACTAAAAAACTAACTCCTCGCACTGCCCTGAGATAGGCAACGCTAACGAGCACTAAAAGACTAACTCCTCGCGTAGCTCGGAGATAGGCAATGCTAAGGAGCACTAAAAGACTAACTCCTCGCGTTGCCCGGAGATTGGCAATGCCGAGAAGCACCAAAAGCCATGCATTCCAAAAGCCACGCCAAAACATACGCTCCTCGCGTAGCCGGGAGATAGGCAACACGGAGGAGCACGGAAAGCCACGCATTTCATAAGCGGAGCACTAACTCTTAAAGACCTTAAACCCCTCACGTTGCCCGAAGATAGGCAACACAGAGGAACTTCATAAGCCATGCACTCTCAAAGGCCGAGCACTTCGATTAACAGGGATCAACTCCCGCTATCCGAAAGAACCGACATTGCTTCGGTAGTACCGCAATGCTCACAAACCAAGAAGTCGACAAAGAGTTCTGATTTTTGGCCAAACTTAATGTACAAAATGTCAAAATTCAAGACATCCAAGTCACGAGTTCCCAAAGATAGGAGCTGCGACATACCTTTGACTAGGGGCATCCAGGGAGCCGCCCAAAACATTAATTCTCACATCAATTGTTCGGAATAATCAGCCCAGTGGACCGAGGGGCACAGAACATATTAGCACTTGGTCAGGATAAAAGATCGCTTCAACTTGCAATAAAAGGAGGAACTTACCGCCGTCCAGAGATAAATGATGATGGAAGGCTGTTCTAGTTTTAAATCATCAACGCACCAGTTTCCCAAAGAACAGAAGCAGGTGCTCGACTGAGATCTCAAACCCTAACTTGTAGAAAACCAGCTGTTATCCGAAGACAAACCACGACAAGGAGAGAACGCTCGAAATCGAGTAGCTGAACCATTGATTCCCGAACATTGGAAGCAACGAATAAGGTTGATATCCGCAATAATGCTATCAGCCTAGCATAATGCATGTTGGCCTGAAACAATCAAGGTTAGGTGCCATGGATTTAAGACAAACACTACCGAACTCTACCGGTCCATGATCAATATAGGAAAGAACACGGTCATACCGGGGGCATTGTGATGACTTGCTCCATAATTTCGGATTTCCTATAAGAACCTGGAGTTTGACACCTAGAAAGTGAAGGGCTTTGCCCAAAAGTGAAGGGTTCCACAGATAGTCGTTAGATCATAACAAAAACCAGTAGGAGGAAGAATAACTATGGAATTTGTTAAGCAACAGCCTTGCATCTCCAAGGGTAATACTTGACGGTTATAAACAAAGCTAAGCAGTAGAAATGCCTGGGACTCTCACCATTCCAAAACATGGCATCTCCCTGATTTAAGTAACGTTGAGAAAATAGCACCATCGAGGTTAAGTGGAATCTACTCAAGTCTATAGGATCGGATGGATGATTCAACCATCACCAACCTGACTTTAACACCGTCGAATCAATGGGGAAAATTGCTCCCAGCCTCATGAGTGTTAGTGTTGCCTTACCAAAACCAAGGTCTTCTTTTATCCTTTAAGTACTGGTGTTGTCCTGGCAACGCCGAGAAAATTTTCTATTTCCTAAGTACCAGTGTTGCCCCGGCAATGCTAGGAAACTTTCTATTTCATTAGTATCGGTGTTTCCCCGGCAATTTCGAGAAACATTCTACTCACTAAGTACCGGTATTGCCCCGGCAATACCAGGAAAACTTTAATCTACAAGGCTGATGAGAAACACTCGTCGTAGTGAACCATCGATGTACTAGCTTCCAAAAATAGAAGTTGGTCCTCAACTGAGTTTCTACCTTCTCTTCAAAAAACTACCGTTGCCTAATGATAGGCAACGACGGGAAGACGTATCCTTTCATAGGCCAGCTGGATGGGTTGACCTTTTATCACAGGAATCAGCCGTAGCATAGGAATAAAGCAGCATCGAAAGGAAATCCCAGGATTGAATTACCCATGCACTAGTTTCTAGAGATGAAAGCTGGTGCACAACCGAATTTCCTAAGTTCAACTTAGAATGAACTTAGACACAACCGAAAGATAGGCAGTCTCGAGGAAATGTTGCTTGGAACCAAACAGTTAGGTTATCGATTCTCAAAGATAGGAGTTGACATACGAACAAAACTTCCATGACAACGTCAGCAACCAAGAAGAGCATGCATGGCCAATAACAAGCGGGAGCAATCATGGAAGGTGGAAAATAAAATTCCCGAACGTCCTCACTTCCAGAATGAGATTGAGAGCCAGACTGGGGGCAATTGAGCAATTCGCCCCACAGATTTCCATCTCTCACAATTGCCCAAATACAAGCATTCAAAATAGCTAGTCCCTCAAGAAGGGGTAGAAGAACAGATACTCGATCGAAAGAAATTTTTCAAAAGTCCAAACACGAATAACCGCGAGGTTGGTTAGATAACGGTTTTGTATTACAAAACAGAGCATTCTAGCAACAAAATTGCCAACAAAGGAAATGAAGGATTTAACATTAAGAAATCAAACGTTGCTCATAGTTTGGCGATGGCGAGAAGGATCGATGACCTACTTACGGTCTAATTAGATCATTTGGTTCCAACTTGCAGGATTATGCCATTATCCGAAGTTTGGTCATGTTATTTGAAGATTCACAACATCAAGGAAAAATCCATAGAGTTGAGTCATCCGTGTTTGAGTTTCCAAAGATAGAAACCAACACATGATTAGGATCTCAACATCGGGCTCAGAAGAATTTACTTTAGAAAAAGATGCTAGAAATGCATCTTTCTAATGCCTACGGACATCATTACAAAAACTCAGATCTTGGGATCAAGACAAAAAATCTCTAGTTCCCGGAGATAGGAGCTATCGTGTCAATCGAACTTATTTCTTAGGAGACCTAACCTCCCAAAACGCGTTAGTTCAGTAGTCAAAGTAATCAACCCTACGGGCTAAGGCATTTACCCCAACGCTTTGTTGAAACAAACTCAGTTGAACATAAGTTGGGATTAGCTACAGAACTGGTTAGACCAAGCTGCTTCATAGTTCTAAACAAAGTTATGAAATAGAATGTGCTGAAATGACCGCAAAAGTATTACTTACACATGTAGAATAATAGTAAATGAGTATGTTGCACATGAGCACAAGAAGTGCAACAGCAAGACAAAACAATGCTCAGGTTCAAGCAATTAAGCCAATAGTTCTAAGAGACAGAGGCTGATGTGCATTGAATTTCGAAAAACACAAAGGAAGGACAATCACACTCGGATGACTCATCTGCTAGTTTCCGAAGGCTGAAACTATGCTTGATTGAACTTCAACTACAAATCTACAAGAGAAACCGTGCTTTGTAATTTAACTGTAATCAATCATCCCAATATAATAGGGATAATAAGCAAAGCCTAAGTTGCGAAGGACCCGGCTTCTAGAGGAGTGGAAGAACCTCCACCAGACTAAAGATAGGCTGACCAAAAAATCATTTTCAAAGACAAAACTTGGCATTCAACCCTGTCAGGTATGTTTTACTTTAAATAATATCCTCGTATAACCAACACCCGGAATTCAAGGGAAGTCAACATATGTTGACCAATCGGGTCCTGAGCGTTGACCGGGGCAGATGGAGTGTGTTATCAACATGAGAATAGTCCAGTATCCTGAATACTACGCACAAACAATCTAGTGTAGCTAGCTTTCTTGCATTTGAAAAACAATCCATATCGTCCTTTAAAATTATCTCTTCCATACTTACCCGTTATCGATCAACGATCGATAACGAAGCCGCTGTTCGAAGCGACGCGGGAAGCTTTTCTTTTCAGGATCACTGGAATATAGAAATAGGAAGAGTGCTACGATCGAATCATCGACTACATCCAATTTCAGAATAAATTGTCGCATTGTAACTCAAAAACATCGACGGGAACTTAACCAAAATCTCGAGAAGAAAAAGCTAAAGACAAAGAGCAAGACTTCGCTACAGAACAGCGTACAATCGTTGGAGACAAACTTAGCTTCGCCGTCGGTCGAATCAAAACTATATAGGACAACTCCAAACCTACATCATGCACCCACTTACCGACTTAAACCCTTGCGTAAACTACGGAGCAAAAATTTCATCATCAATACCCGGAATTGAAATTTAGATTGAAATCAAAAAACGAACGGTTGTCAGAAGTCAGTCAATTGAGAATAACATCTTGAGGTGGACTCTGATGATTCACATCGAAAATTCAACAGTCAAAGCATAATTTGCATGGTAACCTCGACATGATAAACTAGAATTCACAAAATGAAGACTCAAAAGAAGTTACTTCCAGAGCATGCCTTGTTTTCAACAAAGGCATACTCTGAGGGGGTAAATGTTATCCGGGTTTTTAACCCAGCAGGATTCAATGGGAGACAAAACAATCTCGTGTTATCAGAATGGTTTAGAACTTAACCAAAAAGGCTAAGGAAAAGAGTTAATGAGAGTTGAGCTATACTACTAAGGCAACGACTGGGATAGACTAAACCAAGAGACCAGCGTTCTTTCAGCCCAATCAACAGCTGAGCGCAAACAGCTAGTAAAGTGTGATCAAAAGAGAACAACATGCAATGAGACTACGTAAACAACGACGACACTGTGATTCTCTGGACTAGTGGCCGAAGCTCTGCTGGAATTATTTTTCATTCTCTGCCTCCCTCATAACAATCTCCAAAGGAATACACTATGATTCTCTAGTGGATTCCAACTCTGGAGATTCAATCTAGCTAGGAAACAATCAAAGCCTTGTAATCATACATCTTTTCTAACATCAATCAGTCTATAATAAAACTATAAAGTGTACGTAGGCTTCATTAACGGCCGAACCACTATAAAAATTCTCCGTCTACTTTCTTTTACCGTTCTTTCTTGATATATGTTATCTATGATATTGCTCTGTCAGAACAGTGCTGGTGCTTTCAAACTCAAACCAGGGTGTTTGTCCATTTTTTGGGTCAACACCCAATGACTTTCGGGTGTCGAAAAGTCAAAATTTCAAAAAATGTTCTTCGGTCACATTTTCTATTTTTCTGTGAACTATCTATATTATTAAACCAATTTTAAAAATTATTTTACCATCATTATTAAATGATTAAAATAGGTTTATTTGTAAATAGAGATCCATTTATTTACTATATAAAATATATTTAAATTTCCTAATGCAAAGTGGCAAAATACTTGGTTGTTGCACTCTCCCCCTTTAAAAGAAATTTCGTCCCGAAATTTGCTAACAAAGGTTAACTCATATTAATCCCTAAAAGTCATATATTATATATCAAGATATTCATATAATAAACAGACACTAACATCCATAGCAATACAATACATGATTTACAATAATCAATCAAAGACTATCCTAACATCAATTCTGGAGAGGCTTCTCACATGTGATCCACCGTTTCCCATGTACAATCTTGGGGATCGTCACTCCACTGGATTTTTAACAACTTCACCATTTATTCCACAATCTCTTTTCATCCCGATCTATTATATGCACTGGATGTCTAATTACCGTCAAATTCGGTTCTATTTCCAAGTCATCCTAAACTGATGATTCAACAATCAAAGAGGGATCATGAACACTTTTTCTCAAGTGGGATACATGAAAAACATTATGGACACCTGATAAAATTTCAGGTAACTCTACCTATAAGCAAGCAGTCCAATTCTCGCAATAATTTTAAAAGTTCCAATGTACCTTGGTGCCAGCTTTCCAATCCTTCCAAATCGAACGAATCCTCTAATTGGAGCTATCTTTACAAATACTGAGTCCCCGACTTCAAATTCCAAATCCCTTCTCCTTTTATCAGCATAACTCTTTTGCCGATCCTGGGCCTCTTTCATCCTCTTTTTAATCAATGAAACTTTTTCAATAGCTTGGATCATGTCGGGCCAAAATACTAGTCTATCTCCCGTCTCTACCCAACATGCAGGTGACTTACACGGTCGCCCATACAGTGCTTCATAAGGTGCCATGCCTATGCTTGCTTGATAGTTATTGTTATAGGAGAACTCAACCAAAATCTGATAATCTTCCCATGACCCACCAAAATCAAGAATGTAGGCTCTTAAAAGATCTTCTAGAATACGACTCACTCGCTCCGTTTGTTCGTCTGTTTGAGGGTGGTAAGCCATGCTTAAACTCAATTTCGTTCCTAGAATTGTATACAGTGCTTCCCAAACTGGCTAGTAAATATGGGGCCTTGGTCACTCACTATACTTACTATAACTCCATGTAATATGACTATCTCTTTCATATATATTTCAGCTAATGAGGCTGCGGTCCTTGTTGGTTCTACTGGTATGAAATGTGCACTCTTTGTAAGCCGATCTACAATAACCCATACTCCTTCATTACCCCTTATGGTTCTAGGTAATCCATCAATGAAGTCCATTGATATCATTTCCCACTTCCAATTAAGTATCTCTAAGGGTTGTAATAGACCAGCTGCCTTCTGATGATCACCTTTGATTTGCCGACAATTCGAACATCTGCTAATATAGACTGAAATATCCTTTTTCATTCTAGGCCACCAAAACACTTGTCTTATATCCTTGTACATCTTATTTACCCTAGGATGGATACTTAACTTGGAATTATTGCATTTAGTCAGAAATTCTTGCGTAAGATTATCCATATTCGGAACACAAAACCTCCATTCATCATTAGTGTACCATGGTTATCAATCTTGAAGCTAGAACTTCTACCATCCTCAACTCCTTGAATGAGTTCTAATAGAAGACTATCTTCCTCTTGTTTACTAGAAATCCTTTCTAAAAGAGTTGGTTTTACTTCCAAGAGTGCTAAGACTGCATTCCTACTCAAAGCGTCTACCACAACATTCGCTTTCCCTGATGTATAAAGGATATCCAAATCGTAAGCCGCCAAAAAACGCAACCATCTTTGTTGCCTCAAGTTAAGATCCTTCTGAGTGAAAAGGTACTTCAAGGACTTGTGATCCGTGAAGAGTTCAAACCTTTCACCTATTTAAAGAAGGAAGTTACTACAAGAATTCCTAATAGAAAGAAATAGGCTAAAGAAGAGTAAAAGGATCCTTACCCAACAAGTAGTGTCTCCACATCTTCAACGCAAAAATCACTGCTAACAATTCCAGATCATGAGTTTCATAGTCCCTCTCATGAGGCTTTAACTTTCTACTTGCGTAGGCTATAACCTTCCGATGTTGCATCAACACAGCACCCAAACCAACCCTACTAGCATCAGTATAAACCGTCAGTCCTTCACTACCATCGATAATCGCCAAAACTGGCACACAGGTTAATCTTTCTTTTAACTAAAGAGATGCACCTTCATACTTCAGAGTCCATTCAAACTTAATCCTTCTTTATTAACTTGGTTATATGGGAAGCGATCTTAGAATAATCATTGATAAACTTCAATTAATAACCCACAATCCCTAAAAAGCTTCTTACTTATGTGGAATTTTGGGGTCTCTTGTAGTCTTTAATAGCTGCTACCTTGGTCGGATCCACTGAAATGCCATCTCCGGATACAACATGACCAAGATATCTCACTTCGGACTGCAAAAAGTGGCACTTGTAAATCTTAGCCTTTAAAACGTTCTTTCTTAACGTTTCCAATACCACTTCCAAATGGTAATTGTGCTCTTCTTCGGTTTTGGAGTAGACAAGGATGTCATCAATAAAAACCAATACAAATTTGTTTAGAACATCCATAAACACTCGATTCATTAAATCAACAAATAAAGTAGGTGCATTGGTTAGCCCAAAAGGCATAACCAACCACTCATAGAAGAGTTCTGAATTCCTAAAAGCAGTCAAGGGTATACTATCATCGACTACCCGTAACTGATGGAATTCAGTAGCAAGGTCCAATTGGGAGAATATCCTAACTCAATGAAGTTGGCCAAACATATCATCATTCGAGGTAATAGGTACTTATTTCAAATGGTCTGTTTATTTAGTTCTCTATAATCTACGCACAGTCTTAATGAACCATTAGACTTTGCTACAAAAACTACTAGTGATGCCCAGTTCGATTTACTCTGTCTAATCAATCCTTTTCTTAGCAAATCATCAGTTTGATCCCATAACTCCTATCTCTCCTTTGGTTCAATCCTACACAAGGGTTGGAAAATTGGTCTCGCATCGGGAACTAAGTCAATACGAAATTCTATTTCCCGATGTGGGGGTAGACTATTAACTTGTTTAAGATATTCGGAAAATTTCTAACAACTTCTATTAATTCTAATTCATCCTGAGATGACTCTAAGGAGTAAAGGAAACTATCTATACATCCATTTGACTTCTTACCCTTTATACTTTCCAATATCCTTCCAGAATCGTTTTTCAACACTAACCTCCTCTTATCACGGTCCAATATAGCTCCATTTTTCGACAACCAATCCATACCAAGGATCACATCAAATCCTATGAAATCCAAGACAAATAAGTCACAAAAGAAATGGTGTTTTTGAAAATTAATTTGTATGTCTTTGCAAATCAAACATAAATTAGTTATACCACCAATAGGGTTTGACACACATATAGGGGTTTCTACTATTTTCGATTTAAGTTCTAACTCTTTAGAGATGAAACTATGAGAGGCTCCAGTATCGAATAAAACATGAACAAAAATACCATAAATAAATAAATAAGGTACCTTCTAAAACTCCCTTTCCTTTTACGTCCTCGGAGATAGAGGGCTCATCCTTAACAATATACACCTTAGCCTTCTCTCCCTTCTTCATCAAGGGACAATTCATAATCATGTAGCCCGGTTGATGACAATTGTAGCAAAGAGTCTTCTGGACTATTAGGGCGGTAGCCTTCGCTTTCTGATAATAAGTTGAAATATGTCCCTTTCGCTTGTTATTATAACAAACAACATCTTTGTACTTGTTTCCCTGATCACCTTCTAAAGGTTTTCCTTTTCCTTGCTTCTTTTTCCATTTTGGGTCGAATTTCTTTCATTTGGGTTAAAGTTACCTCCAGTGGGTGTTGTCTCTGCTACTGCTGTTGGCTTCTTCTTCGAAAGAACCTCGTACCTCAAGGCCATATCTACTAAATCCATGAATGGTTCCTTCACATGTCCAGTCATCTTTTCATGAAATTCCTCTCACATGCCCAAAATGAACATCTCATTTTTCTTCTGTGGTGTGTCAATAAGTCCAGGGCAGAAATAATATAACTCGTTAAATTTTTCCTTATATTTTGCCACTGACAAGTCTTTCAGCTTAATATCCATAAAACTCCTATATAGTCGAGTCTTACCTACAACTGGCATGAATTGAACTTCGTATACTTCTTTAAATCTATCCCATGAGAACCCACCTTCTGGAACAATTGCGGTGACTAAATCCCACTAAGCTACTGCATCTTCTTATAAATGCCATGATGCCAAGAAGTGTTTCTGCTCATCAGAAATGTCTAAACCTTTCAAAATCTTTTCACTAGACCATAGCCAAGCCTGTACCTCAATGATTGTCTCTATACCCTTGAAAGGTTTCCCTCCTAAATGTGTGAAATCCTTACACAAAGCTGCAAAGCTAACTCGAGGCTGCACTAAGGCTGCTACTTCAACAGCTATTCCACCCCTTCCAGCTATCGAGGTTCTTCCATTTGTGGTTGTAGTGCTACTGTTCCCCTTCCTCGTCCTCCCCATGTACTCATACTTACTACATGGAACAAGTAAGTTATCTTTGGAATACATTAACGAGATTATCTTAAGGAAAAGAGCATAAAACCAACAAATAAATACTAATTAGAACAACGTGGAAAAATACTCTCAAATACTAAACTCATTCTAGGGTACCACTAACCCTACTCTAATGAGTCGAATCCAACCAAGGCCTAGGTGTTCGCTTAACCTAAGCTCTGATACCAAGTGTGACGACATGCCTTTCTTACACCTAAAGACGAAACTTAATACATCCTCGATATTCATGTGCCGATCATTTAAATGTTCGAAAGATAGGTCATAGGGTATAGAAATTAATAGACAAGAGAAATAAACCATAGATTTTACTACAACATGAGAGTCATATTACAACATCACTGAATAGTACATGAAGTTACTCCAAAATATTACATCAAGTTAAAACAGATACTACTCTATCCAGGGACAGCTATAGCTATCTGTCCACATCACTACTACTAATACATAACACAGAGGAAATACATATATAACTACTAGATAGATTGAAATCTTTAACTTCATACTGCTTCAATATGCTCCAAGGTGCTCTATCCAAAACCTGACTACTTGACTGCTCGGAAAATAGGGCACCTAGAGATTATGGGAAAGAAAAATAAACTCGGGGTCAGACACATGTCTGGTGTGAGTAAAGCATATAGTTTAACTTTATAAAACTTTTAAAGGTATCTCAGAAGACCACGCCGCATATAAACACGGACGGGTTTTTACCTTACGATATCCAAACCCTTTTTATATCAAAAATTTAGATATTATCATAATGACTAGGTTTAAAATAAATATGGATTATAGCTGAAATGATTGCATCTCAAATTTCAGAAATTGGGCACAACTAAGTTCATAAAGCTCATAGTGGAAATGGACTCCAACTATGAAAGGGTAAGGGTCTACCCACCGAATCTGTACACCTCTAGGTAAAATATACGGGAGGCTACCACAACATTGCACCTCTACTACTCAGGACCGGCACCACCCTATTCTCGAATAGTGCCGAATATGATCACCATTTGGTTGCGATCAACAACCATATAGTGGGATCCCCAAGCATACATGAATATCGCTCTAGATTTGGAATGATCAAACCCTTATGGGTGCGACCCATATAGCCCTGCGGTACGTCCTTGCTTTATTCATTTTTCCAGTTGTGAGGCTTTAAGAGGCTATGCTCTTGCCACTTCCTACTGGCAACCCATCTTGGAATGCTAATATTGCCCTCTAGACAATCAGTGCAATACTAGCATCCATCCATACAAGTTGCTCCGGGATCGAACAAACATTCACAACTTATTATCTTCCATATTGGAATCACCCTCAAGAAGGATAGTACAACTCTACATAATACTTTATAATGATCAAATACGAACGTTAATAGTTTGGTGTGGTTCGGAATAATCATATTACCCAAAACCGGTATCTCCAAAATAAGCGATAGTTTCGGCTAACTCAATTCCGGTTCTCTTGGAAGTATGCACATGTATTTGAGTCCTTACTGGGGAACTCAAACTTACAAACCATACTTTCTGAGTTAAAAATGAGTCAATTATAATAGCGGAAATCCACTATCCAACAAAAATTATACACGGCTAATTTATGGATAGCAATCCATTTAATTAAACATGAAGCACTTATGGAAATTAAATCTCCCATACCTATCATGTTTCTAACATTTCGACCTTATCCTACCCTTTGCCTAGTGATGAACTCTAGATCTTATGGGTAGGCGATCAGCCTACTCATCGTTTTTTAGTGCTAGCTATGGAATGACTTACTTCCCACAAATGTATCACCACATTACTTGGGTTTAATATTTGTTCAAGGTTAATTAAGGGTAAACGACATAGAAATCCTTTGATAATAACATTTGAAAATAGAAAGCACTTTCAAAAAGAGAAAACAGTTTTACATAAATCAATATTTGAAATCAATTGATAATTAAAACTCCTAACCTTTATTAATTAGTTAAGTACTCTGTAACAACCTGAAATTTAAGGAGAAATTAATAAATAATTATAAGTGAAAAAAATAGTGTTTATAATTAGAATTCGTTTGAAATTAGTATTGAAATTAATTGGCGGTAGATTTATTGAAATGTTTCAATTAGAAAGGGAAAAAGGAATTAAATTGTAATGATTGAGTTTAATATAAGAACTTGCATTTGTGTCAAAATGGAATGAACATTTTAAATAGACATAAATGCATGTTCTGAGATAAATGAAATAAACTTTTCATTTTTGAATATGTGTATGATTTTATAAACAGGCAGTTTGTTTTGTTACAAAAAAAAGGAAAAATAATAATATACATAAGTATATTTAAAAAGAAAGCATCTACTTTTATAAATTTGAAAAGTGAAGATGACGATGTTCAAATGAGATAGGTTATTGTAAATGAGAGAAAATGTAACCATATATTTATAAAAAAGAGGGCATTTAATAAAATAAATGTTATATTTTGAAAAGAAAAGACAAGAGTGTATTATGGAAGGATTGCATTTCTTACAGAAAATATAAGGTATGTTATTTCTTTGTTAGTAAGGAATAAGGGTCCGTTTGGTCTTTGAACACAAAAATATTTATACCAATTAATTAATATAATTGATTGCTCAATTTAAAGGTAAAGAATAAGGTTACTAATTAATACACAACATATATACACGTTTGTGGACATGTTATTTATTTAATTACAACAGATGTGAATATGGAAAAAAATGTAGATATAACAATTCACATGTTAATTTATTTATTTCAAATGTAAATGTGGAAAGACATTGATATGTTGTTTGTTTATTTATTTTAGACATAAACATGTAAATTAAATGGGATGTTGAAAACTGAAATGAAACATGCGAATAAAGAGAGGCGCATGGAAATTTAACCTGAAATAAAATGCACAAATTAGAAATTAACTGAGGAGAAGAAAACGTTATTTATAGTTTGTATATTATTGAGGGTGTGATTAATTGAATTAAATATAAGATAAGGCGCTGACAAGGTGCATTGTAAGATTTGACACAGCAATGAGTCAGCAGAAGTTTCATACACGTTGTTTTGCATTATTTTATTCCATTAAGTCCTTCCGTGCTTCCATCCGATGGCTCCTATTCAGCCTATGACATGGTCGCATCCTATTCAATTCCCAAATCCAACGGTCTGAGATCCACTTCTATCCCTATAAATAAGACCCTAGACCTAACACTTTTTCGTATTCTAGATTTTCTCCACTTGGGTTCACCTTTTCAAGAAGGACCCTAAAAGGAATAATTTTCCAAGGAGAGAATCTTTTTTTTAAAAATATTTTAACAACCCCAAGCGGATCCGTAAAGGCCTAAAGGGAAGAGCTAAAGGACCATAGGTGAGTGATTGTAATTATTTTAAGATTTCTTTAAGTAATTTAAAATAATAGGGTTTCCAATAGTTGTAGTTTTACTACAATTTTTGGAATAACCTTTGCAGTTTTATTTACCTTTTTTAGAATTATTTTTTGTCTATTTCCTTTCAGCTATTCTTTTCAGTAATTTTAGTTTGTTTCTGTTAATTATAATTTATTACTGTTAAGCATAGCTTTTTATTTATTTACAGTATTTAAGTTTATTTACTGTTATTTATTTCTTATTTACATCTTTTTCGACGTTTTGGATTTTATACAAGCGTCTATTCTCTTCATCCTCCTTTTCTTCGCGTATGGATTAGAATAAATTAAACGTGAATATGGATTATATAAGTAAGAATATTGAATGAAGAATATAAGATGTAAATTATAAAGACTGTAATAAATAATGGAATTGGACTGTAATAAATAATGGAATTAGATTAAAATTACTCCTAATTATAATTAGAATTGGACTAATTAAAGATAATTGGCATAATGATAACTTATAATTATAACTAATAGAGCAAATGATGAAAGAAGCTTATTTTCACACTTAGACCTTGGGTTAAGTAATAAGCATGATTATAACGTAGGTTATAATAAGAAAAAGAACAGAATGGGGCTTATTTTAAGACTTAGATAAATTAATAAGTGTAGAAAGTAAAAATGATAATAAAGGCTTATTTAAATAATTTACCTAAGTTAATAAGAAAAGATGAAAGTAGGACCTGTACCAAATAGCATTCCCTATTAGACAAAACGGTGAGCTTAGGGCACGCTTATGCTAAGAATGGTAGTAATTGGTCAAATAGAAGTCCAAATCACGGGGGATTTGGATAAGGGGCGCAACTAGATATTGTTTGGATGAAGGGCCAGTACCAACAGCATTTCCCCTATAGATTCTATGGACACACGGTGATCTCACATTAGCCTGAAGTGAGATGAGGGGCACGCTATGCTGGAAGTTGGAGGTAATAAGAAGACCAAATAGGTGGAGCAAAAGGTAGCACGGGCATGGTGGCAATTACGCGTGCGACTTCCATTCGGGTGCTCAGTAATAGCTATGAGTTCCAAGCGCTTAGTATGAGTGTCTTTAGTAGACACCATTGCCTTCTATGTATGGAGCTATATATGTCGTCCGGATCCACAGTAGTTGCTCTATGCATCTTTCGTAGATACCATTGGCTGCTGTGTAGGGAGTTATATAGCGGCTGGTCCACAGTAAGGTCTATGGAGTTGCAGGCCGATCAAAAAGGGTAGAGTTAGGGTTACATACTAATTACAGGATTAAGAATTCAGCCTAATCAAAGCAGAAATCAAGGGCAAGTGCAAGCAATCAAAGTTAACCTATCATATAAATTGAGCAATATTTAATCGTACTTATTTTCAGTTTATCTCTTTCCTATTTCCTTTTATTATCCTTCTTTATGCTAGAACCGTTGTAGAGTCTATTACTTTTATCTTGCTTAAAGACTCTAGTAATTACTATCATTCACCAGACTTTTAGTCTGACCCACTCCTATATTTTCCCCTCTCCCCCATGCAATCAAGGGAGAAGTTAGTGGATTGCAGTTGCTTGGAGATTTCTTGGAGGAGTTTGCTACCATGTATTTCTTTTCTTTCAGCTTTTGTTCTTTCTATGTATTGGCTTATTATGAGGGATATTATGTACTCTGATTTTTGAGACTATGAATTTTTATTTCATAAGACATGATGGGTTTTGAGATATGGATGTTATATTTGGTATTTAACTTATTTATAAAGCAATTATGAAAGTTTTATTTTAAAAAAGTTATTATTTTAGTTTCCGCTATTTTTATCTATTTTTGTCTTATGAATCTTAGTCAAGGTTCTAAATATCGGATTTAGGTCACGTTTTGTCTCGGAAATTTACATAAGTTATCTCGTATCGGGGAGATCTCGGACGAGATGAGTACATACCGGGTGTACATCTCGGATTGACATCTCGGGTCTTATAATGCATCTCGGGAATATCTCAGATGTACTTATGTGTCTAAAATTGATGTGTCAAAAATTTATTTAACGGTTATAACTTTCTTAGTAAAAATAAAAATGACAACATACTTGATTTACATGGAAAAAGGAATATTTTTAGAAGAGTGGTAGCTTGATTAGCTTAATTGATTTGGTAATGATTGAATAATATCCTTTTATTTGAACATAATAAAGAAGCGAAACCTTTCGTTATGACTCATTAAGATAAAAAGTAAAGAATATGTTCAAGAAGTTGGTAATTTATAATTGGACTGAGTGGTTTCTTTTGAATCAATATGAAAATAAAAAATATTATGGAAAACAAGAAAATTGCATAATTTCGGGTGAGATCTCGGATTGAGATTTCGATCCATATTTCGGGTGAGATTTGAATATGTCGGACGAGATGAGTGTTGAGGGAGATATGGAGGATATTTGATGTCTCGTCTCGTTTAAATGTGAAAAGGAGATCTCGGAGGAGATCTCGGGCGATATATAGGAGATTTAAAACCATGATCTTAGTCTCTGTTAGTTTTATTTATACCTACAACGCACCACGCCTTTTAATGTGTCCTTTTGGGTATATTAAGACTTGCTTAACTTAATCAGTAATTAACTAATATTAACCCATTTTAAATATAATTAATAATTAATAATAATAATAAAATAATAAATAATAAAACTTTATTAAATACTTAATTAATAATTAACTTTAATTACTTTACTAATCATGATTAACTTAATTGATTAACACTTAAGTATAGACAACCCTTATTAACTAGTGATTAGTGCTAATTACCTTAATTAATTAATTAATTGAAAAATCATTAAATGAATAATTAATTAAAAACTTACTAATTACACTAAAATATCTTAATTAAGGTTAGGAAACATTTACTAAAAAGTTTCAAAGTGTAAAGTACTTAAAGTTTGAAAATCTGTTTGTTTACTCGAACTGCGCGTATAGTGACCCATCGCTATACGACCCGTAATTCGAACTTTGAAAATTCTGGATTTCTAAGCTTCAAAATTTCGACTTTGAACTCTTATCCTCTTTGAAACATGGAAATAAACTTTTGAAGACCAAACCAAAGTTCTAAACTTGAAACTTTTCACTTTGGAACAAAAATCAAACTTTCAACAAAAAGCGGATTTCTATGTCGCTTTTGGTTAGCGAATCGCTACCTTTGTGTCATGAACCTACATACAAAAAATACAACATTCAAACATAATACCACATCATAACATTATAGCACCATCATTAACAAAAGTATTACTTCACAATACTAACTAACCTTTCCAATATTTAAGTTATAATCTTTATTGTTTACTCAAACTTCAGCATAAACAATCAACACCAAAACAACACATATTCATGCATACATCATATATAACATACTTACACAAATAAACATCATTATAACTCATAAATTTGATAACTTTAATAAAGCTAACTAATTGATTTAAGGGTGTTAACTTTACTCACCTAACTTGCACTAAATCAAGATAAACTTCTACCGAACTTGAATATACTCCTAGCAAACCGCCTTAACTTGAAAATATGACTTTGTATGGCCTTAGAGGGACAAGTTTGGCTCAGCCTTGGCTAGTATTGGACTCAACCTACTTGGGTTTGGGGGTGTATGGGGTTTGTTTTGGAGGGTAGTGGTAGTATAAGTGCAGTGGAGTGCTTTAAGCTAATTATTAAAGTGTATACACAAGTTTTTAACATAGGAATTTTGTTTGGAATCCATGGAAATAAAAGTATGCAAGAAGAGTGTTAGAAAAATTAAAATGAAGAAATGAGAGTGTAAAGTGAATGACATGAGAAGGTTGATGTATTTATAAGCATAGAAAACTAGAAATTACTAAAATATCCTTTGTATAATATAATATATATACATGTCATGCACATGACAACCACCATACCTCCCTCCCATCACTTGTACACGTTACCTCCCCCCCCTTATTCCCTAATTTATGCAAGCAAAGCCATATGTGTGTACTTAAGGTATGGCATAAGGTTGTATATATACAAATGTGTGTGTGTGTATATACATATGCTTTTTAATTTGTCACATCCATGCTTAGGTATTATATATATATAAGTTAATATACATAAGTATGCGTAATTAATACTAAGCCTAACATATATTAATATGTGCATGTTGCGCGAAGTGTGCACAATGTTCCCGACGACTTTCGAGTGTCGAAAAGTCGAAATTTCGTAAAACATTCTTCGTTCACATTTTCTATTTTTCTATGAACTATCTATATTAGTAAACAAATTTTGAAAAATATTTTACCATCATTATTAAACAATTAAGATAGGTTTATTTGTAAATAGAAATCCATTTATTTACTATATAAAATATATTTAAATAGCCTAGTTCAAAGATGCAAAATCCTAGGTCATTACAGTCTATGTACAACTTACGTACTTAATTCCATTAGTTTCTTAACTACACCAACTTCTTTCCAATTCTTACTTATTTACTCAAAATCATTTCTTATATAATACTAAAATTATTTATGCAACATTTCTTAAAACATTAATTAAGTTTATAAACATTTCAAAAAGACTTATCTTTACTTATTTAATATTTTATCAAACAAAATTTCATTTTAAGTTCATTATTCGTATAATACTATGTTATATCCTAAGAGTATATACAAAATATTATTTTACATTTAACTTACTAAAATTTTGACGAAGGGCCAAAATAAATTTAAACCTTATAATCGAGTTAACCTGCTAGACTTCTTTATCCATTAGGCTAGGCAAGTAGATAGGTAGAGTAGGATTCTAGTATCCAAACTCAAAATTAGAGTCTACTTTCCTTAGACAACCCTAAAGTAAAGTCATATATTAGTTGGCCTAATAACATCGAATGTTCTACTTAACTAAGACGCTTAATTGATTTTAAACTTGTTTTAACTTCCTATTTTTTTCCAAATTAAGAATTGTAAAAATTCAACTTTTATATTTTCACAAAAATAGTTAGCTTCAATTTCTATATCAATTCGAAAATTCCCAACTGTCCAAAATCACCGAAAATTCCATTATATTTCTGTTGGGCGTGTTCTCACCCAGAAGACATGGAGACCAAGAAACTTGCTTCATTCGGCAGACTCATTCGGCAGCCCCATTCGGCAGACCCCATTCGGCAGGCACCATTCGGTAGACCTCGCTCAACCCCATTCGGCAGGCACCATTCGGCAGACCTCACCCGAACCACCTCCTGCCGAACCAACCGAACCAACCTTCCCAACTCCCACCGAACCACCTCCTGCCGAACCATCTCCACACCGAACCAACTCTCTCTCGAGACTGCCGAACCAACCCTCTTTCGAGACTGCCGAACGAACCTCCTACCACCGGACCAAACGCTACCGGACCAAGACGTGCCAGGCCAGATCACGTCAGCCCAGGCCCACCAGCAGCTATATACATCCAAGACCCCTGCTCCCAACCTCACTCTATAAATAGAGGGGCAGGGGTACAACAATGGGGACAAGTTTGAGAGCTCAAGCACGGAAGGAACTCTTCAAACAACTTTCTTTTACTCGTATCAAAGCTTTGTACTTGTAATCATAAAAAAAGAAGAGAAATAACATATAAAGTGGACGTAGGCACATTCTGGCTGAACCACTATAAATCTGCGTGTCTTTTTATAGTTTAGTCCCTGTTTTTTACGTATTTGCATAAGTCGCTCAAATTACTAAAAATAACATAAGATCTACTAAATCACACAACTTTGAGGTGTTTGTCCATTTTTTGTGCAAACTTTTTTGGTGCTTTCACTGAGAAACTTGGCTCGAAGCTTCAGCTTCATCCGCTTAACAAGTTTTCCTAACAGCATCGTTCGCCACTTGGAAAACATGCCTCCCAAACAGAGAAAAGATGTTAACAAAGGAAAAAACATCGCATCCAGCAGTCTCCCAGATCCAGATGTCACGAATCAAGCAAATCGTCCTCCTCCAGCAACAGTAACGAATGAAGAACAGGCTAACCCAACTACTCCTGCCACAGAACAGCCTGCAGCAATTACTAGAGCAGATCTGGACAGAGTTGTGGTTGAAGTAACTAACCGCTTCACGTCCCAGCAGGAAGCCTTGGTGGACCATCTCATGTCACGCTTAAGGGACGCTGAAGAATCCAACCGCAACACTGAATCATGGGGCGAGTCCCAGTCTGGAGGATCCCAGAGACAGCAAAGATCCTCCTTCTTCGAAGGAGCTAACGGCAGAAGTAGCCGTGGTAGGAGCCGAGACCGAGCACAGCCCGAAGTTAGGCCTGAGGAAACGTTTGGTACCGAACCCAACGGGGAAGGTACCGGGCGAAGGTCAACTGCAACTGTGCCTGTCATGCTGCCTAACCACAGAAACACCAGTGAACGGGGCCGAGCTAGAGTTCAGCCCGAAGTTGGACCCGAGGAAGTGCTTAGATCAGAACCCAACAGGGGAAGATCAAGGCAAGGGCCAACTGTAGCTGACCCAAGCATGCTCCCAGAAGATCAAAGGCAGCCACTGGAAAATATGAGGAATGATAGACGATACCATCCCTACAGGTTGTCTGGACGGAATCAATCCCACAGAACAGAACCAAACTCATTTCTATCTGCTCCAAGTTCTGATGAAAGGATGGCACGCTTATTCAGAGAGTATGTCCAACGGGAGCAAAGAGATCGAGGGATAGGCGCTTGGGTAACCAGCCCTTTCGCCCGCAATATCGAAATTACTATCACCCCCCGAGAATGGAAGATGCCAACAATGGAACCCTACAAAGGAACCTCCGATCCCGTTGTACACTTACAGAGGTACACGCAGCATATGCTCATGAGTGGAGCAACAGAGGGAGTACTATGCAAATGCTTTCCGCTCTTCTTAGCAGATCTTGCTACCTCCTGGTTCTGTCATCTACCCCAAGGATCCATCAGCTCATGGGAAATGTTGAAAGAAAAATTTATCAGTCAGTTCCGCATTCATGTGGAGCAACCTAAGGACGCTTATTCCTTATCCAGCGTCAAACAGAAACCTGGAGAAAAGCTGCAGCAATACCTAACCAGATTCAACGCCGCAGCAGCCGCAGTTCAAGATGCCGATGAGAAGCTTATCCTAATGGCCCTCTGCAGTGGGGTGCATCCGGACACTAAATTTGCTAGAAGATTGACAAAAGAAAAACCAGCTACTTTACCCGATTTCTTCCATGAAGCCGGGAAATACATGAGGCTTGAGGATGCTGCCATTGAGGGGCAGTCAGGACAGCAAAGTAAGACGACCCATGGCAACGCCCCTGCTGTGGCGAGGGACGTTCGAAGAAATGATTCCAGAGACAATGCTGGGTGCAAGAAGGTAGAAAAGCGCCTATATCGGCCAGGACCAAGATTCGACACTTACACCCCTTTGAACGAGACCGTCGAAAATATCTTCCTTGCCACCCAAGGCGAAGTTAGATACAAACGCCCACCATACAAGAAGGAATCAGATAACGCACAGAAGTCTGGAAAATTCTGCCGCTTCCACGAATCTCACGGACATGATACCAACGAATGCCATCATCTCCGAGATCTGATTGAGGAACACATCAGAAGGAAGAAACTGGAGCATTATGTAAAAAGTCAAGACAGGACTCCAGCTCCTGCCAATGAAAACCCAAGGCTACCCTCACCAGGGACCGACAGAGGAAACCGCAACGCTAGCAGCTCTAGTCAAGAGAAGATAGTGGTCCATACCATCTCAGGAGGTCCGCACATCGCAGACAGAAGTTGGAGAGAGATGGAAAGATATAGGAAGTCGCTTAGAGACAATAGAGACTGTGTCAATACGGTTATAGAAGAGCGCCACCCAAAGCGGAAAGAAAGTGATGACATCACATTCAGTAAACGCGACCTAGAAGGAAGACAGTACCCTCACATGGATCCCATGGTTATCTCTGCCCGACTCGGTCCCACCGAAGTTTACCGAATCCTGGTAGACACTGGAAGCTCTGTAAATATCCTGTTCAAACACGCATTCGACAAAATGAAGCTATCAATGAAGGATGTATCTCCCTGCGATAAACCACTACACGGTTTCACTGGAGATGCGAAGATGCCCCTCGGGCAGCTGGACCTCTTTGTTGAGATTGGAAGCCATCCCCGCTCCGTTGTAAGGAAACAGACGTTTGTGCTGATAGAAAACCATTCGGCCTACAACGCCTTCTTAGGAAGACCAGCCTTGTCTGACTTCCAGATTGTCCTAGCCCCATGGTGCCTGAAAATGAAGTTTCCAACAGACAATGGGGTAGGGGAAGTGGAAGGAGACCAGGATATTGCACGAGACTGCTATGTAACCGAACTTCGCAACAACCACAGGAAAGATAACGGGAAAGGTGTAGAGATTGCCCTCTGCACAAAAAGCCTTGAAGCATAGCAACCAAAGAAAGCCCCTCCTCTTCGATACACCAGCGACCCTTTCAATGAATTAGACCCTAGGGACAAAGAGGAGGAGGTCACCGCTGAGCCTGCAGAGGCTATGGAGTTTATATCTGTAGACAAGCACGACTCAAGTAGGCTACTGAAAATTGGGTCGCAGCTGAAAGCTGAATTGAAGGAACAACTCATTGATTTTCTCCGCCACAACTTGGATGTATTCGCTTGGTCACACGCTGACATGACCGGATTCTCCCCCGACATAGCATGCCACGTATTAAACATTGATCCTACCAAGGCACCTGTAAAACAAAAAAAGAGAAGTATGGGGGTAGAGCGATCAGCAGCCCTCGATGAAGAAGTAAAGAATCTACTCGCCAATGACTTCATACGAGAAGCTGTTTACCCAGAATGGATCGCCAACCCGGTACTAGTAAAGAAGGCTAATGGGAAGTGGCGGACCTGCATTGACTTCTCCAACCTAAACGACGCCTGCCCAAAGGATTGCTTCCCGCTTCCCAGAATCGACCAACTTGTAGACAGCACAGCCGGGCACAAACTCCTATCTTTTATGGATGCATACTCAGGATATAACCAAATTCCTATGCATGCTCCCGACCAAGACCACACTAGTTTCATCACCGACCGGGGTTTATACTGCTACAAAGTGATGCCCTTCGGACTTAAAAATGCAGGAGCCACCTACCAGCGCCTCGTCAACAAGATGTTTGCAGGGCTAATAGGACAAACTATGGAAGTATATGTAGACGACATGCTGGTGAAATCACGGAAAGCCAAAGATCACGTAAGCTACCTAGGCGAAATGTTCCAGGTACTTCGACAGTATGGAATGAAGTTGAATCCAGTAAAGTGCTCCTTCGGAGTGTCATCGGGAAAATTCTTAGGGTTCATCGTCCAGGCCCGAGGGATTGAAGCAAACCCTAAACAAGTCCGAGCATTAAGGGACATCAAGCACTACAACAAACAGGACTTTTAACAGCGTTTTAAAAACGCTGTAAAAGCTTTTAACAGCGTTTTTGCGTATGCTGTATATCGACATGCAGTTATATGTCAGGGATATACAATGACAAGAAATAAACGCTGTTAAATGTCCTTTTTAACAGCGTTTCCCTGGTGCTATGAAATCTTTTAACAGCGTTTGGTTGGGTGAAGTTATAGATCTTTCTTAGCGTTTGTTTCGTGCTAAGATAAGATTTTATAGCGTTTTTTCAATGCTGTGATATTTATTTACAGCGTTTCATTGTTGCAATAGATCATGCTTTCTGTTTTTAGATACAATTTAACGACATTTTTAAAACGCTGTTAAAACTTTCAACAGCGTTTTAAAAACGCTGTTAAAACTTTCAACAGCGTTTTAAAAACGCTGTTAAAACTTTCAATAGCATTTTAAAAACGCTTTTGAATGTTTTGACTGCTTTTAAAAAGTTGTTGAATGTTTTAACTGCATTTAAAAAACGCTATGGAATGTTTTAACAGCGTTTTAAAAACGCTGTGGAATGTTTTAATTGCATTTCTGCAAACACCCACCATAATGTGCATATATATACCACATTTCTAAATTAGCATATTATATCAATATCACATTTCAAAATCAACATATTATATCGATACCACATTTTGGACACATATTTGATAACCAACGTATGAAATTTCATAATTAAAATACACAATATTCTTACACCAAACATAAATAGTTTGTCATCAATAGTTCAAAAACAAAATATAGAACAAGTAGCAATAGCAAAACAAAAGCAAGTAGTACATACATTAAAACCAAAAAGTAGTTCTAGCAGCAAAAATAACTTTGATCCATAACTCGTTGCAACCTTTTTTTGCATCGCAGTCATCTATCTACCTGTAAAGCAAAAGTAATGCTTGAGAATCAATTCATCAAAAAAGTGTACACAAAGTTAAATCGGATTCATAATGCAAACACTAAATATTCATCACACTATTTCATTAGGTGATTGACTAATACAAAGTATACAACATTCCATAATATAACTTCGTTATACAAACGCACTAAAATCGATAAATTAGAGAAACTTAAAACCAATGCGGAGCTAAACAAGTTAGAGTGTACATGCCCTTTTTGCAGATAAATAAGCTTTGTTGGAAATGCCAAAACTAACTGTAATCAATTTTACTCCAGCTGCATCAAACCATGGTTTCAAATTTTGGAAGACAGAAGCTAATTCCCAGCTAAAAGAATACAATAATGATAAAAGAAACATAATCGCTAATTAATTATAGATCATTGCTATGTCCAACATTCCTATTACACAAAATTTCTAGCATGTAACTACAAGGGCATCCAAAATGCCTCATGAGTGCAATAACATAGATTCCTTATAGTAGCATAAAAAACTAAAGTGAGTTTTGTGTTTTTTTACAAAGTTTTTAGTAGTACATTGTGTATGCTGATCCAAGAATTCAAAGTTAGAGTTTAAACTCAATACCAAAGTATATATGCCTGATTAATGGAATATGAAACAAATGTTCAAATACTTTCTACAAAAACCAAAATATATGTACAACTTGTATTGAACATGAAAGTGAATAAATTTCAGATGATTTATTCCAAGTCCCACAGATAGTAGCATTAATGCTATCACCGTCCACTTTTATTTAAACAAAAAATCTTGTTAATCATGAATGACATAGCCATTTTTAATCAACCATGGAGATAAGTGAAGAAGAAAATTGCTTATTCGTTCAATTGGTGGGAATGATCGATTATTAAGACAAAATAAATTAATTGAATAATTCTAGCCAGAGCAAGAATTTGGCACATGGTAGGTGTCAGTTGAATGTAATATTGGAGTCTACATAATAAACTATCTAAGTAAAGATTCATAAGTAATACGCATATTTTGTTTTTCAAAACTGGAGTTGCAAATTGCAACTCAGTTGAAAATTGAGTTGCATTTGCAATCCAGTTTCGAAAAATTGAGTTGCAAGTGCAACTCAGCATTGAACACCGAGTTGCAATTTGCATGTATGGTTACTTCACACATAGCACAATTTCAGGTCAGGTATAATATAACCAGCCATCACTTAGAAGACATTCACAAGCTAAACATGGCCTGTGAAACATTCGTGAATATCATAATATTTCAGTGCGCATCCACCTGTTTCAACTGCATAAATTATGATTAATTTTACTCTCCTTTCTCATAACTAACCAAAGTACTTTTTTCATGAATTCATAGATGAATCTGAACCAATATGTCTCTTTATTGTTTTATCCTTATTTAAAAAAATTAGATCCAACATGAATTCATAGATGCAACTACAGATCAAACACCCACAAGACAAGTGTCTCTTTATTATTTTATCCTTATTTAAAAAAATTAGATCCGAATGCATGATTTTATTTTGGTTGTTGTATGTAGGGATCTACCGCAAACAGAGGGAACTCGAAGAGATGCTTCTTCAGTTGATAATATTAACTATGTATTCGTGTATCCAATAAATTAAGAAGTTTGTGATAAATTTATAAATTAAAATAGGTTGGGTAGTGTAATGTTTTGCAACTTCTTGGAGACACTTCTCATTTCTCAAACTGTTTTGCAGTAAGCAGAGACAATTCATGGGTAGTGTAATGTATGTAATATGTGGCCAGTATAATTATAGGCACTAGAGCAAGATGACAGGGCGGCCTTGGAAAAATGATAGCACGTGTTTGCAACTGCCAAGAATTGATTCTCACGGCCAAAATAATTGATTCTCACGACGAACCAATGTAAAACGCTGTTTGCAATTGCTAAGAAAATATACTTTTCTTGTAGTGAGTATAGCTTTCAGTCTCAAACAATTCTTAGTGGCAAGTATTACAAACATGAAAATTACCAGGTGGAGGCTGATGTGACTACATTGCAAACAGTGCAATAAACTGATGATGCACCTTGAGGATACACAAGCAAATTTCTACAACCCGAACACACAAGCTGACTTTGTGCACCTACATTATTTTTGAAAAATGCATATCAATTAAATGATATGAAACACAGAGCTCTATAAATCTGTTTAGTGAAAATCACTATGCACATTATGGTATTTACAACCTACATGGTTAAGTTCTTTTCTAAAATACATGGATGTTGTTTGTAGACTAGTGAAAGAATGCCTAGTTTTCTTTTTCATATCTATGAACTATACACTATTGTGATGTTCATACGCAAGGAAAAATAAGGAATTACCATTAGGAGGTAAAACAGGAGCGGAAGTTGGGTAAGGTGCAAGACAGTTAAATCCACAACTAACCAATTATCTTCCCTTCACAAAATTGTTATTAGCATAGTGCCCTAATAACTGATCAAGTTTCCTTGTAGTGATAATCAACGATTGTAGAATATATATGACCAATATTAACATGGTAAACAATAGTTTCCCTGTTTATAGAGAATAGAAGTTTAAAATAGATACAAAGACTGTATACTAACATTTGATATTCATATATATTATAGAAAGAAAACTTGATTTTTTTTCTCTGGTAGTCCTAAGCATTTGACAACTTCATTAACATGTACTCCATGATCACTTGCACTAAGCGCAAATCATAGAAATAATCAAAATGTAAGTTCATACTTAAAATGCAATTATCAAATACCACTATCATCAACTAATCAATTTCCAATTGAAAGAATAGTTCCTACAGCTAGGCATGATATTTTGCTTAAAAAACGACATATAATCTCCTTAATATTGACTGATATTCAATTATGTAGAAAGATTATTCTCATAGTGAAATAAAGAGGAGGTAGTCACAGTAGGCTAACTAGTTAGATGATATAAATTTTACTCAAATCAAATATAGAGCAATTTAGAATTGTATACACATCTTTTATATACTTACAGGCTTGCAGGTTCCTGGAAGACATCCAAGACTAGTTTGTAGATATCAGCTGCAGAACCACCATTACTTGTAGAGGTAAAACTTTAGAAGAACAGCATAAGGTTACAAATATTAGTAAGAAGCATTATTGAGTGTGTACATATTTTTCAAAATTTGCAAAAAGGATGGTTGCAAACACCAATGAAATGTTTCGATAAGCACTAGTAAACCAACACACAGTTGTGTATACGTAAAATATATATTATTTAAATTAAGTTTATTCGTTTTTAAATCAAAATATGAAATACACATGATAAAATATTTACACTGATTTATATAACTCCGCATACTACTTAGATGATCCTCTTTTATATACAATACAAATGTCAATTTTATATCTTTAACAATTTGACACAAGTATTTCAGACATGAAAATATCAAAATACTGTTTGATAACAAGAGCATAAGAGTGCAAGTTACAACTTTATAAAATTTAAGTTGGATATTATTATAAATATCAAAATATAAAGAGATATTAGAAAGACCTGGTCATAAATATCAATGTTTCAGACTAACATACTTGACTAGGAATAGGAGGCTGCTCTGTTTTACTACATTCAAAGCAGCAAGTAAATTGCCTGAGGTTTTGTGCTGTTCAATCTGGCTTCCATCCTGCATATAAGTGACATGTCAAATTTTGTTCTTTTTCCTATATATTTACACATTTGGAAAAAGAAAAAATAGCCTGGCAAAGGTATAAGAGAGATTTTTAATGCATTAAAATTTCCCTAAATTTAAGTCTAATGTACCATTCCACCAGTGTTCACCATATGTACATGAATGCACTGAATGAAGTGGTGATGCACTGCATTATAATGAATTCTTATATGATACTTTAATTACTATTGTTTCTTTTTAGTTATCGCATAGTTTAAAAAAAATGGAATATGGGCTGAGAATGCAAAACATATGAAGTATTTTCAAACCAAACAAACACTTAGATGATAGAAATCATTGTAAATTACAAAGGCAACACAAGTCTGTAGTCAGAAGAAAAAAAACAGCGGCATGGCGCTTACCAGGAGAAGATTAACAGTTCAGCCGCAGACATGATGCATCTTTCAGTCTCATTATAAAAGTATACAAAGTAAATAAACAGTGGCCATCTCCTGATTTTCACAGTTACTTAAAGCTCCAAACTAGTAAATCCATCAAATTATACAAGGACGTGTCTATAGAAATTACCAGCATCCAGCCAAGATTAAAGATAAAATTATAATTGAAGCTCAGTAACTTACTAAGGTTTAAACAGAGCTACGTACATAATCATGCAATACATGCAATGATGCATATAAGGTATTATAATAGAATTCAAGCACGAACAACAGCGTAAACCACAAGTTTTTCCATTTGTGCTAGTTAGGATTTTCTCAGGGTAGCATTGAAGCAAATAATACTATATAAAAGGGACACAATGCACTTACTTGAACCATCCTCAGCCAGCAAATTCAATGGCATTCTCCAGTAAGAAGCTTTGAGTAGTAGCCGTAATTACCATAGTTCTAGCATTGACTAGCACAATTTCAGTAGCAGGAAAGATAGCAATATACTGGGGCCAAAACGGTCAAGAAGGCACACTAACAGAAACTTGTGCAATAGAAAACTACGACTTTGTAAACTTGGCCCTCCTCTCTTCCTTTGGCAATGGACAGCCACCTCAACTGAATCTTTCTCTATCTCTAAGTCTTTGCCAACTTAAAAATATACTATGAAGGAAAGTGAAGGATGCAAAAAGAGTAAGAAGTAGACGCAAGGAAGAGTGAGGTTAGAATCGAGCTATGGTGATAGGGAGTGATGTGTGCAATCGTATGCATGAATATATTATCAAAGAAAAATCGTGTGTTTGATAACTACAGCTAAAAAATGAATAACGCTTTCTTAAAGAAAAATGTAAATGAGTTGCCAACCAAAAAAACAAGAAGAGAGATGTGCACATTGTCGTGCTTGTAGTTATGCAAGTAAAAAGATGAAGAAGAAAAATGAATCCGAACTAAAACTTAAAAAATAAACCAAAGTCATTCTTATATGGACTTAAAATGAAATTACATGCACGTATAGGGATGCGCCATCAAAATGTATCATTTAAAAGGTTAATAGTGTTCACTGTGAGTAAATCTTCAGGTTGAGTTTGACTACAAAAACATAAATCAACAAGAAAAGTCAACTTTATTTTCTAAATACCTCTGGAGTCCGGTTCTCTTTTCTGTTGTAGCCAGCTGTTGTTTTAGGCATTAACTGCATTGCTTGAATAACCTGCAGCTTAAACCACCTGCACCAAGAATTGCTTTATTATCAGTGGATACCAGTGCATAAACCATGACACTTATGGTCCAAATATGACTTATCTGTTACCAAAACATGAAAGAGGACACTTGTAAGGGCTGAAATTCTAGTTTAGGATCATCCAAAACCAATTGACACAAATTAGGTATGTCCTTATGGAGAAAATTCAAAGTTAATAGGATCTAACACAATAAACTGCCTCTTAGTACCACTTGTGATGAAGGTAGCAGCTGAGAGCATGGAATGTCTGTGCAACACATCAAATGGTCATAACCCAATATTAAAAAATATGATCAACCCTGAGTAAAAAAGGTTAAAAGTTTGTTGAATTTTAATCTGTCATCATATTTACCAACATGAAATGAACTAGTACCTATGACAATCAAACATAGCAATTTACATCAAATAAATATACAGCAATAACTATTAAGTTTAAAAAAATTGGATGAAAGTATGTGGTAAAAAAACTGAACAATAAAGGACTAAATGACTTTTAGGTTGAGGTAGAAGCACTTGTCAGGCATGAATTTTAATCTAACAACATAAACAGTTGAATCCATACTGTAGTACTTCTATGAAGGTTCATTTTCAAAATGACATAAGGGAGCAAAAAGTTAGCAATTTTGGACTATTTTCAAAATGTACAATATACATAACTATTGCTTAGATCAGTCCCACTGTTACCGTTATTACCTGAGTTTGGGGCAATCCAGCAAAACAAAGATGACCATCAATTGCCCAAAAAATACAATAGCCAAAGAATGCAAACCTTTTTGCAAATAGCAAACCCAGGCATATGAATTCACTGACAAAAGCTGCTGATTTCCGTTTGTTGTCAAAAAGGGAAAGTTCATTTATCGTAATATAAGTATAAAAGGACCTAATTTAACTGGTTGTTATATGCCTTCGAAATTTCTACTATACAAATTAAACATATTTTTTGTATATTTTAACTTATCCATAATAAAAATATTAAACTCAACTGCAAAATTCATTTTATCATTCTTATCCGAAATTTTTGGCCAAAAAAGTTGTATTAGATTAATTTTGAGAAAAACATAACATAAGTAAGCATAGTAAATTAACATTAATGAGTTGCTTCTAATATCTAATTAGCATGTGTGATGTCTGAAACTACTTATATAAATTAACACTATCATGTTAAGCATATCTTAGAATTAGATGTTCTAAATTTTTAATAAATTTAGTTCCAATCGTTCATCACCAACCCATTGTCCTATAAAATTAGAATGACATAATTCAAAGTTTATAGTTTAGAAGGATCTAAGGTTCCCTTTTTTTCCAACGACTGAGTTCATGTTTTAACCAATGTCATAAGTTCTGAACTACTTCATATAATGAGAACAGTAAAATCAATACCAAGGCTATCCTAAAAAGAGTATGAGCTTTGCTTCAAATACTCCACTAAGTCACAAAAAAAGAATGGCAAGTCGGGTAGAGATGTTCAACCGCTCATAGACTAACAGTAATATTTAAAGCGTTATTTAAAATCAAGGCAGCAACTTTTGCAAACAATCCATATAGTAAACATAAGAAAACACAAAGTTATTGAGGGTTAGAAATTTTCTTTGAATAATGATAGCATAGTTCAGTAATTAATATCGTAGTGGAACACTAAATTAATAACAATTATTAGTATCGTACATATACATTATCTTACAGCAACCGCAAGGCCAGAAACATATTGAACAAATTGGTAATTTAATCCTTCTATGTCCAAATGATTGTACCTACAGACCTATAAATGATTATTTATGTCTGGGGTTACATAGTTTATATAACTATTTGCCACACCTAGTAATGTACTTGTTTGTCAAAAATGTCTCGGCATGCTAATGAAAAGATATTCTCTGCTCATTTATATGCTAATCAAATCGACATTATATGAAGTTGAGGTCATACTTCATATATTTCCAAATTCAGTATAATCTCACCTACATCTGCTAGTAGAGCTATTTAGTGTGCTTGCTATATGAAATCAACTAGCCAATATAGTAAATGATATTTGTCCTTTGGCTTAAGAAATATATGCAATTTATTTTTTTCCTACTTTTAAAATCAAATTGTAAATTCTAATCACTCAACAACATGATTTTTCCCCTTTTTTCTTTTTTAATTTTAGAGTATCTTATATCCAATAAGTAGTGAGATCAAGTACACTATAGCATCCCAGCATTATGCACTCAACTATATCATCTTATGGCTTATTAGTCCTCATTTGAAATCTAGGAATAGTACTGTAGTCCAAAGTTAACAAAAAAATGGCTAATAATTTTGCTTTTGATATATTCTAACTTTGGTTTACACTTCTAGAAAGCATGCTTGATTGTAATTCAAATATATCAGTCATTAACTTAAAAATCCATAAAGTAAATTACAAGTATATATTATGGCATAACTGTATATTCTACCTTCATCACCCATAAAATACATATTATTGTAAAGAGGACTTGATACGAGGTAGATGATGCAGAACCCCCACAGCTATTATAAGACACCAAATGAGGTATAACTTGATAAAAAAACTATAGTTTTTAATTTTGCAAATTTTCTCAATTAAAACTAGTTTAATTTTGCAAGAAACTATGTCCAACCATTTATCAAATAGTTTAATTCTATAGAAAATTCAATATAGATAAAACAGTAGTAGAGAATCAGCTAGTTAAAAAAATAAAGGCAAGGCTGCAACTTACTCTGAAACTTGAAGGACGAAGGAATTGGCTACTGGCGATGATGGCTACCACTTCGTCTCCATCGATGAGCCAATCGACTGCAGCGGGAACTAGGGTTAACAGCGTGAAGGCCACCGATTCGTTTTCACTTACGAGCCTGCAACGGGGACGACTACAATGGGGACGACTGCAAATGGCGATTAAAGCTATTGGCGAACGATTATGAAAGCTATTGGCGCTGAAATTTTATTTCGAAGGAGGAAATTCTGTAATTAAATTTGGAGCAGAGAACTAAAATTTGGGGAAGTTTTCTTTTTTGAGTACGTAGAGATAGAGGGAAAGGAAAGAAATTTAGTAGACAGCGCGCACTAGGTTTTAGATTTACCGCCTTATTATTATTTTTGATGGCAACCGTTCAAAAAACGCCGTTAGTTTATGCTAAGAAAAGGAACTTTTCTTGTAGTGAAGATACCTTCCACCCGAAAGGAAATGCAAAGCCTAAATGGAAAAGTGGCCGCCCTAAGCCGATTCATCTCCAAAGCAACGGACAAGTGCGTCCCCTTTTTCGAAGCTCTAAAGAAAGATAAAGGAAAGTTCGAATGGACGGACGAATGCTTAACCGCTTTCCTTAACCTAATCGAACACCTCCAGAAACCACCGGTACTCTCGACCCCAAGCGAAGGCGAAGAATTATACCTATACCTTGCTGTGTCATCTCACGCTCTAAGCGCTGCCTTGGTAAGGGAAGACAACCGCACGCAACGACCAGTTTACTTCGTCAGTAAAAGGTTTACTGGGGCAGAAGTCAGATATCCTAAACTTGAAAAGTTAGCATACTGTTTACTAATCACTTCACGAAAACTACGTCACTACTTCCAATCCCATTCCATCAAAGTTCTGACCGATCAACCACTGAGGCAGGTACTCCATCGTCCCGACACTTCCGGGCGACTACTCAAATGGTGTATTGAGCTGAGTCAATATGATATCACCTATCACCCTCGCACCGCCATCAAGGGACAAGCCATGGCTGATTTCATTGCAGAATTCACTACCAACGAGGATAAGGAGCAACTGGAAATAACGGAAGATATCAAGTGGAATCTCTTTGTGGACGGTGCATCTAACGAACAAGGCTCGGG
Source organism: Allium fistulosum (assembly GCA_030737815.1). NCBI lineage: Eukaryota > Viridiplantae > Streptophyta > Magnoliopsida > Asparagales > Amaryllidaceae > Allium > Allium fistulosum. Next base: position 1,086,622,263 of record CM060904.1, read on the forward strand.
GGCAGGTGTGGTAATAATCACTCCCAGGGGAAATAAACTGCACTATGCTATAAGGTTGGAGTTCGTTGCCACCAACAACGATGCAGAATATGAAGCAGTGATAGCTGGACTAGAAATTGCCATAGAAATCGGAGCCAATTCTTTGTGTCTTCACAGTGATTCTCAACTTATTGTTAATCAAATACTAGGAGAATTCCAAGCTCGAGAGGAACGACTCATAGCATATCTAAAGAAGACCAAGTTGCTTCTCAGCCGATTGGATCAGTACTTAGTCAAACACATCCCTCGGGAAGAGAACCAAGAGGCCGACGAATTGGCAAAGCAAGCGAGTATGAGAGACATCGCCATCTTCGGGGCAGTAACCATCTCAAAGCAAACGGTCCCAAGTTTTGAGCAAGTGAATCTGATAGCCGCAGCCGAAGAAGCAACTTTGATGACTCCCATCCGAGACTACCTACAAAGTGGCACACTACCTAACGGGCGTAATGAAGTCAAGAAAATCTTGAGGAAAGCGTCCCGCTATACAATACAAGAAGACATCCTCTATCGGCGCGGTTTCTCTAACCCATTACTAAGGTGTGTCGCCGGAAGGGAAGCCAAGGAAATCTTATCCAACATCCATCAGGGGAGCTGTGGAGATCACACCGGGGGGCAAACATTAGCAAAAAAGATACTCCGATACGGATATTTCTGGCCCACCTTAAGCAAGGACGCCTTAGATTTCGTCAAGAAGTGTGACAGATGCCAAAAATTTGCTAAGATCCCTCGGCTACCAACAACTGAGATTACTCAGATGACCAGCCCTTGGCCCTTCGCGATATGGGGAATTGACTTAATCGGCGAGCTACCAATGGGCCGAGGCGGGGCCAAATATGCTATAGTGGCAGTTGATTATTTCACCAAATGGGTGGAAGCGGAACCTCTAAATAAAGTATCTTCAGCAAAAGTTATTAACTTCTTGATCAAAAATGTTCTATGCAGGTACGGAGTCCCACTCAAAATCATATCAGATAATGGACTTCAATTTGACAGCGAGGAATTCGCCAACTGGTGCCAAGAACACAGAATTCATAAAAGCTTCTCATCCGTAGCATATCCCCAGGCAAACGGACAAGTCGAAGCAGTCAACAAAATTCTGAAAACTCTAATCAAAAAGAAGCTCGAAAAGTCAAAGGGTGCTTGGGTGGATGAACTTCCTACGGCACTATGGGCCTATCGCACATCTTTCAGAACATCGACAGGGCACACTCCTTTCTCTTTGGCATACGGATCGGAGGCTATGCTCCCAGTTGAAACTATTGTGCCTTCCCATCGTCGGATCCACTATAACCCAGAAGAGAACGAAGAACTCCTTCACATGTCTTTGGATCTAATCGAGGAGAGAAGAAACGATGCAATCCTCAAAACAGCAGCCCACAAGCAAAAAGTGGCAGCACAATACAACTCCAAAGTCAAGCATCGTACCTTGCAGGAAGGGGATCTTGTCCTCAAGCGAATCTTCCCTCGCCCCGGAGCACTAGACCCAATCTGGGATGGACCATATGTAATTCATAAAGATCTCCACAACGGAGCCTATATTTTGTCAACAGTGGACGGAGAGGTGTTCCAGAGGGCATGGAACATCCAACACCTCCGTCGATACTTTTCTTAACTTGTATTGCCCATATGAAGTGAATTAACAAAGAGAATCAGTGGACGTAGGCATTTTCGTGCTGAACCACTTTAAAAAACCTTGTCTCTTTTTTAACTTGTTCCTTTGTATCTTGGCTGCTTGTTAACTTTATCCTTTCCTGTTGAACAAAATCCTGAGTATATAGCATTTCTATTCAAAGCGCTCCACAATGCAACTTCACGTGGACAAAACCCAACAGGTACTATGCGAATCTATGCCCTCGCCAATGAGACACTTTCGCTCCAGCATCCCTCTGCTGCGGGTTAACTCATTGCTCGCGACGGCCCTTAAAGCCAACTGTAATGAGCCGATTATAAGCCACCGAGAAGGCCGACTATAGCCGAGGCAGCTCATTACGGCGTTAGGCTCGCCGGCAACTGTGAACCGACTATAAGCCCCAACATAAGGTGTGGCCAGCCAGGGGCAGTTCACAGTTGACGATCGGCACCCACGCTAGCCGGCCACAGTAAATCGAATAATACCCACGATTACGGGCCATAATGGCCCGGGTAGTTACTGTGCGCGATCTCGGCTCCGATGTGTCTTAAGTGTGGCTGTGGTAAAAAAGAATTAACTCCCCGCGGAGGCGTAAGATGGGTGACAAATGTCTCCAAGACCCACAGCTAGGGAAAGTGACTACAAAACCCGTTTGCCACGAACTTAAGCACATTGAAGGCCTTCCGTGATTGGAAGTTTTACTATTTCACGTATTTCAATTTTACTTAAAAAGCTTTTTTTCCTATCCCCTATAACAATCCCTAAAGTACATGATACAGAGTAGGAGATACTCGCCAATGGGTGTAGGGACTCACAGTGGTAGGACATTCGACTACATTCCATGCTCGGTCCTACAAGATATTCAAGACTGCCATCTACGATTAAAACATGAAAGGCGGTATTTTCTTCTTTTATGTACAAATACATGACTATAATTTGTTCACACCACACGCTAATATTGCAAGTCATAAAATTATGGTGTAGAACCAGAGTCTAACATCAAACACAATTTAATTACAAGAATATACATAGCTACATTTCTCATACGATATGTCGAAATAGCAACAAATATTCAAGAAACGACAAAATCAGCTTAAGTTAAAAAATTACACGTCAAGAATAATGTTGATTATTACAAGTAGCAAGAATTACAACTTAGAAGTTACTCTACTGTCTTAAGACTAACAGATACAACAATGCCAAGCCTACAAAAAGAATTTTCCAGGTCTAATCAGGGAGCCGGTTGCGTCGAAGTCTTGTCCTTGCTCTGTTGCCCGCCTGTCCGGTCATAAAAAGGATTCATTAGTGATAAGTAACCAAGTTAACGGAAAGACTAGAAAGGAAGACTTACCAGCACCTGCTTCTTGACCATCCTGGTCGTCATCCTCTACCTGCACACCTGCCTCCTCAGCAGCAAGCAGCCGCATACCCTCCTTTACCGCCACTTTCTCCTCCTTGGTGAACTGGGCAGTGACCACATCCATACTGAAGACCGTTCCACCCTCTTTATCTGCATCAGCCTTAGCCTCCTCCAAAGCCCGAAGATAGATCTTAGCCATGACCCTAGGATAATCATCCATCCAAGAGAGATTACCCTGCTTCCAAGTTCGGAAATACATGTCCTGGAGCATGTCATCCATCATTCCCTCATTCTCCTCAAACTCCCTCATCCGGGCATCGGAAGCCGACAACCTTTCGACGGCAGCATCTCTCTCCAATCTGTATCTCGAGCAATCAGCCTGAAGGGACCTCCGCATCACCTCCATCTCTTCCCTCAACTTAGCTTGAGCAAGCTCTGCAGCCTCAAGTTTCTCGGACAATTCCTCCACCTGCTCGAGATCCGCTCTCCGAACCTCATCCACCGTGGCAATAGCCATGTCAATCCACTCTTTGCAAGTAGCTTCCATTTTCCGCAATTCGGCCCGACTGGCCTCTTCCATGGTTTTCCTTAGTCGCCCAGTAGCAGCCTCATGCTGAGAAATCTGAATAGCCTGATCCGCAAGCTGTTTGGCCTGATCCGAAACCACCAATCGAAGTCGGATATTGGCGCTCCCAATCTCCTCTCCGGCCTTAACCAACCGAGCATGATGCCCCATCAGCTTCTTGGTCTCCTCTGCCACCCGATCAATATTAGCCTTGGCCTCGTCTCCCATAGTGACTATACGAGTAGTGAGTAGATCGAGATCTAAGGACTTGGCTTCATCAAGTACTCGTACCATGGGGTTACGGGGGAGAAGGTGTTCACCAGTGACTTCGTCAAAAGTAATATCATGAGAACTTGGATCCAGATCAGGATGACCCGCAAATGGATTACGGGCCAAGTCGGGACGGTCGATATGAATAACAGAAGGGTTTCCGGACGGGTGCAGAGAAGGTGCAAACTCGCTACCCTCCTCAGTAATATCATGAATAGGCTGAGCCGGAGGCTGAGGACCGGGCGAAGTTTCGGATAAAGGATGACTCCTCTTCCTCTGCTGAATACCCTCTTCGATGACCCCAAGAAGAGGACGGTAGCCGACTACATCCCCGGAGCGTTGGGTTGAGGGCTTCGGCTTAGCAGAAATTTTGGAAAGTTTATATTGCTCAAGCCTGTGTCGGAGGTCTGAAGCTTTGGACGTCTTGCCTGCTCCTGATATAAAGAACAAGTGTCACAATCTTACATTACTATACGATTCGAGAAACGCGGTAAATTACAAGTTAAAAAAGGAAAAGAAACACAGCTGTGGTTGTACAAACCCTAGGGAGGAGTGGGATACTGCAATAAGTCCTGGATTTCATTCCAGGACGGGAGCGGGTCATAAAATATTCCTAAGTCCCTATCATTAATGAAGCATGCAGGAGTCAAGAGTTCACCTTGAGTCGTCGGAGCCACCTTGGCTGGAATGGTCGGAGAAGACTCACTTGCACCAGTCCCGGCTTTGTCCGCCTTCCTGGTCTTCTCTGCCAAAGCCGGATCCTCATCCAACCCCTCAAAAGCCTGGTGGAACGCATCATCCGTCCACTCCTGAATCTCGCCCGCTTGCCCAGGAAGTAGGGCCCTGATGCCATCGCCACCTTTGTCACCATCCCGACCATCTCCACCCTCGCCTCTTTCCTCCTCTATGTCTTCCTCCTCCCGGGTAAGTGGATAATTGCTGGGGGAGGGACCGTCCGATTTCTTGAGTTTCTTACCTCCGACAGCTGGAGGTTTTGTGAAAGGTTTCCTCTTGCTACTCTCTGCCGTAACACCTTCCTTGGTCTGAGCAGCCGCCCTCTCCTCCGCCGTTTCCCTCAGCTTAACTACAGACTGCTGCGGAAAGATTAAGTTATATTCCAGAAGAATCGCATTTCTAATCAAGAAGGCAGATGATCTATATTTCCCAAGAATGGCTTCTATCTCAGCCGCCGTCTGAACCAGGCGGTCAGTCTCCACAACCGGAAAGCCACCTGTCGCTAGCAAAAATGAGAAAGTATGAGAAGAAGCATCGCAATCGGAATAGAAATTATAAGTAAAAGCATCAACTTACATCCAGAGGTAAAGCGCCGGATTGAGACGGAGTCGTCCCTAACAAAGAACCACTCTTTCTTGAACATGCTGAATTTAGAGTACAGGTCCAAGACCGGCTTGAAGGTCACAGCTGACTCCAAGCTAATATATGGGGACCCCTTCTTATAGCCCCTTAAATTATACAAGTACCGGATCTCCCGGTTGGAGGGAGCACGACCATACTTCCTCCGAAAAATAACGAAAAGGCTCACCAGTATGGCATAAGAGTTGGGCTGAAGCTGGAATGGGGCCACCTTTAGATACGTGAGGAAGCTGACTACCCAAGCATTGAGAGGCGGGATAGCACCACACATACAATGGTACCTACTACAAGCAAAGTATCCTTCGGGAGGATTGTATGGCATGACTCCTGGGCCCGGCAGCAGCATGAGGGCTCTATCGATCCCAAAGGAACGAGATATAACATCGAGCTGCTCCTCTTTGAGAGAGCTAGGAAAGCAGTCAGGTGGGGAATCCAGCAGCTCCTGGGGACCATATCCATCCACTAATGACCTTGGGGCGGGCCCATGACGCTCCGATCCTGATTGAGCTGGGGGCACGGCCGAGGACTCTCCTTCACCCCCGGATCTCTTCTTGTCTGATCGAGTTTCTACTTTGCGAGACATTATCTACAACACCGGAAAAGCATAGTGTTAGAACAAAGGATGTAAACAAGTAAGCATATAATATGGAATTTCACTTAAAAAGTTCGAAGTATGAAACACATGTTCACTCGGTATAATAGTTCATTCGGCGAACAGATGCAGCACTTCAATGGTTCATTCGGTAGTATAATATAAGTTTTCATTCGGTGCCCAAAGAACCAAGTTCGTTCGGTAAATCAGGACCAAAACTCGTTCGGCACTAAGCCCTATTCTCATTCGGTAGTGCGATACAGGAAACATTCGGCTTTAGAAACCTATCATGTTCATTCGGCGAAAGGACGTATACCTGGTTCGGTGCGAGCTTGATTCGGCAAAAAGTTGATTCGGCTAAACTCGTCTCTCTGGTTCGGTTGTTCGGTAAGGAGAAGCAAAGGGGGTATAGCCCCTATATATAGACAAGCGAGAGGCAACCGGATCAGCCGGTTCGGCATTCCTCGCCGAACGAACCTACCTCAACTACAGTAAACAACCAAAAACAAAGCACGCCATATTCAAGAATATGCCCCACTTTGGGGGGCAAATGTTGGGCGTGTTCTCACCCAGAAGACATGGAGACCAAGAAACTTGCTTCATTCGGCAAACTCATTCGGCAGCCCCATTCGGCAGACCCCATTCGGCAGGCACCATTCGGTAGACCTCGCTCAACCCCATTCGGCAGGCACCATTCGGCAGACCTCACCCGAACCACCTCCTGCCGAACCAACCGAACCAACCTTCCCAACTCCCACCGAACCACCTCCTACCGAACCATCTCCACACCGAACCAACTCTCTCTCGAGACTGCCGAACCAACCCTCTTTCGAGACTGCCGAACGAACCTCCTACCACCGGACCAAACGCTACCGGACCAAGACGTGCCAGGCCAGATCACGTCAGCCCAGGCCCACCAGCAGCTATATACATCCAAGACCCCTGCTCCCAACCTCACTCTATAAATAGAGGGGCAGGGGTACAACAATGGGGACAAGTTTGAGAGCTCAAGCACGGAAGGAACTCTTCAAACAACTTTCTTTTACTCGTATCAAAGCTTTGTACTTGTAATCATAAAAAAAGAAGAGAAATAACATATAAAGTGGACGTAGGAACATTCTGGCTGAACCACTATAAATCTGCGTGTCTTTTTACAGTTTAGTCCCTGTTTTTTACGTATTTGCATAAGTCGCTCAAATTACTAAAAATAACATAAGATCTACTAAATCACACAACTTTGAGGTGTTTGTCCATTTTTTGTGCAAACAATTTCAATAATTGAGAACTAACAAACTATATATCATAAGATGCACAACCAAACTACCCTAATGCATGGATACATGAGTCCATAATATAACTTAACAGAAAACTTAAGAATTAAACTCTGGGTTTTATTTCAAATCATTTGAAATAATAATATATACATATATCTTTTGGATATTGAATCATACTTTTCAAGATTAAACCAATACCATTTTCAAAACCAATTTCCAAAATATTTCTTTTAAAGTCCATGGAAAATATTCATATAGATTGAGTAATAGCAAATTGATACAAGGAACTTGGTTCTACCAAATAGTATCATATATCCCCTTGACTAAGAAGAGTAACACTCAAGAGAAGTACTTTCCAACATAACACATCTCATGCCCATTTTTGGTCACTTTCGAGTTACTCGAACTAGCTAACATAAAAATACTTTGTTTCCCAAATTGACTTGTTGATTTCAAGAGTAACCCCGAACTCGAACAAATCTTAGAACTCTTTTAAAACCGTTAGTCCTTTAAAATAGTTTCAAATAATACTATTGTTATTTACTTCAAATACTTAGAAACCATTTTCAAAAACACCGGGATTTAAGTTCTCAAATTTTCGATTTAAATCCTACTTATTTATAAATCATATTTATATAATTTATATTTACCTAAACCATAGCTATATTTGTATAAACTATATTTATATACATTCTTATATAAAATCATTTTACAATATCTTATCTTACTTATTAAACTATAATAACAACTTTTGTTTAAGTTAACTTTTTAATCCAACATTATCATTGAATGTCTTATAGTCAAACTGTGAAACTTAATTCACAAGGTGTTCTTTTTAATATTCCTATAAATTAACATCTACCCAACCCATGTTGTGAAAAGGAAATTCACTTACTATTCAATAAACAATAGTTAATGCTCATGGTCGAGCATAACTAATCAAACAATAAATGATAATAATTGGATATTATCATTTCCTAACAACCAAATATATCATAAATAACTATATCAATTTATGAAAAAATATTCTTTTATATATAAAATATAATCCTAGGTAAAATTATTTCATTTACCAATTTTGAAACAAATACCATGTCGGTTTATCTTGTTCAAGTATTTGGAGATCCCCATCGACAACGTTGATAAGACGCGTCGACCAAAACACATAAGCACTCAATAGACCAATCAACACAACAGAAGACATTATTATAACATTGACAAATACATACTCTCATATGTATAATACACTCAAACTCATAATAAGGCAATCCATTACCTTATCTCTTAATGAGTTATACCCAACCAAAGCCAAGGTTCTCGCTTAACCTTAAGCTCTGATACCATGATGTAACGATCGCCTTTTCGACCCCCAAATTTCGACACTAATACATCCACGGTATTCACGTGATGAGCACCCAGTGCCAGAAAGACAAACGTTAATGTAAAAGAAAAATAAGAAAAGAAAATAGAACAACAAGAGGAGAACCAAAGCATCAGAATCTAACAACGGAACGATAACATATAATATCAATATGATCTTTTACAAAGAATACTGTATGTGTACGATAATCAGAGCAAACTAACCTATCATCGGCCTGGACAGTTATAACAACCTATCCTTACAATTGCTGGTATATAAACAAAGTAATGCAGTGGAAATAAAACTATGGTAGGTAATCATCTAGCTCCTCTCTATGAGCTCCAGTGACATCAGCTGAATATGGAAATATACGCGGGATTGACCTGAGCATTATAAGAAAATAACACCCAAATCAGTCCGGTAAACCAGCATGAGAAACTCAAGTCATTTGGATTATTTAATGTTATAAAACCTTTCAAAATAAAGGTATCTCATAAGACCACACCGCAAATAAACACGAATGGGTTTTTACCTTACGTTAACCAAACCATTTCTATTAGAAACTCTAGTGATATTATAATAATGTCTAGGGTGTTTAATAAATATATAACATAGCTAGAATGGTTACATCAGTTACATTCAATAACATATTTAGGTATACAAACAATACCGCAAAGGTGCATTTGCATAATGGATTGTCCACGGAAACATCCCCAGTAAATTGAGACCGATCACCTATGACAAGGATCATAAGATACCATTCCGAGCATCGTATATCTCTAGATAAAATATAGCACAAGGAAAATACAACCAGCCCATGCCCTAAAACGTGAACCAAGTATCATCAACTCTCTGTGCACAACATATCAATAAGCATACTCTAGATACCGGAGTTGATGTACCCCTATTTGGGTTAGCTAACCCCGGGATTTTGCAGCCTACTCTATGTTTAGTCATTTTTCGATGTCGAGGCTAGGTTCGGCACCTTTTATACGAGTCTTCATCACTTGAACAAAACAAGAATCCCACATGGATTCCATCATCTCAACAGAAATTGAAATCACACAAGGGTTATGCTTACCGATCTCGGTCTCTCCAAAACTGAATCGATGAATTAGGTCTTATTCATACAAGCACTAATGATACATCCAAAGCATGATCAAGTCATATAAACGACATCTAATCCCTTTTTAATTAATTTACTCTTTATTATTTAAAAACCCTAGTAAACCCCCATTTTCTAATATAAACTTCTTTTATAAATCAAGACTTCATTTATTAATTAATACTTCTTTATTAAATGAAACTTCCTTTATATACTTGGGTGTGTGAGTGTGTATTTAATTTCTCTTTATAAAAGATATATACTTGTAATCTACTATAAACCTATACTCTTTTTAATTCTTAAGAAGTATTCATGTACTCATCTCAATGGTATAAGTATATTCACAAATCACTTAACCAAGTTTTTCCTTACTTAATATATAATCAAAGAGGTTAAAAACAAGCTAAAACATTATTACTATAAACCATTTCTCTTTTATAAATTAAACATATAACCTTTTCTATCATTGTATAAGAGATTTCCATACTTGTTATTATCTTAAAATTCTATTTTTAGACATCTAATTATATTTATAATATTTTTCACTTAAAATATAATTCAAGCATTTAAAAACAAATGTTACTAAAATACTGTTTACAACAACCCAAAACATTTCACAATTAATCATTATATTTAAAACTCTCTTTTAAAGTTTTAATTACATTTAAAAAGGCTTAAGACAATTGTTACTTAAACATTTGTCACAACAAACCCAAATCATTTCATACTTTAAAAACATCTCTCTTTAAACTTGCTTTTAAAGATCTAATTACATTTAAGGGTTAAAGACAAGTGTTATTTAAAACATTTTCACTAAAAACCTAAAATATTCATGCTTTAAAAACATTTCACTTACAGTGATATTTTAAAATATTCAATAATAAATATCTTATTATATATTTAAGTATAATTAATAATAAAGTTTAAAAACAATTGTTACTAAAATACTTATTACTACAACACTAAACCTTTTGTTTATATCCATCATTAACTTTTACAACACATATTTAAAGATCCAAGCATGTACACACTTATTAATTAAGATAATACACATTATTTAATTTCACAAAATAATTTATTTTAACTTAAGTGTTTAAAATCCAAATCTCGTTTATTACACAAGTGTTATGGCACGCGCTTCGCACGTGATGATACTAACACTTCGCACGTTAATTATTTTTCTACAAATTGTATATATTAACAGATTCCAAAGAAAATAATTTGCATAAATATTTAACTATATTTTTGCGTTAAAATTATGTGTATTTAGTTTGAATTTTTATTTCGAAGTTGCAACATCAAAATTTCTGTTAGTTTGAATTTTTATTTATGTTATTAATTAACAAAGAACCAATTTGTAAAGGAAGTTTACTTTTAGATCTTATTTCTAAGTAATACTAAGTGTTGTAACACTTATAGATGAACATTTAGATTTTATAAAGTAAGTTTATTTATTTAGATTGAATTTTTAAGTGATATTAATAAATTTGATAATATTTGTAGAGAGTGTTTTTTAATAATTTACGTTGGCATAAAAAAATATGACACAAAAAGTATTACATTATTATTAAAGATGTATATCCATAATTTATTGTATTGCTTTTACAACTATTTTGAAAAAAACATAATTGCCATAATATCATTAAACAGGCATAAAACTCATAGTTTAGATAAACTTACGGGTTTCAAACCATGCCATTCATCAAATCAGGGTTATCAAATGTATGTAGAAATAAAAGTATAGGCATTTCTAGAATGCAAATAGTGTTGAATTCTTGTTATTGAATTGCAAAACTCCATACACTAATCAGGCGAACAATTACACATGTAATTTTTATATAAGAGGTCCTATACTGATAAATTTCACATATGAAAACATTTACTAGAAAATTAGGTGACCAATAAAATAACGGTAAAAGTAAAATTCCTTTCCAGAACTCTTTCACTTCAGTCAACTCCAGTAATTGACTTTTAACTTCTGCATCCCTAACTACATTGACGGCCTCTCAATCTCTTGATTTTCCCATTCTGTCAATCACCATATATTAGTACAATTGAAACAATAAATAAACTTAAATAAAATAAAATGAATGCCAACTATAACTCTATAAGCACATGCAGTTTTGATATTCTACTAGTCCTTCTCATTTGAAACATCACTAAATTCAGTCTTTCTAAGCTCAACCTATTGGTCAAAGAGACTATTGATCTTACTTAATCGCAATTGTCAACCCAAAAGTATAGCCTTTTAACTTTTGAAAGTGAAAAGGCAAGTCAAGTGTAAAAGTTAGACTGCAAATCCCTACTGGATTGATGATGAGAATTACAGTAAGTCATATTGCGTACAAACAAAATTATTAGTACAAATCTCTATTGCTCTATTGCACTTGGTGGATAATGTAAATAAATTTACTATTTTAAGAGTGATTGAAAATAGTATGATACAACTGGTATTACTGCGTATATTACTGCCTCCAATCTTGGATGGAAAATCATTTCTTGATATCATATTTTGAGCCCATAAAGAAGCAATCCACATATTTATTTTTAGAAGAAACACTGCATCTTTCAGTTTTTTTTCAAATGCATTTTTCCATTCAACTCACAAAAGCTTTTCCACTTCTTTTTTTTGGACTGAAATGAGACAATGTATGAACTATTGAGATTAACAGTGCTTCAACATATAGTCTCTCATATTTTAAATGAGGTCATTCAATAGGAAAATAATAATCTCAATGTTATTAAATAAATGGCTATCAGGTATGCCACAGGATTGCATGGCTCTTATCCACTACAGTAAATATTTAAATAACTTTTTTCATTTAGACTCAGAGAAATAATACCTTGTAGCTTCCTCATTCTAAAGCTGTCTATATATCATACTCTTTGCTTGGTGGGTACTCAAGCAAACATGAGAGATCACATGCAAGAAGCTTCTTGATGAAAAAGCCAAAAACATATATGCTAACCCTTCATTAATGATAAAAAATATTTAATCAAAATCCATAAATATTGATCATTTTCTATATTACACAAATTGAAACAAAATATTTAAAGCATGCCTCATTTTAAAGGGTTGAATGGGGTATAATAATTATAAATTTGAGAAGAAAAAATAAAAATAAAAAAGGCACTTATTTTAATAATAAAAATAAAATATTTAAAAGCATCTTCTTTCTTTAACTTTTCATTTCCCTCCCCACCCAACGCAATAAAAATAAATATTTTTCTAAAGTAAAATCCAAGGTATTAGTAACGTGTGTTAAGAGAAACGATAGAATATTCATGGATCCATGCATCCAATATGAAAAATTAATAACCAAATGAGAGTGAGGACATGTAGGATTAACCTTTTAGTGAAACCAAAAAAATAAGTTAAAAAATAATGCAAAGCTGTTACTGTAAACCAATGCACATTGTCAGTTTGTTAAGTTTTATATCATAGTTTCAAACCAAATAATACCTTACAAAAAAAATGGGACATTAATATTATAGAGTAAGTAGTATTCAACTATAAAATCAACATAAAAATTTTTCATTAGTGATGATTATATTATATGTTGACTTATGGAAGATAAAATCTTAAAAAGAAAAATCTATAATCAATTATTTTTAATGAACAAACAAAATTCATGAAGCTGAATACTTACATGTGCAAATACTTAAAGGTGATGCTAACGAAGGTACATTTGTTAGTATTGCAAATTGATATGAGTTAAAGTTGTAGAATGAGATTACAACTGCCTTGTTATACTAAATGTCATCATAATATAAAGGAAACATAATGTAAGAAAATAATAATTATATAGGTAGATATCATTCGGTATTAGGATTAGCTAAACATGATCGCGGCGGAGGAGGGGGGTGGTGGAGTTTGTTGGGGGGTGTGTGGGAATCATAGAAACAACCTTATGAGAGTGTGAGCAAATTATGACAAAAATAGCATCAAAAAAAGTTTGTGAAGCATTCAATTGTTATCTAGTTGCCTAGTTAGCTAGAAATTATGACTACACTCCGACAGAAAAAGCACAAAATTACCAACATGGTCCATTGAACTAAAACAAACCTATTAAAAGCACACAGTAATAAAGATAACAGTTGGTTTTGGTGAACTCTATTTGGAAGTAGGTAAACCAAATAAAACTATATTCCCAATAAGAAATGTAGGATCTATAATAACCCTAGAGGGGGGTGAATAGGGTTATAGCAGGTTTTCTCAAATTTATAAAATTAAACGCAATAACAAACTGCAGAGAAGTAAATATGCTGAAAAGTAAATCACACACAAAATTTACCCAGCTTCGGCAACCCTTGCCTACTGCTGCATTCCCAGATTTCTATTAGAATTAAACAGTCTCCCGCTTACAAACACTCTAACAGACTCGCAAACCATGCTACCGCCTATAGAGTTTTGCAAACTCGCAAACCCTGCTTACTGAACTAATCCTAACTAGACAATCTGACACAACCTAAATCTTAGGTGGTGATTTACCAAAAATTGATTCGAAAAGTAGACTTTAAAAATAAAAACCAATATAAATTTAAAACCCTAATTTTTAAACTTAAACAAAACTAAAGCCTTGTTATTATTAGCCGGCCCAATATTATATTGGTCTCTCTCTTCCTTTTATCTCCGGTCCGCTTTGCATGTGAAAATGGTGGCTCTTGTTTCTTCGTTCGTTCCTTTTCCTTCAAAATTAGGGCTTTCTAAAATTGAAGCCGCCGACTTGTTGATCGATCAGGTGGGTTGTTCTCGTGATTGCTTACGATCGATTGTATCTTCTATTATGCTTCGGCAATTGATCCTTTTCTCGGCTTGTGCTCGACTGCTTCAAGTTGATCGAATTCGATGTTTCTCTGGTATGTTATTTGTTCCTTTTGCTTTGCTGGTTTTGGTTTTCTTGAACTCGATGCCTTTTATTGCCGATGATGATTGGTATTTATAGGGTTCTATCCCCTGAGTTTTTGTTCGCATGTATTTTAGTTGAATTCGTCACTTTATTTTGCTTGGCCGATCGATGATGCTTGGATGCTTGAGATTGATTCTGACTTTATCAAAATCGTATATATTGATACTTGCTTCTCACGATTTTGATTTTAAATCGTTCGATCATTCCTTGATCATTACGTCGATGGTTCAAAGTGTAATTATCGCTATTCTATATGTCAATTAATTTAACAATTAAAAGGGGTCATATTCACTAATCAAATTTATCATATAAATCAGTTTAAAATTTTTAACTATCCTATATCCATTTCAATTTTGCATACTATTTATCATTTAACACTAACAATTTAACGTCCAATATAAATATCAACAATCATCAATTATCAGCCAAACTGTATAATCATCGCATACATAATTAACAGATAATGGTGTTAGATGTCACAGGTGAACTGATACAGGTAATAGCATATATAACAGTGTAATTAACTAACAGCAGTATATTTCAATTGTCGTTTCAATTGAAATCAGATTTAATAAATAAAAGAACGTTAATCGTGAGTGAGTGCTCACCTTTCGAGGCTAAAGATGGACGAGAATGAGATGAGTTACAAATCCAAGCATGAATTTCGAAGTGGAGCACGATGGATACGAGTTCGACGATCAAAGCTGATATATAAGAATTGTCAAAACAAATTAAATTAGTTCAAATATAAACTGAAAATATATATACACATTACTATTATTATATTATATATAAAATTTCAATATTTAAATTTAAGACAAATATTAAAATAATATAAGAAATTCAAAATCATTATTTTAATTAGATACATACATTAAAATCAACATATATACATCATATATTCGAAATAAATACTTATATATATACTTATTTAAAATCAACATCCTTAAGACATATATCCATATAGCCCATAAATTTAAATACTTACATATATACACCTTGCTTACAAGGTTTAATACAATAATATACAGAAAACAGAACGAAGACGAAAGCAGGTATAATGGCGAACTTTAATATTTCATACATACAATAATATAAATATATAAATATAGCTTTTTCCCTCGAAGAAGACAAGACTTGACACTATAAAATATATATATATAAAAGCAGGATAACACGCAACCCTCAATGCACAAAACACTAGACATACTTTATAGCTTTCATTTTTTAATATATATATGTAACGATGGCACTGCACTATATCCAATTCACCTATATAAACTAACATAAAGGACCTGATATACAACAGGTAGTCTCAATTTATTCAGACAGCTAAATATATAATACTGACGTAAACTTATACAATCAGAACTAATATATATAAAAACTATAGTTAGTATAACACCCAGTATAAACAACACCAACCTAAAATATAAAATATATATTTTTAATATCTAATATTGTATAAACAGTATAACCAATATATATACTATATATATACTTTACAGTAACCTACCCTAACTTCTGTACATACAGTAATAATATATATAACAGAATAGATTATAAACTTATATAAACTACTATATGTAAAAATTTATATATAAACTACCTATATAACTAACATGTTAATGTATATATTGTAAACACGAAACATATATATACCTTTATAAAAATATACATATCCATATATAAGATAGAATGATAAAATAAAATAAAATCAATATATACTATAGGTAGCCCTAAATGTATAAATGTATATACAAATACAATAACCAACAGTTTATACAAAACTCATATAAATATATAGATGTACATACAACATATAATATATTAATTTACATGAACTTTTACATATATAAACAGAACTTATATATATATATTTAAATATACCATACAAAATCTATATATAAACATGCAATAAAATTGTATACCTCTGTGCTCGCAAGGTGAAGGAGGAAGAAGTGATCGAGTGTGGACAAAAAGGGCAGAGCGGAGTTGCTGGGTATTGGAGGAAGCTTCGGCGCGGGGTGGTTTAGGTGGCGACATGACGGTTGCCAGGGAAAGAAATGGGAGCGGAAGGAGGTGTCTGCGTGAGGGTGGTTGCGGCGGTTGTCGAGTGGAGCTGGGTTCGAATACTCATGTTGGAGATGCGCACGGTGGTGGGTTGCTGCGTGGCAGAGGTGGAAGGCGGAAGAGATGCAGGGTAGTGGAGAGATGGGCCGTAGGCGAAGTGGCAGAGGTTGCTGTCAGAGTATGGCTTCGGGGTCAGGGTGGGGACTCACGTTTAGGTTAGGCATGGTGGAAGGTCAGTGATTGGAAGATGCAAGGACGTGATGCGAACTGGAGGGGAGGCAGAGATAAGGCAGGTCGGCTGCAGCTCGGTGGAAGTCCGGAGTTGTGGCGGTGGTCGCTGGTGGATGGGTGGCCGCACGTGGGTTGCTCGGCGGAGGGCAGGTGCAACTGTGTTCAAGGCGGCAAGTGGAGGAGAGAGAGCGGTGGAAGGAGACGAACGGAATTGGCCAGGTTTGAACATGTGGCAAAGAAAATAAAGTATACTGTGAAACGAGTTGTCTTCACAGGCTAAAATGTTTTACAAAATTTTCTTTATATTTTAATTATTCAAATGAAAGGTCAGAAGTAAATGAGTGAAGGAGAACCGTTCAATATTGAATGCAATGGGAATGGAAACGGCCGGGTACATGAATTCAAGGCAATATAAATTCAAATGACTATTCATTAACTCACGTTAGATTAATTTGAAAGGATGCAGAACAATAGTTGGATCAAAACAGATACCGGTACAGCTAACCGTATCCAGTTTCTTCGCGTATCGGACTTCAAAATTGATAATTGGATATACTACAGAGATTAGTACAACGAGACCATCAAAACGGCATACAGATATCAGTGGTATCATTGAATTATAAAAATTCAAATTTTTCTACTAACGGAAAAATGCAAGAAAAACGCTTAAAAATAAGATCGATGAAGCCAAAGATGTCCGAATTTGGAAAAACGACAAACTGACATCTTGCTCAGAAGATGTTTTAGAATTTTTCTATGTAAAAATATTTAGGTTTCAGAAACATTTTATTTTCATCGCTTTTTTTTACTGATTAAATTGAAGTAAATTTATGCGTGAAATAAACTTTCATATTTTCGGACGAAAATTTACCAGTTGCTATGTTTAATTAGACGCATTCCAAATATTAAAATTTTTATTCAAAATTTTATCGTTTAAAATTTCACAAAATTTCAACTAATTACGTTATTAAAATAGTTGAAATTTACGGGTCGTTACACTCTCCCCCACTCAAAACTTTTCGTCCCCGAAAAGGAACGAGGTAGGAGAATGGAAACCACCAGAAAGAAAAACAGATTTGAAATACAAAATAACAATTAATTTAAACCATATAAATTCAAATTTAAATTAATTGATATTCAATAATTGATTTAATCAATTTGATTTCACTAAAATCAATCTCAACTATTTCTAAATTCATTATCTTATTATCCCATTATCTTAAATTTACAATTTCTAAAACCATAAATTTGAATAGTCTTTTATTATCATCATTTTTTTTTCAGCAATTTTAAATTCTTCTTTATTCCAAATTACTGTTAAATTTATTCTACTTAATATATCTACTTACATATATTTAACCCATATAAATTAATTTAAAACATAAAAGTTTCGATTTAAATTAATTTACATCTATTAATTTCTTTCAAATTCAAGGTATTTTCATATGTTGATCAAATTTCAATTTATTAATTCTTTCAAAACAAATTTATTAATTCTTTTCAAGACAAATTTATTTCATTATTAACTGAGTTTACTTATTATCATATCTAACTCTATTAACATCTTTATAATCAAAATTTAGTGTATAACATTTATTATAAACACTCAAATTTTATTTAAATTCAATTTATCTTATATATTATCCAATTACATATTCAACTTCTGAATGATTTAGGTAAGTTGTATTAGAATGTAGTTGAACAATATACAAATAAAATTTTCCCAATTCAATTATTCAAGTTTAAATATTTATTCCAAATTTTGGTTTTATTTATAATTAAAATCATCCTTTAACAAAATTTGAGAATTAGATTTCCGATTAACTTTAAACAATTTAGAGATATATATAATATATTTATATCAAATCAAATTAAATTTTAAAATAAGATACCCATATATATGTGAATCAAAATATACTGAAGAAATTCAAATCAAAATATATTTTTTTTTCCTCAAAACAAAACCGTAGCAAAGCTACAGAATAGTACCTCCACTTCGAAACTCGAAAATGAATGCCGATGATGCGGCCGCCATCACCGAAATTATTTTCCAGCGACAAAGAGAAGAGCACTGATTTTAACATTTTAAAGAATTCTTTGAAATGATTTCTATTCGAAGATACTTTTAATAATATACCTTTAAAATTTAAAAACCAAAGCTTGAAATTTTAGGAATAATTCTCAAATTCTTTCTTTAATTTCATTTAAATTTCTAAATAAATCTATAAACCAACTTTTATAATTCCATTTATTTTTATGTTGGAATACTCAATGATTTACAATACAAATAGTGAAAATCAAATATTACCTTTTTGACAACCAATTCAGTTAACCATTCAATTTCAGAAATTTATACTTATATATAATATAATCATACAAGATTATTTTATTTACCAAATTTGAAAACGATATTGTGTCAGTTTGCTCTGCTCAAGTGTTTTGGAAATCCTATCGATAGCGTTGATCAAACGAATCGATCGAAAACCCAAATCAACATCAACAACTCAAACAACACAATATAAAACATTTAAAATTAATTTACAATACACTTCCTCACTTAACGATACAATAATGGATTTCAAAGCAAGGATAGGGATTCAAATTTTTGATAGACTCAAATCAAAGAGAATTTCGATTCGAAGATAGGTTTGAACAAAGATGAGATAATTAAATAACAAAATAAGGCAATGGATAAGTTTATATAAATCGCGGGCAACCTTAACCGGGTCGACCGTGACTTCAAAAATAAGATCGGTGTAGAATTCCGAGGTAAATCGACATTCGATCTCAAGAAATAGAATTCAGGTATAGCAGGAGATAGATAGCATCGTACCGAGGATACAGAAATCTCCGGTAAATCAATGCTCATTACAAAGGAGTTTAATCCTTTACGAATCATTCGAAGATTGGCGAGACCGCCGATCTATTATAGATAACATTCAAAATGGAGTTATGGGATGCTCCAGGATTGTGTAACGACTCGGGTTTTTCGCGTTCGAAAATTGACATCCATACTTTACATCGTACTCGAATGCCGCAGATTCGAACGTTCAAATCCGATTCGCCGGAGCTATAACACAATTAAGTAAACAACACAGCGGAAAAGAAAAAGAATATAGATATACAACATCTGATACAATATCCAGATAAAATGATGATACAATGAATATCTATATACATCAGAGATATGATACAAGAAATAGCAGCGGAAAAGAAAATAGATAACACCAGCAGTGGATAGAATGTCTCCAATAGAATGCTCCAAGATAAGCAACGTCAATCCATGAACTCCAAGAACTGAACTAGCTCCAGATAATCTACTAAACCTGAATATCTGGAAAAACCCAACTCTAGACTGCCCGTGTGGAAAATAGTGGGCACCCAGAGTTTAGGAAGGGAACAATAAACTCCGGATCAGTCATGGGACTGGTGTGAGCAACAAAAACAGTTTATCTTTAAACAAACACAAAAGGCTTTTAAACATTGAAACTCGCAATGCTTTTCGAAAATGAAACTACCATAAGACCTCCCACCACACACACAATGCAAACGCAGAATTGGAGGAGATTTCTTCTTATGATAGTCAAACATGCTTACTACGCAAAATCAAAACTCTTTTGATATTATTACTAGTGCATAGTGTAGAAAAAACATTTCGAAAATATAATATAAATCTTAGCCAGCATACAACATTTCATCATATGCCTACTATAGCTACTACGTTCAATAGCAGGTTACCGCCACATTCCATAGCAGGTAATACAACTAAAACCGTACAGGGTTCGTATTGCTTCTTTGGATTTCCAACAAATGATCAGGCTAAGGAACTTCCTTACCGAAATAGAAACGCCTCTGGAAAGACGCCCCGGATCCTAACCGGATCTCTGCAAACAAAAGGCCGACGCTACCTCACGCTGTACAGCTGTAACTAGGTAACTAACACACTGACGCTACCTCACGCTGTACAGCTGTAACTAGGTAACTAACACACGAGCTATGTCATCCACCGGTCGTTACCGACCTTTATCCGAGCGCTCGATAACCAACATCACACATAATAAATAAAGTGTATCCACATGAGTAAGTATCTGGGCTCCATACCATGATACCACCCTTTATCCAGAAGGAAATGACATACCCTAGGGGCGCTACCCCTACAAACCTTTGTCGCAACATTCCTGTTTCGGCCATTACCGGGTTGTGAGGCTCGACGAAGTCTCGTCCACAAAGCCACGCTTTTTCACAAAGCCACGCTTCGATCAACAAATGATCAGCAGCACTTCGTATGCCACATTACCAAATTGGGAATGTATCACTAGTAACCATCAACTACATAACCTCTGAGCTCGTACGTCTCAGAGAAGGGTGTTAAGCTAAGAGAATAAATTCTCCGCCACCAACAGAAATGTATTTGATAGAAACTAGCTTTACATCTCAAAGTGTAACGTCAGACACACATCCATACAAGTCTGTTCCGGGTTCGAACAGAACCGAAGGCACTTCCGAAGAAGCCCTTGCAAATCCGGGTATTCACAATCTCGATCGGACTTCCCATCACTTAGGGAATCTCTATACCGGAGCCATGATGTAGAGAAAATCGATAGGTCATCATATCGCTCTCGCAAATACCCGGTCTTCACCACCGGTCTTCAAATGCTATCCATATCGTCGTATCACTATTCGGAATGGGTTATATGACACAAAGGTCCTCTCCCGGCTAAACCGAATAACGAGCGCAATTAAAAAATCATATGGATACTGGGGTCTCAGTTAAATCACAGCTTAAAGCCCAAAACTTTTCATTCGAATGGTTAAAACAATTTACCATTTCCAATCTTTTAAACAAAAAGATTCATTTCAAAAACCTTCACGGGTTTAAACAATTTTCCACACTTTTAATCTTTTAAACAAAAAGATTCAATTCACAAAGTTAACCCCATTCACAAAGATTCATTCATAGATTTTCAAATCAATTTCCATTTCAATTTGATTAACTCGTTAAATCTTTAAATCAAGATTTAACTTATAGCTTTTAAAACAATTCCATTTCAAGTTGGATTAACTCGTTCGGTCTTTGAATCAAAGACTCATTTCATAAATTTCAAAAAAATTTCAATTCCATTTCAAACTTGAAACCGTTCAACACAAATTTGGAAATCCTTTCTTAAAATGGAAGCTATTAATATTTGAAAACAAGTAGTTTTCGTTTTGGAAAAATCCAGTTATATTTACACGAGTTAAAACCCTTGAATTAAATTCAAATTCCCAAATCAATACATTTAAAAATGGTTTAACCCATATATAACTTGTACATCATCTTTAATCCCTAGTTTCAAATCATAGGATTCAATTTCAAACTTGAATTCAAATTTAAATCAAATTATTTAAATTTCCAAAACTCGATTAAGTTATTCAAAATAACTTTTATCTTTGAAATTCCATTTCAAAAGCTTTTCACCTTAAACCCAAATTTCTAATTTCAAAATCAATTGAAATTAAAATTTCAATTTCAAAAACATCAAATTTAAATCATCTGTGACTTAACCGATTTCCACGTGAAATCCATATTTGTGTGTGTATGGTGTAGTCCAGGGATTTCACACAATAGTGCACAACATCAATCATCACAGGTATATCAATATCGATAAGCGGTAAAATCGATAACGCTTATCTTCATTCACAGATCATAGATAAAATAAATTTATCAGTCACAAAGATTCACTATTACAATTCGATGTGGGTTTCGGATAACCAACTGGAATCCGACTCCCTGTCGCATCGAAATTCAAGTGTCGTTTTACGGGTCAAGGGGTTTTTATATTCATACAACAGTATATTCATCACAGCTCATCTCAAAGTATTCAATATCATATAGCATCACATCACAAATAGGAATATCAATCCAACATACAACAATCAAAAATAATCAAAGCATCTTCAATTAAGATGAATTAATCATGTAGTTTAAATTTATTAATACATAATACTTACATTTAAAATCTTAAATAAATGATAAATTACAATTAATGGCAATTGATTAGATCTTAATTATTTCCCTTAATTTATCATTTCTTAATTAATTATCTTAATTAATTAACTCTCTTAATTAATTAACTCTTAATTGTTAATTTATTTAAATCTTATTTATTCGTTTAATCAACCTTTAATATTTAACAATTTATTAAGTAATTACTTTTTAAGAAATTTATTTTAACAAAACCGTTAGTCGTTTTAATAAACCAAAAGATAATTTAATTTCTTTGATTTTTCTTTAATTGATTTCATCTTTTAAATCCAATCCATCATTTTAAAACATAATTTAAAAATGTATAAAGTTTAAAAATTTTGAAAACAAAAACTGCTTACATATCGAGTTCGAGACCTGCTTCGAGTCACCCTTGAGAAATATTCTCATTTGCTTCGGGCTTCACAGAAAATCAACCCGATAGCTTCCATTTTTTTCTTCTTGACCAAGTCTTAAAAGTGACCCGATATATACTTAAAAATACACGAGCCCGGACTCGAGCCTTCATCCAAACTTCCTGATGTTGTCTTCGAGTAAAAATCCTTCTCCTCCAAACATAAAAAAACTGATACCCATTCATAGGTTCGTGCACATGCACCGGAGTTCTGGCGAGCTCCGATCAACTTCGCCACCTTCCTCACATCAGCGATGAACCCCCTGAGGCTCACAAACACCCAGAATTCCAAATCACTGACAAACTGGAATTCTCACTATCGAACCCAACTTCAAACACTTCCAGGTACCACCGCCTCGCCTGAATTTGCCTCGAACTCCTATCGCCGACCATCAGAAGTCGCTGTACCTCCGGTCACCAATTCTCTGACCATCACCGAACCCATCCCCCTTGGTCCCATCGCACTCGATACACCAGAGATGAATCACCGATCCATCTACCACGCTCGACCAAATTAGGTTTAGAAACCTAAATCACCTCGCCGTTGATGCCACGGCAATCTCTACCACCTCCAACCATTTTTCCCATAGCCACCGTACCTTGCTCCATCTCCAGACCAAACGTCGACCACCATTGTTCCTCCGGCCACCCATAAATGCTTAAAACCCATAATCCAGACATCACCAAAATTTACATTCATCTCAATATTAAAAATTGTGATATATGTTTTAAAAATCATAACTTTTAAAGTGTATTTAGGCTATGATCTTGAGACAGTAGATTTCAATGACTGATTTTTACATATTTAAAGGATTTCCACTGTATTTCCATTTTCCAAATAACCCTCTAAATATTTTTACTTAAATTCATTTTTTTTTTAATTTAATTTAAGTCTAAACAAACATTTAATGTTTGAAGGTCAAACCCCATATGAAATCAGAGGAAGAGAAAAAGGAAAATGTGGTTTATAACTTAATAATCCTGTACCAGAACAGGGATGACAAACATATCATAGATATGCACATTTTCCAAATGCACAGAGACTTATCTATATACATTCATACAAAACAATCATCATCACAGAAAATTTCACAAACAACAACATGTTTTACTTAAACTTTTAAATAAAGAGTTTACTCACTTGAATTTGGACAGAAAAGCAAAGCCTGGAACTGTTTTTGACTTTGAACTTGATCTGCTCTTGCTTGTTACCACTGAATTGAATATGGTTTTACTTGATTATGATGTTGATTTTGTTTAAGTTATTAAGATATATTATAACTTTAGAGTTTACTTAGCTTGATGGGAAGAAGAACAGAGATGCTTTTCTTTAAGTCAACCTGGGAACTGCCTGTTGAAGCTTCCTCCTTGATCTCAGGTTTGAATTGATTTAATTTGTTGTTTTTATTGAAGCATGTTTATGTTAAAGATGAAGCTTACAACAGATGCTACTCAGTTTTGAATAGAACGAACCGAGGAAAAGGAAGATATGTATATAGAATAGAAGGCTCACTGGTTGATATATATTATTTTGTACAATGTTTAGCAGGGATATTTTCTTCTTTTGCTTGCTGATATTTTCCTTTGGTGGCTGATGCATTAATTAGTTTGTACCACATTTATATTTATATAGTATCCCTCCTTCCATCTCGGCTGTAAAAGAAAATGAAATAGTTTAAATGTGGCTTGTATAAATCTATGTTGTGTACTAAGGATTCATGCATTAATTGCTCAAGTCCTTTATGTCTTCTTTCTCATATATATTTATTCAACTTGTATACAGGATATTGTCTTCTTCAGCAAGCTTAGTGATAGATATATATATTCTTATTTGTTTGCACTTGAATATATATTGTTGTCTTACTTACACTTGCATTCCTATATGTATATATAGATATCTTTCCTTTTGTCTTGTCTTATTACTTTATAGTATGAATAACTTCTATTTTATTATGTTGTTAGATTATTTTACTTTACTACTAACTATCTTGTATCCAAAGTATATACATATATATATGTCTATATTTATTTTATGAATTCAAATTTAAACCATTTATTTTAAATTTAAACTCAAATTCAATATATATACAATATTTTTAATTTAAATGATTTATCCAAAATTTATTCGACGATCGGGGAAACTCGCATCACTTAAATCGATTTATTTCACAAATTTTATTCAAAAATTCTTTAAATTATCAATTTAAATTTATATGAAATTCGGGGTCGTTACAGATTTCCCCCCTTAAAAGAATTTCGTCCTCGAAATTACCAAGGAGACAAAAAGATAGATGGAGAATGTTTCATCAAATCAAACTGAACATCTATTCTGCATTTGGCTTACCAAATCAGAATATCGATAACAGATACAAGAACGAATCTGTTTTAACACTTCAGAAGATACTCGGGTTATCTAGATCTACGAAATATACAGTGGCATCGGTTAGTTCAAAAGGATAACTAACCATTCGTAGAACATATCAGAACCCAAAGAATAGATAGATATATGGATACGATTTCAAAGCTTTCAGTTTAGAAACTAAATTATAGCTATCAACCATAACAAACAAAGCAACCAATTCATCCAAACAAACAGTTTTGGCCTATTTGGAGTTTATGTCCCATATTGATATTGAATCTCCTTCCTGGATCTACCAGAAATTATCGATGCATTGAGAAGAAGATGCTGAAAAAAAGAGATTGATAGAGAAAAGATTGTTTCCTTGTTGTTACAGGGTATTGACCATTTATAGTCGTATTCCCCTGTCCCCTATCTCATCCTCTTCTTGCACTCATATCTCACTATCAGTGGATAGTAAGAGAATTTACTGATGCATTCGAACGGATATCTGAGGAATACTCATTCTAGGGTATACTTCACCCTATCTCTAATGAGCTACTTAATGTGTTACACTCCTGAGCTAAAGTTCAACCTTAGCTTTGATACCACTTGTAACGACTCGGGTTTTTCGCGTTCGAAAATCGACATCCATACTTTACATCGTACTCGAATGCCGCAGATTCGAACGTTCAAATCCGATTCGCCGGAGCTATAACACAATTAAGTAAACAACACAGCGGAAAAGAAAAAGAATATAGATATACAACAACTGATACAATATCCAGATACAATGATGATACAATGAATATCTATATACATCAGAGATATGATACAAGAAATAGCAGCGGAAAAGAAAATAGATAACACCAGCAGTGGATAGAATGTCTCCAATAGAATGCTCCAAGATAAGCAACGTCAATCCATGAACTCCAAGAACTGAACTAGCTCCAGATAATCTACTAAACCTGAATATCTGGAAAAACCCAACTCTAGACTGCCCGTGTGGAAAATAGTGGGCACCCAGAGTTTAGGAAGGGAACAATAAACTCCGGATCAGTCATGGGACTGGTGTGAGCAACAAAAACAGTTTATCTTTAAACAAACACAAAAGGCTTTTAAACATTGAAACTCGCAATGCTTTTCGAAAATGAAACTACCATAAGACCTCCCACCACACACACAATGCAAACGCAGAATTGGAGGAGATTTCTTCTTATGATAGTCAAACATGCTTACTACGCAAAATCAAAACTCTTTTGATATTATTACTAGTGCATAGTGTAGAAAAAACATTTCGAAAATATAATATAAATCTTAGCCAGCATACAACATTTCATCATATGCCTACTATAGCTACTACGTTCAATAGCAGGTTACCGCCACATTCCATAGCAGGTAATACAACTAAAACCGTACAGGGTTCGTATTGCTTCTTTGGATTTCCAACAAATGATCAGGCTAAGGAACTTCCTTACCGAAATAGAAACGCCTCTGGAAAGACGCCCCGGATCCTAACCGGATCTCTGCAAACAAAAGGCCGACGCTACCTCACGCTGTACAGCTGTAACTAGGTAACTAACACACTGACGCTACCTCACGCTGTACAGCTGTAACTAGGTAACTAACACACGAGCTATGTCATCCCCCGGTCGTTACCGACCTTTATCCGAGCGCTCGATAACCAACATCACACATAATAAATAAAGTGTATCCACATGAGTAAGTATCTGGGCTCCATACCATGATACCACCCTTTATCCAGAAGGAAATGACATACCCTAGGGGCGCTACCCCTACAAACCTTTGTCGCAACATTCCTGTTTCGACCATTACCGGGTTGTGAGGCTCGACGAAGTCTCGTCCACAAAGCCACGCTTTTTCACAAAGCCACGCTTCGATCAACAAATGATCAGCAGCACTTCGTATGCCACATTACCAAATTGGGAATGTATCACTAGTAACCATCAACTACATAACCTCTGAGCTCGTACGTCTCAGAGAAGGGTGTTAAGCTAAGAGAATAAATTCTCCGCCACCAACAGAAATGTATTTGATAGAAACTAGCTTTACATCTCAAAGTGTAACGTCAGACACACATCCATACAAGTCTGTTC
The DNA here is from genome assembly GCA_030737815.1 of Allium fistulosum. Classification (NCBI taxonomy): domain Eukaryota; kingdom Viridiplantae; phylum Streptophyta; class Magnoliopsida; order Asparagales; family Amaryllidaceae; genus Allium; species Allium fistulosum. Next base: position 1,086,649,920 of record CM060904.1, read on the forward strand.
CGGGTTTCGAACAGAACCGAAGGCACTTCCGAAGAAGCCCTTGCAAATCCGGGTATTCACAATCTCGATCGGACTTCCCATCACTTAGGGAATCTCTATACTGGAGCCATGATGTAGAGAAAATCGATAGGTCATCATATCGCTCTCGCAAATACCCGGTCTTCACCACCGGTCTTCAAATGCTATCCATATCGTCGTATCACTATTCGGAATGGGTTATATGACACAAAGGTCCTCTCCCGGCTAAACCGAATAACGAGCGCAATTAAAAAATCATATGGATACTGGGGTCTCAGTTAAATCACAGCTTAAAGCCCAAAACTTTTCATTCGAATGGTTAAAACAATTTACCATTTCCAATCTTTTAAACAAAAAGATTCATTTCAAAAACCTTCACGGGTTTAAACAATTTTCCACACTTTTAATCTTTTAAACAAAAAGATTCAATTCACAAAGTTAACCCCATTCACAAAGATTCATTCATAGATTTTCAAATCAATTTCCATTTCAATTTGATTAACTCGTTAAATCTTTAAATCAAGATTTAACTTATAGCTTTTAAAACAATTCCATTTCAAGTTGGATTAACTCGTTCGGTCTTTGAATCAAAGACTCATTTCATAAATTTCAAAAAAATTTCAATTCCATTTCAAACTTGAAACCGTTCAACACAAATTTGGAAATCCTTTCTTAAAATGGAAGCTATTAATATTTGAAAACAAGTAGTTTTCGTTTTGGAAAAATCCAGTTATATTTACACGAGTTAAAACCCTTGAATTAAATTCAAATTCCCAAATCAATACATTTAAAAATGGTTTAACCCATATATAACTTGTACATCATCTTTAATCCCTAGTTTCAAATCATAGGATTCAATTTCAAACTTGAATTCAAATTTAAATCAAATTATTTAAATTTCCAAAACTCGATTAAGTTATTCAAAATAACTTTTATCTTTGAAATTCCATTTCAAAAGCTTTTCACCTTAAACCCAAATTTCTAATTTCAAAATCAATTGAAATTAAAATTTCAATTTCAAAAACATCAAATTTAAATCATCTGTGACTTAACCGATTTCCACGTGAAATCCATATTTGTGTGTGTATGGTGTAGTCCAGGGATTTCACACAATAGTGCACAACATCAATCATCACAGGTATATCAATATCGATAAGCGGTAAAATCGATAACGCTTATCTTCATTCACAGATCATAGATAAAATAAATTTATCAGTCACAAAGATTCACTATTACAATTCGATGTGGGTTTCGGATAACCAACTGGAATCCGACTCCCTGTCGCATCGAAATTCAAGTGTCGTTTTACGGGTCAAGGGGTTTTTATATTCATACAACAGTATATTCATCACAGCTCATCTCAAAGTATTCAATATCATATAGCATCACATCACAAATAGGAATATCAATCCAACATACAACAATCAAAAATAATCAAAGCATCTTCAATTAAGATGAATTAATCATGTAGTTTAAATTTATTAATACATAATACTTACATTTAAAATCTTAAATAAATGATAAATTACAATTAATGGCAATTGATTAGATCTTAATTATTTCCCTTAATTTATCATTTCTTAATTAATTATCTTAATTAATTAACTCTCTTAATTAATTAACTCTTAATTGTTAATTTATTTAAATCTTATTTATTCGTTTAATCAACCTTTAATATTTAACAATTTATTAAGTAATTACTTTTTAAGAAATTTATTTTAACAAAACCGTTAGTCGTTTTAATAAACCAAAAGATAATTTAATTTCTTTGATTTTTCTTTAATTGATTTCATCTTTTAAATCCAATCCATCATTTTAAAACATAATTTAAAAATGTATAAAGTTTAAAAATTTTGAAAACAAAAACTGCTTACATATCGAGTTCGAGACCTGCTTCGAGTCACCCTTGAGAAATATTCTCATTTGCTTCGGGCTTCACAGAAAATCAACCCGATAGCTTCCATTTTTTTCTTCTTGACCAAGTCTTAAAAGTGACCCGATATATACTTAAAAATACACGAGCCCGGACTCGAGCCTTCATCCAAACTTCCTGATGTTGTCTTCGAGTAAAAATCCTTCTCCTCCAAACATAAAAAAACTGATACCCATTCATAGGTTCGTGCACATGCACCGGAGTTCTGGCGAGCTCCGATCAACTTCGCCACCTTCCTCACATCAGCGATGAACCCCCTGAGGCTCACAAACACCCAGAATTCCAAATCACTGACAAACTGGAATTCTCACTATCGAACCCAACTTCAAACACTTCCAGGTACCACCGCCTCGCCTGAATTTGCCTCGAACTCCTATCGCCGACCATCAGAAGTCGCTGTACCTCCGGTCACCAATTCTCTGACCATCACCGAACCCATCCCCCTTGGTCCCATCGCACTCGATACACCAGAGATGAATCACCGATCCATCTACCACGCTCGACCAAATTAGGTTTAGAAACCTAAATCACCTCGCCGTTGATGCCACGGCAATCTCTACCACCTCCAACCATTTTTCCCATAGCCACCGTACCTTGCTCCATCTCCAGACCAAACGTCGACCACCATTGTTCCTCCGGCCACCCATAAATGCTTAAAACCCATAATCCAGACATCACCAAAATTTACATTCATCTCAATATTAAAAATTGTGATATATGTTTTAAAAATCATAACTTTTAAAGTGTATTTAGGCTATGATCTTGAGACAGTAGATTTCAATGACTGATTTTTACATATTTAAAGGATTTCCACTGTATTTCCATTTTCCAAATAACCCTCTAAATATTTTTACTTAAATTCATTTTTTTTTTAATTTAATTTAAGTCTAAACAAACATTTAATGTTTGAAGGTCAAACCCCATATGAAATCAGAGGAAGAGAAAAAGGAAAATGTGGTTTATAACTTAATAATCCTGTACCAGAACAGGGATGACAAACATATCATAGATATGCACATTTTCCAAATGCACAGAGACTTATCTATATACATTCATACAAAACAATCATCATCACAGAAAATTTCACAAACAACAACATGTTTTACTTAAACTTTTAAATAAAGAGTTTACTCACTTGAATTTGGACAGAAAAGCAAAGCCTGGAACTGTTTTTGACTTTGAACTTGATCTGCTCTTGCTTGTTACCACTGAATTGAATATGGTTTTACTTGATTATGATGTTGATTTTGTTTAAGTTATTAAGATATATTATAACTTTAGAGTTTACTTAGCTTGATGGGAAGAAGAACAGAGATGCTTTTCTTTAAGTCAACCTGGGAACTGCCTGTTGAAGCTTCCTCCTTGATCTCAGGTTTGAATTGATTTAATTTGTTGTTTTTATTGAAGCATGTTTATGTTAAAGATGAAGCTTACAACAGATGCTACTCAGTTTTGAATAGAACGAACCGAGGAAAAGGAAGATATGTATATAGAATAGAAGGCTCACTGGTTGATATATATTATTTTGTACAATGTTTAGCAGGGATATTTTCTTCTTTTGCTTGCTGATATTTTCCTTTGGTGGCTGATGCATTAATTAGTTTGTACCACATTTATATTTATATAGTATCCCTCCTTCCATCTCGGCTGTAAAAGAAAATGAAATAGTTTAAATGTGGCTTGTATAAATCTATGTTGTGTACTAAGGATTCATGCATTAATTGCTCAAGTCCTTTATGTCTTCTTTCTCATATATATTTATTCAACTTGTATACAGGATATTGTCTTCTTCAGCAAGCTTAGTGATAGATATATATATTCTTATTTGTTTGCACTTGAATATATATTGTTGTCTTACTTACACTTGCATTCCTATATGTATATATAGATATCTTTCCTTTTGTCTTGTCTTATTACTTTATAGTATGAATAACTTCTATTTTATTATGTTGTTAGATTATTTTACTTTACTACTAACTATCTTGTATCCAAAGTATATACATATATATATGTCTATATTTATTTTATGAATTCAAATTTAAACCATTTATTTTAAATTTAAACTCAAATTCAATATATATACAATATTTTTAATTTAAATGATTTATCCAAAATTTATTCGACGATCGGGGAAACTCGCATCACTTAAATCGATTTATTTCACAAATTTTATTCAAAAATTCTTTAAATTATCAATTTAAATTTATATGAAATTCGGGGTCGTTACAGATTTCCCCCCTTAAAAGAATTTCGTCCTCGAAATTACCAAGGAGACAAAAAGATAGATGGAGAATGTTTCATCAAATCAAACTGAACATCTATTCTGCATTTGGCTTACCAAATCAGAATATCGATAACAGATACAAGAACGAATCTGTTTTAACACTTCAGAAGATACTCGGGTTATCTAGATCTACGAAATATACAGTGGCATCGGTTAGTTCAAAAGGATAACTAACCATTCGTAGAACATATCAGAACCCAAAGAATAGATAGATATATGGATACGATTTCAAAGCTTTCAGTTTAGAAACTAAATTATAGCTATCAACCATAACAAACAAAGCAACCAATTCATCCAAACAAACAGTTTTGGCCTATTTGGAGTTTATGTCCCATATTGATATTGAATCTCCTTCCTGGATCTACCAGAAATTATCGATGCATTGAGAAGAAGATGCTGAAAAAAAGAGATTGATAGAGAAAAGATTGTTTCCTTGTTGTTACAGGGTATTGACCATTTATAGTCGTATTCCCCTGTCCCCTATCTCATCCTCTTCTTGCACTCATATCTCACTATCAGTGGATAGTAAGAGAATTTACTGATGCATTCGAACGGATATCTGAGGAATACTCATTCTAGGGTATACTTCACCCTATCTCTAATGAGCTACTTAATGTGTTACACTCCTGAGCTAAAGTTCAACCTTAGCTTTGATACCACTTGTAACGACTCGGGTTTTTCGCGTTCGAAAATCGACATCCATACTTTACATCGTACTCGAATGCCGCAGATTCGAACGTTCAAATCCGATTCGCCGGAGCTATAACACAGTTAAGTAAACAACACAGCGGAAAAGAAAAAGAATATAGATATACAACAACTGATACAATATCCAGATACAATGATGATACAATGAATATCTATATACATCAGAGATATGATACAAGAAATAGCAGCGGAAAAGAAAATAGATAACACCAGCAGTGGATAGAATGTCTCCAATAGAATGCTCCAAGATAAGCAACGTCAATCCATGAACTCCAAGAACTGAACTAGCTCCAGATAATCTACTAAACCTGAATATCTGGAAAAACCCAACTCTAGACTGCCCGTGTGGAAAATAGTGGGCACCCAGAGTTTAGGAAGGGAACAATAAACTCCGGATCAGTCATGGGACTGGTGTGAGCAACAAAAACAGTTTATCTTTAAACAAACACAAAAGGCTTTTAAACATTGAAACTCGCAATGCTTTTCGAAAATGAAACTACCATAAGACCTCCCACCACACACACAATGCAAACGCAGAATTGGAGGAGATTTCTTCTTATGATAGTCAAACATGCTTACTACGCAAAATCAAAACTCTTTTGATATTATTACTAGTGCATAGTGTAGAAAAAACATTTCGAAAATATAATATAAATCTTAGCCAGCATACAACATTTCATCATATGCCTACTATAGCTACTACGTTCAATAGCAGGTTACCGCCACATTCCATAGCAGGTAATACAACTAAAACCGTACAGGGTTCGTATTGCTTCTTTGGATTTCCAACAAATGATCAGGCTAAGGAACTTCCTTACCGAAATAGAAACGCCTCTGGAAAGACGCCCCGGATCGTAACCGGATCTCTGCAAACAAAAGGCCGACGCTACCTCACGCTGTACAGCTGTAACTAGGTAACTAACACACTGACGCTACCTCACGCTGTACAGCTGTAACTAGGTAACTAACACACGAGCTATGTCATCCCCCGGTCGTTACCGACCTTTATCCGAGCGCTCGATAACCAACATCACACATAATAAATAAAGTGTATCCACATGAGTAAGTATCTGGGCTCCATACCATGATACCACCCTTTATCCAGAAGGAAATGACATACCCTAGGGGCGCTACCCCTACAAACCTTTGTCGCAACATTCCTGTTTCGGCCATTACCGGGTTGTGAGGCTCGACGAAGTCTCGTCCACAAAGCCATGCTTTTTCACAAAGCCACGCTTCGATCAACAAATGATCAGCAGCACTTCGTATGCCACATTACCAAATTGGGAATGTATCACTAGTAACCATCAACTACATAACCTCTGAGCTCGTACGTCTCAGAGAAGGGTGTTAAGCTAAGAGAATAAATTCTCCGCCACCAACAGAAATGTATTTGATAGAAACTAGCTTTACATCTCAAAGTGTAACGTCAGACACACATCCATACAAGTCTGTTCCGGGTTCGAACAGAACCGAAGGCACTTCCGAAGAAGCCCTTGCAAATCCGGGTATTCACAATCTCGATCGGACTTCCCATCACTTAGGGAATCTCTATACCGGAGCCATGATGTAGAGAAAATCGATAGGTCATCATATCGCTCTCGCAAATACCCGGTCTTCACCACCGGTCTTCAAATGCTATCCATATCGTCGTATCACTATTCGGAATGGGTTATATGACACAAAGGTCCTCTCCTGGCTAAACCGAATAACGAGCGCAATTAAAAAATCATATGGATACTGGGGTCTCAGTTAAATCACAGCTTAAAGCCCAAAACTTTTCATTCGAATGGTTAAAACAATTTACCATTTCCAATCTTTTAAACAAAAAGATTCATTTCAAAAACCTTCACGGGTTTAAACAATTTTCCACACTTTTAATCTTTTAAACAAAAAGATTCAATTCACAAAGTTAACCCCATTCACAAAGATTCATTCATAGATTTTCAAATCAATTTCCATTTCAATTTGATTAACTCGTTAAATCTTTAAATCAAGATTTAACTTATAGCTTTTAAAACAATTCCATTTCAAGTTGGATTAACTCGTTCGGTCTTTGAATCAAAGACTCATTTCATAAATTTCAAAAAAATTTCAATTCCATTTCAAACTTGAAACCGTTCAACACAAATTTGGAAATCCTTTCTTAAAATGGAAGCTATTAATATTTGAAAACAAGTAGTTTTCGTTTTGGAAAAATCCAGTTATATTTACACGAGTTAAAACCCTTGAATTAAATTCAAATTCCCAAATCAATACATTTAAAAATGGTTTAACCCATATATAACTTGTACATCATCTTTAATCCCTAGTTTCAAATCATAGGATTCAATTTCAAACTTGAATTCAAATTTAAATCAAATTATTTAAATTTCCAAAACTCGATTAAGTTATTCAAAATAACTTTTATCTTTGAAATTCCATTTCAAAAGCTTTTCACCTTAAACCCAAATTTCTAATTTCAAAATCAATTGAAATTAAAATTTCAATTTCAAAAACATCAAATTTAAATCATCTGTGACTTAACCGATTTCCACGTGAAATCCATATTTGTGTGTGTATGGTGTAGTCCAGGGATTTCACACAATAGTGCACAACATCAATCATCACAGGTATATCAATATCGATAAGCGGTAAAATCGATAACGCTTATCTTCATTCACAGATCATAGATAAAATAAATTTATCAGTCACAAAGATTCACTATTACAATTCGATGTGGGTTTCGGATAACCAACTGGAATCCGACTCCCTGTCGCATCGAAATTCAAGTGTCGTTTTACGGGTCAAGGGGTTTTTATATTCATACAACAGTATATTCATCACAGCTCATCTCAAAGTATTCAATATCATATAGCATCACATCACAAATAGGAATATCAATCCAACATACAACAATCAAAAATAATCAAAGCATCTTCAATTAAGATGAATTAATCATGTAGTTTAAATTTATTAATACATAATACTTACATTTAAAATCTTAAATAAATGATAAATTACAATTAATGGCAATTGATTAGATCTTAATTATTTCCCTTAATTTATCATTTCTTAATTAATTATCTTAATTAATTAACTCTCTTAATTAATTAACTCTTAATTGTTAATTTATTTAAATCTTATTTATTCGTTTAATCAACCTTTAATATTTAACAATTTATTAAGTAATTACTTTTTAAGAAATTTATTTTAACAAAACCGTTAGTCGTTTTAATAAACCAAAAGATAATTTAATTTCTTTGATTTTTCTTTAATTGATTTCATCTTTTAAATCCAATCCATCATTTTAAAACATAATTTAAAAATGTATAAAGTTTAAAAATTTTGAAAACAAAAACTGCTTACATATCGAGTTCGAGACCTGCTTCGACTCACCCTTGAGAAATATTCTCATTTGCTTCGGGCTTCACAGAAAATCAACCCGATAGCTTCCATTTTTTTCTTCTTGACCAAGTCTTAAAAGTGACCCGATATATACTTAAAAATACACGAGCCCGGACTCGAGCCTTCATCCAAACTTCCTGATGTTGTCTTCGAGTAAAAATCCTTCTCCTCCAAACATAAAAAAACTGATACCCATTCATAGGTTCGTGCACATGCACCGGAGTTCTGGCGAGCTCCGATCAACTTCGCCACCTTCCTCACATCAGCGATGAACCCCCTGAGGCTCACAAACACCCAGAATTCCAAATCACTGACAAACTGGAATTCTCACTATCGAACCCAACTTCAAACACTTCCAGGTACCACCGCCTCGCCTGAATTTGCCTCGAACTCCTATCGCCGACCATCAGAAGTCGCTGTACCTCCGGTCACCAATTCTCTGACCATCACCGAACCCATCCCCCTTGGTCCCATCGCACTCGATACACCAGAGATGAATCACCGATCCATCTACCACGCTCGACCAAATTAGGTTTAGAAACCTAAATCACCTCGCCGTTGATGCCACGGCAATCTCTACCACCTCCAACCATTTTTCCCATAGCCACCGTACCTTGCTCCATCTCCAGACCAAACGTCGACCACCATTGTTCCTCCGGCCACCCATAAATGCTTAAAACCCATAATCCAGACATCACCAAAATTTACATTCATCTCAATATTAAAAATTGTGATATATGTTTTAAAAATCATAACTTTTAAAGTGTATTTAGGCTATGATCTTGAGACAGTAGATTTCAATGACTGATTTTTACATATTTAAAGGATTTCCACTGTATTTCCATTTTCCAAATAACCCTCTAAATATTTTTACTTAAATTCATTTTTTTTTAATTTAATTTAAGTCTAAACAAACATTTAATGTTTGAAGGTCAAACCCCATATGAAATCAGAGGAAGAGAAAAAGGAAAATGTGGTTTATAACTTAATAATCCTGTACCAGAACAGGGATGACAAACATATCATAGATATGCACATTTTCCAAATGCACAGAGACTTATCTATATACATTCATACAAAACAATCATCATCACAGAAAATTTCACAAACAACAACATGTTTTACTTAAACTTTTAAATAAAGAGTTTACTCACTTGAATTTGGACAGAAAAGCAAAGCCTGGAACTGTTTTTGACTTTGAACTTGATCTGCTCTTGCTTGTTACCACTGAATTGAATATGGTTTTACTTGATTATGATGTTGATTTTGTTTAAGTTATTAAGATATATTATAACTTTAGAGTTTACTTAGCTTGATGGGAAGAAGAACAGAGATGCTTTTCTTTAAGTCAACCTGGGAACTGCCTGTTGAAGCTTCCTCCTTGATCTCAGGTTTGAATTGATTTAATTTGTTGTTTTTATTGAAGCATGTTTATGTTAAAGATGAAGCTTACAACAGATGCTACTCAGTTTTGAATAGAACGAACCGAGGAAAAGGAAGATATGTATACAGAATAGAAGGCTCACTGGTTGATATATATTATTTTGTACAATGTTTAGCAGGGATATTTTCTTCTTTTGCTTGCTGATATTTTCCTTTGGTGGCTGATGCATTAATTAGTTTGTACCACATTTATATTTATATAGTATCCCTCCTTCCATCTCGGCTGTAAAAGAAAATGAAATAGTTTAAATGTGGCTTGTATAAATCTATGTTGTGTACTAAGGATTCATGCATTAATTGCTCAAGTCCTTTATGTCTTCTTTCTCATATATATTTATTCAACTTGTATACAGGATATTGTCTTCTTCAGCAAGCTTAGTGATAGATATATATATTCTTATTTGTTTGCACTTGAATATATATTGTTGTCTTACTTACACTTGCATTCCTATATGTATATATAGATATCTTTCCTTTTGTCTTGTCTTATTACTTTATAGTATGAATAACTTCTATTTTATTATGTTGTTAGATTATTTTACTTTACTACTAACTATCTTGTATCCAAAGTATATACATATATATATGTCTATATTTATTTTATGAATTCAAATTTAAACCATTTATTTTAAATTTAAACTCAAATTCAATATATATACAATATTTTTAATTTAAATGATTTATCCAAAATTTATTCGACGATCGGGGAAACTCGCATCACTTAAATCGATTTATTTCACAAATTTTATTCAAAAATTCTTTAAATTATCAATTTAAATTTATATGAAATTCGGGTTCATTACAGATTGAAAGAAGATGAATAGTGAGGGACACGAATGAATTTCGGAACCGAGGGGAACGTTCCAAAAATTCAAAGGAATTGAGTCAAAGGAAGAGATTGAAACTCGAATGAGAGTGATTCTGTAAATACATTTACCCTACATGTTGAGTTTTGCCTAGAGCTACCAAAGCTCTTATACCAACTGTAACGACCCAATATTTTGGACCATTCGCATCCATTATAAGTGTATAGGTAGACACTCATGCCGGAATTGAATTGCTCAAAATACCGCGTTGTTAATTTAAATTTGGCAAAACTGAACATATACAGTAAATAAATAATCACAGATCACAGACACAGAGTAATCAGTGCAGCGGAAATAAAAGAGATAGTAGTTCATGAAGCTACTATATGAATATATAAGATACATCAGAGTTTACAACAGAAGAGTAATACGATACATCAGAGTTAAACCAGATACAACGGAAGAGTAACACGATACATCAGATACAAATCAGAATACATCACTGGAATCATCGAATACTGAAAGCAGAATAGATGGCTGGATCTTTGAGCAAAGCTCCAACTTCAAAGGTGAGTCTCGAATACTGGTACACTCTGTCTGACCCGAGCGTAAAGCAAAGCACAAAACACTCGAGTCAGGATTAACATTCTTATATTAATAAATCCAACTCAAGTGAAATAGCAATTGAAATACAAGTAACTCAAAGGATGTTTGGAATAACCATCCTTTAAGGATCCGTTAAACTATCTACTATGTAATAGTGTACGATAAGTAGATAATGTCTATCAGTAATATAAAGTATCAAAATAGTGTTAAGTCATGGCCCATTCCACCCTTAACACATTTTTATTCCCAAAAGCATATACAAGACCGTAGTTTCCCCAAAACCGGAAGTCACCAGAGGGCAATCCATATACTAAAGGTACAAAACAAATTCGTAGTGGCCGCGAATAGGGAATACAAGTATGACAAGGCACATGAGGCAATACCCAAGGTAGTGATACTACCGTTTGCCTGATCCGGACTGGTGAGAACGCAACGCCGCAACACCGTGAAACAACACTCCCAAAATCAAGGGTGCACCAATCGACAACAAGTAATGAGTAGTTCGAAGAAGTGTGTCCACTTGAGGTAGCTAATCCTCCATTGGCCCGGCACGGCTCCTGTTTTAGTCATTTCCAATTTGACACAAGTGTCAAGGCTATCCATTATCGTTCTCTTTCTTCAGTCATCACGTACATCATTCCAACCACTTCATTCTGGATCATTACTCCGTGTTATAGTTATTAAAGTGGTTTCGGTTTAGACAGTGAGTATATCCATAACCGATTCCGGTCTCTTTAATAACCTTCGAAATTATTTCACCGATTGGTCGTTTATTTATTTCAAAATCAAATCAATTTCAATTTCAATCAGAGTTTATAAATCAACATTTCGTTTGTCTTTCCAAATAAATTTCCATAATTTACGTTTCAAAACTTCCAAATTTATAATCTCAAAATCTTATAATTCAAATTAAATATTTGATTTAAAACAATTCAAATATTGATTCAAGTTCATATATAAATTTCATTCCATAATCATTTAAATTAATTTAATTAAACATTCAAATCAATTTAAATTCATTGATCGATTTTATTCAATATTCATTAAGTTAAATTTATCATTCAAAACAATTTCTATTTGATTTCCAATTCATTAAATCAATTAATTAAGTTCAACTTCATTGAATCAAAACTTACAATTTTGAATTAAATCAAATTCATCAAATCAATTCTTTCAATTACAAATCTTACATTTATTTCAATAAATCACATTTTATTTCTTGTTAAAGAAATTCAATTTCACTTATTTACTTACTTAAATAATTTCCCAAAACTTACTTAATAAAGAAACTCAATTTCAATTATTTACGAAGTAAAATTCACTTATTCAAAAGTTCAATTTTTCTTATTAAAGAATTCAATTCAATTTAATCATTAAATAATTCAATCTTATTTAATTACTAAATAATTCAAAACTTAATTATTAAATATTTTCAAAGTTTAATAATTTCAAACTTAATTATAATTTCAACTTAATTCAATCATTTCTCAAATTTAACAACGTTCTTTCATCAATTACATTGTTAATATTTTGTTTCAGATTATTAAATATTAACATTTTCCTTTCATAAAAATTTAAATTTCAACTTCATTTTCAAACCATATTATTTATTCAAATAAAATCTTCGTTTATTTTTAAATCAAATTATTGACTAATCGGGTTTTATTAAATTCTCTATTCTAGGTCAAAGTTAAATTTGGGTATTTATCATTTCAACCCGATTCCAATTCAATTAAAAATCAAAACATAGCAAAGGGAACTTGCAGTGTGATAACTGGGATGGTGTCAAAGTAAATAAACAAGCAATAACAACAACAATAACAATCCAATAATCAATTCAAATAATCCCGAAATAACCGTATTAATTCGCATTGTTATTTGTACGAATTAATATAATTATTTCTAGAATCTACACTATCATTTCATGTAGATTAAAGATTATTACATTACGGTTTTCACTTGTCATTCAATTTCAATTTTTACACTACAACAATTAATCCAATTTACGTCGATGGTTCAAAGTGTAATTATCGCTATTCTATATGTCAATTAATTTAACAATTAAAAGGGGTCATATTCACTAATCAAATTTATCATATAAATCAGTTTAAAATTTTTAACTATCCTATATCCGTTTCAATTTTGCATACTATTTATCATTTAACACTAACAATTTAACGTCCAATATAAATATCAACAATCAATCAATTATCAGCCAAACTGTATAATCATCGCATACATAATTAACAGATAATGGTGTCAGATGTCACAGGTGAACTGATACAGGTAATAGCATATATAACAGTGTAATTAACTAATAGCAGTATATTTCAATTGTCGTTTCAATTGAAATCAGATTTAATAAATAAAAGAACGTTAATCGTGAGTGAGTGCTCACCTTTCGAGGCTAGAGATGGACGTGAATGAGATGAGTTACAAATCCAAGCATGAATTTCAAAGTGGAGCACGATGGATATGAGTTCGACGATCAAAGCTGATATATAAGAATTGTCAAAAAAAATTAAATTAGTTCAAATATAAACTGAAAATATATATACACATTACTATTATTATATTATATATAAAATTTCAATATTTAAATTTAAGACAAATATTAAAATAATATAAGAAATTCAAAATCATTATTTTAATTAGATACATACATTAAAATCAACATATATACATCATATATTCGAAATAAATACTTATATATATACTTATTTAAAATCAACATCCTTAAGACATATATCCATATAGCCCATAAATTTAAATACTTATATTACATATATACACCTTGCTTACAAGGTTTAATACAATAATATACAGAAAACAGAACGAAGACGAAAGCAGGTACAAAGGCGAACTTTAATATTTCATACATACAATAATATAAATATATAAATATAGCTTTTTCCCTCGAAGAAGACAAGACTTGACACTATAAAAAATATATATATATAAAAGCAGGATAACACGCAACCCTCAATGCACAAAACACTAGACATACTTTATAGCTTTCATTTGTTAATATATATGTAACGATGGCAGTGCACTATATCCAATTCACCTATATAAACTAACATAAAGGACCTGATATACAACATGTAGTCTCAATTTATTCAAACAGCTAAATATATAATACTGACGTAAACTTATACGATCAGAACTAATATATATAAAAACTATAGTTAGTATAACACCTAGTATAAACAACACCAACCTAAAATATAAAATATATATTTTTAATATCTAATATTGTATAAACAGTATAACCAATATATATACTATATATATACTTTACAGTAACCTACCCTAACTTCTGTGCATAAAGTAATAATATATTTAACAGAATAGATTATAAACTTATATAAACTACTATATGTAAAAATTTATATATAAACTACCTATATAACTAACATGTTAATGTATATATTGTAAACACGAAACATATATATACCTTTATAAAAATATACATATCCATATATAAGATAGAATGATAAAATAAAATAAAATCAATATATACTATAGGTAGCCCTAAATGTATAAATGTATATACAAATACAATAACCAACAGTTTATACAAAACTCATATAAATATATAGATGTACATACAACATATAATATATTAATTTACATGAACTTTTACATATATAAACAGAACTTATATATATATATTTAAATATACCATACAAAATCTATATATAAACATGCAATAAAATTGTATACCTCTGTGCTCGCAAGGTGAAGGAGGAAGAAGTGATCGAGTGTGGACAAAAAGGGCAGAGCGGAGTTGCTGGGTATTGGAGGAAGCTTCGGCGCGGGGTGGTTTAGGTGGCGGCATGACGGTTGCCAGGGAAAGAAATGGGAGCGGAAGGAGGTGTCTGCGTGAGGGTGGTTGCGGCGGTTGTCGGGTGGAGCTGGGTTCGAATACTCATGTTGGAGATGCGCACGATGGTGGGTTGCTGCGTGGCAGAGGTGGAAGGCGGAAGAGATGCGGGGTAGTGGAGAGATGGGCCGTAGGCGAAGTGGCAGAGGTTGCTGTCAGAGTATGGCTTCGGGGTCAGGGTGGGGACTCACGTTTAGGTTAGGCAAGGTGGAAGGTCAGTGATTGGAAGATGCAAGGACGTGATGCGAACTGGAGGGGAGGCAGAGATAAGGCAGGTCGGCTGCAGCTCGGTGGAAGTCCGGAGTTGTGGCGGTGGTCGCTGGTGGATGGGTGGCCGCACGTGGGTTGCTCGGCGGAGGGCAGGTGCAACTGTGTTCAAGGCGGCAAGTGGAGGAGAGAGAGCGGTGGAAGGAGACGAACGGAATTGGCCAGGTTTGAACATGTGGCAAAGCAAATAAAGTATACTGTGAAACGAGTTGTCTTCACAGGCTAAAATGTTTTACAAAATTTTCTTTATATTTTAATTATTGAAATGAAAGGTCAGAAGTAAATGAGTGAAGGAGAACCGTTCAATATTGAATGCAATGGGTATGGAAACGGCCGGGTACATGAATTCAAGGCAATATAAATTCAAATGACTATTCATTAACTCACGTTAGATTAATTTGAAAGGATGCAGAACAATAGTAGGATCAAACCAGATACCGGTACAGCTAACCGTATCCGGTTTCTTCGCGTATCGGACTTCAAAATTGATAATTGGATATACTGTAGAGATCAGCACAACGAGACGATCAAAACGGCATACGGATATCAGTGGTATCATTGAATTATAAAAATTCGAATTTTTCTACTAACGGAAAAATGCGAGAAAAACGCTTAAAAATAAGATCGACGGAGCCAAAGATGTCCGAATTTGGAAAAATCACAAACTGACATCTTGCTCAGAAGATGGTTTAGAATTTTTCTATGTAAAAATATTTAGGTTTCGGAAACATTTTATTTTCATCGCTTTTTTTTTACTGATTAAATTGAAGTAAATTTACGCGCGAAATAAACTTTCATATTTTCGGACGAAAATTTACCAGTTGCTATGTTTAATTAGACGCATTCCAAATATTAAATTTTTTATTCAAAATTTTATCGTTTAAAATTTCACAAAATTTCAACTAATTACGTTATTAAAATAGTTGAAATTTACGGGTCGTTACATGGCTTCTTCACTTGTGCATAATGTCCTCTCTGTTGCATTCATGTGTTCATCTTGCTGTCCACTAGTTCGTTCCATTTGATCTGAGCATTTTGACTTGTATTCATTTGTTTACTTGTTGTTGGTCTAGTGGTGCACTTTGCTTGTCTGCAGTGTTGTTTCTTCATAAGACCACTGTCCATTTTTGCCTTTTGACTTTATGTAGTATTTCTATGTGTGTTGTCTGATCTGGTTAATGATACTGCATGTATATGTATGTGATGTTTTGGAGCTGTAATCTTCATGTTTTGCAGTTTTGGGTTTCCAGTTGCACTTGGTTCATGTCAGACTTGAAGTCTAGTTCGTTTTGTAGCATTGAGTTGCACTGCACTTGAGTCTTGTCTCCATTTGCTTGATGTCTTTGATTTAGTAGTTTGTAACTTGCTTTGTGGTCTTCATTGTGACTTCACCTTGATCCTAATGTGTAGTTGTCTTCATGTACATGACTTGATCATCATGTAACTCACTATCTTTGAACCTGTGCATATATGTATATTCCTCTGTTGACTTTATGAAGTGCTTGCTGTCTTGATTGCTTGCACTGGCTTGCAATTTGTCTTAGTCGAGTCTTTATATTGCTTCATCCCTTTGAGTTGTATCTCTGGTGTATGCATTGTTTATTCAGTTGAATCAGTTGTAATTGCTGCCATCTTCTTTGATGTTCTGGTCTTTATGTAGAAGCTTCAGTCTCATTGATGCATTGATCATGCACTGGTTCATGTCCACTGTTATGTGCATACTTGTATATTTGAGTTCGAGTCTTGATATCTTGATTCATGTATATTGTCACTGCACACTGGTCTTGATTTCATTGGTGTCATTGGTGCATTTGTGTGCATTGTTATTTGCAGTTACACTTCAGTTGCTTGTATATATGTATGCACTTGTTCACTTGATTCATTGCTGTATTGGTTTGGACTTGCAGTTTGTTTTCTGGTCTTAAGTTCTGGTTTGTTGAGACTGGTCATTCATTTTACTGTTGTCTTGAGTTGAGTCATGATAGCAGTGACTTGACCTCTATTGCCCTGTGTTGAATTCAGCTTAAACGCTCGGGTTTGACCTTGTGCTTGTGATGTGACTTTATTTATTTTGCACTTGAGTTGAACCCGATTTTTGGTTTGGGTTTGACCTGTGCTCACCTTTCCCGGTTACTATATCAAGTGTATATACATATATCGGTGTGCACGGCCTTGTGGCATGTACAGTGATACACTGTGCATGTCACAAGCTATTCGTGTATGATGAATTCAATGATGACGAACAACCCAAATAACTGAGGCAAATATTATTTTCAAAATTCATATTTTGTTTTATACTGCAAAAATATTTTATTTTCAATTTTACTGCATCAATGTATATTTCTGCAGATTGCTCAGATGCTGGATTCACATTGGAATGAAGTTGAAGATAAATACGAGTGTGAGTGATATGTAGTGAGGAACTGATGTAACTATGAAATTGTGATGTAATTGTATTGTGACTGAAATTGATGTAATTGTACTGTGACTAAAATTGTATAGTTATAGTGAGAGCTTGAAATTGTACTATCAAAATTGTAAAAAATATTTGTTTGAATAAAATATTCGTTTGAATTCCAATTCTGTGTTATTTATTTTATTCAGCAAATATTTATTTTATCTGTGAAAAATAAAATAGTACAATATCAAATACATTTAAATGAATGTATATATGTTTATTATCATCAAACAAAAATCATATACATGCATATTCAGCAATCTCCCCCTTTTGATGATAACAAACATATATTTAAGATTTTGACTATTTTAAATGTATTTGATTATTCAATTTGCTCCCCCTATTTAAATGCTCTCTTTCTACACAATACCCCCCCTACATATATGCATGAGAATAAAAAAAATTCAAATGAGCCTTGATTAATTAGAAAATCTTTGATCTTTATTTTCAAAATCTTAACTTTTCTCTCCCCCTTTTGTTATCAGCAAAAGAATAATAGTAATAGAAAAATATAGATATAGTGATAGACATTAATACAATATTAAAGCTCAATCGAGTGTAAATATTAATTTCAATAAGAAAATCAATCAAAAATCATAAATATTTTAATTGACGCATATTCCACTTTAGAATGATAGGATGATATCATCAAATAAAACCATATAGTTGTGTCTATTTGTGGTATATTTATTTCAGGAAATTTGAATATCTCCTAACCATGCATAACCGTTATGACTTTTAAATGAGATTAGTAGTATTCTAAATTTTTTATTTTTATTTTAAAAATGAATTCAAGTATCTTCTAACCACGCATAACCGTGAGGAATTTTAAATGGGATTAGAATCAACTTGTCTATTTAATCAATTAATTTTGATATGCGTTCCATACATGCATAACCGTGAGGACTTTTAAATGAGCATGGAAACACATAATCAAAAATCCAAGTAATTCACCCATGCATAACCGTGAGGACTTTTAAATGAGAGTGAATATTTTGGATATTATTATTTATTGTTAGAAATATAATAAAATTGAAGCACAAATGATTTCCCGTTTAAACTACCACATATTGACATACTATATTGACTTTTGATGAGTGATGGTCGATAGAAAAATGATAGAAATAGAAATGATCATGGAATATTTATCAACAAAAAGTTTTTATAACTCTTGTTTAAATTTCTAAAGAAATTTTCTAATTATACTTTCTCAAGTCATAATATATGATTAATATCAACACTCATCTTATTTTCAATCACCATCTATCTTTTTAGATAATTATTAGGGGGTCAGATCAGTTAACATAGTTATTTAAAATCAATTTCAAAAATAGTTATAAAATCAAATTTTCTTAAATAACTAATCTGATACAAGGTCAACATAAATTATTTTCTAGAAGGGGTTTTTAAGAAAAATTTCTGCTAAAATAGAAATTATTTCAAGTGAAAAATTTGCAGATATTTTCTTTGAAAAATGATGCAGCAAATGAATGTCTCAAAATATAATCATCTTCTACTAGTAATTTTTCTATCAACTATATTACCAGTGTGATCTGCATCTGACTTTAAATTTCACTCAATATTCACTCGTTGGATGTCATAGACCAGATTGTGAAGTTTCAACAAACTATCTCAGAATTATTTTCAACAATTTTTAAACGAAATTTTCTTGACTTTGAAGTTGTGTTAACCATCAAACAAATATCATAGTGTCAGATTTAGAAACCGTAGGATCAACAGTCATTAAACCATCATCATTATTTCAAAACAATTTCTTGAAGTTTCACCAATTTCATAAAGTTTTAACAATTTCAACAATTTCTTAAAAACCTTTTTATAGCATGAGTAATCAGTAATCAATCAACATCATAATTTGACTAAACAGATTAAGTTCAATGATGAAAAAAATGGTTGGTCAACTTTTACGCACAAATCAAAGTCATAGATAAGAACAAGTCATGTAAGATCATATCAAGTTAGTTAGAATCTGTCAACCATCATAATTACTTCAAGTAATTCTATTTAAAGATGATTGGTTAATAAAAAAATCAGAATTAACATCATCAATCATTTCACATAACTGGCTGATTTAATTTAGATTATGGTGCAGATTTTCACATTTTATCTATCGTTCGAAAATAAATACAATTACTTGTTTTACCTGTACGATAATCTTTCGTTGTTTGCCCATTGTGAATCTGTCACCTTTATACTAGGCTAAGGAACGTTGATTTGTCGCCCGTTGTGTGTCTGGAACAGCCAGAATCCAGATAACACTAATGTTGTTCCTTAGCCTGCCACCACACCTACACGGTAAAAGATTTTTGTGACCTATTTGTTTTTATAGGTCCATGGTTGTTAGTGGCAGAATAATTTGATGAATATGTTTGAGTAGACCCAAAACTATTAATATATGTTCCTTTTGGCACCCAAACTTGTTTTGTCCTTTTATTCTTGTTCCAATAGACATGAAATTTGTTTGTAGAATTCTTAGGAGCCCAAACTTGTATAAATTTTGTGTTCTTATTCCTATGACTACAATTTTCAACACGATGACCAATTATTTCACATCTAGCAAAGACACTCTTACCTTTTGCATTATCATCAACTTGTGTTTTCCCAAAGCCTAGTCCTTTTCTGTTGTTAGCAAAAAGTTGGTTTCCCAATAACATGTTGAATGATTTTTCTCCTCTTGAAAAGTTATTCAGAGATTTCTCAAGATTTTGGACTTTGGTTTTTAGTGTTGTGTTTTCAGTCACCAGTGAGGTGCATCTATTTATAAAATCATTTTTCCTAGTGTCAATGGTTTCCTTAAGACTCAAGTTTTCTTTTTCAAGATTCTCAAAGCTATTCTTAAGTTTTGATAATTCTGAATCTAAAATTTTACATTTTTTACAGTCTTGGTTTTGAATATTTTCAAGTTCAGTTTCTAACCTAGTATTTTCATGGACAAGTTCTCTCCTATCAGATTTCAGTTTTTCAATTTTAGATTCAAGAGTATCAATTGTTTTAGTAAGATCATAACACATCAAAACAAGTTCTTTATAAAAATAGTCACTTACCTCACTAGATTCCTCTGAGCTTGCTTCTGAATCTGATTTTGCCATAAGACACAAATTAGCCTCCTCTGAGCTATTATTCGAAACTTCCTCTCCTTCTTCGCTCTTTAAGGCAATCGTCTTATTCTTTGATTCGGAGTTGTTGCGTTCCTCCTTTGTTTTTAGCTCAAGCTCATATGTCATCAAGTTGCCGATCAACTCCTCCATGCTTAGTTTACTCAGATCTTTCGATTCTTGTATTGCCGTGACTTTTGCCTCAAAGTTCATCGGTAAGACTCGTAGCACCTTCCTCACAAGCTCTACCTCAGTGAATACCTTCCCAAACGCTCTAGCATTTTACACCAAAGTTGAAAAGCGTCCAAACATGTCCTTTATTCTCTCGCCTTTGTCCATCACAAAGTTCTCATATTCATTGCTGAATAGGGCTAGACGAGACTCCTTGACTTGAGAAGTTCCTTCATGTGTCACCTCCATGGTATGCCAAATTTCCTGTGCAGTTTTACAATGAGAAATTCTATTAAATTCATTCTTATCAAGAGCACAGATCAAAGCATTCATGGCTTTAGCATTTGTAGTTTTTAATTTCTTAACGTTAGCGTCCCACCTATCCTTAGGTTTAGGAATCTCAGTATCACCAACAGTTATAGTAGGAGATTTATAGCCAGTTTCAATAATGTCCCAAACATCATAATCAACAGAACTAAGATAAATACCCATCCTAACTTTCCAATAAGCATAATCATTCCCATTAAACGTGGGTGGCCTAGCAATAGATTGCCCTTCAGAAAAAGCATTATTTGGTGGATTCATGACTCTAGAGTTAAAGAAAAAAATACCGAGCTCTGATACCACTTGTAGGATCTAGATTAACCCTAGAGGGGGGTGAATAGGGTTATAGCAGGTTTTCTCAAATTTATAAAATTAAACGCAATAACAAACTGCAGAGAAGTAAATATGCTGAAAAGTAAATCACACACAAAATTTACCCAGCTTCGGCAACCCCTGCCTACTGCTGCATTCCCATATTTCTATTAGAATTAAACAGTCTCCCACTTACAAACACTCTAACAGACTCGCAAACCCTACTACCGCCTATAGAGTTTTGCAAACTCGCAAACCCTGTTTACTGAACTAATCCTAACTAGACAATCTGACACAACCTAAATCCTAGGTGGTGATTTACCAAAAATTGATTCGAAGTAGACTTTAAACATAAAAACAAAATAAAAACCAATATAAATTTAAAACCCTAATTTTTAAACTTAAACAAAACTAAAGCCTTGTTATTATTAGCTGGCCCAATATTATATTGGTCTCTCTCTCTTCCTTTTATCTCCGGCCCGCTTTGCTTGTGAAAATGGTGGCTCTTGTTTCTTCGTTCGTTCCTTTTCCTTCAAAATTAGGGCTTTCTAAAATTGAAGCCGCCGACTTGTTGATCGATCAGGTGGGTTGTTCTCGTGATTGCTTACGATCGATTGTATCTTCTATTATGCTTCGGCAATTGATCCTTTTCTCGGCTTGTGCTCGACTGCTTCAAGTTGATCGAATTCGATGTTTCTCTGGTATGTTATTTGTTCCTTTTGCTTTGCTGGTTTTGGTATTCTTGAACTCGATGCCTTTTATTGCCGATGATGATTGGTATTTATAGGGTTCTATCCCCTGAGTTTTTGTTCGCATGTATTTTAGTTGAATTCGTCACTTTATTTTGCTTGGCCGATCGATGATGCTTGGATGCTTGAGATTGATTCTGACTTTATCAAAATCGTATATATTGATACTTGCTTCTCACGGTTTTGATTTTAAATCGTTCGACCATTCCTTGATCGTTACGGTAGTGACTTTCCTATTTTACTTTGACTTTGATTTTTGACTTTTTCAATTTGTTAACTTGATTTCCACGGCATCGATTTTTAACTCGCGATATTTCTGACTTGGTCGTAATTGTATATTTGATAATGCCTTGGTTGACACGGCTTTGTTTTACGATTTCTTAATGACCATAGGCTTTTATTCATTTCGTGGTTACCACGTTTTTGACTTTGATCATAAAGATGACTTGTTCATTCACGGCTACGGCTTCGATCATTTTTTTTTGACTTTTGGTAGCTCTGGCTTTGACTCGAATTCATTGCCTTGGTCATAACTGCTCTTACCTGCACATTTGTTTATGCTTGATGTTGTGACTTTGATACTCCTGACTTGAAACTTGATTAGCTTGAGTGCTTGCTTGATTTCCTTGTTGTTCTATGTAGCATATACATGTTTACTTTGTCTTTGACCTGGTCATGTTTTTTGGTCATGGCTTCTTCACTTGTGCATAATGTCCTCTCTGTTGCATTCATGTGTTCATCTTGCTGTCCACTAGTTCGTTCCATTTGATCTGAGCATTTTGACTTGTATTCATTTGTTTACTTGTTGTTGGTCTAGTGGTGCACTTTGCTTGTCTGCAGTGTTGTTTCTTCATAAGACCACTGTCCATTTTTGCCTTTTGACTTTATGTAGTATTTCTATGTGTGTTGTCTGATCTGGTTAATGATACTGCATGTATATGTATGTGATGTTTTGGAGCTGTAATCTTCATGTTTTGCAGTTTTGGGTTTCCAGTTGCACTTGGTTCATGTCAGACTTGAAGTCTAGTTCCTTTTGTAGCATTGAGTTGCACTGCACTTGAGTCTTGTCTCCATTTTCTTGATGTCTTTGATTTAGTAGTTTGTAACTTGCTTTGTGGTCTTCATTGTGACTTCACCTTGATCCTAATGTGTAGTTGTCTTCATGTACATGACTTGATCATCATGTAACTCACTGTCTTTGAACCTGTGCATATATGTATATGCCTCTGTTGACTTTGTGAAGTGCTTGCTGTCTTGATTGCTTGCACTGGCTTGCAATTTGTCTTAGTCGAGTCTTTATATTGCTTCATCCCTTTGAGTTGTATCTCTGGTGTATGCATTGTTTATTCAGTTGAATCAGTTGTAATTGCTGCCATCTTCTTTGGTATGATAGTCTGGATTTGATGTTCTGGTCTTTATGTAGAAGCTTCAGTCTCATTGATGCATTGATCATGCACTGGTTCATGTCCACTATTATGTGCATACTTGTATATTTGAGTTCGAGTCTTGATATCTTGATTCCTGTATATTGTCACTGCACACTGGTCTTGATTTCATTGGTGTCATTGGTGCATTTGTGTGCATTTTTATTTGCAGTTACACTTCAGTTGCTTGTATATATGTATGCACTTGTTCACTTGATTCATTGCTGTATTGGTTTGGACTTGCAGTTTGTTTTCTGGTCTTAAGTTCTGGTTTGTTGAGACTGGTCATTCATTTTATTGTTGTCTTGAGTTGAGTCATGATAGCAGTGACTTGACCTCTATTGCCCTGTGTTGAATCCAGCTTAAACGCTCGGGTTTGACCTTGTGCTTGTGATGTAACTTTATTTATTTTGCACTTGAATTGAACCCGATTTTTGGTTTGGGTTTGACCTGTGCTCACCTGTCCCTGTTACTATATCAAGTGTATATACATATATCGGTGTGCACGGCCTTGTGGCATGTACAGTGATACACTGTGCATGTCACAAGCTATTCGTGTATGATGAATTCAATGATGACGAACAACCCAAATAACTGAGGCAAATATTATTTTCAAAATTCATATTTTGTTTTATACTGCAAAAATATTTTATTTTCAATTTTACTGCGTCAATGTATATTTCTGCAGATTGCTCTGATGCTGGATTCACATTGGAATGAAGTTGAAGATAAATACGAGTGTGAGTGATATGTAGTGAGGAACTGATGTAACTATGAAATTGTGATGTAATTGTATTGTGACTGAAATTGATGTAATTGTACTGTGATTGAAATTGTATAGTTATAGTGAGAGCTTGAAATTGTACTATCAAAATTGTAATAAATATTTGTTTGAATAAAATATTCGTTTGAATTCCAATTTTGTATTATTTATTTTATTCAGCAAATATTTATTTTATCTGTGAAAAATAAAATAGTACAATATCAAATACATTTAAATGAATGTATATATGTTTATTATCATCAAACAAAAATCATATACATGCATATTCAACAAGAAAATGGTCCATAACCATGGATTTTTTTTCTATGATTAGTTTTACATGGTTGACGATTCATGCTAAAGAAATTAAAATATTCAATCAAGGACGTAAGTTTTGAGAAAAAAGCAACTACAATCTGTTATTGCAATCGAATACATTTAGACATGCATTTAAAAAGTGATTACCTAACTACCTTGCATTCCTTCACTTCCTAGTTCATCTTTACCCTTGTAAAGGAAACAACCTCCAGGAAGAATCTTAGCCAATCTAAGCCATGCATGGAAACAAACAAACCCCATAAAAGATGAAGAACCATAAAAGTGATATTAAAATGAAAAAAAACTGTAAACTTGCAAGAGGTGTATAAAAAATCGGTAGAATGATTCAACACAATTTTCGAAGCACTATAAACTTGCAAGATGTGCACTGACCTATAGTGTAGGCATTTTTTCATAAAGACTGATGAAGAAGCTAGATTAAGTAGATTAAGTTAATGTTTGGAATAGGGAACAATATAGAACTAATTGGTTTAGTTAACAGTATTAATCAAAAATACATAACTTGTTTGGTTTAAAGCATATCTATTTTTGTTACCAAAGTAGTTAACATGGAGTAAAGATATCTTTTTCTCCTCTTCTAGAATATGTTAACCTATTGCATCAAAGGAGGATCCATTGAAATAATGCGTGCACCCGACCTACATGAACAAACTTGTTCCAGTAGAGCCTATAATAAAAAATGGAACTGGTGTTGATCTAGTTTTAGAAATTTAGCAAAGTTGATTAAACAATAATCTTGAAAACAAAACAAAGACGCCAACGACCCATTAGTAACTCCACTTAATCTATTTTTATTTATTTAAAACCATTTCGCATTTCACAAAAAGATGAAAAAGGAGATGAATATCTACCGGTATATTTGAATTTTACAGTAAAAGGTCCAATCCCATGAGGAAAAAACAACTGTGTAAACAAAAATCAAAGTAAGAATTATATGAAAAATAGATTCTTCAAAATTATGAAAACATAATTACCTTTCTGTTCAATTCAAATAAAATATTATTGTAGTTATAATTGGTTTTGATATGTTCATCATAACAAAAAGATTATTAACTTGCTAGAAGTTGGAAGATTGTTTTGGAAATGTTCAGAATTGAAACTGATAGTGAATTACTCATATAAAACATTCATTATCTACAAAAGTTTATGGTAATTTTGTGTTTCATATGTGTAAACTACATTTATGTTATGAATGATAATCTGAAAATGCAACAGTGAGATTCGTCAGATGTCTAAAATGTGCTTCAGGTTATACACACATGATGCCTAGAAATTAAAAACAAATATGTGGTAGTGAATACACTAAATAATGGTATGCTACATATATTCACATAGTAGTAATTTTTAATAGGGTAAAAACTGTGTAATTCATATAATCACTAAAGACTTACTACGTTGATAAGTATATAAACAAAATCAAACCGTAAATCATCAAAAAAATTCAAGTTATTAGTTCCAAGACTATAGTTAGTACATGGTGTTTACCCAATATGGTCATATAAGTATTGGATATGGATATAGTTTCTTACAGTTTATACAATGGTAGTAGTGAAGGACTATCTAAAGTGTTATGGTGTTTTGTAGAAGCACTCAATCTTGGTTAGGAGCAAGATCAGTGGGAACAAAAGGAAAAAAAGTTCGAGCATACTACTTACATAACTAAATAAGTCTAAGCTAATCAAAGCAGCCATAACTTATGGTTGCATTTTAAACGAACATAGTAAATAACAAATTCATATACATTACAGTACACATAATTCATTCAACTGCGTTCACGGTGATTCTTATCACATATTACTAATGTGAAAATCAGTAAACATAAGTTAACTTATCTTATGATTTCTCACAAAACTACTGTGAAAATATCCAATGCCCAATGAGAAATTTATAGTAAAATCAAATGAAAGTAGTACCTTGAAAATTAAGCAATATGAGTTTGTAATTAAGTGAAATCAAATGAAAGTATTTTACTAAATTACCATACATGGATGAAGTAAGTAATATGACATAAACATGACATTTTTGATGAAGCATTATACTCAGATTCATTTTCATATGGAAAAGCATACATAAACTTGTCTACATATACCATTCATGTTTATGTAAAGACCCATCAAGAACTTAGACTTCAACAAATTTGTTGATCCACGTAAAACACTAAACTAAAGTATTTATATATGGAATATTGTAGTACAGAAGGTAGTAAATGTTTACAAATATGTATAGGTGTTGAAATACATCACAGTTGCAAATTGAACTCAAAAATAAATCTGAAAAACTCACAATTTCTTTGCATGCTTTAAGGCGCGAGGGAGCCAAAGTGAAACAAATGGTGGATACCATCAGCGGAGGCACTTACTGGATAACTTAAAGAGACAACTAAAAGATGATTGCCAGCGAAACTACTATGATTTTGCTATAAATGGATTAAAAGTTGAATATGCAAAATAATCAATTTAATGTATTTGATTTCGAATATAGTTTTAAGAATCAAAGCAAAACAGTAACATGTAACGAGAAAACAAAATGATTCACGCATGTTTAAAAGATGATATTTCGTCAGAATAATCGACCAATTCCTTCCCAAATATTCGAGAGGGATGCAAAGGTGAATGACTTCGAGCATGTAGCAATGACGGTTTTTGGAATGAATTTTATTTATCATAGTAATGAAGAATTAGGGAGGAGGTGCGTTTGTTTGCAAGGAACGTGGTAAGGATGGAATAATGGTAAATTTACTGAAATGTCCCTTAGTAGATAAGGCAGAAATTATCTCAAGCACGGGCATTTTGGGAACACAAAAAAGGCTTCACATTGACCGGTTTGACCAAGTATTTGTTATATATATATATATGGCATCTTCTAAAGTAAAGATTTCATATTCATCATGACCGTGTTGTATTCTACTTCGGGACAATTGCTAAAAAAATTCTCTATCATGCTTCAGCATCGTCTTTTAGTCCTGCATAACCTTGTAGTCACACAACTACACACACCTCAGTATTGTGTTATTTTGTAGCCCTCCCTATCAGCACAATTTGCAACTCACCATTAACAAATATTTGTATTCCTATGCTCAAAGAGGTCAAGTCTGCAACTTCATGGCCATAGAATCTGTCCAATTTCAGTAAGTTCGCCTACAGTTTCATGGCTCCAAAACCTGATCCAATAGTTTTCTGCAACATCCTCAACAGAGCTTGGAAATGATCCTTGCTTCTCTGCATCAAATCATGCTTTAGCCTGCTCAGACTGCATATTATCAAATTATCATCCTTTTTAGCTTGCTTAGATCAGACTGCATCATATCATATGCTTCAACAAAACCTGCTCAGATCCACTCTTTTCAGTCTTCTCAGACTGCAACCCCGTCTCTCATTAGATCATGCTTCACAGTTGATTCAGCAATATTTACACTAAAACATCACATTTTCTTAACTGAATACATCACAGCCTGCCTCACAGCAATCATTCACGCATGTGTTTCTCTCAACCAGTCACAAAGCTGTTCCAAACACTTTACAACTAAAATTAGTTTCTTGCAATTATACACGACGTAGTAATCTTAGTGACCATTTCAAAAGGGTACAAATGAGCACATAACATATTTCATTTTGAACAAATTTAAACTTGTATGTATTGCTATACACATTGAACTTTATGTAACATGTTTTTTCCACTTTGTAGCTAGTACGATATTCAACCAATACATAAGCACACGCTCTTAAAAGCTATATATGCATGAAGATTTCTTTGAGCAGTGGAAAAACATTACATTACATACTATGTGCCAATTACAGTTGTAAAGCTAACACAAACATCACAACGCAGAAGTTAAAATCTGCAATAAATAAAGCAACATTCAACGACTGAACTGAATGTATCACAAAAGCATTAAAATGAGAAAGAAAATTGAAACCAAGTTCAGAGCTCATTCCAATGACTGAGGCCGACAAATGAATCAAAATTAGACCATGTGGCATTACAAATGTGTGCCTTTACAAATTAAATTTTGATGAAAGTATCAACTACTTGACCAAAAACTTAATGGTGTGGTTGCACATTACCAAATTAATAAAAAGGTCTTGTGCCAAGGGATAGCAGTTAAAGTAACATCATCACATCGCTTGGTGTAATATTCATAAGGACAGTTCCAACTGATTCATTTATTATTACCCATACATATAGCGCTTATCCAATGGAAAACATAATCTTCTTGTACAAAATATTTGTAGTCAGATGTGTAATATAAAATGGTATAAATGATAACCATACTATTGTTTATCACTTATGTGTGTATGTGTTTTAGTTGGATAATCCGTTATGAGATTTGAATTTATAATTAAATCGGGAGTATTATATATCCATCAACGGATTTCCACGGTGATATTAAAAGGAGGGAAACATTGTATAGATCCATAAATTAGATAAAACAGAATCTGAAATATGAGGTAAAAATGGCAGAAGTTCATTTCATGGGTCATAAATCAAATCGGAGAAATCAAATAAGCAAGAATGGGAAACAGTAAGTCCGTGGAAAAACTAGCAGTAGTCGAAGCGTATAACAATTCTTGTCAAAATATATAGTGTACAGAAGCAAACCTTGTGGAGGAAACAGAAGGCGAGAAAGACCTCCTGCCGCCTGAGCTGTCAGATTAGTGAGTAGTAAACCCTGGATGGCACGTCGCTGGTGAGGTTGAGTTTGGGAATGAGTGGAATCGGGGATGATTAGAGAGGGTGCTGAAGAACCAAGGTTGAATTTGGTGGAGGGAGATCGATGCTGAGGGTGGTAGCCGTGGAAGCGTCAGTGGTGATTGAATTTGGGAAGGAATGGAAGCGGGAATTATATGGAAGAATTTGGGGAGGAATGGAAGCGGGAATTATATGGACGAATTCGGGAGGAAGAGATTTAGGTTGTAGGACCATAGAAGGAGAACGGGAGGAATGGATGCGATGGGAAGCCAATATATGAGTGTGGATCGGGAAACGCTACGAATGAGGGAGGGTATTTTTGGAATTTCAAAAGGACACCGTGTAAATTAGTTCAATGAATTTTCTTTATTAGTAGTAGAGATTTATAAAATACTTAATTTAATATTTAAAACTTATATATATAGAAATATCCAAAAATACTTATTAATATGATAAAACACCTTTAAAACTACCTAAAATATATTATTATTATTTATATAGAATATTATGTAAAGATAAGGAATTTTGAAACAAATAGAAAACAAGTTTTATTTTAAAAGGTACTTAGTTTAAAAATTCATAATTAATTTTTAAAAATATATTTAAACTTGAGATCAATTTTAAAACACTCTATTATAAATTAGGAAACAACTCTAAAGGGATTAGAGAAAAATACATAATTAAATATCATTTTTAAACAATTTATAGTTTCATATAGCAATTCTAAAAGTGTTGTCTAAAGTTCAGTTACACGTTTTGATACATTTTTGCTACAACTTTGTGTCTAGTTTTTCAATGGCTTAAGAAATGATTTTAGATCCATTAATTTTACGATAGTTAATATACTTTGGGCACTTGAAAACCATGTAGAAAGATTCCAGAGAATATCTTTTCTTTATTTTATAAAAATTTCCTAAAACAAGGTATTTTTCCAAAGTGCTCATATAGTGACTATTTCGCTATAACTTTTGCTTCTTCGTTCAACTAGCTATCAAATGATTTCAACTTTAAAACTTTCCCAATAAGAATAATATATTATTAACTTGTTAAAAAGGTGAATAAAACCTTAAGAAAGTTTGTACAAAAATAAACGTTATTTTCCAAAAACAAGTTATTTATAAGTGTCGATATAGCGACTTTTTGGTATTAACTTTCACATCTTTCGTTTTCTTTTTCTAAATGTTTTCAAAATATATTTTACTTTTCCAAACACTCATAGAAGTGTATAAATCAACCAAAACAATTTATATCAAAATATGTTCTTAAATAATCACTTTTCTCAAATTAAAGTTAAGGGATTTCAAAGTGCGTTTTATAGCGACTATCACTATACGGACAATTCCATATTCAATTCAATATTTAGTTTCATCCCATTTTATACACATATATGATTCCAAATTCAAACCATACTACTACTAAACATGTATTAACATATATACTAATCAATATATCCACTTTAAATGTTCAAGTGAACTTATCACAATTCAATGGTTTATAAGCCAACTACTTTAGCAGTCTAAATACTTATAAAGCATATAATCAAGGGTTTAACTTTAAGTAGTTAATGTCTATTATTACTGATATATAGCACGCATTTTAACAAGTGATTTAGCAAGCAATTATCAAGTGATATTATCAAGTTACTACCTTAATTCAAAGTGAGAATAACTCCCTTTTATCAAACCAAATCTCTTCCTACCAACATTCAATCTTAACCATACTTCAACCAACATATCCTACTTCAACAAAACATCACTAAAACAACCTTTCCTCCCCTATAGCTCACGGCCATCACCATCTTCCCCTCTTTCTCACGCAATCACCTCCTCCACCACCATAATACCTACGGCCTAAGCCTCCTTCCTCTCCCTTAATACCCATGGCCATAGGCCATTTCACCCCTTCCATGCTCACGGCCCAAAGAAGAAGAGGGAAAAAAGTGAAGCCATTAGATTTAAGAAGTTTTAAGAAGAGAAGAGAATGAAAGAGTGGAAAGATAAGAAATGAAGTGCACCTTCTCATCTATTTATAAGCTTAGGAATTTAATGGAAAAGATTAGAAAATCCCCTCCTCTTACGTGCAAGAGAACATGCACACCATACCCTTACACAACCATGCTCTTACACCACCATACTCTCCTTAAATCACTCCACATTTGAGAGTCATTTAGTACTTATTGTCTACACTTACTTTTACTAAGATAATACTTAGTTTAATTGATTATTTGCTTAGTAAGATGGAAATTTAATTCTTGTTTATATGTGCATATGTTACTATACAAGTTGTAAACTATCTATATAACTTGTATTGAACAAAAAGTTGACTTTTATCAAAACGTTTTCAGGTCACATTTTCAGTATTTATTTCAAGTGTATATTTTTGTAAACACATAAAAATAAGTTTTCCATCATTAGTTATTAATTAAAAAAGTGTTTAATAGGGTTATAAAATCATATTTAATCACATTAAATCTTAGACAAAAATATTTAAATAATGTAGACATTTAAATACGAAGTGTTCGAAATTCCAGGTCATTACATATTTACTTTTGAAAAAGGTAAATGTTTCCTTTTAAATCAAGCTTTGGTTTAAATAAATGATTTTTGAAATGTTTCCAATAACTAGTTTGAAATTTAAAGACTGGAAATAAGTTTAAGTTGGTTTTCTGATTTTTTTTAAAAGAGACTTTGTTTTATAAAAGGGATTTCTTTATCGATGCCATTAAGTAACATAGAATAAATATAATAAGTAGTGCTAAAATTTTGACATGTTTGTGGAAAGTAAGTCATTTTATATTTAGCACGAAATCGATGAATAGACCTTCCACTATCTATGAGATCCAGAATAGTAATGTCTAGGCAAGGCTAGGAGCAACCAGTGCTTTGACTTACTTGGTTTCGATTCTAGACGAGGGATAGAGAAGTCGAAATGTCGGAGATAAGTATAAGAGAGTTAATTTCTATAAATTGGTAATGGTTAATTAAGTATATACAAGGTTTTTCATCTTATACTTGACAATAAATTTCAAAGTATGGAGCCCGTTTCTATCTATGAGAGTTTAAGAGTGTACGTCGTGGCAAAGGTAGTTCTCTAACTTGTCCGACTTCATTGTTAATCGAGGGATAGTACATGGTTGAAATTGTAAAGTGGTGATAAGTATATGATGTCCGATTTTCCATATGAAAACTATATACTTACACCAGATAGTGGTTTGTCCACTATCGATAGCTTGACCTATTTTGACTTTGGAAGTATATGAAAGCTTTGTGATTACATATAGAGTGAGATTCCCTTAGGAGAACCCATTCCGATGAAACATCTTTCACTTTAAGGGCAGATATATGAGATCCCCTTTGGACTCTTATATCGTCCGTTTACTTCTGAAAGAACTGGGATTGAGTCAATCGGGAACTATTGATTGTTGGTTTCAGAGAGACCAGGATCAGATAAGCATGATTTATTGGAAATTCACTTCAAACCAGCTAAAGTGTTCAAATTGGAGACATCTTGAAGACGATGGAAATCAAAGAATGTGTTTTTTTGAAGTGCAAGGGCTACTTACTACTAATCCTGAGGGTGATTCCAAAAAAGGATGTAGTAGAAGTAGTGCCTTTAGCTTGTTTATATCCTGAACAACTTGTATGGATGAATGCTGGCATTGCATTTTTTCCTAGAGGGCAATGTTAGCATTCCAAGAGGGATTTGCTAAGAGGAAAAGATAATCATGACCTCATAAGCCTCACACCCAGGAATGATTAAAACAGGGGATATGCTGCAAGGCTATGTGGGTCGCACCCATTAGGGTATGGTCATCAGCTTTCTAGATCACTATTTATGGATTTGGTATATGTATGAGAGCTCTTGACAAAAAGGTTGTAAAGCAACCGGGGTGATGACATATTTTCAATACTATTCAGGAAGGGGTAAGCCGATCTTGTCAAGAAGGGGGTCCATGTATGGCCCTCGGTACATTCTATCTAGAGATGTACTATGGTAGGTGGTACCCTAGAGCCTTGTCATTGTATGGAATACAATCTCTAATACGTGCCTTATGGTTTTAGTTGTAGAACTTAATATGTTGGAATGTAATTAATGTAACCATTTCGGCTATGTTAAATATTTATTTTAAACCAAGACATTATTATAATATCATTGGATTTTCTATTTGAAGTATTTGGTTATCATAAGGTAAAAACTAATCCGTATTTATGTGCAGCATGGTCTTACGAGATACCTTTATTTTTGAAAAGGATTTATAAATATAATAATCCATTTGATTTGAGTTTCTCACGCTGGTTTGCTAGACTGATCTGGTGTTATTTTCTTATAATACTCGGGTCAGACCCGAGTATTTTCCAGAGTTAGTTTTGGATGCTTGGAGCTTCAGGAGACAAGTCGGATGCTTTCATGACTTGACGTATTTTATTTTCTGTTGTATTTCTTGTTTTGTATTTATCAGCATTTGTAAGGACAGGCTGTTATAACTGTCCAGGCTGATGATAGGTTAGATTCTGATTGTAGTAAGAATATTAAAGTTTTCTTTGTAAATATCATTTGGATATTATATATTACTCGTCATGATGTGAGATTTTGTTCTGTCTTTTTTTCTTTCACCCCAACAATATGTCTTTCTTGTACTTGGATGTTCGACACGTGAATGCCATGGACGTATTAGTGTCGACTTTTAAGGGTCAAAAAGGCGGACGGGTTGTTAGAGTTGGTATCAGAGTTGAAGGTTAAGTGAGAACCTTGGCCTTAGTGGTGGTAAACTCATTAGAGATAGGGTAAGTGGCATCCTAGAATGAGTTTGAGTGTATTATATATGAGCGCGCGTATTTGTTAGTGCTATAAAAATGTTTTATATTGTTTTAGAAAACTGGTAAATGAAATATATAATTTTTTTGGCATAGACAGTCGGCTTTATGGTGGGTTGTGCCACTGTATATAAATAAGGAAAAGGTGTTCTGCACATGCATAGAACAACTGTATATGGTTTTATAGTGGCCATACCACTTAGGTACAAAACAGGTGAGAAGCTAAAACGCCTCTGCAACTATAAAAAGACTAGTCTAATAACAGCTAATGAGTGGACAAAATATCCTCCCAATCTAAACTGACATCGCCAACGATGGCAGGGCCAATAACATCAGAGAATACCAATGCAAGCGAAGGATCAAAAGACCTCGATAGCGAAGAATACAGATAATTCCTGTCTGAAGATGCATCCAAAAATAAAAAAAGATTATGCTAACCTTCAGATCCAAAAGAAGACAGAGTAAGCCCATTCCTCACAACCTAGAAATATAGTGCCCTACTCTCACCACCTTCACCAACATATAAATAGTATTGTCTTAATTTAGGATTATACCTCAATTCTGTTTCAGCATGAATCCATGCCAGCTCAACTTCATCCTAGTAAATATCCCCTACGACAAAGGAAGAAACAGAGGAAGAATCATCATGCAACACAGTGTTAATTGGAGTAGCTTTCACTTCAGGAATTACAGGAGTTAAGATTGGCGGTTCGCAAGATTTATGTACCCATTGTTATACCGGTTTTGGAAGTGGAACCTTGGCAGGAGCGGATGAAAAGAGATCTACTGTGCACGTATCTACCGTATGACCAAAAGAATGACACGCTACCCAAATATCAGGTTTCCATTTATACTGGACATCAACTTCCAATTCATAACCTTCATTTATTCTAACTTTAAGCTTTGAAGGCAAAGCTCATGTTGGGGTAATCTCAATCAGCGCTCTGGCATACGTAAGGCTCCTACGGGCTATAGTATTGGAATCAAAACATTTTAGATCACCAATAAGATTAGCCTGCCAGTTAATACCTATCAAAGGTTGTAGTATAGAAGGGATGTGCGTGAAGGTTGCCCAAACAGGAATAGATAAAATTTGCTCTCTCGCTTTATCAACCCCAAGACTACATGGAGTGATAATAAATGGTTTTTCATCAATTACTAATGGGCTTGACTCTAGGGCTCTCAATTTATCTTGCATATTTCCAAATTTGAAATAAAACATAGAGTTGAAGTGTTGTACCTGAAGATTACCTCTCATATTCCAAGCTCGCCTACAAGAGTCATGAACAACCTTGTATGGTGAGCAGAGTCTAGAAAGAAACCAACTAAATACTCGGACCAAATTTTAACACCCTCTTGAACCACTTCACTCGGGGGATGAACGCACCGTCATTCGCATCTGTCTTGAATGATCTAGGAGAATAAGATCCAGCGTTCTTGGGTAGGGATTTGAACAGGAAAGACCATTGTAACTGGGATGGCATTGCAGAAATAGACAAAGTATCACTCTGCTATAGAATATTGTCACATTCGTTCGCCATGTTACAGTTTGCATCAGAAGCCAAAACTGTATGTGTCTCCAAATTACTAACACCGGTGTAGAGCTTATCGACATGCCCAAATGATAGAGCATTGGCAGTAGCAGCACTATTTAAACCATTCAATCCAGTTGGAAACAGAGCCGAAATATTTTCAGCTAACAATTTCCCATCTCTAGGTTTTAAAATTTCATCATGGTCATTCGGAAGATCAACAACAGTAGGGATACATGGTACATTGTGAGTATTTGCACACACAACTTCAGTTACAACGGATCCAAACACTTTAGATTTTTCAATTTGCGAATCGACACGCCATCGAGGACTATTATTTTCCAACATAGAGATAATGGGATGTGTACTAATAGCCAAAGGGTCACTGACCTGGGTCGATAAGGTCGCTGATGGTATTTCGTCAAAAAGAGCAGCAATAGGATAAGAACCTGATTCAGAACTAGCAGCGTTGACCACTGAACGAGACAAGCTAGAGAAAGTAGGCTTGAGTAGCTTCGGAGTAGTACTGGCATCAACGTTGACATTGCCACAAGCCAAGTCAATGGAAGGAGGAGGCGCGGATCTGGAGAAGTGATGACCAGATCTGGTAATAGAAGGTGAGGATTTCGAACGTTCGAAACAATTAAGCGAGGTTTGTCTTTCCTATTCTTGGCCATGAGGGAGAAAACGCAAACGGAAGGAAGCGAAGGGAGCAGGCGATGAAATCAAAAAGGGGGAAATAATCGCAATCGGCTGGAAACCATTTTCGTTTTTTATTTTTCTTTAATATCAAAAAAAGTAAATGAAATAATTTTACTTAGGATTATATTTTATATATAAAAGAATAGTTTTCAAAAATAGGTATAGTTATTTTTGTTGTGATTGTTTGTTAGGTAATGATGAGAATTATTTATCTCCATTTGTTGACTAATTATTTATGCTCGACCAGTTTATGAGCATTTGTTGTTTGGTTAAATTAAATACGAACACCTTGTAAATTCAGTTTTGCGATTTGACTATAACGCATTTGTTAATAATGTTGGTTTAACAAGTTTACTTTGTTAAAAGGGTTACTATAAGAAGGAATGATTTTATATAAAGATAATTTTATAAATTGGGTTTAAAAAATATGTTTTGTGAATAAAGAGGATTTTTGAGAATTTAAATCCCGGTATCTTGGGGAAAAATACTAAATGATTTTTGGGAAAAAGGTAATAATAGTTTTACTTGAAAGTATTTATGAGTGTGAGTATTTTCAAAAAAAATTGAGTAAGATACATTTTCTTTAGATAATTCAGGGAATAAAACTAGATTAGTTTTGTAGTGATCTGAATAATCTTTTAAGTGACAATCAGATGTTTGCTTAGGCGAATGTTGCAGTGCATTTGTAGATTATTCCTTTTGTCAATGTACAATCGAAACAAGTTAAAATCCGAATGAATCAAAAGCAAATTTTAGTAAACAAAGTACTAAAGCTATTTTATTTATATATGAGAAATATATATAGTGTTGTTTCAAAAGAGATTAAAAAAAAGATGTATTTTATGTTAACTAGTTCAAATGGCTTGAAAATAAATAAAAATGGGCAAGAGATATGTTTGGATTGTGTAACATCTCCCTACTTGGAGGCCCAAAACTAACGGCTACGGATGCTGCAGTCATCCATAGTTATTAATCCTCGGCGATCAAATAGGGCGATGTTGGATACATTGATACACAAAAACACATTGAGTATGGAAAAAATTAAAACATCAAACAAGAACACATTTCATTTCAAAACATTTCCAATTCATTACATAATCCCACAATCATTAGCCACGTTCAGAGAAAATATATTTATTACAACATACTCCAAGAGCGACATATGAAGATACCCCCTTGGATAATCAGAGTATATACAGGAAATTTAACAACTTTTCCATTACAACCAACACAATAGAATCAAAATAAAAGAGAACTATAAATATCTATCATGCCTCCTACACGTCTCCGGAAGCTTTATTCGTCTAATGAGGTACATGAAAACCTCAACTCTCAAACTACCCAAAATCAATTGAGTACCCGAGAGTTTAAGGGGAAAACATAAACTTCGAGTCAAACATAAAACCTTGTATGAATAATAATCTACCATCTCAAATCACTTAGATATCTAGTGAGACCACGCCGCTTAGCGGAATGGATTTTTCCCTCACTAGTATCCTTAAACCTTTATAAGACCATAAACCGTGCTTCTACATCCACAATGGTTAAAACAATTCAAAACAGTATGCTATGATGATATGCAAAACAAGTGAATCATTTCTGGATTACCCATCCCCATTCATTTGGACTATCTGTCTCAATTATAGTTTCTAGAATTACTATTAACCTAATAGTTTTCATGGGCTCACTAATAACCGATAAAATGATTAAGGACTCCTTGTCAAGTTACATAGTTTTCATGGGATCACTAAGAACCTATTAGAAACTCTAATATCTTTACTCTTATCCTAGTTTTCATGGGTTGACTAGGAACCTATTGGTAACTCCAATATCTTTTCTCCATATCCTAGTTTTCATGGGCTGACTAGGAACCTATTGACATCTATCAATATCTTAATCCGAATATATTTTTCATGGGCTTACGATAAACCTATTAGCCCCTGCCAATATCAAATCATAGTTTTCATGGGGTAACTATGATCCTGTCTTTCCGACATCTTCAAATATACATAGTTTTCATGGGATTACTATGAACGTATTGGCCCCTACCAATATCTTTTCTTATACACGGTTTTAATGGGCTAACTGAGAACCTATTGTCCCCTGCCAATATCTTTTCCTTTAATATTCTTAGCATCCTATATTCTGGTCTTCCAGACCTCCTGGATGCAATTCTACTCATTCAGGAGTTAACCTAATTTATATTCATTGTTGGGTCAACCTAGCTAGTTATTCTGCCCTTCCCCAAAATACAGTTATGGGTCCAAAACAATGTGAATACATACATAAATGAAGAAGCAAACACAATAACTTGGTTAATCCCTTTAACCTTTTATTCAAAGAAAACTTCTTCGAAAACTCCTTTTCAAAACACTTTATTTAATTATACCATGGTTTTTCTTAAAAATGAGATTGGGTTATTTGCTTTGAAAACTAAGGCTGTCGAAACCTTCAAAACCTTGCTTTCGACCTCACTGGATAACCTCCTTCGAAAGCATATAAATATCTTTTTAAAACATTAGGCCACTGCCTTTCGAAACACTTTAAAACATCTCTTTAGAAATCTTTCAAATGTAATAAAGTATTACTTAATATCACTTAGAAGCATAGCTTCGAAACAATTGAAAGTACCCCTTTCGAAACCATTGGAAGTATCCCTTCCGAAATCATTGAAAGTCCCCTTTTCGAAACCATTGGGTTTATACTTAAAATATTATTTTGGTCAAAGTGAATATAAACGAAAGTATCTCTTTCGAAACCATCCTTTGACATATATAAAAATATTGGGGAAAACTTGATGGCGTTGGCACCATCCCTTTTGAAAGCTTCAAACCATTTTAAAAAAACACTGAAGGATAGCATCGAAATCCCCTATTGCCTTCGAAACCCTTGGACTCTTTCGAAAGAATTTAGGAAGTGGCTTAAAACATCTTTAAAACAAGAACTACCTTTCGAAAGCATCGATGACTTTAATACACTCGACAGGCTAAAGAACGGCAGCAGGGCTTCGACTAGGTTGGAAACTCTTCTTTCGAAAGCATTATTTTATAAGTAAAGAAACCCATTCGAAAGCTTACTCTTTAAAAGATAAGTTGATGGCAACCCCTTCGAAAGCATTTAGAAAACCTCTTTCGAAAACATATGCTTCGACTCCTTCAAAGACTTTAATTAAAACCGAGGCAAGCGCTTCTCTTTTAAAACAAACAAAAAGGTACCGATCCCATCAGAAGCTATGCTTTCGACACCATGCCTTCCGCCTTTATCCAATCCACTATGTACCATCTAAGTGATACCTTGTGTATTGGTTTCGGCTTAGTGGTGTTTTGACTTGATTAAAGGCGGAAGCTCTGAGTCGAAAAGTACTTCTAAAGAAGGCGGAACCAACTTTTCTAGGTAAACCTGATTTAATACTAATTAAAGCAAACGCTTTCTAACTAACCTGCCACGTGTAAACTTATGATTGGTTGCCTTAACTTTTCAAATTCTTTACTAAAATAATTCATGCTAATTTCAGATCTAAACCATGGTTAAGTTAGCAAATAAGTCCTTCCATTAAGCAATACCAATATTGCAAATAAGTCCTTCTCCTAAAATAATTTAATTTGCATAGCAAATTACTTAGGAAAAATCCCCAAAAATTTCAGAAATTCACTTTAATCATGTTATCTAACATATCAAATTTTCAGACCCAAATTCTCAATATATTTTCTGAAATAAATTTATAAACCCAATTAACCATATTTTCCTTTGAAAATTCATAGTAAGCTTTCCATAGCTTGGAAAATTATAAAAATTAAATCCCAACTCCAAAATCATGTTTTATACAACATAAAAATTTTCCATGGCATTTAAACATCAATATAAATCGGTTTTGCCCTAAAACCGCATATAATCTTATTTAAACATTCTTGTTTAAATCAAACAAATTGTAATTCAAGCATATCATCATCCAAATCTTCATAAAAATGAATTGACCCTTATATCCGAAAACATATGATTATAAAACAAAATAGAGATGGAATGAATTATTATTCACCTTGATTAAGATAAGGAGATTGGATTGATATTTATTCCCCTTGCTTTAATTCTTAGCTTTCTTTGATTTCTCTTCTCTTTTCCTTGTTAATGGTCGGCTCCCCTTAATGTTTGTGTTTTGTTTTTTTGAATCGTAAATGGGAAAAATGAAACGTGAATGGGGAACGAGAATATATATAAGGGTAAGGGGTTTTGTGCGGCAATTTCCATTATACCCTTATGTAGATTAATTAACTTTAAGCCCATTTAATAAATTAAATTGAGCAAGGCCTTAATTATAGTCATATCTCATTCCCCTTATCACTTAACATTTACATTATTCTATTTAATTTATCTAATTAAATATCATGAATAATGTTATAAAAAATTAGGGGTGTTACAGGCTTCCCTCCTTTAAGAATTTCATCCTCGAAATTCAGTAAGGACTAAATACTAAACATAGCAATCATCTGTAACGACTCTTAACAACCATACTAGTCTACCTGACTAGGAATTATGTATATAAATCTAAGATAGACATACCCTCAAAGCAGATCAGGATAAGTATCTCGAATCATGTCCTCTATCTCCGAAGTACAGTTCTTCTCATTGTCGCTCCACTGAACTTTCACCAACTTGACTGTCTTGTTCCTCAATCTTTTCTCATCTCTCGCTACAACCCGAACTGGTTGTCTAACGAAAGTCAAATTAGGCTCTACTATTAAGTCTTCCAACCCTGTCGGAGGAATAGTAATCTCTGGATCATGCACATACTTGTGAAGATGAGACACATGAAATACGTTATGGATACCTGCCATACTGCTCGGCAACTCTACTCTGTATACGAGCTTTACAATCCTCTCTAAAATCTAGAATGGACCAACATATCTCGGTGCCAGCTTCCTAGACTTCCCGAACCGTACCACACCCATTATCGGTGATACCTTAATGAAAACCCTGTCTCCAACTGAGAACTCTATGTCTTTATGCCTTTTATCTGCGTATGTAACGACCCTGAATTTTGGTCGATTAATTTTGAATGTTTAATTCATTTTTAAGTGTTGAATTTGAATTATTAAGTGATTTTGAATATGGAGATTTTGGTTGAATTAGTTAAATGGGTTAAATTTCAAATATAGTGATTAATTTGATTTGGTAAATAGTAAATTAATATTTGAAATTGGGTAAATATGGGAATCTGGAGTTAGATGTAAATAGAAATGATTTCTAAGTTGGTTTAAAACTCTATTTGAATTAGAGTGATAGTAGTAGACTTTTGAATGGGATTAAAAGTCGATAAATTTAAAATTGGAATTTTATATATTAATTAATTTAATAGTGAAAATTTAATATATGGCAATAGTATAAATAATTGAATTTTGATTTAATATGATTCGAAATAATTTCTGATATGGATATAAATTCTATTTGAAATATAATCGAGTCGGTAAGATTTTAAAATTCAAATTCCAAGCAATTCCGTCAATTTTGAAAATCACTCGATTTAATCGACGCGTTAAAATAGCTTTCCGGGACAAGTCTCGGAATGCGACGAAACAAATTCCATTGGATCCGCAATAGTTTATTATTATCGGATTTCAAATTTCGTAGCGCTTGGAGTTACCGTTTGGTCGTACGGAATAGAAACACGTTGGATTTAAAATCGAAAATTTAATATTTTGATTCGATTCGAAAAGCTATCTTCCACATACGATCGAATTAGGACCCGGAACATGTTTCAATATGCTCGGAATAGGGGTAAAACATTATAAACGCTAGGCAGCACATCTCTTTTGGAGTTCGTTCGAAAAAGCACGTTAATTTTGAAAATAATATTAAAATAATATATATATATATATGCCTATATATACTGTTGAAATAGTATACCCTAGTGACATTTCCTTCGGCCGCCAGTTA
Organism: Allium fistulosum; assembly: GCA_030737815.1. NCBI lineage: Eukaryota > Viridiplantae > Streptophyta > Magnoliopsida > Asparagales > Amaryllidaceae > Allium > Allium fistulosum. The sequence goes on from CM060904.1 coordinate 1,086,692,579, forward strand.
GAATTTCAATGGCCGAAAAATTATATAATTTCCCCTCGATTTTCTCCTCCTCCAAGCAGAATCGTCGAAATCTTCCAACTACAAAGACGAAGAGCTCGTCGAGCTCGACCAGACCAACGGCTATGATCGTCGATGATGGAGCGAGGATGCCAGAAATGGGTTGTGTTCGTGTGGTCTCGAGGGAAGGAGGATGCCAAGCATCGTAGAGTTTCAGGCGAAGGTGAAGGCAAGGAATGACTTCAAATTGGCAGTTGCTGATCGTGCTCAAGAGGGTTGTGGAGGTCGCGGTGATGGTTTATACAAAACAGCATTGGGTTCGTTTGTTACCGGAATGAGTGACAACATAAACGAGGGAAGAAATGTAGGCATGGCCCAGATTTGTGTTGCTGGAAATCGATGGAAGATCTGAGTTTCAAAATAAAATGTATATAAAAAAATTGAAATATATTTATATAATTTATATTCAAAACTTTAAAAATCATAACTTCTTCATACGTTGTAACCGAACGAAACAAGCGGCGACGAAATCGTGGCGACGAGCACTACGCTCTGGAATAGATTTGGAGTCGATTGGAATGAGGTAAAATTTTGGGTTAAATCGAACGCGTTTGATTTAATTTAAAATTTGAACGTTTGGCGAATTAAAACACAAGGTGAGTTAATCTCACTCAATTTTGGACTACTGGTATTAATTTTAAATAGTTCAAATTAATGATTTATTGGTTGAATTGATAAATTATTGTCAATTGAAGGTGATATTATATACTGCATATATATATATATATTGGAGTGATTGATATTCCCGCATATATATATATATAGCGGATAAGACCCTATGTACCGTGATATTCCGCCTCGAAACGGAATTGGTATTTTTATTGCTGTATTAACATCTGTCGATACAGGAAAACAGGTTGGAGGGATCCAACTGGATTCCTCAAAACTGTTGAATTTAATTTCATATGTAGTGATATATGTTTGGTTGGAATAATCTGTGATAGGTTATTGTGTGATTTGAATTGATAGGATGCTATGGTTGTTTTGGCCTAAATTTTGGGTATTTTAAAATACCAATAATATATGGTTTGAATTGGAAAAGAATTTTAAAGGGATTTTGAAATAAAATATTTATCTGGAAATTTGGGTTAATTGGTCTGATAAAATAATGGATTTGAAATTTGTACTTAGCAAATTCGGAATATTGTAAACAGGGATTTTGGAATAAAGTATATTAAAAGGATTTTAAATAATAAATTCTTAAGTGGTATTTGTTAAATATAAAAGGATTAAAAATCGAGGTTTTTAATAAACTGGAGGGATAGAAGTGAATTTGGAAATAAGTATAAAATTGGTTATACTGGACTCAAGTAAGATTTCCAAATTTACGAAGTGAAATTAGAATCGAGAAATTGGGCTTGTTTTAAAAAGAAGATTTTTAATTATTAACTAAGTAACTTTAAAATTGTTAAAAATATTCTGGAAACTAGTTATTTAATTATTTTAAATTATTTAAAACATATTTAATTATTAATTAGTAACCTTATAATGATTGTTAAAGATTTATTATTTTTATTATTTAAGAATTAGTCAACATTGTTGTTTTAAAAGGATAAGTTATTAAATATTAATATGGCATGTATAATAACTTTTATTTAAGTTTATTTTCCTAGATTAAACTTGGAAATTTATTTTAGAAACTTATAAACATTATTTTGAGATAACTATTAAATAAAGTCTTGGGAAGTAAATGGTATACCCGCATGGCGTAATCGCAGGCAGTGAGTGCCTGCAATTAAGTTTTGGATTTCTCTGGGATAGACGTAACCATTGAGATGTGAATCCAGGGTTTGGTACCACAGTGGTACTTTCCATATTATTTTCAAAAAGGTTTTTCAAATATTTTGAAGGATAGTTTGTGAATTTATTGAATTCGGTAAGATAAGTACACATATTTTGGCTAAAGGGATTTAATTTATTAAAATTAAATTAAAAGGAGATTTGGGGTTCTTCAGTGGAAAATGGAATATTTGGTTGAATGATTGTTTATTTGATAGTTAAATAACCGACTATCAAATCTGGACCCAAAATATAACTTTGGGAATATCTAGAAGAAACACGGGAATTATATGGTACAGTTACCGTTCGAGGTGCTATATGTACGTATAAACTCGTTTCGTTCTTCTGGGACGATGTTAAGGAAATCCGTCCACAAACGGTTAGGAGGTGATCTCTGATCTTATCTCCGTCTATTTATTTCCTAAAGAACCGGGGTTGAGTTTACCGAAAAATATCAAACATTGTTTTTGAAGAGACCGGGATCGGATAAATTATCGAAAAAACACTTCGATCCAACGAGTACGGTTTTGAAAGGAAAACAAGAGCATGGAGTCAAAGATGGAGCTGTGAAGTGCAAGGGCTAATCACTACTAATCCTGAGAGTGATTCCAAAATGGATGTAGTAGGAATAGTATCTTCGGTTTCGTTCGGACCCAGAATGGACTTGTATAGATGAATGCTATTAGTACATTGTCATCGGAGGGCAATGAGCATTCTAAGTGAAAATTCCTTAAAAGGGTAATCATAGCCTCTAGCCTCATCAACCGAGAATGACTAAAAATCAGGGGAGATGCAGCAAGGCTAAGTGGGTTGCCTTGAAATTCTTGCCTTGAACTCCCATAAGCTCATTCTTCATAACCAAGTCACGACTACCCGATCTAAAAACTAATTATCTCTTAGAACTGACGAAACCGCGTTCCAGCGAAGTCAAACTGCCGGATTGATGGGAAAACTCGATCCGAATCTTCTATGAATTGGTATCACTCCTCTAGCACTAGGAAAGCCCAAACCACTGTGTGCATCCCGTAAGCCATGCCTCACTTCTTGAACCAATAAAGCCATTTTCATAATAAATACCCGCCGAGTTGACGGAAGCAAATCGACTCAAACCGTTGGATCGATGGAACACGATCCTTGTCTTCCAAAAACCAATGTTGTCCCAGCAACATCGGGAAAGCCCAAAACTTAAACTCCTTGCGTTGCCCGGAGATAGGCAACGCGAAGGAGCACCAAAAGTCCCGCATCTCGTAAGCTGCGCATCAAAAACTAACTCCTCGCGTTGCCCAGAGATAGGCATCGCCGAGGAGCACAAAAAAACTAACTCCTCGCATTTCCCGGAGATAGGCAACGCCGAGGAACATCAAAACTTACACTCCTTGCGTTACCCAGAGATAGGCAACGCCAAGGAGCACCAAAAGCCGCGCATCTCATAGGCCGCGCATCAAAAATTAATCCTCGCGTTGCCCAGAGATAGGCAAAGCTGAGGAGCACTAAAAAACTAACTCCTCGCACTGCCCGGAGATAGGCAACGCTAATGAGCACTAAAAGACTAACTCCTCGCGTTGCCCGAAGATTGGAAATGCCGAGAAGCACCAAAAGCCGTGCATTCCAAAAGCCACGCCAAAACATATGCTCCTCGCGTAACCGGGAGATAGGCAACACGGAGGAGCACGGAAAGCCACACATTTCGTAAGCGGAGCACTAACTCTTAAAGACCTTAAACCCCTCACGTTGCCCGAAGATAGGCAACACAGAGGAACTTCATAAGCCATGCACTCTTAAAGGCCGGGCACTTCAATTAACAGGGATTAACTCCAGCTATCCAAAAGAACCGACATTGCTTCGGTAGTACCGCAATGCTCACAAACCAAGAAGTCGACAAAGAGCTGATTTTTGGCCAAACTTAATGTACAAAATGTCAAAATTCAAGACATCCAAGTCACGAGTTCCCAGAGATAGGAGCTGCGACATACCATTGACTGGGGGCATCCAGGGAGCCGCCCAAAACGTTAATTTTCACATCAATTGTTCGGAATAATCAGCCCTATGGACCGAGGGGCACAGAACATATTAAGACTTGGTCAGGATAAAGATCGCTTCAACTTGAAATAAAAGGAGGAACTTATCGCCATCCAGAGATAAATGATGACGGAAGGCTGTTCTAGTTTCAAATCATCAACGCACCAGTTTCCCAAAGAACAGAAGCAGGTGCTCGACTGAGATCTCAAACCCTAACTTGCAGAAAACCAGTTGTTATTCGAAGACAAACCACGAACAGGAGAGAACGCTCGAAATCGAGTAGCTGAACCATTGATTCCCGAACAGTGGAACCAACGAATAAGGTTGATATCCGCAATAATGCTATCAGCCTAACATAATGCATGTTGGCCTGAAACAATCAAGGTTAGGTGCCATAGATTTAAGAGAAACACTACCGAACTCTACCGGTCCATGATCAATATAGGAATGAACACGGTCATACCGGGGGCATTGTGATGACTTGCTCCACAATGTCGGATTTCCTATAAGAACCTGGAGTTTGACACCTAGAAAGTGAAGGGCTCTGCCCAAAAGTGAAGGGTTCCACAGATAGTCGTTAGATCATAACAAAAACCAGTAGGAGGAAGAATAACTATGGAATTTGTTAAGCAATAGCCTTGCATCTCCAAGGGTAATACTTGACGGTTATAAACAAAGCTAAGCAGCATAAATGCCTGGGACTCTCACCATTCCAAAACATGGCATCTCCCAGATTTAAGTAACGTTGAGAAAATAGCACCATCGAGGTTAAATGGAATCTACTCAAGTCTATAGGATCAGATGGATGATTCAACCATCACCAACCTGACTTTAACACCGCCGAATCAATGTGGAAAATTGATCCCAGCCTTCTGAGTGTTGGTGTTGCCTCACCAACACCAAGGCCTTCTTTTATCTTTTAAGTACTGGTGTTGTCCTGGCAACGCCGAGAAAATTTTCTATTTCCTAAGTACCAGTGTTGCCCCGGCAATGCTAGGAAACTTTCTATTTCATTAGTACCCGTGTTGCCCCGGCAATTCCGAGAAACATTCTACTCACTAAGTACTGGTATTTCCCCGGCAATACCAGGAAAACTTTAATCTACAAGGCTGATGAGAAACACTCGTCGTAGTGAACCATCGATGTACTAGCTTCCAAAAATAGAAGTTGGTCCTCAACCGAGTTTCTACCTTCTCTTCAAAAAACTACCGTTGCCCAATGATAGGCAACGACGGGAAGACGTATCCTTTCATAGGCCAGCCGGATGGGTCGACCTTTTATCACAAGAATCAGCCATAGCACAGGAATAAAGCAGTGTCGAAAGGAAATCCCAGGATTGAATTACCCATGCACTAGTTTCTAGAGATGAAAGCTGGTGCACAACCGCATTTCCTAAGTTCAACTTAGAATGAACTTAGACGCAACCGAAAGATAGGCAGTCTCGAGGAAATGTTGCTTGGAACCAAACAGGTAGGTTATCAATTCTCAAAGATAGGAGTTGACATACGAACAAAACTTCCGTGACAACGTCAGCGACCAAGAAGAGCATGCATGGCCAAGAACAAGCGGGAGCAATCATGGAAGGTGGAAAATAAAATTCCCAAACGTCCTCACTTCCAGAATGGGATTAAGAGCCAGACTGGGGGCAATTGAGCAATTCACCCCACAGATTTCCATCTCTCACAATTGCCCAAATACAAGCATTCAAAAATGCTAGTCCCTCAAGAAGGGATAGAAGCACAGATACTCGATCGAAAGAAAATTTTCAAAAGTCCAAACACGAATAACCTCGAGGTTGGGTAGATAACGGTTTTGTATTACAAAATAGAGCATTCTAGCAACAAAATTGCCAACAAAGGAAATGAAGGATTTAACGTCAAGAAATCAACCGTTGCTCATAGTTTGGCGATGGAGAGAAGGATCGATGACCTACTTACTGTTTAATTAGATCATTTGGTTCCAACTTGCAGGATTATACCATTATCCAAAGTTTGGTCATGCTATTTGAAGATTCACAACATCAAGAAAAAATCCATAGAGTTGAGTCATCCATGTATGAGTTTCCAAAGATAGAAACCAACACATGATTAGGATCTCAACATCGGGCTCAGAAGAAGTTACTTTAGAAAAAGATGCCAGAAATGCATCTTTCTAATGCCTACGGACATCATTACAAAAACTCAGATCTTGGGATCAAGACAAAAAATCCCTAGTTCCCGAAGATAGGAGCTATCGTGTCAATCGAACTTATTTCTTAAGAGACCTAACCTCCCAAAACACGTTAGTTCAGTAGTCAAAGTAATCAACCCTACGGGCTAAGGCATTTACCCCAACGCTTTGTTAAAACAAACTCAGTTGAACATAAGTAGGGATTAGCTACAGAACTGGCTAGACCAAGCTGCTTCATAGTTCTAAACAAAGCTATGAACTAGAATGTGCTGAAATGACCGCAAAAGTATTACTTACACATGTAGAATAATAGTAAACGAGTATGTTGCACATGAGCACAAGAAGTGCAACAGCAAGACAAAGCAATGCTCAGAATCAAGCAATTAAGCCAATAGTTCTAAGAGACAAAGGCTGATGTGCATTGAATTTCGAAAAACACAAAGGAAGGACAATCACACTCGAACGACTCATCTGCTAGTTTTCGAAGGCTGAAACTGTGCTTGATCGAACTTCAACTACAAATCTACAAGAGAAACCATGCCTTGTAATTTAACTGTAATCAATCATCCCAATATAATAGGGATAATAAGCGAAGCCTAAGTTGCGAAGGACCCGGCTTTTGGAGGAGTGGAAGTACCTCCACCAGACTAAAAATTGGCTGACCAAAAAATCATTTTCAAAGACAAAACTTGGCATTCAACCCTGTCAGGTATGTTTTACTTTAAATAATATCCTCGTATAACCAACACCCGGAATTCAAGGGAAGTCAACATATGTTGACCAATCGGGTCCTGAGCGTTGACCGGGGCAGATGGAGTGTTTTATCAACATGAGAATAGTCCAGTATCCTGAATACTGCGAACAAACAATCTTGTGTAGCTAGCTTGCTTGCATTTGAAAAACAATCCATATCGTCCTTTAAAATTATCTCTTCCACACTTACCCATTATCGATCAACGATCGATAACGAAGCCGCTATTCGAAGCGACGCGGGAAGCTTTTCTTTTCAGGATCACTGGAATATAGAAATAGGAAGAGTGCTATGATCGAATCATCGACTACATCCAATTTCAGAATAAATTGTCGCATTATAACTCAAAAACATCGACGGGAACTTAACCAAAATCTCGGGAAGAAAAAGCTACAGACAAAGAGCAAGACTTCGCTACATAACAGTATACAATCGTTGGAGACAAACTTAGCTTCGTCGTCGGTCGAATCAAAACTATATAGGAGAACTCCAAACCTACATCATGCACCCACTTACCGACTTAAACCCTTGCGTAAACTATGGAGCAAAAATTTCATCATCAATACCAGGAATTGAAATTTAGATTGAAATCAAAAAACGAAGGGTTGTCAGAAGTCAGTCAATTGAGAATAACATCTTGAGGTGGACTCTGACGATTCACATCGAAAATTCAACAGTCAAAGCATAATTTGCATGGTAACCTCGACATGATAAACTAGAATTCACAAAAAGAAGACTCAAAAGAAGTTACTTCCAGAGCATGCCTTGTTTTCAACGAAGGCATACTCTGAGGGGGTAAATGTTATCCGGGTTTTTAACCCAGCAGGATTCAATGGGAGACAAAACAATCTCGTGTTATCAGAATGGTTTAGAACTTAACCAAAAAGGCTAAGGAAAAGAGTTAATGAGAGTCGAGCTATAATACTAAGGCAACGACTGGGATCGACTAAACTAAGAGACCAGCATTCTTTCAGCCCAATCAACAGCTGAGCGCAAACAGCTAGTAAAGTGTGATCAAAAGAGAACAACATGCAATGAGACTACGTAAACAACGGCGACACAAGACCATGGAAACATCTCCAATTCCAAAATATAGAAAAATACTAAGTGCTTGGATCATCAGCAACCCATGCCCCCCTCAAACCTTCAAACCAGACAACTAAAGATTACTACAAAGAGGCCAAGACATTGGATCGCAAACGAGCCAAGTCTATAGGTCCCCAGCGACCCATGGTTCCGCCCTGTATTGTGAGCCAAATACTCCATAGGTCATCTCTTACCTGTATGCAAGCTGGTGATGATGTGGTCTGGCGTAGAAGCTCTTCGATCCGTATAAATACCATCCTACCTACAACATAAACGAGATCTTCTTTGGACTAGTGGTCGAAGCTCTGTTGGAATTATTTTTCATTCTCTGCCTCCCTCATAACAATCTCCAAAGGAATACACTGTGATTCTCCAGTGGATTCCAACTCTGGAGATTCAATCTAGCTAGGAAACAATCAAAGCCTTGTAATCATACATCTCTTGTAACATCAATCAGTCTATAATAAAACTATAAAGTGGACGTAGGCTTCATTAACGGCCGAACCACTATAAAAATTCTCTGTCTACTTTCTTTTACCGTTCTTTCTTGATATCTGTTATCTGTGATATTGCTCTGTCAGAACAGTGCTGGTGCTTTCAAACTCAAACCAGGGTGTTGGTCCATTTTTTGGGTCAACACCCAACGACTTTCGGGTGTCGAAAAGTCAAAATTTCGAAAAATGTTCTTCGGTCACATTTTCTATTTTTCTATGAACTATCTATATTATTAAACCAATTTTAAAAATTATTTTACCATCATTATTAAATGATTAAAATAGGTTTATTTGTAAATAGAGATCCATTTATTTACTATATAAAATATATTTAAATTTCCTAATGCAAAGTGGCAAAATCCTGGGTTGTTGCACTCTCCCCCTTTAAAAGAAATTTCGTTCCGAAATTTGCTAACAAAGGTTAACTCATATTAATCCCTAAAAGTCATATATTATATATCAAGATATTCATACAATAAACATACACTAACATCCATAGAAATACAATACATGATTTACAATAATCAATCAAAGACTATCCTAACATCAATTCTGGAGAGGCTTCCCACATGTGATCCACCGTTTCCCATGTACAATCTTGGGGATTGTCACTCCACTGGATTTTTAACAACTTCACCATTTATTCCACAATCTCTTTTCATCTCGATCTACTATATGCACTAGATGTCTTATTACCGTCAAATTCGGTTCTATTTCCAAGCCATCCTAAACTGATGATTCAACAATCAAAGAGGGATCATGAACACTTTTTCTCAAGTGGGATACATGAAAAACATTATGGAGCCCTGATAAACTATCAGGTAACTCTACTCTATAAGCAAGCAGTCCAATTCTCTCAATAATTTTAAAAGTTCCAATGTACCTTGGTGCCAGCTTTCCAATCCTTCCAAATCGAACGAATCCTCTAATTGGAGCCATCTTTACAAATACTGAGTCCCCGACTTCAAATTCCAAATCCCTTCTCCTTTTATCAGCATAACTCTTTTTCCAATCCTGGGCCTCTTTCATCCTCTTTTTAATCAATGAAACTTTTTCAATAGCTTGGATCATGTCGGGCCAAAGTACTAGTCTATCTCCCATCTCTACCCAACATGCAGGTGACTTACACAGTCGCCCATACAGTGCTTCATAAGGTGCCATGCCTATGCTTGCTTGATAGTTATTGTTATAGGAGAACTCAACCAAAATCTGATAATCTTCCCATGACCCACCAAAATCAAGAATGCAGGCTCTTAATAGATCTTCCAGAATATGATTCACTCGCTCCGTTTGTTCGTCTGTTTGAGGGTGGTAAGCCGTGCTTAAACTCAATTTCGTTCCTAGAATTGTATACAGTGCTTCCCAAAACTGGCTAGTAAATATGGGGTCTTGGTCACTCACTATACTTACTATAACTCCATGTAATCCGACTATCTCTTTCATATATATTTCAGCTAACCTCCATTCATCATTAGTGTACCATGGTTATCAATCTTGAAGCTAGAACTTCTACCATCCTCAACTCCTTGAATGAGTTCTAATAGAAGACTATCTTCCTCTTGTTTACTAGATATCCTTTCTAAAAGAGTTAGTTTTACTTCCAAGAGTGCTAAGACCGCATTCCTACTCAAAGCGTCTACCACAACATTAGCTTTCCCTGATGTATAAAGGATATCCAAATCATAAGCCGCCAAAAACGCAACCATCTTTGTTGCCTCAAGTTAAGATCCTTCTGAGTGAAAAGGTACTTCAAGGACTTGTGATCCGTGAAGAGTTCAAACCTTTCACCTATTTAAAGAAGGAAGTTACTACAAGAATTCCTAAAAGAAAGAAATAGGCTAAAGAAGAGTAAAAGGATCCTTACCCAACAAGTAGTGTCTCCACATCTTCAACGCAAAAATCACTGCTAACAACTCCAGATCATGAGTTTTATAGTCCCTCTCATGAGGCTTTAACTTTCTACTTGCGTAGGCTATAACCTTCCGATGTTGCATCAACACAGCACCCAAACCAACCCTACTAGCATCAGTATAAACCGTCAGTCCTTCACTACCATCGATAATCGCCAAAACTGGCACACGGGTTAATCTTTCCTTTAACTCAAGAGATGCACCTTCATACTTCAGAGTCCATTCAAACTTAACATCCTTCTTTATTAACTTGGTTAGATGGGAGGCGATCTTAGAATAATCATTGATAAACTTAAAATAATAACCCGCCATCCCTAAAAAGCTTCTTACTTATGTGGAATTTTGGGGTCTCTTGTAGTCTTTAATAGCTGCTACCTTGGTCGGATCCACTGAAATGCCATCTCCGGATACAACATGACCAAGATATCTCACTTCTGACTGCCAAAAGTGCACTTGTAAATCTTAGCCTTTAAAACGTTCTTTCTTAACGTTTCCAATACCCCTTCCAAATGGTAATTGTGCTCTTCTTCGGTTTTGGAGTAGACAAGGATGTCATCAATAAAAACCAATACAAATTTGTTTAGAACATCCATAAACACTCGATTCATTAAATCAACAAATAAAGCAGGTGCATTGGTTAACCCAAAAGGCATAACCAACCACTCATAGAAGAGTTCTGAATTCCTAAAAGCAGTCAAGGGTATACTATCATCGACTACCCGTAACTGATGGAATTCAGTAGCAAGGTCCAATTGGGAGAATATCCTAGCTCAATGAAGTTGGCCAAACATATCATTATTCGAGGTAATAGGTACTTATTCCAAATGGTCTGTTTATTTAGTTCTCTATAATCTACGCGCAGTCTTAATGAACCATTAGACTTAGAAACAAAAACTACTAGTGATGCCCAGTTCGATTTACTCTGTCTAATCAATCCTTTTCTTAGAAAATCATCAGTTTGATCCCATAACTCCTATCTCTCCTTTGGTTCAATCCTACACAAGGGTTGGAAAATTGGTCTCGCATCGGGAACTAAGTCAATACGAAATTCTATTTCCCGATGTGGGGTAGACTATTAACTGGTTTAAGATATCCAGAAAATTTCTAACAACTTCTATTAATTCTAATTCATCCTGAGATGACTTTAAGGAGTAAAGGTAACTATCTATACATCCATTTGACTTCTTACCCTTTATACTTTCCAATATCCTTCCAGAATCGTTTTTCAACACTAACCTCCTCTTATCACAGTCCAATATTGCTCCATTTTTTGACAACCAATCCATACCAAGGATCACATCAAATCCCATGAAATCTAAGACAAATAAGTCACAAAAGAAATGGTGTTTTCAAAAATTAATTTGTATGTCTTTGCAAATCAAACATAAATTAGTTATACCGCCAATAGGGTTTGACACACATATAGGGGTTTCAACTATTTTCGATTTAAGTTCTAACTCTTTAGAGATGAAACTATGAGAGGCTCTAGTATCGAATAAAACATGAACCAAAATACCATAAATAAATAAATAAGGAACCTTCTAAAACTCCCTTTCCTTTTACGTCCTCGGAGATAGAGGGCTCATCCTTAACAATATACACCTTAGCCTTCTCTCCCTTCTTCATCAAGGGACAATTCATAATCATGTAGCCCGGTTGATGACAATTGTAGCAAAGAGTCTTCTGGACTATTAGGGCTGTGGCCTTCGCTTTCTGATAATAAGTTAAAATATGTCCCTTTTGCTTGTTATTATAACAAATAACATCTTTGTACTTGTTTCCCTGATCACCTCCTGAAGGTTTTCCTTTTCCTTGCTTCTTTTTCCATTTTGGGTCGAATTTCTTTCGTTTGGGTTAAAGTTACCTCCAGTGGGTGCTGTCTCTACTACTGCTGGCTTCTTCTTCGAAAGAACCTCGTACCTCAAGGCCATATCTACTAAATCCATGAATGGTTCCTTCACATGTCCAGTCATCTTTTCATGAAATTCCTCTCCCATACCCAAAATGAACATCTCATTTTTCTTCTGTGGTGTGTCAATAAGTCCAGGGCCGAAACGATATAACTCGTTAAAGTTTTCCTCATATTTCGCCACTGACAAGTCTTTCAGCTTAATATCCATAAAACTCCTATATAGTCGAGTCTTACCTACAACTGGCATAAATTGAACTTCGTATACTTCTTTAAATCTATCCCATGAGAAACCACCTTTTGGAACAATTACAGTGACTGAATCCCACTAAGCTACTGCATCTTCTTGTAAATGCCATGATGCCAAGAAGCATTTCTGCTCATCAGAAATTTCTAAACCTTTCAAAATCTTTTCACAAGACCATAGCCAAGCCTGTACCTCAATGATTGTCTCAATACCATTGAAAGGTTTCCCTCCTAAATGTGTGAAATCCTTACACAAAGCTGCAAAGCTAACTCGAGGCTGCACTAAGGCTACTACTTCAACAGCTCTTCCACCCCTTCCTGCTATCGAGGTTCTTCCATTTGTGGTTGTAGTGCTACTGTTCCCCTTCCTCGTTCTCCCCATGTACTCATACTTACTACATGGAACAAGTAAGTTATCTTTGGAATACATTAACGAGATTATCTTAAGGAAAAGAGCATAAAACCAACAAATAAATACTAATTAGAACAACGTGGAAAAATACTCTCAAATACTAAACTCATTCTAGGGTACCACTAACCCTACTCTAATGAGTTGACTCCAACCAAGGCCCAGGTGTTCGCTTAACCTAAGCTCTGATACCAAGTGTGACGGCATGCCTTTCTTACACCTAAAGATGAAACTTAATACATCCTCGATATTCATGTGCCGATCATTTAAATGTTCGAAAGACAGGTCATAGGGTATAGAAATTAATAGACAAGAGAAATAAACCATAGATTTTACTACAACATGAGAGTCATATTACAACATCACTGAATAGTACATGAAGTTACTCCAAAATATTACATCAAGTTAAAACAGATACTACTCTATCTAGGGACAACTATAGCTATCTGTCCACATCACTACTACTAATACATAACACAGTGGAAATACATATATAACTACTAGATAGACTGAAATCTTCAACTTCATACTGCTTCAATATGCTCCAAGGTGCTCTATCCAAAACCTGACTACTTGACTGCTCGAAAAATAAGGCACCTAGAGATTAAGGGAAAGAAAAATAAACTCGGGGTCAGACACATGTCTGGTGTGAGTAAAGCATATAGTTTAACTTTATAAAACTTTTAAAGGTATCTCAGAAGACCACGTCGCATATAAACATGGACGGGTTTTTACCTTACGATAACCAAACCCTTTTTATATCAAAAATTTAGATATTATCATAATGTCCAGGTTTAAAATAAATATGGATTATAGCTGAAATGATTGCATCTCAAATTTCAGAAATTGGGCACAACTAAGTTCATAAAGCTCATAGTGGAAATGGACTCCAACTATGAAAGGGTAAGGTTCTACCCACCGAATCTGTACACCTCTAGATAAAATATACGGGAGGCTACCACAACATTGCACCTCTACTACTCAGGACCGGCACCACCCTATTCTCGAATAGTGCCGAATATGATCACCATTTGGTTGCGATCAACAACCATATAGTGGGATCCCCAAGCATACATGAATATCGCTCTAGATTTGGAATGATCAAACCCTTATGGGTGCGACCCATATAGCCCTGCGGTACGTCCTTGCTTTATTCATTTTTCCAGTTATGAGGCTTTAAGAGGCTATGCTCTTGTCACTTCCTACTGGCTACCCATCTTGGAATGCTAATATTGCCCTCTAGACAATCAGTGCAATACTAGCATCCATCCATACAAGTTGCTCCGGGATCGAACAAACATTCACAACTTATTATCTTCCATATTGTAATTATTTTAAGATTTCTTTAAGTAATTTAAAATAATAGGGTTTCCAATGGTTGTAGTTTTACTACGATTTTTGGAATAACCTTTGCAGTTTTATTTACTTTTTTGGAATTTTTTTCTGTCTATTTCCTTTTAGCTATTCTTTTCAGTAATTTTAGTTTGTTTCTGTTAATAATAATTTATTACTGTTAAGCATAGCTTTTTATTTATTTACAGTTTATTTACAATATTTAAGTTTATTTACTGTTATTTATTTCTTATTTACAACTTTTTCGACGTTTTGGATTTTATGCAAGCGTCTATTCTCTTCATCCTCCTTTTCTTCGCGTATGGATTAGAATAAATTAAATGCGAATATGGATTATATAAGTAAGAATATTGAATGAAGAATATAAGATGTATATTATAAAGACTGTAATAAATAATGGAATTGGACTGTAATAAATAATGGAATTAGATTAAAATTACTCCTAATTATAATTAGAATTGGACTAATTAAAGATAATTGGCATAGTTATAACTTATAATTATAACTAATAGAGCAAATGATGAAAGAAGCTTATTTTCACACTTAGACCTTGGGTTAAGTAATAAGCATGATTATAACATAGGTTATAATAAGAAAAAGAACAGAATGGGGCTTATTTTAAGACTTGGGATAAATTAATAAGTGTAGAAAGTAAAAATGATAATAAAGACTTATTTAAATAATTTACCTAAGTTAATAAGCAAAGATGAAAGTAGGACCTGTACCAAATAGCATTCCATATTAGACAAAACGGTGAGCTTAGGGCACGCTTATGCTAAGAATGGTAGTAATTGGTCAAATAGAAGTCCAAATCACGGGGGATTTGGATAAGGGGCGCAACTAGATATTGTTTGGATGAAGGGCCAGTACCAACAGCATTTCCCCTATAGATTCTATGGACACACGGTGATCTCACATTAGCCTGAAGTGAGATGAGGGGCACGCTATGCTGGAAGTTGGAGGTAATAAGAAGACCAAATAGGTGGAGCAAAAGGTAGCACGGGCATGGTGGCAATTACGCGTGCGACTTCCATTCGGGTGCTCAGTAATAGCTATGAGTTCCAAGCGCTTAGTATGAGTGTCTTTAGTAGACACCATTGCCTTCTGTGTATGGAGCTATATATGTCGTCCGGATCCACAGTAGTTGCTCTATGCATCTTTCGTAGATACCATTGGCTGCTGTGTAGGGAGTTATATAGCGGCTGGTCCACAGTAAGGTCTATGGAGTAGTAGGCCAATCAAAAAGGGTAGAGTTAGGGTTACATATTAATTACAGGATTAAGAATTTAGCCTAATCAAAGCAGAAATCAAGGGCAAGTGCAAGCGATCAAAGTTAACCTATCATATAAATTGAGCAATATTTAATCGTACTTATTTTTAGTTTATCTCTTTCCTATTTCCTTTTATTATCCTTCTTTATGCTAGAACCGTTGTAGAGTCTATTACTTTTATCTTGCTTAAAGACTCTAGTAATTACTATCATTCACCAGACTTTTAGTCTGACCCACTCCTATATTTTCCCCTCTCCCCCCAGGCAATCAAGGGAGAAGTTAGTAGATTGCAGTTGCTTGGAGATTTCTTGGAGGAGTTTGCTACCATGTATTTCTTTTCTTTCAACTTTTGTTCTTTCTATGTATTGGCTTATTATGAGGGATATTATGTACTCTGATTTTTGAGACTATGAATTTTTATTTCATAAGACATGATGGGTTTTGAGATATGGATGTTGTATTTGGTATTTAACTTATTTATAAAGCAATTATGAAAGTTTTATTTTAAAAAAGTTATTATTTTAGTTTCCGCTGTTTTTATCTATTTTTGTCTTATGAATCTTAGTCTTTGTTAGTTTTATTTATACCTACAATGCACCACGCCTTTTAAAGTGTCCTTTTGGGTATATTAAGACTTGCTTAACTTAATCGGTAATTAACTAATATTAACCCTTTTTAAATATAATTAATAACTAATAATAATAAAATAATAATAAAGAATTAAACTTTATTAAATACTAAATTAATAATTAACTTTAATTACTTTACTAATCATGATTAACTTAATTGATCAACACTTAAGTATAGACAACCCTTATTAACTAGTGATTAGTGCTAATTACCTTAATTAATTAATTAATTGAAAAATCATTAAATAAATAATTAACTAAAAACTTACTAATTACACTAAAATATCTTAATTAAAGTTAGGAAACATTTACTAAAAAGTTTCAAAGTGTAAAATACTTAAAGTTTGAAATTTTGTTTGTTTACTCGAACTGCGCGTATAGTGACCCATCGTTATACGACCCGTAATTCGAACTTTGAAAATTCTGGATTTCTAAGCTTCAAAATTTCTAATTTGAACTCTTATCCTCTTTGAAACATGGAAATAAACTTTTGAAGACCAAATCAAAGTTCCAAACTTGAAAACTTTTCACTTTGAAACAAAAATCAAACTTTCGACAAAAAGCGGATTTCTACGTCGCTTTTGGTTAGTGAATCACTACCTTTGTGTCATGAACCCACATACAATAAATACAACATTCAAACATAATACCACATCATAACATTATAGCACCATCATTAACAAATGTATTACTTCACAATACTAACTAACCTTTCCAATATTTAAGTTATAATCTTTATTGTTTACTCAAACTTCAGCATAAACAATCAACACCAAAACAACACATATTCATGCATACATCATATATAACATACTTACACAAATAAACATCATTATAACTCATAAATTTGATAACTTTAATAAAGCTAACTAATTGATTTAAGGGTGTTAACTTTACTCACCTAACTTGCACTAAATCAAGATAAACTTCTACCGAACTTGAATATACTCCTAGCAAACCGCCTTAACTTGAAAATATGACTTTGTATGGCCTTAGAGGGACAAGTTTGGCTCAGCCTTGGCTAGAATTGGACTCAACCTACTTGGGTTTGGGGTGTATGGGGTTTGTTTTGGAGGGTAGTGGTAGTATAAGTGTAGTGTAGTGGAGTGCTTTAAGCTAATTTTTAAAGTGTATACACAACCTTTTAACATAGGAATTTTGTTTGGAATCCATGGAAATAAAAGTATGCAAGAAGAGTGTTAGAAAAATTAAAATGAAGAAATGAGAGCGTAAAGTGAATGACATGAGAAGGTTGATGTATTTATAAGCATAGAAAACTAGAAATTACTAAAATATCCTTTGTATAATATAATATATATACATGTCATGCACATGACAACCACCATACCTCCCTCCCATCACTTGTACACGTTACCCCCCCCCCCTTTTATTCCCTAATTTATGCAAGCAAAGCCATATGTGTGTACTTAAGGTATGGCATAAGGTTGTATATATACAAATGTGTGTGTGTATACATATGCTTTTTAATTTGTCACATCCATGCTTATTAACTTATATATATAAGTTAATATACATAAGTATGCTTAATTAATACTAAGCCTAACATCAACAACTTTAGTCGAGAGCAGAAACCCTAGCCACCGATTCCGCTGTCTCGTTTTTCCCTTCTCCGCCGTTGATGTCCCCTCCCGCCTCGAATGATCCTCAGTCCAGCTGCCCTCCTGATCCGCCGCCCCCTGTCATGGCTCCTCTGCCTGGTTTTTCTCCTCTTTCTCCAACAAATCCATCTCAAACTGATGATGAAGGATTTACTACAGTGGTATCTCGAAAATGGAAACGTGTTAATTCTAATTCACTTCAAGCAAAACCTGGATCTAAGAATAGCGGCACCCCCCAACAGAAAGTAATCAACCCTGATCGACAAAATAATTGCAATCCAAATTCCCCTATTTATACCGACAAACACTCTTCTCAAAACCGTACCAAATCTGCTCCTAATAGATGGAATTTCTCTACCACAACTAGTCGAGCGTGGAGTGAAGTGGTTAAAGGCAATAACATACCTACTTCTATTCCACTAAAGTTCTACCAACCACGCGAAGTCAATTCCGTTCATTGTGCTAAAATGTCGGATGAGGTGGTGGTAAAAGCGAAAAAACAATGGGACAATGCAATAGTAGTATACGTTGTTGGTCCTAAACCATATTATCCATATTTCAAAGACTATATTATTAGAGTCTAGAAACCAGAAGATGAATTCTTGATTTACTCGAAAGAAAATGGATTTTACGTAATAAAATTCAACAAAAAACAAGACTGTGATAAAATTCTGGAAGGAGGACCATACTACTACAACAAAAAATTGATGATGATGAAAAGGTGGTCTTTGGGAATGCAACTCAACAAAGAGCTTCTTCACTCAATCCCAATTTGGATTCGTCTTCCTAATCTTCCCCTAGACTATTGGACAAAAGAAGGGATTAGTCGGATTGTATCGGTGCTAGGATCCCCAATTAGATTGGATAAATACACTGAAGGTATCATCAAAATTTCTTATGCTAGAGTGCTAATTGAAATTAACAACTCCTTCAATTTCCCTAGTAAAATCCCTATTATAACTAAAAATGACAAAATGATTTGGCAAGAAGTGGCCTATGAATGGAAACCATCGATATGTACAAATTGCTCAAGTTTTGGTCACGCTGAGATCAACTGTCAATTTAATAAAGTTTGGAAACCAAAAACAAATGATAAACCCACATCCGAAGGAAATGCTGACATGATTATTGACATTGATGGGATTTATGTGGCAAATAAAGATAGCAACAAGCAAGCTCTCCAAGATCCTCAACCCTCTAATAATATGACAACAGATGACTCGAAACTTGAAAAAGTCATCGAACAGCAGCTTTGTCAGACAGATAAGAGTAAAACACCTCATAACATTTCAATAAATGGACAAGCTATCCAAACAAGTGTAGACAGTTCGAATGTTATTACAAATGATAATCCAACAGAATTGAACAAAGAAAAACATAAATTGCTACAGAAAAGGTACACAAATTCAGAAAATAATAATGGTGTCTCTAATAACATTAATGTTGAATGCTTTAACATGGATACGAGGACTGAGTCTCTTGACAAAAGTTCCACCTCCCTAAGCAACTCAAAACTCGGCAACACGCGGAAAATCAGGACAGACGAAGCCCCATTTGAATTTAAAGCTACTCCACAACTTGACGTGATAGATAATCCTGCATGGATTTCCACTGTTAGTCAACTAAAAGGCAAAAATAAAAACTCGAAGAAAGCTAAACTATTAGGGAATGCTACTCCCCCAGAAAACAGTAGCAAAACCGAAAATCATCAGTAAATGGAGTTCCTCTTCTGGAACATTAGGGGTATGAATGCCCCTGCCAAACAGTTGGAAGTTGTTTGGCTTTTGAACAGTAACAGATTTTCGTTTATTAGCATTCTTGAGAATAAACTATCCTTAGATAGTATTGATAAATTTGCGAATAAAATTCAACCTAAGTGGAAATTCTCTCATAACATTTTAGATGATCAAAAAAGTCGCATTCTTATTTTCTGGGATTCTACACAGTGGTCTAACATTATATGTCACACGAATGATCAATACATCACCTGTATCCTTCATAATGCTAGTGGTCTCAGCTTGATTTGTACCGCTGTTTATGCATTTAATGAGGAAACGAGGAGAAAAGATCTATGGAACTATATCATTGATCAATCTAAGAATATTAATCTTCCCTGGTTAGTGGCAGGCGACTTTAATGCTATTTTAACTCCTACTGATAGACTTAATAACGGTGTTCATAACGATAGGGGTGATCAAGATTTCATAGACTGTATTAATATATCTAATCTCAATGAGCCAGACTTCTCAGGTAATCACTACACTTGGAGAGGGGGCCTTAATTTCTCTATACACAGTAAAATAGACATAGTCTTTGTTAATAAGCTATGGACTGATAAGTTTAACAATTTTGGTATAAATTTTGGCAATTATTCCATAAGTGATCACACCCCTACTATGATTAAAATTGTGGAGCAAAAGAAAAGTAGAGCTTGCATACCTTTCAAGTATAATAATGCGTGGCATCTTCAACAAGGATACCAAGACACTATTCAGATGGCAATGGAGCAGGAATTCTCAGGTAACTATCTTTACATTCTTCTCTGTAAAATCAAAAATGTAAAAATTGCTCTGAGAAGTTGGTCCAAATCAAAACCAAACATATATTCTCAACTGGATATATTAAAAGAGGATGCTAATAATACCTACATTCAATTTGTACGAGATCCTCTAAATATCAACCTATCAGAAGAATATAGTGCGAAGAACATTCAGATTCATGATATTATGAGATGCATTGCAACAGAAAACGAGCAGAGAATGAAGATTAACTGGTTGACGAAAGGAGATAAACCTACAGAATTTTTTTTCTCCTATATTAATTCTAAGAAACCTAGCAGGAGAACTAATCTTATTCTAAATGACAATGGGTATTGGTCATCAGCATTAGAAAATATTGCTCTTTCAGCCATAAATTATTTTTCAGATCTTTTTTCTACGCCGAATAATACTTTTCAATTTCCAGACATAACTTGCAAGAAAGTTTTGTCAGATAATGCAAAAAGTAATCTGTATAGACCCTTTATTATTGAAGAAGTGAAAAATGCTATTTTTCAAATTAATGACAATAGTTCACCTGGACCAGATGGCATCAATTCAAAATTCTACAAACTCCACTGGGAACAGATCAAATATGATATATGCAATGCTATGAATGGTATTCTTAACACTGGGAAGATTATTAAAGAAATAAATCATACATTTATATGTCTTATCCCAAAAAAACCAAATGCTATAGATATGACTGACTTCAGACCGATATCTTTATGCAATGTATTGTATAAAATCCTAGCAAATCTTCTATGTAATCGTATGAAAAGTTATTTGGATTCTCTTATCTCTTATAACCAGAATGCTTTTATTCCTGGAAGAATAATCACAGAAAACTCCCTTATGGCTTATGAAATGATTAGAAGTTTTAACAGAAAAAACTCTAACAATCTATGTCTGAAAATTGATTTGCATAAGGCGTATGATAAAATCAACAGAGAATTTATTCATTATATGCTGATATCGATGAATTTTCCCTCTCAATTTGTGGATCTAATCTATGAATGTGTGTCTACCCCAACCTTCTCGGTTCTAGTTGAAGGCACACCTTATGGGTTCATTAACAGTTTGAGAGGCCTTCGGCAAGGTGACCCCCTTTCACCGTATCTATTTGCCATTGCTATGGAACTAATGACTATAAAATTCGACATGGAATTCCTCAAAGGTAATATTAAGCCCATATACCCAACAGAACCGATGATTACTCACTTGATATATGCAGATGACATTCTGGTCATAACCAAAGCTTCTATTCACAATGCCGAGTGTATCAAACATATATTTCAAGACTTGAATAGTATTGCAGGTTTGGAATTAAATAGCTATAAATCTTTGTTATTTCTTAGTAAAGGAGCCACAAACAAGAATCATATTGCTAGCATTTTAAACCTGAGTATTGGCAGTTTGCCAATAATTTATCTAGGCATCCCTTTATCGAATAATAAATTAAGAGCAAGGGATTTTGGATTACTGATAGACAAAGTAAATAAAAAATTCAGCCATTGGCAAAGTAAGATGCTAAATATAAGTGGTAGAGTTGAATTAATAAAATCTGTTATTCAACCTATGATTCAGTTTTGGCTGCAGTTTTCACAATTTCCAGTAACTGTTACTCAAAGACTCAACTCATTATGTGCTAACTTTTTGTGGAACTCAAAAAATCACAAAATGAGCTGGGAAGATGTGTGTAAAACTAAGGATGAAGGAGGCTTTGGTATAAGAAAAATTGAAGACTTATCTAAAGCAGTGGCTGTTAACCTATTGTGGAAATATATTAATGGTGAATCGATATGGGCTAAATGGACTAAAAATAGATACAATAAAAAAGAAATTTTTGGTCTGCTAATATGAATCCAACTGCTTCCTTCATTTGGAAAACATTACTTCGCGCTAGACAGTGGTGCAATGGTCTTATAAATAGGAATATTGTTAATGGTGAAACCACAAATCTATGGTTCGATCCTTGGATCAATGGAGCAACATTATTTAATACAGTGGGTAGAGATGCCATAGATGTGGTAAATGAGCAGAATACTACTGTTTCTGTGCTAATTTCTAACAACAACTGGAAACAAAGCATGGACAATATTCCTTCTCAACTTCATAATATAATTCATAATATTAATATTCAAACTCAAAAGGAAAAAGACTATTGGGTATGGACTCCAAACAGCAATGATAAATGCTCTATGAAATCAGCATGGAACCATGTCAGAAACAAGCACACAGAACACTTCTGGTCCACAATTATATGGGACAAAGGGTGTGCGCCTAAAATGTCTATTTGCTCGCTAATGGCCATACAAAATAAATTAAACACTAAAGAGAGAGTTAGCAGATGGAACTTTAATATCGATCAACAATGTACGCTTTGTTCTAATCATGTAGAAGACAGGGATCATCTGTTTTTTAACTGTCCATACTCGAGAAGATTACTGAACAATATCATGCAGAAAATTAAAATTGATTGTAGTACTAATTGCAACATTAATCAAATTCTGGAATGCATTAGACAAAGACAGGGTAAGGACATTACACTCAGACAAATTACCAATTTAACTCTCACTTCCCTCATTTGGAATATATGGTGCGAAAGGAACAACAGAATTTTTAGAGGAATCGAGATATCGGAATCTGTCAGAACTAACCTATTGCTACAAGATATTAAAATACTTTTAAAGTATATAGTGCAAAATCAAGTAACGAATTTAGAGACGAGACTTATCTTAGCTAATCTGAGCTTCGAAATTCATCAACGACCACCATGATCATCTCTCGGTCTCCTCTAGTATTTGCCTGCCTTCGATCCTTATTTTCTCGCCTTTGCTCTTCATCGAAGACTCTAGTTCCGGGTGCCCGTGGTCGCTTTTGGATCGCTGTTAGATCCACTTCTTTTTCTGATCTAGTTGTTGGTTCTCTCTTTTCATAGTCGATTCTACTTCCCGGAGATATTTTCTGCGCTTCATTTATGATAGAGTTGTTGTTTTAAGTCACGTGTAGGCCTCTAGGCGGTTTACCTTGTCTGGTTTTTTTAGTTTTTTAGATGTATTTCCATGTATATAGATCAAGGAGCATTTAAGGGTGTTTTTGAGTGCGTACTGTGTTAGTTTACTCCTCCATCTTTTCAACTCCTTGTTTCTTATAGACATGATTTTGTAATGTTAATATATGGAAGTGATATGTACTCTTTTTCCTTGTAAGGCACCCGTCTAGGTTAGGGGGATTACAAGGTTTTAATGAGGCATATCATGGAAATATATGCTTTATTCTCTATTGTTAATAAAGTACCTTTTTTCCAAAAAAAAATACTAAGCCTAACATATATTAATATGTGCATGTTGTGCGAAGTGTGCACAACGTTCCCGACGACATTCGAGTGTCGAAAAGTCAAAATTTCGTAAAACGTTCTTCGTTCACATTTTCTAGTTTTCTATGAACTATCTATATTAGTAAATAAATTTTGAAAAATATTTTACCATCATTATTAAACAATTAAGATAGGTTTATTTGTAAATAGAAATCCATTTATTTACTATATAAAATATATTTAAATAGCCTAGTTCAAAGTGGCAAAATCCTAGGTCATTACAGTCTATGTACAACTTACGTACTTAATTCCATTAGTTTCTTAACTACACCAACTTCTTTCCAATTCTTACTTATTTACTCAAAATCATTTCTTATATAATACTAAAATTATTTATGCAACATTTCTTAAAACATTAATTAAGTTTATAAACATTTCAAATAGACTTATCTTTACTTATTTAATATTTTATCAAACAAAATTTCATTTTAAGTTCATTATTCGTATAATACTCTGTTATATCCTAAGAGTAAATACAAAATATTATTTTACATTTAACTTACTAAAATTTTGACGAAGGCCCAAAATAAATTTAAACCTTATAATCGAGTTAACCTGCTAGACTTCTTTATCCATTAGGCTAGGCAAGTAGATAGGTAGAGTAGGATTCTAGTATCCAAACTCAAAATTAGAGTCTACTTTCCTTAGACATCCCTAAAGTAAAGACATATATTAGTTGGCCTAATAACATCGAATGTTCTAGTTAACAAAGATGCTTAATTGATTTTAAACTTGTTTTAACTTCCTATTTTTTTTCAAATTAAGAATTGTAAAAATTCAACTTTTATATTTTCACAAAAATAGTTAGCTTCAATTTCTATATCAATTCAAAAATTCCCAACTGTCCAAAATCACCAAAAATTCCATTATATTTCAATAATTGAAAACTAACAAACTATATATCATAAGATGCACAACCAAACTACCCTAATGCAGTGGATACATGAGTCCATAATATAACTTAACAGAAAACTTAAGAATTAAACTCTGGGTTTTATTTCAAATCATTTGAAATAATAATATATACATATATCTTTTGGATATTGAATCATACTTTTCAAGATTAAACCAATACCATTTTCAAAACCAATTTCCAAAATATTTCTTTTAAAATCCATGGAAAATATTCATATAGATTGAGTAATAACAAATTGATACAAGGAACTGGGTTCTACCAAATAGTATCATATGTACCCTTGACTAAGAAGGGTAACACTCAAGAGAAGTGCTTTCCAACATAACACATCTCATGCCCATTTTTGGTCACTTTCGAGTTACTCGAACTAGCTAACATAAAAATACTTTGTTTCCCAAATCGACTAGTTGATTTCGAGAGTAACCCCGAACTCGAACAAATCCTAAAACTCTTTTAAAACCGTTAGTCCTTTAAAATAGTTTCAAATAATACTATTGTTATTTACTTCAAATACTTAGAAACCATTTTCAAAAACACCGGGATTTAAGTTCTCAAATTTTCGATTTAAATCCTACTTATTTATAAATCATATTTATATAATTTATATTTACCTAAACCATAGCTATATTTGTATAAACTATATTTATATATATTCTTATATAAAATCATTTTACAATATCTTATCTTACTTATTAAACTATAATAACAACTTTTGATTAAGTTAACTTTTTAATCCAACATTATCATTGAATGTCTTATAGTCAAACTGTGAAACTTAATTCACAAGGTGTTCTTTTTAATATTCCCATAAATTAACATCTACCCAACCCATGTTGTGAAAAGGTAATTTGCTTACTATTCAATAAACAATAGTTAACAATCATGGTCGAGCATAACTAATCAAACAATAAATGATAATAATTGGATATTATCATTTCCTAACAACCAAATATATTATAAATAACTATATCAATTTATGAAAAAATATTCTTTTATATATAAAATATAATCCTAGGTAAAATTATTTCATTTACCAATTTTGAAACAAATACCATGTCGGTTTATCTTGTTCAAGTATTTAGAGATCCCTATCGACAACGTTGATAAGACGCGTCGACCAAAATACATAAGCATTCAATAGACCAATCAACACAACAGAAAACATTATTATAACACTGACAAATACATACTCTCATATGTATAATACACTCAAACTCATAATAAGGCAATCCATTACCCTATCTCTTAATGAGTTATACCCAACCAAAGCCAAGGTTCTTGCTTAACCTTCAGCTCTGATACTATGATGTAACGATCGCCTTTTCGACCCCCAAATGTCGACACTAATACATCCACGGTATTCACATGATGAGCACCCAGTGCCAGAAAGACAAACGTTAATGTAAAAGAAAAATAAGAAAAGAAAATAGAACAGCAAGAGGAGAACAAAAGCATCAGAATCTAACAACGGAACGATAACATATAATATCAATATGATCTTTTACAAAGAATACTGTATGTGTACGATAATCATAGCAAACTAACCTATCATCGGCCTGGACAGTTATAACAACTTATCCTTACAATTGCTGGTATATAAACAAAGTAATGCAGTGGAAATAAAACTATGGTAGGTAATCATCTAGCTCATCTCTATGAGCTCCAGTGACGTCAGCTGAATCTGGAAATATACGCGGGATTGACCTGAGCATTATAAGAAAATAACACCCATATCAGTCCGGTAAACCAGCATGAGAAACTCAAGTCATTTGGATTATTTAATGTTATAAAACCTTTCAAAATAAAGGTATCTCATAAGACCACACCGCAAATAAACACGAATGAGTTTTTACCTTACGTTAACCAAACCATTTCTATTAGAAACTCCAGTGATATTATAATAATGTCTAGGGTGTTTAAAAAATATATAACATAGCTGGAATGGTTACATCAGTTACATTCAATAGCATATTTAGGTATACAAACAATATCGCAAAGGTGCATTTGCATAATGGATTTTCCACGGAAACATCCCCAGTAAATTGAGATCGATCACCTATGACAAGGATCATAAGATACCATTCCGAGCGTCGTATATCTCTAGATAAAATATAGCACAAGGAAAACACAACCAGCCCATGCCCTAACACGTGAACCAAGTATCATCAACTCTCTGTGCACAACATATCAATAAGCATACTCTAGATACTGGAGGTTATGTACCCCTATTTGGGTTAGCTAACCCCGGGATTGTGTAGCCTACTCTATGTTTAGTCATTTTTCGATGTCGAGGCTAGGTTCGGCACCTTTTATACGAGTCTTCATCACTTGAACAGAACATGAATCCCACATGGATTCCATCATCTCAACAGAAATTGGAATCACACAAGGGTTACGCTTACCGATCTCGGTCTCTCCAAAACTGAATCGATGAATTAGGTCTTACTCATACAAGCACTAATGATACATCCAAAGCATGATCAAGTCATATAAACGACATCTAATCCCTTTTTAATTAATTTACTCTTTATTATTTAAAAACTCTAGTAAACCCCCATTTTCTAATAAAAAATTCTTTTATAAATCAAGACTTCATTTATTAATTAATACTTCTTTATTAAATGAAACTTCCTTTATATACTTGGGTGTGTGTGTGTGTATTTAATTTCACTTTATAAAAGATATATACTTGTAATCTACTATAAACCTATACTCTTTTCAATTCTTAAGAAGTATTCATGTACTCATCTCAATGGTATAAGTATATTCACAAATCACTTAACCAAGTTTTTCCTTACTTAATATATAATCAAAGAGGTTAAAAACAAGCTAAAACATTATTACTATAAACCCTTTCTCTTTTATAAATTAAACATATAACCTTTTCTATCATTATATAAGAGATTTCCATACTTGTTATTATCTTAAAATTCTATTTTTAGAGATCTAATTATATTTATAATATTTTTCACTCAAAATATAATTCAAGCATTTAAAAACAAATGTTACTAAAATACTGTTTACAATAACCCAAAACATTTCACAATTAATCATTATATTTAAAACTCTCTTTTAAAGATTTAATTACATTTAAAAAGGCTTAAGACAATTGTTACTTAAACATTTGTCACAACAAACCCAAATCATTTCATACTTTAAAAACATCTCTCTTTAAACTTGCTTTTAAAGATCTAATTACATTTAAGGGTTAAAGAAAAGTGTTATTTAAAACATTTTCACAAAAAACCTAAAACATTCATGCTTTAAAAACATTTCACTTACAGCGATATTTTAAAATATTCAATAATAAATATCTTATTATCTCTTTAAGTACAATTAATAATAAAGTTTAAAAACAATTGTTACTAAAATACTTATTACTACAACACTAAACCTTTTATTTATGTCCATCATTAACTTTTACAACACATATTTAAAGATCCAAGCGTGTCCAAACTTATTATTAAGATAATACACATTAGTTAATTTCAAAAAATAATTTATTTTAACTTAAGTGTTTAAAACCCAAATCTCGTTTATTACACGAGTGTTATGGCACGCGCTTCGCACGTGATGATACTAACACTTCGCACGTTAATTATTTTTGTACAAATTGTATATATTAAAAAATTCCAAAGAAAATAATTTGCACAAATATTTAACTATATTTTTGCGTTAAAATTATGTGTATTTAGTTTGAATTTTTATTTCGAAGTTGCAACATCAAAATTTCTGTTAGTTTGAATTTTTATTTCTGTTATTAATTAACAAAGAACCAATTTGTAAAGGAAGTTTACTTTTAGATCTTATTTCTAAGTAATACTAAGTGTTGTAACACTTGTAGATGAACATTTAGAGTTTATTTATTTAGATTGAATTTTTAAGTGATATTAATAAATTTGATAATATTTGTAGAGAGTGTTTTTTAATAATTTACGTTGGCACAAAAAAATATGACACAAAAAGTATTACATTATTTTTAAAGATGTATATCCATAATTTATTGTATTGCTTTTACAACTATTTTGAAAAAACATAATTGCTATAATATCATTAAACGGGCATAAAACTCATAGTTTAGATAAACTTGCAGGTTTCAAACCATGCCATTCATCAAATCAGGGTTATCAAATGTATGTAGAAATAAAAGTATAGGCATTTCTAGAATGCAAACAGTGTTGAATTCTTGTTATTGAATTGCAAAACTCCATACACTAATCAGGCGAACAATTACACATGTAATTTTTATATAAGAGGTCCTATAGTGATAAATTTCACATATGAAAACATTTACTTGAAAATTAGGTGACCAATAAAATAACTGTAAAAGTAAAATTCCTTTCCAGAACTCTTTCACTTCAGTCAACTCCAGTAATTAACATTTAACTTCTGCATCCCTAACTACATTGACGGCCTCTCAATCTCTTGATTTTCCCAATCTGTCAATCACCATATGTTAGTACAATTGAAACAATAAATAAACTTAAATAAAATAAAATGAATGCCAACTATAACTCTATAAGCACATGCAGTTTTGATATTCTACTGGTCCTTCTCATTTGAAACATCACTATATTCAGTCTTTCTAAGCTCAACCTATTGGTCAAAGAGACTATTGATCTTACTTAATCGCAATTGTCAACCCAAAAGTATAGCCTTTTAACTTTAGAAAGTGAAAAGGCAAGTCAAGTGTAAAAGTTAGACTGCAAATCCCTACTGGATTGATGATGAGAATTACAGTAAGTCATATTGCGTACAAACAAAATTATTAGTACAAATCTCTATTGCTCTATTGCACTTGGTGGATAATGTAAATAAATATACTATTTTAAGAGTGATTGAAAATAGTATGATACAACTGGTATTACTGCGTATATTACTGCCTCCAATCTTGGATGGAAAATCATTTCTTGATATCATATTTTAAGCCCATAAAGAAGCAATCCACATATTTATTTTTAGAAGAAACACTTCATCTTTCAGTTTTTTTTTTCAAATGCATTTTTCCATTCAACTCACAAAAGCTTTTCCACTTCTTTTTTTTGGACTGAAATGAGACAATGTATGAACTATTGAGATTAACAGTGCTTCAACATATAGTCTCTCATATTTTAAATGGGGTCATTCAATAGGAAAATAATAATCTCAATGTTATTAAATAAATGGCTATCAGGTATGCCACAGGATTGCATGGCTCTTATCCACTACAGTAAATATTTAAATAACTTTTTTCATTTAGACTCAGAGAAATAACACCTTGTTGCTTCCTTATTCTAAAGCTGTCTATATATCATACTCTTTGCTTGGTGGGTACTCAAGCAAACATGAGAGATCACATGCAAGAAGCTTCTTGATGAAAAAGCCAAAAACATATATGATAACCCTTCATTAATGATCAAAAACATTTAATCGAAATCCATAAATATTGATCATTTTCTATATTACACAAATTGAAACAAAATATTTAAAGCATGCCTCATTTTAAAGGGTTGAATGGGGTATAATATTTATAAATTTGAAAAGAAAAAAGAAAAATAAAAAGGGCACTTATTTTAATAATAAAAATAAAATATTTAAAAGCATCTTCTTTCTTTAACTTTTCATTTCCCTCCCCACCCAACGCAATAAAATTAAATATTTTTCTAAAGTAAAATCCAAGGTATTAGCAACGTGTGTTAAGAGAAACCAAAAAAATAAGTTAAAAATTAATGCAAAGCCGTTACTCTAAACCAATGCACATTATCAGTTTGTTAAGTTTTATACCTATACGTCTCTCATAGTTTCAAAGCAAATAATACCTTACAAAAAAAATGGGACATTAATATTATAGAGTAAGTAGTATTCAACTATAAAATCAACATAAACATTTTTCACTTGTGATGATTATATTATATGTTGACCTATGGAAGCTAAAATCTTAAAAAGAAAAATCTATAATCAATTATTTTTAATGAACAAACAAAATTCATGAAGCTAAATACTTACATGTGCAAATACTTAAAGGTGATGCTAACGAAGGTACATTTGTTAGTATTGCAAATTGATATGAGTTAAAGTTGTAGAATGAGATTACAGCTGCCTTGTTATACTAACTGTCATCGTAATATAATGGAAACATAATGTAAGAAAATAATAATTATATAGGTAGATATCATTCAGTATTAGGATTAGCTAAACATGATCGCGGCGGGGGAGGGAGGTGGTGGAGTTTGGTGGGGGTGTGTGGGCATCATAGAAACAACCTTATCAGAGTGTGAGCAAATTATGGCAAAAATAGCATCAAAAAAAGTTTGTGAAGCATTCAATTGTTATCTAGTTGCCTAGTTAGCTAGAAATTATGACTGCACTCCAACAGAAAAAGCACAAAATTACCAACATGGTCCATTGAACTAAACCAACCTATTAAAAGCACACAGTAATAAAGATAACAGTTGGTTTTGGTGAACTCTATTTGGAAGTAAGTAAACCAAATAAAACTATATTCCCAATAAGAAAATGGTCCATAATCATGGATTTTTTACTATGATTAGTTTTACATGGTTGATGATTCATGCTAAATAAATTAAAATATTCAATCAAGGACGTAAGTTTTGAGAAAAAAGCAACTACAATATGTTATTGCAATTGCAATACATTTAGACATGCACTTAAAAAGTGATTACCTAACTACCTTGCATTCCTTCACTTCCTAGTTCATCTTTACCCTTGTAAAGGAAACAACCTCCAGGAAGAATCTTAGCCAATCTAAGCCATGCATGGAAACAAACAAACCCCATAAAAGATGAAGAACCATAAAAGTGATATTAAAATGAAAAAAAAAACTGTAAACTTGCAAGAGGTGTATAAAAAATCGGTAGAATGATTCAACACAATTTTCGAAGCACTATAAACTTGCAAGATGTGCACTGACCTATAGTGTAGGCATTTTTTCATAAAGACTGATGAAGAAGCTAGATTAAGTAGATTAAGTTAACATTTGGAATAGGGAACAATATAGAACTAATTGGTTTAGTTAACAGTATTAATCAAAAATACATAACTTGTTTGGTTTAAAGCATATCTATTTTTGTTACCAAAGTAGCTAACATGGAGTAAAGATATCTTTTTCTCCTCTTCCAGAATATGTTCACCTATTGCATCAAAGGAGGATCCATTGAAATAATGCGTGCACCCGACCTACATGAACAAACTTGTTCTAGTAGAGCCCACAACAAAAAATGGAACTGGTGTTGATCTAGTTTTAGAAATTTAGCAAAGCTGATTAAACAATAATCTTGAAAACAAAACAAAGACACCAACGACCCATTAGTAACTCCACTTAATCTATTTTTATTTATTTAAAACCATTTCGCATTTCACAAAAAGATGAAAAAGGAGATGAATATCTACCGGTATATTTGAACTTTACAGTAAAAGGTCCAATCCCATGAGGAAAAAACAACTGTGTAGACAACAAACCAAAGTAAGAATTATATGAAAATTAGATTCTTCAAAATTATGAAAACATAATGACCTTTCTGTTCAATTCAAATAAAATATTATTGTAGTTATAATTGGTTTTGATGTGTTCGTCATGACAAAAAGATTATTAACTTGCTAGAAGTTGGAAGATTGTTTTGGAAATGTTCAGAATTGAAACTGATAGTGAATTACTCATATAAAAAATTCATTATCTACAAAAGTTTATGGTAATTTTGTGTTTCATATGTGTAAACTACATTTATGTTATGAATGATAATCTGAAAATGCAACAGTGAGATTCGTCAGATGTCTAAAATGTGCTTCAGGTTATACACACATGATGCCTAGAAATTAAAAACAAATATGTGGTAGTGAATACACTAAATAATGATATGCTACATATATTCACGTAGTAGTAATTTTTAATAGGGTAAAACTGTGTAATTCATATAATCACTAAAGACTTACTACGTTGATAATAAGTATATAAACAAAATCAAACCGTAAATCATCAAAAAAATTCAAGTTATTAGTTCCAAGACTATAGTTAGCACATGGTGTTTACCCAATATGGTCATATAAGCATTGGATATGGATATAGTTTCTTACAGTTTATACAATGGTAGTAGTGAAGGACTATCTAAAGTGTTATGGTGTTTTGTAGAAGCACTCAATCTTGGTTACGAGCAAGATCAGTGGGAACAAAAGGAAAAAAAGTTCGAGCATACTACTTACATAACTAAATAAGTCTAAGCTAATCAAAGCAGCCATAACTTATGGTTGCATTTTAAACGAACATAGTAAATAGAAAACTCATATACATTACAGTACACAGAATTCATTCAACTACGTTCACGGTCATTCTTATCGCATATTACTAATGTGAAAATCAGTAAACATAAGTTAACTTATCTTATGATTTCTCACAAAACTACTCTGAAAATATCCAATGCCGAATGAGAAATTTATAGTGAAATCAAATGAAAGTAGTACCTTGAAAATTATGCAATATGAGTTTGTAATTAAGTAAAATCAAATGAAAGTATTTTACTAAATTACCATACATGGGTGAAGTAAGTAATATGACATAAACATGACATTTTTGATGAAGCATTATACTCAGATTCATTTTCATATGGAATAGCATACATAAATTTGTCTACATATACCATTCATGTTTATGTAAAGACCCATCAAGAACTTTGACTTCAACAAATTTGTTGATCCACATAAAACACTAAACTAAAGTATTTATATATGGAATTTTGTAGTACAGAAGGTAGTAAATGTTTACAAATATGTATAGGTGTTGAAATACATCACAGTTGCAAATTGAACTCAAAAATAAATCTGAAAAACTCACAATTTCTTTGCATGCTTTAAGGCGCGAGGGAGCCAAAGTGAAACAAATGGTGGATACCATCAGCGGAGGCACTTACTGGATAACTTAAAGAGACAACTAAAAGATGATTGGCAGCGAATCTACTATGATTTTTGCTATAAATGGATTAAAAGTTGAATATGCAAAATAATCAATTTAATGTATTTGATTTCGAATATAGTTTTAAGAATCAAATCAAAACAGTAACATGTAAAGAGAAAACAAAATGATTCACGAATGTTTAAAAGATGATATTTCATCAGAATAATCGACCAATTCCTTCCCAAATATTCGAGAGGGATGCAAAGGTGAATGACTTCGAGCATGTAGCAATGACGGTTTTTGGAATGAATTTATTTATCAAAGTAATGAAGAATTAGGGAGGAGGTGCGTTTGTTTGCAAGGAACGTGGTAAGGATGGAATAATGGTAAATTGACTGAAATGTCCCTTAGTAGATAAGGAAGAAATTATCTTAAGCACGGGCATTTTAGGAATACGACAAAGGCTTCACATTGACCGGTTTGACCAAGTATTTGTTATGTATGTATATATATATATATATATATGTCATCTTCTAAAGTTAAGATTTCATATTCATCATGACCGTGTTGTATTCTCCTTCGGGACAATTGCTAAAAAATTCTCTATCATGCTTCAGCATCGTCTTTTAGGCCTGCATAACCTTGCAGTCACACAGCTACACACACCTCGGTATTTTGTTATGTTGTAGCCCTCCTTATCAGCACAATCTGCAACTCACCATTAACAAATATTTGTATTCCTATGCTCAAAGAGGTAAAGTCTACAACTTCATGACCATAGAATTTGTCCAATTTCAGTAAGTTAGCCTACAGTTTCATGGCTCCAAAACCTGATCCAATAGTTTTCTGCAACTTCCTCAACAGAGCTTGGAAATGATCCTTGCCTCTCTACATCAAATCATGCTTTAGCCTGCTCAGACTGCATATTATCAAATTATCATCCTTTTTAGCTTGCTTAGATCAGACTGCATCAGATTATATGCTTCAACAAAACCTGCTCAGATCCACTCTTTTCAGTCTTCTCAGACTGCAACCCCGTCTCTCATTAGATCATGCTTCACAGTTGATTCAACAATATTTACACTACAACATCACATTTTCTTAACTGAATACATCACAGCCTACCTCACAGCAATCATTCACGCATGTGTTTCTCTCAGCCAGTCACAAAGCTTTTCCAAACACTTTACAACTCAAATTAGTTTCTTGCAATTATACACGACGTAGTAATCTTAGTGAACATTTCAAAAGGGTACAAATGAGTACATAACATATTTCATTTTGAACAAATTTAAACTTGTATGTATTGCTGTACACATTGAACTTTACGTAACATGTTTTTTCAACTTTGTAGATAGTACGATATTCAACCAATACATAAGCACACGCTCTTAAAAGCTATATATGCATGAAGATTTCTTTGAGCAGTGGAAAAACATTACATTACATACAGTGTGCCAATTACAGTTGTAAAGCTAACACAAACATCACAACGCAGAAGTTAAAATCTGCAATAAATAAAGCAACATTCGACGACTGAACTGAATGTATCACAAAAGCATTAAAATGAGAAAGAAAATTGAAACCAAGTTCAGAGCTCATTCCAATGACTGAGGCCGACAAATGAAAAAAAAATTGACCATGTGGCATTACAAATGTGTGCCTTTACAAATTAAATTTTGATGGAAGCATCAACTACTTGACCAAAAACTTAATGGTGTGGTTGCACATTACCAAATTAATAAAAAGGTCTTGTGCCAAGGGATAGCAGTTAAAGTAACATCATCACATCGCTTGGTGTAATATTCATAAGGACAGTTCCAACTGATCCATTTATTATTACCCATACATATAGCGATTATCCAATGGAAAACATAATCTTCTTATACAAAATATTTGTAGTCAGATGTGTAATATAAAATGGTATAAATGATAACCATACTATTGTTTATCACTTATGTGTGTATGTGTTTTAGTTGGATAATCCGTTACGAGATTTGAATTTATAATTAAATCAGGAGTATTATATATCCATCAATGGATTTCCACGGTGGTATTAAAAGGAGGGAAACATTGTATAGATCCATAAATTAGATAAAACAGAATCTGAAATATGAGGTAAAAATGGCAGAAGTTCATTTCGTGGGTCATAAATTAGATCGGAGAAATCAAATAAGCAAGAATGGGAAACAATAAGTCCGTGGAAAAACTGGTAGTAGTAGAAGCGTGTAACAATTCTTGTCAAAATATATAGTGTAAAGAAGCAAACCTTGTGGAGGAAACAAAAGGCGAGAAAGACCTCATGCCGCCTGAGCTGTCAGATTAGTGAGTAGTAAACCCTGGATGACACGTCGCTGGTGAGGTTGAGTTTGGGAATGAGTGGAATCGGGGATGATTAGAGAGGGTGCTGAAGAACCAAGGTTGAATTTGGTGGAGGGAGATCGATGCTGAGGGTGGTAGCCGTGGAAGCGTCAGTGGTGATTGAATTTGGGGAGGAATGGAAGCGGGAATTATATGGACGAATTTGGGGAGGAATGGAAGCGGGAATTATATGGATGAATTCGGGAGGAAGAGATTTAGGTTGTAGGACCATAGAAGGAGAACGGGAGGAATGGATGCAATGGGAAGCCAATATATGAGTGTGGATCGGGAAACGCTGCGAATGAGGGAGGGTATTTTTGGAATTTCAAAAGGACACCGTGTAAATTAGTTCAATAAATTTTCTTTATTAGTAGTAGAGATTTATAAAATACTTAATTTAATATTTAAAACTTATATATGTATAGAAATATCCAAAAATACTTATTAATATGATAAAACACCTTTAAAACTACTTGAAATATATTATTATTATTTATATAGAATATTATGTAAAGATAAGGAATTTTGAAACAAATAGATAACAAGTTTTATTTTAAAAGCTACTTAGTTAAAAAATTCATAATTAATTGTTAAAAATATATTTAAACTTGAGATCAATTTTAAAACACTCTATTATAAGTTAGGAAACAACTCTAAAGGGATTATAGAAAAATACATAATTTAAATATCATTTTTAAACAATTTATAGTTTCATATAGCAATTCTAAAAGTGTTGTCTAAAGTTCTGTTACACGTTTTGATGCATTTTTGCTACAACTTTGTGTCTAGTTTTTCAATGGCTTTAGAAATGATTTTAGATCCATTCATTTTACGATAGTTAATATACTTTGGGCACTTGAAAACCATGAAGAAAAATCCCAGAGAATATATTTTCGTTATTTTATAAAAATTTCCTAAAACAAGGTATTTTTCCAAAGTGCTCATATAGTGACTATTTCGCTATAACTTTTGCTTCTTCGTTCAACTAGCTATCAAATGATTTTAACTTTAAAACTTTCCCAATAAGAATAATATATTATTAACTTGTTAAAAAAATAAATAAAACCTTAAGAAAGTTTCTACAAAAATAAACGTTATTTTCCAAAAACAAGTTATTTAAAAGTGTCGATATATCGACTTTTTGGTATTAACTTTCACATCTTTCGTTTTCTTTTTCTATATGTTTTAAAAATATATTTTACTTTTCCAAACACTCATAGAAGTGTATAAATCAACCAAAACAATTTATATCAAAATATGTTCTTAAATAATCACTTTTCTCAAATTAAAGTTAAGGGATTTCAAAGTGCGTTTTATAGCGACTATCGCTATACGGACAATTCCATATTCAATTCAATATTTAGTTTCATCCCATTTTATACACATATATGATTCCAAATTCAAACCATACTACTACTAAACATGTATTAACATATATACTAATCAATATATCCACTTTAAATGTTCAAGTGAACTTATCACAATTCAATGGTTTATAAGCCAACTACTTTAGCATTCTAAATACTTATAAAGCATATAATCAAGGGTTTAACTTTAAGTAGTTAATGTTTATTATTACTGATATATAGCATGCATTTTAGCAAGTGATTTAGCAAGCAATTATCAAGTGATATTATCAAGTTATTACCTTAATTCAAAGTGAGAATAACTCCCTTTTATCAAACCAAATCTCTTCCTACCAACATTCAATCATAACCATACTTCAACTAACATATCCTACTTCAACAAAACATCACTAAAACAACCTTTCCTCCCCTATAGCTCACGGCCATCACCATCTTCCCCTCTTTCTCACGCAATCACCTCCTCCACCACCATAATACCTACGGCCTTAGCCTCCTTCCTCTCCCTTAATACCCATGGCCATTGGCCATTTCACCCCTTCCATGCTCACGGCCCAAAGAAGAAGAGGGAAAAAAGTAAAGCCATTAGATTTAAGAAGTTTTAAGAAGAGAAGAGAATGAAAGAGTGGAAAGATAAGAAATGAAGTGCACCTTCTCATCTATTTATAAGCTTAGGAATTTAATGGAAAAGATTAGAAAATCCCCTCCTCTTACGTGCATGAGAACATGCACACCATACCCTTACACAACCATGCTCTTACACCACCATACTCTCCTTAAATCACTCCACATTTGAGGATCATTTAGTACTTTTTGTCTACACTTACTTTTACAAAAATAACACTTAGTTTAATTGATTATTTGCTTAGGAAGATGGAAATTTAATTCTTGTTTATATGTGCATATGTTACTATACAAGTTGTAAACTATCTATATAACTTGTATTGAACAAAAAGTTGACTTTTATTAAAATGTTTTCAGGTCACATTTTCAGTATTTATTTCAAGTGTATATTTTTGTAAATACATAAAAATAAGTTTTCCATCATTAGTTATTAATTAAAAAGTGTTTAATAGGGTTATAAAATCATATTTAATCACATTAAATCTTAGACAAAAATATTTAAATAATGCAGACATTTAAATACGAAGTGTTCGAAATTCCAGGTCATTACATATTTACGTTTAAAAAAGGAAAATGTTTCCTTTTAAATCAAGCTTTGGTTTAAATAAATGATTTTTGAAATGTTTCCAATAACTAGTTTGAAATTTAAAGACTGGAAATAAGTTTAAGTTGGTTTTCTGATTTTTTTTTAAAAGAGACTTTGTTTTAGAAAAGGAATTTCTTTATCGATGCCATTAAGTAACATAGAATAAATATAATAAGTAGTGCCAAAATTTTGACATGTTTGTGGAAAGCAAGTCATTTTATATTTAGCACGAAATCGATGAATAGACCTTCCACTATCTATGAGATCCAGAATAGTAATGTCTAGGCAAGGCTAGGAGCAACCAGTGCTTTGACTTACTTGGTTTCGATTCTAGATGAGGGATAGAGAAGTCGAAATGTCGGAGCTAAGTATAAGAGAGTTAATTTCTATAAATAGGTAATGGTTAATTAAGTATATACAAGGTATTTCATCCTATACTTGACAATAAATTTCGAAGTATCGAGCCTGTTTCTATCTGTGAGAGTTTAAGAGTGTACGTCGTGGCAAAGGTAGTTCTCTAACTTGTTCGACTTCATTGTTAATCGAGGGATAGTACATGGTTGAAATTGTAAAGTGGTGATAAGTATATGATGTCCGATTTTCCATATGCAAACTATATACTTACATCAGATAGTGGTTTGTCCACTATCGATAGCTTGACCTATTTTGACTTTGGAAGTATATGAAAGCTTCGCGATTACATATAGAGTGAGATTCCCTTAGGAGAACCCATTCCGATGAAACATCTTTCGCTTTAAGGGCAGATATCTGAGATCCCCTTGGGACTCTTATATCGTCTGTTTACTTCTTAAAGAACTAGGATTGAGTCAATCGGGAACTATTGATTGTTGGTTTCAGAGAGACCAGGATCAGATAAGCATGATTTATTGGAAATTCACTTCAAACCGGCATAAGTGTTCAAATTGGAGACATCTTGAAGACGATGGAAATCAAAGAATGTGTTTTTTGAAGTGCAAGGGCTACTTACTACTAATCATGAGGGTGATTCCAAAAAAGGATGTAGTAGAAGTAGTGCCTTTAGCTTGTTCATATCCTGAACAACTTGTATGGATGAATGCTGGCATTGCATTTTTGCCTAGAGGGCAATGTTAGCATTCCAAGAGGGATTTGCTAAGAGGAAAAGATAATCATGACCTCATAAGCCTCACACCCAGGAATGATTAAAACTGGGGATATGCTGCAAGGCTATGTGGGTCGCACCCATTAGGGTATGGTCATCAGCTTTCTAGATCACTATTTATGGATTTGGTATATGTATGAGAGCTCTTGACAAAAAGGTTGTAAAGCAACAGGGGTGATGACATATTCAATACTATTCGGGAAGGGGTAAGCCGATCTTGTCAAGAAGGGGGTCCATGTATGGCCCTCGGTACATTTTATTTAGAGATGTACTATGGTAGGTGGTACCCTAGAGCCTTGTCATTGTATGGAATACAATCTCTAATACGTGTCGTATGGTTTTAGTTGTAGCACTTAATATGTTGGAATGTAATTAATGTAACCATTTCCGCTATGTTAAATATTTATTTTAAACCAAGACATTATTATAATATCATTGGATTTTCTATTTGAAGTATTTGGTTATCATAAGGTAAAAACTAATCCGTATTTATGTGCAGCATGGTCTTACGAGATACCTTTATTTTTGAAAAGGATTTATAAATATAATAATCCATTTGATTTGAGTTTCTCACGCTGGTTTGCTAGACTGATCCGGTGTTATTTTCTTATAATACTCGGGTCAGACCCGAGTATTTTCCAGAGTTAGTTTTGGATGCTTGGAGCTTCATGAGACAAGTTGGATGCTTTCATGACTTGACGTATTTTATTTTCTACTGTATTTCTTGT
Organism: Allium fistulosum; assembly: GCA_030737815.1. NCBI lineage: Eukaryota > Viridiplantae > Streptophyta > Magnoliopsida > Asparagales > Amaryllidaceae > Allium > Allium fistulosum. The sequence continues at coordinate 1,086,732,800 of CM060904.1, forward strand.
CTTGTATTTATCAGCATTTGTAAGGATAGGCTGTTATAACTGTCCAGGCTGATGATAGGTTAGACTCTGATTGTTGTAAGAATATTAAAGTTTTCTTTGTAAATATCATTTGGATATTATATATTACTCGTCGTGATGTGGGATTTTGTTCTATCTTTTTTTCTTTCACCCCAACAATATGTCTTTCCGATACTTGGATGTTCGACACGTGAATGTCATGGATGTATTAGTGTCGACTTTTAAGGGTCAAAAAGGCGGATGGGTTGTTAGAGTTGGTATCACAGCTGAAGGTTAAGTGAGAACCTTGGCCTTAGTGGTGGTAAACTCATTAGAGATAGGGTAAGTGGCACCCTAGAATGAGTTTGAGTGTATTATATATGAGAGCACGTATTTGTTAGTGCTATAAAAATGTTTTATATTGTTTTAGAAAACTGGTAAATGAAATATATTTTTTTTGGCAAAGACAGTCGGCTTTATAGTGGGCTGTGCCACTGTATATAAATAAGGAAAAGGTGTTCTGCACATGCACAGAACAACTGTATATGGTTTCATAGTGGCCATACCACTTAGGTACAAAACAGGTGAGAAGCTAAAACGCCTTTGCAACTATAAAAAGACTAGTCTAATAACTGCTAATGAGTGGAAAAAATATCCTCCCGATCTAAACCGACATCGCCAACGTTGGCAGGGCCAATAACATCAGAGAATACCAATGCAAGCGAAGGATCAAAAGACCTCGATAGCGAAGAATACAGATAATTCCTGTTCGAAGATGCATCCAAAAATAAAAAAAAATAGATTATGCTAACCTTCAGATCCAGAAGAAGACATAGTAAGCCCATCCCTCACAACCTTGTAATATAGTGCCCTACTCTCACTACCTTCACCAACATATAAATAGTATTGCCTTAATTTAGGATTATACCTCAATTCCGTTTCAGCATGAATCCATGCCAGCTCAACTTCATCCCAGTAAATATCCCCTACGACAAAGGAAAAAACAGAGGAAGAATCATCATGCAACACAGTGTCAATTGGAGTAGCTTTCACTTCAGGAATTACAGGAGTTAAGATTGGCGGTTCGCAAGATTTAGGTACCCATTGTTATACCGGTTTTGGAAGTGGAACCTTGGCAGGAGCGGATGACAAGAGATCTACCGTGCACGTATCTAACGTATGACCAAAAAATTGACACGCTATGCAAATATCAGGTTTCCATTTATACTGGACATCAATTTACACTTCATAACCTTCATTTAGTCTAACTTTAAGCTTTGAAGGCAAAGCTCGTGTTAGGGTAATCTCAATCAGCGCTCTGGCATGCATAAGGCTCCTATGGGCTATAGTATTGGAATCAAAACATTTTAGATCACCAATAAGACTAGCCTGCCAGTTAATACCTATCAAAGGTTGTAGTATAGAAGGGATGTGCGTGAAGGTTGCCCAAACAGGAATAGATAAAATTTGCTCTCTCGCTTTATCAACCCCAAGACTACATAGAGTGATAATAAATGGTTTTTCATCAATTACTAATGGACTTGACTCTAGGGCTCACAATTTATCTTGCGTATTTCCAAATTTGAAATAAAACATAGAGTTGAAGTGTTGTACCTAAAGATTACCTCTTATATTCCAAGCTCGCTTACAAGAGTCATGAACAACCTTGTATGGTGAGCAGAGTCTAGAAAGAAACCAACTAAATAATCGGACCAAATTTTAACACCCTCTTGAACCACTTCACTCGAAGGGATGAACGCACCATCATTCGCATCTGTCTTGAATGATCTAGGAGAATAAGATCCAGCGTTCTTGGGTAGGGATTTGAACAGGTAAGACCATTGTAACTGGGATGGCATTGCATAAACAGGCAGAGTATCACTCTGATGTAGAATATTGTCGCATTCGGTCGCCATGTTACAGTTTGCATCAGGAGCCAAAACTGTATGTGTCTCCAAATTACTAACACCGGTGTAGAGCTTATCGACATGCCCAGATGATAGAGCATCAACAGTAGCAGCACTATTTAAACCATTCAATCCAGTTGGAAACAGAGCCGAAAATTTTCAGCTAACAATTTCCCATCTCCAGGTTTTAAAATTTCATCATGGTCATTCGAAAGATCAACAACATTAGTGATACATGGTACATTGTGAGTATTTGCACACACAACTTCAGTTACAACGGATCCAAACACTTTATATTTTTCAATTTGCGAATTGACACGCCATCGAGGACTATTATTTTCCAACATAGAGATAATGGGATGTGTACCAATAGCCAAAGGGTCACTGACCTGGGTCGATAAGGTCGCTGATGGTATTTCGTTAAAAAGAGCAACAATAGGATAAGAACCTGATTCAGAACTAGCAGCGTTGATCACTGAACGAGACAAGCTAGCGAAAGTAGGCTTGAGTAGCTTCGGAGCAGTACTGGCATCAACGTTGACATTGCCACAAGCCAAGTCAATGGAAGGAGGAGGCGCGGATCTGGAGAAGTGACGACCAGATCTGGTAATAGAAGGTGAGGATTTCGAACGTTCGAAACACTTAAGCAAGGTTTGTCTTTCCTATTCTTGGCCATGAGGGAGAAAACGCAAACGGAAGGAAGCGAAGGGAGCAGGAGAGGAAATCAAAAAGGGGGAAATAATCGCAATCGGCTGGAAGCCATTTTCATTTTTTATTTTTCTTTAATATCAAAAAAGTAAATGAAATAATTTTACTTAGGATTATATTTTATATATCAAAGAATAGTTTTCAAAAATAGGTATAGTTATTTTTGTTGTGATTGCTTGTTAGGTAATGATGAGAATTATTTATCTCCATTTGTTGACTAATTATTTATGCTCGACCAGTTTATGAGCATTTGTTGTTTGGTTAAATTAAATACGAACACCTTGTAAATTCAGTTTGCGATTTGACTATAACGCATTTGTTAATAATGTTGGTTTAACAAGTTTACTTTGTTAAAAGGATTACTATAAGAAGGAATGATTTTATATAAAGGTAATTTTATAAATTGGGTTAAAAAAATATGTTTTGTGAATAAAGAGGATTTTTGAGAATTTAAATCCCGGTATCTTGGGGAAAAATACTAAATGATTTTTGGAAAAAGGGTAATAATAGTTTTACTTGAAAGTATTTATAAGTGTGAGTATTTTCAAAAAAAAATTGAGTAAGATACATTTTCTTTAGACAATTCAGGGAATAAAACTAGATTAGTTTTGTAGTGATCTGAATAATCTTTTAAGTGACAATCAGATGTTTGCTTAGGCGAACGTTGCAGTGCATTTGTAGATTATTCCTTTTGTCAATGTACGATCGAAACAAGTTCAAATCCGAATGAATCAAAAGCAAGTTTTAGTAAACAAAGTACTAAAGCTATTTTATTTATACATGAGAAATATATATAGTGTTGTTTCAAAAGAGATTAAAAAGGATGTATTTTATGTTAACTAGTTCAAATGGCTTGAAAATAAATAAAAATGGGCAAGAGATATGTTTGGATTGTGTAACATCTCCCTACTTGGAGGCCCAAAACTAACGGTTATGGATGCTGCAGTCATCCATAGTTATTAATCCTTGGCGATCAAATAGGGCGATGTTGGATACATTGATACACAAAAACACATGAGTATGAAAAAAATTAAAACATCAAACAAGATCACATTTCATTTCAAAACATTTCCAATTCATTACATAATCCCACAATCATTAGCCACGTTCAGAGAAAATATAATTATTACAACATACGCCAAGAGCGACATATAAAGATGCCCCCTTGGATAATCAGAGTATATACAGGAAATTTAACAACTTTTCCATTACAACCAACACAATAGAATCAAAATAAAAGAGAACTATAAATATCTATCATGCCTCCTACACGTCTCCGGAAGCTTTATTCGTCTAATGAGGTACATGAAAACCTCAACTCTCAAACTACCCAAAATCAATTGAGTACCCGAAAGTTTAAGGGGAAAACATAAACTTCGAGTCAGACATAAAACCTTGTATGAATAATAATCTACCATCTCAAATTACTTAGATATCTAGTGAGACCACGCTGCTTAGCGGAATGGATTTTTCCCTCACTGGTATCCTAAAACCTTTATAAGACCATAAACCGTGCTTCTACATCCACAATGGTTAAAACAATTCAAAACAGTATGATATGATGATATGCAAAACAAGTGAATCATTTCTGGATTACCCATCCCCATTCATTTTGACTATCTGTCTCAATTATAGTTTCTAGAATTACTATTAACCTAATAGTTTTCATGGGCTCGCTAATAACCGATAAAATGATTAAGGACTCTCTGTCCAATTACATAGTTTTCATGGGATCACTAAGAACCTATTGGTAACTCCAATATCTTTACTCTTATCCTAGTTTTCGTGGGTTGACTAGGAACCTATTGGTAACTCCAATATCTTTTCTCCATATCCTAGTTTTCATGGGCTGACTAGGAACCTATTGACATCTATCAATATCTTAATCCGGATATATTTTTCATGGGCTTACTATAAACCTATTAGCCCCTGCCAATATCAATTCATAGTTTTCATGGGGTAACTATGATCCTGTCTTTCTGACATCTTCAAATATACATAGTTTTCATGGGCTTACTATGAACCTATTGGCCCATACCAATATCTTTTCTTATACATGGTTTTCATGGGCTAACTGAGAACCTATTGGCCCTTGCCAATATCTTTTCCTTTAATATTCTTAGCATCCTATATTCTGGTCTTCCAGACCTCCTGGATGCAATTCTACTCATTCAGGAGTTAACCTAATTTATATTCATTGTTGGGTCAACCTAGCTAGTTATTCTGCCCTTCCCCAAAATACAGTTATGGGTCCAAAACAATGTGAATACATACATAAATGAAGAAGCAAACACAATAACTTGGTTAATCCCTTTAACCTTTTATTCAAAGAAAACTTCTTCGAAAACTCCTTTTCAAAACACTTTATTTAATTGTACCATGGTTTTTCTTAAAAATGAGATTGGGTTATTTGCTTTGAAAACTAAGGCTGTCGAAGCCTTCAAAACCTGGCTTTCGACCTCACCGGATAACCTCCTTCGAAAGCATATAAATCTCTTTTTAAAACATTAGGCCCGTACCTTTCGAAACACTTTAAAACATCTCTTTAGAAATCTTTCGAATGTAATAAAGTATTACTTAATATCACTTAGAAGCATAGCTTCGAAACCATTGAAAGTACCGCTTTCGAAACCATTGGAAGTATCCCTTCCGAAATCATTGAAAGTCCCCCTTTCGAAACCATTGGGTTTATACTTAAAATATTATTTTGGTCAAAGTGAATATAAACGAAAGTATCTCTTTCGAAACCATCCTTTGTCATATATAAAAATATTGGGGAAAACTTGATGGCGTCGGCACCATCCCTTTCGAAATCTTCAAACCATTTTAGAAAAAACACTGAAGGATAGCATCGAAATCCCCTATTGCCTTCGAAACCCTTGGACTCTTTCGAAAGAATTTAGGAAGTGGCTTAAAACATCTTTAAAACAAGCACTACCTTTCGAAAGCATCGATGACTTTAATACACTCGAAAGGCTAAAGAACGACAGTAGGGCTTCGACTAGGTCGGAACCTCTTCTTTCGAAAGCATTATTTTATAAGTAAAGAAACCCATTCGAAAGCTTACTCTTTAAAAGATAAGTTGATGGCAACCCATTCGAAAGCATTTAGAAAACCTCTTTCGAAAACATATGCTTCGACTCCTTCAAAGACTTTAATTAAAACAGAGGCAAGCGCTTCTCTTTTAAAACAAACAAAAAGGTATCGATCCCATCGGAAGCTATGCTTTCGACACCATGCCTTCCGCCTTTCTCCAATCCACTACGTACCATCTAAGTGATACCTTGTGTATTGATTTCGGCTTAGTGGTGTTTTGACTTGATTGAAGGCGGAAGCTCTGAGTCGAAAAGTACTTCTAAAGAAGGTGGAACCAATTTTTCTAGGTAAACCTGATTTAATACTAATTAAAGCAAACGCTTTTTAACTAACCTGCCACGTGTAAACTTATGATTGGTTGCCTTAACTTTTCAAATTCTTTACTAAAATAATTCACGCTAATTTCTGATCTAAACCATGGTTAAGTTAGCAAATAAGTCCTTCCATTAAGCAAAACCAATATTGCAAATAAGTCATTCTCCTAAAATAATTTAATTTGCATAGCAAATTACTTAGGAAAAATCCCCAAAAATTTCAGAAATTCACTTTAATCGTGTTATCTAACATATCAAAATTTCAGACCCAAATTCTCAATATATTTTCTAAAATAAATTTATAAACCCAATTAACCATATTTTCCTTTGAAAATTCATAGTAATCTTTCCATAGCTTGGAAAATTATCAAAATTAAATCCCAACTCCAAAATCATGTTTTATACAACATAAAAATTTTCCATGGCATTTAAACATCAATATAAATCGGTTTTTCCGTAAAACCGCATATAATCTTATTTAAACTTTCTTGTTTAAATCAAATAAATTGTAATTCAAGCATATCATCATCCAAATCTTCATAAAAATGAATTTACCCTAAAATCGGAAAACATATGATTATAAAACAAAATAGAGATGGAATGAATTATTATTCACCTTGATTAAGATAAGGAGATTGGATTGATATTTATTCCCCTAACTTTAATTCTTAGCTTTCTTTGATTTCTCTTCTCTTTTCCTTGTTAATGGCCGGCTCCCCTTAATGTTTGTGTTTTGTTTTTTTGAATTGTAAATGGGAAAAATGAAACGTGAATGGGGAACAAGAATATATATAAGGGTAAGGGGTTTTGTGCGGCAATTTCCATTATACCCTTATGTAGATTAATTAACTTTAAGCCCATTTAATAAATTAAATTGAGCAAGGCCTTAATTATAGTCATATCTCAATCCTCTTATCACTTAACATTTACATTATTCTATTTAATTTATCTAATTAAATCTCCTGAATAATGTTATCAAAAGTTAGGGGTGTTACAGGCTTCCCTCCTTTAAGAATTTCATCCTCGAAATTCAGTAAGGACTAAATACTAAACATAGCAATAATCTGTAATGACTCCTAACAACCATACTAGTCTACCTGACTAGGAATTATGTATATAAATCTAAGATAGACATACCCTCAAAGCAGATCAGGATAAGTATCTCGAATCATGTCCTTTATCTCCCAAGTACAGTTCTTCTCATTTTCGCTCCACTGAACTTTCACCAACTTGACTGTCTTGTTCCTCAATCTTTTCTCATCTCTCGCTACAACCCGAACTGGTTGTCTAACAAAAGTCAAATTAGGCTCTACTATTAAGTCTTCCTGTGACATCCCGGAATTTCGAGCAATAATCAATTTAATAATTTATATTAAATATTAAATTGATTTTGAATTATAAGATTTGGATTGATATTTTCTTCGGATAAATATCGGATGGATGATTTTATTCTGTAAAATCCAATCAATTATTTTCTATTTATTTATATATAGGTATATATCGTAGATAGGAAAACTCGGTTTTAAATTTAACTGATAAATTTGTTTTCAAGTTTCTAATATATATATATATATATATTGGTGATTTGGAAAATTATTTTTTTATTTAGGAATATACTTTTAAGGCTATTTAAATATGTAGATAGATGTTTAAATTACTTTGAGTTATTTCTAACTTTGGTTTAAATTTATAATTATTAACAAAAGGATTTTATTTCTTTTCTTTGAACATATAGCTTGTTAAATTTTAGTTTGAATATATATATATATATATATAAGTTTTAAATTTAGTTTTGTCCAATATTTACTTTAACGTATATTATAAAATAAGCAGTTGATAATATAGAGATAATTTCTTTGTTTAACTATTTTAAATTTGATAAACGAACTTTTATAATATTGATAAAAATATAAATTCTTTTGTAAATCGTTTCAAATTTATAGATGTATAATTTATTTTAAATGATATCTATAAATAAAAATAGTATAAAATATTCATCTCGAAATACAATACAATAATACAAATAACAAATCTACATATTAAAATAGCGAGCTAACAACAATACAAATGAAACAAGTAAAATTTATAAATTATAAAACAACATACTAAAATATCTAAATAGACATTCTACACATCTAAACAATATCCAATATATTAGTTAATCAAATAACATATTGGATGGCATCTATTACATTTTATAATCAAACAACATACTAGAACAATGTTTATACTACATCACAATTTAAAAGAAGATTTCCCAGCTTTAAATTACTCTGCATAGCCAATTGAACCTAGTAGAGCAACATATTACAATAACAATATCCATTACATTGCATTATCAGATAAGAGATATGCCAACTCCAACATATTTTGCATAGTTAAAATAATAACAATCACTTATATTTAAACCAGTAAAATATGCATAGCAAATGGAACAAGGGAAGAATCAAAGGCAAAGCAAAATTTGCATAAGTATGGAAATGATGGTTCGAGAATGATATGCAAGCAAATCTGAGAACAAAAGAATCAAAACAAAGTAAAATTATATAAGTTGATAGCTTGCAAATGAAGCCAGGTGATATAAAAGAATATAGATAATTGTACAACATGAGAACAACAAAGTACAAATATTTATTGCCTTCATTTATTAGCAGCCATACAACATCTGTTCGAAGTGTATTTCAGTCACCATATTGTAAAAATATCTCTGACCATTTTAGAATAAGAAAAGAAAAATATACAAACACTGTAAAATGGTTTAAAACTTAAAACTGAAAGCAACCTTCTTTTATCATTTTCCAATGCCAGTTCGAGCTCAACAAAACTAAAGTAAAAAGAAACTTAATTAAAACCTTAAACAACATTCAATAATCATTAAACAACTCAGAGGTAGAGAGCAAGATGATTTGGAAGAATGATCAAAATGGAAACCTGTTTCCAGTTTTCAAGTTCAAAACAGATTTTCAAAAATAAAGCCTCTGTTCTTCCTCTTCAAAGTTGGTGAGTAACATCTTACTTAAAACTTATAACCTAAGCTAATATGGTATGTTTCCATCAGGGATGTTATGTACTTGTATATTTATAATTGTGCAAAATCTATGTATGTTTGTTCCTCTGATATCTGTTATTATGTTCATGCTATGGTAGATAGGAAAATCAACCTCCATCCTTTGATCTATCAACTAGTAGAGCTTAAGTTGTAAACAAAAGTAGATTGTTTAACTAAAATCTAAGTATTAAAATTTATTTAAGATTTAATTATCTTGTATTTATCTCTGGGAACTAAGAAACAAATCTCAACTGCAGATAAGTTTAAAATCAAACTTCTAGTTTAAGGAAACCAGGAGTATAGGGTGAAACATCATACTAAAATAGGATTTTTAAAAACTAGTTTCACAAATTTTAAGCAAGGGGTTGACGAGCAGATATGCCTCGACTGTTTTTAGCATTTTTAGTTGCCGTGGATGATCTAGCTCACCGAAGATGTCGTGATTTGGTCGAGAGGTAGAGGGGCGACCAGGGGTTCGTGGAAAAATGGTGAACTGGACGGAAGATCAACGGGGAGGCGATGGCGATGATTTCTCGTGTGTAAACCTAGTTTTTGAGTGTTGTGATGTTTTGTCTCGTTCAAAGCCAGAGATTGATCGAGTGCTTTGAATTTCCAAGAGATGGTAGTTGGAGCTTCGACGTACTCGTGACCGGAGTTGCAGTCGTCACGATGGTCGGAATGGGTTGGCGTTGATGGTGATAGTGTTCCTGTATTTTCCAGGAAATGGGTTGAGGAACTCAAATTTGATTTCGAGTGGATGTGGAGTTTTGGGTGGTCGTGCTGTGTTCCAGGGATGAGCGACGACTTGCTCGTTGGCTGGGTAATGGCCGGAGGTGGCCAGAACCACTGTGCATATGCACGGTGAAGAAATGGTGTCAGGAGTATCTGGTTGGGAAGGCAGAGTGGACTCGAGATTTGCTCGAGTAAATCGTGTTTTGGCTCGGGTAATTCCATATTTTACTCGAAGTGAATATAGGGGTCTCGGGTCATCTGTTTCTAGGTTGAAACAGTACCAGTTTTTAAACAACATTTAAATTGTTAAGTTTTTAAATCTGTAACTAATGTCAAACTGAGTTTAATTTAGTGTTTAAAATTCCAGATTTTTGTAATGAAGAAAAAGTTTAAAATTTAAATACTTTTAAATAAAATTAAATATTTGAATTTAAGTGAATTTGATTTAAAATTCCTTTATAACTAAGTATAGTTTTAATTTATAAATTAAAGATTTTTTCTTTTCAAAAAGTCAGATTGTAAAGTGACCAAAATTTAAAGTAGTATCAGTTGAACCTGGGAGTTAAATGAAAGTTTAAAGAAAGTGAAATAAATGTTTTAAACATTTTAAAAACGAATTTTTAATTGAAATGGAAATGAGTTACTTTAAGAAATAAAGATTTAGTTTTAACTCATTAATTATTAAAAGAATTAAATGATAATGGAATTGTATTGATTAAATTAGAAATTGAAATTAAATGAATCAATGCAAGTATTATAAATGAATTAAGTAATTTATATGTTATTAAAATTATGGATTATACTTTAATAAATTTATAAATGGAAAATTTAACTCATAATCATTAATACAAGTTAATTACTTTAGTATAGAAATTAATGAAGGTTAATGAAGACTGTTAACTGGATTATTTTATAATTTATAATTTATCAATACAATTGATTATTAATTGTTGATCGGATTAATTCAACATTTTTAAATGTTTAAGTAAATCAATTGGATGGGAAGTAATTAAGAAAATTAATTACTCATTTCGATTTATTGAGTAAATTTGATTTATTTGGGTTAATTAATTTATTTTAATTAACCTGGATTTAATAGTTTGATGATTTAAAGATAAAATTACTTAGAGAAGTAATTAATGTTTAAATTACAGGATGTAATTATGGGATGATGTTCGTTAATATAGTAATTTGAGTAAATTACTTTATATAATTAATCAAAAGGGATTAATTAGAGATAATTGATTATCGAGTAATTAATTTGTTTATGAAGTAATTAAGGAAGTTAATTACTAGATGTGACTAATCAGAGTGATTAATATTGTGGGTTAATATAAAGATTAATTACTTTGATGTAATTAATTTAAATTGTAATTATAATGTGAGATCATTAATTTTTGTAATTAATGTTGAAATTAAAATGGATTTATCTGGAATATAATGGATAAATGAAGAGATTTATTAATATAAATAACTAAGCAAAGTAATTAACTTTGGTTAATTAATAAATGAAGTAATATAAAGATTGATTTCTATATTTGATTAAAATAATCTGAGAGATAATTCGAAGATAATTACTTAAATGTAATTAAAAGTAATTCATCGGGATGATTAATTAAAAAGGAATAATGGGACGATGTTTTAAGCAAGTTTAATAACAACAGAGTAATTAATTTAATTAACTTTAAATTAATTAAGGATAAGATAATTGATTTAATTCATTTTAAATTAATTATCAATAGTGTGATTTATTATCCTTGCTTATGTATGATGATTGATATTGATATCCCATTGATTGATTGTGATCTCAGATATGAGATGAGTGATATTGTTGTGATATGGATGCTTGATGATAGTTTGATGATATAGATTATCCATTTATGCTGATATGTGATCATCTATCTGTGATATTGTGATTTATCTATCTGTTGATATAGATAATTGAATTTGAATTGTTTTAAACCTCTAAACCAACTTGTCCTTAAAAGACACGTTTTGGATTTCGATGAGACCGGGATCGGGTTTCCGTATACCGGGATTCCAGGTCTGGAGACCCGAATACCACATCGATCCAAAATAACGTTAGGTCGTGAAATTCAAATGGAGCAAGTGAAGACTCGAGGTATAAGAACTATACGTCAGTATAACTCTGTGGGTGATTCCGTAATGAGTTTGACGAAGATAGTACTTATAGATTCGAGATGGTGATTCAGAATGCAAGGGTTATTGTCGTTAACTCTGAGGGTGATTCCAAAATGAGTGTAACGAGATAATGCCTTCGGTTTCGTTCGAACCCGGAACGAACTTGTATGGATTGAATGCTTTCAACACATCGTCAGGTGGATGATGAGCATTCTAAGTGATGAGTTCTATTCAGGTAATCGTGACCTCAAGCCTCATCAACCGGGAATGGCTAAAACAGGGGAGGTGCAGCAAGGCTTCGTGGGTAGCACCCACTTGAGAGCGAGATACACCCCTGTCTAGAGTCCCTTTTTATTCGATTGTGTGGGCGGTTGAATAGCTACAACCGCCGGGGTTGTCTTGTTTGGGACTGTCCAGTAAGGGATGGTTCCGGCCTTGTGTTGCAGGGGAGCGGGCGTACTCCTCGGTACGGTGATCTAGGCCACGTACTGTGACGGGCGGTACCCCAGTAGCCCAGCCATTGTTGGAAATCCAATTTCCCTACGAGACCTTACGGTTTTGATTGTATTACCCACGTTGTGGCTAGTATGCTGGAATTTAATAGATGTAACAATTTCAGCTATTTCTTATTTACTTGAAAACCCTAGACACTATTATAATATCACTAGACTTTCTATCAAATGTTTTGGTTAGCGTAAGGTAAAAACTTTTCCATGTTTATGTGTGGGAAGTCTTACGTGATACCTTTTGTTTACAAATGATTTTCAAAGTTAAACAACTTTAACCTGTTACTCATACCAGACCCATGTCTGACCCGAAGTTTATTTCTGTTTTTCATAAACTCTCGGGTACCTAAATTTTTTACGGGTAGTCAAGGGATTCAGGTTTAGCTTTGACGAATGCTGGAGGAGCAATGGAGCAGGAGGCTTCAGCGTATAGATATATATAGTGGTTTCGCTGTGTTAGTGATTATTTTGTATTTCCGCTGTGTTTTATCTCTGTGCTGTGTGAGTTGTATTAACTAGACAGGTGTTTATAACTGTCTAGTATGTGTTGTATATTCTATGTGACTCTGATGTATATGATACTATGTATTTATTTATGTGTTATATTATATTTTATTCGTTCCGCTGTTGAGATTCTGTTGTTGTTTCTTCTTCTTCTCTATCTTTTCTATTTTCTCACCTCTTTCTTTTCTTCAAAACGATACGACTTTCTGGGCATAGGAAGTCGGGTCGTCACAGTTGGTATCAGAGCACTAGGTTGAGCGAATACCTAGGCTCTTAAGTGATTTCTTTCTTGAGAGAGCGTATTTGTATTTTTGATATATATATATATATTTATTTATTTCTACCTATCGGTTGGGTTACCTGTTCAGGTTATCCAATATAATTTATATGGTAGATAGGGTAGTGGTGTGTGTAACACGACTACCAATGGTTGAGTTTGTTGGGGTTGGAAGGGTATCTACCGAGACGGTATTGGGTCAACAGTTCGTCTCGAGTAAATTTGTGGTGTAAGAATTTCTTTGATCTCTGAAGGGAATTTGTGAAGGATTCGGAGTCCAGCATATAAGTGTATGATGATCACATTCGGGTGAACGGATTTTCGAGTGATTGGATGAGTAGAGTTGGATCTGCCAGTTGGGCAGAAATGAGTTATAACATTTTGATCTCTCGAGGATGTAGTGGCTGTGTGATGAGACATAGTGACTATGGATGTCTCCGAAGATATTTCTTTGGGACGGGTTAAGGTAGTGAGTCTGTTTCGGTATTGTGGTTGTATTCAGCAGGATGTTTCTGGTTGGAGGTCCGAGTTTCTCGAAAAGCTTTGGAATAGGAATTCCTTAGCGTTGGTGGCAGCAGTGTAGCTCGGGGTGTTTTGAGTGTTGGTAAGAAGTTTTCTAGTTTAGTAGTGGAGTCCAGAAGCAGCCGAGTGGTTCCGTTCTTTCGGGGGGGGATTGACCAGTTAAGCGTAAGCTGTTCTGATTTGTAAAGAGGAAGCAGTAATTTTGGAATTAGGCTGGATGGATCGCAAAAGTGACTTGCGATAGCTGAGTGTTCTCTGGTGTTATGGATTTTCTGGATGTCTTCAGAAAGTCAGTATTTGTTAGCATCTGGAGTTTTAATGTGGTATCGACTGTATTTCAAGAGTGGTACCGATGGATTAGCTTGGAAGTGGGATGGTTTTTGGAGGAACTTCTGAGTTTTCTCTTTATGGATCTGTTGAACCATATTTTCGGAATAGTTGAGGAGCTTACCAGTTGTGATTGTTGACCGACGGTTGCAAAGCCTAGGTCCGTCACATTTGGTATCAGTGGAAGTTGTGCTTATGTGCATCATCTATAATTCATCTACCCATATCAGAGTTGTGCAGCGGAAGCAGTTGGGATGCGTCAGCTTTTCTTTTCTGGAGAAGAAAGGTTGTTTTCTACGGATGATGAAAGGGATTGTGTTCCTGATTTTAGTTGATCGTGAGAAGATCATTTTTCTGGATTATTTTGGATTCAGATTGTTCTGAAAGGCATCAGCGGGGATGTAGCTGATCAATAGTGAGGAAAGCAGTTTTGGATCGTCCGAAGAGTTTGGTGGATAGGAGACGGAGGAATTTGGATTTCAAAATCGGAAAGTTGATTTTGATTGAATTTTCTCTGATCGAAGGAGCTATATAGTTTGGTAAGTCTGGGAAATCAGTTCCGAGGTGTTTTGGGTTTTCCTCTGTGTTCTGGAGAAGTTAAGTGTTTGATCTTCTGGAGTGAATTGTCAGTTGGATAGCTGAGATTCGATGTGTTGCACATGTCTCTGAGGGAGTACGTGTAAGACTCTATTTTTGGGTTTGGAACCGGCAGTTCAGGAAGTTTTGGTTGTGAGTCTGACTCGTCTGTAGTCTGATATTTTGCTTTGTATTGTAGATCTAGAAGAGTAGTAGCTCTGTAGCTTAGTGGTAGTGGCTGTTTGGATTCTATAGAGCGAGTAACCCGATACTCATACTCGGGGAAACTCGAGAGAATCCTATTCGGAATTTTTGTTTGAATAGATAGATTTGTTTATTTTGATGATTGGTTGATATGGCTGTTAGCATTGATTGATATATGCTTATTTTAAAGTTAAAATATTAAATAAATTATTAAATTACCTTTGTTTAATTTCGGGGACGAAATTCTTTTAAGGGGGGAGGAATGTGACATCCCGGAATTTCGAGCAATAATCAATTTAATAATTTATATTAAATATTAAATTGATTTTGAATTATAAGATTTGGATTGATATTTTCTTCGGATAAATATCGGATGGATGATTTTATTCTGTAAAATCCAATCAATTATTTTCTATTTATTTATATATAGGTATATATCGTAGATAGGAAAACTCGGTTTTAAATTTAACTGATAAATTTGTTTTCAAGTTTCTAATATATATATATATATATTGGTGATTTGGAAAATTATTTTTTTATTTAGGAATATACTTTTAAGGCTATTTAAATATGTAGATAGATGTTTAAATTACTTTGAGTTATTTCTAACTTTGGTTTAAATTTATAATTATTAACAAAAGGATTTTATTTCTTTTCTTTGAACATATAGCTTGTTAAATTTTAGTTTGAATATATATATATATATATATATAAGTTTTAAATTTAGTTTTGTCCAATATTTACTTTAACGTATATTATAAAATAAGCAGTTGATAATATAGAGATAATTTCTTTGTTTAACTATTTTAAATTTGATAAACGAACTTTTATAATATTGATAAAAATATAAATTCTTTTGTAAATCGTTTCAAATTTATAGATGTATAATTTATTTTAAATGATATCTATAAATAAAAATAGTATAAAATATTCATCTCGAAATACAATACAATAATACAAATAACAAATCTACATATTAAAATAGCGAGCTAACAACAATACAAATGAAACAAGTAAAATTTATAAATTATAAAACAACATACTAAAATATCTAAATAGACATTCTACACATCTAAACAATATCCAATATATTAGTTAATCAAATAACATATTGGATGGCATCTATTACATTTTATAATCAAACAACATACTAGAACAATGTTTATACTACATCACAATTTAAAAGAAGATTTCCCAGCTTTAAATTACTCTGCATAGCCAATTGAACCTAGTAGAGCAACATATTACAATAACAATATCCATTACATTGCATTATCAGATAAGAGATATGCCAACTCCAACATATTTTGCATAGTTAAAATAATAACAATCACTTATATTTAAACCAGTAAAATATGCATAGCAAATGGAACAAGGGAAGAATCAAAGGCAAAGCAAAATTTGCATAAGTATGGAAATGATGGTTCGAGAATGATATGCAAGCAAATCTGAGAACAAAAGAATCAAAACAAAGTAAAATTATATAAGTTGATAGCTTGCAAATGAAGCCAGGTGATATAAAAGAATATAGATAATTGTACAACATGAGAACAACAAAGTACAAATATTTATTGCCTTCATTTATTAGCAGCCATACAACATCTGTTCGAAGTGTATTTCAGTCACCATATTGTAAAAATATCTCTGACCATTTTAGAATAAGAAAAGAAAAATATACAAACACTGTAAAATGGTTTAAAACTTAAAACTGAAAGCAACCTTCTTTTATCATTTTCCAATGCCAGTTCGAGCTCAACAAAACTAAAGTAAAAAGAAACTTAATTAAAACCTTAAACAACATTCAATAATCATTAAACAACTCAGAGGTAGAGAGCAAGATGATTTGGAAGAATGATCAAAATGGAAACCTGTTTCCAGTTTTCAAGTTCAAAACAGATTTTCAAAAATAAAGCCTCTGTTCTTCCTCTTCAAAGTTGGTGAGTAACATCTTACTTAAAACTTATAACCTAAGCTAATATGGTATGTTTCCATCAGGGATGTTATGTACTTGTATATTTATAATTGTGCAAAATCTATGTATGTTTGTTCCTCTGATATCTGTTATTATGTTCATGCTATGGTAGATAGGAAAATCAACCTCCATCCTTTGATCTATCAACTAGTAGAGCTTAAGTTGTAAACAAAAGTAGATTGTTTAACTAAAATCTAAGTATTAAAATTTATTTAAGATTTAATTATCTTGTATTTATCTCTGGGAACTAAGAAACAAATCTCAACTGCAGATAAGTTTAAAATCAAACTTCTAGTTTAAGGAAACCAGGAGTATAGGGTGAAACATCATACTAAAATAGGATTTTTAAAAACTAGTTTCACAAATTTTAAGCAAGGGGTTGACGAGCAGATATGCCTCGACTGTTTTTAGCATTTTTAGTTGCCGTGGATGATCTAGCTCACCGAAGATGTCGTGATTTGGTCGAGAGGTAGAGGGGCGACCAGGGGTTCGTGGAAAAATGGTGAACTGGACGGAAGATCAACGGGGAGGCGATGGCGATGATTTCTCGTGTGTAAACCTAGTTTTTGAGTGTTGTGATGTTTTGTCTCGTTCAAAGCCAGAGATTGATCGAGTGCTTTGAATTTCCAAGAGATGGTAGTTGGAGCTTCGACGTACTCGTGACCGGAGTTGCAGTCGTCACGATGGTCGGAATGGGTTGGCGTTGATGGTGATAGTGTTCCTGTATTTTCCAGGAAATGGGTTGAGGAACTCAAATTTGATTTCGAGTGGATGTGGAGTTTTGGGTGGTCGTGCTGTGTTCCAGGGATGAGCGACGACTTGCTCGTTGGCTGGGTAATGGCCGGAGGTGGCCAGAACCACTGTGCATATGCACGGTGAAGAAATGGTGTCAGGAGTATCTGGTTGGGAAGGCAGAGTGGACTCGAGATTTGCTCGAGTAAATCGTGTTTTGGCTCGGGTAATTCCATATTTTACTCGAAGTGAATATAGGGGTCTCGGGTCATCTGTTTCTAGGTTGAAACAGTACCAGTTTTTAAACAACATTTAAATTGTTAAGTTTTTAAATCTGTAACTAATGTCAAACTGAGTTTAATTTAGTGTTTAAAATTCCAGATTTTTGTAATGAAGAAAAAGTTTAAAATTTAAATACTTTTAAATAAAATTAAATATTTGAATTTAAGTGAATTTGATTTAAAATTCCTTTATAACTAAGTATAGTTTTAATTTATAAATTAAAGATTTTTTCTTTTCAAAAAGTCAGATTGTAAAGTGACCAAAATTTAAAGTAGTATCAGTTGAACCTGGGAGTTAAATGAAAGTTTAAAGAAAGTGAAATAAATGTTTTAAACATTTTAAAAACGAATTTTTAATTGAAATGGAAATGAGTTACTTTAAGAAATAAAGATTTAGTTTTAACTCATTAATTATTAAAAGAATTAAATGATAATGGAATTGTATTGATTAAATTAGAAATTGAAATTAAATGAATCAATGCAAGTATTATAAATGAATTAAGTAATTTATATGTTATTAAAATTATGGATTATACTTTAATAAATTTATAAATGGAAAATTTAACTCATAATCATTAATACAAGTTAATTACTTTAGTATAGAAATTAATGAAGGTTAATGAAGACTGTTAACTGGATTATTTTATAATTTATAATTTATCAATACAATTGATTATTAATTGTTGATCGGATTAATTCAACATTTTTAAATGTTTAAGTAAATCAATTGGATGGGAAGTAATTAAGAAAATTAATTACTCATTTCGATTTATTGAGTAAATTTGATTTATTTGGGTTAATTAATTTATTTTAATTAACCTGGATTTAATAGTTTGATGATTTGAAGATAAAATTACTTAGAGAAGTAATTAATGTTTAAATTACAGGATGTAATTATGGGATGATGTTCGTTAATATAGTAATTTGAGTAAATTACTTTATATAATTAATCAAAAGGGATTAATTAGAGATAATTGATTATCGAGTAATTAATTTGTTTATGAAGTAATTAAGGAAGTTAATTACTAGATGTGACTAATCAGAGTGATTAATATTGTGGGTTAATATAAAGATTAATTACTTTGATGTAATTAATTTAAATTGTAATTATAATGTGAGATCATTAATTTTTGTAATTAATGTTGAAATTAAAATGGATTTATCTGGAATATAATGGATAAATGAAGAGATTTATTAATATAAATAACTAAGCAAAGTAATTAACTTTGGTTAATTAATAAATGAAGTAATATAAAGATTGATTTCTATATTTGATTAAAATAATCTGAGAGATAATTCGAAGATAATTACTTAAATGTAATTAAAAGTAATTCATCGGGATGATTAATTAAAAAGGAATAATGGGACGATGTTTTAAGCAAGTTTAATAACAACAGAGTAATTAATTTAATTAACTTTAAATTAATTAAGGATAAGATAATTGATTTAATTCATTTTAAATTAATTATCAATAGTGTGATTTATTATCCTTGCTTATGTATGATGATTGATATTGATATCCCATTGATTGATTGTGATCTCAGATATGAGATGAGTGATATTGTTGTGATATGGATGCTTGATGATAGTTTGATGATATAGATTATCCATTTATGCTGATATGTGATCATCTATCTGTGATATTGTGATTTATCTATCTGTTGATATAGATAATTGAATTTGAATTGTTTTAAACCTCTAAACCAACTTGTCCTTAAAAGACACGTTTTGGATTTCGATGAGACCGGGATCGGGTTTCCGTATACCGGGATTCCAGGTCTGGAGACCCGAATACCACATCGATCCAAAATAACGTTAGGTCGTGAAATTCAAATGGAGCAAGTGAAGACTCGAGGTATAAGAACTATACGTCAGTATAACTCTGTGGGTGATTCCGTAATGAGTTTGACGAAGATAGTACTTATAGATTCGAGATGGTGATTCAGAATGCAAGGGTTATTGTCGTTAACTCTGAGGGTGATTCCAAAATGAGTGTAACGAGATAATGCCTTCGGTTTCGTTCGAACCCGGAACGAACTTGTATGGATTGAATGCTTTCAGCACATCGTCAGGTGGACGATGAGCATTCTAAGTGATGAGTTCTATTCAGGTAATCGTGACCTCAAGCCTCATCAACCGGGAATGGCTAAAACAGGGGAGGTGCAGCAAGGCTTCGTGGGTAGCACCCACTTGAGAGCGAGATACACCCCTGTCTAGAGTCCCTTTTTATTCGATTGTGTGGGCGGTTGAATAGCTACAACCGCCGGGGTTGTCTTGTTTGGGACTGTCCAGTAAGGGATGGTTCCGGCCTTGTGTTGCAGGGGAGCGGGCGTACTCCTCGGTACGGTGATCTAGGCCACGTACTGTGACGGGCGGTACCCCAGTAGCCCAGCCATTGTTGGAAATCCAATTTCCCTACGAGACCTTACGGTTTTGATTGTATTACCCACGTTGTGGCTAGTATGCTGGAATTTAATAGATGTAACAATTTCAGCTATTTCTTATTTACTTGAAAACCCTAGACACTATTATAATATCACTAGACTTTCTATCAAATGTTTTGGTTAGCGTAAGGTAAAAACTTTTCCATGTTTATGTGTGGGAAGTCTTACGTGATACCTTTTGTTTACAAATGATTTTCAAAGTTAAACAACTTTAACCTGTTACTCATACCAGACCCATGTCTGACCCGAAGTTTATTTCTGTTTTTCATAAACTCTCGGGTACCCAAATTTTTTACGGGTAGTCAAGGGATTTAGGTTTAGCTTTGACGAATGCTGGAGGAGCAATGGAGCAGGAGGCTTCAGCGTATAGATATATATAGTGGTTTCGCTGTGTTAGTGATTATTTTGTATTTCCGCTGTGTTTTATCTCTGTGCTGTGTGAGTTGTATTAACTAGACAGGTGTTTATAACTGTCTAGTATGTGTTGTATATTCTATGTGACTCTGATGTATATGATACTATGTATTTATTTATGTGTTATATTATATTTTATTCGTTCCGCTGTTGAGATTCTGTTGTTGTTTCTTCTTCTTCTCTATCTTTTCTATTTTCTCACCTCTTTCTTTTCTTCAAAACGATACGACTTTCTGGGCATAGGAAGTCGGGTCGTCACACTTCCAACCCTGTCAGAGGAATAGTAATCTCTGGATCATGCACATACTTGTGAAGATGAGACACATGAAATACGTTATGGATACCCGCCATACTGCTCGGCAACTCTACTCTGTATACGAGCTTTCCATTCCTCTCTAAAATCTGGAATGGACCAACATATCTCGGTGTCAGCTTCCTAGACTTCCCGAACTGTACCACACCCTTTATCGGTGATACCTTAATGAAAACCCTGTCTCCAACTGAGAACTCTATGTCTTTATGCCTTTTATCTGCGTATGTAACGACCTTGAATTTTGGTCGTTTAATTTTGAACGTTTAATTCATTTTTAAGTGTTGAATTTGAATTATTAAGTGATTTTGAATATGGAGATTTTGGTTGAATTAGTTAAATGGGTTAAAATTTCAAATATAGTGATTAATTTGATTTGGTAAATAGTAAATTAATATTTGAAATTGGGTAAATATGAGAATCTGGAGTTAGATGTAAATAGAAATGATTTCTAAGTTGGTTTAAAACTCTATTGAATTAGAGTGATAGTAGTAGACTTTTGAATGGGATTAAAAGTCGATAAATTTAAAATTGGAATTTTATATACTAATTAATTTAATAGTGAAAATTTAATATATGGCAATAGTATAAATAATTGAATTTTGATTTAATATGATTCGAAATAATTTCTGATATGGATATAAATTCTATTTGAAATATAATCGAGTCAGTAAGATTTTAAAATTCAAATTTCAAGCAATTCCGTCAATTTTGAAAATCGCTCGATTTAATCGACGCATTAAAATAGCTTTCCCAGACACAGTCTCGGAATGCGAAGAAACAAGTTCCATTGGATCCGTAATAGTTTATTATTATCGGATTTCAAATTTTGTAGCGCTTGGAGTTACCGTTTGGTCGTACGGAATAGAAACACGTTGGATTTAAAATCGAAAATTTAATATTTTGATTCGATTCGAAAAGCTATCTTCCACATACGATCGAATTAGGCCCCGGAACATGTTTCAATGTGCTCGGAATAGGTGTAAAACATTATAAACGCTAGACAGCACATCTCGTTTGAAGTTCGTTCGAAAAAGCACGTTAATTTTGAAAATAATATTAAAATTATATATATATATATACGCCTATATATACTGTTGAAATAGTATACCCTAGTGACATTTCCTTCGGCCGCTAGTTGGAATTTCAATGGCCGAAAAATTATATCATTTCCCCTCGATTTTCTCCTCCTCCAAGCAGAATCGTCGAAATCTTCCAACTACAAAGACGAAGAGCTCGTCGAGCTCGACCAGATCAACGACTATGATCGTCGATGATGGAGCGAGGATGCCAGAAATGGGTTGCGTTCGTGCATGGGTCTCGAGGCAAGGAGGATGCCAAGTATCGTAGGGTTTCAGGCGAAGGTGAAGGCAAGGAATGGCTTCAAATTAGCAGTTGCCGATCGTGCTCAAGAGGGTCGTGGAGGTCGCGGTGATGGTTTATACGAAATGGCGTTGGGTTTGTTTGTTACCGGAACGAGCGACAACGTGAACGAGGGAAGAAATGCAGGCACGGCCCAGATTTGTGTTGTTGGAAATCGACGGAAGATCTGAGTTTCAAAATAAAATGTATATAAAAAAAATTGAAATTTATTTATATAATTTATATTCAAAACTTGTAAAAATCATAACTTCTTCATACGTTGTCATAATCGAACGAAACAAGTGGCGACGAAATCATGGCGACGAGCACTACGCTCTGGAATAGATTTGAGTCGATTGGAATGAGTTAAAATTTTGGGTTAAATCGAACGCGTTCGATTTAATTTAAATTTTGAACGTTTGGCGAATTAAAACACAAGGTGAGTTAATCTCACTCAATTTTGGACTAGTGGTATTAATTTTAAATAGTTAAAATTAATTAATGATTTATTGGTTGAATTGATAAATTATTGTCAGTTGAAGGTGGTATTATGTACTACATATATATATTGGAGTGATTGATATTCCCGCATATATATATAGCGGATGAGACCCTATGCGTCCCGTATAATAGCGGATGACCCTATATACCGTGATATTCCGCCTCGAAGCGGAATTGGTATTTTTATTGCTGTATTAACATCTGTCGATACAGGAAAACAGGTTGGAGGGATCCAACTGGATTCCTCAAAAATGTTGAATTTAATTTCATATGTAGTGATATATGTTTGGTTGGAATAATATGTGATAGGTTATTGTGTGATTTGAATTGATAGGATGTTATGGTGGTTTTGGCCTAAATTTTGGGTATTTTAAAATACCAATAATATATGGTTTGAATTGGAAAAGAACTTTAAAGGGATTTTGAAATAAAATATTTATCTGGAAATTTGGGTTAATTGATCTGATAAAATAATGGATTTGAAATTTGTACTTAGCAAATTTGGAATATTGTAAACAGGGATTTTGGAATAAAGTATATTAAAAGGATTTTAAATAATAAATTCTTAAGTGGTATTTGTTAAATATAAAAGGATTAAAAATCGAGGTTTTTAATAAACTGGAGGGATATAAGTAAATTTAGAAATAAGTATATAATTGGTTATACTGGACTCAAGTAAGATTTCCAAATTTACGAAGTGAAATTAGAATCGAGAAATTGGGCTTGTTTTAAAAAGAAGATTTTTAATTATTAACTAAGTAACTTTAAAATTGTTAAAAATATTCTGGAAACTAGTTATTTAATTATTTTAAATTATTTAAAACATATTTAATTATTAATTAGTAACCTTATAATGATTGTTAAAGATTTATTATTTTTATTATTTAAGAATTAGTCAACATTGTTGTTTTAAAAGGATAAGTTATTAAATATTAATATGGCATGTATAATAACTTTTATTTAAGTTTATTTGCCTAGATTAAACTTGGAAATTTATTTTAGAAACTTATAAGCATTATTTTGAGATAATTATTAAATAAAGTCTTGGGAAGTAAATTGTATACTTACATGGCGTAATCGCAGGCAGTGAGTGCCTGCAGTTAAGTCTTGGATTTCTCTGGGATAGAGACGTAACCATTGAGCTGTGAATCCAGGGTTTGGTACCGTAGTGGTACTTTCCACATTATTTTCAAAAAGGTTTTTCAGATATTTTTGAAGGATAGTTTATGAATTTATTGAATTCGGTAAGATAAGTACACATATTTTGGCTAAAGGGATTTAATTTTTTAAAATTAAATTAAAAAGAGATTTGGGGTTCTTTGGTGGAAAATGGAATATTTGGTTGAATGATTGTTTATTTGATAGTTAAATAACCGACTATCAAATCTGGACCCAAAATATAACTTTGGGAATATCCAGAAGAAACACGGGAATTATATGGTACAGTTACCGTTCGAGGTGCTATACTGTACGTATAAACTCGTTTCATTCTTCTGGGACGATGTTAAGGAAATCCATCCACAAACGGTTAGGAGGTAATCTCCGATCTTATCTCCGCCTGTTTATTTCCTAAAGAACCGGGGTTGAGTTTACCGAAAAATATCAAACATTGTTTTTGAAGAGACCGGGATTGAATAAATTATCCAAAAAACACTTCGATCCAACGAGTATGTTTTTGAAAGGAAAACAAGAGCGTGGAGTGAAAGATGGAGCTGTGAAGTGCAAGGGCTAATCACTACTAATCTTGAGAGTGATTCCAAAATGGATGTAGTAGGAATAGTATCTTCGGTTTCGTTCGGACCCAGAATGGACTTGTATAGATGAATGCTATTAGTACATTGTCATCGGAGGGCAATGAGCATTCTAAGTGAAAATTCCTTAAAAGGGTAATCGTAGCCTCTAGCCTCATCAACCGAGAATGACTGAAAATCAAGGGAGATGCAGCAAGGCTAAGTGGGTCGCACCCAATTAGGGTATGTTTATCACCTTTCTAGATAACCTCGGATATTATTTATTACTACGGTATATGGAAGGAGCTCGAGTGAGGGTGGGAACACCCGGGGTGATAGCATATTCGGTCCATCCAGGTTAGGGATAGTCCGGTCTTGTGTGGCAGGGGATCCCGACATGGTCCTCGGTACGCTGTTTCTAGACGTGTACTATGACAGGTGGTACCCCAGTGCCTAGTCATTCGTATGGAATCCATTCTCCAATACATGCTTTTACGGTTTTGATTGTAGAGCCTAGTATACTGGAATTTAATTAATGTAACAATTTCAGCTATTTGAATAAGTATTTTTACTTAGACACTATTATAATATTAGAGGATTTGATATGAAATGTTTTGGTTATCATAAGGTAAAAACCCGTCGTGTTTATGTGTGGCGTGGTCTTACGAGATACCTTTGATTATCAAAGGATTTTAATAACTTTAATAATTCAAATTGAGTGTGTTTTCTCACGCCGTTTTTCCAGACTGACTCGGGTGTTATTTTATTATAATGCTCGGGTCAGACCGAGTATTACAGGTTCAGGTTAGGATGCTATGGAGCTTAGGAGATGGGCTGGAGACCGAGACGTATTCTCGTACTTGTTTATTTCGCTACAGTGTTTTGTTGAAATTACCAGCAATTGTGAGGGTAGGTTGTTATAACTGTCCAGGCTGGTAATTATTGATTTGTGTACTCTGATGTGAGATATGTATATTACAGTTTGATTTGTGAAAAGAACTGTTCATATTATATGTTATTCAGTCCGTTGTGATATTCTGTTTTACTTTGGTTTCTTCTTTCTTCTACATACTTTCCTCAACAATCTGTCTTTCCGGCACTCGATCGTTTAGCATGTTATACAATGAGCATATTTATGTTGATTTTCGAGGGTCGAAAGGGCGGGTCATCATAGTTGGTATCAGAGCTTAGGTTGGCGATATACCTAGGCTTTGGTGGGGGATTGCTCGTTAGAGATAGAGTCAGAAGTACTCTAGAATGAGTTTGAGTGTATTAATAGATATGAGCGTGTAATTGTTAGTGAATATAAAATGTTTTTACGTTGTGTTGACTTATCGGTTGAGTGTTTATGAATTCTGGTCGGTACGGGAAGTACAACCGTATCGATAGGGGTTTCTAAACTCTTAAACAAGGTAAACCGACATAGTATTGTTTTAAAGTGGGTAAATGAAATAATTTTACCTAAAATTATATTTTGATATAAATGAAATAATTTTCTAAAATTATTATAGTGTATATGTTTGGAGTGTTTGGTTGTTAATATTATAATCAAAATAGATTATAAAATTTGAAATGGTTATATATAACCAAATAGAAATTGTATAAGAATGATTTATACAAAGAAGTATAACTAAAATTAGATTCCAACCAGAATTTAAACCCCGGAAATTTTGGAAAATGTTTTAAATTGGGTTTGAACCGATGTTTGGGAAAAAAATTAAATCTTGAGAACTTTGGAAATGTTTTCCAAAGTGTTTGGAAGGTGGATGGTGATATTACTTTGGAGATATTTTTGGAATATAAATTGTTTTAAAATGAATTTTGGAAATAAGGAAGCACCGAACTCACTTTAGTCGTTGGAAAATAATTCGAGTGATGATGGCCGCATCATCATTATTCATTTTCGGGTTTCTAAGTGATGGATTGCTACCATGGTGGTCGGCAATTAATATTTGCTTTGGGCTTGTTGATAAACAAGTTTGTTTTAGAAATTCCAAAGGGGAATTGTTTTGGCCCAAACCAAGTTGATTTGAAAATCCGAAAGTATGATTCGATATATACAAAGGTGATATATGTATATTATGATTTCAAAATGATTTGAAATAAAACCGGGTAGTTAAATTCTGGGATTTCCATCTAAATGACTTGCAAAGTCAGAGAAATCAGTTAATTCAACTTATAAATTGAAGCTGGTATAGATAAGAAAAGGAAAGTGTGAATTTTAATCCTGAAATTAAAGTTTAACTTGAGTAAGTTAAAATGAATAATATGGGTCAGAATTTAACTTAAGATAAGTTAAGTAAAGTTTAATTAAATTGGATATTAAGTGAGATGTAGAATAATTGTATAATTATAAGTTATAATTATTGAATGGAATAGATAAACTTAAGTTATAAAGTGATATATATATAATCAGAGTTATGATTATAAAATGTAAATGGACTCAAGTAAGTAAAATGGGATTTTAAGTAAGTAAGTTTTTGAACTTATGAATTGAGAAAAAAATAGTAAATCAAAATGAAAATGGTTTGATATTATGGTAAAAGAATGGAAATTCATAAAAATTGAATTTTAAATGGTGAGTGAATTAAGATGGAGTAAATTGAATATAAATATGAATTGTGAAGTGTTTATATAAATATATGTTATAAATAATGAATGTGAGTAGACTTAAGTGGAAATTCATGGAATTGTGAATAAATAAGTTGTATAACTTATTAAATTGGAAAAGGTGGGGAAGTATGGCCAAGTTAAAATGGTTAAGCAATTGATAAACAAGAAATGAACTCCATTTAAGAAAAAAAATGAATTGAATATGATTTGGAATATGGATTGGATAAGATGGGGTATGAACTTAATTATAAGTTGAATATGAACTTAAGTAGCGTTATGGAATGTTATAATAAACCTTAGAGATAATTTTGTGAAATGGTTTATAAATTGAAATTAGCATGGAATGAAATGTCATTCACTATAAAATGAAGTGAATAGCACTATGTAAGTTAAATGAAAGTGAATGGAAAAGATGTTATATAAGTTGGAAGTAAAGTTAATAGAAATGCAAGTGCAGGAACCATGTTGTGATATAATGAACTGTTGAGAATCGATTTATATGAAATGATTCCCAAGTGATAGTATAAATTGGATATACTAAGTAAATGGGAGCGAATAAATTAAATGAGATCAATTTAAAATGAATTAGAATTTGATTGCCATGGAAACTTAACTTAAGTGATTATTTATGAAATGAATTCATCAATAAACTAACATGGTTTGGAATGATTGTGTAATATAACATAAAGCAAACAAGGTTTAGGGAATAGTATAAATGGAATCAAATGGAATGCAAATAAATTGATTGTGAATCAATTTGAAATTGAATAAAAGAGAAATTATGCAAGTAAAGCACATAGAAATTAATTTGGAATGGATATGAGTTTGTTTGTTGTAAATCTGAATTGAATGCAATAAATTTGGTTGTAAATCATTTCGAATTGAATGAAATGATATACATATATATATATGGAATAATATATGGATCCATGGAAGAAAATTAAATTAGTGTTGGAACCTTATAATTACTTGTAATATATGATTGGCATGTTCGGGTTATGAAGTTTATGTGTTTAGCTAGTTAAATAAATGAAATGTTATAAAATTTCATGATTTTGAAACTTATGTGCTTATTTTGAGTAAGTACAGGTATAGGGATCTGTTGGATAGATTTTGGGTTGCATAAATGCATATAAATGAGCCGCTCGCTTAAAAACGCTAATATGAGGTACGCATACGCAATAAAATAAAGAAATGATAATATATTGATATATATTTTGTTTTTCCGACCGTATAGGTCGATGTATATATTTTTATCTCTCTTTTTATATTGTAAAAGTATCTCCATACAAAGGAGACTCTGTCAAAAAAATTCGAAAATTTAGGTTGTTAGAAAAAAATTTGGAAATTTTTTTTGTTAACTAGAAAAGTTGATTTTTGAATCGTATTAGAAATCAAGGCTTTTCAAATAGAAATGAAGCTAATTGTTTTTGGATAAAACTAAAAGGGGTAGGGAAGTGAATGTAGGATTGTAAATAAGTGGGTTTTAGAAAAGTAAATGGGTTTGGGAGCTTTTTTCCTACCTTAGCAATTTCGAAGACGAAATTTTTATAAGGGGGAAGGAATGTAACGACCCTGAATTTTGGTCGTTTAATTTTGAACGTTAAATTCATTTTTAAGTGTTGAATTTGAATTATTAAGTGATTTTTAATATGGAGATTTTGGTTGAATTAGTTAAATGGGTTAAAATTTCAAATATAGTGTAGTAAATTAATATTTGAAATTGGGTAAATATGGGAATTTGGAGTTAGATGTGAATAGAAATGATTTCTAAGTTGGTTTAAAACTCTATTTGAATTAGAGTGATAGTAGTAGACTTTTGAATGGGATTAAAATTCGATAAATTTAAAATTGGAATTTTATATATTAATAATTTAATAGTGAAAATTTAATATATGGCAATAGTGTAAATAATTGAATTTTGATTTAATATGATTCGAAATGATTTCTAAAATGGATATAAATTCTATTTCAAATATAATTGAGTCAGTAAGATTTTAAAATTCGAATTTCAAGCAATTCCGTCAATTTTGAAAATAGCTCGATTTAATCGACGCGTTAAAATAGCCTTCCGGGGCACAGTCTTGGAATTCAACGAAACTAGTTCCATTGGATAAGTAATAGTTTATTATTATCGGATTTCAAATTTTGTAGCCTTTGGAGTTACCGTTTGGTCGTACGGAATAGAAACGCATTGGATTTAAAATTGAAAATTTAATATTTTGATTTGATTCGAAAAGCTATCTTCCACATACGATCGAATTATGCCCCGGAACATGTTCCGGTGTGTTCGGAATAGGGGTAAAACATTATAAATGTCTGGCCGCACGTCTCGTTTGGAGCTCGTTCGAAAAAGCACTTTAATTTTGAAAATATATATTAAAATAATATATATACATACGCCTATATATACTGTTGAAACAGTAAACCCTAGTGACATTTCCTTCGGCCGCCAGTTAAAATTTCAATGGTCGAAAACTTATATCATTTCCCCTTGATTTTCTCCTCCTCCGAGCAGAATCGTCGAAATCTTCCAACTACAAAGACGAAGAGCTCGTCGAGCTCGACCAGATCAACGGCTATGATCATCGATGATGGAGCGAGGATGCCAAAAATGGGTTGCGTTCATGCAACGCTTATGCACGGGTCTTGAGGTGAGGAGGATGTCGAGCGTCATAGTGTTTCAGGCGAAGGTGAAGGCAAGGCATGGCTTCAAATTGGCAGTTGCCGATCGTGCTCAAGGGGTCATGGAGGTCGCGGCGATGGTTTATACGA
This sequence comes from Allium fistulosum, assembly GCA_030737815.1. Lineage (NCBI taxonomy): Eukaryota > Viridiplantae > Streptophyta > Magnoliopsida > Asparagales > Amaryllidaceae > Allium > Allium fistulosum. The sequence goes on from CM060904.1 coordinate 1,086,762,795, forward strand.
AGCGGCGTTGGGTTCGTTTTTACCGGAACGAGCGGCAACGTGAACGAGGGAAGAAATGCAAGCATGACCCAGATTTGCGTTATTGGAAATCAACGGCGGATCTGAGTTTCAAAATAAAATGTATAATAAAAATTGAAATTTATTTATATAATTTATATTCAAAACTTGTAAAAACCATAACTTCTTCATACATTGTTAGAATCGGACGAAACAAGCGGCGACGAAATCGTGGCAACGAGCACTATGCTCTGGAATAGATTTGGAGTCGATTGGAATGAGTTAAAATTTTGGGTTAAATAGAATGGGTTCGATTTAATTTTAAATTTGAACGTTTGGCGAATTAAAACTCAAGGTGAGTTAATCACACTCAATTTTGAACTGCTCGTATTAATTTTAAATAGTTAAAATTAATTAATGATTTATTGGTTGAATTGATAAATTATTGTCAGTTGAATGTGATATTATATATAGTGTATATATATATATATTAGAGTGCTTGATATTCCCGCATATATATAGCGGATGAGACCCTATGCGCCCCCCGCATAATAGCGGATGACCCTATATACTGCGATATTCTGCCTCGAAGCGAAATTGGTATTTTTATTGTTGTATTAACATCTGTGGATGCAGGAAAATAGGTTGGAGGGATCCAATTAGATTCCTTAAAAATGTTGAATTTAATTTCATATATAGTGATATATGTTTGGTTGGAATAATCTGTGATAGTTTATTGTGTGATTTGAATTGATAGGATGCAATGGTTGTTTTGGCCTAAATTTTAGGTATTTTAAAATACCAATAATATATGGTTTGATATGGAAAAGAATTTTAAAGGGATTTTGAAATAAAATATTTATCTGGAAATTTGGGTTAATTGATTTGATAAAATAATGGATTTGAAATTTGTACTTAGCAAATTCGGAATATTGTAAACAGGGATTTTGGAATAAAGTATATTAAAAGGATTCTAAATAATAAATTCTTAAGTGGTATTTGTTAAATATAAAAGGATTAAAAATCGAGGTTTTTAATAAACTGGAGGGATAGAAGTGAATTTGAAAATAAGTATAAAATTGGTTATACTGGACTCAAGTAAGATATCCAAATTTACGAAGTGAAATTAGAATCGAGAAATTGGGCTTATTTTTAAAAGAGGATTTTTAATTATTAACTAAGTAACTTTAAAATTGTTAAAAATACTAGTTATTTAATTATTTTAAATTGTTTAAAACATATTTAATTATTAATTAGTAACCTTATAATGATTGTTAAAGATTTACTATTTTTATTATTTAAGAATTAGTCAACATTGCTGTTTTAAAAGGATAAGTTATTAAATATTAATATGGCTTGTATAATAACTTTTATTTAAGTTTATTTGCCTAAATTAAACTTGGAAATTTGTTTTAGAAACTTATAAGCATTATTTTGAGATAATTATTAAATAAAGTCTTGGGAAGTAAATGGTATACCCGCATGGCGTAATCGGAGGCAGTGAGTGCCTGCAGTTAAGTCTTGGATTTCTCTGGGATAGAGACGTAACCATTGAGCTGTAAATCCAGGGTTTGGTACTGCAGTGGTACTTTCCACATTATTTTCAAAAAGGGTTTTCAAATATTTTTGGAGGATAGTTTGTGAATTTATTGAATTCGGTAAGATAAGTACACATATTTTGGATAAAGGGATTTAATTTATTAAAATTAAATTAAAAGGAGATTTGGGGTTCTTCAGTGGGAAATGGAATATTTGGTTGAATGATTGTTTATTTGATAGTTAAATAACCGACTATCAAATCTGGACCCAAAATATAACTTTGGGAATATCTAGAAGAAACACGGGAATTATATGGTACAGTTAACGTTCGAGGTGCTATACAGTACGTATAAACTCATTTCGTTCTTCTAGGACGATATTAAGGAAATCCGTCCACTAACGGTTAGGCGGTGATCTCCGATCTTACCTTCGTCTGTTTATTTCATAAAGAACCGGGGTTGACTTTACCGAAAAATATCGAACGTTGTTTTCGAAGAGACCGGGATCAGATAAATTATCTAAAAACCACTTCGATCCAACGAGTATGTTCTCGAAAGGAAAACAAGAGCATGGAGTCGAAGATGGAGCTGTGAAGTGCAAGGGCTAATCACTACTAATCCTAAGGGTGATTCCAAAATGGATGTAGTAGGAATAGTGCTTTCGGTTTCGTTCGGACCCAGAATGGACTTGTATGGATGAATGCTATCAGTACATTGTCATCGGAGGGCAATGAGCATTCTAAGTGAAAATTCCTTAAAAGGGTAATCGTAGCCCCTAGCCTCATCAACTGGGAATGACTGAAAATAAGGGGAGATGCAGCAAGGCTAAGTGGGTCGCATCCAATTAGGGTATGTTTATCACCTTTCTGTTGAATATGCAAGTATATGATTTTTGTTTAATGATAATAAATATATTCATTTAAATGTATTTGTTATTGTACTATTTTATTTTTCACATAATTAAATAAATATTTGGTGAATAAAATAAATAACATAGAATTTAAATTCAAACGGATATTTTATTCAAACAAATATTTATTACAATTTTGAATAGTACAAATTTGAGCTCTCACTATATATATACAAATTTCAATTACATTACAATTTCAATCACATCACATTTATCACTATACATACATTTTCACCTCACTACATTTCACTTGTTCACTCGTATTTGATCTTCAACTCTATTCCAGATTGAATCCAGCATCTGAGCAATCTGCAAAATAAACACCAACTCAGTAAAATCGAAAAGAAAATAATTTTGCAGTGTAAAATAAAATATATGTCGAAAATATTATTTGCCTCAATTATTTCGGTTGTTCGTCATCATTTAAATTTGAATTCTTCATACACTAACAGCTTGTGACATGCACAGTGTACCACTGTACATGCCACACGACCGTGCACACCGATAAACACTTGATAAAATTGCAGGGATGGGTGAGCACAAGGTCAAGCTCAATCAAAAGCCGGGTTCAACTCAAGTGCAATACAAATAATGTCACGACACGAGCACAAGGTCAAACCCGAGCCTAATGCTGGATTCAACTCAGGTGCAATACGAAAAACAAATCCCGATGAAAGTGTACACATGAAGCCAGCAACAACAGAGGCTAGACAGGTTAACCAAACTCAAATACAAAATATACAAAATCAGTGCAACAGTGGTGAACAGCACATAAATGAAGCATGGTCAGATTTAAAACCAAAACCAGTAGCCTCAACAGTAAATGATCATAGTAGAGACACAAATGTACAAAACTCAACTGGACCAAAACATGACGAGAGTAAAAGCTGTAGCTGTAGTGTAACTCGAAGCAACAACTCAATCAAGCTCCACACAAAGGCACAGACCACACTCAAATGAACACAAATATACATGTGTATACATGACAACAGTTCAACATGACTCAAGTGACTCAATCCAATGCAGACTTGAAGAACAGTGGACAGAGCTCAACTTGCAACAGAAAGTGGTGCACATGTAACCAGAACCAAGGCAGGAGAACCAGACCAACAGAAACCAAGTACACACAAAAATGTACACATGGAAGGGATGCAACCTATACCAGACTACAAAGAGACAAGGCTACGACTTCAAGTACAGATGCACATCAAACACAACACCAGATGACAAAACAATGTATCAAGACTTCAGGCATGCATACAACTCAACAATAAGTACATAAGATATATATATAGAGCTCAAGTCCAAAATCACATTCGAGTGAAGACTACAATGAAATCAGGCCAGAGGATCAAGTGAAGTATATAAGAAAATGCAGACAATAGGAAGTTCAATGCAATGGTCATGACATTCAGACTCATGAAGACTACAATTTCAATGCAACCAGACACAAACCAGATCCAGTTCAGAGAATCATACACATACATATATGCAGCAGTTCAAATGTCATAGGAAAGTCAAGTTTAAATACCAAAAAAGAATCGAACTTCTATCTGACATTATCAAATATACACGTGAAATCAAGTTTGTAGTTTCAAACCAAGTCAAAGGCAACTGCAGTTCAAATCAAATGCCGAAGTCCATTTTTCTCACAGTAGATAATATGAGGAACACGAATTAACAAAGTCAATGTCAAGTTCAAATGCCAGAAACCCAAAGCCTGGATATTCACGAAATCAAAGAATACGATGAACAAGTCTGAAAAATGAACGAAGTCAACAGAAAATCAAGCCAGAATCGAGCCATGATAATCAAGTAACAGAAATTGTACGAACTGAACCAGTCAGAAAACATCACGAGCATTGAATCAAAATCATACGGCAAAGCATAACAAGTGAAGAATTCAAACAGAATATATTCGAACGAAAATAAAGGGGATCAAACCCTATTTAAACCCATCTCATCATCGGCTACCAAATCATTCGAGCTCAAGTAATATAACAGAGCATAGCATCAATTAGGAACTCGAATCAAGTCGAGTATAATATAAATCGAAAAGGGGACAAACATACCAACTAAATTAAAAGCATCAGCAGATCTCGACTTTGAAGCCGCAAACAATCACTGATAGAAGAAAGCATCCACCAATCAATTCAACAAGGCGGCAACTTCATTCTAGAAGCCCTAATTTTAGAATGAGGAACGAACGAGCACAAAGGCAGCCATTTTTTTCTAAGCAAGGATTCAAGGCCGAAGACATAAGAAAAGAAAAGGAGGATCCTTTTTTAATTTGGGCCGGTCTTGTTACATTGAGCTATTTTATTTTTTAAATAGGGTTTCTTGTTTTTTAATTTATTTTTATTTGCTATTTACTTTTAAACTTTTGTAATTTCTAGTCATGTGACTAGGGGACGAACTACGATGGTGTAGTTCAAGAATTCGCAACTCAGTGGCTGAGTTGTGGCAGGGTTTTGAGCGTAGAGTAAGTTTAGTCGATAGTGGGTGTCGCAAGTTTACGTGTGTAAACGTCTGATACTTAATTTCTAGTAGAAACCTTGGGGGCAGCACATAGGTAGAGTTTTGCCTAAGCTGGGTAAATCTGTGTGTTCTATTTTCTGCTTTTATTATTCTGCTATTATCTGTGCTGATATTACTCTGCTATAACTATGTTGCAATTAAATTTTTATAATTAATAGTATCATCCTATTCACCCCCCCCCCTCTAGGGTGAAATCGATCCTACACTTTCTAGATAACCTCGGATATTATTTATTACTACGGTATATGGAAGGAGCTCGAGAGAGGGTGGGAACACCCGCGGTGATAGCATATTCAGTCTATCCAGGTTAGGGATAGTCCGGTCTTTTGTGGCAAGGGATCCCGGTGTGGTCCTCGGTACGCTATTTCTAGACGTGTACAGTGATAGGTGGTACCCTAGTGCCTAGTCATTCGTATGGAATCAATTATCCAATACGTGCCTTTACGGTTTTGTAGAGCCTAGTATGCTGGAATTTAATTAATGTAACAATTTCAGCTATTTGAATAAATATTTGTACTTAGACACTATTATAATATCAGAGGATTTGATATAAAATGTTTTGGTTATCGTAAGGTAAAAACCCGTCGTGTTTATGTGTGGCGTGGTCTTACGAGATACCTTTGATTTTCAAAAGATTTTGATAACTTTAATAATTCAAATTGAGTGTGTTTTCTCACGTTGGTTTTCCAGACTGACTCGGGTGTTATTTTATTATAATGTTCGAGTCAGACCGAGTATTACAGGTTCAGGTTAGGATGCTATGGAGCTTAGGAGATGGGCTGGAGACCGAGAGGTATTCTCGTACTTGTTTATTTCGCTACAGTGTTTTGTTGAAATTACCAGCAATTGTGAGGGTAGGTTGTTATAACTGTCCAGGCTGGTAATTATTGATTTGTGTACTCTGATGTGAGATATGTATATTACAGTTTGATTTGTGAAAAGAACTGTTCATATTATATGTTATTCAGTCCGTTGTGATATTCTGTTTTGCTTTGGTTTCTTCTTTCTTCTACATACTTTCCTCAACAATCTGTCTTTCCGGCACTCGATCGTTCAGCATGTTATACAATGAGTGTATTTATGTCGATTTTCGAGGGTCGAAAGGGCAGGTCGTCACAGCGTAACTCTTCTGTCTGGATTGAGCTTCCTTCATCTTTTCTCGGATCAACTCAATCTTCTCTAACGCCTCCCTAACCAAATTTGGTCCTAAGACCAATCTGTCTCCAGTCTCCGGCCAACATTTTGGTGATTTGCATGGCCTCCCATACAAAGCTTCAAAAGGCGCCATTTCGATACTAGTCTGATAACTATTATTATAGGAAAACTCAACCAAATGTAGGTGATCTTCCCAAGATCCACCAAAGTCCAATACACAAGCTCTCAACAAATCCTCGAGTACCTTATTGACTCTGTCTGTCTGTCCATCTGTCTGAGGGTGATATGCAATACTCATCTTGAGTTTAGTGCCTAATACATCATGTAGACTCTTCCAGAATTCGCTAGTGAACAAAGCATCTCTGTCACTGACTATGCTACTAGGAACTCCATGTAGTCTAACTATGTTCTTCATGAACAACTTAGCCAAAACAGGTGCCGTCCTGGTTGACTTTACTGGAATGAAATGGACACTCTTGGTCAACCTGTCCACTATAACTCATATACTTTCATTTCCTCTATTTGACCTTCGCAACCCGTTTATAAAATCCATGGATATCGAATTCCATTTCCAGACTGGAATCTCTAGAGGCTGAAGTAACCCACTCGGCTTTTGATGTTCGGCTTTCACTTGTTGACAGTTTGCACACTGCCTAACCCACAAGCCAACATACCTCTTCATACCTTCCCAATAGAAGCTCCTCTTCATATCTTGATACATCTTGGTCCCTCCAGGATGAATCGTAAACTTGGATCGATGACATTCCCCAAGAACTTCTTCCCTCAAGTTCTCAACATATGGAACACATAATCGCCCCTTCTTTCTCAACCATCCTCTCTGGTCAAGACAAAAAACTTTCAAACCATCAATCTCAGTTTCAACCTCAAGCCTTCTGATGTTCTCGGCTAATAATGGATCCTCCTTCTGCTTAGAAGAAATTCTCTCAATCAACACTGGTCGAACTTCTAAATGGGACAATATGGCAGTACTCTGACTAGAACTAGCAGTCGATCTTAACTGCACACTATAAGTAGTCAAAGCTTCTAAATCTTCCACTCTGCCAACATAGCCAACACCACATTCTGATATCTTCTGCTAAGAGCATCCGCTACTTTATTACCTTAACCTGGTGTATACTCTGTACCGAAATCATAAGCAGCCAAAAACCCCAGCCACCTCTGATGTCTCATATTCAACTCCTTTTGAGAGAATAGGTATCTTAAAGACTTATGATCTATGTATAGCTCAAATCTCTCCCCTAAGAGATAATGCCTCCAAATCTTCAATGCGAAGATCATCGCAGCCAACTCCAAATCATGAGTAGGATATCACACCTCATGCGGTCTAAGCTGTCGAGAAGCATAGGTAATCACTTTACCCTTATGCATCAACACAGCTCCCAATCCAGCCCCACATGCATCAGTATGCACCACTAACCCTTGGTTTCCGTCTAGAACTACTAACACTAGTGCATTGGTCAACAAATTCTTTAACTTAAGGAATGCTTTCTCACATTTATCGGATCAAACAAACTTCACCTCCTTCCTAGTTAGCTTAGTCAAAGGCGTTGATATCCATGAGAAATCCTTGATGAATCTCCGGTAATAGCCAGCAAGTCCAAGAAAACTTCTAATCTCGGTCACTGTCTCTGGTCTCTTCCAATTATTAACAGTTTCGATCTTATCTGGATCGACTGACAAACCCTTCTCTGAAACCACATGACCAAGAAACTTAACCTCTTTCTTCCAAAAATGACACTTGGAAAACTTCGCCTTTAGCTGATTCTAGCTCAGCGTCTCAAGCACAATTCTAAGATGATCTTCATGCTCTCTTTCATCTTTAGAGTACACCAAAATGTCGTCTATAAACGCCAACACGAATCAATCGAAATACTCTCGGAAGACTCGGTTCATCAAATCCATAAAGAAAGCAGGTGCATTTGTCAACCCGAATGGCATTACAAACAACTCATACAAACCATATCTAGTCTGAAATGCTGTCAAAGGAATGTTGTCCTCTGCCATTATTAACTGATGGAAACCTGTTGCCAAATCCAACTGGGAAAACACTCCGACTCCACTCAACTGATCAAATAGATCATCAATTCTCAGTAAAAGATACTTATTCTTTATCGTCCTTTCGTTCAGCTTACGATAGTCGATACACATCCTCAACGACCCATCAGGTTTCTTCACGAATACCGCGGCCGCTCCCTAAGGCGAACTGCTTGGTCTAATAAAATTCCTTCCTTCTGGATCCACTAGCTACACCTTCAATTCCTTCATCTCAGTAGGTGTCATCCTGCTAGGTGGTCTACTCATAGGTTCAGCTCCTGGTACAAGATCTATTCGAAAATTAACAGCTCGTTTCGGTGGTAGTCATGTGACTAGCTAAAAAACATCTGCAAACTCTCTTGTAACTCGAACCCGACTTAGTTGTTCTCCCACTTCCATTGCACTTAACAAAGCACAACAACTCCTGTTAGAATTCTCCACTGAGAATATAATTCAGTTATGATTATCATGGTGTCTTAGTGATATCTCCCCATCCTGGCAAAATATCCTGGTCTCATACCTCCTCAACCAATCCATACCCAAAATGATTCCAAAATCTAGGGAATCGAAAACATACAGACTGCATGCAAACTTATGACCTAACAAATCAAGTTCTAACTGGTCACATCTCATCCCCAGAGTTACATACCCTTTTATTGGATTCACAACCCTTAAGGAAGTAACAAGGTATGTGGGTTCTAAGCATAACCTATCAATCAAACACTGAGATATAAATGAATGTGATGCACTGGTATCAAATAGTATCCAAATTGGTATACTTTGAATCAGAAATGTACCTTCCATCACAGTCTTCCCTTTATCAGCTGTAGTTGGCTTAGCAGATGATGGTCCAACAACAAAAACCTTTTCTTTGTCCGCCCTAACCGGTTCTGGACACTAATTCTTATAATGCCTAACTTGGTCACAGTTGAAACACTTCACATTCTTCTTATCTGCAGCCTTCTTCCCCTTGCCTTACCGGCACTCATTTGCATAACGACCCTTCTTGTCACACTTGTAAAAAAATAAATCTTCCTTTGCCTTCTTTGCAACATCTCCCTTCTGGGCTCCCTTCTTCTTAAAGAACTTTCTTTTCTTTCCCTGAGAACCCTGGGTTTCAACCGGCTTCTCTCTAGCACAAACAGCAAGCATTTCCTCATGGCGAATTTCCATCTCCACAACCACATTACAAGGATCACGGATGTGTGTCATGGTCTCCCTAGCAAGCTCAGGTCTCAAACCCCGAATAAACCTCTCATTCCTTCTAATGTTAGTGTCAACAATAGCATACCCATATCGAGACAGCTCATCAAACCTAGTGGCATACTCGATAACCGACATCTCTACCTGGACTAGATCCATAAACTTTCTCATCAGTGCTGACTTAGCAACCTAAAATAAAAATCTCTGTTCAAATCTCCTTCTGAATTTGGCCCAAGTCAACTCTTCCTCCGAAACCCCGGCAGTAACACTATTCCACCAATGAAGTGTTGACCCCTGCAACTGTCTAGAGGCCAACCTTCTCTTCTGCTCATCTTCTAAACCCAGATCAGCAAAGATACGCTCACAATGCAACAGCCAATTCTCTACTTCTATGGCATCCTCCGTTCCCATAAACGGTTTCCCACCAAGACTGGTGTAGTCTCTGCTCAACTTAGCATAGCTATTCCCAATTGGAGTTACAGGATTAGCTCCTCCAACATTCCCAGCAACTCCAACAGCAGCTCCTGCTTGCTTCACATTGACGAAGAACTGGTACATCGCCTAAGTATCTACTGGTGGATTTCTAGCACCCACATTGGCATCAGCATTTTGGTTATCATTAGCATGTCGTCCTTGGTTCCTCTTGGTATTAGGTTGAGCATTTCCATTAGTTGTGGTGCTTCCATCACCGAGATTTTCTCTTCCATTTCCTGCTTTCGTATCCTTTTTCTCATAAATCTGCATACAAGCCTTAGTAAGATACAGAAGAATAGTTTGAGAAAAAGGGAATACGTACTTATATATACCTATATATCAAATACAAGTACGTTACAATAGCGTTATCCGAAACCCCGATCATATTTCTGATTCATTGGATTATGTTTTGAAATTTTTTTAGGTATTAACTTTACTTAAGTTTTTATAAACCTATGCTTTGATACCAACTTATAACATCCCCCTACTTGGAGGCCCAAAACTAACGGCTACGGATGCTGCAGTCATCCATAGTTACCAATCCTCGACGACCAAATACAGCGATTTTAGGTACATTGATACACAGAAATACATGAATATGGAAAAAAATTAAAACATCAAACAAGATCACATTTCATTTCAAAACATTTCCAATTCATCACATAATCCCATAATCGTTAGCCACATTCAGAGAAAATATATTTATTACAACATATGCCAAGAGCGGCATATAAAGATGCCTCATTGGATGATCAGAGTATATACAGGCAATTTAACAACTTTGCCATTACAACCAACACAGCGGAATCAAAATAAAAGTGAACTCTAGATATCTATCATGCCTCCTGCACGTCTCCGGAAGCTTTATTCGTCTAATGAGGCATCTCAAAACCTCAACTCTCAAACTACTCAAAATTAATTAAGTACCCGAGAGTTTAAGGGGAAAACATAAACTTCGAGTCAGACATAAAGCCTGGTATGAATAATAATCTACCATCTCAAATCACTTAGATATCTAGTTAGACCATACCATTTAGCCGAACGATATTTCCCTTCACTAGTATCCTAAAACCTTTATAAAACCATATACTGTGTTTTTGCATCCACAATGGTTAAATCAATTCAAAACAGTATGATATGATGATATGCAAAACAAGTAAATCAATTCTGGATTACCCATCCTTATTTATTTTGACTATCTGTATCAATTATAGTTTCTTGGATTACTATTAACCTAATAGTTTTCATGGGCTCAATAATAACTGGTAAAATGATTAAGGACTCCCTGTCTAGTTACATAGTTTTCATGGGATCACTGGAACCTATTGGTAACTCCAATATCTTTACACTTATCTAGTTTTCATGGGTTGACTAGGAACCTATTGGTAACTCCAATATCTTTTCTCCATATCCTACTTTTCATGGGATGACTAGGAACCTATTGACATCTTTCAATATCTTAATCCAGATATAGTTTTCATGGGATTACTATAAACCTATTAGCCCCTCCAATATCAAATCATAGTTTTCATGGGCTAACTCTGAACCTGTCTTTCTAACATCTTCAAATATACATAGTTTTCATGGACTTACTATGAACCTATTGGCCCCTGCCAATATCTTTTCTTATACACAGTTTACATGGGCTAACTGAGAACCTATTGGCCCCTGTCAATATCTTTTCCTTTAATATTCTTAGCATCCTATATTCTGGTCTTCCTGACCTCCTGGATGCAATTCTACTCATTCAAGAGTTAACTTAATTTATATTCACTATTGGGTCAACCTAGCTGGTTATTCTGCCCTTCCCCAAAATACAGTTATAGGTCCAAAACAATGTGAATATATACGTAAATAAAGAAGCAAACACAATAACATAGTTAATCCCTTTAACCTTTTAATCAAAGAAAACTTCTTCGAATACTCCTTTTCAAAACACTTTATTTAATTATGCCATGGTTTTTCTTAAAAATGAAATTGGGTTATTTGCTTTGAAAACTAAGGGTGTCGAAACCTTCAAAACCTTGCTTTCAACCTCACTGGATAACCTCCTTCGAAAGCATATAAATCTCTTTTTAAAACATTAGGCCCCTGCCTTTCGAAACACTTTAAAACATCTCTTTCGAAACCTTTTGAAAGTAATAAAGTATTACTTAATATCACTTAGAAGCATAGCTTCGAAACCATTGAAAGTACCCCTTTCGAAACCATTGGAAGTATCCCTTCCGAAATCATTGAAAGTCCCCCTTTCGAAACCATTGGGTTTATACTTAAAATATTATTTTGGTCAAAGTGGATATAAACGAAAGTATCTCTTTCGAAACCATCCTTTGTCATATATAAAAATATTAGGGAAAACTTGATGGCGTCGGCACCATCCCTTTTGAAAGCTTCAAACCATTTTAAAAAACACTGAAGGATAGCATCGAAACCCCATTTCGAAGCCATTGCCTTCGAAACCCTTAGACTCTTTCAAAAGCATTTAGGAAGTGGCTTAAAACATCTTTAAAATAAGCACTACCTTTCAAAAGCATTGATGATTTCAATACGCTCGAAAAGCTAAAGAATGGCAGAAGGGCTTTGACTAGGTCGTAACCCCTTCTTTCGTAAGCATTATTTTATAAGTAAAGAAACCCATTCGAAAGCTTACTCTTTAAAACATAAGTTGATGGCATCCCCTTCGAAAGCATTTAGAAAACCTCTTTCGAAAATATATGCTTCGACTCCTTCAAAGGCTTTAATTAAAACAGAGGCAAATGCTTCTCTTTTAAAACAAAAAAAGGTATCGACCCTATCGGAAGCTATGCTTTCGACACCATGCCTTCTGCCTTTCTCCAATCCACTACGTATCATCTAAGTGATACCTTGTGTATTAGTTTCGGCTTAGTGGGGTTTCGACTTGATTGAAGGCGGAAGCTCCGAGTCGAAAGGTACTTCTAAAGAAGGCGGAACTAACTTTTCTGGGTAAACCTGATTTAATACTAATTAAAGCAAACACTTTCTAACTAACCTGTCACGTGTAAACTTATGATTGGTTGCCTTAACTTTTCAAATTCTTTACTAAAATAACTACCGCTAATTTTAGATCTAAACCATGGTTAAGTTAGCAAATAATCCCTTTCATTAAGCAAAACCAATATTGCAAATAAGTCCTTCTTCTCAAATAATTTAATTTGCATAGAAAATTACTTATGAAAAATCCTCAATTACAAAAATTCACTTTAATCATGTTACCTAACATATCAAAATTTCAGACCCAAATTTTCAATATATTTTCCGAAATAAATTTATAAGCCCAATTAACCATATTTTCCTTTGAAAATTTATAGTAATCTTTCCATAGCTTGGAAAATTATCAAAATTAAAACCCAATTCCAAAATCATGTTTTATACAACATAAAAAAATTTCATGGCATTTAAACATCAATATAAATCGGTTTTGCCCTAAAACCGCATATAATCTTATTTAAACATTCTTGTTTAAATCAAACAAATTGTAATTCAAGCATATCATCATCCAAATCATCATCATAAAAATGAATTTACCCTTAAATCCAAAAAAATATAATTATAAAACAAAATAGAGATGGAATGAATTATTATTCACCTTGATTAAGATAAGGAGATTAGATTGAGGTTTATTCCCTAGCTTTAATTCTTAGCTTTCTTTGATTTCTCTTCTCTTTTCCTTGTTAATGGCCGACTCCCCTTAATGTTTGCGTTTTTTTTAATCGTGAATGGAAAAAATGAAACGTGAATAGGGAACGAGAATATATATATAAGGGTAAGGGGTTTTGTGCAGCAATTTTCCATTATATCCTTGTATAGATTAATTAACTTTAAGCCCATTTAATTAATTAAATTGAGCACGACCTTAATTATATTCATATCTCAATCCCCTTATCACTTAACATTTACATTATTCCATTTAATTTATCTAATTAAATCTCCTGAATAATATTATCAAAAATTGGGGGTGTTACAGATAGTAAGCACTTCTCTTAATTATTACCTTTCTTGGTAAGGGGGTTGTTGATACTATTTAGTGGCACCCAGTTCCTTGGCACCATTTGGAGTTACTCGGTCAATATGTATATTATCTATGAATTAAAATATATAGTATCATTTCAAAAAAGGTTTTGAAATAAAAACCGGGTATTTAGTTCTTAAATTTTCTTAAAAAGAAAATAGATTCAAAATAAAAAGGTATTTTGATAAAGGTGTGTGTTGATAAATGAAATTTTTAATATGAGTTTATATCACTCTTGGATAAAGAAGAAATAATTTTTAACACAAATTTTTTAATTGGTTAAATATAATAAGAAGATTTTTATAGATTTTGTATTATTAAAATTGTCCCTTTTTTAACATCTAAGTTGTATAAACTATTTGATGTTATTGTTTAACAATCCTGATTAAGATTGCTTGGAATTAATTCTAGAAAATATGATTTAAATGATCTTAATTAATGTTAAGATGAATTTGGGGAATTTTAATTGTTAATTTTCAAATTGAAATAGATTTGGGATTAATTACATTGGATCTTTCATAAAATATCCTTTTGTGTAACTTAAATATTATATTTGTTAAGATAGGAATAATATAGGGAAAAGTTAGAATTTAATAAAATATACGAAAAATAATTTTTATAATTAAGATGAGAATAAAGATATTTCATTCACTTATTTATTTGAATGAAAACTTATGATTGATATTTTCCATTTGAAACTATTGCAACAAAAATGTTGTAAATTTAATAAAAATGTTAATATTTATATTTATTGTTAAAAATGAGATTTTTGGCAATTAATACTTTATTTATCAACATAATAATAAAAACTTTTATTTGCAAAAGTTTTATTTAATATTTTTCAAAACACCTCGATATCGATAAAGAACAATAACTTTTGTTCTTTGGGTGTTTGTCAAATTTTGAGGAATCAATATATGTTATATATAACATAGTTTAAAAGTGTGAAATAGGTGTTTGGTGAATAAAAATGAAAAGAAAATGATAATCTTTCTTATTGGGTCTATGATACTCTTCTTGGCCCATGTTATAGCCTAAAAATGAGCATATGCACTCATTTTCTCTTACACTATAATCACTTTCAGCCTAAGTAAAAATCTGAAAATAAACCATTCATATTAGCAAACCCTAGAATTAGGAATTTATCCCCAAATTTGAATCAAATCAAAGGGCTTTTGATTATTTTTAACCCAAAAAATGGATCAACACCTTGGATTGAGTGTGAAAGCACCAGCTCTGTTTATCAAGGCAAATAAAATAGAAAAAGCAATAGTAAATCGCAGAAAAAGTAAAGAGATAAGAGATTTTTATAGTGGTTCGGCTGTTAATGAAGCCTATGTCCACTTTATAGACTTTATTGATCAACTTCTGTTACAAGAGAGTTTGGATTACAATATGATTCTTCTTTTTCACTTTAGACCAAGCCACTATTGTTAGAGACGAAGGGAGGATCTCAATTGTCTCTTCAGGACTGTTGTGTGGGAGAAGAGGAGTAAAGAAAGAATAGCAGAGCTTCAGCATAGATCCGGTTAGGAACCCCTTTTCTGTTGAAGGTAGGATGGTATTTATAGGATTTAGAGAGCACTTGGGTAGGAACCATTGCACCAGAAGTGTGACGACCCGACTTCCTACGCCCAGGAAATCGCATCGTTTTGAAGAAAAGAAAGAGGTGAGAAAATAGAAAAGATAGAAAGAAGAAGAAACAACATCAGAATCTCAACAGCGGAATGAATAAAATATAATATATCACATAAATATCATATACATCAGAGTACACAGATAATACATCACATACTAGACAGTTATAAACACCTGTCTAGTTAATACAACTCAACATCACAGAGATACAACACAGCGGAATATACAGAATAACACTGATACAGCGGAACCAATATATATATATCTACACGCTGAAGCCTCCTGCTCCAATGCTCCTCCAGTATTCGTCAAAGCTAAACCTGAATCCCTTGACTACCCGTAAAAATTTGGGTACCCGAGAGTTTATGAAAAACAGAAATAAACTTCGGGTCAGACATGGGTCTGGTATGAGTAACAGGTTAAAGTTGTTTAACTTTGAAAATCATTTGAAACAAAAGGTATCACGTAAGACTTCCCACAAATAAACATGGGTAAGTTTTTACCTTACGCTAACCAAAACATTTGATAGGAAATCCAATGATATTATAATAGTGTCTAGGGTTTTCAAGTAAATATGAAATAGCTGAAATGCTTACATCTCACATTTCAACATAGTTGGGCACAATCAAAACGTACGGCACTTATTGGAGATTGGATTCCATACAATGGCTGGGCTACTGGGGTACCGCCCGTCACAGTACGTGGCCTAGATCACCGTACCGAGGAGTACGCCCGCTCCCCTGCAACACAAAGCCGGACCCGTTCCTTACTGAACAGTTCCAAACGAGACAACCCCGGTAGTTGGACGTCTCCACTGCCCACACAACCGAAATAAAAAGGGACATCTAGACAGGAGAAAATCTCGCTCTCAAGTGGGGGCTACCCACGAAGCTTTGCTGCACCTCCCCTGTTTTAGCCATTCCGGGTTGATGAGGCTTGAGGTCACGATTACCTGAATAGGACTCATCACTTAGAATGCTCATCGTCCACCTGACGATGTGCTGAAAGCATTCAATCCATACAAGTTCGTTCCGGGTTCGAACGAAACCGAAGGCATTATCTCGTTACACTCGTATTGGAATCTCCCTCAGAGTTAACGACAATAACCCTTGCATTCTGAATCACCATCTCGAATCTATAAGTACTATCTCCGTCAACTCATTACGGAATCACCCACAGAGTTATACTGACGAATAGTTCTTATACCTCGAGTCTTCACTTGCTCCATTTGATTTCACGACCTAACGTTAATTTGGATCGATGTGGTTTTCGGGTCTCCAGACCTGGAATCCCGGTATACGGAAACCCGATCCCGGTCTCATCGAAATCCAAAACGTGTCTTTTAAGGCCAAGTTGTTTTAAAGGTTTAAAACAATTAAATTTTATTATCCATATCAACATAGATAGATAAATCAAAATATCACAGATGTATAATACACATATCAGCATAAATGGATAATCTATGATATCACGCTTAAATCAGAGCATCCAAAACAAAACAGAGATTACTCATCACATAACTGAGTTTTCAATCAATCAATGGGAATCCACATCATCCATTCATAAGCAAGGATAATAATTACATCATTGGTAATTAATTTAAAATGAATTAAATCAATTACCTTACCTTTAATTAATTTAAGGTTAATTAAATTAATTACTTCAGCATTATTAACTTGCCCATATTAATTAATTATCAATCAATTAATGAATCATCATCCCATTATTCCTTTCTATTAATCATCCTTGATTAATTTCTTTAATTACATTTAAGTAAATTCCTTGGGTTACTTCACAGATTAATTACTTAACCAATTATAGAAATTAACCTTTTCATAACTTCATTTATTAATTAACTAAAGTTAATTACATTACTAAATTAATTATATTAATAAATTTCTTCATTTATTAATTAATCCAAATACATTTATTCCAAATTCCAACATTAATTATAATAATTAATGATCTCGAATTACATTTACAATTTAATTAAATCAAAGTAATTAATCCTTAATTTAACCGACCATATAAATCACCCTTAATTTATTTAACCAGTAATTAACTCCTTTAATTACTTCCCATTCCATTAACTATACTTAAACAGTTAAAATGTTGATTTTCATTAATTAATCCAAATAACTATAAATAAACAGTTATATTGATTACTTATAAAACAATTCTGTTAATGACCTCCATTAGCATTTATTTAATTACAAATCTAAAGTGATTAACTCACATTAATTTATTATTAATTATAAATTCAGTTTACCATTGGTTAATAACATATAAATTACTTATTCTATTATTTAAACTATAATTTAAACTTGTAATTACAAATGAATTACTTAATTCATTTAAATTTCAATTAATTTATTTACAATTCAATTACAAATTTATCTATATAAATTTATCAACCATTATTCTAATTATCTTAATAGTTAATGAGTCTTATCTCTAAATCTTTATTTACTAAAAAAAAACTCATTTTTATAATTAAATTTCACCTTCAAAATATTAAAAAAAATCATTTATTTCACCTTCATTAAATCTCCATTTTAAATTCCAGTTTCAAACTAATCACTAATTAAATTTTTAATCATTTTATAAACTGATCTTTAAAAATCTCAAATTACAAAATTTTAAATAATACTTTACTAAGAAGAGGACTTTAACTCAAAACCCTTTTAAATCAAAATATTTAAATTATTCAAAAGTATTTAAAATTTTACTTTTCCTTTATTTCAAAAAACTGGATTTTAACTTTTAATTAAACTCAGTTTAACCTTGATTTTAAATTTAAAAAAAACCACACTTTAAATACTATTTAAAATCTGGTCAGTTGGAACTTAAACTAAGTGACTCGAGACCTCTGCAAATCACTTCGAGAAAAACAGGGTATTTACCCGAGCCAAGACGCGATTTACCCGAGTGGAAACTCGAGACAACTGGGTATTGCCAAACTAAAAAAAACAGACCTACCCGTGATCTCCATATTTTACTTCGAGAAATTCCTCGATTTACCCGAGCCAAAATCAGAATTACCCGAGTACTTCTCGAGTTCACCCAGACCCAAACCTAACAGCCAGTCGAGAAAAAATGGTGCACGTACACACCACCAATGATCGACTTCGATCAACTACGCGATGCCGAGCCGATCGACCACGTCCACCACTCACGATCTCGATCGCCCAAAACCTCAAACAAGCTCCACGATCGAATTCGAGTGTTAATCCAACCTGGAACCAAACTGAACCCATACCTCTCATGCCTGAAACCACTTCGTCCTCACATCTCCGGCCATCAGAGGCTCTGAAACTCCGTCTAACCCTTCTTCCACGTCCAAGCTATGGCCTCCGTGAATACTATAGGACTCGATCACTCAGAGGTTCCATGTCGATCAAAATTTAGAGCACACCCCAAAACTAGGTTTCGAAACTCAATCGACCAACACCCAATGCCACGGTCATCTATACGGCCATCTACTATTTTTCGCTTAATCACTGATAGCTCCTCTTCCCCCAGGATGAACCGCGACGTCTCCAGGCGACGAGATTGTCTACGGCAGCTCGAAAAAGCGAAACTGGTCGAGCTAAAACTGCTCATCACCCAACCTCTCAAAATTATAAAACTCGTATTTAAAAATCATGATTTCGTATGTTATTTCACTCTATTCACCTGGTTTCCTCAAACATGAAGTTTGATATTTTCACTTATCTGAAATTTGTACCTGCTTCTTGATTTCCAGAGATAATTGCAGGTCAATTCACTCTTATATAAATTTTTACACTTAAATTATAGTTAACAAACAACTATCGTTCATGACTCACATTCAAATGATTGCTAGCTCGAGTAATAGGGGTTGATTTTCCTGTTTACCAAACATGAACACAAAGAAACGAGTATCACAGATAACAGAGGCATTTAAATTTTTGTACAGGCATATATATATCAGATGCATATCATTACAGAGAAAGACAAAGAAGAAAACATGCCATGATGACTAAGTTATAAGTTTTAAACAAAGTGTTACTCACCAGCTTGTAAAAAAACAGAGCATCAGTTTGAACTTCTGAAAAACTGGAAAGGTTCAACTTTGATCTTCAGATCATCTTGCATCTCTATTATGTTGTAGTTGTTGGAGTGTAGTTGTATTCATTGATGTAAGGTGAAGTCTTTCTTCAGTTTATAGATAAGTAGTATGGCATTTTTTATTTTGCTTTAATGGAACGCAAGGTGGTATGGAAAATGGTTTACAAGCTGAAAATATAGAGCAGGGTATACTTCCTTTCTTTTATTTTATTTTATATATCATAGGGTCAGAGATATTTTAAAAATGGAGGCTGAGAAGAATTTTTTTTTTATGCCATTCGAAATGACTTGGCTGGGTGCTAGGAAATGGAACATTTAATGCTTCTTGTACTTGATGTTTCCTTTGATACTTATCTATACTTTATAAACTTGCCTGTGACTTCATTTACAAGCTATACAATTTTACTTTGTATTTTGTTGCCTTAAGTATTGCCTGCATACTCATATTCGAACAGATTTCCATGCTCACCCATACAAGCTTCCCTATACAAGCTTTGCTTGAATTTGCAGATCATTTAATTTGGGCTGGGAACATCATTCTTATATTTTATACCTTCTTATTTCTAATTTGAAATGTGATAAAATGTTATTGTAATATTTTGTTGTTTTGATCTTCGAAAACTTTGAATTGGCTTTGAAACTCAAACATGAATGGGTCTTAAACCTTGTTAAAATGAAGATGCTTTCATTTTTGGTTGTGAAACTGAAATGCTTTTGCTTAGTTGATTTCTAGTTTTGTTTTTGAAATCTGCAGTTGACTCTCCCTTCAGTAAATTCCCTTTTAACTTGAATATGTGGTGATGTTTTCTTTTCTTTTTAATTTCAGTTCTCTGCTATATCTTTTCTTTGAACGAATTAAAGACTTGAAGACGTATACATATATATGAAAAGTTTGTATACAGGTTCAAGTACTGAACACCATGTTGTATAATTACTTTATACATTTTTTTTTGTACAACAAAAGACCTTCTTTCAAGGGCTGATGTGATTCTTGTTTTATGGCTGAGTAAATAGCATTAAATGAAGGCATGTTCACCATGCTTCTTTGCTCCTTGTATACTTACAGCAATATGCTGTTTAGTTGGATTTCGTGGAGGCTTGCATTAATTACCCTATGTACATATTACTTTGTTTATTCTTTTGCCTTGCACCATGTATTTTGCTAAAGTGTATAATATTTAACTTACCTTATCTACTATCTTGTACTTAGGTGATTTCTTGCCTGCACATATATAACTTGGTATAGTGTATATGATATTTTACTTAAGCTTCTACTTGTAATTGTTATGGTTATGGCATTAAGTTAGCTTGTTATTAATTTATACCTCCTAACATAAATGTATTTATTTAATATTTAATTTAAATCAAATTTCCAAATTACCCAAAAGACTAGAATTTTAAAACATATTCTTATTTATTAAATTTTAAAACAAAACTTAACTATTTACACTATATACAGATTTATGAAAATTACTAGAAAACAATTTATTAGCTTTAAAAGATAAATTATCAGTTAAATATTTATTTAAAAGGAGATTATTAACTCAATTCAAATCTAATTAACAAATATTATCAAATCAATTTAATTTTTAAATGCAGATTATTAAATTGATATTGCTCGAAATTCCGGGATGTCACATTCCTTCCCCCTTAAAAGAATTTCGTCCCCGAAATTAAAAACAAAGGTAATTTAATAATTTATTAGAGATTCTAATTAATTTAAAACACATGAATATATCAACAACCATAGCATCCAATTCATCCAATCAAACAACACTAACTATCCAGACAAAATTCCGAATAGCATTCTCTCGAGTTTCCCCGAGAACAAGTACCGGGTTACTCGCTCTATAGAATCCAAACCATCAATATCATTAAATTACAGAGCTCATACTCATCTAGATCTACAAAACAAGGCAGATATTAGACTATAGATGAGTCAGACTCGAAATCAAAACTCCCTGAACCGCTGGTTCCAAAATCCGAAACAGAATCTTACACGTACTCCCTCAGAGACACGTGAAACACAACGAATCACAGCTATCCAAACTGGCAATTCACACTCCAGAAGATCAAACACTAACTTCTCCAGAACACAGAGAAAATCCAGAACATCTCGGAACTAAATTCCTGATCTCACCAAACTATACAGCTCCTTCGATCCGAGAAAACTTCAACAACAACGAAGTCTCTAACTTCGAATTCCAAATTCCTCCGTCTCTTATCCACCAAATTCTTCAGACGATCCAAGGCTGCTCTCATCACTACCAATCAGCTAAATCTCCGCTGATGCCTTCCAAAACAGTCTGAATTCAAAACAATCCAGTAAAATTGATCTTCTCGCGATCAACTCAAAATCAAGAACACAATCCTTACCATCATCCGTAGAAAACAACTTCTCTTCTCCAGAGAAGAAAAGCAGACACACTCCAACTGCTTCCGCTGCACAACTCTGATATCGGTAGATAAAAATATAGATGATGTACACAAACACAACTTTTCCACTGATACCCAATTGTGACGGACCTAGGCTTTGCAACCATCAGTCAGCAATCACAACTGGTAAGCCTCTCAACTATTCCGAAAATATGGTTCAACAGATCCACAAAGAGAAAACCCAGAAGTTCCTCCAAAACCTGAGCCGCTTCACTAAAAATCTTCCTCCAAAAACCATCCTACTACTAAGCTGAACCGTCGGTATCACTCCTGGAATACGGTCGATACCGAACTCAATCTCCAGATACTGACAACTCTTACTCCCTGAAGACATCCGGGAAAAGAATCTCTAAACACAAGAGAACGCTCAAATAATCGCAAGTCACTTTTGCGACCATCCCAGACTAATTCAAAGAAAACTGTTCCCCTTTACCCAACAGAACAGCCTACGCTCACTAATCAATCCATCGAAGAAATGGATCCACACTGCTGCTTCTAAACTCACTGCTAAGCCAGAAAGCTTCTTTACCAACACAGAAAACTCCAAGCTGTACTGCTGACACTAATGCCAAGGAATTTCTAATCTAAAGTACTTCGAGAAATTCAGACCCCGAATCAAACAGATACATTCTGCTGAACACCGCCACAACACCGAAGCAGACTTACTTCCCCAACTCGTTCCAAATAAATATCTTCGGAGACATCCACAGTCACTGCATCTCATCACACAGCTACTACATCTCGAGAGATCAAAATATCATCTCTCTTCTGCCCAACCGACAGATCAAACTATACTCATCCAAACTCTCGAAAATCCGCTCACACGAGCGCGATCATCTTACACTTAAAGGCTGGACTTCGAATCCTTAACAGATTTCCTTTAGAAACTCAAAGAAATTCTTACACCACAATTTCATTCGAGACGAACTGTAGACCCAATATCGTCTCGGTCGATACACTTCCAACCTCAACAAATTCAACCATTGGTAGTCGTGTTACATACCACTACCACCCTATTTACCTTTATACTTATATTGGGATACCCGAACAGGTAACCCAACCGATAGGTAGAATTAAATAAATATATATTTATCAAAAATACAAATACGCTCTCTCAAGGAAGAAATCACTTAAGAGCCTAGGTATTCGCTCAACCTAGTGCTCTGATACCAACTGTGACGACCCGACTTCCTACGCCCAGGAAATCGCATCGTTTTGAAGAAAAGAAAGAGGTGAGAAAATAGAAAAGATAGAAAGAAGAAGAAACAACATCAGAATCTCAACAGCGGAATGAATAAAATATAATATATCACATAAATATCATATACATCAGAGTACACAGATAATACATCACATACTAGACAGTTATAAACACCTGTCTAGTTAATACAACTCAACATCACAGAGATACAACACAGCGGAATATACAGAATAACACTGACACAGCGGAACCAATATATATATATCTACACGTTGAAGCCTCCTGCTCCAATGCTCCTCCAGTATTCGTCAAAGCTAAACCTGAATCCCTTGACTACCCGTAAAAATTTGGGTACCCGAGAGTTTATGAAAAACAGAAATAAACTTCGGGTCAGACATGGGTCTGGTATGAGTAACAGGTTAAAGTTGTTTAACTTTGAAAATCATTTGAAACAAAAGGTATCACGTAAGACTTCCCACAAATAAACATGGGTAAGTTTTTACCTTACGCTAACCAAAACATTTGATAGGAAATCCAATGATATTATAATAGTGTCTAGGGTTTTCAAGTAAATATGAAATAGCTGAAATGCTTACATCTCACATTTCAACATAGTTGGGCACAATCAAAACGTACGGCACTTATTGGAGATTGGATTCCATACAATGGCTGGGCTACTGGGGTACCGCCCGTCACAGTACGTGGCCTAGATCACCGTACCGAGGAGTACGCCCGCTCCCCTGCAACACAAAGCCGGACCCGTTCCTTACTGAACAGTTCCAAACGAGACAACCCCGGCAGTTGGACGTCTCCACTGCCCACACAACCGAAATAAAAAGGGACATCTAGACAGGAGAAAATCTCGCTCTCAAGTGGGGGCTACCCACGAAGCTTTGCTGCACCTCCCCTGTTTTAGCCATTCCGGGTTGATGAGGCTTGAGGTCACGATTACCTGAATAGGACTCATCACTTAGAATGCTCATCGTCCACCTGACGATGTGCTGAAAGCATTCAATCCATACAAGTTCGTTCCGGGTTCGAACGAAACCGAAGGCATTATCTCGTTACACTCGTATTGGAATCTCCCTCAGAGTTAACGACAATAACCCTTGCATTCTGAATCACCATCTCGAATCTATAAGTACTATCTCCGTCAACTCATTACGGAATCACCCACAGAGTTATACTGACGAATAGTTCTTATACCTCGAGTCTTCACTTGCTCCATTTGATTTCACGACCTAACGTTAATTTGGATCGATGTGGTTTTCGGGTCTCCAGACCTAGAATCCCGGTATACGGAAACCCGATCCCGGTCTCATCGAAATCCAAAACGTGTCTTTTAAGGCCAAGTTGTTTTAAAGGTTTAAAACAATTAAATTTTATTATCCATATCAACCTAGATAGATAAATCAAAATATCACAGATGTATAATACACATATCAGCATAAATGGATAATCTATGATATCACGCTTAAATCAGAGCATCCAAAACAAAACAGAGATTACTCATCACATAACTGAGTTTTCAATCAATCAATGGGAATCCACATCATCCATTCATAAGCAAGGATAATAATTACATCATTGGTAATTAATTTAAAATGAATTAAATCAATTACCTTACCTTTAATTAATTTAAGGTTAATTAAATTAATTACTTCAGCATTATTAACTTGCCCATATTAATTAATTATCAATCAATTAATGAATCATCATCCCATTATTCCTTTCTATTAATCATCCTTGATTAATTTCTTTAATTACATTTAAGTAAATTCCTTGGGTTACTTCACAGATTAATTACTTAACCAATTATAGAAATTAACCTTTTCATAACTTCATTTATTAATTAACTAAAGTTAATTACATTACTAAATTAATTATATTAATAAATTTCTTCATTTATTAATTAATCCAAATACATTTATTCCAAATTCCAACATTAATTATAATAATTAATGATCTCGAATTACATTTACAATTTAATTAAATCAAAGTAATTAATCCTTAATTTAACCGACCATATAAATCACCCTTAATTTATTTAACCAGTAATTAACTCCTTTAATTACTTCCCATTCCATTAACTATACTTAAACAGTTAAAATGTTGATTTTCATTAATTAATCCAAATAACTATAAATAAACAGTTATATTGATTACTTATAAAACAATTCTGTTAATGACCTCCATTAGCATTTATTTAATTACAAATCTAAAGTGATTAACTCACATTAATTTATTATTAATTATAAATTCAGTTTACCATTGGTTAATAACATATAAATTACTTATTCTATTATTTAAACTATAATTTAAACTTGTAATTACAAATGAATTACTTAATTCATTTAAATTTCAATTAATTTATTTACAATTCAATTACAAATTTATCTATATAAATTTATCAACCATTATTCTAATTATCTTAATAGTTAATGAGTCTTATCTCTAAATCTTTATTTACTAAAAAAAAACTCATTTTTATAATTAAATTTCACCTTCAAAATATTAAAAAAATCATTTATTTCACCTTCATTAAATCTCCATTTTAAATTCCAGTTTCAAACTAATCACTAATTAAATTTTTAATCATTTTATAAACTGATCTTTAAAAATCTCAAATTACAAAATTTTAAATAATACTTTACTAAGAAGAGGACTTTAACTCAAAACCCTTTTAAATCAAAATATTTAAATTATTCAAAAGTATTTAAAATTTTACTTTTCCTTTATTTCAAAAAACTGGATTTTAACTTTTAATTAAACTCAGTTTAACCTTGATTTTAAATTTAAAAAAAACCACACTTTAAATACTATTTAAAATCTGGTCAGTTGGAACTTAAACTAAGTGACTCGAGACCTCTGCAAATCACTTCGAGAAAAACAGGGTATTTACCCGAGCCAAGACGCGATTTACCCGAGTGGAAACTCGAGACAACTGGGTATTGCCAAACTAAAAAAAACAGACCTACCCGTGATCTCCATATTTTACTTCGAGAAATTCCTCGATTTACCCGAGCCAAAATCAGAATTACCCGAGTACTTCTCGAGTTCACCCAGACCCAAACCTAACAGCCAGTCGAGAAAAAATGGTGCACGTACACACCACCAATGATCGACTTCGATCAACTACGCGATGCCGAGCCGATCGACCACGTCCACCACTCACGATCTCGATCGCCCAAAACCTCAAACAAGCTCCACGATCGAATTCGAGTGTTAATCCAACCCGGAACCAAACTGAACCCATACCTCTCATGCCTGAAACCACTTCGTCCTCACATCTCCGGCCATCAGAGGCTCTGAAACTCCGTCTAACCCTTCTTCCACGTCCAAGCTATGGCCTCCGTGAATACTATAGGACTCGATCACTCAGAGGTTCCATGTCGATCAAAATTTAGAGCACACCCCAAAACTAGGTTTCGAAACTCAATCGACCAACACCCAATGCCACGGTCATCTATACGGCCATCTACTATTTTTCGCTTAATCACTGATAGCTCCTCTTCCCCCAGGATGAACCGCGACGTCTCCAGGCGACGAGATTGTCTACGGCAGCTCGAAAAAGCGAAACTGGTCGAGCTAAAACTGCTCATCACCCAACCTCTCAAAATTATAAAACTCGTATTTAAAAATCATGATTTCGTATGTTATTTCACTCTATTCACCTGGTTTCCTCAAACATGAAGTTTGATATTTTCACTTATCTGAAATTTGTACCTGCTTCTTGATTTCCAGAGATAATTGCAGGTCAATTCACTCTTATATAAATTTTTACACTTAAATTATAGTTAACAAACAACTATCGTTCATGACTCACATTCAAATGATTGCTAGCTCGAGTAATAGGGGTTGATTTTCCTGTTTACCAAACATGAACACAAAGAAACGAGTATCACAGATAACAGAGGCATTTAAATTTTTGTACAGGCATATATATATCAGATGCATATCATTACAGAGAAAGACAAAGAAGAAAACATGCCATGATGACTAAGTTATAAGTTTTAAACAAAGTGTTACTCACCAGCTTGTAAAAAAACAGAGCATCAGTTTGAACTTCTGAAAAACTGGAAAGGTTCAACTTTGATCTTCAGATCATCTTGCATCTCTATTATGTTGTAGTTGTTGGAGTGTAGTTGTATTCATTGATGTAAGGTGAAGTCTTGCTTCAGTTTATAGATAAGTAGTATGGCATTTTTTATTTTGCTTTAATGGAACGCAAGGTGGTATGGAAAATGGTTTACAAGCTGAAAATATAGAGCAGGGTATACTTCCTTTCTTTTATTTTATTTTATATATCATAGGGTCAGAGATATTTTAAAAATGGAGGCTGAGAAGAATTTTTTTTTTTATGCCATTCGAAATGACTTGGCTGGGTGCTAGGAAATGGAACATTTAATGCTTCTTGTACTTGATGTTTCCTTTGATACTTATCTATACTTTATAAACTTGCCTGTGACTTCATTTACAAGCTATACAATTTTACTTTGTATTTTGTTGCCTTAAGTATTGCCTGCATACTCATATTCGAACAGATTTCCATGCTCACCCATACAAGCTTCCCTATACAAGCTTTGCTTGAATTTGCAGATCATTTAATTTGGGCTGGGAACATCATTCTTATATTTTATACCTTCTTATTTCTAATTTGAAATGTGATAAAATGTTATTGTAATATTTTGTTGTTTTGATCTTCGAAAACTTTGAATTGGCTTTGAAACTCAAACATGAATGGGTCTTAAACCTTGTTAAAATGAAGATGCTTTCATTTTTGGTTGTGAAACTGAAATGCTTTTGCTTAGTTGATTTCTAGTTTTGTTTTTGAAATCTGCAGTTGACTCTCCCTTCAGTAAATTCCCTTTTAACTTGAATATGTGGTGATGTTTTCTTTTCTTTTTAATTTCAGTTCTCTGCTATATCTTTTCTTTGAACGAATTAAAGACTTGAAGACGTATACATATATATGAAAAGTTTGTATACAGGTTCAAGTACTGAACACCATGTTGTATAATTACTTTATACATTTTTTTTTGTACAACAAAAGACCTTCTTTCAAGGGCTGATGTGATTCTTGTTTTATGGCTGAGTAAATAGCATTAAATGAAGGCATGTTCACCATGCTTCTTTGCTCCTTGTATACTTACAGCAATATGCTGTTTAGTTGGATTTCGTGGAGGCTTGCATTAATTACCCTATGTACATATTACTTTGTTTATTCTTTTGCCTTGCACCATGTATTTTGCTAAAGTGTATAATATTTAACTTACCTTATCTACTATCTTGTACTTAGGTGATTTCTTGCCTGCACATATATAACTTGGTATAGTGTATATGATATTTTACTTAAGCTTCTACTTGTAATTGTTATGGTTATGGCATTAAGTTAGCTTGTTATTAATTTATACCTCCTAACATAAATGTATTTATTTAATATTTAATTTAAATCAAATTTCCAAATTACCCAAAAGACTAGAATTTTAAAACATATTCTTATTTATTAAATTTTAAAACAAAACTTAACTATTTACACTATATACAGATTTATGAAAATTACTAGAAAACAATTTATTAGCTTTAAAAGATAAATTATCAGTTAAATATTTATTTAAAAGGAGATTATTAACTCAATTCAAATCTAATTAACAAATATTATCAAATCAATTTAATTTTTAAATGCAGATTATTAAATTGATATTGCTCGAAATTCCGGGATGTCACATGAAGCCTGTAGTTGTCCATAGGAAAAAGCATGAAAAGTTTGGAATGATTCTGACCTAACATTTTGGATCGGTACCGATCCATTTGGATCGATAGGTACCGATCCAAAGAGTTGTGCAATTTTTGCACAACCTCTATCCAGTTAGCTTCCCTACTTGCTTGCGAGGCTCTCCATGTAACTTTATACATTGTTGACTTGTTATGATGATGGTTCACCCATGGGTTTGACTGAACTATAGTCTGAATTCGATAAGTCTTTAGTTCTCAAACTCTGGTGCTTGGATTGTTACCAAACTTGGTAAATAGGCTTAATAGAGGGGTAGGAACATAACGCAAGTGGTTTGGAGGAAGCGCAAGCCAATATTTTGGATCGGTACTGATCCAATTGGATCGGATCGGTACTGATCCAAAGTGTTGGCGTATTTTTGGGTCAAACTTCCAAAGTTCCTTAGTCTTGTACTTTTAGGCCTTCCGGTCAATTTTCCAGTCATTCTGGCTTAATTTGAACGTTCTATCTCCTTTTGAATTCTGCTGGGTTAAAAACCCGGTTATTAATAGAAGATATAAGGCCAAGGTAATCTCTACTACCCTATGTTGCATCTAAATTGAGTTTTAATCTCAGTTTTGATCTTGATTTGTAATCTTTCTTTTTCCAATTGATGAAATCTAAAACCTAAGTTGTAGCTGAAAGTGTTTGCCTAAGTGAATCTAGGTCTTTGGTGATCAAATCAAGCTTAATTGGGTGAGTTAATCTCACACTTCTAGCCTATAAATGGGTGCTTGTTGTTGTTTGTTGTTTTGAATGAATTTGATGTGAATTTGATCTCATCTCTTATGTTATTCACAACTTTTGTTTTTCAAATCTATTGTTGCTGAAACCACTTCATATGATCTTGATTATCACCCAAATGTAGATGTTTTGGTTCTTGCTCGAGTGTTAAACCGATGCCCCAAAGTCAAAGCAAGCAACGACGAAGAAACGAGCAACGACGGACCATTGGAGCAGTCTGGAGCTCATTCTAGGTGTGCCCCATAGTTGACCGGTCCCACCAAACTTGTGGTGACCTGGCCTAATCCCCATGTCGATCCGTTTGGCCCTCCGGTTTGTGCCGTCCACCCGTTCATTCATCCGTTTGGCTCCTTTTTGCTATTTGCTTAATTTGATGCTGTTTTCTATGACGATTTCAGTGCTACTTATGGATTTTTATTTATGAATTTGAGCATTCATTTCAGAGTTATTATACCATAGAAATTCTCTCTGGGTTCATGGACTTATACACAAAATTTTCAAGCACGGTTTCAATCAGAATGTGCAAAAGGCTGATTTCCAAATTAAAGTGTTTTATCCAAATCTTTTCAAGTACAACTTATTTTCTATAATAAGTATATTTAAAAACACACACACACACACACACACATTTAGTTATTTATCTCTACTACTAATAACAAGAATTCATTGAATAGACTTCAACCGTGTCTTTTTGAAATACCAAATATGCCCTCGCTCTAGCTGTATGCCTTTGCTCTCGCTGTGCGTCCGCATTTTTCCACGCTTCTTTTGAAAGTAAAAATCCCTAATTCCCTTTCCCATTCCCAGCGATTCAAAATCTGAAAATTGCAATCGATCTCCACACCTTGCGCAGCAACGACGACGATTATCAATTACGTACGGTCAGCAATTTAACGATGATTACTCCTTACCGACGACTACGCTCAACCAACGTCGACCCCATGTCTACCAGACTTTGAACACAGGTACCATTTTGATTTTTTCCTTTCCTCCATCGAATTTAAATTATGATTTGTTGAACTGTTGACATGACGTGTGCAAGGAGGTGAGGTCAGGTCTGATTCTTGGGTCAGTTGACCTTCTGCCATTGTTGTTGACTTGGCTGGCTTTGACAAGAGCCATTGCTGAAAGTTCTGACTTAATGTGTAGGTGTTCCATTTTTGATTTTGGTTGTTGTTGCTCTATCCAAAAAAAGAAAAGAAAAGAAAAGAAACACTTTGCCATAAAAATGTTTTATTTTATTTTATATTCATCTATTGTTTCTTTTGAATTTGAGTTGTTTACAATGATTTTCTGTCTTGCACATGATTATATATTGTTTACTGACATTCCTTTGTCTATTATGTGCACTTTTTTACTGACATTAAGACATTTTTATGAAGATTTGAGTTCCTTTTGTATTCATTTTTGTTTTGTTAACATGATCTTTGTATATTTGGCTGTTGTATTCATTTTTCTTAGCTTAGACTGTTGTTTCATATATTAGTGTTGAGTAATGCTTTGTAGAAAAAAAAACTAATGCTATGTGATTTTGTAGAAAAAACTATGATGATAACGAGGCTGTTAAAGAAACATTTACCTTGGATGTTCTAAGGTAAATGTTGTCAAAACATATTTTCTTACATGGAACGATACAATTCTCTTCATCGTCGGATTGAGTGAATACACATTAATTTTAATTATTTTAGATACTGGAGTTCCTGTTATGCTGATTTTGCTGGTTTTATACGCTGTTTATCTTATGCTACGTGATTGAATTTAGTTGTGCGTGTGAACTTAGAATTCATACAATAACGGATAAGAACTATTTTTCATTTTCGACCTAGATTGTTCTATGTTATGCGATTGGATGAGTTAATGATTGTCTTTGAAGACCGAATAATATAATTATAGTAAATAATAATTTAAATGGAAATTATAGTAGTATTCTAATCCGTATATCTAGACCGCTGGAAGCAAAACTGAAAATAAAGTCAAAATATCCCCTAATTGAGCATAGTGATTTGAAAATTGAAGGAATATAAACTTGACAAAAAAGCAAAGAGGGTATCATTTACTGCACAAAAGCTAATTTTTACATGCAAATAGTTTATTCTCGAGTGAAAAAACCACTGAAAAAATAAGCACTGTTTTATAATTGATGCTCAAAAAAATGTTCTTACATGGTGCATATAGATCTATATATGTCAACATGCAAGAACTGAGGATAAAGCTTGGAAATCTTTCAGGTATGCCCAATGTGCCGAGCAGGCCCATGTTCATTCAATAAAAAAGAGTTTGGAAGTCTTTCAGATATGCCTGCTGAAAATATGATTGGGTCAGAGGCTGGGCTACGGTGGAAGGCCCTAAGCAATATTTAGGTTGGGCTGTTGGGGAGAATTAAATAATTGGTGGGTTGAATTCTAGAAATTGAAATTAGGTTGCCAATTTGGATATGAAACAAAGGCATCTACTTGGGAAATTAAATGTTGAGTATCATTGTTGACTGGGAGGAAATTCGATACAGAATTAGGCCTGAAATTTGTGAGCTAGAAGTTACTGCATGGGTTGCTACATAGAAGGGAGAGGTGCTACATGTAGAACAAGCTTGGATTGAAGCAGCATGAATCTCCGATTGTGGACATAAGACCACTACACTTGACGATGACGAGGACAAACCAATGCTTCTGGGATGATTAACTTCAGAGACTTGCACCATTTCTGTCGTGGAGTCCGCTTGAGTAAAGGGGATGACCATTGAGAAACGTAAACCATAAAATGATGAAATTCTCCACAACTTGAAATCCATGTAACAGTAATGAAGATCAGTAATATTTTTCGCTCACACTCTTTTTATGCAAGTCATAAAAAATGTGAGGTTACTGCATGTACTTTGTACAACTTTGATTGCATAGTATAGAATTATTATATATGAGAGGACAACCATTTATATTTGCTCTACTCTTTATTGATTAATGCATTCACATTGTGACTAGATGCACGTCCAGCTCGACGTGCATATATACTCGTTATAATAATGATGGTTTTAAATTGATATGGTACTCTTCATATGTCTAAAGAGATTTCGCAAAGGCTTTTCAATATATATTAGCTTACAAGGCAACGTCCAAATATTTATGAATGTAAAAGTTTAACACATTCCTTTTCATATAAAGATTAGTTTATAAACTAATATATATAGTTTTAAGAAGGTTTTTCAAAGCTTAATACTTTTATAAAATTGCAAGACATCGATTGAACAAGGAATTGATTTAAATGGATTAATAAAACGAGTGGTATGGAACGCCGGAGTTTATTTTTCCCATTAACTCCCAGACTTGTTCGATTGAGCCATTTATATATACGAGTGGAGTTTACTAACCTATAGTAAATGTTTAAATAAACCCGTGTGATATGGGGAACATGGTTGTTATTTAATCGTTACTATTCGGAGGTATATGACACTTATCGACGAGTTTATAACTCGCCTTCGGAGTTTATATGACTTGTTCCTATCTTAATGTTTATAGGACTTGTTCCTATCTTGATGTTTATAGGTCTTGTACCAATCTTGATGTTTATAGGTCTCGTACCTATTTCAGATATTATAGGAATTATTTCTATCTTTATGTTTATAGGTCTCGTGCCTACCTTGATGTTTATAAACTTATATGTCTATCTCGAAGTTACGTGCATGTAGGTGAATTTATTTCACCAATCTTGGAGTTTGGCGCCTTCCCCTTTTTTGTGAGATTTTTGGATTTCTATTTGTGAGATTTTGATGTTGTTTGAATTATCACCAAATCATTTCAGGATTTTTGCTTTTAACAAGCTATCATGAGTTTTAGTATTTGGTGATTTGAAGTTATTGATGCATGCTTGATATTTGACGATACATGGCTTGATGACTATACTTGACTTCTAGTTCACTTTATCTATCATTTATCTTGCTAACTCATTCATTATAGTCTAGATTGAACCATTTATTATTTTATAATACTCGGGCCAGACTGGGATATTTCGGGTAGTTTGATAGTTCTAGAGAGGATTTCACTCCAATTGTCTAATTATCGTTCATTCTACTTTCATCTTGTATATGTGTACATAT
Organism: Allium fistulosum; assembly: GCA_030737815.1. Classification (NCBI taxonomy): domain Eukaryota; kingdom Viridiplantae; phylum Streptophyta; class Magnoliopsida; order Asparagales; family Amaryllidaceae; genus Allium; species Allium fistulosum. Next base: position 1,086,796,663 of record CM060904.1, read on the forward strand.
TCTTATAGTGTTGTATCTTATATCAAGTTTGGACTCATTTATTGTATGCATTCGTACCTATGGGACATTTTACTTATATATTCTGTCGTTCTTGATGACCAAAGTTTTGTAATCGACTTTATGTACCTATTCGTTATAACCAACTTGTATCTATTTATATTCCACTGTTTATATTCTGTGATCTGTGATTCTGTGATTTGTATTTATTATATATTATTCTGGAAACTATTTTAGCCACCTTAGTTTTGTTTTAAGCCTGGATTGCATATGTCGATTCCACTTGTGATGAAAAAAACTATAGCATATTAATCGACGTATCAACGCTCGCTTAAAATAAAATTCATGGATGGTCGCTCTTAACAAACCCTATTCTCTGCACTAGCAGATGATATTACTCTATAATATCCTTTATTAGTATGGGTCTCGGGATGGGGCGTTACAGCTTGGTATCAGAGCCAGGTTCAGAACAAAATATGGTATTACAGACACAAATCTTGACCTAGATGAATCTTAGAGACCGTCCATTGGGAGTTCTTGGGATAGATAGTAGGAATCATCCCCTTTTTTAATAAGAAAGTGACTTTTGGGATTCTAAAAACGTTTTCCTTCGTTTCCACTCTTTGATTTTCCTATTATCAAATCATGTGATTCCTAAGCAATCTTTGATCCTGTTTGCACCAAAAAATGGCACAAACACCTAATAGAAGTTTTGAAGAGAAATTAATGAAGAGTATAAAATAAAAATAGAGGATAATAACAAAGAAATAGCAGTAAATTGAAAGAATAACATGTACACAACAATTTACAGTGGTTCGGCGTTGTTTGCCTACGTCCACTTTGAACAGATTGCTTTATTAATCACTTTATAAACTAAGTACAATAGGGATCAGATGAAAATCCTTAGTTACAAAAGAGTATAAAGCAACTAGCAGCGTAAAGGTCCCGAAAATGAACAACCAAGCCTGTATTTATAGACAAAGATAGCCAAATATCTCCCTGAAAATTCGGCAGAAGGACCTCTAAAGCCATATGGACCCACAAAATGGATCGCATGGCCCAATTCCCAAAGAAGAGGGATCGGTACCGATCCCTACTTTGGTGGAATTTCGGGGTGCGACCCGTAAGGTAGCTTCCTCATGCTAAAATATTCTTAGCCTTCAAATTTCATGCCAATTGGATCAGTAGAACTTGAGTTATTTCTTGATCTTTGCTTCAACATGGGTTACTTGCTGATTCTTGTTGATCCCTACCAAGGGAAGAGTGCCGATCCCACTGACTTCATCTTCTTCAGGTGCAATCCCTAAGGTAGGCTCCCTAGAATCCCCATATCTTGCTCACAAAATTTCATATGCATTTAACTTGTGGATCTTGAGATATTAATTGTTTTATATTGAAATGCACTTGCTCTTTGAAACATACCGATAACTATGATGGAAGTTGATTTTTGCCAATCCCTCCTATGTATTGAACCATATTCCATACTTCGAACATTATACCTTGCATATCTATCAAGTCCATTCAATCTTGACTTCATGTTATTATCTATACTTGATTTCTAGACCCCATAATCATCACTCTGGACTCATCGGCCTTGATAGCAGTCGAATCTAACTTACCAATCAGTTCAATATAGCCGAGTCAAAATGCCGGATAACACTTACCCCCCAAAGTACGTCTTGTGCTAAACACGACATGCTTTGAGTCGAAGCAAGTTAGAGTCGTCGGAAAGAAACCCATCCAGTTTTCGAAATAATCGCTATCCCTCTGTCGAATTATTTTCCCAAAGTGTTGTATTTCTCTTTGATCGTCATGATGCTTGATCGATTTCCGATAGTATAAATCTAGGATTATATTCCATCAGTTGATATATAAGTCCGGTTCTATGAGACTAATAAACTTTAGTTATTTGGTCTAGCCTCGAACTTGAAAGGCTTCAGGTTTGATTTCATTTTTTGTTGGTTTCAAAAATTGAACTTTTAGACCATACACGTGCACGTTCAGATACACGTTCTTGTCGTTGGCTCCTGGACATGTTCGTATGCTCACGAGTCATCGCCAATTTTCATTGAGTAAGATGCAATTTCATTCCATTTTGTATGTACGTGCTTTGAATAATTTCCATGCCTATGTTTGTTTGCATACATGCTCATAGCTGATCCCTTCTTTTTTTTGTTTACAGGGATCAACGTATTCCTAGCCGATCCCTTTCTCTCTCTTTTTTTAAATGCATGCTTATAGGGACCGGCATATGTTTAACCGATCCCTCTCCTCTTGCTTTGAGTTAAAATCGTGGGTTGATCCCCTCGTCCCCATATATAAACTAACACTCTTCTCTCCCATACTTACTTATTTCATTTCCCTACCATTTCCTCTCATCCCTCAAAATACCGAACCTTCCTCATTCTACCATTAAAGCCGATACCTCCCTTCTTCCTTCTTCCTTCTTCCTTCTTCCTTCTTCCTTCTTCCTTCTTCCCTTCATTTTGAAACAAATTCTTTTGCAATCCATCTCACCTTTACGAGCCAACTTCCTCTTATCTTCTATCTTAATCATCCCCAAGCCACTTATCACTGCTATTAACATATATACATATGTAGGTAGGTTTTCTGGTTTTTAAGTTTTGATTTTATGATGAGGCGATGGATTCTATTCCATTGGCAATGATTTAGAGTTCGACGTGATGGATAATTTATGGCTGAAGCTGCTTAGAGAAGATGAGAAATGGGATGTGGTAAGGTTCGGCTAAAAAGTTTGAAGGGTCGCACGAGGAGGTGGAATGAGAGGGATCGACCGTCTTCGATTCGCATGGAGGAGTCGATAGTTTTGTCGGATAAAGGAGAGATCGGTTGGAATGGTGAAGGGAAGGGATTGGTAGTGGAAGTTAGCATGGAGGGATCGGCAGTGGAAGTTTGGTGGAAGGTTGAAACCAGTGAAGTAGAGGGATCGGTAGAGTTGGTTAGCGTGGAGGGATCGGTATTTTTGTTAAAGGAAAGGGATTGGCATTAATCACCTAGAGCGAGGGATCAGTTATTTTGCTCTAGGATAGGGGTTGGCTATTTATACTTGGGTAATTCTAGTCTTCGAATTGAACTTGAAAACCAATCCATAATCACTTGTTTGAACAATCAAAACCAATCCTATCTCAATGAACTTGAACATATGACAATGATGAACAATAGGACTTGCATATCCATTAATGAACTTGAAATTGAACGACCAAATCCATGGGACTTAGAACATGAACTAAAACTTAATATATGGACTTTAATAATGGATTTCACACTTCAATATGCCGATAGTCGATCCCAAAGCTTACACAACGGATCAATCTTTTTGCCAGTTGAGAACAGCGATGACGGTCACTCTGGTCGGAATCCAAAGTCTTGTCATTCACTTTGTTTTGTTTTATTTTGAGCTGCTTGTCTCTGCACTACACGACACTACACCACACTAGCTTACACTTAGCAAAGGGGATAGATAAACTTTTCTAATATCGATTAGCTACTGAGTATAGTTGACATGGACTTCAAACGTTCAGAGCATCTAGCTGCGATGTCTTCCAGACCAACTTCACAACATAGTAATCCCGAAGCCGAGTCGAGTTCCGCAACTATATCTGGCAGGCAATCCCTTGGTCGTCAAACTGAACAAAAGAAGTTTCTAGCCCGTCGGTCGACCTTTTCTCTGACGTTCCCGTCCTCCCGGCGGAAGATATAAGTCTTGCCCCCGATGTTGTAGAAGGCGCTATATTCTTAGATAACTAAACAAATTCTCAAGCCTCCATAATCGATGAGACCGCTCTTCGCAGACTATGTTCTAGACACGGAAATCCATTCGAAGACGTTTGATTCCTTCGGTGAACGATATAGCTCATTCGCCCCTGGAGGGGTATACAGCATGCAATAAGTTCATGTGCTGGGCCGGACGAGTGCCGCCCTTCAATTCTTTTATCCGGGAGATGCTAAAATATCTTTGGATAGCTCCTACTCAATTACACCCAAACAGCTATGCCTTTCTCCATGGTACTTTCTTACTATTTATGAATGTCCTGTTTCGCCCACCAACTCCTGAGGACATCAGATTAGTTTACAAATTCAAACGACGGACAGGGAGCCTTTCCTACATTTTCCTCGAGCCTTCGCCCAATTTTCAAGTCTTAACGGGTGCTTGGAACAAGCTCAGCCTCTTCAAACATGAATGGTTTATGTCTAATGTCTGCCTGGCTTTGCAAGGCGATGGTTGGAAGGATGTAAGTGTCATCTTCACTCTATTATCAAATTCTTTAACCCAGGTCATATCCTGAATCAACTAACATTCTGAAAATCTACAGATATCCGCTATTTATTTCCACTGTATGATTATGTATATGTGTTTTGTATCTAAAAATGAAAAGTCAGAATGTTCTGTTAGATGTAGTACTTTTGTTTAACACTAATAGCTCCATGTAAGGATTAACCTTTTGTACTATATCATTTTGTATTATATGTAACCATTTTGTTGTAAGGTTTTTCGATTCTGCCTTGTACTGTTCTTTATTTTACCCCATGACAACTTGTCTTTCGAATGCTTTGGCAATGACGCATGAATATCATGGATGTATTAAGCGTCGTTCCTAAGGGTCAGAAAGGTAGGTCGTCACTGTTGGTGTCAGAGCCTAGGTTTAGCGAACCCCTAAGCCCTGGTGGGGTAAACTCTCTAAGGATAGGATTAGTAATGTCCTAGGATAAGTCTGAGAGTATAAATATATATATTGAGTGTGTATTTGTTAGTGTTATAAAATGTTTATATCGTGTTGTTTGATCCATTGAGTGGTATATGAATTCCAGTCAACGCGTCTGATCAGCGTTATCGATAGGGATTCCTAAACACTTGAATAGACCAACCGATACAATATTGTTTTAAAATGGTAAACAAAATAATTTTACCTAGGAATATATTTTTATATATACAAGAATGATTTTAAAAATTAATATAGCTGTATTGATGAATTGATTATTATTATAATATTTTATTATTATCATTTAGGATTTGTTTAGTTATGCTTGTCCAGTTTGAACATTAACTATTGTGGAATAGTTCATAAGAGATTTTCCTTAGTAATGCAATCAATTTTAAAACTTTGAATTTTTGTCAAAATCTTTTTATTCATATGTAAATATCTAATGCAAATACATTATATAAACATTCAAATCTAAAATTACACTTTGTTGTGAATGATTAAATCATGGATCTATAATTAAATCATTGCACTAATTATATACAAATTTTAGTTTTAACTTTAAAATATAATTTAATAAATCAACATGAACGTGCAAATTTTCAAATCTAAAGAATTGGACTTTAAATTGAATGTTAAAAACATAGATTTAAAATAAAACATTGTATTTCAACATTTATAGATTTAGTTTTAATTTAACAAAATAAAGAAAAATAGTTAGTTAATTTGAACATGCAAATTTCAGAGCTAAAGGATTACATTTTAATTTGAATATTTAAAACATAGATCTACACTTAAATATTGTTTAAATCATAAACAAATTTCAATTTTGATTTATCAAAATAAAAAACTCAATCATATCATTCAAAAAACAATTCAATCATCATAAACAATTTTAATTAAACGAGTCAATTATACATACTTACAAATTATGATAATCAAATTTAATTTTCATCAGCCATTGCATCAAAATCATTATCTATATAGAAAAGGACATACCTTGTTACCAAAGTATAAATGCAAATCTTGAAAAAAGGAATTCTCCTGTTGAAACCTTTTCCAAATCAAAGGGGCAGTAATCCTTGGATTGATGGCCTTCAACTATCAAATAGTAATTGTGTAACGACCCACTATTTTGGACCATTCAAATCGACAATAATCCACACATGTCTGACTTAAATAATTCAAAATAACAGATTGTAATAAAATTTGGAGCAAATAAAATCAAACACAGAATCACAGACACAGAAAATCAGAATAACTTGCAGCGGAAATAAAATACCATAGTAGTTCATGAAGCTACTATATACAAACTCTCAAAATATATACAAAATTCTCATAGTAAAATAGATACAGTAGAAGTCAAGATACATAAATCAATAACACAGAGACAAATACAGAACAAGAACTAACTGGAAGAAGTAGATGAATAGATAGACAGATAAGCTCCAACAAAACTCTAGCTCCAAAAGGTGAATCCAAAGCTGTGATTCTCAAGCTGACCCGAGTGTAAAGTAAACACAAAACACTCGAGTCAGGACATATATACTTATACAGTGTAAACCAACTCAAGTGAACTGTAATAGCAATGCATAATAACTTAGAGGATGCTTGGGATCACCCATCCTTTAAGGATCCATAAAACCATCAATTAAACAGTAGTGACAATATCACAAAAATTTCCATATCGAAGTAAACCATGCAACTAACAGTGTTAATGTGCATCAAACCATCACCAGGAAATCAAATGGCATACAGAGAAGTATACCCGTGGTTATAAAATTCTAAAATAATATTTTATACTTCAAAACAAAATATCATTTCAAATTCAAATCTTTATCAAATTAAAGATTAAATCATTTCTAAACCATTTCAATATTTCAAAATATCACATCTTTCAAAAAACTTCATTATCCAATCATCATTTGAATTCAAAGCCATATCTAACTTTAAATACCTTTTAAATTCCAAGATATCATTCAATTATTCTCATTTCAAATCACCTTTTTAATAGTTTATATTCCAATCAAATTAATTCATCTAAACCATCTAAAAGTGAAGTTATTATACTTTCAACTCAAGTATTCAATTTCCAAAGTTTAGACCATTCTGAGTTCATTTACTTAGTTAAAAACCATAAACATTGAAAATTTCAGCCTTTCACAACATTTAGAAAAAGCTGTTATAATTTATACTTGAAGACATTTTTATTCAGTAGAGACAGCATTTAAAACTGTTGTAAAATCTCAATTTTAGTTGAAAATTAGTTTAAAATAGCAAAGACAACATTTCCAGAAATGCTGTAATAGCTCAGGTTTCAAATTAAAGGTTTTAATTAAATTCAGCAAAGATAGAAGACCACTACAGCAATTACAGAACTGCTGTAATAGGCCTTTATCAAGTTTTTAGCCTTTTAATTTACTTCAGCAACTACAGAATTACAGAACTGCTGTAATAGCCTCTTATTTAAGTTTTAGTCCATTTATAGAAATCATAACATTTCTGAAGTGCTATTAAAAGTATTTCCAGATTTTAGTGTATTTCTAGCAAACAATAAATCCCAATTTAAACCATTAAACATTATAAAAATCATACTTTAACATTCAAAATGTTCATTTAAAATACTTTTAACTTATGATTTTTATAATAAATTTTCTTATAAATAAAACCAATTTTCAAGAATTTCACTTAATAAAATTTAAGTGTAAAATTTCTATTCTCTTCATTTTAACAATTAAACTTAACACATAAATTTTTATTTCCATTTTTCCAATATAATTAAATTTCCATTTTTATTTATATAACTCAAATTTTCTTTTAAACCCAAAAATCCAAATTTCCAGACTTAAGTTATATTTCAATAATTAAAATTTAACCATTCATTTAATTACAATTTTAACTTATATAAGAATCAAAATTTCTTTATTTAAACATTAAAAATCCAATTTAAATCAAATTTTCATAAATTTACACTCTTAAACATATTTAAAATATTCAAAATACTTTATAAAATAACCACGGGCATGTATATAGTTTTCTAACCTAGGTCAAGTGATACGTATATATATCATTTCAATCCACAGTTTACCAAGAAAAATCCAGGTTCTATCATTTCAAACCCGCAATCCCAGGTAAAATAAAATAAATAAAAATCGTTCAGGCCTATCATTTCAGCCCATAACGATTTTTCCCTATTCTAAAGTCCATTCGGGTATGTATCATTTCAACCCATAGTGATCTAATTTACAGGGAACTTGCAGTGTGATAAACAGATATAACTGAACAGTTTAACAACATATATTAGTAACAGATGAGATGAAAGGTAAATAAAGAGGTTTAACATCATATAATCAATAATCACAAACAGGGATAACATAACATAATAGTACGACACATTCAATTGTTGTCAATTCACATTTGCATAAGTATAAATGTCAAGTGAGATTTACTCACCTTTTTATGCTGGAGTTAGCAAATCAAATGACACAAACGAATTCCAGAAAGTACGATGACACGACAATAGACTCAAGTGGGAAGAGAACCAAGCTATTAATCTTGTGAACAACCCATAAACAAGACAAAATATAAACATAAATATAATACAACATATATTGAGATGATCTTTGAAATAAAAAGCAAATGAACACAATTGCTTTGGCCATGCTTTCAACCATCAAGTGCTCGACCTAGGGGTTTAAAATGCTCGGGTTTGGACCTAATATAGCACGGCTACATGGACTATAATGGCTTGGGTTTGGACCTAAATTAGCAAGGCAACATGAAGATGAAGAGTGGAGGCTACAACATGAAGAAGACAAAAGGACAAGGCACTAAATGGAGTTTTGATGCACCACAAGGCTCGGTCACATGCATTGTTTGGCTCGGCCATACATGTTTCAGATCTGGACAGAGGCTAAGTCGATGTGTGGTGGTCATATCATGGTGGTGGTGGAAAAATAGGGGTGGCCAAGGTGATGTATGAAGGTGGTGAAGCAACTAGGCTAGGCTAGCATGCATTTTGGAAGGTATTGTGCAACTTTTGAGGTGTTTGTCTTCATTTAAAGGCCATGGCCTGATCTGGTCAGAGGGGGTGGAGGTGATAGGTGGTTGATGGTGAAGAGGAGAAGGTGGTGGAGGTGGTGGAGGTGATGGACGAGGAAACTAGAGTGGAGAGCATGCAAATATGTGAAGAAATCATGGCCAAAACAAGGCAAAAGGAAGAAGAAAAAGTAGAAAAGAAGAGAGAGTCATTACCAAACCTTTCAGATCTGAGTTTGGCAGAAAATTTGTGATGTTGAGAAGCTTTTTCACGTGAAAAATGAATAAAAACTCACGGCTAATCAATAGAAAAGGAACGGCCAAAAATATGAAAAGGCAAGAAAGTGAAAAGTCAAATGTTTAAAGCTTTAGTCTCCTCAAATTTCCATTTCTATTAAATCAAATAAAACAAATAAAATTTCAGTAAATGCATTAGAAAAAGGAAGCAAAATAAAATAAACTGAAATAAATAAATAATTTTAAGAAAACAAGAAAAAGAAATAAAGAAATAGTTTATAAATTTGAAACAAGACTTTGAAATTACAAATAAAATACCTTTAACTATGGAAAATTATTACTATACTTCTAAACCAATAAAAGTCAAGTAAAATAAAAATAAATGCTGAAAAAATAAAGTGGAAATGAGAATAAAATAAGGTCTTAAGAAAATAGAATATAAATAAAGAATTTCTTTAATTAATTGAAACTGGAAATTAGAAATTGTAAACAGAATACAACTGACATTGGAAAATGTCAATTACACTTTGAAAATTGTTTTAAAACCAAAATATATACATAACATGTTATTTTACCCATATAAATATAAATTAGAACATTACATGACCAAATAAAATATTATTTATAAAATTTAAAATAAACAATTTTGTTAAATACAACAAATTACACTCAATAGTTAAAAAGGCATAACTTTCACAATATTAATCAGATTTTAACGAAACGAAAAGCATTATTCTTAAAATTTTATTTACTTTCATAATAAAAGATAAAATTCAAATTTTAAAACTTCAAATTTTTATATTTAAAAGTCAGAGTTTGACCATATCGACCAAAATTCACTTTTCTGGAAAATATTCGATTTAGTCATGTTTGGAATTCAAATTCACATCAAAATCCAAATTTATATTTAAAATAACAAAAATTATCCATTTAAATAAATAAAATAAAGTTTTCAAATTATGAAATTCAATTTAAAATAATTAAAATATACAATTAAAATAATCACAAAATACAGGGTTGTTACACTCTCCCCACTCAAATCTTTTCGTCCTCGAAAAGGAATGAGGTACGAAAAACACAGACAAGATAGAATGGAATAGGATTAAGACAAGATGACAAGAAGATTAAAATGATACCTGATAACTGTTGTTATAGGTAAGTTTAACAAGGTGAAGAATAGGAATAACTAGAAGGGAAATAGGGAGAAAGACAAGGATGGGCCATTAATTAAAAACCATATAAATTTCAATTGGAATTCTTTAATACTTAATAATTTGGTAAAATCCATTTTATTATATCCATAAAAGTCATTTAATTCAAATTGTTAGTTAAAGAGGTAAACAATATTTATAACACTTTAAAATCCTTTAGGAAGGAAAATAACTGATCAAAATATCCTTTAGATAATATTTTATCAAAATACTTTTATAACTCGATGTCTTAACAAGTTTATCCTCGTTCCTGCAGACTCTAGCAGTGCATTGATCAGGCGCAAAGCTAGAATTCTCCAGGTACTTAGTAGACTTGTTTCAACACCCAGTGAAAATACTGGAAAACTTTAAAAAAAAAACAGATATGGAAAGTACAATCTAAACAAAAAAAACAAACAAAACCTTTGTCTAACCATGGATCGCAGATACACAAAGGTTACGCCTGGATCCCCCAGGAAACATCAGTATCCGTAATCTTTCTCAGCCCTGCGAATTGCGCCATGATGACTAGTATACCGCAGATACATAATGGTTACGCCTGAATCCCCCAAAAAACATCCATATCCGTAAGCTTTCTCAGCCCTGAGGATTTCACTACTAATACGACCTATATAGATCACAGGATACACAATGGTTACGCCTGAATCCCCCAGGAAACATCCGTACCCCTGGGCCATCCAGCCAGGTGAATTACGCTATGCAGTCGCGCTCGTAAGACCATGGGTAACGCCATGGAATTCGATGGAAACTCGAGTATCATATCCGGAAAACCAAAAATCAGAGAAATATCGATAGAATGAATCCACAATGTGGCCACAAAGCGGATATCAAGCAAAATGCACTTTCCATATCTTTACTTTGAAAATATGTATCATATAGTACCTTTTCAAATCACTTTCAAATATCATACTTATATAAAGTCCATTATATGTAAGATTTTATTTTCAAATCAAATACCTTTCCAAAATCAAAAGTATATCAAATCACACTTATATAGACTTCAATTATATAAGATTTCACTTTTCAAATTGAGTACCTTTTCAAATCCATAGTTTTCGAATCAACATCATACTTATACAAACCAATTTTTATATAAGTTCGATAACTCCCAAATCAAGTATTGAGTAACACAAGGTTCTCAAATTTCAATTTGTTTCAATATCACTACAATTTTCAAAATCATATACGCTTCACCAAATTATTCTTCCAAATCAAATATCTTCAGTTTCAAAGTTTCCAAAATAATAAATTTAAAAAATAAATCCAAATTTCCAAATTAATATAATTTAAGTCAACAATTCATTTCCAAAATCATCTTATATTTACATAAAGTCTATCTTATATAAGGATCAGAAATTTTTCAAAAATCAATTTCGCTGCATGAAGAGTCATATGGGATTGAACATCTTTGCTTTATAAAAGATTTTTAATTTAGAATAGTTTTGTATATAAAATAGTTTGTAAAATAGTGTGCATATAAAATAGTTTTGAAAAAAAAATAGTTTTGAAAAAAAAATAGTTTTGTATATAAAATAATTTTTTGGAAAATGGTTTTAAATTGATAGTAGTTTTGCATAAAAGAAAAATTCCAATTAAATTACAAAGATATCCAACCCAACAACTTCCAATTTCAGCGTCAAGTATATCAATGATATTAGAATATAAGATGTACATATGTCATCATTTCGCAAAATCCCATTCGATCACTCGCTCGATCACACAAGTTCGCTTTCGAACTAGTATTGTCCATTCGACTTCCCTAATGTGGATTTCGATATGGTTTCTCGACTAGAAGCCATCAGTCTCCTTGCATAGCCATATACTATGATAGAGAATTCTAGAATCAAGCCCAAAATCCATATCAAATATTCGCCATCAAGAATCAAATGAAAAATCATAACACGAAATAGTGTAATTCACCTCGAACTTGTGTACTCAAACTTGGATCAATTTAATTATGCGAATAAAACAGCATACGTACAACTTATGTATCTATTCCAACTTTTTAAATATATAGTTTCATAAAGATGTTACGAAGTTAAACATTTAAACTAAATTTTATTCAAAATATTTTGAAGACCAAATTCTTTTCAAAACATTTCAAATCTAAATTTTATATTAGAAAAATTCAAAATAGCCTTATTCATTTACTTAACAAAACAGTTTCAACTTATTTAAATCATATTACTACATATTTTAAACATAAATACCAAACTTATATACTTTATACATCAAAATTTCTTAGCTTTTGAAAAGTTTACCTTGATTTGGAAGTGCTCGAACCTTCAAAATAGTCGAAGAAATCATATTTCAATCCAAGAGTTGGAAATCACCAACAAATCAGTAAATCAATTCCAAAAGATAGGGTTATATCAAATCAGATCCAAAACTCAAGGACTGAACACCGGCTCATTTCAAATTGTTCAAATATATATACATATATCTTTCGAATATCACATCACACTTCGAAATTTGAAATCAAAAATTGGTTTCACAAATCAATCGCATGGCAAAGCTAACAAAGTGGCCTCTCCCCCACTCTGAAACTCGAAAATCAATGTCGATGATGCATGCATTCATCACTGAAATTAATTTCCAACGACATAAGTGGGTTCTGGACTTCTATTTTCTCAAACTTCTTTTGAAATTTCTTCAAAATCATTTGAAACTCATTAAAATCATTTGAAACATTTCATATTCGGAAAATACTTTCAAATCATATTATTTATTATTTCAAAATCTTAAAACCAGTTCCAAAATGCTGGAGTTCAATCACTTAAATTCAGATTCAAAACCTTCAGTTATAAATCATTTTATATGAAACCATTTCTTATAAAATTTTCACAATTTCAAATCCTTTCGAACTTCAAATTATCATTTTTTTAAAAGGTATATAATCCTTATTGAAAACATTTCATCTTTATATAAAAATATGGTCATCCTTATCAAAATAATAACTTTGATTAATACACAATTTTCAAAAGACAATCAACCACAAATTTTTCAAGGGATGATTCAAGGATGGATTTCAAAGCAAAACAGAGATTCAAATTTAGAGGGACTCTAATCAAATAGAATTCTGCTTCGAAGGTAAACTCAAACGAAGATAAGATAATTAAATTACCAAATAGAAGATGGATAGGCCTATATAAAGACTTCAGGAATATAATCGATGCGAAAATCTAAGGCAAATCGACCTTCGATCGCCAGAGATAGAATCTAAAATATAGCAGAAGATAGAAAACATCGTAAACCGAGGATATGGAAATCTCCAGTGAATCAATGCCAATTGTAAAGGAGTTTCGCCCTTTTACAAATCATTCAAAGTTTGGCGGAATTGCCGGCCTTTATAGAGGTCATTCAAATTGGAGTTATGGAATGCTCCAAAAATCAAAAGAATACAGTTAGGGGAGAGCGGAATGGATTTCAGAGCAAGTAGGAGCGTTCCAAAATTCAAAGGAATCTTAATCGAAGAAAATCCCAACCAAGATAGAAGTTCAGAATTTTTTTTAAGGAAATCCTAATCAAAGAAATTACTACCAAGGTGGATACGAAAGGGACAAAGTCCAGAAAATTTTCTTTCAAAACAAGAAAATTTTATATCAAAATAATCTTTAAAAATCCTTTGAAAATCATTTTATACTTCGAAAATACGTCCTCTCACAAAGAAATGATTCTGAGATTGATTTCACTCATTCTAGGGTATTTCTACCCTATCTCTAATGAGTTTTTGCTCCGCAGGCTAAGGTTTGCCTAAAACCAAGGCTCTGATACCAAATGTAACGACCCACTATTTTGGACCATTCAAATCGACAATAATCCACACATGTCTGACTTGAATAATTCAAAATAACAGATTGTAATAAAATTTGGAGCAAATAAAATCAAACACAGAATCACAAACATAGAAAATCAGAATAACTTGCAGCAGAAATAAAATACCATAGTAGTTCATGAAGCTACTATATATAAACTCTCAAATTATATACAAAATTCTCATAGTAAAATAGATACAGTAGAAGTCAAGATACATAAATCAATAACACAGAGACAAATACAGAACAGGAACTAACTGGAAGAAGTAGACGAATAGATAAACAGATAAGCTCCAACAAAACTCTAGCTCCAGAAGGTGAATCCAAAGTTGTGATTCTTAGGCTGACCCGAGCGTAAAGTAAAACACAAAACACTCGAGTCAGGACATATATACTTATACAATGTAAACCAACTCAAGTGAACTGTAATAGCAATGCATAATAACTTAGAGGATGCTTGGGATCGCCCATCCTTTAAGGATCCATAAAACCATCAATTAAACAGTAGTGACAATATCATAGAAATTTCCATATCGAAGTAAACCATGCAACTAACAGTGTTAATGTGCATCAAACCATCACCAGGAAATCAAATGACATACAGAGAAGTATACCCGTGGTTATAAAATTCCAAAATAATATTTTATACTTCAAAACAAAATATCATTTCAAATTCAAATCTTTATCAAATTAAAGATTAAATCATTTCTAAACCATTTCAATATTTCAAAATATCGTATCTTTTAAAAAACTTCATTATTCAATCATCATTTGAATTCAAAGCCATATCTAACTTTAAATACCTTTTAAATTCCAAGATATCATTCATTTATTCTCATTTCAAATCACCTTTTTAATAGTTTATATTTCAATCAAATTAATTCATCTAAACCATCTAAAAGTGAAGTTATTATACTTTCAACTCAAGTATTCAATTTCCAAAGTTTAGACCATTCTGAGTTCATTTACTTAGTTAAAAACCATAAACATTGAAAATTTCATCCTTTCACAACATTTAGAAAAGGCTGTTATAAGTTATACTTGAAAACATTTTTATTCAGTAGAGACAGCATTTAAAACTGTTGTAAAATCTCAATTTTAGTTGAAAATTAGTTTAAAACAGCAAAGGCAGCATTTCCATAAATGCTGTAATAGCTCAGGTTTCAAATTAAAGGTTTTAATTAAATTAAGCAAAGACAGCAGACCACTACAGCAATTACAAAACTGCTGTAATAGGCCTTTATCAAGTTTTTAGCCTTTTAATTTACTTCAGCAACTACAACATTACAGAACTGCTGTAATAGCCTCTTATTTAAGTTTTAGTCCATTTACAGAAATCATAACATTTCTGAAGTGCTATTAAAAGTATTTCCAGATTTTAGAGTATTTCCAACAAACAATAAATCACAATTTAAACCATTAAACATTATAAAAATCATACTTTAACATTCAAAATGTTCATCTAAAATACTTTTAACTTATGATTTTTATAATAAATTTTCTTATAAATAAAACTAATTTTCAAGAATTTCACTTAATAAAATTTAAGTGTAAATTTTCTATTTTCTTCATTTTAACAATTAAACTTAACACTTAAATTTTTATTTCCATTTTTCCAATATAATTAAATTTCCATTTTTATTTATATAACTCAAATTTTCTTTTAAACCCAAAAATCCAAATTCCAGACTTAAGTTATATTTCAATAATTAAAATTTAACCATTCATTTAATTACAATTTTAACTTATAGAAGAATCAAAATTTCTTTATTTAAACATTAAAAATCCAATTTAAATCAAATTTTCATAAATTTACACTCTTAAACACATTTAAAATATTCAAAATACTTTATAAAATAACCACGGGCCTGTATATAGTTTTCTAACCTAGGTCAAGTGATACGTATATATATCATTTCAATCCACAGTTTACCAAGAAAAATACGGGTTCTATCATTTCAAACCCGCAATCCTAAGTAAAATAAAAATCGTTCAGGCCTATCATTTCAGCCCATAACGATTTTTCCCTATTCTAAAGTCCGTTCGGGTATGTATCATTTCAACCCATAGTGATCTAATTTACAGGGAAGTTGCAGTGTGATAAACAGATATAACTGAACAGTTTAACAACATATATTAGTAACAGATGAGATGACAGGTAAATAAAGAGGTTTAACATCATATAATTAATAATCATAGACAGGGATAACATAACATAATAGTACTACACATTCAATTGTTGTCAATTCACATTTGCATAAGTATAAATGTCAGGTGAGATTTACTCACCATTTTATGCTGGAGTTAGCAAATCAAATGACACAAACGAATTCCAGAAAGCACGATGACACGACAATAGACTCAAGTGGGAAGAGAACCAAGCTATTAATCTTGTGAACAACCCATAAACAAGACAAAATATAAACATAAATATAATACAATATATATTGAGATGATCTTTGAAATAAAAAGCAAATGAACACAATTGCTTTGGCCATGCTTTCAACCATCAAGTGCTCGACCTAGGGGTTTAAAATGCTCAGGTTTGGACCTAATATAGCATGGCTACATGGACTAGAATGGCTTGGGTTTGGACCTAAATTAGCAAGGCAACATGAAGATGAAGAGTGGAGGCTACAACATGAAGAAGACAAACGGACAAGGCACTAAATGGAGTTTTGGTGCACCACAAGGCTCGGTCACATGCATTGTTTGGCTCAGCCATACATGTTTCAGATCTGGAAAAAGGCTAAGTCGATGTGTGGTGGTCATATCATGGTGGTGGTGGAACAATAGGGGGTGGCCAAGGTGATGTATGACGGTGGTGAAGCAACTAGGCTAGGCTAGCATGCATTTTGGAAGGTTTTGTGCAACTTTTGAGGTGTTTGTCTTCATTTAAAGGCCATGGCCTGATCTGGTCAGAGGGGGTGGAGGTGATAGGTGGTTGATGGTGAAGAGGAGAGGGTGGTGGAGGTGGTGGAGGTCGTGGAGGTGATGGACGAGGCAACTAGAGTGGAGAGCATGCAAATATGTGAAGAAATCATGGCCAAAACAAGGCAAAAGGAAGAAGAAAAAGTAGAAAAGAATAGAGAGCCATTACCAAACCTTTCAGATCTGAGTTTGGCCGAAATTTTTTGACGTTGAGAAGCTTTTTCACGTGAAAAATGAATAAAAACTCATGGCTAATCAATAGAAAAGGAACGGCCAAAAATATGAAAAGGCAAGAAAGTGAAAAGTCGAATGTTTAAAGCTTTAGTCTCTTCCAATTTCCATTTCTATTAAATCAAATAAAACAAATAAAATTTCAGTAAATGCATTAGAAAAAGGAAGAAAAATAAAATAAACTGAAATAAATAAATAATTTTAAGAAAACTAGAAAAAGAAATAAAGAAATAGTTTATAAATTTGAAACAAGACTTTGAAATTACAAATAAAATACCTTTAACTATGGAAAATTATTACTATACTTCTAAAGCAATAAAAGTCAAGTAAAATAAAAATAAATGCTGAACAAATAAAGTGGAAATGAGAATAAAATAAGGTCTTAAGAAAATATAAAATAAATAAAGATTTTCTTTAGTTAATTGAAACTGGAAATTAGAAATTGTAAACAGAATACAACTGACATTGGAAAATGTCAATTACACTTTGAAAATTGTTTTAAAACCAAAATATATACATAACATGTTATTTTGCCCATATAAATATAAATTAGAACATTACATGACCAAATAAAATATTATTTATAAAATTTAAAATAAACAATTTTGTTAAATACAGCAAATTACACTCAATAGTTAAAAAGGCATAACTTTCACAATATTAATCAGATTTTAACGAAACGAAAAGCATTATTCTTAAAATTTTATTTACTTTCATAATAAAAGATAAAATTCAAATTTTAAAACTTTCAAATTTTTTAAATTTAAAAGTCAGAGTTTGACCATATCGACCAAAATTCACTTTTTTGGAAAATATTCTATTTAGTCATGTTTGGAATTCATATTCACATCAAAATCCAAATTTATATTTAAAATAACAAAAATTATCCATTTAAATAAATAAAATAAAGTTTTCAAATCAGGAAATTCAATTTAAAATAATTAAAATATACAATTAAAATAATCACAAAATACAGGGTTGTTACAAATTGGATCCTGATTTTGTTTTGAGAGTTTTTTTGTTGGAAAGAGATTAATTTTCTACCATTAAAATGATGAAGAAGGAGGCTAATAAAAAAAGTTAGATCTAATTAGGTTTAGAGAGCTTATATATGTGGACAGAAAAGAAAGAAAGATGGATCCAATCATATATCTCTTTTCTTCAATCCCAATCGTCAAAACCAAGCCTCCTTACCCCTCAACCCCAGCTGCCCATTTCATGTTTATAGCTGAAAATTACAGCCCCTACAATAGGCATTAAACCCAATTAAGCCTATGTAAAAATATTCCACAATTAGATATAATTCAATCGCTTATCAGTATTGTATATCGACTGATATATTCATAACTATTATAAACATATCTTGTAATATTGATTTCTCAAATCATATTCAAATTTATAATTAATATTTCATAAATATTATAAAAATTAATTACTTTATAACATTATAAACTAATTAAATCATTTGGTCAAAGGAGAATTCATTGTTTTCGGTTGTGTGACTCGTCAGGTGTAAATTTGGTCAGTGATTAATATCGAACTATTTGAATATTAATGTTCACACGTCAGTTACCAGGTGGTGTGACATTTTAGCCAAACTTTCACTTAATTGGTTTCGGTAAAATTGGATTTCATTTTGTTAAGCGTTACCCGGTTGTGACTTTTATTCACACTAATTCTCTTCGGCAAAACTATATAACTTTGGACATATGGAATTTGGTAGTGATTAAAATTCCAATACAGTCCATATTCAACTCCACAATCCAAAAATAAAATCCTTGGTTCAATGATAACGATCATTACTAACTGAACTACTCTAGCCAGAGATTTTAACTTTAAGTTGACTCGAGTTGACCTATGATACTAACCCCCATATAACTGAGGACCTCTCTTAAATAGTGTTTCACTTCCAATACTTCCACTCAACCTATCTGTAGTCACTCGATGGACGTCGTGCCATGATTTGATTATAATCAAAGTGGAGCTTTCATATTGAAGATCAATAGTATTTTCAAGTCGAGAGAACTGTGTAAACCAGTCACAACGATATTTTCCGTTTGACCTTAGTTATATTAACCAACATAAAACTATCGAGTGAGTCATTCCATAGTTATCCAAAAACTATCAGTACGTAACCTCTAGGAGCCCCTAGCGTCATGAGTAATACACTGCCCAACATTTGGAGAGCGTTATATACTCTAGTCTCAACAAATACAGCGATATCCAGTCTCGATGTATCTTGACTAGGAACATTTAAAATGGTATATTTATTTTACTGTGATAAATTTCTCACGGTTACAACACTTTGTAACTACTATAACAAAACATACCATTTGTGGATTTTCTATTGAATATACTTTTAATTTAAGAATTAATTAATATAACACATTATATAAAGTATATAACAGAAAGTAAACACCTTTTATTTTGAACAAGATTGGTGATTGAGTTAGATATATGTAACAAATTACATAATTGCCCCCTAGACATACCCTTAACTCTATCAGTAACAACTTAAGCGCAGAAAAAAATGCTTAACTGATATGATTGCATTTGCATAACTAAATAGAAAATTATAATTTATGTTCATGTTTTTTAGCTATAATTTTTGCAGATGCATATCGTTTCTTAATGCAATAGAATATGAGTACATCATGGACAAACTTTTGTACAAATATGTGAAACTCTTGAATATGCAATATCATACTGAGTACTTATATACTAACATTAAACATTTTTATCACCAAATGGTAAAACATAAGTACAAATATTATATGCTTAATTTAATACAAATACATAAGCTAAATACTTTAATATAGGTAATCCAGGTAATGATTATATTCATTTTAGAACGGTGTTGTGAGTGTAATTACACTCATGAAAATTTATAGCTCAATAACATACATAGAATAAGGCTAACCCCAATTTAATATGTTTTTCAAAATAGTTGTTATATTTTTTTCTGTGAATGGATAAATTGATAATAACAAATATTGTTTCTCCACCTTATTTTTTTGTAAACTCTTTAATTATAAATGCCTATATATTCCTTGGACACACTTCATAAACTGAACTACTAACACATCACTTATAAGATATGGTTTCAAAGACATTATTTTATTATTAATTATCTCTTTGAAATTACTAATGTCGCATCAAAGATGTTTTTTCTTAAGTTGTTTTAACCAAGATATGTTTGTTGATGATCCATCAATAAATACTCTTTTTTAAAATATTTTATGTTATTATTTTATGTGTTTTTATGTACCAAAATATGTACCAATGAGTCTATTATTTTATGTGTTTTTCGATGTTTTCTCCTAAATTATGTTATTTTGAATTACATGGTCATTGAGTAGTAATGACCCAAAAAACAAAAATGCTAAAATGTTGAATTAATGTGACAGTTTGCTTGCGCTCAATGGATAAATTCTCTTTAGATGCAACTATTAAAAAAGTTATACCAATATCAGAACCGATTACTTTCATCTTGTATATGTGTACATATTTGTATAGTGTTGTACCTTATATCAATGAATTATGGAATAAAGTAATTACTTTAGCAATTTTTTTGATTTTTTTACCCTTTGACTATATTATTGTTGATAAAGTAGTCGATTTATGAAATAAAGTACTATTTGTGTTCCTAGAATTATTTATTTATGTTTATATAGAATATAAATGAAGTGACATTTATTACTGGCACAAAATTATAATGCAAATGTTAATGACCATCTTTATTTTTTCATGGTATTATAATCACTGCTACTTAAATTAGAAATGACCAACTTGCATAATTAGGCCTTAACATCAAAATATATTAAACACTATTAAATAGATGTTATAACCTAAAAATTAAATTAATTAAGTATCTGTATATCTTAAAAGTAAGATGAGGATTATTAACATGCTACTTATGTAAAAACTTATGGAGATATATTTAGTCATCGTTGTCCTTGGATTTTTTTCAAGTTTCGTGTTGTTACGGCAGTTTAGTGCTTTGTACTTCTATGTAGGATCTAAGTAAAAATTGTCTAAATTATAGTTTACTATGTGAAGAGTGTACCAAGTGAACATGTTGCTTGATTTCATCTTTGTGTCCACGTCACTTTGTTGAACATGAATTATGAAGTAAATGTTATGTAATATGGATTAAAAAAGCTTAATTAAAAAGGTAAATGTTAAAAAAGAATATTGATTAAAAAAATTACAATAATTGAATGATAATATTCACAAGAAAATATTCTAGAGGACAAATTTAAAGGCGTTTTTATAATCTAGGATAACCCACTAATTTCTTTCTCCAAGGACAAAAACGTTCATATTCTTCGAGCCCTAACCCCTAACTATCATGTGCTCTTTCTTTTCCTTCTTCGACAACGTTCTTCGTGTTCTTTTTGAAATTTTCACTTTGAAAATTTAATTCTCTTCTTCATCCTTCTCAATTCTCGTGTGCGATCCTCTTATTGATTTCGAATCTTGTTTCTTTCTTTGGCTTTGTAATTTTTAGCTTTAAGCATGGTTCTTTGACTCTATGTTTGCATTTTCTTCTACCATAGTTTGATTTAGTTATTTCTAATTTTTTTCCTATTTTCCTTTTTAAACATGAAATTCAACTTTGTTGCTGTGTTTACTTCTGTGATATTCTATGGAAAATTTGGCAAATTTAGGTATGATAATATGCATCAAATATTCAATGAGTTAACTTAGTGTTTTATTAGTATCAAACATTTAACAAAGTCTGTTTGAGTATTTGTCTGACTATCAGTTTGAGGATTATTTTTCAAGTATCATTTTTAGTTTTGTTAGTATCATGTTTCATAGTAATGCAGCCTTGAAGTGTTTTAATGTTTCCTTGCTTGAGAATATATAAAAATGATGTTGTTATAGAGTAAATATGATTATATGCATCAAACATTCAATGAGTTGAGTTAGTGTTTTGTAAGTACCAAATATCTAACAAAGTCTGTTTGAGTATGTGTTTTACTATCAGTTTGAGGATCAGTTTCTAGGTATCATTTTTAGGTTTTTGTTAGTATCATTTTTCACAATTGATGCAATCTTGAAGTGTTTTAATGTTTTGTTTGTTTAAGTATATATAAAAATTAAGTGCTTATAGAGTAAATATGATGATATGCATCAAACATTTAATGAGTTGAATTAGTGTTTTTTTAGTATCAAACATTTAATGAAGTCTATTTGAATATTAGTTTTACTTCCAGATTGAGGACAGTATTTAGGTATCAGTTTTAGTGTCAGTAGGTATCATTTTGTAAAAAATTATTTTATTAATTTGTAACTAGTTTTTGTTATATATAAAAAATGATATTGTTCTAGGATAAAATGACAATCTGAAGCAAATATTTTTGTATTGATGTTTTTTCAGTGGTGACAATAGCATTCTTGTTGATGCAAATGTTGAAGATGTTATTAAGCCACCTAAGCCTATTGTTGATGCAATTTTTATAAGCCTATTGATAAGATGCAATTTTAATAAGCCTATTGTTATTGCAAATATTGAAGAAGTTATTTAGCCACATAAGGAGAAATGTGGTGCTGGTAGACCTTCTATCAAATGGAAATGAAGATTTGCATATTTTCCAAATATGCAAAATAGATGTGGTGTATGCAAGCAATTTGGTCACAATAAGTGTAATTGTCATGCTTTTAAGAAGATATGATTTCTTTTTCATGTTGTTATAAATTTGTTGAGATTTATACTTAGTTGTATGACTTTTTTGGCAATTTTGTGTAATTGAACCTGGTTATATAAGTATGTGGTTTAGCATATTATTAATTCGACATTAGTTTGTTATTTGTAATTAAACTTGGTAATATAGTATCATTTGTAGTTTCATTTTCAGTATCAGTTTTATAGTGTAACCAATATTAGTTTTGTAACGACCTGTTATTTTCAACCATTCGCATCCGCACATGTCGGACTTGAATTGCTCAAAATATCAGATTGTTAATTTAAATTTGGCAAAACTCAGCATATACAGTAAATAAATCAATCACAGAATCACAAACACAGAGTAATATAACAATAATGCACCGGAATAAATAAATAGTAGTTCATGAAGCTACTATATAAATATCAGAGTTAGAAATAAAATACAACAGAATATCTCAAATACAGTGAAGTCTCCAGTACAAACAGATGACCTCTTTGAACAAATCAACTCGAAAGCTGAAAGCTGAATCGATAGTTGGATCTCTAAACGAAGCTCCAAACTCCAAATGTGAGTCTCAAAAGCTGTATCACTCAGTCTGACCCGAGCGTAAAGCAAAACACAAAACACTCGAGTCAGGATTAACATTCTTATATAAATAAATCTAACTCAAGTGAAATATCAACTGAAATACAAGTAACTAAAGGATGTTTGGGACAACCATCCTCTACGGATCCGTGGAACTATCTACCATGTAGAAGTGTACTCTACTAACCACCAAACGTCCCTATAACACCGTGGTCCTTTCAAAATAATTTATACTTCAAAATCGAAATATCATTTCCATTAAATATAAATATTTCCTCAATTTCACAAATTGATTCAAATCAACTCGAGTTCCAATTCAAATTTAATTCAATCTAGATTTATCCATTTTAATTCAGTCCAGTTTCTAAATAACAAATTCAAATTATATTGGTTTCAAATACAGATCTGAATCACAAAATAAACCATTTAGATTCCAATATTTTTCAAAGCTTTAATATTCAACCTTTCAAAGTTTTACAGCTTCATATAGATCTTAATTTAACCTCATTATTATTTAGTCTTGAAATATTCACTTAATAAATTCAGTATATTTTAAATAACCTTAAATTACATTTAAACTAAATTTTTCCTTCGATTTCTTTAAACTTGGAATATCCATTTAATCACTTTAAATAAAAAATCAAGTTATAAAATCAAATCTTAAATTTCAAATTCAATAGTTCAAATCGATTTAATTAAGTAGAATTCTTAATTAGATACAATTTTAATTAATTCAACTTTATCTTCCTTAACTTATACAAATCCTTGAAAATCTATTTAGAAATATAATACCTAGACATATTATATTAATTAAATCAACTTTATAATAAAACTTATTTCTATATAAAACATTTCCAATATAAAATCAAATCATATATATATTCCCTTTCAAAATGATAGAAATCATTTTAAAATATTTATATATAGACCAACGGTGTCTGTATATAATTTCCTACCGTATGGTCAAGTGATACGGATATTTATCATTTCAATCCGTAATTTAAATATATACGGGTAGATATCATTTCGACCCGCGATTCCAAATTCAAATCAAATGAAAATCGCTTAGGTCTATCATTTCAACCCATAACGATTTTCTCCTATTCTAAATTCCATTCGGGTATGTATCATTTCAACCCATAGTGAATTCTATACTAACAGGGAACTTGCAAAATGATAACAAATATGATAATAATATAAAAATAATAATATAACAGGCATATATCATCAGTAATTAAATAAAATATAAATAATAGGATATGGGTCATATCCCATAGGTGAACAGATACAACTAATAGCATATCTAACAATAATTAAATAATTAACAGTTCAAATTAGTAGCATATTTCAATTGTCGTTTCAATTGAAATCAAATTTAATAAATATAAGAACGTTAATCGTGATTGCTCACCTTTCGAGGCTAGAGAATACAGAAGATGACACGGATACGCACACTAATACGGACACTGAAATTTGAATGACGGATTGAAGCAAAGATAAATCGGCACGAATTCAACGATCAAGCTGATAATAAGCATAGATGGAACAAATCAAAACGGGGTCGATGAAGATAATTGGTATAAGTGAACCTATATATAACTATATATAACTGTTTATATATAAAGATCATATTCTAAATTTAAACACATATTAAATTAAATACATATATATATTCAAAATCCATTGTTTTAAGATTAAATTTCATACATTAAAGTACAACATATATATAGACTAAAATTTGAATCAATATATTAAAACTTAAATGATTAACAGATTATATAATTTATAAACTAATATATCAACTAATCGTATATAAATAAACCGACCACACAACATATTATATATACAACATTACTCAGGCTTCTACCTACTATACTCGGCAAACAACAGCAAATCTTAACTAATATATATCACAACTACATTACTTTGTTTTTCTTTTCACTATAGAACAGATTATCTAAAACTCAAGTAAACATATATACGTATGCATACAAACTCATTTAACACTTCAACTAACAGATTTATATTAACTATATATAATATATATAATAGCAGCCAAAATGTACACAGTAGTTTGAATAGCTTATGCATTCTAACAAATAAATACATATATACTTGTATATAACTGATATAGAATATATATATATAGGTGCAAACTGATGTTCATACTTTAACAGACGCCGCTAATATAAATTATCTACTGTACCCTTTTACCAATATTAAAACATATATACTTGTACCACAAACCATATTATATATAGTACTGGGATACTATTGTAAAAATATATAGACATAGATATAAAACTGTCGAACTATATATAAAGTACTTAGTGCTCTTATGTAAACAAAATCTTTAACAGATGTATATATAACATAGCTTTTACAGATCTTACATTTGTTTACTTTTAAAGTATAATATATATATTACAGTATTACCTTTAATTAACTAATGTAAATCATGCACACAGGCTAAAGTGACTTTATACTTTATAACTTGAAGATGAAAATAAACTTATAAATATATAAATGGACTTAACTATATAAATATGCACTCATATACACTCACAAGCAGATAATATGAATATATATATATATACAACATGCGCACACACCTATGCAACCGTATATTTTTATGATAAATTTGGAAAACTGGATATGTATAGTATAAATATAACATATAAATTTCATAGCAAACCACTTAGAGCATCTCCAACAGTTCGGAGTGCGAAAATTGGATTTTCAGCACTCCGAAATGTTGGAGGCCTCATTTCTGCAACAGAAATGAGGCCAGGCACCTGGACATCAGCCGCCTGTTGAACAGGCGCCCGTGTTTTTTAAACATCGGGTGCCTGTTGAACAGGCGCCTGAAGCCCAAGCGCCTGTTCAACAGGCGCCTGGTGATCGCGCCTATATCAGGCGCTTTCCCCCTCTCCCCCTCATTTCTACCTCTTCCATCCTCTTTTCAGTTAATTTTTTTATTTTACTTTGCGTCCAAATGCCGCCCCGTCCGGTCAAAACCGGTAGACGCACCGTTCGATATGCGACTGATGCCAATATCAGACCTGCTCATGTCCCTCCTGATGCTACCGTGACTCCAGATGATCTTCAATCCTTACACGACTTGCCCCCTACTGTTTCGCATCGACTTACTGCAGCTATAACGACGCCATAGGTATACGTTTAGTTCTTTATTGCTTGATGAACAACTGTGTAACTGTATATGTATGATAATTTTTTGTTTATTTTAACATTAAATAATCATATTTATAGGTTCGTCACGTAGCGATGTGAGGTAGTTGGTATAGGTGTATGTCTGAGTATTTTGATCAGTTACCGCAACCGATTTTGGATAGGCTACATGCGTCACCTTTTGGTGAATTTCTAGATTTACCAAGATTTGCACATGTAGATCAATGCCTGGTAGAGGCCCTCACTGAGAGATGGTGGCCTACCACTCACACATTTCATTTCCTTGATTTTGAGCTAGGACTGACTCCTCTAGATTTTTATATGCTCACTGGCATAAAGGTTGGTCGACCGGACCGTCTCCCTGTTCCATTTGATAGTTCCTTTGCGGAGTTCGAGTCATATTCAGCTTATTTACCGACTTTGGCCGATGAGGAGGTTAGAGGAGGAGCTGTTACTCTCCCTTGTTTGCAGCGTTATATAGTAGAGTACATGGCCGTTGAGGATATGCACACTCCGGTTATCCGTGCCTTCATATTTTACCTTTTTGGGTCTACATTTTTTAGTAACAATAAGGGTACTATTAGGCTTGGTTTTCTGGCTGGGTTAGTAGATGTGGATGGACTACATATATATGATTACGGTACCGCTATTATTGGTTATTTGTACGTAGCATTGGATACTTATGCGCTTCAGCAGTCTAGACAGATGTATGGATTTTGGTACATTCTTCCGTTTTGGTACTACGAGTATACTGCCAATATGCACCCCCGACTTATTGTAGAGGCGAATGCCACACCTTATATTTACTTTCCTAGATTGCATCGTTGGGGTCCTCCTATGCATTTATCCCGTGTTGCACAAGGGGTGCACAATGAGCTGATGGAGGCTAAACAGCATATGGATATGAGGTGGCATGGTAACATTATCGTTCGTCCATGGGATCAGTACTAACAGTTCCTAGAGCCCGGTCCTGATCATCCACTCACTTTTCAGTTTTCCATGTCGCAACGCAGGATTTGCTTTCAGGTTCCTACATGTCCATTCATTTGGTATTTAGGGGAGCGGTGTTGGCTACAGTTGTATGGTATAGTTCGCATTCCATCAGATCTGTTACCATGGGATGATATGTATGGTGATACTAGGGTTGGACCAGCTTATATTCTTGCGATGAGGGGTGCAGGATGGGTGGATGGTGAGCCTTTTACAGTTCTGGGAGACTTTGATTCATATTGGGCTCGAGTAGCCCCACGTGCTTACGCATTGCCTGATTATATTCGGGGTTTGAACTTCGATTATATTGGTCCGCGTACCTCTTCTGGTAGAGTTCCACTACCGCCTGCAACCTTTGAGCCTACATCATCTCAGTACACGTAGCCTCCTACTTTCGACCCCCATCCTCATTCGTTTAGAGCTTATGATGTACATGGTCAAGTGGTGGAGTATCCCTTGCAGTATCCTACATATGATGCTATTACGGGTATACCATCCGCCGGATTGTATCATCCTCATCAGGTTTGTACGAGATTTAAATTTTCTTTAAATTACTTGTCATTATATTCTCCACCTATGTATAATTTTTCTTGTACGCATATTAGTATTCTCATTACATGGATTATGATAGACGGATGATTGCTGCATTTGAGCGTATGACGCTCGATTATACACAGATGATGTATCAGAGTTACCAGACTGTGTTCCAGCTGCAGCAGACTCAGTATGATGCGCAGATACAGGGATTACAGACCCATATTCAGCAGCTTCAGGAGCAGCTCCATGTCGGACCTGAGCCTCATGACTTTGATGACGTCAACAATGACAGTGATGACGATAGTGGAGACGATGAGGAGATTGATAGCGGTTCCGATCACATAGGCTGATGTGCTACATTTAGATGTTTTAGACCGTGTTATTAATTTTCACACCTTACATTAGTTGGTTGCATATTATGTTAGTGATGATGCTACTATTATGTGTGATTGTCTATATTTTATGGCATTGTGTCGATTATATTTTATGTTGAGTATTGCATTGTGTTGATTATAATTTCCGCTTGTTTATTATTAAGCGTATATGAAGTCAAAATGTTGAAGTAACAAACACAGTTGTGTTTTTTTGTCAAAAAGTTTATGGATGTTTGACACGTGGACGTTAATCTCATGCTTTATTTTTTTGATGCGGATCACGACCTCTTTATTTAAGATAAAGTGTTATATTCTAATGTCACAATATTTAAAAGTTCGGTAAATTCAATCAATGTGTAACATAATATTTTCGGCTACAGAATTGAAACTATTAGTAAAAAATTTTATACAAACAGATCAGATGTGCGACGATGAAGAGATAATGACAACTCAGTTTTGGGACACTATTGCTAAACTTTACAATAGCAATGTTGAGTGTAGAAGTAGACGTACGAAGGTAGAGTTGAGGACTGCTTATGGGAACTTCTGCAACGCCTATACGCGGTACAGTACGGTTATCAATGAGGTTATGTTTGAAAATTTGTTCGAACCAACCCGTTCCACATTTGAAGGTCGTTACTTTCTCAAATATCACAGCACATTCACCGAACATGAGGCTTATATGATACGTCAAAATTGGCTAGAACGATTTGGATATCCATAATTTGAGTGTATTATTGTTTCTGTGTTTGCATATTTATTATTGTCTTGTTTATGAGTAATTTAACTTTCTACTATATTGTCAAATCAAAATACAGTGCTCATATTTAAACATAAATACTTTTTAGCATTCACACGCTTCAATATATACGTAAGAGCTTTTCTTCTCAAACACACAATTCAGTTCTCCGCTCCTTCAATCTTCTAATCCTCATATCAATGCCTTCCTGGTCATCATCTATTGACTCTGATGCCGGGTACATTCCAATGGGAAGCGAACACACCGATGAAGATTGGAATATCAATTACCAAGACCAGCATTACAAGGACGTTGGTCGTAAATTCCCAAAATCTTGACCAACTCACACTTCAAGAAGATGTTCAACCTGTACAAGAACAGTTGGTTCATCAACAACCACAGGAGGTTGAACAAGTATCAAATTTGCAACCTTCGGTTGAACAAGAGGTTGACTCTTACGCAGTATTTTGCCACTATGGTTATAAGGTTGAAGTTGTGGTTAGAGCTGATGGCGAAGATATTGGTCGTCGAATCCAGTTGTGTCCTTTCTGGCCTAAAGGATGCAATTATGCAGAATGGGTTGATGAACGGCTGTGCCCAAGGGCCAAAACATATGCCAACGAGCTGGAACGAGAAATAAGACGTCTCCGAAATGTCGTGCACAATGTACAATTTGACCGTAACCGGTAGTTTCTTAGTGTCAGTTCTAAGTCCTAGTCGGGGTATTTTTGTTGGTTGTATTATTGTGGAGTGTATTATTGTGGAGTGTATTATTGTTTGTGTATGTATTGTCGTTGAATGTATTAATGTTTGGGTGTTGCAACAACATTGTCTTGTTTCTTTCTGTATTATTGCCTTAAGAACATGGCTACAATTGTATGATGGGACGAGACACTGCATCAACAGTCAATAGTGTATGGAGGGGACAAGACAGTGCAGACGTGACACTGCAGACAAGACACTGCATCAACAGATAATAGTGTATGTTAAGAACATGGCTACAGTTGTATGATGGGACGAGACACTGCATCAACAGTCAACAGTGTTTAGATGGAACGAGACACTACAGACGTGACATAAATGGAATTTACTTTATAGATGGTGGTTGATTGAATTAATGCTACCCGCATGTGCTTGTTTGTTTTGTTATGAAAGCCAGCATGTGATTTAAGCTATAAAAAGCTTGTTAGATGCTGAGAAGTATTATTGCTCATTCTTATTTCATACAATTTCAAATATAACAAATGGCGGTCGAAGATTATATATTTTTTGATGATAGCGATGACGAATTTGATGAAATGATGGAAGATCATTTTCGTCACGAAAAGGAACTAATAAGTATGGCCGCACTACAGGTTGGTCAATCGAGCAGGCAACATGGTGGATCAGTTGTTGGTCGTCGGTATAAAAATCATAGACATTCATGGCACAATGACAGACTTATGGAAGACTACTTTGTTCCAAATCCTACTTACACAGATGCTGATTTTAGAAGAAGATTCTGCATGTGGCGTCCTCTATTTCTTAGAATCCTACAATGTATCAAGCAGCATGACAAATATTTTATCTTCAAACCCAATGCATCCCGTACAATGGGATTGACGGGAAATCAAAAAATGACAACTGCACTAAGAATACTTGCATATGCAGAACCGGCGGACGCGCTTGATGAAAATTTGAAAGTGGCGAAAAGCGCGGTATTAGAGTGTTTGGAGCATTTCTGTCAAGCTATCGTGGACATTTACGGTGATCAATACTTACGCAGACCGAATGAGATGGATATAGTAATGTTATTAAATATGCATGGTAGTAGAGGTTGGCCTGGAATGTTAGGCAGTATAGATTGCATGCATTCGGAGTAGAAGAATTGTCCAAAGGCGTATGCTGGAGCTTATCAGGGTAAGTCTCGTAGGTCCTCTATTATTCTTGAAGCCGTAGTGTCGTATGACTTATGGATATGGCATGCATTTTTTGGAATGCCGGGTTCGAACAATGGTCTTAACGTAGTCGAACGATCTACTTTGTTCAACGATTTAGCAAACGGTAGATCAACTCCTTGTACCTTTACTTTAGGAGGTAACACGTACGATCATGGATATTATCTTGGCGATGGTATATATCCTAAATGGAGTACCATTGTCAAGACAATTCCTAACCCATAAAACAATAAACAATCAAAGTTTGCAGCGATGCAAGAAGGCCAGAGGAAGGACGTTGAAAGAGCAATTGGGGTTCTTCAATCTAGATTTGCCATAGTCAGTAATCCATGCAGACTTTGGTCACCAATTAAAATGACCAAAATAATATACACATGTATTATTTTACATAATATGATTATAGAGGATGAAAGAGACATGGAAGAAGATTACTTTTATGAGGGTGCCCCAACACCACCGCCTGTTTGGCGCAACGATATGATTGGAAGCGCACTAGAACTCGAGTTTCATATAGAAAACCAAATGTCCTACCGTAGTGTTCAACTGCATCGAAGACTGCAAAATGATCTCATAGATCATCTTTGGAGCTTTTCTGGAAATCAGTGAAACTATATTTCTGTTGTTACTTTTCCTACTGTTGTTTATGTTGATGTTACTTATTATTGTTATTGTAATCTTTTTATGTTTAATTAACGTAATGTTGTTATAATCTTTTTTCAATGTAATGAAATTTCAATGAAAATACTTGTATTAATAATTGCTTGCATTCAAAACACAATACAACTAACGGTAATTAAAAGATTCAAAGGTTGTAGAAATGGTAATTCATTTAATGACCATCTTCAAGTCTACGCCTCATAATTTCTCTCCTTCTTTGCTCCGTATACTCCAGTTGTTCTACAGACATGTGTGACATATCAATGAACATTATTGCATCATCTCTTTGTCGGTTTCCAGCAAGAAGTTGATCCATTCTTGACAACTTTTCTTGGTGTTGAATCGCTCGAGTTTCCATTGCCCGGTTAAATCTATCTTCAGATTCAAGTAGGAGTTTTTTAATTTCTACTTGATCCGCTCCAGCAGTCTGTTTCTTTTTGGCCGCTTTTGCTCCCTGTGGCCTAACAAAATGATCTTCGGTTGGGGTTGAGTCTTCTTCTGATCCTAAACCGTAGCTTCCTAGCGATTCCCTGGGACTAGAGCTTTCTCCAACTCTAGGCGTTTTACCCCGACCACTGTTTGATTGAACTTGTTGAACGGTTTTCTGAAGCGGTGATTTCCATTTAACGTGCTCGACCAACATGTCATAAACATGCATGAACTGATAAAAATGTAGTGCTTGTTTACTATCAGGTTTATAGATTTGTTTGATCAACTTGTTTGCGGCCATTCTCTGTTAAAAAAACACTAGTATAATTAGAGAACTATGATAAAAAGTAGAACAATGAAATTATATTAAAGCTTACCAAATGCGTTTCATTTCCAAATCCACTAGGATTCGTTTGCTTTAGCTTGAAAATTTGAGAATCGAACGTTTGCATTTGACGATTTATTTTTCCATAATGACCTTTGACTGAAGATAGCATTCTTTTCCGATCGATGTTCTTCCGATTGTAGCAATTAGTAATTTTGCCCCAAAAAGTCTCACCACTTTGATCGGTCCCTCGAATAGGATCGACCGAGAGTGCACAGTAAATGTAGCAAAGATCGTAGTCTTCTGCAGCGCTCCAACTTGCATTAGTTACCTCTCCCCCAATCGGAACCGTAACGTCTTGTAAGTCGTAGTCTTCAAAACTGGACCTTGCAGCATCGACGTCGAAATCGGAGTACATTTTCAGTTGAGATTAGTGGTAGTAAAAAACTATGATGGAGGAAGGAAATTGGTTGTGAAGGGAAGAAGAGGAGGGGAGTTGTATTTGAAGGGGAAATATGGCCGTTGGGTGGCGACCGTTGGAGGGGGATTAATTGGGAGCCTGTTAAACAGGCGCCTGGATACCCAAGCGCCTGTTGAACAGGCACCTCATTGTGAGGCGCCTGTTCAATAGGCGCCTATTATCTAGGCCTCTGAGAACAGGTGCCTCGCCTAATCTCACATACCTGCACTTTGTCCCCCACTTTCTGCACTATGCGATTTTTTGCACCCCTGTTGGAGAGCTTCTTCGGTGCATATTTGAGAATTCTCAAACAGTTGGAGATGCTCTTAGAGCATCTCCAACAGTTCGGAGTGCGGATATTGGATTTTCCGCACTCCAAAATGTTGGAGGCCTCATTTTTGCAACAGAAATGAAGCCAGGCGCCTGTTCAACTGGCGCCTGGTGATCGCGCCTATATCAGGCGCTTTCCCCCTCTCCCCCTTATTTCTACCTCTTCCATCCTCTTTTCAGTTAATTGTTTTTATTTTACTTTGCGTCCAAATGCCGCCCCGTCCGGTCAAAACCAGTAGACACACCGTTCAATATGTGACCGATGCCAATATCGGACCTGCTCATGTCCCTCCTGATGCTACCGTGACTCCAGACGATCTTCGATCCTTACACGACTTAGCCCCTACTGTTTTGCATTGACTTACTGCAGCTATAGCGACACCACAGGTATACGTTTATTTCTTTATTGCTTGATGAACAACCGTGTAACTGTATATGTATGATAATTGTTTATTTATTTTAACATTAAATAATCATATTTATAGGTTCGTCACGTAGCGATGTGAGGTAGTTGGTATAGGTGTATGTCTGAGTATTTTGATCAGTTACCGCAGCTGATTTTGGATAGGCTACATGCGTCACCTTTTGGTGAATTTCTAGATTTACCTAGATTTGCACATGTAGATCGTTGCCTGGTAGAGGCCCTCACCGAGAGATGGTGGCCTACCACTCACACATTTCATTTCCCCAATTTTGAGCTAGGACTAACTCCTCTAGATTTTTATATGCTCACTGGCATAGAGGTTGGTCGACCGGACTGTCTCCCTGTTCCATTTGATATTTCCTTTGAGGAGTTCGAGTCATATTCAGCTTATTTACCAACTTTGGCCGATGAGGAGGTTAGAGGAGGAGTTGTTACTCTCCCTTGTTTGCAGCATTATATAGTAGTGTACATGGCCGTTGAGGATATGCACACTCCGGTTATCTGTGCCTTTATATTATACCTTTTTGGGTCTGCATTTTTTAGTAACAATAAGGGTACTATTAGGCTTGGTTTTCTGGCTGGGTTAGTAGATGTGGATGGACTACATATATATGATTATGGTACCGCTATTATTGGTTATTTGTACGTAGCATTAGATACTTATGTGCTTCAGCAGTCTAGACAGATGTATGGATTTTGGTACATTCTTCTGTTTTGGTACTACGAGTATACTGCCAATATGCACCCCCGACTTATTGTAAAGGCGAATGCCACACCTTATATTTACTTTCCTAGATTGCGTCGTTGGGGTCCTCCTATGCATTTGTCCTGTGTTGCACAAGGGGTGCACAATGAGCTGATGGAGGCTAGACATCAGATGGATATGAGGCGGCGTGGTAACATTATCGTTCGTCCATGGGATCAGTACTTACAGTTCCTAGAGCCCGGTCCTGATCATCCACTCACTTTTAGTTTTCCATGTCGTGATGCAGGATTTGCTTTCAGGTCCTACATGTCCATTCATATGGTATTTAGGAGAGCGGTGTTGGCTACAGTTGTATGGTATAGTTCGCATTCCATCAGATCCGCTACCATGGGATGATATGTATGATGATATTAGGGTTGGACCAGCTTATATTCTTGCGATGAGGGGTGCGGGATGGGTGGATGGTGAGCCTTTTACAGTTCTGGGAGACTTTGATTCATATTAGGCTCGAGTAGGCCCACGTGCTTACGCGTTTCCTGATTATATTCGGGGTTTGAACTCCGATCATATTGGTCCGCGTACCTCTTCTGGTAGAGTTCCACTACCGCCTACCACATTTAAGCCTACATTATCTCAGTACACGCAGCCTCCTACTTTCGACCCCCCTCCTCATTCATTTAGAGTGTATGATGTACATGTCAGGTGGTGGAGTATCCCTTGGAGTATCCTACATATGACGCTATTACGGGTATACCATCCGCCGGATTGTATCAGCCTCATCAGGTTTGTACGAGTTTTAAATTTTCTTTAAATTACTTGTCATTATATTCTCCACCTATGTATAATTTTTCTTGTGCGCATATCAGTATTCTCAGTACATGGATTATGGTAGACGGATGATTGCTGCATTTGAGCGTATGATGCTCGATTATACATAGATGATGTATCAGAGTTACCAAACTACGGTCCAACAGCATCAGACTCAGTCTGATGCGCATATACAGGGATTACAGATCCAGATTCAGCAGCTTCAGGAGCAACTCCATGCCGGACCTGAGCCTCACGACTTTGATGACGTCAACGATGACAGTGATGACGATAGTGGAGACGATGAGGAGATTGATAGCGGTACCGATCACATATACTGATGTGCTGCATTTAGATGTTTTAGACTGTGTTATTATATTTCACACCTTACATTAGTTGGTTGCATATTATGTTAGTGATGATGCTACTATTATATGTGATTGTCTATATGTTATGGCATTGTGTCGATTATATTTTATGTTGAGTATTGCATTGTGTTGATTATAATTTACGGTTGTTTATTATTAAGTGTATATGAATTCAAAATGTTGAAGTAGCAAACACAGTTGTGTTTGTTTGTCAAAATTTTTATGGATGTTTGACACGTGGACGTTAATCTCATGCTTCATTTTTTGATGCGGATCACGACCTCTTTATTTAAGATAAAGTGTTATATTCTAATGTCACAACATTTAAAAGTTCGGTAAATTCAATCAATATGTAACATAATATTTTCGGCTACAGAATTGAAACTATTAGTAAAAAATTTTATACAAACAGATCAGATGTGCGAAGATGAAGAGATAATGACACCTCAGTTTTGGGACACTATTGCTGAACTTTACAATAGCAATGTTGAGTGTAGAAGTAGACGTACGAAGGTAGAGTTGAGGACTGCTTATGGGAACTTCTGCAACGCCTGTACGCGGTACAGTACGGTTATCAATGAGGTTATATTTGAAAATTTGTTCGAACCAACCTGTTCCACATTTGAAGGTCGTTACTTTCTCAAATATCACAGCACATTCACTGAACATGAGGCTTATACGATACGTCAAAATTGGCAAGAACGATTTGGATATCCATAATTGAGTGTATTATTATTGAGTGTATTATTGTTTCTGTGTATGCATATTTATTATTGTCTTGTTTATGAGTAATTTAACTTTCTACAGTATTGTCAAATCAAAATACAGTGCTCATATTTAAACATAAATACTTTTTAGCATTCACACGCTTCAATATATACATAAGAGCTTTTCTTCTCAAACACACAATTCAGTTCTCCGCTCCTTCAATCTTATAATCCTTATATCAATGCCTTCCTAGTCATCATCTATTGACTCTAATGTTGGGTACGTTCCAATGGAAAGCGCGCACACCGATGAAGATTGGAATATCAATTACCAAGACCAGCATTACGAGGACGTTGATCATGAATTCCCAAATCTTGACCAACTCACACTTCAAGAAGATGTTCAACCTGTATAAGAACAGTTGATTCATCAACAACCACAGGAAGTTGAACAAGTATCAAATTTGCAACCTTCGGTTGAACAAGAGGTTGATTCTTACGCAGTATTTTGCCACTGTGGTTATAAGGTTGAAGTTGTGGTTAGAGCTAATGGCGAAGATATTGGTCGTCGAATCTAGTTGTGTCCTTTCTGACCTGAAGGGTGCAATTATGCAGAATGGGTTGATGAATGGCTGTGCCAAAGGGCCATAACATATGCCAACGAGCTGGAATGAGGAATAAGACATCTCCGAAATGTCGTGCACAATGTACAATTTGACCGTAACCGGTAGTTTCTTAGTGTCAGTTCTAAGTCCTAGTCGGGGTATTTTTGTTGGTTGTATTATTGTGGAGTGTATTATTGTGGAGTGTATTATTGTTTGTGTATGTATTTTCGTTGACTGTATTAATGTTTGGGTGTTGCAGCAACATTGTCTTGTTTCTTTCTGTATTATTGCCTTAAGAACATGGCTACAGTTATATGATGGGACGAGACACTGCATCAACAGTCAATAGTGTATGGAGGGGACAAGACAGTGCAGACGTGACACTGTAGACAAGACACTGCATCAACAGTTAATAGTGTATGTTAAGAACATGGCTACAGTTGTATGATGGGACGAGACACTGCATCAACAGTCAATAGTGTTTAGATGGAACGAGACACTGCAGACGTGACATAAATGGAATGTACTTTATAGATGGTGGTTGAATTGAATTAATGCTACCCACATGTGCTTGTTTGTTTTGTTATGAAAGCCGGCATGTGATTTAAGCTATAAAAAGGTTGTTAGATGCTGAGAAGTATTATTGCTCATTCTTATTTCATACAATTTCAAATATAACAAATGGCGGTCGAAGATTATATATTTTTTGATGATAGCGACAACGAATTTGATGAAATGATGGAAGATCATTTTCGTCGCGAAAAGGAACTAATAAGTATGGCTGCACTACAGGTTGGTCAATCGAGCAGGCAACATGGTGGATCAGTTGTTGGTCGTTGGTATAAAAATCGTAGACATTCATGGCACAATGACAGACTGATGGAAGACTACTTTGTTCTAAATCCTACTTACACAGATGCTGATTTTAGAAGAAGATTCCGCATGCGGCGTCCTCTATTTCTTAGAATCCTACAATGTATCAAGCAGCATAACAAATATTTTATCTTCAAACCCAATGCATCTCGTACAATGGGATTGAAGGGAATACAAAAAATGACAGCTGCACTAAGAATGCTTGCATATGCAGGACCGGGGGACGCGCTTGATGAAAATTTGAAAGTGGCGGAAAGCACGGTATAAGAGTGTTTGTAGCATTTCTATCAAACTATCGTGGACATTTACGGTGATCAATAATTACGCAGACCGAACGAGGCGGATATAGTAATGTTATTAAATATGCATGGTAGTAGAGGTTGGCCTGGAATGTTAGGCAGTATAGACTGCATGCATTGGGAGTGGAAGAATTGTCCAAAGGCGTATGCTGGAGCTTATCAGGGTAAGTCTCGTAGGTCCTCTATTATTCTTGAAGCAGTAGTGTCCTATGACTTATGGATATGGCATGCATTTTTTGGAATGCCGGGTTTTAACAATGATCTTAACGTAGTCGAACGATCTACTTTGTTCAATGATTTAGCAAATGGTAGATCAACTCCTTGTACCTTTACTTTAGGCGGTAACACGTACGATCATGGATATTATCTTGGCGATGG
This sequence comes from Allium fistulosum, assembly GCA_030737815.1. Classification (NCBI taxonomy): domain Eukaryota; kingdom Viridiplantae; phylum Streptophyta; class Magnoliopsida; order Asparagales; family Amaryllidaceae; genus Allium; species Allium fistulosum. The sequence goes on from CM060904.1 coordinate 1,086,835,238, forward strand.
TATATATCCTAAATGGCGTACCATTGTCAAGACAATTCCTAACCCACAAAACAATAAACAATCAAAGTTTGCAGCGATGCAAGAAGGCTAGAGGAAGGACGTTGAAAGAGCATTTGGGGTTCTTCAATCTATATTTTCCATAGTCAGTAATCAATGCAGACTTTGGTCACCAGTTAAAATGACCAAAATAATATACACATGTATTATTTTACATAATATGATTATAGAGGATGAAAGAGACATGGAAGAAAATTTCTTTTACGAGGATGCTCCAACACCACTGCCTGTTTGGTGCAACGATATGATTGGAAGCGCATTAGAACTCGAGTTTCGTGTAGAAAGCCAAATGTCCTACCGTAGTATTCAACTGCATCGAAGACTGCAAAATGATCTCATAGATCATCTTTGGAGCTTTTCTAGAAATCAGTGAAACTATATTTCTGTTGTTACTTTTCCTACTGTTGTTTATGTTGATGTTACTTATTATTGTTATTGTAATATGTTTATGTTTAATTAACGTAATGTTGTTATAATCTTTTTTCAATGTAATGCAATTTCAATGAAAATACTTATATTAATAATTGCTTGCATTCAGAACACAATACAACTAACGGTAATTAAAAGATACAAAAGTTGTAGAAACGATAATTCATTTAATGACCCTCTTCAAGTCTACGCCTCATAATTTCTCTCCTTCTTTGCTCCGTATACTCCAGTTGTTCTGCAGACATGTGTGACGTATCAATGAACATTATTGCATCTTTATCTCTTTGTCGGTTTCCAGCAAGAAGTTGATCCATTCTTGACAACTTTTCTTGGTGTTGAATCGCTCGAGTTTCCATTGCTCGGTTAAATCTATCTTCAGATTCAAGTAGGAGTTTTTTTAATTTCTACTTGATCTTCTCTAGCAGTCTGCTTCTTTTTGGCCGCTTTTGCTCCCTGTGGCCTAACAAAATGATCTTCGGTTGGGGTTGAGTCTTCTTCTGATCCTAAACCGTAGCTTCCTGGCGATTCCCTAGGACTAGAGCTTTCTCCAACTCTAGGCGTTTTACCCCGACCACTGTTTGATTGAATTTTTTGAATGGTTTTCTGAAGCGATGATTTCCATTTAACGTGCTCGACCAACATGTCATAAACATGCGTGAACTGATAAAAATGTGGTGCTTGTTTACTATCAGGTTTATAGATTTGTTTGAACAACTTGTTTGCGGCCATTCTCTGTTAAATAAAACACTAGTATAATTGGAGAACTATGAAAAAAAGTAGAATAATGAAATTATATTAAAGCTTACCAAATGCATTTCATTTCCAAATCCACTAGGATTCGTTTGCTTTAGCTTGAAAATTTGAGAATCGAACGTTTGTGTTTGACGATTTATTTTTCCATAATGACCTTTGACTGAAGATAGCGTTCTTTTTCGATCGATGTTCTTCTGATTGTAGCAATTAGTAATTTTGCCCCAAAAAGTCTCACCACTTTGATCGGTCCCTCGAATAGGATCAACCGAGAGTGCATAGTAAATGTAGCAAAGATCGTAGTCTTTCGCAGCGCTCCAACTTGCATTAGTTACCTCTCCCCCGATCGGAACCGTAACGTCTTGTAAGTCGTAGTCTTCAAAACTAGACCTTGCAGCATCGACGTCGAAATCGGAGTACATTTTTAGTTGAGATTAGTGGTAGTAAAAAACTGTGATGGAGGAAGGAAATTGGTTATGAAGGGAAGAAGAGGAGGGGAGTTGTATTTGAAGGGGAAATATGGTCGTTGGGTAGCGACCGTTGGAGGAGGATTAATTGGGCGCCTATTTAACAAGCGCCTCGCCTGATCTCACATACCGGCACTTTGGCCCCCCCTTTCTGCACTATGCAATTTTCTGCACCCTTGTTGGAGAGCTTCTTCAGTGCATATTTGAGAATTCTCAAACAGTTGGAGATGCTCTTAATATGTATATACAGAATTTATGCATGTAAAGAATTATATTTATATATTTACATTTGTTTTTAGATTGAATAAACAGAGCAACTTCAAATATAGGATATATAAAATAATTTAGGATAGAATATATAAAGCCAATATGACATCTAACAGAACAACAGACTAAACTATCATATATATAATCTATGTATTTTTAAAAACCAGTACCTATCGTATATCATATGCGAACAAAAGCTGTCGTTCTGGTGGAGGTAGGGATGATGGCTCAAGAAGGCGGAGTCGAGTGACGAGGCGGGTTGAGAGAAGTGGTGGGGTGCGCGCGCTGGAAGGGGCAGTAGGTGATGGAAAATGAGTCGAGTTGTTGCGGCTAATGGTGGAGGGTTCGCTACCTAGGGCTTGGCAAGAAGAGAGGGCTGAGGCGGGTGGTGATGTTGTCAAGGCGTGGGTAGTTGTTGTGTGCGGCGGAGACACGGAGGGGTGGCTGATGATGAAGTTTAGGTCGGCGAGATTAAGAGGGGATGGGCAGAAGTGGATGGGTTCAATTTCTCTCTCTCTCTTTTTTTATAAGATGAGAACAGACGGGTTTTTGAAAGAGAAGAGAGGAGTGGAGGAAGAAAATCTGGGGAGAGAAGGATGGTAGAAAGAAAATTTGCAGAGAGGAGGAGAAGAATGCAATGAAACGAACGGTTTCAGATTATATAATAATGAATCAAGGAGAGAGAGGGGCAAAAGAAGCGTACCACTGTAAATATAAATTTAAGTGATGGGAATGTAACAGCTGTACATTGATTGATTGAGAAGCTATTAAAGCAATTTATTTTATTGCTTGAGAAACACGTTCAAATATGAAAAGGGAAAGGAAGGCTAACGGTCATAATTTATGGTACCGATACGACGTACCGTTATTATTTCCGCCACGCACCGAACCTCAAAATACAGAAATAAGTACACCGCTGAGATCAGTATGACGAGACGATCAAGACGGTATACAGATATCAGTGGTACGATCATCCGATCAAAAAGTCGATACGGACACTGATATACGTTGCTATTCCGTACGGAAAAATCCAAACGGAGCTAGAAACGTCCGAAATTTGCGAAACGAATTACGCAGTCTTATTTAGAGTGTTCTAAATAAATTTTCTCATGTTGACATATTTAGGTTTCGTAATACTTTTAAATTCAACTGTTATTAACTGATTTAAATTGAAATAAAATTTCACAAGCAAATAAACTTCAATATTATCATATGAAAATTTACTGGTTGCCATGTTAAAATAGACGTATTCCAAATAATAAATTTTTATTTCAAAATATTATTATTTAAAATTTCTCAAAATTTCAATTAAATACGTTATAAAATTATTAAAATTTATGGGTCGTTACACTCTCCCCCGCTCAAAACTTTTCGTCCCCGAAAAGGAAGAAGGTAGGAGAATAGAAACAACCAGAAATATAAGTAGATTGAAAGTCAAGAGTAAACAATTAATTTGAAACTATATAAATTTCACTTGAAATATTCATTTGAAAACTTCATTTGCAAATCAATTATCTTTAATATTTTAATACTTTCAAAACCCATTTGTAAAATTTCTTGCTTCTTTTGTAAGTACCATTAATATGTTTAAATAACACCTTTATAGCTATATGAAAACTATTTGAAAACAATTATTTACGTCATTAGTTATATTTACAAAGAAGCTATTTGAAAACATTAAATCCATAATTCATAAATTTATTAATTTATCTCAAGATACTTTTCAACATTATTAATAAATCAATAATCATTTTTCTTTAAATATGTTTCATTTAATTAATCACTTCTGAAATATTTATAATATTAAAATATTCTATTAAACCATGTAGTATATAAATAAAAAATATTTTAAAGATTATATTCAAAAAGGAAAGGAAGGTAGATTCGGGAAAACAGAATATAGGTGAATCAATAAAGCTGAGCAGATAAGGTAGATTCAAAAGAATAGTATCGGGCACGAATAGTTAATTCAAACCATAAGAATTTCAATTTCAAATATTAATACAAAATTTCTTTCTTTGTTGGAAATACCTTTATAATAAAATACTTTCATATCGAAAAAAAATTTCCTTTCAAAAATACTTTTATAACTCGATGTTTCAACAAGTCTATCCTCGTTCTTGCAGACTCTGGCCGTGCGTTGATTAGGTGCAAAGCTAGAATTCTTCAAGTACTTAGTAGACCTGTTTCAACACCCAGTGAAAATACTTGAAAAACCTTCAAAACCGATATGGAAAGTACAATCCAAACAAATCAACCGAATCATGGATCGCAGATACACAATGATTACGCCTGGGTCCCACAGGAAACATCCGTACCCTTTGAGCATTCACTGCCTTGCGAATTTCGCCATGATAACAAAAACTGTAGACCGCGGATACACAATGGTTATGCCTGGATCCCCCAGGAAACATCCGCACCCTTTAAGCAATCTCTGCCTTGCGGATTACGCTACGACAAAAACCTGTAGACCGCGGGTACACAATGGTTATGCTTGGATCCCCCAGGAAACATCCGTACCCTTTAAGCAATCTCTACCTTGCGGATTACGCTACTAAAACGACCATAGATCACAGATACACAATGGTTACGTCTGGATCCCCCATGAAACATCCGTACCTTTTAAGCAATCACTGCCTTGCGAATTTCGCTATGCAGTCAAGTTTGTAAGACCATGGGTTACACCATGAAATTCGATGGACACTCGAGTATCATATCCGGAAAACCCAAATCAGAGAGAATAATATCGATAGAATGAATCCAAGATGTGGCCACAAATCGGATATCAAGCAGAAGGAACTTTCCATATCTTTACTTCAAAAATATATATCATATAGTACCTTTCAAATCAATTTCAAATATCGTACTTATATAAAGTCCATTATATATAAGATTTCAATTTCAAATCAAATACTTTCCAAAATCAATAGTATATCAAATCACACTTATATAGACTTCGATTATATAAGATTTTGCTTTTCAAATTGAGTACCTTTCCAAATCAATAGTTTTCAAATCAACTTCAACTTATACAAATCAGTTTTATATAAGTTCGATAACTCCCAAATCGAGTATTTAGTAAAACGAGGTTCTCAATTTCAATTCGTTTCAATATCAGTTCAGTTTCAAAATCATATACGATTTCAACGAATTATTTCTTCCAAATTAAATATCTTCTGTTTCAAAGTTTCTAAAATAATAGGTTTAGAAAATAATCCTAGTTTCCAAATCAACATAATTTGGGTCAACAAATTCATTTCTAAAATCTTCATATAAACACTGGGTTTTAAATTCCAATCTATTTTCGAAACCAAATATTTTTCTCAAAATTAATTATACTCGAAATGATTTCCAAATTTATAAGCATCCCCTGAAAACCTTTAAACTATTCATTTCTATATGAAAGATCCCATTTACCTTTGGAAAATTATTTTTATTATATATATATATAGTTTTATAAAAGATGTTACTAAGTTAAAACATTTAAAACTAAATTTTTGTTCAAAACATTTCAAAATTAAATTTCATGTTAGTATGATTCAAATAGTCTTATTCATTTACTTAACAAAACAACTTCAAACTTATTTAAATCATATAATTTATACTTTCCGAAATTGCTTAGCTTTGAAAATTAAACCTCGATTTGGAAGTGTTCGAACATTCAAAATAGTCGAAGAAATCAAATTTTCCAATTCAAGAGTTGGAAGTCAACAACAAATCAGTAAATTAATTTCAATAGATAGGGTTATACCAAATCAAATCCAAAACTCGAGGACTGAACACCGGGCTCACTTCAAATAGTTTCAAATATATATACATATATCTTTCGAATATCAAATCATACTTCGGAATTTGAAATCAAAATTGGTTTCACAAAATCAATCGCATAGCAAAGCTATTAAAGTGGCCTCTCCCCCACTCTGAAACTCGAAAATCAATGTCGATGATGCATGCACTCATCACGAAATTATTTTCCAGCGACATAAGTGAGTTCTGGAATTCTATTTCCTTGAAAACCTCTTTGAAATTTTTTCGAAAGCATTGGAACACATTTGAAGTCATTTGAAACATTCTTATTCGGAAAATACTTTCAAATCATATTATTATATATTTTCAAAATGTTAATACCAATTTTCAGAATACCGAAGTTCAATCTCTCAAATTTCAAATTCGAAACCCTTCGGTTATAAATCATTTTTATATAAATCAATTTCTTATATAACTTTCAAAATTTCAAATCCTTTCGAAACTTCAAATTCTCATTTAAAAAGGTATATAATCCTTATCAAAACATTTCCCTTTATATATAAAATATAATCATTCTTATCAAAATAATAATCTCGATATATAAAAAATCTTTAAAATACAAAGAAGCCCGATTTTTTCAAAGGATGGTTCAAGAATGTATTTCGAAACAAAGATAGAGATTCAAATTAGAGGGACTCTAACCAAGTAGAATTCTGATTCGAAGATAGGTTCGAACGAAAATGAGATAATTAAATTACAAATAGGAGATGGATATACTTATATAAATCGCGGGCAACCTTAATCGGGTCAACCGTGACTTCAAGAATAAGATCGATACAGAATTCTAAGGCAAATTGACATTCGATCGCCAGAGATAGAATTCAGGCATAGCAGGAGATAGATAGCATCGTAAACCGAGGATACAGAAACCTTCGGTGAATCAATGCCACTAGTAAAGGAGTTTCACCACTTTACAAATCATTCAAAGATTGGTGGGATCGCCTATTCTTATAGGAATCATTCGAGGTGGAGTTATGGTATACTCCAGAATCAAGAAACACGAATAGGGAGAGAAGATAATGGATTTTGGAACCGCAGGGAATGTTCCAAAGTCCAAAGGAAAACCAAGTCAAAGAGGAAGAAATTCAAGCTCAAACGAAAGTGATTCTTCAAATAAATTTACTATATATGCTAAGTTTGCCTAGAACCTGGCTCTGATACCAACTGTAACGACCTGTTATTTTCAACCATTCGCATCCGCACATGTCGGACTTGAATTGCTCAAAATATCAGATTGTTAATTTAAATTTTGAAAAACTCATCATATACAGTAAATAAATCAATCACAGAATTACAAACACAGAGTAATATAACAATAATGTAGCGGAATAGATAAATAGTAGTTCATGAAGCTACTATATAAATATCAGAGTTAGAAATAAAATACAACAGAATATCTCAAATATAATGAAGTCTCCAGTACAAACAGATGACCTCTCTGAACAAATCAACTGGAAAGCTGAAAGCTGAATCGATAGTTGGATCTCCAAACGAAGCTCCAAACTCCAAATGTGAGTCTCAAAAGCTGTATCACTCAGTCTGACCTGAGCGTAAAGCAAAACACAAAACACTCGAGTCAGGATTAACATTCTTATATAAATAAACCCAACTCAAGTGAAATATCAACTGAAATACAAGTAACTAAAGGATGTCTGGGACAACCATCCTCTACGGATCCGTGGAACTATCTACCATGTAGAAGTGTACTCTACTAACCACCAAACGTCCCTATAACACCGTGGTCCTTTCAAAATAATTTATACTTCAAAACCAAAATATCATTTCCATTAAATATAAATATTTCCTCAATTTCACAAATTGATTCAAATCAACTCGAGTTCCAATTCAAATTTAATTCAATCTAGATTTATCCATTTTAATTCAATGCAGTTTCTAAATAACAAATTCAAATTATATTGATTTCAAATACAGATCTGAATCATAAAATAAACCATTTAGATTCCAATATTTTTCAAAGCTTTAATATTCAACCTTTTAAATTTTTACAGCTTCATATAGATCTTGATTTAACCTCATTATTATTTAGTCTTGAAATATTCACTTAATAAATTCAGTATATTTTAAATAACCTTAAATTACATTTAAACTAAATTTTTCCTTCGATTTCTTTAAACTTGGAATATCCATTTAATCACTTTAAATCAAAAATCAAGTTATAAAATCAAATCTTAAATTTCAAATTCAATAGTTCAAATCGATTTAATTAAGTAGAATTCTTAATTAGATACAATTTTAATTAATTCAACTTTATCTTCCTTAACTTATACAAATCCTTGAAAATCTATTTAGAAATATAATGCCTAGACATATTATATTAATTAAATCAACTTCATATTAAAACTTATTTCTATATAAAACATTTCCAATATTAAATAAAACCATATATATATTCCCTTTCAAAACGATAGAAATCATTTAAAAATATTTATATATAGACCAACGGTGTCTATATATAATTTCCTACCCTATGGTCAAGTGATACAGATATTTATCATTTCAATCCGTAATTTAAATATATACGGGTAGATATCATTTCGACCCGCAATCCCAAATTCAATTCAAATGAAAATCGCCTGGGTCTATCATTTCAACCCATAACGATTTTCTCCTATTCTAAAGTCCATTTGGGTATGTATCATTTCAACCCATAGTGAAATCTATACTAACAGGGAACTTGCAGAATGATAACAGATATGATAATAATATAACAGATAATAATATAACAGGCATATATCATCAGTAATTAAATAAAATATAAATAATAGGATATGGTGTCATATCCCACAGGTGAACAGATACAGATAATGACATATCTAACGATAATTAAATAATTAACAGTTCAAATTAGCAGCATATTTCAATTGTCGTTTCAATTGAAATCAAATTTAATAAATATAAGAACGTTAATCATGAGTGATTGCTCACCTTTCGAGGCTAGAGAATACAGAAAATGACAAGGATATGCACACTGATACGGACACTGAAATTTGAATGACGGGTTGAAGCAAAGCAAAATCGACACGAATTCAACGATCAAGATGATAATAAGCATAGATGGAACAAATCAAAATGGGGTCGATGAAGATAATTGGTATAAGTGAACCTATATATAACTATATATAACTGTTTATATATAAAGATCATATTCTAAATTTAAACACATATTAAATTAAATACATATGTATATTCAAAATCCATTGTTTTAAGATTAAATTTCATACATTAAAGTACAACATATATATAGACTAAAATTTGAATCAATATATTAAAACTTAAATGATTAACAGATTAATTAATTTATAAACTAATATATCAACTAATCGTATATAAATAAACTGACCACACAACATATTATATATACAACATTACTCAGGCTTCTACCTACTATACTCGGCAAACAACAGCAAATCTTAACTAATATATATCACAACTACATTACTTTGTTTTTCTTTTCACTATAGAACAGATTATCTAAAACTCAAGTAAACATATATACGTATGCATACAAACTCATTTAACACTTCAACTAGCAGATTTATATTAACTATATATAATATATATAATAGCAGCCAAAATGTACACAGTAGTTTGAATAGCTTATGCATTCTAACAAATAAATACATATATACTTGTATATAACTGATATAGAATATATATATATATAGGTGCAAACTGATGTTCATACTTTAACAGACGCCGCTAATATAAATTATCTACTGTACCCTTTTACCAATATTAAAACATATATACTTGTACCACAAACCATATTATATATAGTACTGGGATACTATTGTAAAAATATATAGACATAGATATAAAACTGTCGAACTATATATAAAGTACTTAGTGCTCTTATGTAAACAAAATCTTTAACAGATGTATATATAACAAAGCTTTTATAGATCATACATTTGTTTACTTTTAAAGTATAATAAATATATTACAATATTACCTTTAATTAACTAATGTAAATCGTGCACACACGCTAAAGTGACTTTATACTTTATAACTTGAAGATGAAAATAAACTTATAAATATATAAATGGACTTAACTATATAAATATGCACTCATATACACTCACAAGTAGATAATATGAATATATATACACACACACACACACACACAACCTGCGCACACACCTATGCAACCGTATATTTTTATTATAAATTTGGAAAACTAGATATGTATAGTATAAATATAACATATAAATTTCATAGCAAACCACTTAATATGTATATACAGAATTTATGCATGTAAAGAATTATATTTATATATTTACATTTATTTTTAGATTGAATAAACAAAGCAACTTCATATATAGAATATATAAAATAATTTAGCATAGAATATATAAAGCCAATATGACATCTAATAGAACAATAGACTAAACTATCATATATATAATCTATGTATTTTTAAAAACCAGTACCTATCGTATATCATACGCGAACAAAAGCTGCCAATCTGGTGGAGGTAGGGCTAATGGCTCAAGAAGGCGGAGTCGGGTGACGAGGTGGGGTGAGAGAAGTGGTGGGGTGCGCGCGCTGGAAGGGGCAGTGGGTGATGGAAAATGAGTCGGTTGTTGCGGCTAACGGTGGAGGGTTCGCTACCTGGGGCTCGGCAAGAAGAGAGGACTGAGGTGAGTGGTGATGTTGTCAGGGCGTGGGTAGTTGCTGTGTGCGGTGGAGACACGGAGGGGTGGCTGATGATGAAGTTTGGGTCAGTGGGATTAGGAAGGGATGGGTTCAATCTCTCTCTCTCTCTCTCTCTTTTTAAGATGAGAACAGACGGGTTTTTGAAAGAGAAGAGAGGAGTGGAGGAAGAAAATCTGGGGAGAGAAGGATGGTAGAAAGAAAATTTGCAGAGAGGAGGAGAATAATGCAATGAAACGAATGGTTTCAGATTATATAATAATGAATCAAGGAGAGAGAGGGGCAAAAGAAGCGTACCGCTGTAAATATAAATTTAAGTGATGGGAATGTAACAGCTGTACATTGATTGAGAAGCTATTAAAGCAATTTATTTTATTGCTTGAGATACACGTTCAAATATGAAAAGGGAAAGGAATGTTAACGGTCATAATTTATGGTATCGATACAACGTACCGTTATTATTTCCGCTGCGCACCGAACCTCAAAATACAGAAATAAGTACACCATTGAGATCAGTATGACGAGACGATCAAGACGGTATACAGATATTAGTGGTACGATCATCCGATCAAAAAGTCGATACGGACACTGATATACATTGATATTCCATATGGAAAAATCCAAACGAAGCTAGAAACGTCCGAAATTTGCGAAACGAATTACGCAGTCTTATTCAGAGTGTTTTAAATAAATTTTCTCATGTTGACATATTTAGGTTTCGGAATACTTTTAAATTCAACTGTTATTAACTGATTTAAATTGAAATAAAATTTCAGAAGCAAATAAACTTTAATATTATCATATGAAAATTTATCAGTTGCTATGTTTAAATAGACGTATTCCAAATAATAAATTTTTATTTCAAAATATTATTATTTAAAATTTCTCAAAATTTCAATTAAATACGTTATAAAATTATTAAAATTTATGGGTCGTTACAAGTTTAATCATTTATTTGTTTGTAGGTTATATAGTATCATTTATGGTTTCATTTTCAACATCAGTTGTGTAGTACAACAAGTATCGGTTTTAGTATTTATTTGTTTGTAGGTTATGTGGTTATGCTGGTTGGTTTATTCAATATTAGTTATTTAGCATCAGTTTTTGATACTATTAGTATCAGTTTCAGGTATAACAAAGTGTGGTATCTGATTTTTGCATGCCACTAATATTACTTTTAGGTCTTACAAAGTATGGTATCGGTTTTTGCATGCTATTAGTATCAGTATTAGTTTCAGGTATGAAAAAATGTAATATCGGTTCATGCACACTGTTAGTATCAGTTTTGAGTGAAATACAATCATAACATAGCATCACATGTAAGAGAAGTTAAAAAAAAGCTAGTTTTTACAACATCAGAAATAAAAACATAGTTTTTACAACAAATTGACAAAATTGCAACAAGTGCTTACATCTAAATTAAAACAAAGCTAAATTCAATTAGTTCTAACACAACATCTCAAATGTATATTAGTTGAACTAAACATCACAGTAGTTTTTACAACAAATTCACTTGTTTATATTTTGTATTTCTTCCAGTCTTGACATGAAATCGGCTAAATTCCAGTAGTGATCATTGTTCGTCAATATCTCATGCACAATTCTTGCTCTTGTTTGCAATATTTGTTCAAGTTTTATTTTGATCGCTATTTGGCTTTTGTTCAATGACACGATGAATATCATAACATATATACCATAGTCAACCTCGTTTAAAGCAAAATATATTGTTAATATCAGTTTGCATCACTTATAGTATTACGTATTAACAAATATATAACATTGTATTTAAAAGATAATGGTGCAAATAGGTCATATGCTTTGAAACGAAATTATTAACAATTTTAGTATCAATGTTAGCATCGGTTTTAGTATTAGTTGTAGTGCCTATAGGTATCATTTTTAAGATCTATGATAATTGTTTCGTTTCAGTTTTGATTATATACAGTTTTAATATCAGTTTTTTGTCTGTAGGTATTAGTTTTGTGCCTGTAGGTATTAGTTCTTTTGCCCATGGGTATCAGTTTTGATCTAAATCAAATGTTTACTGAACTGAAAGAAAATAGCTTCTGTATCAATCGAATTCAATTCAATGTACTAGGCATATAAAGATGTATAGTACTTTATATAAAAGATTATAATGCAAACATATAATAATTTCTAACTATTAAGTAATTATCATTTCAGTATTACTATTAATTTAAGTTTAGTATCAATTTTGTTGTCAGTAGGTATCATTTTTAACAATTTACGTCTTTAATGCTTGTTGTGCACATTAAATTTGATGCATTTCATTTGGCTTCAGTATCATATCTTGTATATTGTTGTTTTTCACAGTTCTTGCAGGATTTCTTCAACTTCTTTTTCTATTAAAGACAACAATACAAAGTTAGTTAATGTTCACTTTGTTTCAATTATATTAGTTAATTTTATTGAAGAAAAAAAATATCATATGCTTCTTTTAGACTTGGGTTATTTCTTTAATTTGATCTTCTAGGACGAAAAGAATCTATGTAAGACCATTGCATTATAGGATATGTCAATGTTACCAGTGTCCAAAGTCTTCACAATGTAGAGGGAAATAAATAGCATCTGTATATCTATCTCGCATGATTTCTTCAAGTAAAGGCAGGACTAAATGCTTTTTAATACTTTCTACATTAGCAACTAGCCCTTTCTGTTGAATACAAAAATTTGTTACAATTCAGTGTATGCAGCAATTATTATGTACTTGCACATTAAAGTTTTATTTACCATCATTGTTGTCATCATTACATAGTTATGCTCTACCAGTACCAACCCACATTTTGGTACATACCAATCGATTATCTATATTAACAATAGAAAATTCTAAGTTTTTGTTACTAGTGAAGCAATATTAAATAATAAATAGTATCAGTAATGTTAATAGTTGCAGTATATATTAAAAAATATAAAAATAACTAAGCATCAACTCCAATCAAACAGCTTCTAGGTATCCATTTTGCATTGATTTGTATCAGTTTTGTCGTACATGATAGTCAAAATAGTTTCTAAAATTAAAGATCATCAACTTTTATCGAACAGAAACTACGTATCATTTTTGCAAATATTTTGGTATCAGTTTTGATTTAAATTACAGTCAAAATAATTTATAAAATAACTAAGCATCCACTCCAATCAAACAGCTACTAGGTATCAATTTTGCATTATTTTGGTATCACTTTTGTCATACATGACAGTCAACTAAATAATTAAGATTACAGAGCATCGACTTATATCGAACGGAAACTAGGTATCATTTTTGTAAATATATTGGTATCAGTTTTGATATAAATTATAGTCAAAATAATTTATAAAATAACTAAGCATCAACTCCAATCAAACAGCTACTAGGTATCAGTTTTGCATTATTTTTGTATCACTTTTGTCATACATGACAGTCAAATAAATAATTAAAATTGTAGAGCATCAACTTATATCAAACAGAAACTAGATATCATTTTTGCAAATATATTAGTATCAATTTTGATATAAATTATAGTCAAAATAATTTATAAAATAATTAAGCGTCAACTCAATCAAACAGCTACTAGGTATCATTTTTGCTTTATTTTGGTATCACTTTTGCCATACATGACAGTCAAATAAATAATTAAAAATACAGATCATCAACTTATATCAAACAGAAATTATGTATCATTTTTACAAATATATATGTATCGGTTTTGTTATAAATAATAGTCAAAATAATTTATAAAATATGTAAGCGTCAACTCCAATCAAACAGCTACTAGGTATTAGTTTTTATAATTATTTTGATTAATAGCAGTATTATTAAGCAAAAACATAAATTTACTTATCCATCCGTGAAATTTCCTTCAAGAACATGTCGGAGCATATCATTAGTTATTATGCATCCTCCTTTGATAGTGTTCCTGTTATTTCATGCTACCTCACTCTTTTAACAAAAAAGATTTGAAGTAAGTAATTAAAGTTATTTTAATATGTAGTATTAGTATCAATATTTATAAACTTACTTTTGTGATCCTATCAGAGCAAAGAAAGTTTTGATTACGTCTTGCTGATCTTTGTTCAAGTATTGTAAACATTTGTAGTGTGCTAGGTGTAAATCTCTAAATGTCAATTCTATTACAGCAATTAGCACTAGGATGGATTCTTTTGTACTTTCTTCTTCAATGTCTTTGTTTTTTTCCAGTCATTGGCTTACTTCCTATTTTTTTGACTCACAGACCATACTCGAAGCTATCACTTTCTTTTCTTTTATTGGTTCTTTATTTTACTTTTTTCACATAAGAAGCTGTTTTTGGTTTTGTCGCTATTTTCTTTCTTCTTTGGTTTCATTGGTTTCATTGGTTTCTTTTCTTGATCTGATTCATTTTTTGCGTTTTAAAGTCCTGTGAGTCATAGAGTTTCAAAGATGAAGGAGTTAAGTCAAGTACTGAATGATGATAGGGTATGATTTGGCTCTTGATAGTGGTATCTTGTTCCATTGGGTTGTACATTTTCATTGTTGTTTCCAGTTTTGTGCATCTTCTATTTCTTTATCTACTATTGTATCTTGATTTATTGGAGAGATTGTTTCATTTATTTTGTCCACCATGTCTGAATTTTATTTTGCTGTCTCTATAGGTGTATCTTGATTTATTGGGAGCACATTTTCTGCTTGACACTCCGTAGTTTCCTTTTCATTCTTTCCAGTTGCAGATCTTTTTTCTACATTTTGGTCTTCCGTCTCTAAACATGTATCTTCATCCATTTCAGTTGTTGTTTCTGTCCCTAAACATGTATTGTCTACTTCAGTTGCTGTGTTGACTTTTTCTACTTAGGGGCTCAACATTTGTCTCTTCATTTTCTTCTTCACAATTTTTAGACATGGATTTCTTTTCTGTGTTTTCTATTTCAATCTCTACAGCTATATTTTGATCTAATGTATAGTCAGCTTCATATACAGTGTGCAGTTTTTCTACTTCGACCTCTGAATTTCTCTCATCATTCTGTCAAACTCTTGATTTCATTTCTTTCAGTTCTTGTCTCAATTCAAAATTTCCTTCTCAGCTTGTAACATCGTCTTCTTTTCCTTTTCCAACTGCTCCTTTGTTTACTAACTTTGTCTTCATATCTTTTACATGCATTTGCAACACTCTGATGGTTACTTCTTCTTCAAATAGTCCAACAATTTGTTCGGCCTCTTCAAATTTTCTTTTCTTGCTTTGCTTTTCTTTTTCTTTTCCTACTTAATTGTCTTGTTGTCGAGGCTATTTGAAGAAGCCATGCCTCATGTGGAAGAATATCAGTTATTTCTTTCAACTGTATAATTTGTAGGAGAATTTTGTATTAGTTTTCAGCTATAATTTTTTGTTATAACTGATAGTAAGTATGATATTGTGTTATAACTAATATGTTATAATTGATAATTAGAAAAATTGGTACCATGCAAAAATGATACTATGAAAAATTGATACTTAGCAAAACTAATATATTGCAACTGATACTAAGTATGATATTGTGTTATAACTGATTTTTTGATAGAAGCAAAAATAATAATTATGAAACTAATACTATACAGAGCTATAAACTTATACTATGCGGTATTAAAAATGATACCAAGTATCATACTGTGTTATAACTGATACTATGCAGAGGCAAAACAGATACTATACAGAGGCAAAACTGATACTATGCAGATATAAAAATGATACCAAGTATTGAAACTTATACTATACAGATGTAAAAACTGATATTATGCATAGGCAAAAATGATAGTAGAAGAAATATAGTGCTAGAACTGATTCTAAGTAAAAAATAAAATGATATTGATAAATGTAGGCAAGATAGAGTTTTAACTTACTTCATCCTCTTTTACATCATCCAAAAATTGCTTAACTAGTATGAGTTTTAGCTTACACAAATCTCATCTTCCAAATCTTGGTAAATTTTCACTATGTTACCGCCTTGATCGAATGAGATTTATCTTCTCACAAATACAATACTATAAATATTTAAAAACCTGATTAGATAAGATTATTAATAATAATATTTTTTCAAATAATAATAATTTGAATAACATATCTTACCAATGGAAGCGTGGAGCATCCCGACATGTTCCTTGGCTTGTGGATAAATTTTTTACAAATTTATTGAAATTATTTTCATTATTTTCGGCCAAGAAACTGTCTTTAGTATTTCTAAATTGATCAAATATGGTAGAAGTCCCTATCTTAATTTTTATTATTGGGAAAGAAAATTGTCAACAAAATTATTATTATTATTATTATTATCATTATCATTATTAATGTCAAGTCTTCCTCATTTTGCTTTTTCTTCTTTTCTATTTCTAGTTTTATTCTTTTTTCAAGCACATTCCTTGTGATGAAAGCACAGTTTTCAAAATTTCTTGTAGCAAATTCTTTGCACTCCATTAGAATTGTTTTCCTTGTCGGTTTTGGTGTTGGTTCTATATTTCTTCCTTCTAATGGTAAACCAAACAATAAGCTGACATCTGTGGCAGACACTGCCGTTTTCTTTTGTCCAAGTATGAAAGCTTCATTTTCTGTTGAGTAGCAACTATACAATACATCCAAATTATTTTGGTGTTTCTTACATTCTTTCATTGTAATTTTGTTTTTGTAAAAAAAATTGAAGAAATGGTAAAACTATGTGTGTTTCAAAATGTTTGTCTGTCTTTTTGTAAGTCCATTCTTATTTTTTTACCAATTGTATGATCTTGAATATTACTTGCAACCACATTCATAAGCAGTATCAGAAGTTATATCTTCACCGTTTTCTTTATCTTCACCCGTTTCTTGCTCAGACATTGCAGATTCAGTTTTCTTGCTTTTATGACTAGTGTCGACAAAATCATCATCATCCTGTTGTATAAAAAAATGATATTTAGTTGATTAGCAGGTATCATTATTTAATGTATTGATATCGGTTTTTGTTACAAATAATAGGAAAATTAATTTCTAAAACTACAAAGCAGTAACGTCAATCAAAGAAACTGTAGGTATCATTTTTTTATAAATTACAGCGAAAAAATATCTAAAATTACAAAGCATTAACTTCAAACAAACAGACTGTAGGTATCATTTTTGTTATATATTGGTATAAGTTTTGTTATAAACTACAGTGAAAACAATTTCTAAAATTCCAAAGCATTGGCTTCAAACAAACAGGCTGTAGGTATCATTTTTGGTTTATTTTGTTATCAATTTTGCTACAAATGACAGTGAAAACAATTTATATAATTACAAAGTATAAATTTCAAACAAATAGACAGTGGGAATCATTTTTGCAAGATATTGGTATCAGTTTTGCTACAAATGACATGGAAAATAATTTCTAAAATTAGAAGGTATCAACTCCACTCAAACAGATAGCGGGTATCATTTGTATAAAATATTGGTATCAATTTTGTTAAAAATGATAGTGAAAATAATTTCTAAAATTCCAAAGCATTAACTTCAAACATACAAACTATAGGTATCATTTTTTGTTTATACTGGTATCAGTTTTCTTAAGAATTACACTGAAAACAATTTCTAAAACTGCAAAGCTGTAACTTCAAACAAACGTACTGTAGGTATCATTTTTGTTATACATTGGTATCAGTTTTGTTACAAATTACAATGAAGACAATTTCTAAAACTATAAAGTAATAACTTCAAACAAACAGACCGCATGTATCATTTTTGGTTTATATTGGTACCAATTTTATTACAAACTAAATGAAAACAATTTCTAAAATTACAAAGTATCAACTTCAAATAAACAGACAGTGGGTATCATTTCTATAAAATATTGGTATTAGTTTTGATACAAATGAGATGGAAAATAATTTCTAAAATTATAAGGCATCAACTCCACTCAAAAATAGACAGTGGGTTTCAGTTTTGGAATATATTGGTATCAGTTTTGTTATACATGACAAAGAAAATAATTTCTAAAATTACAAAGCACCAACTTAAATCAAACAAATAGTGGGTATCACTTTTCCAATATTTTTGTATCAGTTTTGTTACAAATGACAGTAAAAAAACTTCTAAAACTACAAAGCACTATCTTCAAACAAACACACTATAGGTATCATTTTAGCAATAAATAACATGTTATAAAGTGATATTGTTTGTAATTTACCAAATTTATTTGTTCCTCTTCAGATTCTTCAGTTGCAATTTTTTTCCCTTTTCCTTTTTCACTTTTTCCTGTTTAAATTTTTTGATACTATTAGAATACATTTAACAATATGATACTGTTAGCATCAGTTTTACAATTTTAAAGTTTACCTGTTGAACTGTATTTTGAATTTCTGTATGAATTTCCTTTAGAATTATTTTTTCATTTTTTTCTTTGTTCTTCTGTATAATTTTTGTAGTTGTTCATCATTTTCTTTCTCAACATTGTTGTTTTCTGCATATTTTCTTCGTTGTTCTATCAGAAAATTTCAATGTTGTTACAATACAACTATATTAACTTTATATAATTGATTTCATAGTATCAGTTACCTTCTGCAATTTGTTTTCTTTCATTTTTGCTTGATTTTTATTCTCTGTAGGTCGTTCGTTTCTTCCTTTTGTTCTTTTTTCTAACATTTGTTGTTGTTCTTGTTCAAATGATGATTTTTGTAATTTTAGCTTCCTAGCTTTCACTGGTTTTGGGTCGATTTGAGCTAGGTTTTCGGTTTGTCGAATTAGGGATTGCCGTTGAATTTCTGGTGGAGCTAGGTTTTCCGTTTCTCGAATTGGAGATTGCTGTTGAACTTCTGATGGAGCTAGGTTTTCGGTTTCTTCAATTGGAGATTGCTGTTGAATTTGTAGTGTTAGTTCATCATGCGTTGAAGTTTGCGGTTGTGTTGGAGATACAGATTTGCTTCTTGTTTGAGGCACCATTGTTACAGTGATTTTGAGTTTTAAGAGCGAATCGAAGTGAGTATGAAATTGAAGAAGAATGTCGAATGGAAGGAAACAGAAAGGTAGAGAAAATGATTAATTTAGTGATGGACTTTATTTAGGCTTGTCCTTGTAGGAAACAAAAAATGCACGCGTCGTTGTACGTAATTTATTAAGATAATTTGTCCTTAAATTCTTTTTCTCTAAATATGTAATTGAATAATAAATATATTAAATGTGATGCTATTTTTTATTTCATTTATTTGTTTACCCAAAATTTTAAATCAATAGTAGTATACATGAAATAGCGATGGACATTTAAAGTCCAAATGCATTGAAGGTTTTTATAGTAGAAATACCAGTAACTATATATATATCATAGATAAAAGAAAAATACAAGAATGTATAATGCGAAAAAATTATAGTTTAATTCTGTAGGGCTGCACAAAGTATGGGTTGGGTCGGCTTGAACAAAATACTTCACCCAACCAGCATATATATGGGTTAAAGATAGTTCAACCCGTCTCGACCCCATATGAGGTTGGATATGAGTTGGGTTGAAGTATGGGTTGGGTCGAGTTTAGTAGGGTTGGGTTAGGTTACATAAACCTAATACAAAAATGAGATTTTGAAGGAAAAAATCAAAATAAAATATTAAAATGTTCAACTTAAAATAGTGGATTTGTAACATCCCCTATCTGGAGGCCCGAAGCTAAGCGCTACTGATGCTATAGTCATCCATAGTATTAACTTCGGGTGACCAAATACGGTAATGTTAATGGTATACGTAATATCAGAGGCACATGAATATGAAACAAAATTACAGATTTCACAAAAACAACATTTTTTATTACATTTCATAAAACATGTTTCATATCCAGATTGCATAATCCCATAATCGTTTCCCAAGTTAAGGTAAAATATAATTATTACAAAATACGCCAAGAGCGACATATGAAGATGCCCCCTTGGTTGACCAGAGTAGTATATAGTCATAACTAACTGACTTAATACCACACATCGGAATAAAACAAATAAAATAGCAACTCCTAAATAGCTATCCGTCAGCCACCTGCTCGTCTTCAAAAGCTTTATTTGCCAACCTACTAAAACCTGTAAACCTCAACCCTCTGCCCACTCAAATCAATTTTGAGCACCCGAGAGTTTAAGTGGAAAAACATAAACTTCGAGTCAGACGTAAAGCCTGGTGTGAATAATACTATACATCTCGGTTATTTGATATTAAGTGAGACCACGCCGCTTAGCGGAATGGGTTTCCCCTCACTAATATCCTTTTAAAACATATCTTTTGCAAATCATTTCCTACAACCAAAACTAGTTAAAACTGTAAAGCATTATCATGTAAACATACATATCGGTAATAAATAAACTATCTATTCGAACACTATAGTTTTTTTGGCTAACTACTAACATTTGGATGACTCGTGCCTACTAGACAATATAAATAAAATAATCTAACACCTGTTAGATACTCCTCTTCTTGACGATCCGTCCCTAACCTATCTTCTCCCAGGGTCACCTGATCCTAATGGTTTTGCGGGCTCACCAATAACCCATCTGTATACAAATATATATTCTCTTCTGTGTGTAATCATCATTTTAGTTTTACCTATGACAAAGCCCTTCACACTGGAATTTTGGACTAAATTAGTTGGGGCTAATAGTTAATGCATAGGGCGCGACCCTATACCAGTCTCATCTGGTATTCTAATATCTGAGTCATTTTACTTAGGGTAGTCTTCCCAAAATTTTCCTTGAAAACCTTTTCATCTCAAATTGATTTAAAACCTTTAAACCAAAATTAAACAAGGAAAATACATATACTCCATGCTTTACTCAAAATCACCTTGCCATGTTATATATATACTTTACTCAAATCTTTGTTGATGAAAACATTTAAACCTTTGAAAGTACCCATTTCGAATCCATTGAAAGCACCCTTCCAAAACCAAGTAAAACCCTTCTTTCACCAAGGCCGAAAGGCCAAAACATTCCTTTCAAAACCATTCAATCTTCCTTTCGAAAACACTTGAAAAACCTTTCCGTCGAAAGATATAAAACCTTGGACATCCTACCTTTAAACATTTAAACTTTGCCTTTCGAAAACATTGGAAACCTTTCCTTTCAAACATTTCGAAAACATAGGGGAACCAACCCTTCAAAACCATTCTTTAAAACCTATCAAAAGCATTTGGGTTCAAGCAAAACATATGGAACAACCTTTCAAAACCTTTTATAACTAAACCATTCGAAAACTTTAGGTTTTACCTTCAACAGAGCAAAAGGGTCATTAAAACATTTAAGTCGAAAGTACTCTTTCGAAAGAATTTTCTAAGCGAAGAAGAGATGGTGTCGAAACCAACCTTCTGAAAGCATTGGAGAAGCGACTAAGTTTCAAAACAAAGTATACCTTCCGAAACCATTGACCTCGAAAGGTAGGAAAAGCGGCAGCTAGGGGTTTTGACCTCATTCGAAAGCAGTTACTTAAAACAAAAGGTGCAACCCCATTCGAAACCATTCCTTTAAAACATTTGACTCGGCCGAAAGCCAACCAAGTTGAAAGCACTTCCTTCGAAAGCAAAGCAGGCGCAATTTCAATTTAAAACAAAGTTGCTTCAACCCCATCGTAACCTATGGTCTTGACCCAGTACTTTTCGCCCTAGTCCAATTCACTCTATACCAAGTTATTAATACTATGTGCATTGGTTTCGATGGAAATGGAGGCGGGAGTACTTGGTCAGAACCCTTGGTGCCGAAAGAAGTGAAACATGCCAGAAGCATGTAAGAACTGATTTTTACTTTAAAAAGAATTTCTTTTCAACTAACCTGCCTTGTTTGTCAAAATATTATTGGTTGCTAATTTCTTTTCTAAAAGTGCTGCCAATATGTTAGAAATAAACAGTTTTATTTATTTACAAAATACTCCTTCTCCTCTTATAAATATATAAAACATTTAAGTCCCATACCTTAAATAATTTTATATATTCATCAAAACACTTAGGAAAATTCTACAAAAATTCCAAAAAATCATTTTTAATGTGTTTTCTAGCATATATTTATTTTAGACCCAAATCATATATTATTTAACCGTACATAATTTTAAACCCAATTAATCATTTTCTTTACTAGTAAATTAATATAAAATCCACATTAATTCAAAAATTATGAAATTTGAAACTCATCTCTAAAATATCATTTCTGATCTAAATCTAAAATCGCAAGGCATTTGAATGTCAATAAATGGGGTTTTCACATTAAAACATATCATAAATCCTATATGAATAAGCATAAATAATCAACAAGCATATATAAACATTTAATCATTCAAAAACATGGCATAATCATGCAAAATACTTCGGATTCATCTTAAACCGAAACAATAGGAAAAATGAAATGTAGTGGTTATTCACCTTAGCTTTGAGATTAAGGATTTGAGATTTGATATTGATTAAGTTGCTTAAGCTTTTCCTCTTGAAATCTTCTCTTTGCTTTTCTTAATGGTGGCCGGCCTCTAGCTTGTATTTTTGTTTAGTGAATATAGAATGAAGGTGAGAATGATGGGATTAAGGGTTTAGGGTATTAGAATACTCTTATTCCAACTTTGCTCCTTATCTATTTGCCTTAACATTTTAATTCTTTAATTCATTTGTATATGGCACGACTACTCTTACTAATCACAAATCTCAACCCATTAACCATTTTACATTATTTTATTTAATCTACCTAATTAAATGTTCCTAATAATGTTACTAAAAATATGAGATGCTACAATCTCCCCTTCTTAAAGAATTTCGTTCTCGAAATTACGATAAGGTACACAACCAAATAATCAAAAAGTTAAAACATACCATCAAACAAATCAGGATAAGCATCCCTCATCCTGCCCTCAGTCTCCCAAGTACAGTCTTTCTCATTATCACTCCATTGGACTTTCAATAATCTGACTGTCTTATTCCTTAGCCTCTTTTCATCTCTCGCAACTGTACGAATCGACTTTCTAAATATAGTCAAGTTCTGCTCTACTACTAGATCATCTAACATGGTCGGTGCTATAGTAGTCTCCGGGTCTCTAACATACTTCCTTAGATGAGACACATGAAAACATCGTGGACTCCTGCCAAACTTCTCGGTAACTTTATTCTATATGCGAGTTTCCCAATCCTCTCTACAATAGGAAATGGTCCTACGAATCTCGGTGTCAACTTCTCTGATTTCCCAGATCGTATCAAACCCTTCATCGGTGACACTTTAATAAACATATGATCTCCAACAGAGAACTCTAAGTCTTTTCGTCTTCTATCCGCATTACCTTTCTACCTAGACCGAGCTTCCGTCATCCTAGCTCGAATCAACTCAATCTTCTCTGCAACTTCTCTAACCAAATCTGGACCAATAACCAACCTATCCCCGGTTTCTAACCAGCAGACTGGTGATTTTCATGGCCTTCCATACAAAGCTTCAAACGATGCCATCCCTATACTAGTCTGATAACTGTTGTTATACAAAAACTCGACTAAATGTAGATGGTCTTCCCATGATTCCCCAAAATATAACACACAAGCTCTTAAAAAATCCTCCAAGACTTTGTTAACTCTTTCCGTTTGCTCATTGGTCTGTGGGTGGTAAGCGGTACTCATCTTGAGCTTGGTTCCTAAAATATTCGGTAGACTCTTCCAGAACTCGCTAGTGAACAAGGAATCTCTATCACTTACTATACTACTAGGAATTCCATGAAGTCTAACTACTTTCTTCATAAATAACTTAACCAAAACAGGTATCGTCCTAGTCGACTTAACTGGAATGAAATGGGCACTCTTGGTCAATCTGTCCACTACAACATATATACTTTCATTTCCTTTATTAGATCTCGGCAACCCGTCTATAAAATGCATAGAAATAGAATCCCACTTCCATACCGGAATACATAATGGTTGAAGCAACCCACTTGGCTTATGATGTTCGGCTTTTACTTGTTGATAGTTCAAACACTACTTCACCCATAAGCCTACATCCCTCTTCATACCTTCCTAGACGAAACTTCGTTTCATGTCCTGATACATCTTAGTTCCTCCTGGATGAATAGTGAACTTCGAACGATGGCATTCCTCCAAAATTTCTTTCCTTATGTCCCCCATATTCGGGACACACAATCTTTCTTTCTTTCTCAACCACCCATTCTGGTCAAGACTAAAATCCTTTAAGTCATCACTCTCTGTTCCATCTCTTAACTTTCTGATCTGTTCAGCTAACACTGGATCCTTCTCCTGTTTAGAAGCAATCCTTTCGATCATCACCGGTCTAACTTCTAAACAAGATAACACAACAGATCCTCCATTAGACCCAGTTTCATATCTCCACTGCACTCTGTAAGTCGACAACGCTTCCAAATCTTTCCACTCTACTATCATTACCAACACAGCATTCTGATACTTTCTACTAAGCGCATCTGCAACCTTATTACCTTTCCCTGGTGTGTACTCAATTCCAAAATCATAAGCAGTTATAAACTATAACCATCTCAGTTGTCTCATGTTTAGCTCCTTTTGAGAGAACAAATACTTCAACGACTTATGATCCATATAAAGCTCAAACCTTTCTCCCAAAAGGTAATGTCTCCACACCTACAATGCAAAAATCACTGCGGCTAATTCCAAATCATGCGTTGGATATCTAACCTCATACAGTCTAAGCTGTCGAGAAGCATAGGCAATCACTTTACCTCTCTGCATCAACACAGCTCCTAATCCAGTTCCACACACATCTGTATAAACTACTAAATCCCAATTTCCTTCCGGAAAAACTAATACATGTACATGGGTCAATAAGTGTTTCAATCTCTGAAATGCTTCCTTACATTTATCGATCCACACAAACTACACATCCTTTCGCGTTAGCTTGGTCATCGGTGCGGCTATTCGCAAAAAATCCTTTATGAACTTCCGATACTATCCAGCCAACCCAAGAAAACTCTTTATCTCAGTCACTGTCTCGGGTCTCTTCCAATTATTCACCGCTTCAATCTTAGTCGGATCTACAGACAACCTTTTCTCCGAGACTACATGACCAAGAAACTTCACTTCCTTTTTCTAGAAATGACACTTCGAAAACTTCGCCTTCAACTGATGCTAGCTCAACGTCTCAAGCACCACTCTAAGATGAACTTCATGCTCCCTTTCATCTCTAGATTATATCAAGATATCATCTATGAACACCAATACGAACCTATCCAAGTGCTCTCGGAAAATTCAGTTCATCAAATCCACAAAGAATGCCATCGCATTAGTTAGTCCGAACGGCATCACTAACTATTTGTACGCTCCATATCTAGTTCTAAATGCCATCAAAGGAATACTATCCTCTGCTATTCTAAGCTGATGGAAACCTGTTGCCAAATCCAACTTAGAAAATACCTTGGCTCCACTCAACTGATCGAACAAATCGTCAATTCTATGCAACATATATCGATTATTTATCGTCTTCTCATTCAAATTACGATAATCGATACATAACCTCAACGATCCGTCTGACTTTTTAGCAAACACTGCGGCTGCTCCCCAAGGTGAACTACTAGGTCTAATAAAACTCTTGCTTTCCAAATCTACCAACTGCACCTTTAACTCTCTCATCTCTGTAGGTGCCATTCTACTTGGCGGCCTACTCACTGGTTCTGCTCCAGGCACCAAATCTATCTGAAACTCAATGGCTCGTTTCGGTGGTAATCCTACTACCGGCTCAAAAACATCCACGAATTCTATAACCACGAAAACTCGATTCAACTTGTCTTCTACTTCCACAACACCCAACAAAGCATTCACCTCACAACTAAGGTTTTCTATGGTATATACAATCCGATCACTACAGTCAGGGTGTCTAAGTGATATTTTCCTATCATGGAAAAATATCCTAGCATCATACTTACTTAACCAATCCATACCCAAAATAATTCCGAACCCTACAAAGTCAAACACATGCAAACTGCAAACAAAGGTACGACCTAACAAATCAAACTCTAAGTGATCACACTTCATCTCACGTGTCGCATACCCTCCTATTGGATTTGCAACCCTTAAGGAAGTAACTAAGTATGTGGGTTCTAGTTTAAGCTTATCTACCAAACAATAAGATATAAAAGAATTTGATGCACTAGTATCAAACGAAACGCTAACATATATACCATGAATCTGAAGCGTACCTCCCAACACTGCCTTCCCTTTCTCCTGCACTGTTGGTCCTGATGTAGCTGGCTCCAATGCAAATACTTTGCCCCTTCCATTCTTAGCAGGCTCTTTGCATTGGTTCTTATAGTGACCAATCTGATCGCAGTTGAAGCATCTGATATTCTTCTTCCTGATCACTTCCTTGGCCTTTCTAGTACGACATTCATTCGCAAAATGCCTCTTCTTGTCGCACTTAAAGCAAACAACCTCAGACTTTCCCTTCTTTGCTGCTCCACCCTTTTGAGCACCCTCCTTATGAAAGAACTTCCTATTTTGGCTCTGCACTACTTGGATCTCCTTTGCCTTATTCTTCTCTAGAGAAGCAAGTATCTCCTCATGTCTTAAAGCCATTTTCACCACAACATCACAAGGATCTCTGATGCGAGGTAATCTAGCCCTTGCCAACTCAGGCTTCAATCACCTTATAAACTTATCATTTCTCTTCATCACAGTATCCATAGTAGCATACTCATACCTTGCCAACTCCTCAAACCTTCTAGAATATTCCAACACAGACATCTCCCTATGTTCCAACTCAGCAAACTTTTTGAGTAAAGTAGACTACGCCATCACAGACATGAACCTCTCCTTGAACCTCCTCCTAAACTCAGCCCATGTCATCGTTTCCTCATCCACTCCAACCGTCACACTATTCCACCAAAATAAAGCTTCTCCCTGAAGCTGTCTCGAAGCAAGCCTTCTCTTCTGCTCATAATTGAGCCCCAAATCTGCAAAGATCCTCTCATAATGTAGCAACCAGTTCTCCACCTCAATAGCATCTTCAGTTTCGATAAATGGCTTCCCTCCAAGCCTAACATAATCTCTGCTCAGGATAGCTTAGTTGTTGACCACCGAAGCTTCCTGAACTCCTACTTCAGCATTTCCTCCAACCACTCCAGCATCAATTCCTGCTTGCATCATGTTCACGAAAAACTGATACATAGCTCCCATATCCATTTGTAAGACTCCAGCACCAACATTCCCCACTTGTGCTTGACCTTGGTTCCTTCTAGTGTTCGGTCTGGCATTTCCATTTATGGTGGTGCTTCCTCCAAGATTCACTCTTCCACATTTAGCGTCCATATCTATATTCAAGCCTCGTGAGATACAAAAGAATAGCCTAAGAGAGATAGAAGAATAAAGATATAGCGTATACTTATATATAGCAAGTACAAGTACGTTACTATAGCATTATCCAATACCCCCAATCTTATTTCTAATTCCTTAGGATTATGTTTTCAAAAATCATTTTTAGTTAAAGTTTTTCATAAACCTATGCTCTGATACCAAGTTGTAACATCCCATATTTGGAGGCCCGAAGCTAAGTGCTACAGATGCTGCAGTCATCCATAGTATTAACTTCCGGTAACCAAATATGGTAATGTTAATGGTATCCATAATATCAGAGGCACATGAATATGAAACAAAATTACAGATTTCACAAAAACAACATTTCTGATTACATTTCATAAAACATGTTTCATATCCAGATTACATAATCCCATAATCGTTTTCCAGGTTCAGATAAAATATAATTATTACAAAATACGCCAAGAGCGACATATGAACATGCCCCATTGGTTGACCAGAGTACTATATAATCATAACTGACTTAATACAACACAGCGGAATAAAACAAAATAAAACAACAACTCCTAAATAGCTATTTGTCAGCCACCTGCTCGTCTTCGGAAGCTTTATTTGCCAACCTACTAAAACCTATAAACCTCAACCCTCGGCCTACTCAAATCAATTTTGAGCACCCAAGAGTTTAAGGGGAAAAACATAAACTTCGAGTCAGACATAAAGCCTGGAGTGAATAATACTATACATCTCGGTTATATGATATTAAGTAAGACCACGCCGCTTAGCGGAACGGGTTTCCCCTCACTAATATCCTTTTAAAACATATCTTTTGCAAATCATTTCCTGCAACCAAAACCGGTTAAAACTGTAAAGGATTATCATGTAAACATACATATGAGGTAATAAATGAACTATCTATTCGAACACTATAGTTTTGTTTGGCTAACTACTAACCTTTGCTGACTCGGGCCTACCAAACAATATAAATAAAATAATCTAACACCTGTTAGATACTCCTCTTCTGGACGGTATGTCTCTAACTTATCTTCCCCCAGGGTCACCTGATCCTAAGAGTTTTGTGGGCTCACCAATAACTTATTTGTATACAAATATATTCCCTTCTGTGTGTAATCATCATTTTAGTCTTACCTGTGACAAAGCCCTACACACTAGAATATTGGACTAAATTAGCTGGGGTTAATAGCTAATGTATAGGGCGTGACCCTATACCAGTCTCATCTGGTATTCTAATATCTGAGTCATTTTACTTAGGTAGTCTTCCCAAAATTTTCCATGAAAACCTTTTCATCTCAAATTGATTAAAAACCTTTAAACCAAACTTAAACAAGGAAAATACATATACTCCATGCTTTACTCAAAATCACATTGTCATGTTATATATATACTTTACTCAAATTTTTGTTGATGAAAACATTTAAACCTTTGAAAGTACCCCTTTCGAATCCATTGAAAGTACCTGTAACGACCCGGAATTTTGGACCATTCGCATCCATTATAAGTGTATAGGTAAACACTCATGCCGGAGTTGAATTGCTCAAAAAACCGCGTTGTTAATTTAAATTTGGCAAAACTGAACATATACAGTAAATAAATAATCACAGATCACAAACACAGAGTAATAAGTGCAGCGGAAATAAAAGAGATAGTAGTTCATGAAGCTACTATATGAATATATATAATACATCAGAGTTTACAACAGAAGAGTAATACGATACATCAGATACAAATCAGAATACATCACTGGAATCATCGAATATCTGAAAGCTGGATAGATAGCTGGATCTCCAAGCGAAGCTCCAACTCCAAAGGTGAGTCTCGAAAGCTGAACCACTCAGTCTGACCGGAGCGTAAAGCAAAAACACAAGACACTCGAGTCAGGATTAACATTCTTATATTAATAAATCCAACTCAAGTGAAATAGCAATTGAAATACAAGTAACTCAAAGGATGTTTGGAATAACCATCCTTTAAGGATCCGTTAAACTATCTACTATGTAGTAATGTACGCTAAGTAGATAATGTCTATCAGTAATATATAAAGATATCAAAATAGCGTTAAGTCATGGCCCATTCCACCCTTAACACATTTTTATTCCCAAAAGCATATACAAGACCGTAGTTTCCCCAAAACCGGAAGTCACCAGAGGGCAATCCATATACTAAAGGTACAAATCAAAATCGTAGTGGTCGCGTATAAATGGAATACAAGTATGACAAGGCACATGAGGCAATACCCAAGGTAGTGATACTACCGTTCGCCTGATCCGGACTGGTGAGAACGCAACGCCGCAGCGCCCGCAACACCGTGAAACAACACTCCCAAAATCAAGGGTGCACCAATCGACAACAAGTAATAAGTAGTTCGAAGAAGTGTGTCCACTTGAGGTAGCTAATTCTCCATTGGCCCGGCACAGCTCCTGTTTTAGTCATTTCCAATTTGACACAAGTGTCAAGGCTATCCATTATCGTTCTCTTTCTTCAGTCAACACGTACATCAATCCAACCACTTCATTCTAGATCATCACTCCGCGTATAGTTATTAAAGTGGTTTCGGTTCAGATAGAGAGTATATCCATTACCGATCCCAGTCTCTTTAATAACTTTCGTAATTATTACACCGATTGGTCATTAATATATTTCAAAACCAAATCAACTTCAATTCAATTAGAATTTGCAAACCAACATTTCAATTGTCTTTCCAAATCAATTTCCATAATTTACGTTTCAAAACTTCCAAATCATCATTCAAAATCTTATAATTCAATTTCAATCTTTATATTGAAAACAATTCAAATGTTGATTCAAATTCGCACAAAGTTTCATTTCGAAATCATTAGAATCAATTTAGTTTTAACATTCAAATCAATTTACATTCATTTATCGATTTCATTCAATATTCGTTAAGTAAATTTTATCATTCAAAACAATTCTATTAAATTTCCAATTCATTAAATCAATTCTTAAGTTCAACTTCATTAAAACAAAACTTACAATTTTGAATTAAATTAAATTCGTCAAATCAAATCCTTTAATTTTCAAGTCTTACATTAATTTCAATAAATCACATTTTATTTCTTGTTAAAGAAATTCAATTTCACTTATTTACTTACTTAAATAATTTTCCAAAACTTAATTAATAAAGAACTCAATTTCAAATATTTACGAAGTAAAATTCACTTATTCAAAAGTCCAATTTTTCTTATTAAAGAATTCAATTTAATCATTAAATAATTCAACCTTATTTAATTATTAAATAATTCAAAACTTAATAATTTCAAAGTTTAATAATTTCAACTTAATTATAATTTCAACTTAATTATTAAATCATTTCAAACTTAATTCAATCATTTCTCAAATTAAACAACATTCTTCCATTAATTACATTGTAAATCTTTTGTTTCATATTATTAAATATTAACAAATTCCTTTCATTAAAAATTCAAATTTCAACTTCATTTCAAAACCATATTGTTTATTCAAATAAAATCTTCGCTTATTTTTAAATCAAATTATTGACCAA
This sequence comes from Allium fistulosum, assembly GCA_030737815.1. Taxonomy (NCBI): domain Eukaryota; kingdom Viridiplantae; phylum Streptophyta; class Magnoliopsida; order Asparagales; family Amaryllidaceae; genus Allium; species Allium fistulosum. The sequence goes on from CM060904.1 coordinate 1,086,866,442, forward strand.
TCGGGTTTTATTTAATTTTCTATCCTAGGTCAAAGTTCAATTTGGGTATTTACCATTTCAACCCGATTCCAATTCAATTCAAAATCAAAGCATAGTAAAGGGAACTTGCAGTGTGATAACTGGGATGGTGTCAAAGTAAATAAACAAGCAATAACAACAATCAATAACAATCCAATAATCAATTTAAATAATCCCGAAATAACCGTATTAATTCGCATTGTTATTTGTACGAATTAATATAATTATTTCTTGAATCCACACTATCATTTCATGTAGATTAAAGATTATTACTTTACGGTTCTTCACTTGTCATTCAATTTCAATTTTCATACATCATCAATTTAACAACATACATTCAGTGGTTCAAAATGTAATTAAACAAATCCTACGTGTCAATAGATTCAACAGTTAAAGGGGTCATATTATACAAATGTCAGTTAATCAAATTTAACATTTAACTATCCTATATCAAGTTCAATTGCATACTATTTATCATTTAACATTAACAATTTAACGTCCAATATAAACATCAACAATCAATCAATTATCAGCCAAACAGTATTATCATCGCATAAATAATTAACAGAAAATGGTATCAGATGTCACAGGTGAACTGATACAGGTAATAGCATATATAACAGTGTAATTAACTAACAGCAGCATATTTCAATTGTCGTTTCAATTGAAATCAAATTTAATAAATAAAAGAACGTTAATCGTGAGTGAGTGCTCACCTTTCGAGGCTAAAGAAGATAGACAACGGAATTATCAGCTACGAATTCAAAGCAAAGCTAGATGGGTACGAATTTGACGAAGAAAAGAAGCACAACGGACAAAGCTGATAAATGGAAAAACGATAAAATGAATCAGAACCAGCCAGATATATGAACAGAAAATATATATATTTCAGCATCCATTATAAATCAATATACGTTATTTTATAAAAACTCAAATCTAAATTTGACCACATACTTTAAAGAAAAATCTTTATATATATGCATTATATTGCAAAATCAGTCGACGATATACTTATGTATGTATGTCATTTTATTATGTATAAAATAGGTAGTCAATGAAAGTAAAAGAAACTGTAAGTTTGAAAGGTTGCAAAGTAGAGAAAAACCAAAATGTACACGCTGACACTATACACCTATATATAGCCAACAGATTTAAACTAAGAGTCGAAATATATAATGTAGCCTTTATAATCAGTGTTTTAAATACTGTTGACATATGCAACAGACATACGAATTTATAAACCAAATCCATATATGACTAGTACAACATATGTCATGCAGACAGCTATATACATACTTATATATTTAAACCAATATCTAATTTATATAAAATAACATATTCTTCAACATACTATATCCTAAAACCAAGACTACGAATAACTTATGATTGTAAAAAGGAAGGTTATATCTAAGCAAAATGTTACGCGTTCTGTAAAATTCCAGTATTTATATATGGTGCAGCATACATATCGTAACATTTCTTTAAAATCTCAAGTATAAAATAGATCAAGTACAATGGATCAATATATATATATATAACATTTTATATCCAGTCTTATAAAACAACATATATAAACTACAGATTTTGTAACTTGTATAGACCCATATGTATAAAACTGACAAAAATATAATTTACATTAATCTGCATAAAAACAGAACATATGGTTATACTATAAAATATAAGACAAAAGAACAAAGTAGCTACCAGATTTGAAAATTTATATATACCACTACAATGCTTATATATTAACAGTAATATATATAGACTTTTTATATATAAAAGAACATACATATGTATACTTATATAGGTAACTTCTATAAACTCATATATATAACAGCACGTATATATATATATATGAACACATATATATTTTTAAACTTACAAAGCAGAAAAATGGAAGAAAGATTCGACCAGAGAGGAAGAGAAGGTGCCCGAGTCTCGGCTGGAGATGCTCGGCATCAGTGTTGGAGGCAGAGGCTGGGGCTGGGTGGTGAAGCAGATCTAGTGAGGAGGAGGGAGAGTGGCTGCTGACGTGGGTGCTTCGGTGGTGATGGGCGGAGCTGGGGTAGGCACGGGTTGGATGGGGTGGAGCGGTGGTTCGGTGTGGGTTCTTGGCCAAGGTGGTCGTGTGGAGAAGGATGCTATTAAGGGAGGAACTGAAGGAGACTAAGGCGAGTTGAGGCGGAGCATACGGGGAGAGGCAGGCGGATGTTGACCGATGTGTGGAGGAACACGTGATGGGAAGGGTTTCCTGAAGCAGGCTATGGCCAGGGGTTTTGGCGGAGAGGAAAGATGGTGAGAGGTGGGTTAGTGGACAGTGGAGGGGCGCCTGCGTTGTGGGATTGGTGGTCACAGCTGTTGTATGGCGGAGCTTAGTTGATGCTGACGTGGGTTGAGGTGGCCAAGCGGGCGGAGGCTTGGGGCAGTCGCGTCTGAAAGGAGATGGAACGGTGGGAAAATGGGTGAGCACAGTTCGGCCATGAATACAAATGTTTGAAGCTTCAGGGACCATTATAATACGAGAATATAAATATAACTTAATATTGTATTTTCTCTTTTTAATAAGCATAGAACTGAAAGGGGAGGATCGGAATGAGGAAGATGAAAGCATGAGTGGAGGAGAGAAACAGAAGAAATGTGGGAATTGAAATGAGAGAAGTCAAGTGAAATAATAGTAATGAACTTGTATTTTCAAAATGAACGTAAGCAAACCAAACAGCTCAAAAGAAAATTTGAATAGGCACGATTGTCCATTGATTCAGCAAAATTAATTAAAGCAATTAATTATGATTTGGAGAGCACGTTAGAAATTTGAACTGAAGGAAGGAGTAAAGTCAGAAATTATGGTACCGTTACAACCAACCGTTTATCACTTCCGTCACGTGCCGGACATTAAAATACAGAAATAAATATACCATGAAGATCGGCACGACGAGACGATCAAAACGGTATAATATTATCAGTGGTCCGATCGAATTATAAAAATTTCGAATTTTTCTACTGCTAGTAAATGCAAGAAAAACGCAAAAAAATAAGACCGACGGAGCCAAAGATGTCCGAATTTGGAAAAACGACAAACTGACATCTTGCTCAGAAGATGGTTTAGAATTTTTCTATGTAAAAATATTTTGGTTTTGAAAATGTTTTATTTTCATCGCTTTTTAACTGATTAAATTGAAGTGAATTTACGCGCGAAATAAACTTTCATATTTTCGGACGAAAATTTACCAGTTGCTATGTTTAACTAGACGTATTCCAAATATTAAATTTTTATTTTAAAATTTTATCGTTTAAAATTTCACAAAATTTCAACTAATTACGTTATTAAAACAGTTGAAATTTTTCGGGTCGTTACAGTACCCCTTTCAAAACGAAGCAAAACCCTTCTTTCACCTAGTCCGAAAGGCCAAAACATTCCTTTCGAAACCATTCAATCTTCCTTTCAAAAACACTTGAAAAACCTTTCCGTCAAAAGCTATAAAACCTTGGACATCCTATCTTTAAACATTTAAACTTTGCCTTTCGAAAACATTGGAAAACCTTTCCTTTCAAAACTTTTGAAACCATTGGGGAACCACCCTTTCGAAACCATTCTTTAAAACCTTTCGAAAGCATTTAGGTTCAAGCAAAACATGTGGAACAACCTTTTGAAACTTTTTTAACTAAACCATTCGAAACCTTTGGGTTTTACCTTCAACAGAGCAAAAAGGTCATTAAAACATTTAAGTCGAAAGCACTCTTTCGAAAGTATTTCCTAAGGAAAGAAGAGATGGTGTCGAAACCAACCTTTCGAAAGCATTGGAGAAGCGGCTAAGTTTCAAAACAAAGTATACCTTCCGAAACCATTGACCTTGAAAGGTAGGAAAAGCAACAGTAGGGGTTTCGAACCCATTCGAAAGCAGTTACTTAAAACAAAAGGCGCAACCCCATTCGAAACCATTCCTTTAAAATGTTTGACTCAGCCAAAAGCCAACCAAGTCGAAAGCACTTCCTTCGAAAGCAAAGCAGGTGCAATTTCAATTTAAAACAAAGTCATGCTTCGACCCCATCAGAACCTATGATCTCGACCCGATACCTTTTGCCCTAGTCCAATTCACTCTGTACCAAGTTATTGATACTATGTGCATTGGTTTCGAAGTCAATGGAGGCGGCAGTACTTGGTCGGAACCCCTGGTGCCGAAAGTAGTGAAACATGCCAAAAGCATGTAAAAACTGATTTGTACTTTAAAAAGAATTTCTTTTCAACTAACCTGCCTTGTTTGTCAAAATATTATTGGTTGCTAATTTTCTTTTCTAAAAGTGCTGCCAATATTTCAAAAATAAACAATTTTATTTATTCACAAAATACACCTTCTCTTCTTATAAATATATAAAACATTTGAGTCTCATACCTTAAATAATATTATCTTTTCATCAAAACACTTAGGAAAATTCTACAAAAATTCCAGAAAATCATTTTTAATATGTTTTCTAACACAAACCCAAATCATATATTATTTAACCATAAATAATTTTAAACCCAATTAATCATTTTCTTTACTAGAAAATTAATTTAAAATCCACATTAAATCAAAAAATTATGAAAATCGAAACCCATCTCTAAAATATCATTTCTGATCTAAATCTAAAATCGCAAGGCATTTGGATATCATTAAATGGGGTTTTCACATTAAAACATATCATAAATCCTATATGAATAAGCATAAATCATCAACAAGCATGTATAAACATTTAATCATTCAAAATCATGGCATAATCATGCAAAATACTTCGGATTCATCTTAAAACCGAAAACAATAGAAAAAATGAGATATAGTCATTATTCACCTTAACTTTAAGATTAAGGATTTGAGATTTGATCTTGATTAAGTTGCTTAAGCTTTTCCTCTTGAAATCTTCTCTTTGCTTTTCTTAATGGTGGCCGGCATCTAGCTTGTATTTTTGTTTAGTGAATATAGAATGAACGTGAGAATGATGAGGTTAAGGGTTTAGGGTATTAAAATACTCGTATTCCAACTTTGCCCCTTATCTATTTGCCTTAACATTTTAATTCTTTAGTTCATTTGTATATGGCACGGCTATCCTTACTAATCACAAATCTCAACTCATTAACCATTTTACATTATTTCATTTAATCTACCTAATTAAATGTTTCTAATAATGTTACTAAAAATATGGGGTGTTATAGGATTTTAGCTAGCATAATGCATTAAATATAACCGATTCACTATAACTATTTTATTATAATTTCATTATAAAATGAATGTAGAATTGATTCACTACATATTAGAGTAAGATTTTCACTCCATACATTAAAATGCTTCTCAAAATCTCGTAGTTGGGTTAACCCATGTGTAGACTTGCCAAAATATGAACTAACCCAATAACCCAACCCATTTACCCTACTTATAAATGAGTTGGGTTAACCCATTTATGAATCTTTATTAAATGCATAAACGGGTTGACCCATTTTTAAAAAGCTTATAAATGGGTAACTCGTTTATCCATTTATTAAAAACTTAAAATTCAAAAATATAAATTCGAAAATAAGAATTTTAAAAAGTTGAATTTTTTTACTTTGATACTTCATCTATTGAACGTACGCTGTAGTTCTTCATGGTGACTAACGATCGTACTTTATAAATAACAGCCTACATCCCCATATTTGAACTCCGACTAGGCAGAAGCCGCTATTTTTTTGTTCAAACTACAATAACTTCTTCATATTAACTTGGAATCAGACGAGACTTCGACCGATGAACTTCCACCTAAATTATGGACATATGGAACACTCAGATATTTCATCTGTTGAACGCACACTGTAGTTCTCCATTGTGACTAATAGTTGTTAGAAAATAATATGCTACATCCCTATATTTGAACTCCGTCTAGGTAGAGCCGCTATTTTTTAGTTTAGACTATAGTAACTTCTTTATACTAACTCGGAATTAGGCGAGACTTCGACCGATGAGCTCGCACTACAGACAATATAGAACACTCGGATGCTTCAGCTTGTGGACGCACACTATAGTTCTTCATGGTGACTAACAGTTGTACTTAGAAATAATAGGCTACAGCCCCATATTTGAACTCCGCCTAGGCATAGGCCGCTATTTTTTTTGTTTGGACCTCTGTAACTTCTTCATACTAACCCGGGATCGGGCGAGACTTTGACAAATGAACTCCCGCTTAAATTACAAACAATATGAAACACTCGGATACTTCATCTTGTGAAGCACACTGTAGTTCTCCTTGGTGACTAACAGATGTACTTAGAAATTAACCAGTTACATCCGCATATTTGAACTCCAGCTAGGCAGAAGCCGCTATTTTTTTGTTCTTGTTCAGACTGCAATAACTTCTTCATGCTAACTTGAAATCAGACGAGACTTCGACCAATGAACTCCCACCTAAATTACGGACAATATGAAACATTCGAATACTTCATATTGGGAACGCATGTTGTAGTTATGCATGGTGACTAACGGTTGTATTTAACAAATAATGGACTACATCCCCATATTGAATTTTGATGAAAATTATAATTAAAATTTTAGATTCTAAATTTTGAAATTTTGATTTTTATCGAAATTCGAGACGTAAAAATTAGAATTATTTTTTATATAGGTTTTTTATTAGTCAACTCAAATTTAAATCTTTAAATGAGTTAAAAGAGTAACACGTTTATTAAATTGATTGAGTCAGATCGACTCCTGCATTAAATGGATCAAAAAGAATGGACCATAAATGGGTTGGGTTAAAATCGACCCGACTCAATCCAACCCGTTTAACGGATCTACCTATGTGTTTTGATCACTCTAATTTTACTTGGACTGACATTAAATATGATTTATAAGTATATTCATTCTAGAATACATATTCTAGATGTTGACTATTTCAATTTTGCATGGTTTGATATTGAATGAGTTTTTGATGTAGAGTTGAGTTGGATGAAAATAGGGTTGGGTTGAATAAAATTTCATATCCGACTCGTATATAGTATGAGTTATAAATTGTAATCTATATCCGATCCAAACTAGGTTGGGGATCCGGTTTATATGGATTGAGTCGGGTTGATGGATGGACCGGGTGAGTATGAGCTGTGTGCATCTTTGTAATTCCGTGTGCAACGCACAACTTTGCACTATCAATAATAGCACAGCAATCATACGCTAATCTCTCCCAGCAGGCTCTCTTAAACTGGAAAATTAGGGTTCAATTAATCAATTTCTTCGCAGAAACCCCAAAATGTCCACAAAAACCATAGCGCGAACTGGATCGGCTCTATTAAATCGGCTTTTATTATCAGACTACACCCTTAAGCAATCAAGTCCTTTTATTGCAAAAATCTCTCCTCATGTTTCTCATTTTCAAAATCTTGGAATTGATCGAAACCTTAATCGAGTTGCAGAAGAAGAATCTTCGATTGGAGAAGCTGAAACTTTGAAGAAAGTTGCGTCATACGAGGGGTTTTCCTTTCCTTGTGGTCTGCCTTCTCTTCGATTTTTCATTGACGAAGGTAACAATTTGAGATTCTATGTTAACTACTGCATTAGAGTCGAATGTATTGGGGAGGGAATGTTATGATGTTTAGTGTACTGCTGACACCTCCTTTTCCTCTCTCTAATACCAATTCTGGAAGGAAAAAAAAATCAGTTACTACGGTAATGGTATTTATTAATATCGGGCCACCAAATCTTGAGGACAATGCTCCTGTGAATTTTCGTTAATAAGTTACAAACAAGTGTAAGTGATTTCATACATAAAGGTTTCGTTGAAAAATCATGGTACGTGGATCATTAACATCCACGCGCTTCTGTCCGACGTCAGCTCTTTGAATATATTTCAATCCCTCAAGTCCATTTTTACTATTTCCTTCCATATCAACCTTGGTCGACCTCTACCTCTCTTTGAGCATTCGATGCGGCATATAATTCCAATACGCATTGTTGCCTCGGGAGGCCTCCGTTGGAGATGTCCAAACTATCCTAAGCGGTGTTGGACTAGCTTCTCTTCAATTGGTGTTACTCCTAGTTTGTTACGTACATCATCATTTCTAATTCGGTCTCATCTTGTATGATCACAGCTTCATCACAGCATACACATCTCTGCTACACTTATCTTTTGGACGTGTTGCCTTTTAGTAGGCCAAAATTCTACATCATGCAACATCGCAGGCCTGATTGTCGTTCCGTAAAACTTTTCTTTAAGCTTTTGTTGGACTTTCTTGTCACAGAGAATGTCAGACACTAGTCGTCATTTCACACATCCCGCTCGAATTCTAAAACTAACATGTTCATCAATCTCACCATCATACTGCAACATTGATCCTAAATATTGCAAGGATTCCTTGAGCACTAGTTGTCCGACCAGAGTGACATCTCCGTCATCTGACCTGATACTGCTGAACCCGCACTTCATATATTCTGTTTTAGTTCTGCTAAGCTTAAAACCCTATGATTCTAAAGTCTGCATCCACAACTCCAGTTATCTATTAACCTTTATCATACTTTCGTCAATTAGCACAACATCATCAGCAAAGAGCATACATCAAAGAATCTCACCTTGTATACTTTTCGTAACTTCATCCATCACTAAGGCAAAAATGTAGAGGCTCAAAGCTGACCTGTCATGTGATCCTATGTTAATGGAAAAGTTACTAGTTTCACCATCGCATGCTCTGACACTAGTCACAACATCATCGTACATATTCTTGATAAGGGTAATGTACTTTGTTGAGACTCTTTTCTTTTACAGAGCCCACCACATAACTTTTTTGGTACTTTGTCATAAGCTTTCTCCAAATCAATAAATATCTAGATCCTTTTTTTGTTTCCTAAATCTCTTCATAAGTTGTCTTATCAGAAAAATCGACTCTGTGGTCGACCTTTCAAGCACGAAACCAAATTGGTTTTTTGAAACGTTTATCATCCTTCTTAATCGATGTTCAATGACTCTCTCTCAAAGCTTTATTGTATTGCTCATGAGCTTAATTCCTCTGTAGTTTGTGCAACTTTGAACATCTCCTTTATTCTTGACGATTGTAACTAATATGCTTGTCCTCCACTCTTTTGACATCCTGTTTGATTTGAAAATATTATTGAACAACTTAGTTAGACATGCTATCCCTGCATCTGCAATGCATCTCCACACTTCAATGTGATGTCATTAGACCCCAACGCCTTGCCTGCTTTCATTTGTTTTAGCGCTTCCTTTAACTCGGACTTTTGAATTCTTCGAACAAAATATCTACTGGTGTCATTAAAAGAGTCGTCAAGCTCGATCGTAGTGCTATCACCTTCTTCATTGAATAGCTTGTCGAAGTATTCTCTTCATCTATTTTTTATCACATCGTCCTTCACAAAAGTCTATTATTTTCATTCTTGATGCATTTAACTTAGTTGAAGTCTCTCGTCTTACTCTCGCGAAGCTTAGCTATCCTATAAACATTTTTTCACCCTTCTTCATCAAATCATTCAGTATAATAACACTGATGAATATGGTATCTTGAAGTGTAAATTTTAATGAATTTAATTTTTTTTAAACATGGTATTAGGAAGAGGAAATGAGCTGCACACATTATTTACTGTTACACTAAATGTGCATCGTATGATTGTAAGATTGATTCTTTTGAACTATACGACATGAAGATGGAATGGAGTAACACATATATCCATGGTTTCAAAAAGCTTAGTTTATATTGTAGGTTGTAACTTGGATAGATTCCAAACGCACGTCGATATTTTGGGTGTTTGAAAATTTATACAGACAACATGAATATTGATTTCATTCTATGGATACTATATACTGTGTGCTGAGAGTAGAATAAATCACAAAATAATGTAGCGGAGGCACCGGTTACTAGGGCAGGGCTGTTATGGCTTTAGCATACCATTATCAGTCAATCGGTTATCATTTTTGAGTGAAACCGGTATACCCGTTTAATCGGTATGATAACGGTAAATTTATCATTTTCTACGGCAAATCATTAGTAACATTTCTTTAATGCTAGCGGTAACGATAATTTTACCAATTATAACACATGTATATTCATGTAATATGTTTTACTATAGACATTTAGAACTAAATAATGATTAAATTTAGTTCAGTTTTCATGTGAAATAATGTTAAATACACTTCACTTTCTTTTCATTTATGTCTTTTATTAAGTAACTCTATAAATTGTATACTTAAGCGGTGTTATGGCGTGAATACATGCCATGGTACTGACATTTATTGAACAAACGGTAATTTACCATAAGCAGTGTAACAGTTACTAGATTATCGGTATATCAGTCTTCGGTTTACCAACCTATCTGTAACAGTAACGGTAAGCAATTTTAGATTACCGGTAAAAATGGTATGGTAACGTTTTTTGCAAAATGGTAACGGTAACCTTTATCATAACAGCCCTACGGATTATCCTATTTTTAATCAACGGAAATGTGTGCACTTTTCTCCATGACTTCTTTTGAGTATTAACAGAAGAAAGTATACATGCATGGAAAATGCATATACGCACATTTATTGAAGTCAGAGAACCAAAATGCACAAACTTAATTCGTAATATATATTTGATGTATACAAACAATTCGACAAAGAAAATTATTCTGTCAAGATATTATGATTAGCGAACAGAGATTAATTTCTTAATAGTAACAAATCATCTTTGATCATATGTTTTTTTTACTTGATTAGGTGTACAGTCAGTTCTCCAACTATTGAATAATAGTTTTTAATAAAATGAATATTTAGCAATTATACATACCTATTTCGGTCTAAGAGACCATATTGTAATAAAGAAGAAGAAGAAGATTATGGATAATGGTTTGTTGCTATACCATGACGAGCAGAATAATAAACATTTTATTGAATTTAATTATTGGACTAATTAGCGTTCTGCCTATTCCCCTGGGCAATAGTTTGCAATTTCAGATTCTAATTTCGGATTTCAGTGAATGCATTAACTTGTTGTTTTCAGCGTTGGCAGAGATGCTCCAAATCCCATTGTGCATCTACATTTATTTTAGACTCTTCATTGCCATACATTTTTTCTTTGGTTTATCTTTATTTTTTTTTCTTTTCCCAGTTGAGTCTATCATGTCAATCTTGCTTTGATGGTATGGGGTACTGCCTAACTTGATGCTTATTTCCTCTGTGTTCTCTAGGTGACGATGCTTTGCCAAATGATCCAATGCTTTTCCATACTAAAAGAACCTACCAGCCTAGCACTATCAAACGCAAGAGGACTCATGGTTATCTTGCACGGTCTCTCTTTTTGTCTGGCTCGTATATTTATCATATTTTCATTCAGTTATCAACTTGTACACATACTGGATATGTATTCTGCGGCCACAAAGTATTTTTATCGGATGTATCATTGCTATTTATTATTGTTACCAGTTCCTTAAAACTTTGGTGTTAAAAAAGAACACCAGTGAAGCATTGAACACTTGCTTTCCACATTCTCTATAATCTAAAATTTGATTCAGAGAATGACTCCATTTTGAAATCTGGTTGATATAGGAATAACAATAATGCCCACCCATAGTGTTTTTATTCTACATCATGTTTAATTTTTATGTTAGCTAAATCGAGAACCTATGATTCATTCCCATGTATTCCTCGGTTTTCCTGTGCATTCCGAACTGTGGTTAGTTTTTAATTTGTTGTTTTTTTTTTGGGTGCTCAGTAAAGCAACTAAAGGTGGGCGGAAGGTCATTAAGAGGAGGATAGCCAAGGGAAGAGCAAGGATTGCGGTATAACTATGGTTCATTACATCTTTTGAAAGACAAGTAATAGTTTAAAGCCTGTGGAAACGCTATTTATGCTTCTGTGTAACCTGTTCAGATGGAGTTTGAGTATGCCATTATTTTTGCATCTTTTTTCTGGTCTTTCTTGGTTGAAGAACACTTTTTTATCATGCTTGTTGGAATATGTTTTAACAACCAAGTTATTTAGAATTGATCCAGATCCTGGTAATAATATTTGGTTTTATTGAGAATTTCCTTGAGCAATATGTTACCTTTTTTGTATGCTAATCCTAACTTGATGGCGATAAATACAACTAAACTTAGCCTAGCATGATAATATTGAGAATTTTTTCCTTATTTAAGGTTGATTCATTAAGCTCGTTTATAGGGTTTTGGTTAATTAAGAAAACTTAATTGCATTGGATTTTGATATGAATAGAGAAGATCCAAGCTAATATATCTGTACACCTTATATTCAAATTCCTTTTCCTTTTTCTTGATATTTCATTTAACTGGCAAAGTTTTAAACTTTTGGCCCCGTGCATTAAGTCAGAATTTATGTTCTAACAAAACTATGTTGCATAAACTCAGTAGTCAACAATCATAAATGTGATTCGGTAATTTCTAATTTACTGTCGCAAGAGTAAATTTGACCGTTTATCGCAAGAGTAAATTTGACCGTTTAATTCTTTTTTCGGCAACTTCTTTTCAACAGGGTCAACCGTTTAAATTCTTTGTTGCCTTTGAGAATTATGTCAAAATCCCCTAGGGGCTTATATTACAATATCTTATTGTGCTTGTGCCTCCTATTAACGTGCACCATCCGTGTTAAAAATCAAAAGGTTAGGTAATTTTGTTGTGACAAATCAAGTAATGGAATGGAACAATTATTGAGCGTTAGAAAATGTTCGTATCATACAGCAAGTGAAGAAACACAAAAACAAAAATAAAACCCCAACCTACCCCTTGTTATAGTGCTTTCTAGAGTTTTCGTTGGTATCACTAGCGTACTGTTGTTTGAATTTTGAGACAATTAGACGTGGGCTTCTGTTTTTGCAAAAAAAAGTCTTGCAGGACCCATTTGTTTTACTATTATAAAGTACTAACATAATGGCATGCACAATGTGCACGATGAAGTACAACATTTTCAATAAGTTGGGCATCTATTTTACATATTTTATGTTTTAACAACCAAGTTATTTATGATACAAATTATAAAATGATCATTGTTATGTTTATTTATGCTAAAATGTGTTGAATTATGTAATTAGATGACATGTATGCAAAGTTTAAAGTCACATCTTTTGTGCAATTTGGTTGCTTTCATTCTGTCTTGAATTTTCTACTAAGCACGCCATCCTTTTTTTGTTTGAATTTATTTGTTATGTGGCATATTTTATGCGGGTTAATGATATAAATTGTCAAATGTTTAAATTCATGTCTGTTTGTGCAAACATAAATCAATTCATTTTTGATACAATGTCTTGCATTCTATTATAAACACGAAATATTTTATGCAAACAAACGATTTAAAATATTGAATGTTGAAAATAATATAATTTTGTTGGCTTTTGTTATGTCTTCCATTGTATAGAGTACAAATCATTTGATATGTTTCAATCTTTGTCGTTGTCCTTAGTGGATTGAGATTTGAATTTATAATTTGGATCATTAATTTTTGGTTTTGTTGTGATTTCATTAGCCTTTATAACTTAGAGGTTGTTTTTTTTTTGTTTTTTGGTAGTTAGAAGGTAATACATATTAGTACTATATGTTTTAGTTAATATACAACATACTACATGTCGATGTATGTTCAAATTACGCTACGCAACTTTCGAATCTGTAACCTCTCTTACCAAAGTTGAAGCGTCTAACCACCGGGACAATGGTTTAGAGAAAACTCAACCTTGAATATTGGTAAGTCTTACAGATGCGCATTAGAAAATAGAAATAAATCATTAATTTTCAACTCATTTTATCAAGCACAACTTCTGCACGTGCTCTACTGACTTGACTTACTTGGAGTAAATCATAGCTTCTGTTGACTTCTTTCTAAAATAGGTGTTATTGTTTTTAAGAGACATTGATGGTATAATCAATCCTACTGCCTACATCAAGATCCATATCATTATATATTCCAGCATCTTGAATCTCTTATTACCATAGCTGGACTTGTGCATGCAGAAGCACATAAATTGCAAAACCGTGCCCTAGAACCTCAGTGTCTATGTAGATTTGGTTTTATTCACCATGCTGTACAGCTTTTCTTTCCACAAACACTTTACGTTATGATGAGGGCAAAAAGCAATGAGATCTAGTTATCTTTATGTAGGGATAACAGCTTGGTTTTGTAGCTATTCAGAAGTTGAATGTGGATAGTAATTAAACAAGTGACTGTTAGCGAGTATGAGCCAAGTCCCCTTTTAGTTGATATTTGATTGGTATGTTTTTCGCTGTAAAAACATTGCTTTTGATGCCATCCCATATATATATAAGATGCTTTTACAAAAAAGACTAATATAATCCCCACTGCCAACAAAGTATGTTTTGCATCTTTATGATTGCGGGAACAAAGCCAAAAAAGCTTAGAAATTTAAAAGAAGTGATGATGTTTTTCCGTATGAGGGGATGGCTCCTGATTATTAAACAGCTACATTTTTTACCGTTCTCCTTCTAATGGAAAAGTTGGTAACTTGTACAAACACATGACATAAACTACGGAGATTTTTAAACATAACTGGTTTTAAGGGTTATTTATTTCTTTTATGTTAATCAAGGGTCTTGTTGTAAATATAATATTTATGAAATTTGTATCACTAAAATACAATTAAATACTTATGACATAAATTAAATATGATTTTTGCTGCTGAAACAATTTTAGACAATTTATGAAACTAATACATACATATGTTTAACCGATAAATGCACTAAGTGATTTTTGAAGTCAAATGGATTTATTGATAGGGGTGATGAATGGATTTAATAAGAATTTTAAAATAGGAAATGAATTATTTAAACAATCTCAATTCAAAGTCAAAACCATAATAGTCACATGATCCATTCCAATCTAAATATCTAATTAGAAGTTCATGTTTCTTTAAAAGCCGGCGAATGAAAGAAAAATAGTTATTGTCACTTAAAACTATAGTGCATGAAAATGTGACTGCTCAAATTGATTTTAATAATTTTCGTATAATTATATAAAGTAATACTGTCCTCCAGTAAAGTTATAGCATGTCAATCATCTTTGATATTAGCCGAGGAAAAGGGAGAGAAAAGGGAAGAAAAAAAAACATAGTTTGATAAGCTATCATGGTGACATAGATGTATTTACGTAAAGAAAATAAAATCCTGGATAATGCGAAATTTAGATCCAGGATTTGAATACAAGGATAAGATTCAAAGATCTTGTACATAATTTAATTAGAAAGCTGTTTGACAAACATACATGAGTCATGAGAGCTTAATGGGAACTTTTAAAAAATGGGTACAGAATCACATTCTTACAAAATATGTCCTGGTAGAAATAAACAATTACATAAGTTGGAGGTTTGCGACTATATATTTTCCAGGTGTTACAACATGTCCTGGTACAAATTTCAGTTCCTTGAAGCTAAATACAGATTAAGAAAGCAGGTTTAGTGAAGTAGCAGAAGATACATAGTACATGATGAACAGTGTCTCGGAAAGGAGCATAAAATAGTGTCAGAAGAGGGGAACAGCAGTGGTGGTGTGAGTACAGGGACTTCACACACTCACATAAAAGAAACACATTCCACCTCCAAATATTCTGCTATTATCATGCCATCTTTTGACCGCTTTATTATTCCAGGTCCTACATATTCTTTTTCCATGAGCTATTTACCAGGTTTTCCAAATCCCAATGGAAAAGTCTCAATAGCTATTCATGGGCCCTCTCCATTGTTAACCTCCTCCTTGTTGCTAGTATTACTCAACCTTCAGAATAATAATGTACACAAAATGCCTTTTGCATACAATGTAAAATGCAATTCAATTGAAGTTCATTATTTGTTGGGCATTTATAGCAGTCATACAATATGAATTAGTACATTCATCATTGTCATACTACATTGTAACTATGGTCATCATTCCCTACTTGGGTGGTTGATCAAAACTTCAAATGATGGTTATGCTGTGAGTAATCATATTTTGTTATTGTATATGGTGTAAGGGGCTGAGTTGCAAATGGATTAGGGGGCAAAAGGTATATGTGGTTGGATGGTTTCTTTTATTTAATTTTTGATAGTGAAAGTTTTAAAAAAGCTAGCCTTTTCTAATTTTTGATATCTTTACTTTGGTAGGGACTTAAGTTTATCAGCTTTAATGCTTGTACATAGGATTCCTCGGCTTTCAAGTAAAGTAAGAAAATAATCTGTAACATTGGATGCTTTTTTATATTTTTCCTTGGTGATTTTGTATTTATCAAAGTCTCGAGCATGCGTGCGCGATCCTTATGTGTATCTTAGAATCAAATTCCATGTTAACTTTTCCAAGCAAACAATTTATATTTGATGATAAGATATTACGAAACCGTAAGTAAATATTTTGTTTGTGCATTTATTACTGTAATTTTTGTTGAACGATGATTGTCTAAGCTACCGTGTAAATGTACATCACGGTTGAATGGTGCGGATGGATTCTAGTACCGAATTCCAGGATTTAAATTTTGCTTCCAGGTTACAGTGTAGCTTCTGTATATTATAACTGCCACGTAAACACCGAAAATATTTTCATCCTTCATATGAAAAGTAGAATTATGTATTACATTTTAAAATTTTATTCCTGGCCATATAAATTGTTGCGGTTCCAAACACTTGACTGCATTGCACATGACTTTATTTACTTATGAAGGACGGACTATTGGATCTTCCATCGGTGGATCCAGGGCTCAGCATTCTAGGATGGTATATTTGATTTAATAGACAGCTGTTGATTTTTCACCTCTTTTGGGCTTCAACGCTGTTAACAGCGACCCCTTAGCAACCCTAAAAAGTTAAGAAAAAAATTTCTCCATAAAAACAAGATACTTTTTGAAGACACTTAGGTCCCGTTTGGCTTGCTGTTTTTAGTTTTGCGTTTTCATCTAAACAAAAATGCACATTTCTTATGTATTGTTGGAAAACACACAGTTTCGAAAAACGAAATTAACATAGAAATTAGAAAACAAGTTTATATGATTTTTCGTATTTTGAGACATAACAAGAGGACGGAAAACAATTCATCTCCTTCATTTTCCGTCCATCGTCGCAATGACTAAAAATTGTAAAAAATTTCCATCATTTTCTTGTATTTTGTAGTGTGGATTGAAAACACAAAACACAAAACTCAAAACAACACCAAACGGGCCCTTATATTTACCAAAACGACTTGTAAAATGGTGAAACAAGTTTTACTTATTTTGAGTAATTTGTTTCGAATCAAATTTGTAAAATGATGAATTCAGCTTTGCTTGTTTACTCTAAGAAAAACGTAAACGTGTTTGTCAAACATATGATTTGAATATTTGTTTGCAAGGTTAAATTTTAATGTTTAAACACTTGACATTTGGTTTTCCAATCTATCAACCAATTGAATCAAAAAAATTCTCATTAGAAAAACGGCGTTACCAGTTGCATCCATTTAAACACTTACTAACGCCACTTAAATATTTGATAAAATTAAATCATAAAATTCACTTCATACATCCACCTTAAATTTAAAGAGAGAATTTAGATTTAAACGCATCAAAATAAAATGAAATGTAAATCTCAAACATAGTTATTTTTCATCCTTTCAACCAATAATTAGTGGAAAAAAATAAGATGAATACAAATATAAATATTTTATCAATTCATATTAGGAGTTGATAAGCTAAGTTATCTGATTATATTTAGAGTATGCATGCAAATCAATATTTTTGTGACTTAGTTAATATTATAGGGAATACTGAATAAACTAAATATATTTGATTACATCATACCGCTTTCTATTATAATTGGTTTCATAGTTCTATCTTTCCTTATCGAAATAACAAAATTAATAATGACCGAATATTTTTTATTGAAGCGGTAACATAAGTACTTTATCATGTTTCAGAATAGTATCAAATTTGAGTTGCAAATTATTCTTTACTATATTAGTCTTAGTTAGGGTTACATAATTTACGGAAATTAAAGTCGATAACACCATTTTCATAATTAAATTAGTTGGATCATATTTATTAATGAAGCATTAAATTAGAAAAAAAAACTAGACATGAAAATTTTGAATGAAACTTTTATTTCATTGTTTGAAGGGGAAGAATGAGGAAAAGTTAAATTATTGGTATGAGAAAATTAAGAAATAAAATAAGAAAAGCTGGGTGTGAGTGTGTAGATGAAGTATTTAAATAAGTAAGAGAATAAAGAGATGAAAGGAGTGTTTAAGTGGGTGTAAATAGTATCATCATGCGAGAGAAAAAAAGGAAAAATGAATAAATTCAAAATGTCAACAATAAAGAGTCAATATATTCCAAAATAAAAATAAAATTCTATTATAACTTCTTTCAGCAAAGTCATATTTTTCAAAATCATTTTTTCTTCTAATATTACAATAAAATCAGAAAAAATCAATCAAAATTTGAGACTAGGAACTTGAATCAATTGTATTGTTAGACGGAAACACCTTCAAAATCAAAATTGAAAATGAAGTTGAAAACTCAGTCAAAACTTAAACATCAAAGCAAACAACCCCTTTTGTCTACTTACTAGCTAAATATAAAAAAAATGGAAATTATGTTGAAGGGCTTCTATTTTCAGGATAATAAGTTTTAAGGACAACACTTCTAAATAATTAGTTTTAAGGACAATTTACAGAATAATGATAAATTCATTTATCTTTTTAAGTTATACAGGAAAATGATAAATCTTTTTATCTTTATTTCTGTATAACTGAAAATGATAAATTCTTTTATATTTTTCCTGTAAAATGTCCTTAAAACTAATTTTTTAGAAATAGTGTCCTTAAAACTTATTACCTACACAAATAAGCTCTTGAAGTGAAAATCCCCTAAATAAAATTTCTATTATATGGTTCTCCCTGTCTAGTTTATTGTATGACTATGACACCTACCTTTTATTTAGTTGATGCCGGTGATGCTGATGCAATATAATTATGAGCCTTCGATGATGGTTAATTAAGTAATATCATAGTTAAATTCAAAATTGTATAAGATAGTTTCTGGGAACAGGGTTCTGATACCCAAATATGCAAACACAGTAAATGTATTTATGACGCTGGGAAAACTGTGCAGCACCACTGACAGGTCAAAAGCTTTGCTCAATGAGTGGATTGACGGAGGACCGTAACAGATTCACCAGCCTGTGCTTTTGGCTTCACATGCTCACATCTGTTACCTCAAATGTGTATGTTTATGTAATCAGTCTGCATGCATGACATGACCCCTCTTATCTCTAAATATAACCTGCTACATGTGTTACTGTTTTCGAATGCATAATAGTACCTGCATTTCTACTACCATCCATATACATTAACTCAATCCAAAAAATTCCAAAAGCCAGA
Organism: Allium fistulosum; assembly: GCA_030737815.1. Lineage (NCBI taxonomy): Eukaryota > Viridiplantae > Streptophyta > Magnoliopsida > Asparagales > Amaryllidaceae > Allium > Allium fistulosum. The sequence continues at coordinate 1,086,885,773 of CM060904.1, forward strand.
CATTCAAACATGACTCATGACCCCTTGTGACCCTGTTTTCCCTACCCAATTCAAACAGCAGGCAAAAAACAGGCATTATATTTTACTAAACTAATCTACAATATTAGTAAACATGGATAATTGTAAAACATAGATACACGTCTCAACAATACGTACATAACTACATGTACACAAGACAACGTGTACTGATCAAACGATACGACTAAAAAACTAATGGTTTTATTCATAGTTTTTTCAAAAAGAACAAAGGCACTCAATGGCCCTCAAAAGAAGATTAATTCAGTGTATGCAACCGATGCATACATGATATAAACAAAGACATCACTCATAAAGGGAAAAACAAATTAAATAAACAAATCAATACAAACATGATATCAATATTTTAACGCACTTTCATAATGAGGAAAGCAGAGATGCAGAGTAGCAGCTTGACCACTTTTTACATGCAAGTCATGAAAGAAATCAGCCCATTATATTTACTCCATTTAGTTGAAGTTATATCTTCAAGTGGCCCCACCATCTTTGGCTCCACAATTAATGCATCCAGTAGCTGTTCTTACCATGGGTAGAAACACTCTATTTTGTACATATTTACCTCTTCCACAAATGAAATGAATAAAGATAAGAGCAGCAGCATGTTATTATCTGCAATTAGCACCCCCACTGCCTTCACAAACAAACACATATTTTCACAAAACAATGGCAGATTTCCCTTCCTTGGGAATCTGCAACCAGCCCTACTGAAATCATGGCATTGATTACCAAACAACCAAGCCACGATTTAAACAAGACAATAATTTATATATATATAAAAAATGAACTCCAAACTCCTCTCTAAAATACCAAGGAATTTGCAAAGCAAATTAACTAGTAACTATTACTTGTAGACTAATTTAGCTTCCTCCTTTTGCTGAGGGGAGGAGACGTTGATGAAGATTCGGAGGTAGTATTAAGCATACTTGTGAATGAGTTTCTATTATGATTTATCTTTTCTGGTAATTTCACTTTATTTTTCGTTGTAGCTTCTTGCATGAGGCGGTAACAATTGGTGATACCCTCCTGTAAAATATAAAGGCAATAAAAAATAAAAAGCGATGAAGTTAATGATAACTAACCATGCATGAAATATCTTATGCAAAGCTTGTTTACCTCCATTGTATTGTGAAGTTTAATGTTGTGATCAAGGGGTTTACCAAAAGCTACAATATTTGAAATTTTAAGCTTAATGATGTTCATCAGCATACTTTTTTGGTGGAGCACAATAGCACGAGGATAACAGGATAAACTAGCTCACATTGGTTTATTTGCAAAATGATCCCCTACTACATGATGCACACATGATGGATGAGCGAGTCAACACAAACAGTGATTTCTAATTTTTAATTTTTTTTTCATTATAAAAATTGACATATAGGACACACAAATTTGGAGTTGTGTTTTATCGGTCTCCACTGCGATCATTATATCCTTTTTCATTGTCAGTAACCACTCAAACTTATGAGGTGTGTTCCTCGGTCTCCATTGCTATTATCATTATATATATGCATATATAAAAATGGTTTTCCATCATAAAATAACTCATTTATATTTGCAGAGCACAAATTTTTTAAATGTGATGAACAAGGTTGATGCAAAGCATTGATTTCAACCAATACTTTTTAGTCTAAGGCCTAGCGATTTCCCAACAAACATATCAAATTAAGGGATTCAAGAAAACTCAAAATTACGGTTTATTTTACCTTGGTCATTCCAATGCACCATGTGATGGCAGAATCTGGATTAATGAAACCAAGTTCAGTGGTCTCATCAGATGCACATATGATGGCAGCTGCAGCCATGGATGATGGGCAGTGATCCAGAAATTTTACACCTGTGACGTATGCACATTCTTGAATGATAGAATTAACTTTTTATGCCACAAAAATGCACAAAAAAGGCGTGATAATATAGGGAATTACTTATTTATAACACAGGAAAAATTTCCAAATACTCTTATGCATTTTAAATTACAGTTTGGATTCATATGTATATTGACAAATAATATCGTATAACAAGATAGTTCTATCTGGTATATCACAAAATCAATACATGAATGTTAAGAAAGAGGATTGAAAATATAGATAAAACAACCTAAGTTTTTACCATGGATCGTAGCTAGGATAATTTGAGTAGCATGAGAAACCAAATGTTCGACATATTCTCCACTAGGATCAGCCTTGTAAGCAAAGAAATCAATGAATGTAAATGGCGTGATAGGTCTAAGCCTCCATTCTAATGCTGTAAGAACAAGGATTTCCATCTTACAGACTGTTCTAGGGTCAAAAAAGAACCTTGCATTTTCCACCTACATCATTAAACTAACTATTTTATTCAACAAAATTAGACTGTAAATAATATATTTATTTTAAAGTATGTGTGCACATACTTGTAGATCAAGTAGAGATGGCACCAACGTCTCTTCCATTTTTGCAGCTATGGAAAGGCAGGCCACAGATAGGAGTTGCAGAGCCCATTCATTTCCTTCCTAAATTATAACACCATCAACATCAGTTAATAGGAAAATTTGATTTACTTATTTCAAAAACTAGAATTAAACATAACATTTATACTTCAAAAATGTTGTATTAATTTGAATACAAGGGCAGATTACTAGTTAGGTGAAGGATATAGTAAGATAAATACATGCATCAATACACTGGAAATATAAGCATAGGAACCCAACTAATATCAAAACATCAAATGCATGCATCATACCGGCAATTGATGCTCAGACAAAAACCGGTCGAAATAGTTCATGGCAAGATACGCTGTTGACTGATGAAATCGAAACACCTCGCACACCTAAAATGATCAGAAAATTAGAAGGATGCAGCAGCATTTACAAGAAAAAAAAAAACTATCTAACAACCCTTTAGACCAATAAGCACTTGTCTTAAAATCATATGAACTTTTGCACCTAACCCAACTTTAATAAATCATGATTTTTCGAATAGTGTCAAAATGTGAAATAAGCCTTTTGAAAAAAACTGAAAGTTTAATGTTCATGATTGAACGTTGAACCATTTAAATATACCAAATGCCATTTGAGCTTTTTTATATATGAATGAAATTGTCCTTGAACTTGTTTTTTTTTCTTTACCATAACTCAAACAAGTGAACGTTCTGTGAGGAACGATTAACATGATATATGATAAGATCAAGAATAAACCCCTGGGTTTTGATAGATTTTGAAATACATAAACAAAAGGAAGATTAAAGTAAAATGAACAGTACAGCAACACTAACATGCACCACCTTAAGAATCCAAGTTACGGATTCACCACGAGCCACAAAATCAAGAGATTTGTCTCGAAATCGCGCGGGATAATCAAGTGCCGGCGAATAATCACCCTCTCCTTCCAAAAATTCGACCAACGATTCATCGGAGTGGAGGAGAAGTACGGAAGCGGTATGGTGGCCCATGGGTTCATCGTCCGTCAATGCTCCTGCATCTTCGGCGCATAAAAGGTCGGAGGAAGGGTTATGGAGCAGTTTGAGAGTCATTTCTTTGTTTCATTGCTTATACATCTTCGCGGAGTAGCATAACCAGGGGATATGGGAAAGTAATTTACTAAGGGTAGAGCGAAGTTGTTTTCAAAGGCCTATATTTATATGCAACACATGAGATTTTGATGGATGAAATGGATTAGACGCATGATGAGAAATTGATAATATTTGTGCTACACATGCAACTTTTTTGGTCATGGGTCCTCTGCAGTAAAGGATTATTTATGGTTTAAGTATCTTTAAATATTTATAGTCTAATTAATTTAAATAGTACAGATGCACAATGATGATATATAAGTTTGGAAAAAAAAAGTTTGCAAGCTTTTAATAGTTCCAAATAAACACGTAATGTTAATAAAAATAATAGAGAGATTCAAAATGAGGTTTAAGAAAGGAAAATTCTATTGGGATACAAATTGGTTAAAATGAGTCTCCATCATTGGATTGTCCTCTATTTCAACATCATATTGTCACTTCCACCATTTTTGCCAAACACCTCGATCATCATTCTAGCTTTTGACAAAAACTCAGACCGCCCAGTCGCTGCCGACCACCAGAAAACACTCAAAATCCAAATTCTGGTCATTCCCGAAATGCACATTCATTTCAATATTAAAAATTGTGATTTTTGTTTTAAAAATCCTAACTTTCTAAGTAGATTCAAGTTATAAACATAAATCAGAAATCCATGATGATGGATTTTAACATATTCTTAAGATTTCTACTGCTCTTCCTGTTTCCCAGAAATTTTCAACTTTAATTTACTTAAATAAAATTTTAAACCTTAATCTATGCTTAAACAAACAGGTTTTGTTTGAATCCTACGTCCTAACAGTGATTTAATAAAAAGAAATTGAATTTTGATTGTATTATGAACTCTGTAACAAAATTATCAAACAAAGATTCATTTTCAAAATGCAACTGAAGCAAATCAAAGTTCAAGCAAGATAATCAAGCAACAACTAGGCATTTCAGTTTTTAAGAAGATCACAACAGATTTCCGTAAACACAACACCATTCGATGATCATGATTTATTATGTCATATTTTGTATTTTATTTTGTGTCTAAATATCTACCTTATAAGGAAATATGTTAAAAGCAAAATTTATATTTTATTTCGCACTGTTTTTTGTGTACAATAAACAAATCCACTATAACAATTTGACTAAATAGAAAATGCAAATCCTTACGATTCTTTGTTCTAGGCTTTTAACTTTTTTTGGAAACATTTTGAAAAATTATACTATTGAAAAAAAAATTGAATTTCTTTTGAAAATGAACTTATTTTAAAAAAAGTACTTGAAATCTCTATTTTTCTGGGAAAAAAAATATTAAAGTTTCTGATGAAAAAAGTCGATTTTGTAGAAGTAAGAGGTTAATTTTCTTATTGAAAAAAATGTGATATTGAAAAATATTTGAATTCATCGATAAACTCATTTGTATAAAGAATAAATATTATAATCATATTATCATTTAAATTTCAAAGTACAGTATAAGCAAATTGACTTGAGTTATTTGCAAGGAGAATCGAGTAAAAAATGGAATAGATTAAGAAGCACTTAGACATATTAAAGAAAAATCTTCAATGCTCCTTGTTTTCTTTAAGCTATTTGACTTTGCAAACCTAGAATAAACAAATCTCACTAACAGCCGGTGTAACCTAAAAAAACATATCAAATTATTACTAATATAAGGTTAATTTTAGGATTAATCTTAAATCACACTACTGAAGAAGAAAAGATCAAGTCTATTAACATAAAATAGGTTAATGGTGGAAAAAGGTCAAATCTTCAAAAGAAACAACATAAAAACCAACACACATTTTCTAAAGAAAAAGAAATCATCTTTACAAAAGCATGCATTAATAAAATGATGCTTACACATACATAAAAAATTTCTTTCTTACAAAAGTATAAGATAGAGAAGTTACAATATACAACAAAACTCAAAGATTGTCACACAGATAACATTAGCAACACTAAGCATTTTTGTGTTGTTATACATAAAGCATACCAAGTTAAAAATTAGTAGACATCGCTAGGATCGAAGAACATTCTTTATTTTTTATCACGGCGATAGACAATAAATATGAGTATTGAAAATAAACTAAAGTAATACAGGCTCAAGATAACTGTGGTACACAGAACAACCAACAAAATAGAATCTTCAAATAACAACATAGTAAAATTCTGTATAATAGATAAAGGAAGGTACATAGAATAATGACTATAAATAAGTAAATCTCCATGCGTCATGTCACCACCTCCACGCACCTTTTCCAAATCAACTCAGTTGTAATCCCGTCCTCCTGTAATGGATATAAAAGGGGAGAAAAGGAGGAGACCAAATAAAGTTTGATAAATGAATTGTATCACTAGTGTATGGAGTTTATAAGTAATTAAATTCCCTTTATAATCTACACGGCCTAAGGTGTTCATATGTGTTCATGGACTACGTATAAGGAACTAGTCAATCTACCCACTAAGGTGCAACAATCCCTAGTGTACTCTAATCGTCCATCGAGTAAATGTCATCAATGATAAACCACCCAAATAAAAACTGGGTAGATGATCTCCAATGCGAACCCCAAATATACGATCTCAATGACCGACATGCCATACTAGGTATACCTCATAATGCCTGAGCCCACATTTCCCCGAAAGCATTAAGCAACCTTCTTGTTATTATCCATTATCTTATGCACAACACCGGATATACATAACAATGTCTGAGCCCACTTGCCTTAAAACATAGTGTAACCTCCTCGTTAGTGCTTGATATCCTAAATTCTATATGTAGCACCTGGTATACATCACAATGTCTGAGCTCATGTGCCGTTAAAACATTGAGTAACCTCCATGTTAATGCCCATAACTATGCACAACACCGAGTATACATTACATGTCTAAGCCCACTTGCCCCAAAAGCATTGAGTAACCTCCTCGTTAGTGCCAGTATGCTCCAAAGCATTTAATTGCGATAGAATCGCATGTTGCATCGAGTGTCATGTTTAACAACTTCATGAAGTGAGAACCTAGGATGCTACCAAGTGTGATACTACACCATCTTGTTGCATGACTCCATTTAGTTACGTGGAAAAGTTTCCTCGATTTGCCTTGGTCTGCACCATGTCCAGGTTCAACCTGATCTTACTTCAGTAATTCAAACGTCTGACGTCCTTAAAAAAATTCAGCCATAGGCATTCAGACCATCTGACCCTATATTTAGACTCTGACTCAGATTCCAAACACTTGAATATGAGTCAAGACGTCTGAATCATGCCAGTTTTGAACTGATTCCTTTCTGTTTCGTATTTTCTAAAATTCAAACGTCTGGCCATTAATTCAGACATCTTAGTTGATGTTTTCAGGTCTTGTCATCTTACTTGTTTTATTTGTCTTCTTCGTGGATCCAAGTGTAGATGTAAGGGGTTATTTTTAATAGTATTTTGGGTACAGTTTATATTCTTATTTATACACAACTTCAGGTAGTTTACCTCAATGATTGTATATAGCATTTCAATTAATTAATCATATATATTTATATTAATAATTTATGTATATTTTAAGGTTATTAGGTTCAATTCTAGGTAAATTCCAAAGGGTGTATTCAACTACCTTTTATTTATCAGAATCAATCCAACATATCATATAAAAACCAGATCTATAGAACTAGAATAGTTTCAATTTAATTTACCAATCCATCCCAAGTTATAATGAATATCTTATCAATTCATTACTTAGGGTTTTCAATTTCATACAATTTACAAGTATTCTCAATTGAAAATCGTTGATTCAGATTAAAAAAAAAACAATCATATTTTTAATTTAAAATAGATATATAAAAGAAATTCAAGTTTGCTTACATCATAAAACGTCGTAATAAATCCACTCACTAGAAATGCTTTTTGAATAGATTTCCCTTTTAACTTGATTTGAATTAGCGTTTCCCTTACACTTCCTAGCTTGATGTTGTGTTTGTTTGTTGTTTCCCTTTATTTTCTAGCTTGAATTCTCTATCTCTCTTCTCTTTCTTTTTTCTTTTTTTGTATTTAGATTTGTTTTTGTTTGAGCAAGGAGAAGAGGAGGATGAGAGTATGAAGAATGAGAGAGGCAGCCTCTAGGGTTTTGGAATGAAGAACTCGGGCTTTAGCCATTTATTTATAGTTGAAACAAGGATTATACGGCTTAATCTCAAAATTATTATTTACAATGGGTCTAGTTTCCGTTGATTCTGACCTGTTTTATTAAATTCAATAAGTTATATATGTTTCTTGATTGTAAATGACATTCTGAACAAGATGAAATAGGTCCAGAGGCCTAATTCCAATATTTGTGAAAATTTATTATCTTGCCTTTATTTGTAAAATTACATTTTCACCCTTATTGGCGTTTTAATTTATTATTAAATTTTTTTGGGGTGTTACAGTTTGGATGTTAATGTAGGATTTTAAAATGAACTCTTTTACGACTAGTATAAAAGAATGTTGGAATTGTCCCGAATGATAAACATAGACACCATATTAAATTGTTTAATATGAAGCATATGAGATGGTTTCCTTATTCATCGACAACAGAAATTATCATATATGTTATGATTCTACAATATGTCTTTCCCTTTTGTATTTAATGCCTTAAGTGAATATCAAATCCAATTTAATATAATTAAATTGTAACTTATCATTAAATTGTAACTAAGAGCATTCTCAAGTATTTACAAAATACTAGAGAATTGTTTATGCGAATAACGAACTTCTTATGAAGTAATGTTCAGACTCTAACTTCATAAGTGATATCAAATATAGCGTGTCAACCATAAAATCATGTTCAACCTTAATTAAGGAGCTTTGAGTTGGAAATATTCCAAACGAGTAGTGGTGCCTACAACTAAAAGTCTAAGTACATCGCCTTGAATAGTACAACATTAAAAGAAGTATAAATATAATTGCATAAATTTATAACTGGGCTAGGGGTGATTCTAAATCTTGAGAATCATATGACTTTATTTTGTGAAAACGATGTTGTGATAAGGATCATGAAAGAACCTAGGGCTCATATTTTATCTACACGCATGCTCTGAAAGTTCCATATGATAAAGGTGGTTTTCAACGATGGAGAGATGTGGGCCGATAGAGTAGATAATAATATAATATAGCAGATCTATCCACTAAGGGACAAACTCAATCAGTTCTGCTCTAATTGAAGGAATAAGATTAAGATTCTATAATTGACCTCAAGTGCAAGTGGGAGATTGAAAAAATTAGTGGTATGCCCTAGGGGCAGTTATGTAATTTTTACATATATCTAACTCTGTAGTCAATCTTGATCATAATAAAGGTGTTTGATTTCTGTAATATACTTTGTTATATTATGATATAATTAAAAAAAAATATTAAAGCATATTAATAAGAAAATCCTTAAATAAAATGTTATGTAGTTGTAGTTGTAAATAGTTATAATCATGAGTAATAAATCACAAAATAAAATAATATTTGTTTTAAATATTCTTGGTCGAGATGTTTTGAGAAAGGATATTAATACATCCGTTGAGACCAGAGTGTCTAAGAATCTTCAAACATTGGACAATGTATTACTCATGGCTATTAAGGCACTAAGGGGTTACATACTCTTAGTTATTGGATAACTATGAAATGACTCGTTCAAAAGTTTCTCGTTGGTTAATAACAACTAGGTCAAATAGGAAATCTCAAGGTGATAAAGTAACATAGTTCGCTCAACTTAAGAATACTATGGAACTTTAATGTGACTGCTTCACTTCAATTATAGTTAAATCATGACATGCTTTTCCATCGAGTGACTGTAGTTAAGTCCGAGTTGAAGCATTGGGACTAAAGCACTATTCAATAGAGAATTCATCTCCTTGGTTGTATGAGGTTAGTATCGTGATCAACTATAGTCAACTTAAAGTCAAAATTTCTGGTTAGAGTAGAATGATTAACGATAAAAGTTATTATTGCACCAAGGACTTTGTTTTTTGGAAAAATCGAGTTGAATGTGGATAATATTGCAATTTTGATCGATACTAAATTCCATATATCCTAAAGTGATATTATTTTGATGAAGAGAACTTTTGTAAATTATTGTTACTAAAAGTTACCGTTTAAGAAAATGTGAAATTGGATTTCATCGAAAAGATATATGAGCGATGTATTTAGCTAAACTATCACACCAATAGCTAAGTGACATGTGACTGTTAATATTCAAATTGTTCAATATTGATCAGTGATAGAATACACATTCTAAGTTTCACAACTGTATATGTGCATTCTTTGAAAAACCACACGACTTAATTAGTTTATAGAATGTTATAAACTAATTAACATTTACAAAATATTAATTGTTAACTTATTTGATGCTTTGGGTGTTTTGTAGTAATTATTAAGATGTATATATAAAAGTTACATATCCGCGTATCGACATACGATATCGGTATATTTAAAAGGGGTTCAAATAGAGATAATTACTAAAATGGGATTTTGGAAACTTTGCTCCACAACAGAGCGATGTAGACCTGCCATGTTAGGTAATGGACGAGGTGGATTGATTGAAGATTGAATAGAAATTAAAGAAGCGAAGTATCAATAATAAGAATAGGAAAGGTTCCATTCTCCCCACTTAAATAAAATCCCCTAATTCATTTATTTTGTAACAACCCGCCCCGAAACAGATCTAATTTTCGACCATTGAAAGAGCATCGAACCTTAGGTCTATTCTGGAGCTGGTTGTTGTTTGATATAAATAAACCAATTCACTGAGTTATCTATATATATTTTCAGAATCTAACAATGGAAGGGGTAAAATATAATAACTGAATAAGTACCCATTGCATAATAACCATGTCTAAAAAATGCAATGAATCAAAAAACATAAACCAAGTTAAATACATTGTTTTAGGGTACATCAAAATATAAATAGATAACTAGTATTGCCACAAAGGTTTTCGCAGTCTTCTCCTCCATCCACATCATCAAATCTAACATGTATGTTTTAATGAGAAGGGGGTTAGAATAACAATCTCCGTTGATTAAAAATCTCGAGTTTATAACAATAGTATATGGACAGTAAGTATTCAGATAAGTATTACGTCTTATGTATTTCTTTTATTTCTTTATATATGCCTCCAACTATGGGCATTTCCTTACGTATATCTCCACCGTAGGCATTTCTCTACATATATCTCTAACTATGGGTTGTGACTCTATAAGTCCTACTCCATGACTATAAAAGCAGGTGTACGCAACTATACCATATTGGGTTGAATAACCCTTCTCTCTTCCAATCATATCCTAACGATGCTAAGGAAGGAAGTACCTACGTAATACCTTAAATTAGGAACCTCCAGCCATTTAATACCTAACCCCAAGCAAACCTATTTGTACTCCTTAACCGATATCATATAGAATCTCTTTTAGACCACTTACTACTTCTTAGATAAGGAGGGGGTAGACCCTAACACAGAAGAAGCTGACCCCTCCCAAGAGATTTCCTCTAACACATGTAAGTGATCATGCCGACCATGTAATACGCACCTATAAGATAATCCCGACCATTTAATACTTCTTAAATAGGCAGGAGGCATACCCTAACACAACAATTTTATACCTCAATCGTCGAAACAGGGCCGTCATAGGATATCCGTTTATGACCCATAACCCAAATCTTGATGTCTCACATTAGTCCGACTGTTCGTATATGCTTGTAGCTAGATTAGCCTGGTAAACTTATCCTACAGATTTGGGGCTAACCTCGCATCCACTGAGGGTAATTATTATAGACGATGTCTTACATTAGTTCCAAAGTCACACTGGTGGTAGCTAGATTAGCTGGGCATACTTCTATGTGCTTTTAACTGACCTTACATCCCTATAACTTAGTCATATTTTCACTCTCCAACATTACAAAACTATATTAACATATATGTATAATATATACACATAATATACCTTACCCGTATTTACGTAGTAATGGCCATATATGGAAAACTCCTTATTTCATCTTTATTTATAGATTAAATTTCATAATTGTCCAAACCCCTTTTATTAGATTAATTGTTAATGGTTAATTATGTAAGTTATCGATTTATAATTATAATTATTAAATTTTAGGGTTTAAGGAATATGTTACTATTATATTTATGCCTATTTTGTTTTATGCATATTTAGGTAATTTATCCATTTCTTATTTGGGACATTATATTATTTAATATTAACAACTGAAATAAATATACAAGTCAATTCATTACGGCAATTACACAATAACCAATATTATCAATAAATTTGGTACATAAAATAGACTTGTGTGTGTATGTATATATATAAGAAATCCAAAGCATTTGATATATTTTACGTTAATATCGAAGAACTATGCCTCTTTTTCCAAGAAGCCAATTTACAATATAAATCTTTTGTACTCCACTCAAGCTTTTTAAACGAATAGTGTTGTATGACATAGAAATCACTTATTTTTAATTATTGAAATAGGCAATGCAAATTACGGATAAGAAAAGAAGAATTTCTCTTTCTCTACTTTGCACACCTCTTTCTACTTTGTTCGGAATTTCTTATCATCACAATCACAAATATAAAAGTTAAATCAATTAGAACACAATTTATTTATACTGTAAATATTCATGAATTAAATTCTATTACACTAAAATAAAACAACAAAAATTCTAATCAATCCATAAATTCACATATTATGGGGAGATTTTGGGGTTTAGGTTGATAGTTTTTGCATACGAAATCTCCTAAGGCACAATATAAATATAAATATCAAACTATATAATACTATCAAGCAAAAATCAAGATTCTCACTCATTGAGAATCTCCGATGAACCAGTTTGGATTTGTTTTGTACTGTACCCTTTCCCTCTCTCCGAGTTATTTTCGTTTTATTATAAAATAAATTTGTTTATGTATAATAGATTTAGAAATTATAGATTAGGAAAGAAGAGAGATATATATGTGTGTGTAATTACATTTCTCTTTTTCTAGATTTATCTAAATCCTCCTCTAATCCTTGGATGTATATTTTTATATTTAATGCTGGAGTTTGTGAAGTTTTATTATAGAGAAAGAGAACTACAGAGTGTCATTGACGGCTTAAGATTTGTATGAAAAGAATGTGGGGGCCAGTCTCTTATTTATAGTAGTTCGTATGCGCTGGAACCGTTAGATGAAGAATATTTTTAAAATTTTAAATCTGAACCATTTAGGCCTAGGCAAACATAGCCGTCACAAAGGACTGGTCGACTGGCCCTTCGCAGGCTGTCGATCGATTAATCTTTTCGGGTGTATATTTGTTAACTTTATCTATTTATTATTTATTACCTTATTTTAATTTAAATGTCAAAGATTACTTAGGCGTTAAGTGCCGTTTATTTTAACATTAATTTTAATAATATTTGTTTTCTTAATTCGTTTTGAATTATTTTCGGTTCGGAATTTTCAAATGTCGATAACTTCTTCGTTTAAACCCCAATTGCAAAGCATTATATATGAAAATTACTCAAAAAATCGCTACAAACACAATGGTGTAAGTTTCATAGCTAAATTCCGATGTTTTCAAATTTTCATTTTCAGCATCATTACTAATTAATTGATTTTTCTTAATTAATTTCCTGTTACTTTCACGAGATGTTACATTCTTCCCCCTTAAAAGAATTTCATCCTCAATATTTCTTAGGGCAGATGGTGTAATGTGCACTCTACAACCATGTTGTACAACCAAGTTATCTACACAACAATCAACCTAAACAAAAGTGCAATGTGACTATGTATGCAATATATTTATAGGTGAGGTCAATGTAACATCCCTAATTTTTGATAACATTATTCAGAAGACTTAATTAGATAAATTAAATAGAATAATGATGATAAGAGGATTGATATTTGAATAAAACTATAAGAAGGCTTTGCTTAGGTAATTAGTTAAACGGGTTTAGAATGGCTTATATGTTATTAATTAAAGACATGGGCATATTACTAAATGGCCGCACCATTATTACTCACGGTTATACATTTCACGTTCTTGCCCATTCAGTACATTTTTTCATTTTCACAAACGCAAATCAAAAACTAAGAAGAGTCGGCCATTAACAAGGGAAAAGAGGAAGAAAAATTAAATCAAAGCTAAGGATCAAAGCTAGGGGAATCAATCTTCTACAAATCTCAAATTTCTTATCATATAAAGGTGAATAATAATTCATTCCATCTCTATTTTATTTTTATAATCACATGTTTTCAGATTTAAGATTAAATTCGTTTTTATGATGTTTTGGATGATGATATGCTAGAATTATTATATTTTTGATTTAAACCAATTCATTTACATATGAATTTTGCACGGTTTTAGGGCACCGATTGTTATTGATTTTAGAATGCCATGGAAAAATTATATGTTAGTTAAAACATGATTTTAGAGATGGGTTTCAATTTTTAATATTTTTCCAAGCTATGGAAAATTTATTATGAATTTCTAAAGGAAAATATGATATATCTGGGTTTAAAATTTATTTCGACTATTTCAGGAAGAAATTGGATCTGAAATTTTAATATGTTTGATAACATGATGAAAGTGAATTCTGTGATTTTTGGCGATTTTTCCTAATTAATTTTCTATGGAAAATAAATTATTTTAAAAGAAGGACTTATTTGCAATATTGGTTTTGCTTAATGGAAGGGCTTAAACGTTACTTTTTCCCTTGATTTAGATCTGATAAATGCGGTAGTTATTTTGTAAAGTATTTGAAAAGTTTTAAGGCAACCAATTAGGTGCTTATAAATAGGCAGGTTAGTTATAAAGCAATTACTAAACTTAGCATTAATTCAGCCATATTGGTTTAAAAAGTTGGTTCCGCCTCTTTTAGAAGTGACCTTCGACCCAATGCTTTCGCCTCGACTCAGTCGAAACCAACCCTACCGAAAGCTACCCAGTTGAAAACAATGCACAAGGTATCACTTAGATGGTACGTAGTGGATTGGAGGAAAGGCGGAAGTCATGGTACCGAAAGCAAAGCTTCCGATGGGATCGAGACCTTAGTTTTGTTTTCAAACGATAAGCGCCTGCCTTGTTTTCATAAATGCTTTCGAAGGAGTCGAAACATATGCTTTCGAAAGGGATTTCCAAAAATGCTTTCTAAGGTGGTTTCCATCTTATGCTTTAAAGAATAAGCTTTCGAAGGAGTTACCTTATTTATAAAACAAAGTTTTCGAAATAAGTGGTTCCGACTTGGTCGAAACCCTAATGCCGTTCTTTTACGTTTCGAGTGTATTGAAGTCATCAATGATTTCGAAGGGTGCTTTTGTTTTAAACTGATGTTAAGCCACTTCCTAAATGCTTTCGAAAGGGGTCATGAGTTTCTAAGGCAATTGTGTCGAAAGGGGGTTTCGATTCTATCCTTCTAAGTTTTACTCAAAGGTTTTGAGCTTTCGAATAAATGGTTCCGACGCCATCAAAATTTTCCCCAAAACCATTTTATCAATGGTTTCGAAGGAGATGCTTTCGCCTATATTCACTTTGACCCAAAAGATGTTTCTAAAAGTAAAACCCAATACTTTCGAAAGGGGTACTTTCACTTGTTTTGAAGCTATGTTTCTAAAGATTTTGAGTAATGTTTTGATGCCATTGAAAGATATATTTGGTTTCGAAAGAGATTATTTAAAAAGAGCTTTGAAAGGTATATTCATAGTGTTTTGAAAAGGAGTTTTCTTTGCTTTCGAAGGAGGTTATCCAGGGGTTTCGAAAGAGATGTTTTAAGGTTTTCAAAACAAATAACCCGATTTCATTTTAAAGGAAAAACCATGGCAAATAAAGGGCTTTGAAATGAAGTTTTCGAAGAAGTTTTCCTTGAATAACATATTAAAGGGATTAACCAAGTTTTATACAAAATGATTTCAAGGATATTAAACCAAAGGTGTTGGTATTATTTTGTTGATTTATTCACAATGTAATTAACCCATAACGGTGCGTTGGGAAGGGCAGAATAACCAGCTAGGTTGACCCAGTAGTGAATATAACTTAAGAAATGTTAAAAACTTAATTAATGATATTGGCAGGGGCCAATAGGTTCACAGTAAGCCCATGAAAACTGTATAAAGGGAAAGATATTGGCAAGGACCAATAGGTTCATAGTCAGATATTAGCAGGGGCCAATAGGTTTATTGTTAGCCCATGAAAACTATATCCGGATTAAGATATTGACAGATGTCAATAGGTTATAGTCAGCCAATGAAAACTAGGATAAGAAGAAAAGATATTGGAGTTACCAATAGGTTCCTAGTCAGCCCATGAAAACTAGGATAAGAAGAAAAGATATTGGAGTAACCAAAAGGTTCTTAATAATCCCATGAAAACTATGAAACCGGACAGGGAGTCCGTAAACATTTAAGCGGTTATTTTTTAGCCCATGAAAACTATTAGGTTAATAGTAAACCTAAAAACTATAACCGAGACAGATAGTCAAAATGAATGGGGATGGGTAATCCAGAATTGATTCACTTGTTTTGCATATCATCGTATTGTATTGTTTTGAATTATTTTAACCATTGTGGATGCAGGAGCACAATATATGGTTTTATAAAGGTTTTAGGATACTAGTGAGGGGAAAACCCGCTCTACCAAGTGGCATGGTCTCACTAGATATCTAAATGGTTTGAGATGATAGATTATTATTCATACCAGGCTTTATGTCTGACTCGAAGTTTTTGTTTTCCCCTTAAACTCTCGGGTACTCAATTGATTTTGAGTAGTTTGAGATTTAGGGTTTTCAGGTGTTCTTTTTAGACGAATAAAGCTTCCGGAGACGTGCAGGAGGCATGCTAGCTACTTAGAGTTCTTTTATCTCTGCTGTGTTTGATTGTAAAGGCAAACTTGTTTTATTACCTTATTATATACTCTGATCATCCAAGGGGGCATCTTCATATGTTGCTCTTGATGTATTTTGTAATAAGTATATTTTGTCTGAACGTGGTTAACGATTGTGGGATTATGTAATGAACTTGAAATGTTTTGAAATGGAATGTGGATCTTGTTTGATGATTTAATTTTTTTCCATATTCATGTGTTTCTGTGTATCAGTATATCTAACATTGCCATATTTGGTCGTCGAGGATTAATAACTATGGATGACTGCAGCATCCGTACCCGTTAGTTTTGGGCCTCCAAGTTGGGGGATGTTACAAGTTGGTATCAGAGCATAAGTTTATGAAAACTTAAAAGAAAAGTTAAACCTAAAACATTTTTTCAAACATAATCTGATGAACCAGCTAACAAAATTGGGGTTTGGGTTAACGCTATAGTAACGTACTTGTATTTCATATATGGTTATATATATAATTATATATTCTCTGCTCTCTTAGACCGTTCTTCTGTATCTTACTAAGGCTCATATGCAGATTTACACGAAAGAAGATATGGAAGCAGAAAACGGAAGAGGACATCTCGGTGGAGGAAGTACCACAACAAATGGAAATACTCGACCCACCACCAGGAGGAACCCGGGTCGACTGGCTAATGCTAATAACCAAAATGCCGATGCCAATGTGGGTGTTGGAAATCCACCAGTAGATATGGGGGTGATGTGTCAGTCCTTCATCAATATGATGCAAGCAGGAGCTGCTGCCGGTGTTGTTGGAAATGTAGGAGGAGACAATCCTATAGTTCCAGTTGGGAATAATTATGCTGAGCTGAGTAGAGACTACACCAGTCTTGGTGGGAAGCCATTAATGGGGATTGAGAATGCTATTGAGGTAGAGAATTGGCTGTTCCATTATGAGCATATCTTTGCTGATTTGGGTTTAGATGATGGGCAAAAGAGAAGGTTGGCCTCTAGGTAGTTGCAAGGGTCGGCACTTCATTGGTGGAACAGTATTACTGCTGGAGTTTCGGAAGAACAGTTGACTTGGGCTGAGTTTAGAAGGAGATTTGAGAAAAAGTTTGTGTCCGAGTTTGCTAAGTCAGAGCTGATGAGGAAGTTTATGGATCTGGAGTAGGGAGAGATGTCGGTTGTTGTGTATTCCACTAAGTTTGAGGAGCCATCCCACTATGGACATAATACTATAGACACCGTCATTAGAAGGAACGAGAAGTTCATTAGTGTACCGAGGCTCGAAATTGCTAAGGCAACCCTGCCACATCTCAGTGATCCTAGTAATTTAGTTGTGGATGGCCATCCGCCATAAGGAGATGCTTGCTAGTTGTGCTAGAGAGAAACCAGTGGAAGTTCAGGGTTCTCGGGGGAAGAAGAGAAAGTTCTTTAAGAAGAAGGGAGCCCAAAAGGGAGATACTGCCAAGAAGGCAAAGGCAGAGTTAGTTTGCTATAACTGTGACAAGAAGGGTCATTATGCGAATGAGTGCTGATAAGGTAATGGGAAGAAGGCTGCAAATAAGAAGAATGTGAAGTGCTTTAACTGTGATCAAGTTGGGCATCACAAGAATCAGTGTCCAGAGCCAATTAGGGCAGATAATGGAAAGGTTTTAACTATTGGACCAGCTAGGCCTACTGCAGCAAATAACGGGAAGACTGTGATGGAAGGTACGTTTTTGATTCAGAGTATACCAGTAGAGTACTTTTTGGTACCGGTACATCAAATTCATTTATATCTCAGTGTTTGGTTGATAGATTATGCTTAGAACCCACCTACCTTGTTACTTCCTTAGGGGTTGCGAATCCAATAGGAGGGTATGCAACTCTGGGGTTGAGATGTGACTAGTTAGAACTTGATCTGTTAGGACATAAGTTTGCATGCAGCTTGTATGTTATTGTTTTCGTAGATTTCGAGATCATTTGGGGTATGGATTGGTTGGATAATTATGAGGCTAGAATATTTTGCCAGGATAAGGAAATATCATTGAGACATCCTGTAACGACCCTGAATTTTCGACCCAATTTAAAATTTTTGAATCCATTATTTAATATATAAAAAATGTGGAACTTGCATACGATTTCAATTAGCATCCAAACTTTGTCTATAAATTGCGCCTAGATGGCTATAGATATGGGTAAAGTTTCGTCGTAAAATACCGCAGTAAATTTCGTTCGCGTTTTATTGCACGTCAGTTCATTTTAAAACGCGAAAATTTTTATCTTCCGAACCTGAATATTTTTACATAGAAAAATTCCAAATCACCTTCTGACTAAGGCGTCATTTTTCGTTTTTCAAAATTCGGACATCTTTAGTTCCGTCGACCTTATTCTTCTACGTTTTTGCTGCAATTTTCCGTAATAGAAAATTCAAATTTTTATAATTAAATCGTACCACTGATATCTATATACCATTGTGTTCGCCTCGTCGCGCTGATCAAAATGGTATATTTATTTGTGTCATTCGGAGTTCGGAGTTGAAAGTTACAAATTGTTTAACGGTTTGAAACCTGTCTGTTACACTATTAAACCAGTGTCTATTAGGCTTCACTAGGGGGGAATTCGAGGCATCTCCTGATCAGTAATTACTCCTTGAAACTCCAATAGTCTTTTAGTGTACCAATGACAACCAATTAGGGTCCTTTGATTTCCAACGTTTTGTATATACTGCTTTTCTCTTTCTTTTGGATAGAAGGTAAATTCATTTACCAGGTACGTATTCTTCTTCTCCAATTCTTCATCTCGTTTTCAAAATTTGCTCCTCCAATTCATCAAATCCTTTCACCAGCCCCTGCCACCACTCGCCTTCACCAGCCCTTGCCACCACTCGCCTTCACCAAGCCCCTGCCACCACTCGCCTCCACCAGCCTCGCCTTCACCAGCCCCTGCCACCACCCGCCCTTCCATCAGCCAGACACCAACCACCCAGTCATCCACACCAGTCCACTCGCCCAGCCACCCTCCTCCAGTTCGCCACGACCAGCCACCCTTCCACTAGCCAGACCCCATCCACCCGCTTCCACCTTCCAGTCCACTCGCCCAGCCACCCTCCTCCAGTTCGCCACGACCACCCGCCCTTCCACCGGCCAGACCCCATCCGCCCAGTCATTCGCACCAGTCCCGCCCACCAGCCTTCGCCTCCACCAGCGCCACCCGAACCCGCAGCAAACCAGCCCGCCTTCTCCGATTGCCTCGACCAACGTCCCACTGCCTCGACCACCGTGCCTCGCCTTGGCCGCAATCGTATCCCATTCCATTTCCGTTATGTATATATAAAAATATATATATGAAACTATTATATTATGTAGAAGTATTTACTTTTGAAATTTCTGGTTGCTCACATATAGAGTTTTACTGTGTTTTGTTCCAGCTACCGCTTCAGGGAATTAGGCTCTATTCAGCTTGACGAATCTATCTAGTTCTTTGCTTTGTTCGTGTTCAGATTCGTGTGTGTCGTCTATCTAGTCTATCCATTTTCGTGCTTCGCCTTCACCTTCTCTAACCACGCAAGGTAAATACTTCATTCACAACTCAATCTATTATGCTATGATAATCAAGTGATAGATGTTATTGATATTAATTTGGATGTTAAAATGGTTGATGTTAAATTGGGATTTGAAGTTAGTTTATGGTAAATAGTTGTGACACTAAAATTGTTATGTGATGTTGAATTTGGTCGTTAATATAAGTGATGATCAATATGAAACTGAATTTGATATAGGATAGTTAACAATTTAAAATAGATTATATATGTTGAACTTGACCCCTTAAAATGTTAAATAAATCGGCACATAGAAGTAGTGTTAACTACACTTTGAACCATTGAATGTGTGATTGATGTAGTAATTTGATAATAGACGCCAAATGAAAACCATAATGTAATAATCTTTAATCTGCACGAAATGATAGTGTGGATTCTAGGAGTAATCATATTAATTTGCATAAATAACAAATGTAAATTAATACGATTATTTCGGGATTATTTAAGTAAATTGTTGAATTGTTATGAAAGGTTGCTATTGCTTGTTTATTTACTTTGACACCATCCCAGTTATCACACTGCAAGTTCCCTTTGTTCTGTTTTGGTTGTTTATTTTATTGAATGATATTGGGTTGAAATGATAAATACCCGATTAACAAACTTGGCCTAGGATAGATAATTAAAATAAGAAACCCGATTGGTCAACCAACTATTTTGGAAATTGAAATCTATGTGAAATTTAGAATTTAACTTAACAAATTGTTTAAAATTAATTGACGAACTTAATTGACTTAATCGAAATATATTAATTGATAAATTAAATTAATCAATGGATTTAATTTAAATGTATTAACGAAGTTATTTTATGTGAATAAAAGGTTTTGACAAATTTAATTGAGAAATTTGAAATTTGATTTAAGAATTTTAAGTTAAGTAAGTTGAATTAAATGGGTTTAAAATTTCATAATGAAATTTAATATAAGATGAAATGGAAATTTGATTTAGGTATAATTTAACTAAGTAAGGGTTGAGAATAAAAAAATAAAATTGGAACTAATATGAATTTAAAATGATATGAATTTAAATGAATTGGCTTAATCGTGATTTTAAAATTTGGTTTTGAGATTTAATTTGTTTTGAAGCTCATTAAGGAATGGAATTAGGTTATGAAATCTTGCAATTAAATAAATGAAATAAGAACGCTTTTATGAAATTCGAATTGGACTTTTGTAAACTAATTAACCAAATTAATTCGGTTTAAAGAATTTAGTTAAAAAAATTGATTTAACTGAATTAGATTTACATGGAATGAAACGATGAATGTAAATTGAATCGAAATTTTGTTTTATGATTTTAAATTAAATGGAGTATTGAATTTAAATCCATCGAATATGGACAAATTTAATAAGCGAAATTGAATCTTATTATATTGAACTTGAATACTTGAATTCGTTGTCAACTAAAATGTTGGAACCAAAAATTTCATTTGGAAATATGATTTTAATATTTGGAATAAATTGAATTGTGAAATGTAAAAATTTTGGAAGTCGAATTTTCAACTTGACTTTTGGACTTTGATTTGATTAAACTTTAATAATAAAATGACCATCGGGTAATTAATACGTAGTTATTAAAGAGACCGGGATCGGATATGGACATACTCTCTATCGATACCGAAAACCACTTTAATAACTAATATACGCGGAGTGTTGATCCAGAACGTTCGTTTTGATGAACGCGTTGACTGAAGGAAGAGAACGATTTTGAATGGCCCTTGACATGACTAAAACAGGAGCCCTGCCGGGCCATTGAGGTTCGTCACCTCTAGCGGACACACTTCTTCGTTACCATATCTATTACTTTTGTGATTTGATTTGGGTGCACCCCTCAATTATGGGAGTGTTGTTTCGCGGTGTTGAGATAGTAGCTGCTATGCTCAACATCAGTCCGGATGACGCAACTACTAGTATCCTAGTTGGTATCGCCTCATGTACCTTGTCATACTGTTTATCCTATCACGACCACTACGATTTGATTTGTGTTATACCTATGGGGTACCCTCTGATAACCACTAGTTTACGGTGGGGTTTATGGTGCTGTATAGACTATGGCATTATAAAATGTGTTTAGGGGGATTATGGTAACGCCTTAACACTATTTTGATATCATACTTTACTGATTAGACATTATCTATATATCGTATCCTATTATATATATGGATAGTTTATCGGATCCTTAGAGATGTTTATTTTATTCGTCTTTGAGTTATGAAATTTATTCTTGCACTTGATTACCCTGTATAAGATTTTGATTCCTGACTCGAGTGTTTCTTTTGTATATACTCGGGTCAGTCTGAAGCTATCCAGTTGCTGATCAAGGTTGGTTGAAGATGCTGAAGACTTAGCATTTATCTTTATCAGTTCATTTCCATTCCAGTATTGATGTACTAGTCCATTGGACATTTATGTATTTCCTCTTAGTCACTTTATGTTGAGACATTGTTGTATTTCCTGTAGTAGCTTCATGAACTGCTATAATGATGATGTATTTTCCTCTGCATTATTCTGTGATTAATTCTGAGTCTGTGATGTTGTATTGATTCTCATTTACATTCATGTATTTATAATCCCATAATGATTCGTATTTTGTATTATTTAAGTTGACATGTGTGGATTATTGTCAATTTAAATGGTCCAAATATACGGGTTGTTACAGTTGGTATCAGAGCTTTGGTTTCCCTAAAAAACCTTAGTTCGGGATTATATAACTCATTAGAGATAGGGTAGCAATACCCTAGAATGAGGAGAATCGATTCAATATCCAAATCCTTTCAATTCAAACTTCTTTGATTTGTTGATTGGATTTCCTTAGAGTTCTATGATTTCTATCCTTGGTTCTAAATCTCTTTTGGTATTTCAGGATGAGTACCAAAAGAAACAATAGGGGTGGAATAGGCAATGGTCCTGCTCAGGCTGCACCTGCCGCACTAGCTCCAGTCAAATTCACCACTCTTAGTAAGGAGTATACAAAGCTTGGAGATATTAAGTTTTTTGGATCCAAGAACATTATCGAGGCTCAGCAATGGCTTAAAAGCTTAGAAAAGATATTTTCTGGTTTGGGGATCACTGATGCTCAGAAGCGTCAACTGGCTGCTTGGCAACTTCAAGATGCCGCACAAGATTGGTGGGAATCAGTTACTTCTCGTATCGAGGAGAACACCATCACTTGGGCCCAGTTTAGGTATAAATTCGTTTGGATTTTGTAACACAAATTCTTCTTTCAATCTTTGAAAGGTTATTAATCTAGTCATCTGTTTGATTAGGGACGCTTTCTCGGCACAATGGATGCCAGCTGCTGGGAAAGCCCAACTTTATAGAGCTTTCATGGATCTTAAGTAAGGCAGTATGACTTTTTTCGAGTATGAGAGGAAATTCAATGAACTCTCCAAGTTTGGACCTGGCTTGATTGATACACCACTTCTGAAGAACGAGAAATTCATTTTGGGAGCTAGACCAGAATATTATGACTTGCTTACTGGCCACACTCATTGCACCTTCACAGAGCTTGTTGACTATGCCCTTAGATATAAGGCAAAGCCTAAGGGACCCACTGCCAAGGACACCCCTACTCAGCCCTCTTCTAGCCAGCCTGGAAAGAGGAAGATGAACTTTGATCAACAGAAGAAAGCTTGGCAAAAGACTACAGGATTGGGTTATGCTCAGAAAAGCCCAATCGACCTTGCTAATATCACTTGCTTCAAATGCGATAAGAAGGGCCATTATGCTAATAGCTGTCCATCTACCGGAGCTGCTACTCCACCACCTTCTATGACTGGGAGAGACTTATGCCATGTATGCCTCCAGCCTGGACATTTCAAGAAAGACTGCCCAATGCATAAGCGTGGCACCACCTCTGGAGTATTTGCTATCACCACACCTACACCCTCTGCACCACCAACCCAGGATGACCAAGGTACCTTACGGTGTACTTTTTCATTTCATGATCTACCTATTAAAGTATTATTCGATACTGGTGCTTCACACAGCTTTATATCTGTTGACCTTTGTAATAAGCTTGAATTAGAACCTACTTTTGCCACTACTTCTTTATGTGTCTGCAACCCTATTGGAGGACCTGCCAACCTTAGTAGAGTTTGTAATAAGGTTGTGCTCTTATATGAAAGACATCGTTTCACTTGGAATTTCTATGTGCTGGGATTCCAAGCCTTCGACATTCTTTTAGGCGCTGATTGGTTAAGCAAATTCGAAGCTGTTATCTCTTGCAAGGCCCGAATCGTATCCCTTATAGACGATAAAGGAAAACCTCTAACTATTGAATGTCAATCACCTCAGAAATATGCCGGAAGCTTCATATTCTCTCTTGATGCTCATCCGGATGGCCTTAATACTACTCCTATTGTTCAGAAATTTCCTGATGTATTTGGAGAGGTCAACTCTCTACCGCCTAAACGAGAAATTGATTTCCGCATTGATCTTATTCCTGGAGCTACTCCCGTCATTCTACCACACCGAAGGATGGCTCCTAAAGAAAAAGCTGAACTAAAAACTCAAATTGATGATCTATTTGCTAAGGGTTTGATTAGGAAAAGTTGTTCTGAATGGGGCGCCGCAGTTGTATTTGTCACCAAATCAGATGGATCTCTTCGCATGTGTGTCGATTACAGAGAACTAAACAAACGCACTCTCAAGAATCGTTATCCGATGCCTCGCATCTATGATTTATTCGATCAGCTCCATGGAGCTAAAGTCTTCTCACAACTTGATCTAGCCACTGGGTTCCACCAACTCAGAGTAGCAGAAGATAGTATCCATAAGACAGCTTTCCGTACCGAGAATGGATTCTATGAATGGTTGGTTATGCCATTCGGTTTGACCAACGCACCTGTTTATTTCGTCGACTTGATGAATCGAGTCTTTTGTGATGTCCTTAACAAGTTTGTTCTTGTATTCATTGATGATATTCTAGTCTTCTCCAAAGACGAGAAAGAGCATGAAACACATCTCCGTTATGTTCAGGAAACTCTCCGAAACCATCAGCTTAAAGCCAAGTTCTCTAAATGCCATTTCTGGAGAGACGAAGTAAGATTCCTTGGCCATATTGTTTCTGAAAATGGGATTTCGGTTGATCCAGCTAAGATCGCCATAATCAATGTAAGTTCTATCTTATTCGTTGTTTCTGTTCAAACAATCTTATCTCTTTCTGATTTGAATCAATTAATCTACAGGATTGGGAGACTCCTAAAAATCCTACAGATATTCGCAGTTTCTTGGGCTTAGCGGTTATTATCGCCGATTTATTGAGCACTTTGCCCGGATTTCTGCCCCACTTACCGCTTTAACTCGAAAGGATGTTAAGTTTATTTTGAGTGAGAAATGTGAATCGGCTTTTAATGAGTTGAAGCGCAAGTTAACTTCAGCCCCTGTTCTTGCGGTAATTGATGGAAGTGAAGGATTAACTGTCTATACATATGCTTGCCGAGAAGGTTTAGGCGTTGTCATGATGCAAAATGGAAAGGTTATTGCTTATGCGGGTCGTCAGTTGAAGACTCATGAACTAAACTATGCCACACATGATCTTGAGCTTCTTGCCGTTGTATTTGCTTTGAAACTATGGAGGCATCATCTTTTGGGAACAAAATTCGAATTATTCACTGATCATAAGTCTTTGAGGTATATCTTTTCTCAAAAGGATTTGAACCAGAGACAAGTCCGATGGCTTGAATTCTTAGCTGCATATGATCTCGACATTACTTATACTCCGGGGAAAGCAAATGTCGTAGCAGATGCTTTGAGCCGCAGCAAAGCATTGTCTTGTTGTAATCTTGTTGAAGGCATGTTATTTCAGCTCGTTATCTCTCCATCTCTTATGGATCGCATCAAAGTTAAACAATATAAGGACACTTTGCTCTATCACATGAAGGAGTTAGTTTTAGGTAGAGTATGAAATGCCGACAGTAAAGTGGGAGCACAGATTGATAGTAATGGAGTTCTGAGGATCGACAACCGTATTTGTGTTCCTAATGTCGATGGACTGAGACAAGAAGTGCTTAGGGAGAACCATCAGTCATCACTTTCATTTCATCCTGGTGTCACTAAGATGTATCGTAATATGAAGCGTTTATATTGGTGGAGTGGGATGAAGAGAGATATTTCTATATATGTCAGTAGATGCACCACTTGCCAACAAGTCAAGGCCGATCACCAGAGGACTGCCGGATTGCTTCACCCTCTAGAGATTCCGTGTTGGAAATGGGATCAGATTTCTATGGACTTCATTGATGGATTACCGAGGACCATAAAAGGTAACGAGAGTATATGGGTGATTGTTGATAGGTTGACCAAATCTGCTCACTTTATTCCTGTTAAGACCACTCGTACTGCTTCGAGTTTGGCCAAGATTTATATGAGAGAGATTGTTAGACTTCATGGAGTTCCGTCTAGTGTTGTATGCGATCGAGATCCTATATTCACTAGTAAATTCTGGAAGGCATTTTAGGACATCTTAGGCACTAAACTGAATCTGATCACAGCTTATCATCCTCAAACAGATGGCCAAACTGAAAGGGTGAGTCAGATTTTGGAGGATATGCTCCGAGCTTGCATAATTGATTTCGGTGGATCTTGGGAAGACCATTTCCATTTGGTTGAATTCACTTATAATAACAGTTATCAGGTATGTCAAAATTTTCAATTTGAACAAGCAAATTTGAATTGGAATTTAACCACCTTTATAATCAGGCAAGTATCGATATGGCACCGTTCGAAGCTTTATATGGACGGCCATGCAAATCGCCAGCTTGTTGGATTGAGCCTGGTGATCGATTAGTTCTTGGCCCAGATATGATTATGGAGGCATCCGAGAAGGTAAATGAGATCAGAAAGAAGATGAAGACCGCATAGGATAGGCAGAAGAGCTATGCAGATAGGCGTAGAAGAGATTTGGAATTCCAGGTTAGGGATGAGGTATTTCTGAAGGTATCACCTTTAAAGAATGTTATTCGATTTGGTTGAAGAGGGAAGCTTGCTCCTAGATTTGTTGGACCATTCACTATCACCGAGAGAATTGGCACACTAGCTTATAGAGTCGCATTACCGGAAAAATTTGAAGGCGTGCACAACGTATTCCATGTTTCACATCTTTGGAAAGTCGTGCGTGATCCATCCATGACCATTCCTATTTTTTGTTAGATGAAGTGGATATTGAGCCAGATTTGACTATCGAAAGAAGATCACTTCGGATAGTCGATCGTGAGACAAAGCAACTAAGAAGGAAGTCTGTAAATCTCGTCAAAGTCCAGTGGAGTGCAGATGAGCGAGATTGCACATGGGAAACTGAGGATAGTATTCGGAATTCAAACCCCGAATTACTGACTTCAGGTATAAATCCAATTTTCTTAAAAGCTATCTTGACTTTTCTGCTTACTTCATTTTTATTTCACCGTCTCGTTTCTTTTCGAGGACGAAAAGTTTTGAAGTGGGGAGAATGTAACGACCCAATTTAAAATTTTTGAATCCATTATTTAATAAAAAAAAATGTGGAACTTGCATACGATTTCAATTAGCATCCAAACTTTGTCTATAAATTGCGCCTAGATGGCTATAGATATGGGTAAAGTTTCGTCGTAAAATACCGCAGTAAATTTCGTTCGCGTTTTATTGCACGTCAGTTCATTTTAAAACGCGAAATTTTTTATCTTCCGAACCTGAATATTTTTACATAGAAAAATTCCAAATCACCTTCTGACTAAGGCGTCATTTTTCGTTTTTCAAAATTCGGACATCTTTAGTTCCGTCGACCTTATTCTTCTACGTTTTTGCTGCAATTTTCCGTAATAGAAAATTCGAATTTTTATAATTAAATCGTACCACTGATATCTATATACCATTGTGTTCGCCTCGTCGCGCTGATCAAAATGGTATATTTATTTGTGTCATTCGGAGTTCGGAGTTGAAAGTTACAAATTGTTTAACGGTTTGAAACCTGTCCGTTACACTATTAAACCAGTGTCTATTAGGCTTCACTGGGGGGAATTCGAGGCATCACCTGATCAGTAATTACTCCTTGAAACTCCAATAGTCTTTTAGTGTACCAATGACAATCAATTAGGGTCCTTTGATTTCCAACGTTCTGTATATACTTCTTTTCTCTTTCTTTTGGATAGAAGGTAAATTCATTTACCAGGTACGTATTCTTCTTCTCCAGTTCTTCATCTCGTTTTCAAAATTTGCTCCTCCAATTCATCAAATCCTTTCACCAGCCCCTGCCACCACTCGCCTTCACCAGCCCCTGCCACCACTCACCTTCACCAAGCCCCTGCCACCACTCGCCTCCACCAACCTCGCCTTCACCAGCCTCGACTTCACCAGCCCCTGCCACCAGCCGCCCTTCCACCAGCCAGACCCCAAACGCCCAGTCATCCGCACCAGTCCACTCGCCCAGCCACCCTCCTCCAGTTCGCCACGACCAGCCGCCCTTCCACTAGCCAGACCCCATCCGCCCGCTTCCACCTTCCAGTCCACTCGCCCAGCCACCCTCCTCCAGTTCGCCACGACCACCCGCCCTTCCACCAGCCAGACCCCATCCGCCCAGTCAGCCGCACCAGTCCCGCCCACCAGCCTTCGCCTCCACCAGCGCCACCCGAACCCGCAGCAAACCAGCCCGCCTTCTCCGACTGCCTCGACCAGCATCCCACTGCCTCGACCGCCGTGCCTCGCCTTGGCCGCAATCGTATCCCATTCCATTTCCGTTGTGCATATATAAAAATATATATATGAAACTGTTATATTATGTAGCAGTATTTACTTTTGAAATTTCTGGTTGCTCACATATAGAGTTTTACTGTGTTTTGTTCCAGCTACCGCTTCAGGGAATTAGGCTCTATTCAGCTTGACGAATCTATCTAGTTCTTTGCTTTGTTCGTGTTCAGATTCGTGTGTGTCGTCTATCTAGTCTATCCATTTTCGTGCTTCGCCTTCACCTTCTCTAACCACGCAAGGTGAATACTTCATTCACGACTCAATCTATTATGCTATGATAATCAAGCGATAGATGTTATTGATATTAATTTGGATGTTAAAATGGTTGATGTTAAATTGGGATTTGAAGTTAGTTTATGGTAAATAGTTGTGACACTAAAATTGTTATGTGATGTTGAATTTGGTCGTTAATATAAGTGATGATCAATATGAAACTGAATTTGATATAGGATAGTTAACGATTTAAAATAGATTATATATGTTGAACTTGACCCCTTAAAATGTTAAATAAATCGACACGTAGAAGTAGTGTTAACTACACTTTGAACCATTGAATGTGTGATTAATGTAGTAATTTGATAATAGACGCCAAATGAAAACCATAATGTAATAATCTTTAATCTGCACGAAATGATAGTGTGGATTCTAAGAGTAATTATATTAATTTGCATAAATAACAAATGTAAATTAATACAATTATTTCGGAATTATTTAAGTAAATTGTTGAATTGTTATGAAAGGTTGCTATTGCTTGTTTATTTACTTTGACACCGTCCCAGTTATCACACTGCAAGTTCCCTTTGTTCTGTTTTGGTTGTTTATTTTATTGAATGATATTGGGTTGAAATGATAAATACCTGATTAACAAACTTGGCCTAGGATAGATAATTAAAATAAGAAACCCGATTGGTCAACCAACTATTTTGGAAATTGAAATCTATGTGAAATTTAGAATTTAACTTAACAAATTGTTTAAAATTAATTGACGAACTTAATTGACTTAATCGAAATATATTAATTGATAAATTAAATTAATCAATGGATTTAATTTAAATGTATTAACAAAGTTATTTTATGTGAATAAAAGGTTTTGACAAATTTAATTGAGAAATTTGAAATTTGATTTAAGAATTTTAAGTTAAGTAAGTTGAATTAAATGGGTTTAAAATTTGATAATGAAATTTAATATAAGATGAAATGGAAATTTGATTTAGGTATAATTTAACTAAGTAAGGGTTGAGAATAAAAAAATAAAATTGGAACTAATATGAATTTAAAATGATATAAATTTAAATGAATTGGCTTAATCGTGATTTTAAAATTTGGTTTTGAGATTTAATTTGTTTTGAAGCTCATTAAGGAATGGAATTAGGTTATGAAATCTTGCAATTAAATAAATGAAATAAGAACGCTTTTATGAAATTCGAATTGGACTTTTGTAAACTAATTAACCAAATTAATTCGGTTTAAAGAATTTAGATAAAAAATTTGATTTAACCAAATTAGATTTACATGGAATGAAACGATGAATGTAAATTGAATCGAAATTTTGTTTTATGATTTTAAATTAAATGGAGTATTGAATTTAAATCCATCGAATATGGACAAATTTAATAAGCGAAATTGAATCTTATTATATTGAACTTGAATACTTGAATTCGTTGTCAACTAAAATGTTGGAACCAAAAATTTCATTTGGAAATATGATTTTAATATTTGGAATAAATTGAATTGTGAAATGTCAAAATTTTGGAAGTCGAATTTGCAACTTGACTTTTGGACTTTGATTTGATTAAACTTTAATAATAAAATGACCATCGGGTAATTAATACGTAGTTATTAAAGAGACCGGGATCAGATATGGACATACTCTTTGTCGATACTGAAAATCACTTTAATAACTAATATACGCGGAGTGTTGATCCAGAACAAAGTGGATGGTTTTGATGAACGCGTTGACTGAAGAAAGAGAACGATTTTGGATGACCCCTGACATGACTAAAACAGGAGCCCTGCCGGGCCATTGAGGTTCGCCACCTCTAGCGGACACACTTCTTCGTTACCATTTCTATTACTTTTGTGATTCGATTTGGGTGCACCCCTCGATTATGGGAGTGTTGTTTCGCGGTGTTGAGATAGTAGCTGCTATGCTTAACATTAGTCCGGATGACGCAACTACTAGTATCCTAGTTGGTATCGCCTCATGTACCTTGTCATACTGTTTATCCTATCGCGACCACTACGATTTGATTTGTGTTATACCTATGGGGTACCCTATGATAACCACTAGTTTACGGTGGGGTTTACGGTGCTGTATAGACTATGGCATTATAAAATGTGTTATGGGGGATTATGGTAACGCCTTAACACTATTTTGATATCGTACTTTACTGATTAGACATTATCTACATATCGTATCCTATTATATATATATGGATAGTTTATCGGATCCTTAGAGATGTTTATTTTATTCATCTTTGAGTTATGAACTTTATTCTTGCACTTGATTACCCTGTATAAGATTTTGAGTCCTGACCCGAGTGTTTCTTTTGTATATGCTCGGGTCAGTCTGAAGCTATCCAGTTGCTGATCAAGGTTGGTTGAAGATGCTGAAGACATAGCATTTATCTTTATCAGTTCATTTCCATTCCAGTATTGATGTACTAGTCCATTGGACATTTATGTATTTCCTCTCAGTCACTTTATGTTGAGACATTGTTGTATTTCCTGTAGTAGCTTCATGAACTGCTATAATGATGATGTATTTTCCGCTGCATTATTCTGTGATTAATTCTGAGTCTGTGATGTTGTATTGATTCTCATTTACATTCATGTATTTATAATCCCATAATGATTCGTGTTTTGTATTATTTAAGTTGACATGTGTGGATTATTGTCAATTTAAATGGTCCAAATATACGGGTTGTTACACATCCTGATAGCCTTAACCGAGTAATACTCTTAGTGGAGAATTCTGACCGGAGTGTTAGTACTTTGCTTAGTGCTATGGAGATAGGAGATGATTTAAGTCAAGTTCGAGTAGCAAGAGAGTTTGCAGATGACTTTGAGCTAGTCACAGGACTACCACCGAAACGGCCAGTTGTGTTTCGTATAGATCTTGTCTCCGGAGCTGAACCTGTGAGTAAACTACCTAGCAGGATGACGCCGACTGAGATGAAGGAATTGAAGGTGCAGCTAGTGGATCTAGAAGGAAGGAATTTTATTAGACCGAGCAGTTCTCCTTGGGGAGCGGCCGCAGTGTTCATGAAGAAACCAGATGGGTCGTTGAGGACGTGTATCGACTATCGTAAGTTGAACGAGAGGACAATCAAGAATAAGTATCCTTTGCCAAGAATAGATGATCCGTTCGATCGGTTGAGTGGAGCCAGAGTGTTTTCCCAGTTGGATTTGGCGACAGGTTTCCATCAGTTAAGAGTGGCAGAGGACAATATTCTTTTAACCGCTTTTCGGACTAGGCATGGTTCGTATGAGTGGTTAGTGATGCCATTTGGATTGACGAACACACCTGCTTTCTTCGTGGATTTGATGAACCGAGTTTTCCAAGAGTACTTGAATAGGTTTGTATTGGTATTTATAGATGACATTTTAGTATACTCTAAGAATGAAAGAGAGCATGAGGATTATCTTAGAGTGGTACTTGAGGTGATGAGGCAGAATTGGCCGATGGCGAAGTTTACCAAGTGTCATTTTGGAAGAAAGAGGTTAAGTTTCTTGGTCACGTGGTTTCAAAGAAAGGCTTGTCAGTCGATCCAGATAAGATCGAAGCTGTGAATAATTGGAAGAGACTAGAGAGGGTGACTGAGATTAGGAGTTTTCTTGAACTCGCTGGTTACTACTAGAGATTCATTAAGCATTTATCGTGGATAGCAGCACCCTTGACTAAGTTAACCAGGAAGGAAGTGAAGTTTGTCTGGTCTGACAAATGTGAGGAAGCATTCCTTAAGTTAAAGCATTTGTTGACTAATGTGCCAGCGCTAGTAGTTCCAAACGGAAACCGAGGGTTGGTGGTGTATACTGATGCATGCAAAAATGGACTGGGAGCAGTATTGATGCAGAAGGGTAAAGTTATTGCCTACGCAACCAGACAGCTTAGACCGCATGAAGTGAGGTATTCTACTCATGATTTGGAGTTGGCTGCGGTGATCTTTGCATTGAAGATTTGGAGACATTATCTCTTAGGGGAGAGGTTTGAGCTTTATACCCATCATAAGTCTTTATGGTATTTATTCTCTCAGAAGGAGTTGAATATGAGACAACAGAGGTAGCTAGAGTTTTTGGCTGCTGATGATTTTAGTATAGAGTATACACCTGGGAAAGGTAATAAGGTAGTGGATGCTCTTAGGAGAAGACATCAGAATGTGGTGTTAGCAATGTTGGCAGAGTGAAAGAATTTAGAAGCTTTGGCTAGTTGTGGTGTGCAATTAAGGTCGAATGCTAGTTCCAGTCAAAGTACCGCCATGTTGTCCTGTTTATAAGTTTGACCAATGCTGATCGAAAGGATTGCTTCTAAGCAAAAAGAGGATCTAGTGTTAGCCGAGAGGATTAGAAGGCTTGAGGGTGGAATTGAGATCGGTGACCTAAAGGACTTTAGTCTTGACCAACGAGGATGGTTGAGAAAGAAGGAACTGTTGTGTGTTCCGAATGTAGAGGACTTGAGGAAAGAAGTTCTTGGAGAATGTCATCGGTCCAAGTTTACGATTCATCCTGGAGGAATCAAGATGTATCAGGATATGAAGAGGAGCTTCTATGGGGAAGGCATGAAAAGGGATATTGGTTTGTGGGTTGGGCAGTGTGCAAAACTGTCAACAAGTGAAAGCTGAACATCAGAAGCCAAGTGGGTTGCTTCAACCTTTGGAGATTCCATTTTGGAAATGAGATTCGTTATCCATGGATTTTATAGACGGGTTGCCAAGGTCAAATAGAGGTATTGAAAGTATATGGGTTATAGTGGATAGGTTGACCAAGAGTGCCCATTTCATTCCAGTTAAGTCAACAAGGATGACACCTATATTAGCTAAGCTGTTCATGAAGAACATAGTTAGACTATACAGAATTCCTAGTAGTATAGTAAGCGACAGAGATGCTTTGTTCACTAGCGAATTCTGGAAGAGTCTACAGGAAGTATTGGGTACCAAGCTTAATATGAGTACTGCATATCACCCTCAAACGGATGGGCACACAGAGAGAGTCAACAAGATACTCGAGGATTTATTGAGAGCTTTTGTATTAGACTTTGGTGGTTCTTAAGAAGATCACTTACATTTGGTTGAGTTTTCCTATAATAATTGCTACCAGACTAATATAGGAATGGCGCCTTTTGAAGCTTTATACGGAAGGCCATGCAAATAACCAGCATGTTGGTTGGAGATAGATTAGTCTTAGGTCCGGATTTGGTTAGAGAGGTATCTGAGAAAATTGAGTTCATCCAAGAACGGATGAAGGAAGCTCAGTCCAGACAGAAGAGTTACGCAGATAAGAGGCGTAAAGACCTAGAGTTCTCAATTAGAGATAAGGTTTTCATTAAGGTATCACCGATGAAGGGTGTGGTACGATTTGAAAAATCAGGGAAGTTAGCCCTAAGATATGTTGGACCATTCCAGATTATAGAGAGGATTGGTAAACTTGCATATAGAGTAGAGTTGCCGAGCAGTATGGCGGGTGTCCATAATGTATTTCATATGTCACATCTTCGTAAGTATGTGCATGATCCAGAGACTACTATTCCTCCGTCAGGGTTGGAAGATTTTATAGTAGAGCCTAATTTGACTTTTGTTAGACAACCCGTTCGGGTTGTAGCAAGGGATGAGAAAAGATTGAGGAACAAGATTGTTAAGCTGGTGAAAGTTCAGTGGAGCGACAACGAGAAGGACTGTCTTGGGAGACAGAAGATAGGTTCGAGATACTTATCCTGATCCGCTTTAAGGGTATGTCTATATTAGATTTAATATAGATAGTTGTTAGTCAGGTGGGCTAGTAGTGTTATTAGGAGTTGTTACAAATGATTGCTATGTTTAGTATTTAGTCCTTACTGAATTTCGGGGAAATTCTTTAAGGGGGAGCCTGTAACACCCATAATTTTTGATAACATTATTCATAAGATTTAATTAGATAAATTAAATAGAATATTGATGATAAGGGGATTGAGATTTGAATAAAACTATAAGATGGCCATGCTTAGGTAATTAATTAAATGGGCTTAGAATGGCTTATATGTTATTAATTAAAAACATGGGCATATTAGTAAATAGTCGTACCATTATTACTCACGATATACATTTAACGTTCTTGCCCATTCACGTGCATTTTTTCATTTTCACAAATACAAATCAAAAAATAAGAAGAGCCGGCCATTAACAAGGGAAAAGAAGAAGAAAAATTAAATCAAAGCTAGGGGAATCAATCTTCTACAAATCTCAAATTCCTTATCATATACAGGGTGAATAATAATTTATTCCATCTCTATTTTTTTTATAACCATATGTTTTGGGATTTAAGATTAAATTTGTTTTTATGATGTTTTGTATGATGATATGCTTGAATTATTATATGTTTGATTTAAACACTACAAGAAAAGTAACTTTTGATAGCAAAACGGAACAGCGTTTTAATAAAACTAGTTGTCATTCGTTAGTTTATAAAAGGGAAAATGGTGAAAACGCTGTTTCAATGGCGAAGCTGTGAAAATTTAGTTCCTTCCCGCTTCCTCTAACAAAAATTAGGGAAAATTTTATTTCCTCCCGCTGTTTTTGTAAACACTTCTCAAAAAGAAATTGTTCACTCCTCCTGATTTAATCGAAACACCAGAGGAAAAAGATTGTTCCCCTCCACTCTTGTCAAATCTTATCGAACTTCTTATCATTCCATTCCTAGTTAAAACTAAAATAAAATAAAATCCTATTGCCTTATCATTGATCAATCTTCTGCTTTCGTGAATTTTGATTACCCCGCTCCACTTCCCTCAGGTAATGAATCTCATTATCTATTTCGATTTCATTTCATTTCTTCCTTTGGCTGATTTTGTTTTGGATCGGTTCATTTTTTCTGACTAGGAATTGATTTCAAAATCGATTTGGATTTGAAATCGATTTCAATTTGGATTTCGAAATCGATTTCAATTTGGATTTCGAAATCGATTTTGATTTCGATTTCTGTTCAGATTTTAGGTTTTTCGAAAACTGACAGTATACTTCATCTCCATGTAGATAAATGAGGGAATTATTTTTCCAGATAGGGCCTCCTTTAACTAACAGCAATTGAAAATGGCGAATATAAAGAGGATAAGATTGAATGTGAGATTCTTCGGAAGTGATTAAGTAACTTGATTGTTCAAATTGATCACATTCATTGAATATATGAATTTACATGTATGCAGTCTGGAATAATGTTTACGGCTTTGATATGATTTGCATTAGAAAATATGCAATGGTGAAATTGCTAGTTGATGTGCAATATCTACTGATACTATTATACTGTATTTTTTAATGTTAATTACAAGCCTGTATTTGTCTTCTCAGTTTACCTTTTCGTTCTAATCGATCAAAAATGACAAATATTATTCTGCTTACACTCAATTATATAATAATGCTTGTTACCTTTACTCAGGCCTAGGCAATGCTAGAATGGCATAAAGTATCATGATTTTGTGGACGTTGTGGATCTTCGACAACTTCAATTGATGCAGGGAGGCAAAAACAATGCACAGATGAATCATGCAAGAGAAGAGTTTATCCTCGAGTTGATCCGGTATGTTGCACATGATGAACTACTTAAATAACTTTAATGCATTTCATGAATTATTACTGATATTTCTTGTTCAATAGGTTGTATGTTAGTTATAGATAAAGAAAATGACTATTGTCTTTTGAGTCGCCAATCAAAATTTGTACCTCGCATGTGGAGTTGTCTTGCTGGTTTCATAGAGGTCAGAATTCCTATACCATATTTAGTCTGGTTCATTTCTCACAAGCATGATAAAATATAAATCAAAAATTGTTTATAGATCTTCTGTTTTTACATTACATTCTGTTTCTGCATTGCATTAACCTTGACATACCATGGAGAAAAAAGCCACAATGTTCAATTTCTATAGGACTCGATTTCATTTTAGGTTAATTTTCAAAACTTTTTATACTTTTTATCTACTTATAAAATTGTTTGCAAGCATAGGCTTATTTTGTCACACCCCCAACGCTATAGTGGGGAATCTCATTAGAAAAAAAATCAGTTTGCAAGTATAGGCTTATTTTTGTCAGACTCACATCAACAATGTAGTAGTGGCAATCTCATTAGAAAATAAAATCAGCTTATGGTCAAAACTGTGAATTACACCCACATTTTTTTGCATTGGAGCAATTTCCAATAGCGCCCATAGAGAACCATATTTGCGCAACCAACAGGCGCACCAATTTTACAAAATATGGATGCAACTCACAATTGCGCCTATATGCTGATTTAAAAAATAAAACGATACATTAGCACTGACATTATCTTACCAACACAATTATGAGGATTACCTATAAATATCAGCTTTTGGTGAATCTCACTACAAGAAAAACTAGTTCTAATGGCATAAACGAACAGCGGTTGTATGTAAGTTATTTTTTAGTATCATTGTATTTACATATACATTAATTATCTTCCATAATCAATATTTTTCATAGCTAATTGTTGAACTAAGATATTGTCCTCTTAAATTTCTCATTATAAAACGGATTAGAAGTTTATTATTTTACATTTTGTACTAGCAATATATTGTATGGTCATAATCTTACTATATGGAATCAATATCATACTTGAATTTGTTACATCTGTTATAGATATGCATACATATGGTCATATAATGTCACCTGCATTAGTTACACTCATAGACGAGTCAACAAGGAATATCAGCACATAGAACTTGCCAAAGTGGTGATTTGAAACACCAAAATTGACACCTTTTGCTCAAAGTATTAATCATATTGTACTAATGTTATGTAGGCGTTAAAATTTGTTACATGACAAAGAAATTGAGTCATATGGCATAGAAATTTGTTGCTTATGTGTTTAAACCACAATTACATAATTATGGCATCCTGATTCTAAGAAGTATGTAGTGTGAGCCAACTATTTTACTCCAAATTTCCATAGCTTAACATTGTCTTTCAATATATATTATGTTTACAAGGATTTGAATACTGTTATCTCAGTTAGGTATTTGAAAGAAAAAACAATAGATTTAATAAGGGCCAAAATTTCAAACGTAGTCTCAAGAGTTTCGTCTAACTTAAATTAAATTCAATATTAATTACTAGCTATATTATGTACCTTTTTCAGCATTTTAATACTCCAGAGTATTCATTTGGTAATCCAAATATATTATAATTACAATTAATTTGAAGTCTAATATTGTTCTGAAATTTATTTAATTTCCTAAGGTGCATTTGAATCTGATTTAAACTTAACAATAGATTTTCTTAAAATTTGAATTCATTTTCAACTATGAATTGAAAGAGTACCTTATTTCATTATAAATTGTTTCATGTGTGCTTTAATAACCATTTAAGTAGTTTAAATATATTAGTTCAATGGGTATTTCAAGTTCAATTAGTGAAATAAGCTTTTTTTCCTAGAAGATACAAATGATTCTTTTATGTACTTATAGTCATAATTAATTGCTTCAACAATTCCTTTTTGTATGTTTTCATGAAATCATCTTATTAATGTTATTTGCATACAAGCAGATGAATCTGGAACAAGTCGAAGTGTCACAACAGTTCCTTCGAGCTTGCTGGTCGCTGAACAGGAGGAGGCAAAAGCTGTTTTATCATTGTTTCTGCGGAAGCAAGGCTTGAGTTATGCTGTGGCAGCAAGAATCGTTAAAAAATCTGACCAGTTCATTGACTATCTTATATCAAAGCTTCATACCATTCACAAATCTCGATATCTAGTAGGTTTGAATTTATCACCTCATTTTTTTTATCATACAATCACAAACATAGTAATATGGCACACAAACGAAATCTCTGTATGTTTTAACTTTTTATTTTTATATGTAACATGGCTTCTCAGATTCTTTCCATACTTGGAGTTTTAGCACAGAGCTCCTAACAGGTTGATCTTTCAGGTTGTGTTGCTTGTAATCTAGGTACTGGATGTGGCACATCTGTGCTTGAAATGGTTGCTGCCTATGAAAAGTCATCTGGGAAGGTGAGTAAGCTATTTACGTATGTCGATTAGAACTGAAAATGAGGCTAATATTGCTGCTGTCCAGTCAACAGGCTTTCAGGGTGGGGAGCTCACTCATGGCAATACAACTTATGCATATAAATTTAATATTCATATATAAAGCATATATGAAGTGTGTGTTTTGTAGATATTAGCTTATTAGGATGAGAAAATGTGTTTGTTTTACAGAGTTCAGTAATTAGTATCCATTGTCCACCTATATTGCAATGTCGTGACTTTATTCATTGTTCAGAGTGCGCGTCTTCCTGATTTGCTTAATACGAAAATAGTTTACTTTTAATATTCATGAAATTACAGCCATTCAGCAGCCTAACATTATTGCCAATACTGAATATACATTAATTGGATAAACTACATAGTGCTTTATCTATGTATTACAATAACTAAACTACAAAATAATTTCAAAAATAATATATATGGGGAAGTACATGGAGAATCATGTAAATTCTGCATTTCACAGGATTGCAGTAAGTATTTTAGAATGTTATGTGTCCATCTCTCATCTAAAAACTTAAACCAAAGGATGGTATTATGCTGATTTGCTCTCTAGTTTTAGTGTGCTATAACTGAACTATTCTTTGTGGGATTGGAATTTTGAAACAGCCTCATTGATTGTTTGATGAGTTCCTTCCCCAATCATTCCTTAATCTTTGTTACATCTTGAAGGATTATAGCTGTGTTCATTTGCATTATGATTACACACGTTTCGTCTCATTTTTCGGTTAGTGATACCGAACATCGTGCTAATTATGTATTTATTATGTAGAAAGTCATATGATTTCAATGTAGTTCAACCTTCAAAAATACTCAGTGATGATATATCAATCAGATAGCTAAACTGCATATTTTTCATCTTGTTTCTTTGTCAAATAAGTTTCAGAGGGGAGAGTGGGTCAATGGATGAAAAGAAGCTTTATCTTATGATCTTTTGAATTCTATCAACTGAAAGTTAAAATAAAGCAGTCCCTGATTACATGGTTTCAAACATTATGCGAAGCACTGTGAAGAACTGCTAGATATTTTATTTAGCAGTTTTACATCTCACCTCATGTCTTAATTCTTTTATAGATTGCCTTTTAATTTATTACTTTTAGAAAAAAGACAATTAGAACCCTTGCGTTTAATGAAATAAATGGTTTTTGCAAATTCTAGATATGTCAAATTTTGAAGATGACAATATGCATACAACATTTTTATTTTCTATTTCCTTTTGGTATTCTAACAAGATTACAGATTTTGATTTTTCATCTAATAATTAGTATATTGCTTCATCGTCAATGGATAAAACTGTCCGGGTTTGGGAGATATACAAGGGAAGTTGCATGCGCGTAATTTATGGGACTTCTCCTCAGCTTTATATTCGTTTCCACCCGGTATGTATTCAGTCTGTTTGTTTATTTTCTCTTCATTATCATAAGCAACTACTGATGCTTAGGCTAGAAATCAATATCAAGATGATAATATCATCTAGCAGGCACCCCTCACACACACACACTCAAGTTCCTAAATTAAGATATAGAGGTCAATTTTCTTATCAACTTGACTTTATATATATTCGTGAATCTTCATCTATGCATACTTACCTGCCTTTAAATGTCTGCAGGTGAATAACAATTTGCTATCAGTGGGCACTGTAAAAAGAGAAATCAGTGTACAATGTTTTTTTATAGAAAAAGATACTTTATATATATTGAAAAGGGTACACATATATGTCCATAATATGCCTCGTTAAAACCTTGCAACTGCGAGTTTACCATAGCATTCTTGAATTATTAAATTAGACACGGTAACGTTCAACTTATTCCTGTACATCCAATAATCATGCAAGCAACAATTTTATTTCATCGTTATATTTTGCCATTTCCTATCAGATTTAGCATTTTGTCTCCTCATTCTTATTTGATAAGAGTTTCTAAGTTCCACTTTATGATATATCTTCTGCTTTTGCTCATCAGATTGAGATAAAAACTGCACCAACTGATTTTCGCTTTCCTACAACAAACCAAACGAAGCACTGTTTCACTCAATACATTGAATATCACAAGTATAATTCTTCTCATCTCTATTCGCTTTTTAGTTAGGATGTAAGTTCTAAGACTGTATCTCCTTTAATGTTTTATGCAATGTTTTTATTTTAAGGCTATACCACAAGAAAATAATCCCTTAAAGTGTCAAATTTGTATACTCTACTTCTTAGTTGTTTATCAGCGAACCTATAGAATCCATCTTCCCATCACCTTATCATCTATATAACTACCAGTTATGGATATTCATTCCTAATTTACGATGAATGGTAAGATCTACCTGATCACTTATGCATTCAGATAATTAGAGCAGAGAAGCTCAATCTTAAATTGGTGACCTGTATAATGCCCATGTCTTACAGTTCACTACCACTACTCTGTCTCACTTATTTTCTTATCAACGACACAAAATACACCACAGGGTCCTTCTTTCAGTATATAGGTTTATTACATAATGGCTTTTGATTTTAATGGAAATGCAGATGTTTGTTTGCCAAAGGTGACGACTCTGCTGAATGAAAAATTCGCTAAATACTACCGATCTCTTTGTCCTGGTGAATGGGTGAGTGCAAATTCTTTGTTTTGAACTGTTTTCAGTTACCAATTTGCACCCTAGGATTTTAATCAAGTGTCAATTAGTTCCTCAAACGTTGTTGGTCAAACAATGTTTTCGCTAATAAAATGTGTTTCTTCCTAAATATGTTTGTTCTGTACAATTTGATTAAATTATCGGTTGCTATTATTCTACAACAAGCATGAAATAGAAAAAATTTCTTGTTATAAATTCTACATGATCTCTTAACAACTTGCACACTGATCAGCTTCATTATAAGGTATAGTAACAAATTTACCACATTATTCATGTGATTGTTTATATATTTCACGTGCTTTTTTGTCATGGTTATTCTCTCTTGGTCATTATAAGGATATAATAAAACATAGATTTGACACAATATACTTTGACTGTTGAATCTAATTGTGTTACATTTGGATATAGTGTTTCACCAATTTGTGATATGATAAAAACTCTTACTAGCTTAAAATAGTTTCATGTAGAATGGAAATACTTTTACCTAGGTTTGTTTACTATCGAGACCATCGGTATAGGCTCATATATGCCTGCAAAGACAGTTGTTTTCAGAAAAACTTTTTCTTTTAGATGCATGTTTTGAATCTCGAGCAGTTTGTTTCTACTGTTATGACTAGTGCAATTTCCTGACGTTTTAATCACATGTCTTTTAGAGTACTACCCATGAGCTATTACATGTGGCTGACTTAACCGAGGAGCTAATGTGATGAACTGATGATCCGGCATACCTTCTTAGGAATTCATTTTTTCATTTCCAAGGGGTTTATTACCTGATTTTTTCTCCTAGAATTATCTTACAGCAGATGGATTATATCCATAAAAGTTATAACATTACCAAGTTCCATAATCA
Source organism: Allium fistulosum (assembly GCA_030737815.1). Classification (NCBI taxonomy): domain Eukaryota; kingdom Viridiplantae; phylum Streptophyta; class Magnoliopsida; order Asparagales; family Amaryllidaceae; genus Allium; species Allium fistulosum. The sequence continues at coordinate 1,086,928,171 of CM060904.1, forward strand.
AAAAATTACAGTCATTTTCCTCAAAATTAATGGTTTTCGAACAAATATTGCAGCAATTACCCACTACTAGGAAAAAAAATCCTTATTTTGATTTATGAAACTTCTGCATCATTTTGCTTAAGCGATGAAAAAGAGCATAACTTGGTATGTAATTCCTTCCTAAACTGTTTCTTTCCCTCCAGTCCATTACCTAACGCTCCTGTGTCAAATTTGATTGATAACATTGGCATTCACACCTTTTGCATAATTACATTACTCTTTTGTAGATTTGCACCCTAATTATTCCTTTTATTTTGCTATATAGGTACATAAAACATTCATTTGCTATATGGAAGATTGCTAGCTAAAGTTGTTAATAAAATGTATGTTTTAACTTGGACTACTGTGTTATTTTTGTTTATGGATATTATTGAAACTTGATTTATAGATGTTTTTTTATATTAATATTGTTTTAGCTAGTTTATTTAACAGATTATTATTCATTAGAACATGTTATATATACTGGTTGCTTGATTATACTCAAAATGTAGTTCTGGAATATGCAAATATAGTGGAATGTTAATGCTGCAAAAACCATATAAATAGAAGACAACATCTATTTCAATGCTGTCAATGAAGAAACAACAGCGTTTAATTCGTGTTGTAATTATCATTAAATAGTGAGTAACAGCGTTTATTAAACGCTGTTGTAAACTGTAGTAAAACATCATCCCAACTGTAAAAACATAACACAGCACGCATTAAACGCTGTAATAAAAATATTTACAGCCTAAATAAAACGCTGTCAAAAGAATAATTTCGACAGCGTTTTAAATTAAGCTGTTGTAAGTTCTCTTTATACGATAGCTTGTCGTTATACAGCGTTTGTTCTAACGCTGTTGTGTCATATAACAACGTTTAATAAACGCTGTGGTATCTAATTTTTTACAGCGTTTTCTATTTTGCTGTTAAAACTTTTACATCTACGACAGCATGTCGTTATACAGCGTTTATAATAACGCTGTCGTATCATATAACAGCGTTTTTGAAACGCTGTCAAAAGCTGATTCTGGTGTAGTGAAACCAATTCATTTACATATGAATTTTGCACGGTTTTAGGGCAAAACCGATTGTTATTGATTTTAGAATGCCATGGACAAATTATATGTTAGGTAAAACATGATTTTAGAGATGGGTTTCAATTTTCATAATTTTCCAAGCTATGAAAAATTTATTATGAATTTCTAAAGGAAAATATGATATATTTGAGTTTAAAATTTATTTCAAAAAGTTAAAAAGAAATTGGGTCTGAAATTTTAATATGTTTGATAACATGATGAACGTGAATTTCTGTGATTTTTTGAGATTTTTCCTAATTGATTTGCTATGGAAAATAAATTATTTTAAAAGAAGGACTTATTTGCAATATTGGTTTTGCTTAATGGAAGGGCTTAAATGTTACTTTTTCCCTTGATTTAGATCTGATAAATGCGGTAGTTATTTTGTAAAGTATTTGAAAAGTTTTAAGGCAACCAATCAGGTGTTTACAATAGTCAGGTTAGTTATAAAGCAATTACTAAACTTAGCATTAATTCAGCCTTTTTAATAAAAAGTTGGTTCCGCCTCTTTTGGAAGTGATCTTCGACCCAATGCTTTCGCCTCTTTTGGAATGTGGTTAACGATTGTAGGATTATGTAATGAAATTGAAATGTTTTGAAATGGAACGTGGATCTTGTTTGATGATTTAAAATTTTTCCATATTCATGTGTTTCTGTGTATCAATATATCTAACATTGCCGTATTTTGTCGCCGATGATTAATAAATATGGATGATTGCAATATCCGTAGCCATTAGTTTTGGGCCTCCAAGTAGGGGGATGTTACACTCAACCCTAGCATGAATGCAAGATCATGATATATAGGCATGTATGAAAACAACCTAAATATGCATAAAATTCTATATGAGTGTAAAAATAATAGGAAAAAGTGTGGCAATCATCCCCTACCATCCAATCTAGCAACCATGGTGTAACAAAAACCTACATAATACTAAATATAAAGGGACAAAATTTACCAGAGAAAAGCTCTAACCTTCATCTTCTTATTTGTTTCCCAAGTGCTCTATGGTGGATTATCTCCCTATTATACTCGGACCAGCCTAATTTCTTTGTTATGAAGCCTCCTAACTGTATGCTCCACTATGCGTGCGGTGGCATGAGATGCTATCGATTATGTCTTTATATCTTCTAACTGATCAGGCTCTACTATAGTAATCATGCTATATAGACACTTCCTCTGAAGCGGTACATGGAAAACATTATGGATCCCATCCAACTTAGCTGGAGCTCTACCCGATACACAAGTCTCCCAACTCTCTCCAAAATGGGAAAGGCCCAATATATCTCGGCGCCAACTTCCTTGAGATCTCATAATCTTTCTAAGAGGGGAAACTTTAATAAACATCATGTCCCCAACTGAAAATTCCAACTCTTTCCTTCGTCCCTCAGTATAGGATTTGGCGGTCCTAGGCGGTCTTCATTTGCTATCCAATTACCTTAACCTTCTCTATATTCTTACATATCAAATTTGATCCTAGTAGAATTGTGTCAATATTCTCCCTCCAATAACTAAGTGACATGCATGGCCTTCCGTATAAGGCTTCAAAGGGTGCCATACATATCGTTCTATAACAGTTATTATAGGTGAATTTCACTCAAGGTAAATGATGCTCCCAATACCCTTCGAAATCCATGATGCAAGCCCTCAAAAAATCCTCCAAGATTATATTCACCTTTTCCATCTATCCATCGGTCCGAGGGTGGTAAGCGATACTATGATTTAACATCGTCCCTAAAGCTGACTACAAACTCCTCTAAAATTCACTAGTAAATAAGGGGTCCCTATTGCTGATAATACTAATTGGGATTCAATTTTATCGGACCACCTCCTCAGTGTAAATCTGCGCTAGTGATGCTACAAATCCTATTACTCCTTGCTGGGATAAATTAGACAATATTAGTAAGCCTATTGACAATAATCCAAATCGCTTCATTTCCTCTACGACTTCTAGGCAACCTATCTATGAAATCCATCAATATGTGTTCCCACTTCCAAGTTAGAACCTCCAATAGTTATAACAGACCTCCGGGCTTTTATTGTTTAGCTTAAATTCATTGGCATGTCAAACACCTTGCTATATACTCTACTCTACTGCTCGCCTCTTTATTCCCGGCCAATATAAAGTCCACTTCATGTCTCTATATATCTTATCTCCATTGGGATGAATAATCATTTTAGATTAGTGGCACTCAGCCAATACTTCCTCCAGAACATCCTTCACCATTGGAACACATAGGCATCCATCTATCCTTAGCCATTCTCTTTCATCTACAAAGACCTGGCTCAATGGGGAAATACTCGACTACTTATCTTAGATAAAATATCAACTATTGCCGTATTATTCTTCTGTTCTTGACCGATGCGATCTGCCAATGCAAGCCTTACCTCCATGGCCGCCAAATATCCTGGAATGAATTATGATGGTGGCTGAAAATTGAAATTTGAGAGGAAATTCAACTGCCTCCATTCATATAGAGCACCTAGAGTAGCATGCCTCTAGCTAAGGGCGTCAACAATAACATTCTCTTTTTCAGGGGTATACCAAATCTTAAAGTCATATGATGCCATGAACCCATCTACCTCCACTGCCTAAGGTTCAAGCCTTTTTGGGAGAACAATACTTAAGAGACTTATGATCCATAAATAACTCAAACTTTTCTTCTAAAGGATAATGTCTCCATATTTTCAAGGTGAATACGATAACCGCTAATTATAAATCATGAGTGCGTTACCTCTTCACATAATCCTTCAACTGCCTGCTTGCGTAAATTATCACTCTCTCTTCTTGCATAAGAATAGCTCCCAATCCTGTGCTGCATGCATAAGTGTAAACAGTGAAAGGTTTTGATTCATCTGGGATCGTTAAAACATGCACACTGGTTAATAACTCCTTCATCTTCTCGAACTTCCATGCGTTTTCCATCCTGTATGAAAACCAAGTTTTTCTTGTTTAGGCGAGCCATTGGTACTGCTATCCTTGTAAAGTCATTAACGAACTTCCTACAGTAACCCACCAAGCCAAGAAAACTCCCCACTTCCATAGCATTTTTTGGAATCTTCCAGTCCTGAATAGCTGTTACCTTAGTAGGATCAATAGACAACCCCTTCACAAAGACAATATGGTCTAGAAAACTTAACTTCTTCCTCCAAAAATGACACTTTGAGAAGTTGGCTTTTAGTTTATGCCTTCTTAAGGTATCTAGTACCTCCCTTAAGTGATTTCATGTTCACCTTCACTTTAGAGAATACTAGAATATCATCCACAAAAACTATGATGAATTTATTCGGTTGCCTCTTAAAGACTCTACTCATCAAATCTACAAAGTATGCAGGGGCATTTGTCAACCCAAAAGGAATTACCTCCCATTCATGTTGTCTATCTTGAGTGTGAAAAGCAGGCTTCTCCTTGATATCTTCGGCTATTTTCAATTAGTGAAACCTAATGGCCCAGTCTAAGTGATAATAGATTTTGGATCCAACAAGCTGATCAAATAAGTCATTTATTCTAGGTAAGGGATACCTATTCTTCATGGTCAGTTTATTGAGTTCTCGGTAACCGATGCATAGCCTTAAAGAGCCATCTTCCTTAGCGGTGAAAATAACCAGTGCTCCCATTTTAAAGTACTATGGTGAATAAACTTCTTCTGTAATAGTTTCAAAATCTACTTATCTTACTCCGACCTTTCTTTGGGGGCTATATGCCTTAATAGCAGTGCGACCGGTCTATCGTCTTTCTCCAAATCAATCCTAACTCTATTTATCTTTGGGGTAGGAGACTGGAGACTTCTTCAAAAAAATGTTCGAAAATTCCAACACTATGTGTGCAGATGAGAGTTCCTCTTGTGATAGGCTAAGAGAATACAAATGGCTTAACGTAGCAGAGCCTTAGGGCATGCATTGAACATATATATCTTGCCCCCACTACTCTTCAACCAAACAATCCTCCTATCACAATATAAGATAGCCCCAAGTAAGATAACTAATCCATTCCCAAGATAACACCATACCCCTCAAAATCCAAAAAATACGCATTACATATAAATTCTACATTACATATATCCACCATTTGGTTAATCTTTTCGAGCATATTTTTTTTAATGCTATCTCTTTATTATCTATTACCTTATTTTAATTTAAACATTGACGATTACTTATATGTTAAGCGCCATTTATTTAAACGTTAATTTTAATAATATTTATTTCCCTAACGCGTTTTAAATTATTTTCTATTCAAAATTTTAAAACGTTGATAACTTCTTCGTTTAAACTCCGATCGCGAAGTTCTATACATGAAAGTAGTTTAGAAAATCACCTCGAACACAATGGTGCAAGTTTTGTAACCAAATTTCGACGTTTGAAATTTTTTGATTTTTAGTGCCATTACTATTTAATTGATTTTTCTTAATTTAACGGCGTGTTACATCTTTCCTCGATTTTCTCCTTCCCCCTCCTTTCATGACCGCTGCTCCCTGAGCTGCTTTGTCAAAAAATTTCATTCTAAATAAAATAAAAAAATCAAATAAAATCAATATGTACATGATTTATCTAATTCTAACAAAGTTGGGTGTTGATTCAAGGAAGCTTGTGTGGATTGTTAAGTCAAGGTGCAACTAATAGGCCATATCTACAAGGTATATCCAAAACTTATAGTTTTAGTTGTATCATTCTTATCACAATTTTATATATGTATTGTTGCTTCATCTTGATTTGGAATTAATGTTACATTCTAAACAACTAATTTATTGGTTTGGTTTGATTTAATTTAGTAGATTAAAATCGAAGTACATATATGTTTAGAAATATGTATTTAGCCATAAACATGTTTTTTCCAAAGGCAAGTCGAATTTATAGTGGCCTTACCATCGTACATATAAATATGAACATGTTTGAGGTAGAGATTCCTCAGTAACTAAAAAGTCTCGATATTGCATAGGAACAAGACAACAATGTCTCGACTACTAAAATGAAAAAAATACTATCCTTTCAAAGTCGTGGAGGATTCACTACCACCAGAAGATAGTACAAGCTCAATGACATGTAATTAACCAGCAAACAAAGACGCTAGACATGGTACATAGTCTAAAGACTCATTACTATAAATATATCTCTTGTCCTACTTGTTAATCGTCGAAATCTTCTCATTCCATACACCAAGGTCACCAGAGGATGTAAGAGACAAATCGATTCCCATAACATGGTAAACAGATGGTTATCCTCTCCTTCATTTCCACAAAAAAAATTATAAAATCTACTACTCCTAGGATCTAAGCGGATATCAGAGCCAATATAAACCCAAGCTTGCTCGTAAGGATTCCACTTTATTTCCGTATGAGGACTAATGGGTTCAACTAATGAACTATTGGCTTCGGTAGGTATAACTAGTTGTGTAGTGAAATGAGGTAGAAGAATGTCCAAGGAATGGGCGATGGTGGCTTGTGTACTATTTGTGATGGCTTCCGAAGTACAAGCAAGCTTTCTTTAGGGACCCACTTTTTGACATGAGGATGAGGAACTGAGGTTCTGTATGGAATAGCCAAAGGGGAAGCATCACATGTAGTCGAAACATAAGCAAGAGTGTACTTATATGCCTCGAAGGTGTGTCCAAAGGAGTGGCATGTCGCATCGAAACATTTAAGATTCCCAACCAGGTTTTTGCTAACCAGTTCAGACTAACAATGGGTTGTAGAATGGATGGAATGTGAATGAAATATTCCTGGACCGAAATGGATAAAACATGTTCTCTTGCTCTATGAACTGTAGGACTCCACAAAGTGATAATAAAAGGCTTCCCCTCAATGAACGAAGGCTCCACTTCAAGAACACATTGTCTTTCTTCGACATTCTAGAATTTGAAAAAGAACATCGAGTTGTCATAATGAACTTTAAGGCCACCTCTGAGCCTCTAAATATGTTAGCAATGCTTCTTGACAACTTCATAGTGGGGGATTGAGTCAAGGAAAAATCCTACGAGTTTGTCCGACCAAAATTCAATGTTGGTTTGTACAACTTAAATCGGTGGAACCGTAACACCATCTACTTCAACTGTTTCAAAAGATCGAGGTGTGTATAATCCAACATTTCTCGACAAGGAAGAAACAAGGATTTCAAACTATTTGGAGGTGTAGTGTTTGCCGTTGTATTCAAAATGATGACTAACTGGATATTAAGAAATTTGCTCTGGGTTATTTCTATTTGGCAGCAAGATGAGAACAGTGTTATCACATGATGAAAATAACTGAGAGTTAATGATAGGCATTGCATCTATAGGTAGTACGTTGCTCATATGAAAGGGTGTCGGATTAGTGAGGTTGACTGATGTCAAAGATATAGTAGTAAGAATATCAGGAGGGAGACCAAGAACTAAAGCTGTAATGGATGCAACATTCTATTGAGCACATGTAGTGCTTTGTTGAGAAAGATGGTTATTCATATCGGCCAGGCATGAAGCATCTAATGAACCAACACCGTACACTACACATAGATCATGTAAGTCAAACACCGTGTTAGGGACGATGACCATTACCTCTAAATGTCCAAAGACGTTTACTTTGCTTACCAAAGAGGAAGTAGGCAAGGTAGATAGTGATGGGAAATTCACAAGCAATGGAACTTCGAAATGAATTATGATCATAGGTTGTATGAATATCCAGTGCCAGGCAATCTAGAAAAGCATTAAGTTCATGTAGTAGCAAATTCAAAGGCAGGTCTGAAGTTTTCTTCCACTACAATAACATGTGCAGGAGGAGATAGTACATAAGTGGGTGGTTTCGGGGCAGAGTAGCAATGACCAAATCTAATGGAAGAATCATTAGATTGGGGTCAGGGTCGAGGCTACCAAAGTAACGGTTCTTACTCTTCTTTTTCTTAGGCATGAGAAGAGAAGAAAACAAATGGAAGGCAGAGATAAGTGAACAGAAGGAAGGAGCTAGGTGAAGAAAGAAGAAAAGGAAATTTTGAGGTTATTGGTAAGAGTAGAAGCCATTAAAGGATATCTGAACATTTAGGTCGAAAACTTAAAGCCATTTAGCCATGAACATGGCTTTAATAAACATGTAATAACTTTCTAAATGTGGTATACAATTTCTATAATTCAATCATTTAGTTTTGAATTTTGATCATTTAGAAACATGAAATTCATTGATTTCTTATTCAACTTAACATATGTATTTTGACTTCAAACTTTTGGTTTTTTTAGAAAAATATATACCACAAAAGGTTCATTTATATAATTTCATATATATGTGTATATATATATATATGTGTGTGTGTGTGTGTTTATGTATGTGCTTGTAAATGGATTAGAACAGTTGAACATAACATGCATGTGTATTTTGAATTAACTGAAAATCATTTTAATTTTATATATATTGTGTTTGTGTGTATTACAATATTAATACAAAGTCAATTACAGATATTTTACATTAGTTAACTTAATCCAGATTGGAATTTAAATATATTCTACAATCCAAACATAAATCTTTTTATCTATAATTTTGAATTTGTATCTAATTCAATCAATCTATGTTAGTTCAACCTCTATTCTATTAAGTTATGCATTTTAAAAATATTATATATATATATATATGTCTTCACAAATTGATAATTAAATTTAACGCATCAGTATATATGTATGGCAAATATGTGCAGTTGGTAGATATAAATCCCAATATCTACACACACACACACACCCCCCTATATATATATATAAACTATGCCATCGTTTGTCATATCATCATGTTATACCCTCTGCATGTTATTAGTAATTGTGTGTATACATTTCCTTTAAAAGGGAGAGATAAAAAGGTTTCCTTCTCTAAGTAAAAAACCATCATTTTCATCTAATTCAATTTATTCTTTCATCCATGGTCGATCACTCCCTCTATAACATCCCTACTTTCTACCCCGTACAGATAAATGAATTTTATAAAGGTAAAAGCGTTTAAATTCAGATTGTGATGATTATATTTTGAAAATAAATTTTTAGTTAATTAAATTCTATTTAATAGAAGATTTTGTTTTAATAAATTCTTTTTGGATAATTTATTGAACAAATTATTTTGATTGAATACAAAATATTTTGAAATGTAAATAATTGTTATATGATTAATGTAATGGAAAAAAACTATATTGAATTGGAATTTAAATTGAATTGAAATCAGGCTTAATGCAATTAAGGCCCAAACCCATTTCCTTTCTCCATACTCCTGGAAATTTCTCCTTTCAGCCACACTCAAGCCCAAACCCGTATTATCCCTCTTATTCCATTTTCAACCCTAATTCTCAATTTATAAATCATGTTGATTAGGAAAAAATAGAAATAAAATCAACAACGAATGAAGGTGTTCGAGCATGGCATCATTGGCCGCCATCAGCGACGACTTTGGAAGGATGGCTTGATTAGGAGCCGCGACCCTAATTATTGCACGTGATTTGGAGTGCCACATCAGGACCATGCATGATTTGGAGGCTGCAATGTTGAAGAGGGTGGCGACCTGAAAGAGCGACGTGAGTGTGGAGGGAGATGTGCGAGTCGACCCGACTGGCGACACGATGCATGGAGGGAGGTGCGTGCATTCGTGAGTGACTTGACATGCAACCTAGTTTTGGTAAAGTGGAGGAGCTCTGGTGGGCTATTGTCTGGTGCACATGATGAGGGGTTTTGGCTATAGCAATGATGGTTGGGTGCTGAGGGGATGTTAGCAGTAGTGAAGGCGCAGTGCAACATTGTAATCATTGATTTCATTGAATGAGCACTGTTTCAGTGAGTTCTCTTACTCAAAATGTAATGACCCATAATTTTAGTTATTTGAATTTGGAATATTTAATTGATTTTAAATATTGAAAAGTTAATTTTATAAGTTAAATAACTTGAATTTCAAATATAGCGATTTATTTGATAATTAAATTATTGAATTTAATATTTGGAATTACTTAAATAATTAAATCCTGAATTTAATGTGGATAAAGATGATTTCAGAAGTTGATTTAAAATTCTATTTAGATAAGAATGGGAACAGTAAACTTTTAGATTTAAAAGTGATTAATATGGTTTTTGTAATAATCCGTTTTAATTGACGTGTAAAAATAGCCTTCCGGGGCACTGTCTCGGATTTCGACGAAACTAGTTTCGTTGGATCCATAATAATGAGTGTATGTCAATGATTTCATAGCGATCAGACGTATCATTTTATTGTGCGAGATCGAAATGCTTATAAATTAATTTTAGAAATTAATATAATATAATGGGTTTGAAAAGCTACCTTTTGTATACGATCGAATTAGGCCTCAGGATTGGTTCTATTGTGTTCGGAATAGGGGTATTACATGTAGAACGCTAGGCGACACAACTCGTTTGGAGTTTGAGATTTTTGAGCGCTTAAAACGGGATATTATAATACTATATATATTAACCATACTCAGCCCATACCCCACATTGGTCAGCCATCCTTCCCACGTTGTAAACCATACAACGTCTCCCCTATAAAATCGCACCTGTATCAGAGAATAATGTTCTTTGGTTTTAAAAAAAATAATCAAAACAATTCAAGAAAAAATCATAAAAATAAAACAAAGTTAAGAGCCTTGATTAGCAAATGCATAGATCCACATTCTGGTAGAAGAAGCAAGGATGCGACATCTATTTGAGGCTCGTTTGTTTTGTAAAAGCGAGGTGTTTATGTTGGCTAGACTAGCGTTAGGCTTTGAGGTGGATTTAGTCGCCGATTGATGGACTAAAGGGTAGATTCGAGATGAGCATGGAGAATAATACCTAAGGGGCGAATATGGCGGCGCGTGGTGAGGCGAGGTGATTTGCGTTGCTACAGTAACCACGCGAAGATGCTTCGGTCGCGTTTTAGTAGAGGTGTTCGGGGAGGACTTTGAAGTGTCAGGAGGGTGTAGTTTTCGAAGGGGAAGTGATTGGTGGTGGTTGCTTGACATTTCGTGGAGGAACGATGGACATTTTGGCCATTGAAGTCGCGGCCATGGAGGAGTGGAAACTGGAAGGACAGACTCGATTTGGGAAGTGTTATTCGGGTTTTTAACCTAGCAGGATCCAACAGAATACAGAATAAGATGATGAAATCACAATGGCTTGGAACTCATATTACTAAAGCATCGATTGAATTTGATTAAACCAAGGGACCAGAGTTCGTTCAGTCCAATCAGTAGCTAAGCATAACCAGCTAGAAGATCGTCATCGAAACAGAGCAACATGAAACGAGAATACGCGAACAACGACGATACAAGGCCATGAAAGCATTCCAAACTTCAAACTCCAAAAATAATCTAAGTACTTGGATCGCCAGTGATCCATACCTTATGGATCGCTAGAGATCCATGTAAGAGGATGGTTCGCTATGACACATGGCAGCAAAGAGGCCAAAAGAGGCAACGCAAGAAATTATGCTAAGTGTATGGATCGCCAGCGATCCATACACCATGGATCGCCAGCGATCCATACTTGTCCAAGGATATTAAACGAGCTAGCATAGCAAAGAAATGAAATAGGAGCAAAGGAATTAGCTCGTGCGTGGGCTAAGTCTATGAATCGCTAGCGATCCATGGTTTTGGCTCGGGTCACGAGCTAAACTCCTTTAGATCGTCCTATTTCCATCTACAAGTGATTGACATGCATGTTTGATCCAGAGGCTCTTTGATCTCTATAAATACCGTCTTGCCTGCAACACAAACGGGATCTTCTGGGGACTGGTTGCTGAAGCTCTACTGGAAACTTTCTTCACTCTCTACCTCCCTCACAACAATCTCCAAAGGGATTCACTGTGATTCTCCAGTGGATTCCAACCTTGGGGATTCAATCTAGCTAAAGATAATCAAAGGCTTTGTAATCAAACACTACTTGTAACAGTAATCAGTCATGATAACACTATAAAGTGGACGTAGGCTTCATTAACAGCCGAACCACTATAAAAATTCCTTGTCTTCTTTCATTTACTGTCTTTTTCTATACCTATCATCTGTGTTATTATTCTGTTAGAACAAGGCTGGTGCTTTCAAACTCAAACCAGGGTGTTGATCTGTTATCCCACCTTTTGGTCAAGGCCGGGTTATCAGTAGATTAGCTGGAAAGGATTGACATCAGGATTGGAGATCGATTGGGAACAAGGCTATGATCGATATCGTCAAAATTTGGCCGAGTTCCAATCAAGACAGGATCGATTAGGAATGATGAACACGGCTTGAAAAGTCTATATCTCAAGTTTCAAGTCGAATGGAGTTCGTTTGTCCGAGATATTGATGGATGCATGCTTAAGGAAACCCTGTTCGTATCGATACCTATGGATACAAACAAGATGTTCGTATCGATCAGGGAGAGAGCTTAAGTGGACTTCGAATCGATGGCTGTGAACTTGGATTGAATAGACAGGCGCATGATAATTTGTTCGACTCGATGATTTCGTATCGATCGGGATGGAGCGTAGCAGTATACTTCGAATCGATACTGTTCGTATCGATCAACATGGACTACCTCGAATCGATACTGTTCGTATTGATCAACATGGACTACTTCGAATCGATACGAAGAAGCGTGGATACGAACAAGACATCGCCAATAACAGGGAGTCGACATGAAATGAGCGGCATGCATATGTGGATCGATGCGAATGGATGGAGACGAAGACATGGATATGAACGCGATAGCCGACCGGTGAACACGAACTTGCATCGATCGTAACCACAATCAACAAGTCCAAATGCCACCAAATTTTCACAGGAGCTTGTGTACAACCTAAAGAATTTTCATGATCGATCTCGACTCGATTGGACAAGATCTTGATCGATACGAAATTCGTTCGTATCAATCACAGATCGAGTCGAAATCACCTAGGATCGATCGCGTGGACCCACTCACATGCCAGAAGGGGTGTCCCGAGATCTAAGCAAGATATTTGCAGCCTACGCCTATAAATAGCATCCCAAGGCCTACGGAAAAGGGACTTTTGGATTCTCCAACGTCCAGACTCTGCTGAAATCACCATTATATTAAAATTTCACTGTTGTACTCAAGGATGACTGTTGTAATCCGTTGTAACTAGCGAGCAAAGTCAATAAAAGATTAACTTTTGATGTGGATGTAGGCCGGAGATAGCCGAACCACTATAAACTCTGTGTTCTTTACTGCTATCCTTTTAATTTTTTGAGTGTTCTTCATTTTTAATTCTTTACATACTTGTTATCTGTAATCTGTGATTGTGAACTGGTGCTTTCATCGACAATTGGGTGTTTGTGACCAATTTTAGTGCAAACATTTTGGTGCTTTCACTGAGAATTGAACTCAGGGATTCCAAAGCTTGGATTTCAGATTTAAAAGCTTGAAGTCTTGGATTTGGAAAGCTATGGCAAGGCAATCGGTAAGAAGACAAAGGACTAGAAGGAGTCAACATGAACAGAGTCGGGAGGTTTCCTCAGGAGCGAATCAGGCGTCGATCTTCATCACCAGGGACGAGATGGAAACGATGCTCAAGAGACAAGAGGAGATGATGCAGAACCTATTTCGACAAGTTGGATAAGTTGGAGTGTAGAATCAAGTTAACGCAACTACAGAAGATGCTGGAGATAGGGATCGGGAGCACAGAGCAGCTAGAGTTCAGAATGGAGCGGGACCATCCAACACAGCACCAGAACTAGGGGGCACTCACCCTGAGCATGATCCAATCCTGGACAGAGTACCAGGTGGAGCCGAGCAACATGGCACTGATAGAGGAATGGGTGCTCGTCTGGGAGAGCAGATTCCAGGAATCCCTCGTGAACTCGGGGGGCAGATTGAAGGCAACGGACAAGGGCTGCAGCTTGGCGACCATGATAGGTTGGCGGAGATGATTAGGCGAGCCATGAGAGGCGGATTGGTGAATAGAGACTTGGAGGATGTGAATATGAGTCCCTTTGCTCCTACGATCAGGCAAGCTAGGAATCCATCGGATTTCAAACTACCAATGCTAGAGATGTATGATGGAAGAACGGATCCTGTTGTTCACTTGACAAGGTATATGAGGCATATGGAGGTATTGGGGGCATCGGAGGAAGTCATGGCTCGGTGCTTCCCTTTGTATTTGACAGATCTAGCAGCACTATGGTTCAAACAACTCGAAAACGGTTCAATTGGCACTTGGACGAACTTGCTTAAGAAGTTTATGAGGCAATTTCGGGTTCACATCGTGAGACCCAAGAATGTGATGACCTTGACATCGTTGAAGCAGTGGAAAGGAGAGTCGCTCAGGGATTTCTTGACCAGATTCAATGCGGCAGTGGCTTCAGTGGATCGACCTGATCCGTCGATGGTTTTGATGGCAGTAGTCTCAGGTGTTGCGGATAATTCGGATTTCAAGATATCATTGGAACGGGACCCACCGATGGATCTCGGGGAGTTCTAGCACGAAGCAGAAAGGTTTCTAAGGCAGGAAGATGCGCAGGCTAAGAGAGAAGGGAGGGAGGCTGAAGCTTATGCGGTGAGAGGTGGAGGTCCACCCAGGGAGGATCCGAACAAAGATGATAAAGGAAAATGAATGATGACGGTAACACTTCAAAAAGGCCACAGAGGAATTCAAAGTTTACTTCCTACATGGATTTGACTGAGACCCTAGAAAGAATTTACTTGGATACTCGAGGGCGCCTCCAGTATCGAAGGCCGACAATAAGGGAACCTTCTGATTACAAACGGGCATCGGGAAGGCATTGCCTATTCCATGAGCTGGATGGGCACAACACGAACGACTGCAGGAATTTGAGGGATATCGTTGAGGAGCATGTAAGGAATGGTAATCTACAGCAGTATGTAAGGAATCGAGCTGTGGCAGTGGAATAGGAACGACCACCACCCACCTCGAATGAGGATGGCACTGGACCTATGCAACGTCAACTTGTTATCAACTAAATAGATTTATGGCTTGGAATAAGTAATAGAACTCGAAGTAATGCGACTAAATCACTTATACATGTACGGGATCGAGGACGGTCCCTAGGCATGCTCTGAGACGATGATAAACCGTGTTGCTCGAGTTTGTGAAATCCTGTTTTTCGTTTTCCTGAAATTTTTTGTTTTTTCCTTGGATGTACAGACATTTATTTGGTTTTCCCTGGCTGTAAAAACTCTTATTTTGAATGGTTGGATTTGGATCAATGTAATGAATAATACAGGTCTCGGGATTACGGTCCCGACCGGAGAGACGTGGCAGTAATCACGAATTATGAGTCCCTTCGTCGGAGAGCAATGGAATGGACTCAAACACAATATAAAAGTCCTTGGACGGAGAGCCGAGGCCGGAGAATATAAAAGTCCTTGGCCGGAGAGCCGAGGCAGGAGAATATACAAGTCCTTGGCCGGTGAATATAAAAGTCCTTGGCCGGAGAGCCAAGGCCGGAGAATATAAAAGTCCTCGACCGGAGAGCCGAGGCCGGAGAATATAAAGTCCTCGACCGGAGAGCCGAGGCCGGAGAAAATAAAGTCCTCGACCGGAGAGTCGAAGCCAGAGAATATAAAGTCCTCGACCGGAGAGTCGAGGCCGGAGAATATAAAAGTCCTCGACCGGAGAGCCGAGGCTGGAGAATATAAAGTCCTTGACCGGAGAGTCGAGGCCGGAGAATATCGAGTCCTCGATCGGAGAGTCGAAGCCGGAGAATATAAAGTCCTCTACTGGAGAGTCGAGCCCGGAGAATATCGAGTCCTCGACCGGAGAGTCGATGCCAGAGAATATCAAGTGAGTCGAGGTCGGAGAAACATAAACACAGGTTAAGCCCTTGACCGGATAGTCAAGGTCGGGATTGGACATGGACCCGGAGTGGTCTCGATCTTGGATATCGACCCGGAGAGGTCATGGATGTGGTTATTGGTTATTGGATATGGATGTATTAGAACTCAGTTGTGGAGTTTGGATGGATGCGGGATTGGCTAAGGATTTGGTTACTGGATTTGGAATCGGACATCGACTCGGAGCAGTCAAGAATGTGGCACTCGGATAGGATGGCTTGGTAATGGATTGGATTATGAATCGGATGGTACGACTATGAACGGAATATGGACTTCGAATGTCGGAATCGGAGCTTTTCAAAACACACCTTCTTACCACAAGGCATGTTTTTGGGGGCAAATGTTATCCCACCTTTTGGTCAAGGCCATGATATCAATAGATTGGATGGAAAGGATTGACATCAGGATTGTAGATCTATTGGGAACAAGGCTATGATCGATATCGTCAAAATTTGGCCGAGTTCCAATCAAGACAGGATTGATTGGGAACGATGAATACGGCTAGGAAAGGCTATATCTCAAGTTTCAAGTCGAATGGAGTTCGTTTGTCCGAGATATTGATGGATGCATGCTTAAGGAAACCCAGTTCATATCGATACCTATGGATACGAACAAGACGTTCGTATCGATCAGGGAGAGAGCTTAAGTGGATTTTGACTCAATGGCTATGAACTTGGATTGAACATATAGGCGCATGATAATTTGTTCGACTTGATGATTTCGTATCGATCGGGATGGAGCGTAGCAGTATACTTCGAATCGATACTGTTCGTATCGATCAACATGGACTACTTCGAATCGATACGAAGAAGCGTGGATACGAACAAGACAGCACCAATAACAGGGAGTCGACACGAAATGAGAGGCATGCATATGTGGATCGATGCGAATGGATGGAGAGGAAGACATGGATACGAATGCGATAGCCGACCGATGAACACGAACTTGCATCGATCATAACTCACAATCAACAAGTCCAAATGCCACCAAATTTTCACAGGATCTTGCATACAACCTAAAGAATGTTCATGATCGATCTCGACTTGATTGGACAAGATCTTGATCGATACGAAATTCGTTCGTATCGATCACAGATCGAGTTGAAATCACCTGGGATCGATCGTGTGGGCCCACTCACGTGCCAGAAGGGGTCTCCGGAGATCTAGGCGAGATATTTGTAGCCTACGCCTATAAATAGCATCCCAAGGCCTACAGAAAAGGGACTTTTGGATTCTCCAACGTCCAGACTCTGCTGAAATCACCATTATATTAAAATTTCACTGTTGTACTCGAGGATGACTGCTGTAACCCGTTGTAACCAGCGAGCAAAGTCAATAAAAGATTAACTTTTGAAGTGGACGTAGGCCGGAGATAGCCGAACCACTATAAGTCTTATGTCTCTATCTATTTCTTTCCATTTGAAGTTTGTTATTCTTCATTTTTATCCTCTACATTACTTAGATCTGTGGTTTGTGATCATATACTGCTGATCTGTGTTCATACATTGGTGCTTTGGAGATATTTGGGGTTTGTGACCAATTTTGGTGCAAACATGATCCATTTTTTGAGTTAACATTTTGGTGCTTTCACTGAGAACTCCAACTCAGGATCCAGATCTAGCTATCTACTTCGGATCCCATAGGTCCAGAAGTTAGATCCCCAATCTTTTCCTGAAGAATCTACCACTTGAAATCAATGGCTCTTGGAAGAAAAAGAACTACCTCTGGAAGATCCATAGGGGCAGTAATAGCTGGAGAAGATGTTAATGCCCAACAAACTGAAGTAAATGGTACTGACTTGGGAAATCAGGCGTCAGCATCCTCCAGCCAACACGAAGTTGTCACCAGGGATGAGTTGAATAAGATGGTTAATGAGATCAACCAGAAAATGGAAAATAGTCAAAAGGCTCTAATGGGTAAACTTAATGCTCTCTTAACCCTATAGTCAAACCCTGCTCCAAGGACTATGCATGAACCTACGACTGCTATAGAACAGGAGAATTCCTCCGTTTTGGGTCTACATAGAAGAAACGGAAAACAGCCACAAAAAGGGTGACAACATGACATTATGTGGAAGAGAATGTGAATACTCCACCTGCCGCAAGGCAACCAATTCTGAACTTGAATTAGGGAGCCAAGACCCCATAAGAAGATATAGCTATGGATCTCTCCAATTCAGAAAATGGAGAGCAAGACAATCAGATGGAAGAAAACGCCAATGCGTTTGATGATGCTAGAAACGTTCAAATTGCCCCAATCAGGCCTCTCCAGAAGACAGGATAGCCTAGGCTTCAACGCATGCGCCAAGACCATTTGCAAAGCCAAACACTTGGTGTAGTGACTGATTTTCATCCCCAGGACTACTGAACATCAGAGGTATATATACCAGACATGGTCAAACGATTGATGGACGAGAGTAAAAACCGAAGAGATGATGAATGGGGATCTGCTCCAAGTCGGACTCCCTTTACCAATGAAATCTTAAATGAAAGGTATCCAGACAAATTCACTATGCCAGCTATCCCCTCCTACGATGGGACGAGGGACCCAAAACCTTATCTATACAAGTATAGCTAGTATATGGACGGAGGCAATGCTCCAAAGGTTGTTCGCTGCCGATGTTTCCCTATCTTTCTAGAAGGAGTTGCTTCTATGTGGTTCACCAGACTTCCCCCGAGATCTATTTCTACCTTTGATCAACTTGCAACAAAATTCGTTGACTAGTTTAGGCTCCATACCGTGCAACCAAAGGATGTCATGTCCCTATCTGGGTTGTTCTAAGGATGCAACGAGTTGCTGAAATCTTTCATGAATCGGTTCAATACCGCGGTGACAGAAGTATGCAACCCCAATGAGGACATGGTTTTTATTGCGTTAGTCTGTGCCATTCACCCGTAGAATGAGTTCGGGAAATGGATTAAAATGAAGCAGCCTACCACCAGGAATGAATTCAATCATAAAGCAAGCCAACACTCAAGATTGGAGGAAGCACTGGTGCTGGAAAGAAAGTCTGCTGGTGTGCAATCGATGAACATCGGATAGAGCGATGTGGTAACGAATCAAAACACGCGTGATTTTGGAACTTCTCAAGGAGTCACAAGAAAAGATGGGAATCAAAAGAGGAGAAATCAAAACTCTAATAATAGAAGTAGCAATGGCAGCAACAAAAGATTTAAGGAGTTCAGACAAAAAGAGTATACCCCTCTAAATGACACTTCGGAAAATATTTATCTTGCAACACAGGAAACCGAAGAATACAAGAAACCCCCCAGAAGAAAGGCAACTGAGCAGCAAAAGCGCTTAAGGAAATTCTACCGTTTCCATGAGACACATGGCCACAATACAAACGAATGCCGCCACCTAAAGAATCTCATTGAAGAGTTGATCTAAGACAATAAGCTCCAGCAGTATGTGAAAAAGCCATAAAACCCCAATCAACCTGCGGCCCCTCAGCCTCCTAGAGAACAAAGAAATCAAGCTGGAACTAGTGACAAAGGGTCGAAATGAACCGACCAAATGCTCATTATTGGAACGATATTTGGAGGAGCACACCTCGTGCAAAGGAGTTAGGGAGAAATGGAATGGTACGCAAGTTCATTGAAACATGCTCCGAAAGACTCATGTCTCACAATAGATGATGAAACCCCAGTCAAGCAGCAAAAGTTTCGAGTGACGATATAGTGTTCCGAAATCGGGACACCAATGGGATCGAAGCTCCAAATCTTGATCCGATGGTGGTGATAGTTGGAACCGAACCCGCCGTAGTTCGATGAGTGTTGGTCGATAGTGGTAGTTCTGTTAATATACTTTTCAAACGTACTTTTGACCAGATGAAAATCGGCATGAAAAGCGTCTCTACATGCCAAACAAAGATCCAAGGGTTCACTGGCGAGCCCAAGCAACCTGTGGGAACAATCAACCTACCTGTGGAGCTCGGAGAGGATGATCGAAGAGTCACCCTCATTCAAAATTTTGTATTTGTTGATGAAATGTCAGCATACAATGCCTTCTTAGGACGGCCTGCCCTAGTAGATTTCAAAATAGCTCTGGTCCAATGGTGTCTAACCATGAAGTTCCCTACTGCAAATGGAATCGGAGTGGTGAAAGGAGATTAGTGTGTTGC
Organism: Allium fistulosum; assembly: GCA_030737815.1. Taxonomy (NCBI): domain Eukaryota; kingdom Viridiplantae; phylum Streptophyta; class Magnoliopsida; order Asparagales; family Amaryllidaceae; genus Allium; species Allium fistulosum. Next base: position 1,086,948,155 of record CM060904.1, read on the forward strand.
CAGAGAATGTTACATTGCAGAATTACGCGAATCCAAAAGAAAGGAAAAGGGAAAGGACGAGGGGAGAACTCTTCACATCCGTGAACCCTTCGAATAGCAACTACAGAGCCGCCCTTGGCTTGGGGACCATAGCCGATTCGACAAGGCTTCGAATCCTAGAAAGAAGAGCTCAGGGGAAGAACGGGCGGCGCCGGCCGAATTGACGGTGTCTGTCCTTGTCCACATGGATGACCCAACTAAATTTTTGAAAATTGGATCATACCTTGGAAACAAGTTGCGTATGGAGCTTACTAAATTTTTCCGTGCCAACTTGGATGTGTTTGCATGGATGAATTCCGATATGTGTGGAGTGTCTCCAGAAATCGCATGTCATGCACTCAATATAGACCCTAAGTTCACACCAATAAAGCAAAAAAGGCACAGCCTAGGCCTCGAACGATCCAAGGCGCTAAGAGAAGAAGTGGACAAGTTAATGTCCAATGGTTTTATTCGTGATGCAACCTATCCAGAGTTGGTATCTAATCCAATCTTAGTCAAAAAGTCCAACGGGAAGTGGCGAACCTGTATCGACTACTCAGACTTAAACAAGGCTTGCCTAAATGATAGCTTCCCTCTCCCTAGAATAGACCAACTTGTGGACGGAACGACAGGAAACGAGGTGCTATTATTCATGGACGCATACTCCGGGTACAACCAAATCCTGATGCACGAACCCGATCAAGAAAATACCAGCTTCATTACCGACCTAGGCCTATACTACCACAGAGTAATGCCATTTGGTTTAAAGAACGCAGGGGCAACTTATCAAAGGTTGGTAAATACCATGTTCAAGCGGCAGATCGGGAAAACGATGGAGGTTTATGTAGACAACACGTTAGTCAAATTGCAAGTAGTTGTTAACGACCTGGACAACCTCGCTGAAATGTTCGAAATACTCCGAAAGTATGGGATGAAACTCAATCCACTCAAGTGCCACTTCGGAGTGGCCTCCGGGAAATTCCTAGGATTCATCGTAAGTGCCAAGGGCATCGAAGCCAATCCTGACCAAATCACGGTACTACGAGAAGTCCAAGCTCCGAAGAATAAGAAGGAACTGCAAATTTTAAATGGAAAAGTTGCAGCGCTAGGTCGATTTATCTTGAAAGCTACCGACAAGTGTATACCATTCTTTGATGTGCTGAAGAAAGGAAAGAAGAACTTCAAATGGAGTGAAGCTTGTCAAACAGCATTCGAAGAACTGCTATGACACATGGAGGCTCTACCAATCCTATCAAAACCCATGGATGGAGAAGACTTGTTCATTTACTTAGCAATCTCACCCCATGCATTGAACACCGCTTTGGTGCATGAAGAAGCAAAAATCCAGTGACCCGTGTATTACATTAGCAAGCGGTTTACTGGAGCAGAGAAAAACTATCCAAAACTAGAAAAGCTAGCGTATTGCCTCTTGATCACATCTAGGAAGTTACGGCCGTACTTTCTGGCCCATCCAATTAAAGTGTTGACTGACCAGCCCTTGAAGCAAGTGTTATACCAACCAGAAACTTCCGGGCGACTACTCAAGTGGAATATAGAGTTGAGTCAATATGATATCACATACCACCCAAGGAAAGCCATCAATGGGCAAGCATTAGCCGACTTCATCGCCGAATTCACCATACGGGATGACGGTAAGAAGTTCAGCTGGAAGTAGACACGCAATGGAAACTCTTCGTCGATGGCTCATCTAACAACCTCTGTTCGGGAGCAGGAGTAGTGCTTGAAACCCCCGAAGGGCGAGCCATTAGCTATGCTTTGCGCTTGGAATTCCCTTCTACAAATAACGAAGCGGAATACGAAGCACTAATTATTGGACTGAAAGTTGTGAAAAAACTAAAAATAAAATCTATTTACATATACAACGACTCTCAGCTGGTCATCTGTTAAGTAAAAGGGGAGTACCAGGCACGTGGGGAGAATCTTGCCCCGTACCCATCCAAAGTATAAGAACTGCTAAGCGACATCGAACGCTACACTATAACTCACATTCCACGGGAGCAAAACATCAAGGCACATTATTTGGCTAAACTGGCAAGTTCCGAAGAAGCTCAGTCATTGGGACTAGTCCCATTTGAAACTCCGACCAACCCAAGCATAGACGAAATGGACGTCGATTGGATCCTCAAAATCATCATTGAACCAGATAAGTGGATGGCACCGATAAAGGAGTATTTACTTATAGGGACTCTTCCAAGACTGGAATCAACGGAAAAAGTTTCTCCGAAAGACACCATGATTCATGATATAAAATGGAGTACTCCACCGAAGGGGATTCTCGACCCCCTTCCTAAGGTGCGTGTCCGATGACGAAGCTCAACGAATCCTAAAGGAAGTGCACGAAGGCGAATGTGGAGACCACACTGGGGGGCAAACCCTGGCGAAGAAACTCCTCCGGTACGGATACTTATAGCCAACAATAAACCGCGATGCTGCAGACTACGCCAGAAAATGTGATCGCTGCCAGAGATTCAACAAAATTAAAAGAACTCCTTCAATGGAGCTAACGCAGATGGTCAGCCCGTGGCCATTCGCAATATGGGGAATAGACTTGATTGGCATCCTACCGATAGCAAAAGGAGGAGCCAAATATGTTATAGTTGCCGTAGATTATTTCAGAAAATGGGCCGAAGCGGAGCCGCTGGCCACCATAACCACAAAGAAAATCATTAACTTTGTTACTAAAAACATTATTTGCAGGTTTGGTGTGCCACAGAAGAATATCACTGACAATGGAACCTAATTCGAAAGCGCCGAGTTAAAAGACTTCTGCAAACGCTTTCGGATTGAGAAAAGCTTCTCAGGTGTAGCTCATCCGCAAGCTAACGGGTAAGTGGAAGCAATAAACAAGATCATCAAATCCACCATCAAAAAGCAACTAACTAAAGCCAAGGAAAACTGGGTTGATGAACATCCACTCGCACTCTAGGCTTACCAAACCACCCACAAAGCGGCAACTGGACACACTCCATTCGCCCTGGCTTACGGCTCAGAGGCAATGATCCCTGTTGAATTGGAAGTCCCCTCGCACCGAAGGCAAAATTTCAACCAAAAGCAAAATGAGAAGCTACTACTCGAATTGCTAGATATGATCGATGAAAGAAGGGAAGAAGCCGAGTTAAGAACCGCCACCCACCAAAAAAGGATCGCAAGGTACTTCTACTCCAAAGTTCGCAACCAAACTTTCAAAGTAGGAGATCTTGTGCTCAAACGAGTCTACCTCGTTCCAGGGGCCTTCGGACCAAATTGGGAAGGACCGTACGTCATCAATCAAAAGCTAAGAGATGGAACTTTCAAGCTAACAACCGTCGACGGAATTCCAATTCCCAAGGCCTGAAATAGCGAATCACTCTACCGTTACTTCCTTTGAAAACTACTTTATGTACTCTCTATTTTTTTAGTAAATAAGCCGTCCTAGAATGCCAGAGGCATTGTAAATAGGCAAAAAATCTGCCATGCTATCCTTAATAAAATTTGATTCGCTCTTTTGAATCGACAAAACCGTGTTCATAATAAATACCCACTGGGTTGACAGAAGCAAATCGACTCAAACCGTTGGATTGGCGGAACCCGATCCTTGCCTCATAAAAACTAGTGTTGCTCCGGTAACATCGGGAGCCATGCCAAAACATACGCTCCTTGCGTTGCTTGAAGATAGGCAATGCCGAGGAGCGCCAAAAGCCGTGCATCTCATAAGCCGCGCCAAAACATACGCTCCTCGTGTTGCCAGAAGATAGGCAACGCCAAGGAGTGCCAAAAGCCATGCATCCTATAAGTCGCGCTAAAACATACGCTCCTCGCCTTGCTCCAAGATAGACAACACCGAGGAGCATAAAAAGCCGTGCATCCCACGAGCCGCGCCAAAACATATGCTCCACGCGTTGCCTGAAGGTAGGCAACACCGAGGAGCACCAAAAGCCGCGCATTCCATAAGCCACGCCAAAACATACGGTCCTCGCATTGCCCGAAGATAGGTAACGCCGAGGAGCACCAAAAATCATGCCAAAACATACGCTCCTCATGTTGCCCGAAAATAGACAATACCAAGGAGTACCAAAACATGTGCATTTTGTAAGTCACGCACTAACCCTTAAAAAAAACTCAAGTTGCCCGAAGATAGGCAACACCGAGGAACATCGGTGAAAAATCACGCTCCTAAAGCGTAAACTCCCCACGTTGCCCGAAGATAGGCAACGCTAAGGAGCATCAGAACCGAATCAACGGGCCATGTCGATCCAGAACACCGTGCATCTAATAACCAGCGCGTCAACCACTTCTATGATTAGGAACAATGGGCACAACTCCAACAAAACTGGAGTGCTACGAACCAACAAGAAAGCTTCAACTGACAACACTTAATGATTAAAGCTGCCCTCAGTCAAACCATGTAATGTGCTCGTCAAAAACACGCATATGTTGTATGCCTATCGAAATATCACAAGAAACTTGGATTACATGCCAAAGTTGCAAAACTTCCGAAAAAGGGAAAATCAAGCCGCGACTTACCCAAAATTTGAGTTTAATATGAAAGTTATCTAAACTATAAGTTACCGATCATTTGAAGTAACAACCCTGTGAACTGGGGGCATACACCGACAATCAAATAAAAACAACTGAAAATAATAAGTTCACAAGTTATGTTACTCCGAACAGAGAATTGTTGCTCCAAATAATTTTTTTTGAGGCAATTTCAAAATTGGATAAGTGTAAAAAAACAAGCATAAGTATACAGAACACATATGAATAGATAGACAAGAATACAGTAAAATATCAATGTATTGCTTATAATTTTCTTTACACAGAGTCAAAACGTGGGGGTCGTACCCACACAACACCGGCCAACAAAAAGAAAAGGTAGGCTCCATGACAGAAACATTAAGTGCAGACTCTGCACTTGTACAAAATGACTCAAAAAGAACCAAAATCAAATCGGTCTTCACACAAGCTCCTCAACGCTTCCTTCCATTGCTCCCCTTTCCGCCCTTTGTTGGTAGCTTCTGCTTCTTCTAAATAGTGGTGTCACTACCGGTAATATCAACAAACTCCTCAGTGGCAATGTCCTCCTCTTGCTCCACAGCCTTCTTAGAAGATTCTCCCTTTGCTTTACGCTTTCGTGATTTGCGGGAGCTTTTCGATGCTTTGATCGCTATGAGCTTTTCCTTCTTGATAACGCCCAGTTTGTGCTGAGTCTTACGAGGCTGCTCCGTCTGAACTTCCTACTCCTTAATGTCTTCCACTGTTATGTCGCCTAACAAAAACACAGAGGGGTCATCCAGGCCATAAAGAGCGGTGATCTTTTCGAACTCCGACCCCGGTTGCGAGCCAGACACAGACATGGAAACAGGAACAGGAACAGAGACGACCATGAAGGCGTAGAAATAGCAGCAGGTCCGGGCGTTGAGGAAGCTGGCACATCAACAGGAAAGGTAGACGGACCTATAAGATCAAAAACGAAAGCATTAAATTCTTTTTGCTCTTGCGGCGTAAGTTGGAAGCTCCCGAACTCAGAGGAAGTAAGAACATTACCTACACCGGAGGAATGGTCGAGAATGTCGACTTCATACTCACCACCTTCGCCTTCTTTCGATGGCTCCACTACCTAAAGAAGAGTCTCAAGCTCTCAACTTGCTGGCAGGTCGTTGGGCTTCCCTGATGATTCGCCAGCGCCATAAATAAAAGGCTTAGTGAGCGCATCGGTAGCAGCTGTCAAGGCAGCATCGGTGGCTTCTTTCTCTCTTTCGACTCATAAAATTTCCCAGCCCTCTAGCAATGCTTTCTTTGATTCCTTGTTAAGGTAAGCGTCCTCCAACTCCCGCTCGGTGTAGTCGTCACTGCTATCAGTAAAACAGGACAAGATTTCCCCCCTGACCAAAGCGAGGGTGCGCGGAAATTTCAAACCCAAGTAGCCGAGACTCCCCTGGTGCAACAGGGAGTTAACATAGAAATTCAGGATGGCCGCATCTAGTTTTTCCATCTTTCTTTCAAAAGCATTTTGAAGCTCCAATTAGTCCGCTCGAACGGCGGCTTTCTCAACTTCAACAGTAGACTTATCGGCACTGAGCTGTGCGACTTGAGTCTGTAACCTGGCAATTGTCTTGGTTTGGTCGGAGATAGTCTTGTTATGCCTCTCAACAATGAGGTCGTGATCAGCAATAGTTTTCCTTTGAGACTCGATGGTTGCGTTGTAGGTAGCCACCTCCTCTTTTAGCTTGGCCTCCTCCGCGTGAGTCTTCTTAATTTCATTTCTATAGACGATCTTGATTCGTGCTTGTGCCTCTTTCACTTTCTTTAGCAGGCCGGCACTCTTTTTACTCTCGCGAAGTGCCGCTTCCTTCTCTTCCTCCAACTATTTAATCTTGGCATCACGGTCTGCTAATGCCCTCTCAAAGCCATCCTTTTCTGACTCAAAATAGAGGATCTCCTAATAATTATTATGATTCATGTCTGCCAGTTGTTTACACAATCTCTCCCATCCTTCGATCTGATCCAAGTCACTCTAAATACCCTGAAGGTGTGGCATGTATGATTCTCTACGAATCGGGTGCAGATCGCGATCAAAGTTAATTCCCTTCAAGAACCAACCGGGGAGCGTTGCCTCAAGCTTAGAGGGGCTCGAAGGAAGAATATAGGAAGGTCTCCAGTGAGGACGTGAAGCACCGAGGGTAGTAACAATGGAAGATGGCGGGATGTAAGCTAAAGGCGGAGCAGGAGTAGAAGTGACGAGGATTTCTTGACCCATTGAGAAGCGCAACGGAGCAAAAACCCGTTGTTCCGAAGAATGCGAATGGTGATCGAATTTTGATCTCTTCGATGGCTCCTCCCTTCCATCAGAAGATCTCCTTTTCTCATACCCGCCTTTGTATGACTGGCTCTGATCTCTTTCGTCTTGGCGACGGGCTTCGGCCTCTAGTACCTTCCTCCTTCTGTACTCATCCTATGTTTCTCGGGGATGATAACGACCGGAAGGACGCTTAAACCTGCGCTGGGAGTCAGTGAATTCTTTGAAATCATCATAGAGGCCACGTCCTCTTGTCATACCTGGCACAAAGCATAAATAAAAGATTTTAGAAACAGAAAATAGGCACAGAAAGAAAGTGGGAAAGTGAGTGCAATCCTAATGAAATATGTAGTGTATTTCAGGGAAATGCCTAAAGCGTCATCACAAACCGGATCGGGCGGCTGTCGTGGGCAAAACCAGACTAACTTCGGGTGCAGTATTGCCCGAATGGGGGGCACCTCTTCAAATTTAAAATCTTCCCCCATAAGCACATCAAAATCGACGTAGACATCGCTCAAATCTCCAAACTCTACGCCAACATCTCTACCCGGGGAATCCTGACACTCTCTGTTCTCTGGGGCATTGTATTTATCGCTCGCATCTAGAGAAGGAGAGCTCGAAAGGATGAGACTCATGCCCGGAGTCTCATCACACGATTCGGATTCCTCATCGTTGGATTCTGTGTAAAAGTCGTCACTAGAAGTGGACTCGTCGCTACTACTCTCGAGTTCCCCCTCTTCTTTATCTAAGCCCATTTGCGGCCTTGCCTTCCTCTGTTGGGACTCTTCTTCTTCCTCTTTCGGGATCGAAGGCATTCTGACCGAGCCGCTAACTCCAGTCGCAGTAGCGTCTCTTCCTTCACGGGCCTCTTCGGCTGATTCTCCAGACATGCCCTCTCTCTCATGAGAAGCGCCTTCTTCAGAACCGCGAGAAGAAAAAGTAGATCGTGTGCGAACCCTGGACCGAGTAGGGGACTTCAACTTGAACATCGGATCTCCTCGGATGCAATAATCCGTATTGGAGCAAGTTCTCACCGGTCAGCAAGACTTTGATGGTCCTTTCTTCAGCATCAATAGCCTTTAGGGTTCGAAAAACTTCATCAAGAGATACATCCCTATTTGGCCTTGGGATAACTGCAAGAAGTATGCAACTTGTTAGGAACTCCATAGCAACACATCAGAACTCGATAAGTATGAAAAGGAACTTACCCCCTGTCGTCCAACGACGGTCAAACCCCTCGGGGCACCTAACGAAGAAATACTGCATCTTGAACTGGGACAAGTTGCTCTGCAGATGCAAAACAATTTTCCGGTTCCTTTGGGCTTCAATTACGATCTAGGATGAACATTCATCCCTCCTTTTGAACGATAGAAAGTACCGCAACTCGTCAAAGTTTGGATCACGGTTGAACATCCACATTAAAAGAACATGCAAGCAAGTCAAGATAGCATAGCCGTTGGGATGAATCTGGAACGGGGCAATGCCTAAGTTGGAAAGAGTCTCGCACATAAAGTTGTTAAAAGGAGGCACGGCTCCATTCAGGCACATGTACCGATGGCAAGCGGTATATCCTAGGGGAGGCATGTGAGCAAAATTGTCTTTATCTGGTATACCATGCTGCACATAGATATTGTGCAGAACTTTAGTGGAGACCACCGAAGAAGCTCTCTCTGGCGGGTTGAGTAGAACTCTAAAGTTAAGAGGCGTTCGATCCATGACCGGCCCAACCGGGACAAACTGACCATATTTTGCCCGTGAAGTGGTAGGAAAAAGAGCGACGGATGATGAATCGGCTGGTAAAAGTGCCGGACTTCCTCTACTCGATTTACGGCGCGAAGATGAGTGCTTCATTCTAAAACAACGAAACTTGCATTCAAAACTGTCAGGTGATTTTATTCTAATTTAGTAATTTCCCACTACAACACTTGAATTCCAGAGAGATGTCGATTTGCGTCCTCGCAATGGACTTCAAGTGTGTACCGGGGCAAGTGCAGCGTGCTGTCTATAAGGTGTGAGCTCAGTATACGAAACACTATAAATGCTCTATCCTGTGTTGTCCGAAGCGACGCAGAAAACTCTTCTAATTTCAGGGATACCAAGCGTGCAACAAGCAAGCAAGGTAAGTTTAAATCCTCCGAAAGAATCGGGACCGATTACCATTGTGTCATGCAGTATCAGCTACAGAACTTGACACAAATCAATTCTCGTATATCGTTCCAGGAGAAACTCAAGACTCGATTTACTATCTTCCTCCATTAGACCGCAATCAACTCAAACTTCTCACGATCAACAACGCAAATACAAACTCACCGTCAAAAAAACACTACGAATAGAAAACCAACCTCAGATTGAACTCTAAAACATGGGAATGATCGAAGACTAAATCAGCGAGCTATGGATGGATCGGTGGCGAGCTAAGAGATGAATCGGCAATGACTCAAGGCGGTGACAAGCTTGGATTTCGATCAGAGATGAACTAAGGAGGCGGTGATGCTCCGATGACGGTGGCGCATGAGGAAATCATGACAGAAAGCTTGGACAAGATGGATCTAAGGAAGAACTGGATCGGGTCGAGCAAGCTAGGTCGAATCGCCTAAGATTTCAAATCGCACGAAATAGGGTTCGGGTCGCGTGAAAGTAAAGGAGTAGCTTGGCTCGAATGCCTAATATAGGCAACCAAAAATAAGAAAAAGGCGAAAATTCTTCTAAGTACTAAGGTCGCTAGTGATCCATCATCCATGGATCGCTAGCGATCCATGCTGTTAAAGGCAACGTGGAACAATCAGGTCGCTAGCGATCCATCGTCCATGGACCTCTAGCAACCCATGAATTTGGAGGCGAATTTTTCTCAAACTCGTGCTGCGATATCTACCCATCATTTCGAAGCATACCAGAAAGCTATGAAGAGAAATTCGATCCGTTATGACAAGCGATAGTAGTCGAGACCAAAGCTAAGTAACCATAGGTGTGGCCTGCTACGCATCCGCAAATCTCTAATACGATTACTTGGAATTCGACGAACATATATTAAAAGCGATAACTTATAGAGCACGCCTTGTCTTCGATGAAGACGTACTCTGGGGGGCAAATGTTATCCGAGTTTTTAACCCAGCAGGATCCAATAGAAGACGGAATAAGATGATGAAATTAGAATGGCTTGGAACTCATATTACTAAAGCATCGACTGAATTTGATTAAACCAAGGGACTAGAGTCTGTTCAGTCCAATCAGCAGCTAAGAACAACCAGCTAGAAGATCGTCATCGAAACAGAGCAACGTCCAACGAGAATACACGAACAACGATGATACAACACCATGAAAGCATTACAAACTTTAAACTCCAAAAATAATCTAAGTACTTGGATCGCCAGTGATCCATACCTTATGGATCGCTAGCGATCCATGCAGGATGATGGTTCGCTATGGCATGTGGAAGCAAAGAGGCCAAAAAAGGCGATGCAAGAAATTATGCTAATTGTATGGATCGCTAGCACTCCATACACCATGGATCGCCAGCGATTCATGCTTGTCCAAGGATATTCTATGAGCTAGCAAGGCGAAGAAATGAAATAGGAGCAAAGCAATTAGCTTGCGCGCAGGCTAAGTCTATGGATCGCTAGCGATCCATAAACAATGGATCGCTAACGATCCATGGTTTATGCTCAGGTCACGAGCTAAAGTCCTTTAGGTCGTCCTGTGTCCATCTGCAAGTGATTGACAGGCGTGTTTGGTCCAGAGGCTCTCCGATCTATATAAATACCGTCTTGCCTGCAACACGAACAGGATCTTCTGGGGACTGGTTGCTGAAGCTCTGCTAGAAAACTTCTTTACTCTCTACCTCCCTCACAGCAATCTCCAAAGGGATTCACTGTGATTCTCCAGTGGATTCCAACTCTGGGGATTCAATCCAGCTAAATAAAATCAAAGGCTTTGTAATCAAACACTACTTGTAATAGCAATCAGTCATAATAAAACTATAAAGTGGGCGTAGACTTCGTTAACGGCCGAACCACGATAAAAATTCCTTGTCTTCTTTCTTTAATGTCTTTTTCTATACCTATTATCTATGTTATTGCTCTGTCAGAACAGGGCTAGTGCTTTCAAACTCAAACCAGGGTGTGGATCCATTTTTTGGGTTAACAGGAAGAAGGAGGATTTTGAATTATAATGATAATTACTTAATTAATTAATTAATGTGATTAGTTCAATTAATTTAAAAATAAAAACCGTTAACTTATTAATTAAATAACTTGTCCATACGAGGTCCAATCGAGGCATAGATTTTTGCCTTGCATTCATAACGACGAAAGCTTCGCAATGGAACTAGGTTGGTTGGATTGGGTGACAGTTGAAATTTGGGCTAAAAATCGAACGTCGCTCAATTTTAGTTCCAAATCGGAACGCCTCGACGAAAACAGAAATTTCGGTGAGTTAAACTCACCTTTTTGGTTAACTAGTGTGATATATAGTTGATAAAAATTGATGATTGAATGTTTGGATGATTTATTATTTTTATTAGTTGGTTTGGATTTATTCCGGGCCTCGAGCGGATGACCCTTTTATATATACCCGCCTAGGAGCGGATGACCCATATTATATAATTATATACTATTTGTGGTGCTGGGGGATAGGTTGGAGGAATCCAATAGGATTCCTCACCACTATTGATTTTAATTTTAATAAAATTCCTATTATATAAATTATTGGATATGAAACCTGATTTATGGACAATATTAGTTATGATATTGTTATGTTTAAAACTGAAACCCAGTGGTAATAGAAAATCAATAATCGATATTGGTTAAATATTGGGTAGCTATTGGCCTCAAATTAGTATTTTGAAAAATACTATAAATTGCCATTTGAATTGGGATTGGGTTTTATGACAGAAAATGATTTTTAAATCCAAAATTGGGTTCAAAAATATTTTATTTAAAAGGATTTAATTTTTATTTTATTCACACCTGTTTATCTATCGTTTTCTAAGTTATTTATTTATGTTTAATAGTGTTTTAAGATGTTATTTATATTTAATATTGTTTTTTATAAGTTATTTATTTATATTTAATATTGTTTTAAAGTTATTTATTTATATTTAATATTGCTTCAAGTTTATCTACTAATATTTTAAATAATTTTTTTTAAATTACTAATATGGTTTAAAATTAATAATAATGATTATTAATAATATTTTGGAAATGAAATAATATTATTTATAATAATGGTAAAGATTAATTATTTCTTTATTTAAAATGTTTTGAATTATTAATTATTATTTTTAAAGATGTTTCAAAGTTAATGATTATTATTTATTTATAATATTTATTATTAATAATTACTATTATATAATAGTGTTTTAAAGTAAATGATTAGGATTTATTTATAATGTTTCAAGGTTCATAAAGAGAATTTTATAAACGGACTTGGATTTAATAAGGGGAGTTTATAAAATGGTTTGGAGACTTAAGAGAGATTATTTACAAGGTGGAAGAGTTTTATAAACGGTTAGATATTTATAAATGAATTTGAGAAATGGGTTTATAGATTTATAAAAGGTGTTTTATAAATGGTTTTATGGATTTATGAAGGATTTATAAATAATTTTAGAGATGTACAAAAATAATTTATAAGTGATGGAATTTATAAAAGTGACTATAAATTATTTTTAGAGGTTTATAAAAAAAGTTATATAAATGGTTTTTGAGATTTACAAGGGGTTTATAAATGATTTTAGAATTGTATAGAAAGGGAACCTTTCTTAGTTTGTGAATATACTTATAACGTTAAGATAATTATATGGATATTTTCTAAGTATTGAAAATATAAGAATTTGTGGTATATCTTTGTAAAGTATTTATATACGAGTTACAAAGCAATTTTATTAATGAAAAGATTAATTAAAGGGCTGGTGGTTACTTATGTTTTTTAACCAATGTTGGTTTTTCCTATGGAATTAAATCCTTGATTTGAATGTTTGTTTATTCAATGGTTAAATAACTGACTATCGAATTTGGACCAAAAACATAACTTTGGAAATATCTAGGAGAAACACGTGAGTTATATGGCACAATCATCTCTGATGATGCTGTACTGTGCGTATAAATCTCATTTCATTCTTTTTGGACAAATGATAAGGAAATCTGTCCACTAATGGTTAGGAGGTGATCTCCACTCTAATCTTTGACTGTTTATTTCCTAAAGAACCAGGGTTGAGTTTACCAAAAACTATCGAAAGTTGTTTCGAAGAGACCGGGATCAGATATGTTATCCGAAAACCACTTCGATCCAACTCAATCGTTTCGAAGTGAAGACATCTTGAAGATGATGGAATTGAAGGCGAAGCTCTTAAGCGTTTCGTTCAGTCCTAGAACGAACTTATATGGATGAATGCTATCATTGCATTGTTGCTTCGAGGGCAGTGTTAGCACTTCAAGTGAGAAGTGCTATATAAAAGGTAAAGTGTAGCCTTAAGCCTATCAACTGAGAATGACTAAAACAGGGGATATGTAGCAGGGCAAAGTGGGTCGCTCCTAAGTTGGGTATGATCATCCCTATCTACAGTCGATATTATCTCTCATTCGTATGCTTCGGGGCCGATTAACGGATGGGTGATCATATTTGGTATACTAGTCAAGTGGTAGGCCGGTTCTGTGTTGGAAAGGGATCCAAGCGAGGTCCTCAGTGTTATTTTATCTAGAGATGCACCGTGACATGCGGTAGCCAAATAGCCCAATCATTGTATGAAATCCATTCTCCAATACAAGCATTTACGGTTTTAGTTGTATACCTATTATGCTAAAATTTAATTAATGTAACAATTTCGGCTAAGATTAATAAGTATTTGTATCTTAGACACTATTATAATATCAAAGAATTTCATATGAAATGGTTTGGTTATCGTAAGGTAAAAACCTGTCCGTATTTATGTGCGGCGTGATCTTACGAGATACTTTTGATTTCAAAGGTTTTTATAACTTTAAAAATCTAGTTGGGTGCGTCTTCTCACACTAGTTTTCCAGACTGACTCGAGTGTTATTTATTTATAATGCTTGGGCCAAACCGAGCATATTTACAGATTGCTTTGGATGAATTGAAGCTCAGAAGACAAGTTGGAGGTCCAAGACGTATATGTGTATTTCATTGTGTTCCGCTGTGCTGTGTATTGGTTGTATTTATCAGCAATTGTGAGGACATGTTGCTATAATTGTCCGGGCTGAAATAGGATAGTGTACTCTGATTGATGTATGTATATTACATTTCTTCTTTGTGTAAAGATTTATTGTATATTATAGATCATTCGTTTCGTTGTGAGATTCTGTTGTTGTTTTCTTTCACTTCTTTCTTCTTCCTTCTTCCTTCTTTCTTTTCCCCTAACAATCTAGTTTTCCAGCATTTGATTTCTCGGCATGCAATATAGTGAACATATTAGTGTTGATTTTCGAAGGTCGAAAATCTCGAGTTGTTACACTTGGTATCGATGCGAGGTTAAGCGAGAACCTTGGCTTTGGTTGGGTACACATTAAAGATAGGGTCAGTAGCACCCTATAATGAGTTTGAGTGAATATTTATGATCGTTTATTTGTTAGTGATACAAAAATATTTTATATTATATTAGTTGATCTGTTGAGTGGGTTATGGATTATGATCAATACGAGTAATTAACGTTATCGATAGGGATCTCTAAAAATTTGAACAGAGCAATTTGACATGGTATTTTTTTGAAATTGGGTAAATGAAATAATTTTACATTGCTTATATTTTATATATGAAGGAATAATTATTTTTTTGGAAATTATTATAATATATATAGTGTTTTTGGTTGTTAGTGAATGATAGTATTTGATTATTATCATTTGTTATTCGTGTTCTAATAAAAGTTGTTATTATTATAATGTAAATAAAGACAAACAATTAAGAAATGGTTTTATATAACCATAGGGAAAATTTTATATAAGGGAAATTATAAATATGATTCATAAATAAAAAGGGTAAAGCTGAGAATTTGAGAATTTAAATCCCATTGATTTTGAAAATTATTTTTCAAAGTTTTGTAAAATAATAATAATATTATTTATAAAATATTTTTGAATGGAAATATTTAAAATGGAGTTTAAAAGAAATAGAAGCACTGAACTCACTTTGGTCGCTGGAAAATAATTTCGATGATGGTTGCACCATCATCGACGTTCATTTTTGGGTTTCCAAGAGAGGAATTGCTACCATCGAAGATTTGTTTTTGTTTTAAAATTCAAAAGAATGATTTGATATACGAAGGGAATTATGTATATATATAATTTCAAAATGATTTGAAATAAATAAGAACAGGGTGTTTAAATTCTGGAAATTTTCATTTAAGTATTTTATGAAAATTTCAGGAATTAAGTTTTATAACTTATAAATTTTTATAAATAATAAGTTAAAACAATAATTTAAATTATTGAATATGAATGTTAGAAAAGCAAATTTAAATGAAATTTAACTTAAGTTAAGTTAAATAATATAATTTTTGAAATAAAATTGATAGTGGTTTGAAATGAATTATTGAAATAAACTAATTAAATAAATTAGTGAATTGAATATGGTTTTGGAATGTCGTTTGATAAAATTGAATAATGAAGTGAAGGATGAAATAATTTAAATGAAGTTGAATTTGATTTAAAACAAATATAAACTCAAGTTGTGAAGTGATGAGAAACATGAGATGCGTTGTATTTAAAATGTTATGATAAACTTAAGTAAAATTTGTTGGAATGGTCCTTAGTTGATATTAGTTTGAAAGAAATATACTAAGTAAATAAATTGAATGTGAATAATTGGATGTAAATAAAAAGAATGGGATCTAATGAGAAACCGTTGAAATAAATACGTAAGTTGTACGTATATTATTTTATTCGCATAACAGTTTGATCCATATTTGAGTACATGATTTCGAGATGATTTACATCGGTTCGAGTTAGAATTTTTCACTCGATTCTTGACGGCGAACAATAGATATGGATTTTTGATTGATTCTGGGATACTTTATCATAGTATATGGCTATGCAAGGAGAATGACGGTTTTTAATCAAGGAACCAGATCTGAGTCTGCACTAGAGAGGTCATGTGAACAATACTAGTTCAGAAGTGAAATTGTGTGATCGAGCGAGCGATCAGGTATGGTTTTGCATACGAATGGTATATATACATCGTATGGGCTTTAGTAAATTAAATGTTGAACATTGAAAATACAAAATAATATGATTATGAATTATATGATTGGATGTAATTGGTAAATAAGATGTAGTTAAATAGAAGCAAAAGCTAGTTTGATGCCTTTGGTTTCACAAGTAGAATTTGGTTGCCCGACAAATAGGTATATGTTTTTATTGCTATTTGAATTTGATGGTTTTATGATTAGCCGCTTGGCTTTTGTTTTATTTTGGCTGATTTGGGTCCATAATGACGAGTTGTAGTTGTTCCGATCTAGCCGTGCAAAGGAGATGCTGGTGAAGTTTTCCGTAAATTTAAGTGTTAGAAAATTTTTGAAGATTTTTGAAGCAAATTTTGATAACTAGAGTTGATTTTAGTATAATAACTTGAAATGGTATTATTTGGTACCCGTGAACGAAATTAAAGACTTAGAAAATTTCAAAATCTATTTTAAATAATTAATTTTGTAAAGTTAAAGGATTAAAAGACTTTGGGAATCTATTTTAACAAATTGGTTGTGAAAGGTTAATGGGTTTGGGGCATTTTTCTTACCTTGGAAATCTCGGGGACGAAATTCTTTTAAGGGAGGAAGAATGTAAAGACTCAGAATTTTAGCCATTTGAATTTGGAATATTTAATTGATTTTAAATATTGAAAAGTAAAATTTAAAAGATAAATAACTTGCTTCAAGTATAGCGATTTATTTGATAGTTAAATTGTTGAATTTAATATTTGGAATTGCTTAAATAATTAAATCCTGAATTTAATGTGGATAAAGACGATTTCAGAAGTTGATTTAAAATTCTATTTGGATAAGAATGGAAATAGTAAACTTTTAATTTAGATTTAAAAGTGATTAATTTGGTTTTTATAATAATTTGTTTTAATTAACGTGTAAAAATAGCCTTTCGGGGCACTATCCTGGATTTCGATGAAACCGGTTTCGTTGGATCCGTAATAGTGAGTTAATGTATGTCGACGATTTTCATGGCGATCGGATATATCATTTGGTCATGTGAAATCGAAACGCTTGCAAATTAATTTTAGAAATTAATATAATATAATGGGTTTGAAAACCTATCTTCTATATACGATCGAATTAAGCCTCAGACCTAGATCCCTTGTGTTCGGAATAGGGGTATTACATGTAGAACGGCAGGCGACACGCCTCATTTGGAGTTCGAGATTTTTGAGCGCTTAAAACAGGATATTGTGATATATATATATATATTGTTATATATATATTAACCATACTCAACCCATACTGCTCAGCCATCCTTCCTACATTGTAACCATACTGCGTCTCCCCTATAAAATTGCGCCTATATCAGGGAATAACATTTTCTGGTTTTAAAAAAAAAATCAAAACAATTCAAGAAAAAAAAAGTTAAGAGCTTTGATTAGCAAATGCATAGATCCACATTCTGGTAGAAGAAGGAAGGGTGCGACATCTATTTGAGGCTTGTTTTTTTGTAACAGTGAGGCGTTTGTGTTGGCTAGACTAGGGTTAGGCTTTGAGGTGGATTTAGTTGTCAATTGATGGATTGGAGAGTAGATTCGAGATGAGTGTTGAGAGCAGCACCTAGGGGGCGAGTATGGTAGCACATGGTGAAGCAAGGCGATTCACGTTGCTCTAATAACCACGCGAAGGATTTTCGGTTGCTTTTGGTTGGGGTGTACGGGGTGGACTTTGAGGTGCTAGGAGGGTGTAGTTTTCGAAGGGGAAGTGATTGGTGGTGGTTGCTTGGTGTTTCGTGGAGGAATGGCGAACATTTTGGCCATTGAAGTCGCGACCATGGAGGAGTGGAAACTAGAAGGGTAGGCACGATTTGGGAAGGAGGATTTTGAATTATAATGGCGATTGATTAATTAATTAATGTGATTAGTTTAATTAATTTAAAATTAAAAATCGTTAACTCATTAATTAAATAACTTGTCCATATGAGGTCCAATTGAGACGTGGATTTTGCATTGCGCTCATAACGACGAAAGCTTCGCAATGGAAATTGTTTGGTTGGATTGGGAGACAGTTGAAATTTGGACTAAAAATCGGACGTCGTTCGATTTTAGTTCTAAACCGGAATGCCTTAGGGACAACAGAAATTTTGGTGACTTAAACTCACCTTTTTGGTTAACTAGTGTGATATATAGTTGATAAAAATTGCTGACTGAATGGTTGGATGATTTACTGTTTTTATGAGTTGGTTTGGATTTATTCCCACCCTTGGAGCTGATAAGCCTTTTATATATACCCGCCTAGGAGCAGATGACCCATATTATATACTATTTGTGATGCAGAGGGATAGGTTGGAGGGATCCAAGAGGATTCCTCACCATTATTGATTTTAATTTCAATAAAATTCCTGTTATGTGAATTATTGGATATGAAACCTGATTTATGGACACTATTGGTTATGACAGTGTTATGTTTAAAACTGAAACCCAGTAGTAATAGAAAATCAATAATCGATATTGGTTTAACATTGGGTAGCTACTTGCCTCAAATCAGTATTTTGAAAATACTATAAATTGCCATTTGAATTGAAATTGGTTTTTAAGACAGAAAATGATTTTTAGATCCAAAATTGGGTTTAGAAATATTTTGTTTAAAAGGATTTAATTTCTATTTTATTCCCATCTTTTTATCTATCTTTTTCTAAGTTATTTATTTAAGTTTAATAGTGTTTTAAAATGTTATTTATATCTAATATTATTTTTTTAAAAGTTAGTTATTTATATTTAATATTATTTTAAAATTATTTATTTATATTTAATATTTCTTCAAGTATATCTATCAATATTTTAAATATTTTGAATTTTTTTTGTAAATTATTTATGGTTTGAAATTAATAATAATGATTATTATAATATTTTGGAAATTAATTATTATTATTTATAATAATGGTAAAGATTAATTATTGTTTTATTTAAAATGCTTTGAATTATTAATTATTATTTTTAAGGATGTTTCAAAGTTAATGATTATTATTTATTTATAATGTTTATTATTAATAATTACCATTATATAATAGTGTTTTAAAATAAATGATTAGGATTTATTTATAATGTTTCGAGGTTCATAAATAGAGTTTTATAAACGGACTTGGATTTAATAAGGGGAGTTTATAAAATTTTTTGTAGACTTAAGAGAGATTATTTACAAGGTGAAAGAGTTTTATAAATGATTAGATATTTATAAATGAATTTAAGAAATGGGTTTATAGATTTATAAAAGGTTTTTTATAAATGGTTTTATGGATTTATAAATAATTTTATAGATGTACAAAAGAATTTATAAGTGATTGAATTTTTGAAAGAGATAATAAATGATTTTCAGTATTTATAAAAAAAGTTTTATGAATGGTTTTTGAGATTTACAAGGGGTTTATAAATGATTTTAGAATTGTATAGAAGGGGAACCTTTCTTAGTTTTGTGAATATACTTATAGCGTTAAGATAAGTAAATGGATATTTTCTAAGTATTGAAAATATAGGGATTTGTGGTATATCTTTGTAAAGGTATTTATATACAAGTATTACAAAGCGATTTTATTAATGAAATGATTAATTAAAGGGCTGGTGGTTACTTATTTGTTCAACCAATGTTGGTTTCCCTTATGGAATTGAATCCCCGATTTGAATGTTAGTTTATTCGATGGTAAATAACCTACTACCAAATTTGGACCCAAAACATAACTTTGGAAATATCTTGGAGAAACACATGAGTTATATGGCACAGTCATCTCCGATGATGCTGTACTGTGCATATAAATCTCGTTTTGTCCTTCTAGGACAAATGATAAGAAAATCCGTCCACTAACGATTAGGATGTGATCTCCCCTCTTATCTTTGACTGTTTATTTCCTAAAGAATCGCGTTGAGTTTACCGAAAACTATTGAAAGTTGTTTCGAAGAGACCGGGGTCAGATATGTTATCCGAAAACCACTTCGATCCAACTCCAGCATATCGAAGTGAAGACATCTTGAGGATGATGGAATTGAAGGCGAAGCTCTCAAGCGTTTCGTTCAGTTCTAGAACGAACTTGTATAGATGAATGCTAGCATTTCATTGTTGTCTGGAGGGCAGTGTTAGTATTTCAAGTGGGAAGTGCTATATAAAAGGTAAAGTGTAGCCTCAAGCCTCATCAACCGGGAATGACTAAAACATGGGAGATGCAACAGGGCTAAGTGGGTCGCTCCCAAGTATGGTATAATCATCCTAATCTAGAGTCGATATTATCTCTCATTCATATGCTTCGTGGCCCATTAACAGAGGGGTGATTATATTCGGTGCTACTAGTCAAGTGGTAGGCCGGTTCTGTGTTGGCAGAGGATCCAAGCGAGGTCCTCGATGTTATTTTATCTAGAGATGCACCGTTACGGGCGGTACCCTAGTACCCCAGTCATTTATGGAATCCATTCTCCAATACGAGCCTTTACGGTTTTAGTTGTATACCAATTATGTTGGAATGTAATTAATGTAACAATTTCGGCTTAGATTAATAAGTATTTTCATCTTTGACACTATTATAATATCAGAGAATTTCATATGAAATGGTTTGGTTATTGTAAGGTAAAAACCCGTCCCTGTTTATGTGCGACATGATCTTACGAGATACTTTTGATTTCAAAGGTTTTTATAACTTAAAAAATCCAGTTGGGTGCGTTTTCTCACACTGGTTTTCCAAACTGACTTGAGTGTTATTTATTTATAATGTTCGGGTCAGACCTAGCATATTTACAGATTGCTTTGGATGCATTGGAGCTCAGGAGACGAGTTGGAGGTCCAAGATGTATATATGTATTTCATTGTGTTCTGATGTGCTGTGTATTGGTTGTATTTACCAGCAATTGCGAGGACGAGTTGATATAACTGTTCGGGCTGAAATAGGGTAGTTTACTCTGATTGATATATGTATATAACATTTCTTCTTTGAGTAAATATTTATTGTATATTATAGATCATTCGTTCCGCTTTGAGATTCTATGTTGTTGTCTTCTTTTCTCTTCTTTCTTCTTTCTTTTCCCCTAACAGTCGGGCTTTTCGGCATTCGATTTCTCGGCATGCAATACGGTGGACGCATTAGTGTCAATTTTCAAAGGTCGAAAATCTCGAGTTGTTACACAAAACTATGTCTATATCATGTTAATTGATGCATATCCACTCCATATATTTGTTTAATTTGCTTGGTTGGATGAATTGTTGGTGTATTGGCTAAAATTAATTGTTTGATTGATGGTTGATATGGTTTGAATTGATTGGAATTGTGTTGTGAACGATGGTTATGCTAATTATTGGTTGATTATTGATTATACCTCCATGTGTGATATTTGAGTAGGAAATAGATGTTTGTAAACAATCGAGCAATTTTTGAAATTAATCGAAAATGGGGTAAATGAATTAAAAGACGAAAATTTAAAGTGAATAAATTATTTTGAGAATAATTAGTGAATTTTGGAATGATGTTCTTATTTAAATTGAGATTATTTGCGAATAATGGAAAATTGGAAAGAGGGATGATTTTGGAAAAATACATAAGTGGAGTAATTTTGAAGATTTTGTTAATTAAAATTATTTGGTAAATAACGAGTTTTGAAATTTATTTAAATATGTGAATTTTGAATATTTATTGTTATATTTATTTACCGTCGATTATAAAAAATAATTGAAGGGTATTTAAGAAATGATGTTTGAAATCTATATTTTTAAAGTGATGAGAATTTGAATTTAATAGACGGGAAGTTTATAATATGATAATTTTAAATAATTTCAAGTTAAATGTAATTTATTTTATTTATTGAATGAAAATTATCATTTATAGGAATTGATACACACACACATATAATGTGAAGTGAATTTTTGGAAGAAATATACTGTTTTTGATATAGAATTTTAGTTTGATGGATTAATATCTTTAAAAGAAGAGTTTGAAAATAAATGAGGATTTTAAATAATTATTTTGAAGTTGTATATTTAGTTTTGCAAATATTTTTGGATCGATGGTATTTTCGGATTTGAGATTTTAGTGGTATTTGAAAAAATAACCTTCTTCATAGTATTTTTATAATATATTATTATTGAAGAAGAAATTTGAGATGTAAGGATTTTGGTGATTTTAAATTCATTGATGGGTTCGAACAAAGTTTCTTTGAAATAAATACGTGATTTTAAAATATGGGGTTTTGATAATTAATAAAAGAGGTATTTGTTAAATTAATTGAAGTGGTTTTATAAAAGAAAATGAGATGTTTTGTGGTTAAATGAAATTGAAATGTTTTTATAAAAAGAAGGAAAAATAAAGTGAAATATATTTAAACAAAACCCTTCATCTCGTCAATCACTAATTGAATAACATATTGATGTGTGTATGAATGGTTATTAATTTGTTTGCTATGAACAAGATTAAGTTAAATTATCCGTTGTGTTGGATTATAAAGTAATGAAAATAAAGAATAATGAATTAAAGTAAAAATTAAGCTAGAGTGATTTAATAAGTGAAGCGGAAATTTATTTAATGTTGTTTAATTATTGGTGTTGTGTATATAATTGTATTTCGTTGGACGATATGGGACGTCCGTGCGGGGTATATTTATTTACTCAACACAAATGTAATGTCGAGTAATTCATTGGAGACCGAGTATTTCATATTTCGATATTGGTAAGTTATTCTATATTATACATGAATATTAATCAACATTATTTGGATTTCTGACTTGATGTGTGTGTTAAATTATATTATAATTTATTTCTCAAAAGATGGAGCAAATTTTCTTTTGTTAATATTAGAATTAAGAAGGATAAATTAATAAATAAGATCTTAAATTTAAATAAAATTGAAGAATCAAGGAATTTGAATATTTCAGAAAAAATGTGCTTTCAAAATTAAAAGAAGAATTAAATAAAATTATTTTACGAGAAGTAATGTGGAAACAAAGATCTAGGGTCCAATGGATAGATGAGGGAGATATGAATACTATTTTTTTCATAAAGTAGCTAATAATAGGAAACGTAGTAATATCATTAATTCTATTTTAGTTAATAATATTGATATTTTTGACCAAATAGGATTAAACAATGAATTTACCAATTATTATAGAGAAATTTTTGAAACTACAAAAAGACATAGAATTAGAGTTAATTGGGATATGTTGTACAATGAAGATTCTAAGATTGATCTAGTAGGGTTAGATGATCCATTTACAGAAGAGGAAATTTGGAAAGCTATTAAGGATATGCCTAATGATAAAGCGCTGGATCTTGATGGATTTTCTATATTATTCTATGAAACATTTTGGAATGTTTTTAAAGATGATATAATAAAAATGTTCAATGAATTTTATGATGGTTCATTACAATTTGGTAGGTTTAATTTCACAAATGTTATTTTATCACATAAGAAAATAGGTGCTAATCAATTAAAAGATTTTAGACCAATATCATTATTAAACCGCTCTTTTAAAATCATTTCTAAGGTTTTGGCGAATAGACTAAATACTAAAATGAATGAATTAATAGATATTATACAAGCAACATTTATTAAGGGTAGAAATATCACAGATGTTGTGGTAGTAGTTCAAGAATAGATCAATTACCGCTGTAAAAATAATATCACTTGCGCACTTTTAAAACTTGGTTTTGCTAAAGCTTTTGATTCAATTGATTGGTTTTTATTTAAGGATTTATTAATGGCTAGGGGTTTTAGTTTTAGATAGGTAGTACGGATTATGTCCTTGCTTAAAACCAATAGTTCAAGTATTACGGTTAATGGTATTCTAGGAAATAAATAATAGAAACATGGTCTTAGACAACTTGATCCACTGTCACCTTTACTATTTAACTTAGCAGTTGATGTATTTACTAGAATTATCAAAGTGACCACTAGTAATAGGATATTAGACAACATGGGAAATGAGATTGCTAGTAATGGTATTTTTGTTCTCCAGTTTGCATATAATACTACGATTTTTACATCCCATTTTCCTAAGCATATTATTGCTCTTAAACTCATTTTATATAGTTTTGAACTATTATCTGGTTTAAAGATAATTTTCGATAAAAGTTTAGTATTTGTTTTAAATGACATAGATAATATAGAAAACCAAATTGCATGCACTTTGAAATGTAAAATGATGAAATTGCCTATTGAATATTTAGGATTTTTAATCAAGCCACTAAAAATTCAACACGATGATTGGATAATTATAATAGATAAAATTAATAAAAGATTGTCCAAATGGAATGGTAAGTACTTATTGAGAGAAGGTAGGATATTTCTCATCAATTCCATTTTATCTGCATTACCTATTTATCGGATGTCGTTTTATCTTTTTCCAAAATAGATAATTGATAAAATTAGAAGAGATTTTTTATGGAGTGGAGATAATTCAAATTGTAGTTCAAAATACCTTATTAGTTGGGAAAAGGTTTGTAAGTCTAAAAATGAGGGGGGGGGGGGTTTGAAATTATAAATTTACATAACTTAAATATATCTTTATTAGTTAAATGGTTATGGAATTCTAATGAAAATAATGAAAATTTGCTATAGAAAGAATTAATTTCGAATCAATGGTGTGGTGGTACTTTTAATTTATACCACAATACTATTAATAATTTAAATAATATATCTCACTTTTGGAAATCGATAATATTAAAATTTGATATTTATAATCTAGGAATTAATAACGTTTTTCCCTTAGGTAATAATACTTCATTTTGGCATGATTACTGGATTTTAGCTATTCCACTTAAAGTGGAACTTTGTGAGTTATAGGATATATGCAATTTCAAAAATGTACTAATTTCAAAAATTTATAGGTCAAATTTAAATTTTCCTTGGGAATTTAGTTTTAATCTTACGCCAACGGGCAATACTTTAGAACAATTTGCTTTATTATATGCTAAACTAGAGCTTTACAATATTGATAAGGAGAAAGACTCTGGAATTTGGTGTTGGGATATGAGTAAGAAATATTCAACTCATTCATTTTATAATTTTATATACTTTTCGGGAACTAAATTGAAAATATTTAAATACATGTGGAAATTTAATGTTCCACCTAAAGCAAAAGTGCACATGTGGTTAATTTTATATGGGAAATTGAATAATACAGAACTTTTGTAAAAGAAAATATTTTTAATAATAAAAATTGTTATTTTTGTAATAATAAAATGGAAAAAATTATGCACTTATATTTTGAATGAATATAGCTAGATTTATTTTAATAAAAACTCTTAATATTTTTTATTTTAATTTAAATTATAGACATATTAATTGTGAATTATATTTAAATAATCTTAGATATTATTATAAGGGTCACAATAGGTTTTTACTTGACACTATTTATAGAATAACATGTTGGTATATTTGATTTGATAGAAATCAACGCGTGTTTAATAATATTAGTATTGATTTTGTGTAATTACTCTATTTAGTTTTAATTGGATTTCAAATCCTAGTTTTAAATTAAATAAAAATTTGAGTTTTAAAGAGCTTAAAAAAAGCTCGTATTGAGTTTTTAAAGAACAATATCACTCTAAATAATAGAAAAAATAGTAAAGAGCTAAATTTAACTTCCTTGGATAACCTTAATATAGTAACATTTGATTCTTCATTTCTATTAGGTTATTAGCCCCGTTCTATGTCTTTTATTTGTTTCTTTTTGTGTAATAAGACTGGGTTATATTCTTTATTGTTTCTTTATTCAGTGGTATTCATATTCTCGCTTGTTCTATGTCTTTTATTATTTCATTAATATATTTTATTTTACATATATGTATTTATATACATATATATGTATTAATCTTACATGTTTGGTATAGTTTATTCTTAACAACCGTAGGTATAGTTTCTGGATTGGATGGATTCGGCTGATTTTGAGGATACGAGCACTTTTTCCATTTTGTGGGTTTTTATTGTTGTTTTTTTTCTATTATGGACCTTAGTTTCGTACGATTAGGGACTTTTTTTCTTATATTATAAGGTGGGAAGGGGGGATCGCTACCTTTCAGGCATGTCGACAGCTCCTTCTTTAAGTGCAGAATAAATTACATGAGTGGTCTCCTCTACTAATAGAGGATCACTCTTTTTTCATAAAAAGTATATTGTTATTTATTTTATTTTAAAGTGGGAATATGATTAACTCTGATTTTGAGTGGAATGAGGTATGCAATGTCCCTTATATGGATGTGATGACCGGATGTTTTGCTAGCCCCATCTTACCTTAGCCGACTATAGGCTAGCTCCCCAATGGTTGCGGCATATGGGCTCCTCATCGCATGTTCACAGTCTACTGCAGGTCCAACGAAATGGATACGAAATGAGGCGAGTGGTTGACGATGGGAAGCGAGGTATGAGGAAGCCAGGAAGTGAGGTAGTGACATGCGTTTATTGTGAAGCTAAAGACTGGTGAGAACGCTCACAAAAATTTACAAGTAGGGTCTACTTTTGCATCTAATAAGTAGCGAGGCTCGGGTGTAGACTCGGCTTTTGGAATTAGCTTTAACAATAGCAGTAACTGTATTGAAAATACAAATGAAGAATAAAATGAGTAAATCAAATACTGCTAAATAAATATTTATGAATCAGTGTTTGGTTATGATGTGTGCGATGTATACTGTGTGCGATGTGTGTGATGTATGCATTGTGTGATGTGTGTGATGTATGCTATGTGCGGTGTGTGTGATGTGCGATGTATGTGATGTGTGTGATGTATGTGACATGTGCCGTGTAGATGTGTGCGATGCGTGTGATGTATGATGTGTTTTGTGTGCGAAGTGTGTGATGCATGTTCGATGTGTGTGGTATGATATGTATGATGGATGCTTGATGTGTGTTGTGTGATGTGTATGATAGTATTTGATGTCCTACTGATGTTTTAATGTTTGATGTGTTATGGACGTTTTATTATTTCCCGGATTGGAGTTCTTTATCATACCGTGTTTATATTATTCTTTGAGATACTATTTATGTACTCACTATTGAATCTAGACATAGTCAGACCCGTTTATTATGGGTCAGCCCGAGACATTACAGGTTCATACACAAAGAGACCAGCTTGTGATTGTGGGGCATAGTTGAGCATAGTTGTATATATTATAGAATTGAGTACGTTTCGTATATCTATAGTTGCATACGTTCATGTGATGTAGAGATATATTTATATTGAACAAAAATGTATAATTTTTGTGATAATGGGCATTTGACTATTTTGTAGACCCACGTGGACACGTGTATATTTATTAATTATATGTTGTTGCTGCATTAGATGACCCTATGTTCCCTGTGATTCATTTTATATTATGTATTTTCTATCCTCAAGCACCATACATGTTTATTGCTTTGTAGTGAGAATGTTTATGTCGAGGTAAGGGGTTTTTATATTATGTGGCATATTCAGTGTTGGTCCAAGGGAATATTCACATGTGTGTCACCCACATCGCCTCATTCTTCGTGTTGCTCGACAGTATTACTATGTGATATTCTTGGATAATATGGGTATAAATGTGGGGTGTTACATTGTTGGTATCAGAGCATGTTTAGAATAATATAGAGTATGAGAGACACTAGTCTTGGCCTTAGATGAGAGTTGGAGTCCCTGTCCCCGTAGGTGTGTGGGAGATTATTGTTTATATTAAGTGACAATAGGAGTGTACGATGATTACAGGGGTATTCATCAGGGGACGTATTTGAATCTTTTTATTATATATAATATATTTCTTATCTCTTTTGCTAAGTGTAAGTCTTTGTATGAGATGTAGATGAATAGATGGATGTGAAGAGGTAAGAGTAAATTGCCCGATGAGTAGTATCGTCATTGATGAAGTGGATTAGACCTCTGTATGGAACTAAAGTGAGAATGAAGTTGTTTGGTTAGGAAAGCTATAAAAGGCCTTAATTCGAACCTTGTTTCTAATATTTCATGATTTTTAATTGCAATGGATGAGATGAGTAAAAAAATCCAATAGTGATCATAGTGGCGCAACGGAAGTATATAGATTGCTTTTTGCTGAGTATTTCGATTGTTTGACTATTTTGATGGGATGATTGATGTTTGGATGTCTTTGTGTGATTACAATGATTGATGATATTTGAGGTTTTGCAAGTTGAGTATTTTGATTCTGCTCCAATGGTTATTTACATATGTAAATAAATATTTAAAGAAATTTATTTAGTTGATTTCGTGTTTATTTTTCCGTTGAGTGTTTAAGAATTCTAGTTGATGTGAGTGCACACATATTCGATAGGGATTCTGAAACACTAGAACAAGACAAATAGACACAATTTTTTTAAAGGGAGATGCATTATTTTGAGGGAAAGTGTAAGTAATATTTTTGAGGAAGATGTTTTGAAAGGAGGATGAAATTTTTAAAGAAAACATTTTGAACTAAGTTTTAAACAGAATATAGATGAGGATTTAAGAGATGGAAAATAATAATAATAATAAACAAAATAAAAATATTTTGATAAGAGAAATACTATTTTGGTGATTTAGTAAAGTATGTGATGTGAAAATTGTATAATATTTTGAAGCTTAAAAATTTCTTTGACTTGAGTGTGTACACACACACGAGTGTGATTACCATTATAGTGAGGTAATGAATTGTTTTGGAAAAAACAATAAAGATACTTTTCTATATTTAGGTATTTGATGTGATAATTGCAGCCATTGATCATTAATGGATAGTTGAAGTTGATGGTGAGACAATGTTGATCACGCACAACACTGCAGCCAATTGATAAAGTAAACCACTAGAAATTCTTGGCGTGGCATTATCATTAAATTTGTAAACATATTTGAATTAAAATTAGTATGGTTGTGATGTTTGGCGATTGTATGCCTTCCATATTATATGCTGTCTATGATTTGGATGCATGTTGTTAAGATGTTTAGGATGCGATGCATTGTGAAAAAGATAAATGAAAAAAAATAGGTTTTGATGTTAATAAAATATATTGACTTGTTTCATATTGAAGCAAGATAAATATTATTTTGGAAATATTCGATGAAAATTACGAAAAATGGTTTCAAAGCTTTTGAAGAATTTGAAATGAGGATAATACATATAATTAAAAGTTATGTAGAATATTATCAAAAAAGGTTTTCAAATTAAAGGATTGTTCGACAAATAGTTTTGGAAATGTTTTAAAAGTGAAGCCATTTTATAGTATTTTAAAATACTACGATCAATTTTGACCTTAGATCTCAAACTAATGATTCGTTTGTGACGATTTTAATTTAACTTGGAAGCTACATCATTAGAGAGAAAATTTTATTTGTAATGCAATGCAAAATCTTGATATTCACTATAGTTTAAACATAAATTAGAATGGAAAGATATTACTGTCACGAAATGCAAAATTGCATAAAACTGAGCTGAATTCATTAGCACATAACTTTTGAACGGTTTGTCCGATTTAGGTGATTTTGCCCATTCTCGAAAGCTAAGAGTATGGGCAACAAATATGTTTATAGAGTTTTGCAAAAATTTTATGTTTTCAGCACTAAAAGTGCTATTTTATTAAGTGGGCCTGCACTTTACTTATAATTCCAGATTTTACCCTCTTATAGAAAATACACTAAAACTTATGATGTAGATGACATTTTTGTAATCCGAGAGTTGTTTCGGAAAGCTATAACACTATGTAACGATTTCTTTTGAAAAGCATGTATTGATTTGGTGTTTTTGACCTTTGAAAGTTTGTCGAAATGTGGTTAAACATGAAAGTTGTGTTTCTTTTACATTACATAAATGCATACTTATTATACTTTCTTATACGAAGCTAATATTCAAAGTTGAGTTGAGATAGGTACTGAATATGTTTCTTTGGATTATTAATTGGCAATGTTGCTCGCTTTTGCTCGTGTAAATGCGAAATAGCTCGCTTAAGTGCAAACTAAAAGATACGTTTTTATGGCATATCTGTATATAAAGTTTTGTTTTCCCATATTTAGGGATGCGCCATTGAATGAGATGTATATATTTTATGATATATTTGTCCTTTGATTTTTTGGAATGTAATTAGTAGAAAGGAGACACTGTCAAAATTTTCTAGAAAATCCTAAACTTTGAATATTTTCACAAAATTTATCGTGTGTGAAGAGTAAGGGGTTGTTATTTGAATCTATTTGAAATCATAGCATACAATAGGAGGAGTGGGTGTGTGTGAACCGTATTGAGGATCGATTAGTTGAGTTTGATAGAAGAATGTTGATTGCAAAGAAAGTCAGGGTATGAGTTGTGTATGTCGACTTCTCTATAAGAAATTGCAAGGATGCAATTTTCTTAAGGGGGAAGTTTGTACCAACCCTACTTTCTATGCCATATGAATAAATGAATTTTATTAAAATAAAAGTGTTTGAATTCAAGTTGTGATGATTATATTTTCAAAATATATTTTTAGTTAATTAAATTCTATTTAACAGAATATTTTGTTTTAATAAACTCTTTTCGGATAATTTATTGAAATCGAATTAATTTTTTCGATTGAATACAGAATGTTTTGAAATGTAAATAATTGTTATGCGATTAATATGATGGAAAAAAACTATATTGGATTGGACTTTAAATTGAATTGAAATCGGGCTCAAAGCAATTTAGGCCCAAACCCATTTCCTTTCTCCATACTTCTGGAAGTTTATCCTTTCCTCCCACTCAAGCCTAAACCCGTATTTTCCCTCTTATTCCATTTCAACTATGATCGTCAATTCAGAAATTGTTTCCATCGGTAAAATAAAACAACGCACGAAAGCACTTGAGCACAGCATCACTGGTCGCCATCATCGATGACGTTCGAAGGTAGGCTCGACTAGGAGCCGCGACCCTAATTTTCGCATGCATTTTGGAGTGCCAACGTCGGCACCATATGCGACTTGAGGGCTGCAACATTGAAGAGGACGACAACCTAGGGGTGCTACGCGAGTGAGGGGGAGATGTGCGAGCAGACCTGGCTGGTGACATGATGCATGGAGGGAGGTGCGTGCGTTCGTCAGTTACTTGAGTTGCGACCAAGGGCTGGCAAAGTAAAGGAGCTCTGGTGAGCTATTATGCGATGGTGATGATGAGGGCTTTTGGTTATAGCGATGATGGTTGAGTGCTGAGGGGCTGTTGGCAACAGCGAATGTGCAGTGCAGCGATGTAATCGTTGATTTCATTGAACGAGCACCGTTTCAGTGAGTTCTCTCACTCACAACTATGTCTATATCATGTTATATTATGCGTATCCACTCCATATATGTTTGATTTGCTTGGCTAGATGGACTGTTAGTATATTGGATGAAATTAATTGTTTGATTGATGGTTGATATGGTTTGAATTGATTGGAATTGGGTTGTGAATGATGGTTGTGCTGATTATTGGTTGATTGTTGATTATACCACCGTTGTGTGATGTTTGAGTAGGAAATAGATGTTTGTAAATAATCGAGCAATTTTTGAAATTAATCGAAAATGGGGGTAAATAAATTAAAAGATGAAGATTTGAAGTAAATAAATTATTTGAGAATAATTAGTGAATTTTGGAAAGATGCTCTTATTTAATATTGAGATTATTTGCAATTAATGGAAAATTTGAAAGAGGGATGATTTTGGAAAAGCATATAAGTGGAATCATTTTGAAAATTTTGTGAATTAAAATTATTTGTTAAATGATGGGTTTTGAAATGTACTTAAATAAGTGAATTTTGAAAATTTATATTTATTTACCATTGATTATAAAAAATAATTAAAGGGTATTTATGAAATAATGTTTAAAATCCATATTTTTAAAGTGATGGGTAATTTGAATTTAATGGATGGGAAGGTTATAATATGATAATATGGAATAATTGCAAGTTGAATGGAATTTATTTTATTTATTGAATGAAAATTATCATTTATGGGGATTAGGTTTATATAATGTGAAGTAATGTAATATTTTGGATATAGAATTTTAGTTTGATGGATTAATTGCTTTAAATGAAGAGTTTGAAAATAAATGAGGATTTTAAATAATGATTTTGAAGTTGTATATTTGGTTTTTGCAAGTACTTTTGGATCAAGGATATTTTTTGGATTTGAGATTTTAGAGGTATTTAAAAATGTAAAATTCTTCGTAGCATTTCTATAATATGTTATCATTGAAGAAGAAATTTGAGATGTAAGGATTTTGGTGGTTTTAAATTCATTAATGGGTTTGAATAAAGTTTCTTTGAAATAAATTTGTGATTTTAAAATATGGGGTTTTGAGAATTGATAAAAGAGGTATTTGTTAAATTAGTTGAAGTGGTTTTATAGAAAGAAACTGTGATGTTTTATGGTTAAATGAAACTGAAGTATTTTTATTAAAATAGAGAAAAATGAAGTGAAATGTATTTAAACAAAATCCCACATCTCATTAATCACTAATTTGTGACGACCCGTAATTTTTGGATATTTGAAATTGGAATATTTAATTGATTTTAAATATTTAAAAGTTAATTTTTAACTTGAATTTCAAATATCACTACTCATTGGATAATTTAATTATTAAATTAAATAATTTGAAGTTGGGTAAAATGTTGGATCGGGAGTTTTAAGCTTGCTGAAAATAATTTAAAGGCTTGTAAAATTTATATTGATAGTACTGAAGATAGTAAAAGTGTTAAACTTGAATTTGGAAGTGTTTTGTTAAGTTTTGAAATTTTATCGTTTAAATCGATATTTAAAAATAGCCTTCTGGGGCACAGTCTCGGAATTCGACAAAACCAGTTCTATTGGATCCGTAATATTGTATTAATATCGGATTTCAATTTTCATAGTGATTGGAGTTGTTGTGTGAGTGTACGATATATAAACGCGCTGAAACTTATATCGATAATTTAATATAATAACTGGATTCAAAAAGCTATCTTCTCCATACGATCGAATTAGGACCCAGAACCTTTTCCATTGCGTTCAGAATAGGGGTATTACATTATAAACGCCTAGTGGCACGCCTCGATAGAAGTTTGAAATTTTAAGTTGCATTTGAATTTAAATTTGAACTTTATAGATATATATATATATATATATTAATGGTTGATTGACATATATACTCATATCAGCTGCTTGCTTTACCATCAACTTACTGTAGCTAGATTTTTCAACACGCTTCCTTTGCCTTCTCGAACACATGATCCCTTTTATTTTAAATAAAGCACGCATCTTTTCTTCACAGTTATAAACAAAAATAAATTAAGTAATGGCCAAACGAAAAAATCTCTCCTTCAAATTCATTTCGTTCCTTCCCTAAATCGCTGCCTTCACGAAATCGGAAAAAAAATGAAATGAACGACTTCGTTGAATCTTATCTCGAGGCTAATTCGATTCGCTCAGATCGAAGGACGGACGAGAACGAAGCAGAGATGGGTTGAGTCTTGATTCGCATTTGTAGATCGAGGGTTTGGATCGAGTAGAAGTGCTCGTTTAAGCATAGTCAAGGGCTTTGACTAGTCTGGAGCTCCTGGTGGCGTGCACGACGATACTCGACGTTGATCTAGGGCTTGAATTGTGATGGAGGTGGCGACTACGATGTCTGAAAGGAGAAGTCTTGGGTTTCGAGTCTCTGCAGGTTGGAGGAATGATTTCGTACTCGTGAGCAACTCCGCGATGGTGTTGGGGAGGGGCTTGCCGAGCCTGCGTTCGCAAGTTCAGTAAGGTTTTTGTTTTTTTTTATTTTTATTTATTTTCAATTAGTTAATATATACATAGATTTATAAGGGAGTGAAAATACAGTAGATAGATATACAGTTTTTATATACAGGAAACAAATTTTCCACACACATATATTTTGATATATAGGTAAAACAGGGAAAAGAATAATATATATATATATATGGGATTTTAGAAATGTTGAAAGTTATATATAAATTAAATTTCTATTAAATCTGTATAAATTATTTTATATGCAGTTTGAAGAGAAAATTAAATACAATTTACTAGTCTGCTTTAGAATAATTTATTTAGGTGATTAATTTGTTTAATTTACTCATTTGATTATTCTGTAAATCATTATTTTAAATTAAATTTATCAAACGGTAATCGATTTTTCGATTTGTTCGAATGTTAATAAAATCATCTAATATTTATTCAAGGTCTATAATCGGGAAGCCAAGTCGAATTTGGAGTGGTTTGCAAACAAAATAATCAAAGGTGAGTTAATCTTACTCTTCTGGATTTCTATTTAAATTTAAATGGTTAAATTTAAATAATTGGTTGAATGATTGAATTGATTGGATGTGATAATATATATAGTATATAGTATATATTGGAGTGATTGATATTCCCACATTATATAGCGGATGACACCCTATGCGCCGCATAATAGCGGATGTTATTATATAAACCCATATACCGTGATATTCCACCTTGAAGTGGAATTGGTATTTTATATTGTGCTAACATCTGTGGATGCAGGGAAACTGGTTGGAGGGATCCAACTGGATTCCTCAAAATTATTTAGATTGTTTAATATTCTGTGTTATGAATATTTGATTTTCTGTGATAGATTATATGGACAACTGAGATTGAATGCTATGGTTTG
The DNA here is from genome assembly GCA_030737815.1 of Allium fistulosum. Taxonomy (NCBI): domain Eukaryota; kingdom Viridiplantae; phylum Streptophyta; class Magnoliopsida; order Asparagales; family Amaryllidaceae; genus Allium; species Allium fistulosum. The sequence goes on from CM060904.1 coordinate 1,086,982,696, forward strand.
CTTGAATATATTTCGATACTCTGAGTTATTAAAATATATAGAATTGGATTTTTGAAAAGAAAATAAAAGAGTAAATTTTCAAGTAAAATAATTATAGAGAATTTGAATAAATTTAAGAATGAATTGGAAAAGAATATAAGTGATTTTAAAATCCTAATAAATAAATTCCGAGTATGGGAAAAGAGGATTTTGAGCAAACAGAGAAATAATGGAAATTTAAACTAAAGTGATATTATTTAAAGTAATGAAGAATTTACTTTAAAATTCAAGGTTTAAATTTATTTAAAAAGGATAAAGAAGGAATTTGGGAAAAAATATGAAATTGGTATTTTCAGATAAAAAGGTTTTAAAATCGGAAGTTAATGGGTTTTGAAATAAATTGAGTAAGTAAAGGGATTTATTTCAAAATGGAGAAATTTGGAAATCAATTTGAAATTGATTTAAGTGTATAAAAGTGGGATTTAGAAGTGATACTTTGGAATTTATAAACTGGGTTTATAAAAGTGAAGTAATATATCAGTGGATATTTGGAAGAATAAATTCAAGGTGAGAATTTATAAAAAGAATGGGTAAATTTGATTAAAAATAAATAGTGATTTATTTTTAAAGATGTGAAAGAGAAGTATATTAACCTGGATAGCCAAGTACGTTTTCAAAGAAAACTCTTAAGTATAAGTTAAAGTTTCAAAGTTGTTTTAAAAGTATGTTTTGGAAAATCTATTATTTTAAAATGTTTAAATGTTAAAGTAAGTATTCTTCAAATTTATAGTAGTAGTAATTATTTAAAGGTTAATTGGTATTATGTTTGAAAAAGATAAAAATTTAGTTTTATATTTTATAAAGTAGCTTTATTTTAAATATTCTTGAAGTGTATATTTTTTTAAAATAAAGTATTAAAGTAGTTTTGAATCTAAATGTTTAAAAATATATTCTATAATTAAGTGTTTTAAATGATTTTAAAGTCTAAGTATTTGTACTTGGTGATTTCAGTGGAAATAGAAAATATTGGGAAATTTATTCCGTGAGAGAAAGATGGTTTGAAACTGTTTTCAAAGGGTTGAAAAGTGGAAATGTATCCTGCGAAGATATTTTGAGGTTAATAAATAATTTGGGAGAAATTATTTAAAGGTCTGATGGTTGTTTGTGAATGTTATTTGATAGTTAAATAATCGACTATCAATATTGGCCAATGCGCTGATCGTTTCGAAGAGACCGGGATCGGGATTTATTTTCCGAAAACCACTTCGATCCGGTTTGTACGTTTCGTAGGGAAACGAGTTTGAATCAAAGATGGTACAGAGAAGTGCAAGGGCTAGTCGCTACTAATCCTGAGGGTGATTCCAAAATGGATGTAGTAGGAGTAGTGCCTTCGGTTCCGTTCGAACCCGGAACGAACTTGTATGGATGAATGCTTTCAGAACATCGTCAGGTGGACGATGAGCATTCTAAGTGAAACGGTTCTATAAAGGTAACGCTTAGCCTCGAGCCTCATCAACTAGGAATGACTGAAAATCAGGGGTTATGCAGCAAGGCTATGTGGGTAGAACCCATTAGGGTGAGGTCATCCCTGTCTAGATGTCCCTTTTATTTTGGCTTAGTGGTGCAGTTGCTGATCCCAACCGCGGGGTGATCTTACTCGGAATTATCCAGTAAGGGGTTGTTCCGGCCTTGTGTTGCAGGGGATCGGGCGTGGTCCTCGGTACGCTGATCTAGACCAGGTACTGTGACAGGTGGTACCCCAGTGCCTAGTCATTAGTTGGAAATCCATTTTTCCTACGCGCCTTTTACGGTTTTTGTTTGTAGAACCCACTTTGTGGCTAGTATGCTGGAATTTAATCATGTAAAAATTTCAGCTATTTGAATAAGTATTTGTATATAGACACTATTATAATATCAAACGGATTTGATAAAAAGTGTTTTGGCTATCGTAAGGTAAAAACCCGACATGTTTATTTGTGGCGTGGTCTTACGAGATGCTTTTGATTTCAAAGGGTTTGGAAAACTTTAATAATCCAATTGAGTGTATTTTCTCACGCTGGTTTTCCAGACTGACTCGGGTGTTATTTTGTTATAATGCTCGGGTCAGACCGAGTATTACAAATACAGGATAAGATACCGTGGAGCTCAAGAGATGAGCTGGATGGCGAGACGTAACACTCGTACTTGTTGTATATTCCGCTGTGTTGTGTATACTGTGTATTCTGTAGTGGGACAAGTTAATATAACTGTCCAGTAATGTATTATTGATTGTGTTGTACTCTGATGATGAGATGTAAGAACAAATATAGTTTCTTTTTATGTAAAGATCAGTCATTTATATATTATATATTTTTTCACTGCGATTGTGAGATTCTGTTGTTTTTTATTTCTCTTCTTCTACCTCTTTCTTCTTTAATTATGATGGTTCGATTTTTTTCGGGTATGAAAAATCGGGTCGTTTCATAATTGTTATACCGCTTTTTGGCCAAGGCTGTATATCATGGATTTAGCTAAATGGATTTTGTGATCATCATGAGAGAAAGCTCAGAGAGATGATTATTGCGCTCGGAGATCAGTTATAAACAACGCTATGGATGATGGTCAAGCGTATTCGGATGAATGATACTCTAGGATTGGCTAAGTATGGAATTGACACTTCCCCTAGTCAAGGGATCAGGTCGGAATACTTCCCCTAGGCAAGGGATCAGATCAGATTAATATGGCTATGGATTACTCGGATTGGCAACACAACTCGATGATGATCACTTAATAACTCAATGAAAAACGCATCAACTTGGGGATCAACTTTGAAAACAGGAAGAAAGCAACATGGGGGACCCATAAGAGGGTTCACACGCCGCCATGTGACATGGAGGAGGGATCAGGACTGATCCCTCTATAGTGGTGCGATCGGTCTAGATTTTTGCAGGTCGGGTTATCTTGGCTTGGAGATTCCAGATTCGAATTTTAAGAGAGATACTTGCACGTCTTATCTTATAAATACAACATGCTTGACATTTATGGGGGATCATTTTGAGGCTGACTATTCTTCATCACTTTTTTCTCTTCCTTCATTAAATTTCTAAGGCAAGGACAAATATACTTGTGATCTTACAGTATAAATAATAAGATTATTGGAGTGGATGTAGGCCAGAGTTTGCCGAAGCACTATAAAATTTGTATTTTCCTTTACTTTTGTGCACTGAATCTGTGATATGTGAGCTTATATTATTCTCTGATTGGTATTGTTATTGGATTGGTGGTGCTTTCACATTACTTGGGTGTTGGTGGCCATTTTTGCCATCGACATATTGGTGCTTTCACTGCGAAGGCTAGCACCCGGTGATTTAGAGAAGATTTAGAGCTTGGATTTGGATCGATGGTGAGGCAATCGGCAAGGAGATCGTTGGTAGAAAGGAGTCATCATGAAGGAATTCATGAGGCTTCCTCTGGAGCTGGAGATAATTAAACCTCCGTCTACATCACTAGGGATGAGATGGAGACTCTGATGGTAGCGATGCAGGAGCAGATGATGAAGAGGCGAGATGAGATGATATAGAATTTCCTCAGGAAAATTGGACAAGCCGGAGCATAGAATCAAGGATTTGGAGTAGCCGACAATTTGGATCAAGGAGTTGAAGCAGTAGGAACTGGTGAAAATTAGAACAAAGGGCATGGAAATGGTGCAAATATGCAGGAGAACGGAGTGGAGCAGCCGGGGGCAGCCCCAGACCAACAGGGAGAGATCGACGATGATCCCTCCAGAGGGGTCAGCACCGATCCCCAAGGCATTCGGGGGCATGCCCTAGGGTATGGTTAATCAAGGCGTCGGTGGGCCAGGTGTCAATCCTATGGAGTTGGGTGCGAATCAGAATTTGGATGCTCGTTTGGAGGAGTACGTTCCAGGGATGCCTCGCGGAGTCAAGGGGAAAGTTGGAAATGATGATTGGAGGCTACCTTTGGATGATAGTGACAGCTTTGCAGAGATGATCGGCTGGCTATGAGATGAGAATTGGTGAATAGAGTCCCGGAGGATGTGAATAGAAGTCCATTCATTCATAATATCAAGCGAGCTAGGAATCCACTGGATTTTAAATTACCTACACTAGTGGTATATGATGGAAAAAGATATCCCATTGTTTATCTGATGAGGTATATGAGGCATATGGAAGTGCTGGGGATATCGGAGGAAGTGATGGTGCAATGTTTCCCTTTTTACTTGGTGGATATTGCTACACTTTGGTTTTGGCATTGGGGAATGGTTCTATTCGCACTTGGACAGAGTTGGTAGACAAATTCATAAGGTAATTTCGAGTCCACATCACGAGAACCAAGAGCGTGATGACGTTGAGAACACTGAATCAAAGGACTGAGAGTCCCTTTGGAATTTCTTAATGAGGTTTAATGCGACCGTTACTTCGGTGGATCGGCTTGATCCATCAATGGTTTTGGTGTCTGCAGTGTCAGGAATAGATGACAATAAAGATTTCAAGTTGTCATTAGAGCGGGATCCTCTTAGGGATCTCGGGGAGTTTTATCATGAGGCCGAGAGGTTCATGTGGTAGGAAGATGCTAAGGTTGACAAAGAAGAGGTTAACGTGGTTAGAGATGGAGGACCATCCGGGGAAGGTTTGTACAAGGATAAAGGAATAATTAAAAGCGGATGATGGCTTTAATGGATCGAAGTAGCAAAGGAGAGAACCAAAATTCTCTTCTTGTTCAGATTTGGCTGGACCTCTGGAAAGGATTTATCTGGATACTCAAGGATGCCTTCTGTACCGAAGGCCGGCAAGGAGGGAACCCTCTGAACGGGAGTGAACATCAGGAAAATACCATCTATTCCATGATCTGGATGGGCATAATACAAACGACTGCAGGCACTTGAAGGATATAGTTGAGGAACACGTAAGGAATAGTCAGCTACAACAATACTTGAGGACTCGGGCTACGATAGGGGAACATGAGTAACCACCGTTCACCCCAAATGGGAATGGCCTTGGATCAGGATGGCATGGAATAAGTAATAAACTCTGCAATAAATTAGCTAAGTCACTTACACATGTACGAGATCGAGGTCGATCCCTAGGCATGCTTCGAGACGATGATAAACCGTAGTGTTCGGATTTATGAAACTTGTTTTTTATTTTTTTTGGCTTACTGACTGGTTGTACGAACTCTTAATTTATAATTTGGCAAATGGACTTTGGAATGCTTAAATATGGTTTAATATAATAAATAACAGGTCACGGTTGTCCCGATCGGAGCGACGGGGCAATACCGCAAGATATGAGTCCCTTCCCTGGAGAGCGATAGGATGGACTCGTACATGGATTAAGTCCTCGACTGGGGATCAAAGCTGGAAAAGGATACCCCAACAATCGTGTTATGTCCGACCGAAGAGACGGGATCGGAGAATCAAGAAATAGGCCGTTTTGTTGAAGAGCGATAGGATCGACTGACTTATCATTGTGCCCTTCTCTCCGGAGAGTAAGTGGGGTCCAACAAGGGTCGGAAGGGACCGTGGTCGGCCTGGAGAGGCCATGTTTCATACTTATTGGTATTTTTTCCTCCTATCATCGGAGAGCAACTTGACGGGGTCTAACAAGGGTCCGGAGTTACCATGATCGGCCTAGGCAGACCATGACATCATGTCATGTTCAGGGACACTGAACCAGAGTGTACGAAGAGATGCCGCTTCGCCAAAGAGTGACAGGATCGGCTTACTTGTCATTATTCCTCCTTTGTCGAAGAGTGGCATGATGGGGTCCAACAAGAGCTCGAAAAGGCTATGATCGGTTCGGAGAGACTAGGAACCTGGCTATTGGTCCAACGAGACCTTGTAATTGGCTAACAATCTGGAGAGATCAAGGTTTGGGTTATGGCAAATGATCTGGTGAGATCATGGACTTGGTTATAGGCTTTGGATGGACATGGACTTGGTCAAGGATTCGGAAATGATTCGGAATTGGTGACTCGGAGCAGTCGTGGGTTTCATTAACAAACTCTCTGGTGGACACGGAATGACTTATGGAAATTTGGCTTGGCAATGAATCGGATCCTGGATTGGAAAGTACGGCTGGCAATGGATTCTGGAATTCAGACTTATGGTGATTCAAAACATGTGTTCCTACCACAAGGCTTAATTTTGGCCATGACTGTATATGATGGATTTGGCCAAACAGATTTCGTGATCATCAAGGGAGAAAGCCCGGAGAGATGATTATCAGGCTTAGAGATCTGTTATAAACAAGGCTATGGACGATGGTCGAGCGAATTCGGAAGAATGACACTCTGAGATTGGCTAAGTATGGAATTGACACTTCCCCTAGGCAAGGGATCAGATTGGAATACTTCCCTTAGGTAAGGGATCAGATTGGATTAATATGGCTATGGATCACTCGGATTGGCAGCACAACTCAATAATGATCACTCAATAACTCAACAAACAACGCATCAACCCGGGAATCAACTTTGGAAACAAGAAGTAGGCAATATGGAGGACCCATAAGAGGTGTTGCATGCCACCACGTCGCATGGAGGAGGGATCGGAGCCGATCCTTTTATAGGGGTGTGATCGGTCTGAATTTTTGTGGGTCGGGTCATCTTGGCTTGGAGATTCCAGATTTGAATTTTGAGCGAGGTATTTACCATCTTCTCCTATAAATATATCAGGCTTGACATTCATTGGGGGATCTTTTTAAGGTCGGCTATTCTTCATCACTCTTTTCGCTTCCTTTATTTATTTTCTAAGGCAAGGATAACTGTACTTGTGATCTTATGTTATAAATAATAAGATTATTGGAGTGGACGTAGGCCAGAGTTTGACAAACCATTATAAAATTCGCATGTTCATTTACTTTTTTGAACTGAATCTGTGATTCGTGAACTTATAATATTCTCTGAGTGGTATTGTTATTGGATTGGTGGTGCTTTCACATTACTTGGGTGTTGGTGGCTATTTTTGACTTTGACACTAATTGAATAATATATTGATGTGTGAATGATTCTGGATTTGTTTTTTACAAACGAGATGAAGTTAAATTATTCATTATGTTGAATTATAAAGTAATGAAAATAAAGAATAATGGATAGAAGTAAACATAAAGTGAGAGTGATTTAATAAGCGAATCAGAATTTATTTAATGTTGATTAATTGAGGGTTTTGTGTATATAATTGTATTTTATCACATGATAAGGGACGTCCATGTGGAGTATATTTATTTACTCAACACAAATATAATATCGGGTAATACATTGGAAACCTAGTAATTGATATTTGGATATCGATGAACTATTTTATATTATACACGAACATTAATCGATATTATTTGGATTTCTGACTTGACGTGTGAGGTAAATTAAATTATTATTTATTTTAAAATGGGAATATGATTATCTCCACTTTTGAGTGAAACAAGGTGTGCGAAGTCCCTTACGTGGATGTTATGACTAGAAGTTTTGTTAGCCCATCCTAGCTTGACCGACAATTGGGTAGCTCCTCGATGGTTGCGGCGACATAGCCCCCTTAGTGCACTCCACTACACGTGCTAACAGGATGAATACAAAACGAGGCGTAGTGATTAATGATGGGAAGCAAGGTACGAGGAAGCAAGCGACATACATTTATTGTGCAGCTAAAGACTGGTGAGGCCGCTCATAAAAATTTATGAGTAGGGTCTCCCTTTACATCTGAGAAGTAGCGAGGCTTAGGTGTAGACTCAGCTTTTGGCATTAGCATTAACAATAGCAGTAGCAGTAAGAAAATAAAAATGAAGAATAAAATGAATAAATCTAACACTGCTAAATACATATGAATGAATCGATGTTAGGTGTATGATGTGTGCGATGTATGGGTTGCACGATGGGTGCGATGTTTGCGATGTATGCTGTGTGCGATATATGATGTATGCGATGTGTACTGTGTAGATGCACGCGATGTGTGCGATGTGTGATGTGTGAGCTGTGCGATGTGTGTGATGGATATTCTATATGCGTGGTGTGATATGTGTGATGGATGCTTGATATGTGTTATATGATGTGTATGATAGTGTTTGATGTCCTATGGGTGTTTTAATGTTTGATGCGTTGTGGATGTTTTATTATTTCTCGGATTGGATTTCTTTAATATATCGTGTATATATTATTCTTTGAGATACTGTTTATGCACTCAACATTGAATCTAGACATATTCTGACCAGTTTATTATTTATATAATACTCGGGTCAGTCCGAAACATTACAGGTTCAGAGGCGAAGAGACCAGTCTGTGATTGTGGGGCATATTAGAGCATAGTTGTATATATATTATAGAATTGAGTATCATTTTTATGTATATAGCCGAAAATGTTCATGTGATGTATTTATATTGAACATGAATGTATAATTTTGATGATAGCGGGAATTTGGCTGTTTTATAGACCCACTTAGACTCGTGTATATTTATTATTATATGTTGTCACTGTGTAGAAGACTCTATGTTCCCTGTGATTTATTTTATATTATGTATTGTTCTATCCTCGAGCACCACACGTGTTTATTGCTTTGTACTGAGACTGTTTATGTCCAGGTGAGTTGTATTTATATTATGTGACGTATTCAGTGTTGGTCCAAGAGAATATTCACGTGTGTATCACCTACGTCGCCTCATTCTCCATGTTACTCGACAATATTGCTCGGTATTACTCTTGGGTAAAAGGGGTATAGAGGTAGGATGTTGCATTTATCAAAGTAAGTTTACAATAATACAGAATATAAGAGATACGAGTTTTAGCCTTAGATGAGACTTTGAGTCCCTGTCCCCATAGGTGCGTTGGAGATTATTGTTTATATTTAGGTGATCGTAGAAGTTTACGATGATTACAGGGGTAATCATCTGAGGACAAATTTTTATTTTTATTATATAATATATTTCCTATACCTTTTGTTGAGTGTCAGTCTCTGTATGAGATGTAGATTAATAGATGGAGGGTGAAGGGGTAGGAGTATATTGCTTGACGTGCAGTGTTAGCATTGATGAAGTGGATTAGACCTGTGTGTGGCGCTGATGTGAGAATGAAGTTGTTTGTTTAGGGAAGCTGTAAAAGACCCTAATTCGAATCTTGTATCGAATATTTCACGATTTTGAATTGTGATGGTGAGATGAGAAAAAATATCCAGTAGTGATCAGAGTGGAACAATGGAAGTATTTAGATTGCTTTCCGTTGAGTATTTTGGTTGTTTGACAAATTTGATTGGGTAATTGATGTTCAGATGTCTTTATGTGATTACATTGATTGATGATATTTGAGGTTTTGTAAGTTGAGTATTTTAATTTTACTCCCATAGATTATTTATATATATGTAAATAAACATTTAAAGAAAATTTTAAGTTTATTTCATGTTTATTTTACTATTGAATGTTTAAGAATTCTGATCAATGCGAGTGCACATGTATCCGATAGGGATTCCTAAACACTAGAACGAAACAAATGGACATAAGAATTTTGAAGAATGATGTATTATTTTATGGAAAAGTATAATATTTTTGAGGAAGATGTTTTGAAAGGAGAATGAATATTTTAAAGAAAACATTTTGAACTAAGTTCTGAAAAGATTACAGATGAGGATTTAAGAGATGGAAAATAACACTAATAATAATAAACAAAATAAAAATATTTTGATAAGAGAAATATTATTTTGAGATGGTGATTAAGCAAAGTATGTGTGTGAAAATTGTATAATATTTTGATGCTTAGAAACTGCTTTGACTTGAGTGTGTGTACACACACACATATGTGTGCGTGTGTGATTACTATTATGGTAAGGTAATGAATTGTTTTAGAAAAAATAATAAAGATATTGTTAGCACCAAAATTGGTCACTAACCTCGTTCAGAAAGATTGTGTAGAGATATAAGTGATGAAAGTAAATTTAACAGAGAAGACAATGCTAATTTAAATGCAGAAAGTAAGAACACCAAATTTATAGTGGTTCAGCGTAATTGCCTACGTCCACTTTGTTCAACTTTATTGATTTCCTTTATAGTTGATTATAAATACAATTCGTGAATCAAATGCTTGAGTGAAGTTGTTAAGTAGAGAAGACGAGTCTTGAAAATGGCAGAGTCTCCCCGGTGTTTTCTCTCCAAAAAAAAGGATCCATTTCACTATGACCCTGCCCCTCTATTTATAGGCAAATATGGGCTGGACTTCCCAAGTGGGCTGGATAGCCGAACGCTCTAGCCCCAGTACAGTGGTCGCTGTATGCCGAACCAGGTACGCCGAACGCTCTGATGCCGAACGATGTGGTTTGAGGTTTGGGAAGTGCAGGATGTTAGACAGTCGAAGCCGAACGCTCTGCTAGACGCCGAGTACTCTTGTTGTCGAGTACTACGCCGAGTACTCCTGTATGCCGAATGCTCTTGTATGCCGAGCAGTCTCGATGCCGAGTGCTCTTGTATGCCGAGTAGTCTCGATGCCGAGTGCTCTTGTATGCCGAGTGCTCTCGTATGCCGAGCAGTCTCGATGCCGAGCGCTCCTGTATGCCGAGCAGCCTTGATGCCGAGCACCCTTGTATGCCGAACGCTAGCGCCGAGCATTGGTTGTCGCCGAGTGCCAGTTGACGCCGAGTTCCATTGGGATGCCGAGTGCTACGCCGAGTACTCCTGGATGTCAAGCGCTTCGCCGAACACTCCTGGATGCCGGTCCCTCTCTGATGCCGGACACTCTCTGATGCCGGTCACTCTCTGATGCCGAGTTGAACTGGATGCCGAGTACTAGTTGCCTTGTCAAATCTCCAGGAAACACTTGCCCCCCAAAGTGTATCGCGTGGCCGAACGTGGTACACTTTGAACCGTGCAACCTTTTCGTCACGTCTTAAACCCTTGGCTAACCTCGAACGGAGACGCCCCTTTTGTGGGACCGATGTGTGCCGGACGTGTTCCAAATGCCGAACGAGACATTCGCGTTCGAACGGTGCTTCCTTGCCGAACGATGCTTCAGTGTCGAGCCGTTATGCGCCGAGGCGGAACGCTATGACCTTGACCGGTTCTACCGGTCATGGCCTTTTCGACTTCTACCTCCCTCTATATAACTAGGCGCCCTTCCACCATTTTCCCTTTACGCTTTCTTTTCTGTCATTCCCAGAGACTTGCAATTCTTGCCACCCTATCAGATATAAAGTCTAGTTGATCCTTCCTCAACTTCGATCGTCGAACTAGGTATCATTCCCTCCACGATTACATTACTTCAACTTTAGGTTCATCACATGGGAACGGGGTATTTCTATGGTTGTACAATGTGTGGCTAGTAGAAGTGGTTCGCACGTTCGGAGTCGCCGAACGGTGCATGGTAGTTAGACCTAGCTCCTTTGTGCTGATCAAGATTGGAAGAAAAAGGAAGATGGGGTGTCGAACGGCGTAACCTTCGCCGGGCGATCTGTCTCTGTCGTTCGGCGTAAATGGAAAAAGAGCAGGGCGGAGTTATGATCGAGGGCGGAGCGCTACTTTAGCCGAACGAACTAAGGCCGAACACTACCCTTATGCCGAATAGACATATACGCCGAATAGCATCTAGACCGAACGACATAATTGCCGAACAACTGTCATGCCGAACAGTTACATACCTGCCGAACAGAACTTAGACATGCCGAACGAACACACACATGCCGAACAGAACTTTTAACTGGACGATGACTTAACCGAACGAGGCCTTTAGCCGAACATAGACTTAGCCGAATATTCCTTAGACCGAGCAAAACACAGCCGAACATTATACTTAGGCCGAACAATCTTGAATGCCGAACGAAATGCCTGCTGACCTATACTTAGGACGAACAATACAATTGCCGATCACTACTTAAATGTCGAACAGTATAAATGTCAAACTACACTTAGGCCGATTACTCTAGAAATCATATGTCTTCTGAATCTGGAGCTGTAATCACTACCAGGCGGGCTCTTCGAGACGGTCAGCGATGACGGTCTTCGAAGGGCACGATTCGAAACTCATTTTTATATCCTTGAAATCTTATTGCTTGTACACAATTGCGTGCACTAGTTCACACACCACGTGGGGGGAAAACTCGTGTTGCTAATTCTAACGTTCAACGTTTTTTAAGTATAGTTTTCTCAAGCACTTAGCCAGGTTCGTTATTTATTTGGGATGTCGAGAAAATCTAGCTCCGCCACTATATCCGACAGGCCTGGGCCGTCATCAAGGCAAGGAGCTGCTGATACTTCTAACCCATCGACTTCTCCTGCTCATAACTTGGCGCCTGATGCTCTGGAGGCAACCATCTTACTAGACAATCCGATCGATTCTCAAGCCTCGAAGATCAACGAAGCTGCTCTGCAACGGATATGCTCCATTCATGGGATTCCTTTTGCCGACGTGTTAGTTCCTTCAAGACACGATCGCCCTCATCTACCCCCAGTCGGGTACACTACCTGCAACAAGTTCATGTGTTGGATGGGCAGCGTGCCTCCATTCAACTTATTTCTCCGGGATGTACTGCAGTACATAGACATAGCTCCGTCGCAGCTGCACCCGAACGGCCATGCATTTCTATATGGGACTTATCTACTTTTCATGGCTTTCTTCTCCAGACCTCCAACCGCCGGTGATATCAGATATATTTACATGTTCAAGAGACGGAAAGACAGTCCTTCTTTTATGTTCCTCGAGCCATACCACAAATGCCAGATCTTGACAGGGGCCTGTAGAAAATTCGCCCTGTACAAACAGGAATAGTTCTATGTGCGCTGCCCTTCTGGTTTCGCTAGGAGATGGGTTGAAGTCAGTAAGTCTCTTTGTCGAGTCACTATTCGTATTTGATCGGAGTCATGCTTTTCCTGACTCTTCCTTTCATCTTTTCAGGTATCAACCCGCGCCCGGAAGGCCGAGGATATTCTGAGGCTGTCGATGCCATTAGAGCTCTTCCTGCCGAGGATCGAGACATCCGAGTTATCATTTCAAATGAATCACTGTCGGGGTTCGCCTTGCTGGCTCCTGGTCGTCGGATCAGCCTTCCAGAAGGTGTTACCATTCCCAAACCTTCGTCCGATAAAGGGAAAAAACTTGCCGGATCGTCGTCGCGCCGCGCTCCCGACTCGCACGAAGAAGGCGAGCGCAAAGAGGATGATGCCCCTGAAACTCAGGGTGAGAATGCGGGCCCCGCTTAGAATCTGGCAGTCGAAGTTCACGACATCGAGACGTCGTCCTCCCCTTCGAAGGGAAAGAAGAAGTTAAAATATAAAGTTCAGAAGGAGAAAGTTGGTGGCACTTCAAAAGTCACACTTATTCCGCCTGAGAAAGAGGCTTCCTCACAGCATATGGAAAGTTCTCTGAGGGGTCTGTCCAACCTGTCCATCCCCGATGATTTACTTAATTACGGGTTCGATGATCCTGAAGCTCTCAAATTCTCTTGGCCCGCTAAAGGCAATGTAGGAGTTCAACTCCCGGCTCAAGGAGACAACACTCCGATTAGCAAAGATAAATGAACGGGTCCGTCGGGGGGAACACTAGGACACACACGCACATGCGCATTCCATAATATACTTCAAGTCTTTTTAACTCGTGAATTCTCCTTAACTCGTTGTTATCTCCATTCTTTGCAGGTGATATGGGCCGCTCTCACGGACTTGATCGCCTTCAGGGGTCTTCTATATTCCATCACTCTGGACAGGATTCTAGTTCATGCAGACGCAGGGACCGAGGTGATTATGAAGATAGGGACAATCGTCCTCGTGAGTCGTCTCACCGCAAGAAAGCACATTCTCAATCTTCCCAGTCCCGCGATCTTCCTCCTCCAACTGAGCCGGATAAAGAGAAGTCTTCGCAGAAGGGTTATCAGTCTGATGCTGCTCGAGAACAACACTCCAGTTCATCGAGTACGAGGCAAGTTCGAGAGCAACGTAAAAGAACGGAATTCTCAAAGCCTCCTCCTCCTACTCCTGCGGTGGACCCAACTGTTGCGGAAAAGATGGTCGATCTTAAGGCTAAGTTTCAGAAAATTTGCTTCGATGGTCTGAAGTTCCTCCCGGCCATTCATCATATTCCCGGGCATGTGAAGCAGAGTGCCATTGCCTGCAATAACGACGTCTATGTTCAACATGACGCGTTTGTGCACTTGGTGGAGAAGGTCTCGGAAGTATCTGTTGAGCGTCAACACGAGATTGACCATCTGAATCTGGAGGCTGACAGCGATAAGAAAATCATCAAACTCCAAGACGAAGAGCTCGCTTCGTATAAGTCAAAGCTAGAAGCCGCTGAACAAAGCACAAAAAATACTGCCGAGGCAGTTACTCGTTTAGAGACGGCTCACAAAAAAGAGCTTGACGAAGCAGTCCAGCGCAGCGGTGCCCTCGCCCTAGAAAAAGACTCTGTCCAAAAGGAAAGGGACGCACTTGCTACTCAAGTCAAGGAGCTGAAGGAATTACTTTCCAAGGAGAAGGAAGACAAAGTAGCTGCTCAAGAAGAATCGCAGCGATACTGTGATGAGATTGTTGCTACCCGACTCCTGAAGACAAAGCTCGATGACGAACTCGCCGGGGTCGAGAAAATGAAGGACGAGGCCCGTGAGGAGGGCAAAAGAATGGCTGTGGAAGAGCTTGATTCTCGCCTCGAGGCGGCCGCAGAAGCCGGCAGGGAAGAGGTCAAAAGTATGTTTGACCCGTTGATCGCCGAGTATGGAGCCCGCGTCCTTATGCACCGCGACTTAACATTTCTGGGTGACGGCTACCTCGAATCCCTGGCTGAGGCGTGGGAAACTCTGATAAGGATCAGGAAGGTTGAGTCGGGCTCCAACGAGGTCGATGAGGATGTCTTGGTGAAGGAGTTCCTAAGGGGGAATGAGCCATCGGAATTATCCGCAGCATTGGCACTTTATAGCAAAGGCTCTTCCCCTCCGAAAAAGAAGAATGACGAAGCTGGCCCGTCTGGGGCCGATGCTACTACTCCTCACATTGCCGCTCCTTACGCTGCTCAATCGGCCGGTCGGCCAACACTTGATCCATTCGAGCAGCATGCTAGTTATGATCCCGAAGATCCCGGGCTTGGTGTTCATGTGCTGTCACCTATCCTGGAGGGTGAAACCCCTCGTGCCACCGATAGCCAACCGGACCCTGGTAGGAAATTCTTCTTTCTCTAGAAATTAAAGAGATCCCGTCATTTTTCAGCAGTGGCTACTCGTTCTAATGCTCATTCCTTATGTTTTCGTGCAGGTTGCTCTGACGCCGAGCCAACTCCGAGGAGCGATGACACCAAAGAGGAAGTAGAGAAAACAAGCGACGTTGCTCACGCAGGAGTAACTCCCGGTCCAGACGCTCAAGTGATCGGGGCGCTAGATGATGACAAACTTGATACTTCGTCTCCTGCCGAAGGAAGCGATGAAATTGAAATCACTGGCGCCTCTGAGCGTACTTCAGAGATGAGCATGAAGGACTGTCTTGCCGACGAGGAGAAGAAAAAAGTCAAAGTCAAAGTTGAGTCTGAAATACTGGAACTCACTGACCCGCAGAACAGACCTTTGAAAATCATTCTCCCGGGCAGGTCCAAACCACTAGATGTTCCGTCTCCTACTCCCGACTCCGTTTCTCTAGCAAGCAAAAAGTCCAAGAAAAAGCGTGAGGGAGAGGAGTCGTCGGAAACAACGAAGGAAGACAAAAAGAAGAAGTCGAAGAAATAATCGATACACTCGTTCAACGAGTTTTTTGCTTAAGTCTTGTAATTGATTTTATCTTCCACAACTTGCAGTTTGTATAGAGAGGTCTGAATTTTGTAGGAGTGATCATGTATCCCCATTTTGGACTTATCGAATAAAATTTAGTTTCTTTTTGTTTGAATGATTCTCTTGTCTTTATTTGGTTTGCTGACACTGTGCTCCAGGGACTTGGAGACTTGAGACTGTTTATACTCTAGTCCGCGCTCCGGGGGCTTGGAGTACTCCGATCCGCGCTTTGGGGATTCGGAGATTTGAAATCGTTTATACTCTAGTCCACGCTCTGGGGACTTAGAGTACTCCGCTCCTCACTCTGGGGATTCGGAGATTCGTATTCGTTTATACTCTAGTCCGCTCTTTGGGGACTTAGAGTACTCCGCTCCGCACTCTGGGGATTCGGAAATTTGAAGTCGTTTATATTCTAGTCCGCGCTCTGGGGACTTAGAGTACTCCGCTCCGCACTCTGGGGATTCGGAGATTTGAAATCGTTATACTCTAGTCCGCGCTCTGGGGACTTAGAGTATTCCGCTCCACACTCTGGGGATTCGAAGATTCGTATTCGTTTATACTCTAGTCCGCTCTCTGGGGACTTAGAGTACTCCGCTCCGCACTCTGGGGATTCGGAGATTTGAAGTCGTTTATACTCTAGTCCGCGCTCTGGGGACTTAGAGTACTCCGCTCCGCACTCTGGGGATTCGGATATTTGAAGTCGTTTATACTCTAGTCCGCGCTCTGGGGACTTAGAGTACTCCGCTCCGCACTCTGGGGATTCGGAGATTTGGAATCGTTTTATACTCTAATCCGCACTCTGGGGACTTAGAGTACTCCGATCCGCGCTCTGGGGCTTCGGAGATTTGGAATCGTTCGTACGAGTCGGTATGTCGTGCAGGATAATGTAATTTATCATCCAATTAAGAGATATAGAAACTTCATAGAAAATATGGCTTCAAGCCTTTATTAATGAAAATCAACTAAATTGCTTGATTACAACTTTTAAAAGGAAACTAAGTCATTATTGAATGGAAACATGCAGGAAATAACAGTGCCTACAACAAGAAAGGAAAACATGCAAAATGTAATAGTGCCGCAAGTGTTCACTGTTCCATGCTCGGGGGAGTGTCGCGCCATCAACGGTCGCTAGCTTGAATGTTCCTTCTCCAAGCTTCCGTTCAATGGCATATGGACCTTCCCAGCTGGGATTCATTCGTGATGGTACGGGAAGACTCGTTTCAGAACGAGATCACCCACATCAAAGATTCTTGGGCGGACTCTGCCGTCGTAGTAACGCTTGACTCGATGTCTGTGCGCCGCCGCCCTTAATTCAGCTTCTTCACGCTTTTCGTCGATGCAGTCCAGTGATTCCAGCAAGAGGTTTTGGTTCGTCTTGGGGTCATAGTATGTCACTCGGTGCGATGGAACTTCAAGTTCCACGGGTATAACGGCTTCAGAGCCGTATGCCAAGGCGAACGGAGTGTGGCCGGTCGCGGACTTGTGGATAGTTCTATACGCCCATAATGCTGTCGGGAGTTCATCTACCCACTTGCCTCCAACCTTCTCCAGACGCTTCTTCAGTATGGACTTGATTATTTTGTTAATGGCCTCGACTTGTCCGTTAGCTTTTGGGTGTGCAACGGCGGCGAACTTTTTCTCGATGCCGTACTTTAAACAGAACTCTTTGAACTCTCTACTTTCAAATTGCGTTCCGTTGTCTGTAATGATGGTGCGTGGAAGGCCAAAGCGGCATATAATGTTTCGTACAACGAAGTTAATGACCTTCTTAGAGGTGATAGTGGCCAAAGGTTCTGCCTCAGCCCATTTCGTGAAATAGTCGACTGCAACTATTGCGTATTTCGCACCACCTTTGGATAGAGGCAAAGAGCCGATTATGTCGATTCCCCAGATCGCAAATGGCCAGGGACTGATCATTTGTGTGAGTTCCGTTGATGGAGCCCTCGGGATTTTCGCATATCTTTGACACTTGTCGCATTTTCTTGCGTAGTCCACGGCATCCCGGTTTACGGTGGGCTAGTAATATCCATAGTGGAGGATCTTCTTTGCTAGCGTTTGCCCCCCAGTATGGTCGCCACATTCCCCTTCGTGAACCTCTCTCAAGACTGGCTTTGTCTCATCATGAGCGATGCATCGTAATAACGGGACTGAGAATCCCTTTCGATACATTGATCCATCCTGCATTATGTATCGCGCAGCCTTTCGAAGGACCTGCCGTCTTTCGCTTCTTTTTCCTGGTAAAGCCCCGGTCGTCAGGTACAGTTTGAATGGGGTTATCCACGATTCCTTCTCGATTTCTGTTCCCAACACGCGATCGACTTTCATTTCGTCTATGCTCGGGGCATGCAAGACTTCGACGGGATACAATCCCATTTGTTGCGCATCGTCGGTACTCGCGAACTTAGCCAATAAGTCGGCTTCTTTGTTCTGTTCGCGCGGGATATGTGAGATGTCATAACGCTCAAGATTTGATAGTAGTTCTTGGACCTGAATGAGGTACGGAGCAAGCTTTCGTCCCTTTGCTTGGTAGTCTCCCCGTACTTGGTAAACCACCAACTGCGAGTCACAAAAGATTTCGACTGATTCGATCCCGAGTTCCCTGATGAGCTTCAAGCCAGCGATCAGTGCTTCATATTCGGCTTCGTTATTTGTAGCCGGGAAATCGAGCTTCAGGGCATAACAGATCGATCGGTTTTCCGGAGTTACAAGAACTACGCCCGCGCCGGAGCAACGGTTGTTTGATGCACCGTCAGTGTATAATTTCCATCGAACGGGGGGAATGATGTCGTGATCGTCCGGTTTGATGGGTATGGTAAATTCAGCGATGAAGTCTACTAACGCTTGCCCTCGGATGGCTCTCCGTGGTAAGTACGCGATATCGAATTGGCTCAACTCGATGTTCCATCTTAGCAATCTTCCAGAAGTTTCCGGCCGTTGGAGTACCTGCCTCAGGGGTTGATCGGAATAAACACCGATTGAATGTGCTTGAAAGTACGGGCGAAGCTTTCGTGATGCAATCACCAAGCAATAAGCCAATTTCTCTATTTTAGGGTAATTCCTCTCGGCCCCTGTTAAACGTTTGCTAACATAATACACCGGCTTTTGGACTCCATCCTCCTCTCGAACCAAAGCCGCACTTATCGCATGTGGGGATACATCCAAGTATACGTACAACATCTCATGGTCAATTGGTTTTAATAGCATTGGTGGGCTCTCCAGATGCCTCACCAGATTCCGGAATGCTCCCTCACAGCTAGACGTCCATTCAAAATTTCGCTTCCCTTTCTTTATTATGTCAAAGAACGGGATGCACTTGTCAGTTGCCTTGGATATAAATCGACTCAGCGCAGCTACTTTTCCGTTCAAGCTCTGTACCTGCTTTATAGTCCTGGGCGCTTGTACATCTCGAATAGCTTGGATCTTTTTTGGGTTGGCCTCGATTCCCCTAGCGTTGACGATGAATCCCAAAAACTTCCCTGATGCAATGCCGAAAGAACACTTCAACGGGTTGATCTTCATGCCATAAAACCTGAGTATGTCGAACATTTCAGCCAAGTCTTGAATGTGGTCGTTTGACCGTCGTGACTTCACGAGCATGTCATCCACATAGACTTCCATGGTTTTACCCAGCTGGTCCTTGAACATTCGATTCACCAGACGTTGGTAAGTTGCTCCAACATTCTTCAATCCAAAGGGCATCACTACATAGCAATACAGTCCGACATTTGTAACGAAGCTGGTGTGTTCTTGGTCCGGAATATGCATTGGGATTTGGTTGTATCCTGAGTACGCATCCATGAATGACAGTAACTCGTGTCCTGCGGTGGAATCGACCAACTGATCGATCCTAGGCAACGGGAAACTGTCCTTAGGGCATGCTTTGTTCAAGTCGGAATAATCTACGCAAGTCCTCCATTTCCCATTCGCCTTCTTTACTAGCACGGGGTTGGAGACCCATTCAGGGTAGAGGGCGTCGCGGACGAACCCATTTGCTTTGAGTTTGTCCACCTCCTCTCCAAGAGCGGCGGATCTCTCCGGATCCATTCCTCTCCTTTTTTGCTTGACTGGGACGTATTTCGGGTCCATGTTCAACATATGACTCGTGATGGCGGGAGAAATCCCACACATATCAGAATGCGTCCATGTGAAAACATCAAGGTTCGCCCGGAGGAAGTCGCTAAGGTCTTCAGTCATTGCGGGGCCTAGTTGTGATCCGATCTTCAGTATTCGCGAAGGGTCGTCACGGCTAACTGAAATGTCAATTGTTAATTCAGCCGGTGCCGCCTTCTCTTCCCTGGGTTTCTCATCGTCGTCTCTCGGATCTATATCTCCGTAGATCCGAGAACTATGCCCGAGCCAAGGCTCGGGCACTACTTGTCAATTATCCGCATCGAGGATGCGGACGGGATTGTCCGCAACCTTTCCCTTCTCCCTCCGGTGGGCCTCTCGGAGCTCGGCCACATAACAGGAACGACCAGCTGCTTGGTCGCCATGAACAATGCCTACTCCTTTGTCAGTTGGGAACTTCAAAGTTAAACGCCACGGGGCTAACGCTGCCCTAAACTCTGCCAGGGCCGGCCGACCCAAGAAAACGTTATACGGAGAGTCCACATCCAAAACTACAAAGGGTAGAATTCGCACTCTCCGATGCTTGCCTTGTCCCAGTTCAACTGGTAACTCGACATATCCCACTGCATCAGTTGCAGCGCCGTTAAAGCCGTGAATACGAGCTTTGGATGGTTTCAAGTCTTTTGTTTCTAGCTTCATTTGATCGTAGGCCTTCTTGAAGATGATGTTGACTGAACTTCCAGAATCAATCAGAATTCTTTTTACATATGCTGGTCCGATCGTTGCAGATATGACCATGGGGTCGATGGTCGGAGCCTCTACCTGATCAGCGTCTCTGCTTCTGAACATAATATCGTCTGTCATTACGCGCTGCTGCTTAGCAGGGGCTCCGTCCTCCACGTTCGAACAACACTCAAAATCTGCATGCTTCAAGGAACTTGCATATCGCTCCATCTCCTGCCAATTCTTATCCGCGGGGAGAGGCCCGCCGATAATTGTATTTATGACCAGTCTACCAACGGTCCGGGCAGGCTCCTCGGGATGACGTGGAGCTAGTGCATGACCTGGGTTGGACGTTCCCTGTCCTCCTTCTTGTGGATCCTTCACAAATTCTTGTAATTTCTTCTGCCTGATCAACTTCTCGATAGCGTCGTGCAAGTGTCTACATTCTTCCGTATTGTGTCCATAAGTCTCATGGAAGCGACAATATTTCCCGGTCCGCTTCTGTTCTTCGGTTGATTCTTTTGGACGTGGTTTTCTATACTGAAAAGTATTGCAGGTGGATAGGTAAATGTTTTCAAGTGGGGCGTTTAGCGGAGTGTACTCGCTGTAGCTTGGAATTCTCGACTTCCACTTTCCTGCTTCTTTTCTTTTCCCTTGACTCCTTCCTCCGGACTCCTTGGGTTGCCCAGGCTTGTTCTGGACATTGACTTGGACCTTTCCCGAGCTGTCTCCAGATTGCTTCACAGCGATGTTGCTCTTTATTGACTCTTGGACAGGCCCTGGCGCCTTATCTCGTCGTACCCACCTAGCTTCCTCTCTTCTTATGAACTGGTGTGCCTTAGAGTAGAAACGCTCTAGCGTAGCTGGAGGTTTTCCTGCCAGCCAGTCTCCAAACTCAGAGTCTGGATCCACACCTCTCATTACAGCCATCAGAATTGCATGGTCATTGGGATTACTGACTTCTGTTGCTGCTACGTGGAATCTTTGCAAATATTCCTTCAACGATTCCCCAGGATTTTGGATTACACTTGACAGAGACATCACGTCCTTTGGGCGCGTAGTGTGTATCCTGAACTGCTCAATAAACTTCTTTGCCAACTCCTCGAAATTTGATACGGATCGTGGAGGAAGTCGGGTGAACCATATAGTAGCGATCCCAGATAGAGTAATCGGAAAGCACCTACACTTGGTGGCATCATTCGCTCTGGCTGAATCCATCATCCATTCGTACCTCATAACATGTTGTCTAGGGTCAGTCTTTCCTTCATATGCAGAAATAGTAGGCATACTAAACTTCCTGGGGTACGCCGCTTGCAACACAACATCCGTGAACGGAGTATGACTTCTTGACACTCCCCAGTCATCATTTGATAAGCCCTGATTCTCTTTCATCAGTTGCCTGATCATGGCTGTCAGATCGGGTGTCTGTATGGAAGGCAGAAGGTTGGAGTCTGTTCTACGCGCCTGTCCATGCTGATGCCTCCTCTCTTGGCGATCGGCCAATTGTGCGTCTTGAGGTTCGACATCGTTAGCATTTTGATGATCTGGGCCTCTATCTTCCATCTGTATCCCGGTCCTGAAGCTTCCAGCTCTTGCTTGGTCGCGGTCTCCAGCTGTTCGAACAGCAGCATCTGCTCGCGCAGCATCAGTCTTACAGCGTCTGCGCCTGGGAGGTTCATCAGAGGAAGTAGAGCTGTCAGATGAGGAGTAAGCAGCGGGATTGCCCCCAGCATTCTGTTGCTGCTGTTGAGTAAGTTGTGCCATCAGGTTGGCATTAGCTTGCATCTGCTCTCCTAGTTGTCTCCTACTTTCCCTGAGCTCTCTCATCAAGTCGTTGAACTCTATTCTGGTGACAACTGGAGTTTGGTCCTGAGTGGCAACTCCTGTATTTGGAATTGCTGGTTGATTGCTAGGCCCTGCTTGTTGCACGCTAGCAGTCTCGTGGGCATCCGCATTGTGAGAAGCTGACCTGGTACGTGGTCTTGCCATTGTAGAGTTATTAGTATGAACTTTGAGTAGAATCAACGGATGTCCTATCAGTGAGTCGGATCTTCTTTGGGGGATTTGTTCATTCCAGTAGCTTCAAAGCAGATCCTTGAGGTCTGAGAATTCAACTCTCAGTGAAAGCACCAGAGTGTTAGCTCCAAAATTGGTCACTAACCTCGTTCAGAAAGATCATGTAGAGATATAAGTGATGAAAGTAAATTAAACAGAGAAGACAATGCTAATTTAAATGCAGAAAGTAAGAACACCAAATTTATAGTGGTTCCGCGTAATTGCCTACGTCCACTTTGTTCAACTTTATTGATTTCCTTTATAGTTGATTACAAATACAATTCGTGAATCAAATGCTTGAGTGAAGTTGTTAAGTATAGAAGATGAGTCTTGAAAATGGCAGAGTCTCCCCGGTGTTTTCTCTCCAAAAAAAAGGATCCATTTCACTGTGACCCTGCCCCTCTATTTATAGGCAAATATGGGCTGGACTTCCCAAGTGGGCTGGATAGCCGAACGCTCTAGCCCCAGTACAGTGGTCGCTGTATGCCGAACCAGGTACGCCGAACGCTCTGATGCCGAACGATGTGGTTTGAGGTTTGGGAAGTGCAGGATGTTAGACAGTCGAAGCCGAACGCTCTGCTAGACGCCGAGTACTCTTGTTGCCGAGTACTACGCCGAGTACTCCTGTATGCCGAATGCTCTTGTATGCCGAGCAGTCTCGATGCCGAGTGCTCTTGTATGCCAAGTAGTCTCGATGCCGAGTGCTCTTGTATGCCGAGTGCTCTTGTATGCCGAGTGCTCTCGTATGCCGAGCAGTCTCGATGCCGAGCGCTCCTGTATGCCGAGCAGCCTTGATGCCGAGCACCCTTGTATGCCGAACGCTAGCGCCGAGCATTGGTTGTCGCCGAGTGCCAGTTGACGCCGAGTTCCATTGGGATGCAGAGTGCTACGCCGAGTACTCCTGGATGTCAAGCGCTTCGCCGAACACTCCTGGATGCCGGTCCCTCTCTGATGCCGGACACTCTCTGATGCCAGTCACTCTCTGATGCCGAGTTGAACTGGATGCCGAGTACTAGTTGCCTGGTCAAATCTCCAGGAAACAGGTATTTTTCTATGTTTAGATATTTGTTGTGATAATTACATCCATTGATCATTACTGGGCAGCTGAAGTCGATGGCAAGGCAATGTTGATCACTGGGTCAACACTACAGCTAATTGACAAAGTAAACCACTAGAAATTAACGGTGTGGCATTATCGTTAAATTTGTAAATATATTTGAATTTGAAATTAGTATGGTTGTGATGTTAGCGATTGTATACCTACCATATTATACGATGTCTATGATTTGGAAGTGTGTTGTGAAGATGTTTAGGATGTGATACATTGTGAAAAAGACAAGTGGAAAAGAAAATTAGATTTTGATCGTAATAAAATATATCAACTTATTTTATATTGAAGCAAGATAAATATTATTTTGGAAAGATTCCATGAAAGTTATGAAAAATGGTTTTAAAGTATTTGAAGATTTTGAAATGATGATGATATATATAATTAGAAGTGATAGAGTATATTATCAAAAAAGATTTGTAAATTAAAGGATTGTTTGACAAATAGTTTTGGAAAATGTTTTAAAAGTGAAGCTATTTTATAGTATTTTAAAATACCATGATCAATTTTGATCTTAAATCTCGAATTAATGATCCCTTTGCGATGATTTTAATTTTAATTGGAAGTTATGTCATTAGAAAGAAATTTTTATTTGTAATGCAATGCAAAATTTTGAGATTTATTATAGTTTAATCATATATTAGAATGCAAAGATGTTACCGTCCCGGAGTACAAAATGGCATAAAAGTGAGCTAAAATCATTAGCTCATAACTATTGAACAATTTGTTCGACTTAGATGATTTTTCCCATTCCAAAAAACTATGAATATGTGCAAAAACTTTTGCTTTAAGAGTTTTGCAAAATTTTGATGTTTTTAAGGCTTAAAACGCAGTTTTATAAAGTGGGCCTGCACTTTACTTATAATTCCAAATTTTGCGCTTTTATAGAAAACTATAACACATAATGTTGATGACATTTTTGCCATCCGAGAATTGTTTAGGAAAGCTATAACACTGTGTAACGATTTACTTTTGAAAAACATGTCATGATTTAGATTTTTTGACCTTTGAAATTTTGTTGGAAAGTGGTTAAGTATGAAAGTTGTGTTTCTTTTACATTACATAAATGCATACTTAATATACTTCCTTATATAAAGCTAATATTCATAGTTGAGTTAAGATATTATGTTTTTGCAGTATATTGATATATTATGTGATATTATTTTGTTTCCCCATGTTTCGGGATGCCCCATTGAGTGGGATGTATATATTTTGTGATATATTTGTGTTTTGATTTTTTGTAATGCTCTCCGTACAAAGGAGACTCTATCAAATTTTTTTGGAAAATCCGATACTTGGAATATTTTCATAAAATTTATCATATGCGAAGAATAGAGAGTCATTATATGAAGCTGTTAGAAATCATAGAATATGCTAATAGGAGTTGGAGTGTGCGAACCATATAGAAGATCCATTATTTGAGTTTGATAGAAGAATGTTGATTATGAAGAAAGTCAGGTTATGAGTTATGTATGTCGACTTCCATATAAGAAATTTCAAGAACGAAATTTTCTTAAGGGGGGAAGTCTGCAACGGCCTTGCTTTCTAATGCCGTATAAATAAATGAATTTTATTAAGATAAAAATGTTTTAATTCAAGTTGTGATGATTATATTTTGAAAATAAATTTGTAGTTAATTAAATTCTGTTTAATTAAAAATTTTGTTTTATTAAATTCTTTTTAGATAATTTTTTGAAATCGAATAAATAGTTTTGATTGAATACAAAATATTTTGAAATTTAAATAGTTGTTTAGTGATTAATATAATGGAAAAAAACTATATTGAATTGGAATTTAAATTGAATTGAAATCATGCTCAAAGCAATTAAGGCTCAAACCCATTTCCTTTCCCCATACTTCTGGAAATTTCTCCTTTCCTCCATACTCAAGCGCAAACCCGTATTTTCCTTCTTATTTCATTTTCAACCCTATCCTCAATTCAGAAATCATGCCCATTGGTAAAAAAACAAAGCACTAAAGCGCTCGAGCACGACATCGCTAGCCGCCATCATCGACGACGTTCGAAGGCATGCTCGACGAGGAGCCGCGATTGTGGCATGCGATTTAGAGTGCCAACATCAGGACCATGCACGATTTGAGGGTTGCAACATTGAAGAGGGGGCGGCCTAGAGGAGCGGCGCGAGTGAGGAGGAGACATGCAAGCGGAGTTGGCTGGCAACATGATGCATCGAGAGAGGTGTGTGCGTTCATGAGCGACTTAAGGTGTGACAAAGGGCTGGTGAAATGGAGGAGCTCTGGTAGGCTATTGTGCGGTGTTGATGATGAGAGGTTTTGGTTGTAGCGATGATGGTTGGGTGTTGAGAGGCTGTTGGTAGCAGCGAATGCGTAGTGCAACGATGTAATCATTGATTTCATTGAACGAGCACCATTTCGGTGAGTTCTTTTACTCATAACTATTTTATATCATGTTATTTGATGCGTATCCACTCCATATATTTCTTTGATTTGCTTGGTTAGATGGATTGTTGGTGTATTTAATGAAATTAATTATTTAATTGATCATTGTTATGGTTTGAATTGATTAGAATTGTGTTGTGAACGATGGTTGTATCGATTATTGGTTGATTGTTAATTATATCCTTGTTGTGTGATGTTTGAGTAGGAAATAGATGTTTGTAAATAATCGAGCGATTTTTGAAATTAATCGAAAATTGGGTAAATGAAATAAAAGATGAAGATTTGAAGTAAATAAATTATTTTGAGAATAATTAGTGAATTTTGGAATGATGTTCTTATTTAATATTGAGATTATTTGCGATTAATGGAAAATTTGAAAGAGGGATGATTTTGGAAAAATATATAAGTGGAATAATTTTGAAGATTTTTTGAATTAAAATTATTATGTAAATGGTGAGTTTTGAAATTTATTTAAATAAGTGAATTTTGAATATTTATATTTATTTACTGTTGATTATAAAATGTAGTTGGGGGGTATTTATGAGATGCTGTTTGAAATCAAACATTTTGAGCTATCACAAGTCTAACTATTATAGTCGCAAGTTTAACTTCAGTGCCATCGCATGTCCAAATTTTAGGGCAATCACATGTATAAGTTTAATTTCTACCGCAAAACAAAAGGCTATCATAAGTATAAAAATGGAAAATGTAGAATCATGTAGAAAACTAATATTTTCTCTAATAAAGAAAATACTTTTGGACTAATTATTTATTACATGTCGTTTCCTATTCGTTACTTTTAAATTAAGGTAAAAAATCTCAAAAATCTGCCATGATTTATTCCTTTAATTATCCCTTAATTAATCACTTTCCCTACTTATTTCGTCAATTACATTTATTTTCTATCTTACAAATTAATTCATAACAGTTCGAAAATGATGAGAAAATTCTCAAAAATTCAAAAACATCTTCCTTCACCTTTAATAAAATTTCAGATTAAAACAATAAATTTTAGTATTTTTAGATAATTTGCAGCAAAAACCACTATTTTCAACTTAGAGAAATCATAATAAACCATTTTCACATGCGAAAATTTTAAAAATTAAAACCCATTACTACAACAGAATGGGGCTTTCATAGCGTTCAGAAAAAGCTATTATAACCTACCATAGCGTTTCAGATAACGCCGTGGAACGGTATGCTATGGTAAACCGTTAGCTTTACATAGCAGGGAAAAAAACGCTATAATAATCCATAGCGTTTATAACCGACCATAGCGTTTATAAACTACCATAGCGTTTTTCTTCTGTTATTAAACCAAAACGCTATAGAAAATATTATCCTGCAGTTGATTTCTATAGTGTTTGTTGGGCATATGTTATAGCGTTTTAGCATACTATGTTATAGCGTTAAAGGTGATATTTCAGTAGCGTTTCTTACCATACTTATATAGCGTTTTGTACTTTTTCCATAGCGTTTCTTATCATATTTGTATAGCGTTTCATTTCTTTTTCCATAGCATTTCTTATCATACTTGTACAGCGTTTCTTTCATGTTTGTACATTTATGATCTTATATTATAGTGTTTTTATGCATAATTCTTACATCCCATACACAGTTTCTATAGCGTTTGTTAATCAATAGCATTTATCTAACGTTATTCCATGTAATATTTATCAGTTTCATCGTTATATATATATATATATATATATATATATATATATATATATTATATACATCTTCTCATTTCTTATTACATACAACAAATATGTTTAATTGCTGTATAATATTTCAAACAGATCACTCAAACAATTTCACATATTCACACTAAGCATTTCATACATATAATTCAAACACCATTAGGTTGTTCTTTAAAACTCAACAAATACATTACTAAAAAACTCAAGTAAACATTGCAAATATTTCAAAGACTGTTCACCCTCGAATTAAACCATGAATATCTATTTTATAGCACACAATTCTATAAAGCAGAAAATCTGTACATCAATAAGGATTCATTTCCCATCAGTTATCTTCATGAGGAGAATAGTCTAAGAATACGACCATCAGCTATGACCACTTCCAAAGAGGACCCAACATGGCTATATCGCAATTTTTTTAAATTCTGGTGCCCAACACTTTTCCTTGAGCACAGCTGTAAAATGAAATCAAACTCAGTGTGAAAAAATGATTTGTTGTAGTAATTAATCATAGCTAAAATAGAAGACATGTTTCCCATGGGCCATGATATCTAGTGATCAACCAAATCTGTTACCACTTGAATCCATGAAAGTAGACACATAAAACCAAAAGAACACAACAGACACGGTGCACCGTTTCATTCCAAATTATATATGCTCATTACTTACCATGTAAAAATAATCCAGAAATGTCAAAAAGATCTCTAGTTGGATACTATTAGGAGAGATTGATATAAAACGCTTGCTGGGATGGTAATCTGACATTAAACAACTTTTGTAATGGTTTCCATCAAGACAAATACACATGAAAGTAACCATTATATGATCCATTGTATCCACATTGCCTAATGCTTTCTTTACACTCCACGCATTAAGTTGCAGGCCAATCTAGAACAAACCCATAATTTACTATTACGACAGTCTAAACTACAGCTAAAACTTAGCTCCATTGACAGTCTGAACTACAACTAAAACAATAAACCACTGCAGGTGTGCCCAATGCGACAATATTAACTTTACCATTGACAGTCTGAACTATAAGGCGTTTGGCTGCAATTACGCTTATATTGGATGTTGACCCAATAAAATCTAACTATCAACCTTACCAGGTATTTTTTCATTACTCTAGCAAGTAATATAGAAACCATAATGCAAATGGAAATAAACTAATATGAAAAAAGTAATTATAGTAAAAACGATAATTTTCTTACCATTACCTATATATATATAATTGTGAAGTATCTTATTCTTTGTAAATCTTTATAGGGTGGAAAAAAATTATAAGTCTAAACGTAAATAAAAGTTTTAAAAAAATTAAATTCCACAAAATATTACGTTTGGTACAGCAGAAAGTAGACTATGGAATGTAAAATTATTTTATAATACCCATCAAATAGCTTTTGCTATAATTTTGCCCATTTAGCAACTAATTTCAAATGGTATGGTTTTTCGGTACAAGAAAAAGAAAACCCTGGTGACTGTATGGAATACTCATGAA
The DNA here is from genome assembly GCA_030737815.1 of Allium fistulosum. Classification (NCBI taxonomy): domain Eukaryota; kingdom Viridiplantae; phylum Streptophyta; class Magnoliopsida; order Asparagales; family Amaryllidaceae; genus Allium; species Allium fistulosum. The sequence goes on from CM060904.1 coordinate 1,087,011,949, forward strand.
AGTTTTTTTTGGAAAAATTCATAACAAGCACTACTAAAACTTTTTGATCCCTATTGTAACTTGTTACCATGAAAGGAACATAAGTGGTGGGATTCAACTGGGTGTAGAAGTTTCCCTGCTGTTGGAACACGTCGTACTGATGACAGTATTTTTGAAATCACTACGAGGTACAGGTGGAAAGAATTTGATCCAAGTATTTTTTTTAATTTCTACATAAAATCATTATTGTATCTTGATTCTGTGTTATGTACGAGTATAACTGATATGCATTATTATAAATATGGAGCTCTACTAGTAGAGTAAAAGAACATCCTATTATTATAATTATAAATATATAGGCATAGAACATTGAAATTACTTGCTATGTCATAAAGAAATGTGCCCAGCAAACTAAGCTGATTTGCAGTATGAAAAGAAATGCAAATACATTTTAATTTTGCTAATCTATATGTCTACCTGTATAATACAACTTCAAGTGGTCGGATTTATCATGGATTGTTGATGAATGTGTTCAGGGTTCATTTTGTAAGGTCAGGAAAATAATTTCATAAAAGAACTTAGTTTACCTTTCGAGGAGTGGTATAACCAATGGTATTTACATGAAAAGTGAAACAAACTGGAAAATAACTAAAATCACTATGGATCTGATGAGTCCTATAACACTAAAATGCCATAGATCTTGTAAAAAAAAACTGGAAAACAGAGCTCCTTTTGCTTCTTCAATTTGGAAGAGAAAGAAGCAAAATGAGTTCTCTTCTCTAGGATCAATTAGTGCTTAAAGATTCACCGATTTCATTCTAAATCCTAACAACAAACAAGAAAAGTGTATAACTCTTTACTGCAGATTATATATGGCATCTTTGTTACTAGTACAAGCCAAGTTTTAAATAGCTCATGTTTTACAGAAGAGAAGGCAGATGCAAAATAACTATGTTGACAAATATCATAGATATAAAAAGCCTTCAAAATCAATCTTTTACAGATCATAAAATGGACAGCCATAAATTTAACAACGCTTACCAATGGGGAGCTAGTCCAATATGCATACCTATGGTGAGAATGTACTAATGCACTAATGCTGTAGGCTTAAAAAAAGATTAACAAAATAGAGAGAATTGTAAAAGGTTTTAAACTTACAATTAGGACAAAAAGAGATTTCTTTACTTCTGATCAGTTAACAAACTTTAACAATGGTTACCTATATAAAAGAAAGCGGTACAATGTCAAGAATTAAATCATCCAATCAAATATGAATACATTTTAAAATTGTATATATAAAAGAAATAATTTATACTTACTAGAACTTGATTCTATCACAACTTTTGAGGCTGGCCACGCCACTATAGAGCCTACAGCATCTTCAATGCAGACAAGATCATAAGTTAGTCTTCATATTTTCGACATTACCAGGTTTGAGCTAAATCCTTTCCTCCTTGTTCTTCGCTTCCAACATTTGCCTAACAAACCTGCTTTTTGAAGCCCTCCATATGCATCCCATTTGCTGAAAAATAGGCGCTTTCTGCCACTCCTCATCCATTTTAAATCTAGCCTGCAAAATGCAAAATAGATAAAATAAATAAATAAAAAGAATATCTTAACTCCACAACAATAATCTAGCCTATCCAGTTCTCCAATTTATATAATCAAACCTATTAATATCTAGTTGTATAATATTTATATACGATAATGTTTCTAATCAGTAATCCAATTCCCGTGTATAACTTGAATAACCTGATCATATTCAATTTAAGTTGCTATATGCATATTTCTATATGTATAACGTAAACGGGTTTTTGTTTAATTTAAATGTAAATGCACAAATATGTAGATTATAAAGTACCGAAGCTTCATAACCAAATAAATTGAACTAGTAAATACGCTCCTTTATTGGTTTTAACAGGGTAGAACAAGGTATAATATAGCACATCAAAATACAGGGAAGCAACAAAAAAAATGATGAAGGAGAAAATAAAGAAGACAAAATCTAATCCACTAACATACTCAAGCTTAAGCTCAAAAGAAACGCACGAAATGATACAACAAAATTCTGTTTGGTAAAGTGTAAAGAAGACAAGGTACATGCAAGCACCATCCTATTGCGATGCATGAACACAAAACTCTACTTACACACACTAACACAGTGCACACACACATATTTATACGCTTGAGACAGTCAATTCAAATAGAACAAAATAACAAAATTTTGTCCCATAAATCTCATTATTTATTCTCTTTGTTAATTTCTAGTGACAATTATTTGTTATAATATTTTAGAATTCGATCCACGCTGTATTGGACATATATTTAACATCACGCCTCTTCGACAAATATGTTAACTCAATTGAGTTATTTGACCTTAAATGAATTGAACTATTTTTTTAAAGTTACTTAGATAAACGATCAAATTAGCTTCAGATGATACACTACCATACATTTAAACTTATAAAGCAATTAATAAATTTATATGGTCGAATTTCAAAATTTTCAAACTCATCCTCCCAATTTTTAGACGTAAACATAATTATTCAAGTGTTCATTTAACATAACTTGTCTTAGTTGTCTATAGAATGTATAAAAGAATTTTGGTAGCAAAGAAATGAATCTGCACTCTTTTACCACGTAGTAACTTTCAATGATCATGTTAGAAAATTAAGTGAGGCCACATATGAACTTACAATCTAAATAAAGAAAATGAAGTATATCGAAGTGATACCTGAATGGAACTCCACAACACATGTTTTAAATCATCGCCAATATTCTGCCAATCATCAATCGTAAATGGAACATGCTCCCGTACGAGCGGTGATAGTTTTATAGAACCTTCTCCTATTGGTACAACATTCTCATTAAATTCAACTTTAATCTAAAACACACGATCCGAAGGAAGTCTTTTCATTCTAGTTTGACCTCTAGCTTTTTTCTTTTGAATCAGACTTTCATCTATGTCATTTTCCATCGCATCATTTCCAATTTCAAATTCGTTGTTTTCAATATTTTCTTCACCCTGCATCATATTGTCTCTACATGCTTCAATTCCTTGCTCATTGGTTTCTAAATTAGCTTCATGTTGCTCATTGGTTTCGAAATTTGGTTTAGGTTGCTCATTGGGTTCAGTATCTGCTTCAAGTTGTTCATTTGGTTCCTCAACTTGTTTTTGTTTGCGAGTAAGCTTCCTCTTCTTTGCCATATCCTGTAGTTAGTAAAAAGATATCAGTAATAAATCCTCAGTGTCTTCTCTAAATCAAGGCAATCAATCTTTTACTTCAACCAAGTGGTTTAGCTTCAGAGAATATAGTTCCTTTGCCTAATCAAAATGATGATATATAAAATAATAATTGAGACATTCAAGTAATAACCCTAAGTCTACCTGGATTTAGGATTTTTAGAAGGGTAAATATAAAGTCATTCAAGTAATTGAGATATGTAAGGTGTACATAGATTTAGGGTTATTACAAGGGTAAATATAATAATAATTTAAGTAGTTGAGATATATAAAATATACCCAGATTTAGCCATGCATATTAGTTTAAACCGTGTAATTTTTGAATGGTGCGTACTGCTTATGAAATTTAGGTGATAGCTTTTAAATTTTTGCTTATGAAAATTAGGTGATAGGTTTTAAACTTCCGTCGAAAACTTCACTGCATCCAAATATAAGATGAATAAGAGGAAGCTATCATGAGTTGCTTTAGTGTTAAGATGAATAAGAGCAAGAACTAAAAGTAATTACAATTAGTTGTTATAATGTCATATCTCTTGACATTCCAAAAATCGATATCCAATTTTGCATACTTTTATCATACATACATTGTTTACATTTGCAATCAATAAATGAAACATTAATTGTAACGACCCGTAATTTTCGATAATTTAAATTTGTTAATATAATAAGATTTTAGTAATATAATATTGAAAGAAATAAAAATCTGTAATTTAATAATGAAATGAATACTAAAATGAAATGTAACAAATGATAATTAAAGCTAATTATTAACAATTTGAATGTAATTCCAATAAATGGAATAATGTAAATGTTATACTTGGTTATAAATTGAATATAAGGAAACAAATGTAAATATTTAATTTATTTATGGTAATTGAATAAAACCAGTATTGTGTAAAGAATTATAATATTTGTTGTATTAATGTGCGCATTAATTTATAATGGGATATAAAAGGTAATTGATAATTTAAAATGTTGACTTACTAATAAAATAATGTGTAATGAATGGAAATGGAATAAATTAGTGTTATGAAACTAATGGTAGCATTTGTGTAAGTAATGAACTTATAAATGAAATAAAAGTTAATGGTAACAATTATTATGTGTTACCTATTTATTTAGTCTATTAAATAAAATTGGATATCAAATTTTGCAATTAAATGAGATTAAATATTACGTAAATTGAAATTAAGATGAAATGGGAAGATATTAATGCACCAAGATATAAACCAATGTTAATTTAACCCATAAGATGATAATTGATGGAATAACAAGATTGAAAGTTAAAGAAATGGATTTATTGGAAATTTAATTTATAATATCTGAATATACTGAAACTGAAATTAAAACTTTGAAATTGGAGGAATATGCAACATTAAATTGATATGGAGATTAGTTATAAAGGATTTTAAATTACTAAGTGACCCAAAATGATAGAAATTGTGATTTATTAAATTTGAATAGAAAAAGTGATTTAATTAATTTAATATTAATTTATTTAAGTAAGTGAAAATAGCCATTTTGGCCACTGACTCGGATTTCGATGAAACTAGTTTCATCGGATCCGTAACAGTAAATTATTGTAGGATTTCAGGTTTCGTAACGATCGGACTTATCGTTTGATCGTACGGGCTCGAAACGCCCAGAAATCAATTTAATTGAAATCAAATTGAAATAAGCTGATTTTAACATAACTTCTTCATACGATGGAATTAGGACTTGAAACCTATTCCATTGATTTTAAAATTACTGAAAACATCCATTTTGATATATGGGTTGACCCATTTTCGTTCTGGGGTCGAAACGGGCTTTTCGGGTCGTTTATCGTCCAATTTTCAATTCAATCTGATCCGTTCTTTCTATTTTCCGATCTGCCTATAAATAGCCCGTTATAAACCCTAGGCCATTTCTTATTCCTCATTTACAGTACATACAATTCTTTCTGTCTCTCTCTTTTCAATGGTAGACAAACCCTATTTCCCAATTGCAATTTCAAATCAAAATTTCAACTTCAAAATCAAATCTTCTCAAACTGTATTGAATTATATATCGATTTGAAGCTCTCGACGAGCGCCAGTCAATTATGAAGTTTGTTTTTCGATCTGGGTTGCTGTGTAGCTGAAACAGGGTGAGTTAGTCTCGGCCGTTCAATAACGTCATGATCATCATCGATAGATCGACGATTGGATGTTATTGTCGTGTGGAGAGTCGAATGGGAAGTTCATCGGAGAGGTTCGCAGGTCGAATCAACGGCTAGATAGGAGGAAAAAAATTGATTAGGGGTCGAGTATCATGGTGGCGGCGGCAGTTTTCTCGAGCACAGCGTAGTGCCGCATGGTCGCAAGCGTCAGGCCGAGGTGGGGATCGTGTGGCCGTGCCGTGGGGTTGTTGGCGTTCGAGGCGATCGACGTTTCGATCGATGGGCAACGACGGCGGCTTCATCTGGTTAGGCGTAATTTTTGGTATGCTAGGGCTTGTGAATTTTTGAGGTGATGACGTGTGTTATTTGTTTGTTTATTTTAATTAAATTAAATTTTCAATTCAAATTGTTCTAATATCAATAACTTTCACATACGAGGTCCAATTCACGCGCAGTTTTCTCCGCTAAGAGCGTATTGAAATTCAGGTCTATTTGATGCTGGTCTGGATGCATTCTGATACTATTTGAATTTTGGGTTTAAATTGGATTTAAATTCAATTTAAATTCAAAGGTGAGTGTTTTAACCCACTCACAACTTCTAAAATTTCTTATTTTTGTTAAATTAATTTATGATGTGATTAGAAATTTATTTGTGGCTGTGTGGTATATTTAAATTGCTATTCCAGTTAATTTAAATTTATTTGAATTAATTTGTCATTTAATTGATTGTTGAATTTAAATTGCCAGTTAATTACCTGTAAATGATAACCTGTTATCTATTGATGTTTATTGATTGGTTTGGATGATGATTGTGATGAATGTTTGATTGTTTGTATTGGATGAATGGATGTTGTATTTATATTGTTATAATATTGCAAGTTCCCTATGGGTTGAAATTATACATACCCGAACGATCTATAGAATAGGAAAAATCGTTATGGGTTGAAATGATAGACTCGAGCGATTTTATGGATGTTATTTATTTTGGAATTGCGGTTTGAAATAATATATAACCGTAACATTTTAAATTGCGGATTGAAATGATAAATATCCGTATCACTTGACCCTAGGGTAGAAAATTATATACGGACACCGGGTTGGTTAAATTTAATGATTTTGAACTTCTTAATTTTTTTTAATTAATTAAATGATATCTTGAAATAAAATTTGATGTATATAAGTGGAAGTATTATTGGAAAATCAAGTTTTGTGTTGAAATGTGAATTGGTTTAAAAGAATTTGCTTTAAGAAATTAAATTGAAAGTTTAAAGTTAAACTTTTAAGTATAAGTGAAATTCTATCGGAATTAAGTTATTGAAGTTGTTTGAAAATAACTTTAAATATTTGAAATTAGAGTAATCTGAATTGATATTTGAACATGGATTGAAACGATATGAAATTCAATAGTTTATTGAAATGTTAAATTGAAAGGTTTGGAATTTGGTTTGTTGACTTGGAAATTGAAAATGGTCCAAATGTGTTGAAATGAAATGAATAGTTTAATTTGATATTAATTCCAAACTCATGTTTTAATATAAACTGTTTTAAAAATATATTATTTCAAAATTTCTAATTCTTAAGATTTCAAAGTATTAAACTATTTTAACCCGCATTAATTATATTAAATCATTTTAACCTATTTTAAACCATTTAATTTATTTAAACAAATTAACCTGTTTTAACTTATTTTAAATCTAATTAATCTATTTTAAAGCTATTTAATCTATTTTAATTATATTAAATTTATTTTAAATCTATATTAACTATTTATAACTATTTAAAAATATTTTTTTTCTAAATTCCAAACTAAGTAAAATGGATGGGTTTATATTCAAATTCTCGATTTTAAGTGAATATGGTTAATGATGTTATAACCTAAGTTGGGATTTAAATAACATATTTGGTTTAATGTGATATTTTGAAATGAGAGTTTAGCCTATTTTGGAAATATGACTTTTGAAAGGAAATATAATTTCGAACTATGATTTCAAATGTGATATGATTTCAAAGGTGAATATGATTTCGAAAGTGATATGATTTGAATTGAATATGATATTTTGATATCAATTATGAAATGATTTTGGAAATGTAAAAGAACCATCCGGTGTGTAATAAGTGATTGGTTGTTAAAGAGACCGGGATCAGATATTGTCATACTCTCTGCCAATACCGAAAACCACTTTGACAATTGTGTACGCGGTGGAGATTCCAGAATGAAGTAGCATGATTGGAGATGATCCTATATGAGGTATATACGTGGACATGACTCCCATGAGTTAGCTTAAGGTGGTTAAAACAGGAGCAATTGACGGGCCAAGTGAGGTCATTCCTCCGATCGGGCACATTTCTTCGATATTATATTCTGACTTTGGGATTGATTTGGTGGCCACCCTTGATTTTTGATTTGGGAGTGTGTTTCGAGGTGGGCGGTAGTAGCTGCTATGCGTTGCCACCAGTCCGGAAGTGTAATTGTTATATCTACCCTGGCATTGCCTAGTTGTGCCGTGTCACCATACCTATGGAGTGCCCTCTGACGACGTCCAGTACAGACGGGATTACGGTATCGTATAGACTGTGGGAATTTATAAAAATGTGTTAAGGGGGAAATGGGTAATGCCTTAACGCTATTTTAATAGTTTATCTTACTGTAGACATATTATAATAGCGTATTGTACTACATAGTAGATAGTTTAACGGATCCTTAGGAGATGTGAATCCCGAACATCTCTTAAGTTACTGCACTCACGTTAGACACTAGATAGGAGATGTCAAACCCCGTAAACATCTCTAACGCCGTTCCACTCATAGTTATTTACCATTGATTTAACTTACATAAGATCTTTTAGTTCTTACTCGAGTGTTTTGTCTTTTCCATTCGCTCGGGTCAGCCTGAGCATTTCAGGATTTGAAGACCTTATATCTGGAGGACAAAGACGAAGATTTGTACTACTATTATTTACTATATTTATTCCACTGCATTCATACTGTTCCGCTGCATTATTTGTTTATCTTTGATATGTGTAACTCTGATTTTGTATTGTATAAGTATAATCAAATGTTTTGTATACAGCTTCATGAACTGTTATTTGATTATTATATTTTGTCATTCCGCTGCGAGATTCTGTTTTTTTTTCTTTCTCTGCCTTTTCTTATTCACCCCAATAACAATCCGCCCTTCTGTATGGTTTGAGTTGGCACGTGTGCCTGCTTAAAACGTCCAAAAAGACGGGATGTTACATTAATTGACCCTAGTAAATTTATATTGCTTATTCATTTTTTGTAAACACATGTGAGTTCAAATGATAAGTAAGCTATAGTTAAATTGATTAAAAAAGGATCAGGAAAACCAAATATGGCCTAAACACGAGAATTCACCGTGAACAAGTGAAAGAGTGTTGGTTCCAAAAAAAGAAAAAGAAAATAAAAGGAAAAAGAAAAAAGGGAAGGAAAGAAAGAACATTATCATAATTGATGTATTGTGGAGCTCTTTATAATCATGATATATCTAAATGTACATAATAAACCTCTGTAATATTAGAGTTGATGTACACCAGCCATTAGCTGAATGTTATGCGACATAGGCAATCATACTTCAAATGTGTGAAATTATCAATTTAACTAAATAAAAAAACACTTGTACCTTTATTTAAGTAAATTCAAAATGCATACAGTTCAAACTTACATTATGTATGCAGACAATATTAAAAGCATTTACCCATCATAAAACCTTTGACTTTTTTTATTGTTCATATGAGAGCATATTACTTCAAAAAAATGTCTAATTCGAATGGGCTACAACTTCAAATGAACAAGGGCCCAGAACAATTCATTTGCTCAACACACCCATTCTCTCCCGTCACATATATACTAATGGAGTTTATCAAACAACAGTTTTCAGGAAAATGATGTATCACATTATTTTTAAGCCATAGTTCATAGGCAGTATATATGTTTACTTGCATTCACAGAAAACAAAATTACATATATTTTATAGATACATAACGCACTTGATTATTTCCTACAGTATCTGAAATAAGGAAATGAAATAGCAATAATAGTTCATTAATATGCCACTAAGAATAATAATTATCATAACAAAAGAAGTAATGCTCTGAGGAAATGTTTGAAAAGTTAATAACAGTTCAGTAATATGCCACATATGAATTATTTATACAGTTCTAAAGATCTAAATGTAATATATTACTAAGCTCAATGACAATAATAGAGAAATTAGCTATAGTTTTCAAATGCATAGATTCTTAGATGAAAATTCGTTTCTAGTTAGAAACTTAGAACGACGCCACTTTCCAAAGCACCGTTGACATTGGCGCCTGATTAGTTTTTAGCTAAAGATGCTGCTAATTATTTCACAAAGCTCATTTTATATACATTATTAACAATTTTTGATGTACCGACGATTGTTCAAATTCCTCTTCTTGCATTTTGTCGGCTATTCTATTTGTGTACCTTCTTAGACTAATTACCCACCCCGGTCCCTACAAATCAGATTCCACAGTAATTGTATGTTTTAATTAGTATACATATGCATATGTGCATGCATTTTGAATATTAACTCGAGTTATATAGAGAAAAATTACAGATAAGGGGGACAATACAGGCTCCTACAGACCGATTGATTTAGGAGAAAAACACGATGCATTGGATATCATGGTTGTCGCACCATAAATCACTCCACTATTTTGGGTTTCTCTCCCAACATGTTTTGTGTGAAAACATTGTCCATTAATGATGTATCTTTTGTAGAACAAAGCATCGTTCTTCAGACCATAAGCAATCCATTTTAACATGTCGTCGTGATCTTTGGAGCTAATAGATACCTATAAAAAATAATTTCATTTAATAAAGATATTCGTAACATGGTTTTAGATTAATTAGTAACATTTAAGAAATCAATTGACCTTCTTTTTAATCCAATTGGAAAACGTAGCTATATGATTTTTCCAAAGTGACGTTGCATTCCTTTCCATGCGCTTGTTTGAATTTTGTGACTCCTCCAAATGCAAACAAGCATATAACAAGAGATGTTATGTTATATTTAAAATTACAAACAATCAAACAATGAAAAAGAGGGATATGCACTTACTCTAAAAATGGTTCTACCTCGGTCATATTCACTAGCATAGCCAAATAAGCAGATTCTTTCTCACTAGAAGACAATGTGATTGTTACATGCTGATATTGGACGTCCTTCAAGTATTACATTGCTTTGGTTCATTTCTAACTTCTTTCTCCTGTGATTTTCTTAAAAATTCACCAAAGAATCTCATGCATTCTTCTACAAGATAAGATTCTGCAATACACTCCTCAGGACGAGCATGATTTCTTACATAATCCTTAAGTGTCTTCATGTACCTTTCAAAGGGGTACATCCAACGAAAATGGATTGGTCCACACAATCGTGCTTCTCTTGCAAGATGAATTGTCAAATGTATCATTATATCAAAAAAGAAGGTGGAAAGTATTTTTCAAGCTTGCATAAAGTTACAATAATCTCATTACTAAGTTGATGTAGTTTCTCTCTATCGATAATACAGCGACATAATTTATTAAAGGATGAACATAAACAAGTTATGGTGTTCCTTGGCTTCTTTGAAAGCAATCCTCTTATTAAAACGGGTAATAATTGTTGCATTAAAACTTGAAAATCATGAGACTTCAAACCACTAATTTTGCAGTCCTCCAATGATATGCAACCTTTAAAATTTAAACAATAACCATCAGGTCCTCTAAAATCATACAACCTTTTGAAAAATATTTTTCTTCTTCTTTTGATAATGTATATGAAGTTGGCAGAAATATATCTTGTTCCCACGGGGTTGTGTATGAAGACCATGTCGAATTCCCCAATCCTCCAAATCCTTTCTAGAGTTAACTCCATCTTTTGATTTCTTGTCATGCAACATTGTGCCCAGTAGACTTTCACCAACATTTTTCTCAACATGCATTACATCTACATTATGATGTAATGGAAGTTCCTATAAAAATCAATAATGGAACATTTTAGTTGTATAATTCCATAATGTTAATCTAATAGAATAAAATAGAACAAATGCACTAACCTCCCAATATGGCAATTGAAAAAAGGTGGACTTTTATTTCCACCTTAATTGCTCCATTCTCACAGGATCTTTGTCCTCATCATCTTCATTTTTCTTGCTATGCTCAATTCTTCTTTTATTCCATATTTTATTTTGCTCCTTTCTTTTTTTACCTTTTCTGTTATTCTTTTTTTGGTTCTTCTTTACATTTCCAAAATTATTAGGAAAATCTTTTAAAATGATAGAAATTTTTTTCCAGTTAGAATCCTAGGCCTACACCCTTCCTCCACGGTGTTATCAAACAAGGCCTTCTGTTTTCTTAAAGGGTTTGAAGGAGATAGAAATCTTTTATGGCCCATGTAGACGGTCTTTCTACTGTGATTTAGCTATCGATGATGAGTGTTGACACCGCATCATGGACAAGCTTTTTTACCTTTTACACAGCATCCAGCAAGACTACCATATGTCGGAAAGTCATTTATTGTCCAAAGCAAAATTGCTTTCATATTAAAGATTGACTGACTATATGCATCATAAACCTCAATTCCGGTATTCCATAAATGATATAAATCTTCTACCAATGGCGCTAAATATACATCAATGTCATTTCCTGGTTGCTTCGGACCAGGAATCAACAATATTAACATGACATAATATTTCTTCATGCACAACATAGGTGAATGATTATATGCCACGAGCATTACAGGCCAACAACTATATTTGGAACTTAACATGGAAAACGGATTGAAACCATCTGTTGCAAGGCCAGGCCTAAGATTGCGTGGATTTGCTGAAAATGGTTTCCATTTCTCATCCACTACTTTCCATGTTATAGAATCTACTGGATGTCGCATTTTTCCATCGGTGCTTTTGTTATTAAAATGCCACCGTAAATCTTCCACCATCCTTTTGGATCTAAACATTCTTCTAAACCTCGGAGTTATTGGAAAATAACACAACACTTTAACTTGAATGCCATGCATAATCACCTTTTTCCGTTGATTTACCTTCCACCTCGAAAATCCACATTTTGGACAATTATTCAAATCTTTATATTCATTCCTAAAAAGACAACAATCGTTCTCACATGCATGAATCTTCTTGAAACCCATGTCAAATATTTTAAGGAATTTCTTTAATTCATATAACGAGTTGGAAAGTACGTTATTTTTTGGCAACAACAACTGTTGCACATTGAGAAGCTTATCGAAACCATTATCAGATAATCCAGTCTCACATTTAAAGTTATACAAGGCAAAGATAGCAGATAACTTTGTTTGATCCTTGCAACCAGGATACATTGGGGTCTCTACATCTTCCAAATTTTTATGCAATTCATCCTCTCATCTTTGTGCATCATCTTCACATTTATCATCATCAAAGAAAGTATGATTAATAAAATCTTCATCTTCATAGATAATGGCTTTAAGCAAATCATACGCATCACTCGACTTTGTATTCTTGATTTTATTTATTCGCTCGCCGTGATGGTACCACTCACTATCCATGTACTTAGGATCCATTCCTCTTATAATCAAATGCTCGACAATAACTTCTCAATGAAGACAGATAAGATTTCTACAATCTAAACAGGGGCATAATTTTTTTCCACATTTCCCAACTTTAGCTTTGCATCGTTTACAAAATTCCAAGCTGCTTTATCGTACTCTTTAGTAGTTCTACGATAAAAAAAATAACCTTAGATATTAAAATATGTTTTAAATTCAATATTACACTTAAGTACCATATAATTACCTGTTTAGACGTACCCAGTCTTTATCCATCATTTCTAATATGTAAATTGGAGAGACGCGGCGCGGATTTAGGGTTCCACGCGGCTGTGACTGGGATGCGACAGAGGTTCCAATATATAAATATGATCTTGTTAACAAATATAAAAAACTACTATTCATATTGAATAATTCAAATATTGCATCACTTTCTAAATTTCAAACTAATTAAAATTAAAGATATGTATCAGTATAAATTATCAGACATACTGCCTTCTATTAATTTGTAACAGCACTTGTATTGAAAACTATTTCTTAAAATCAATGTACTCTGGTACACCAACTCGCACTTATGTTGGAACTGTTTAGTATAATTTTCTGGGTGGCAGTATGCATTAATTCTAAAGTTGAACCTTAGTCAAGCGAACCTGTCAATAGTTATGACCAAAGTTTTCTACAGTATTATGTCCGTATTTTTATTAAATTTTTACCCAGTCCAATTTTCATAAGGTTAATGTCTAAAGTTTTAATTTTGTTAGAAAGAATAATGTTAGTTGTTACTAAATGCTCGTCCATCTGTCAAAAATAAAATGTACCAGGTCCTCCATCATCTAGTCAATGCATTCAATCCAAAAAGCTACATAGATATTTATCTACAGTAAAAATTAAAAATACTCAAAAAAAAAATTTAATCAAATATAAGTGTTAACAATCTTAACTTTTATCAAATGAAGATGAATGTATTGTTAAAAAAAAAAAATGGAAAGAAGTAAAAAAATAAAGTATAAAAAAATGAAATCAAAATATAGGATTATGTTTTGCTGCCATCCACTTATGTATACACTAAAAGTAAAAATAAATTTTAGTTGTCACAAAAGCTTAATTTCATATTTCTTTATGAAATTCATTTACAGTATACAACTTTCAATTGCCTCGAGAAATTCAAATCAAATTTCAGTTCAATTTTGATACACCAATATAAATATATGTGCATAGCCTGTGACTTACATTCAACTAACAATTCAATGTATCAGGTAGGAAAGTAGCTATGAAGTTGTTTTTCCAATTTTGTTATTGATTTCAGGATGTAGTAGTGGTATATATTCAACGACAACATTTGCAAGAATGCAAACAAGCAATGCAACATGATAACCTTGAGCAAGTACACAGATATGATGTCTACATAATGTATAGTACTGAATATCATAATTTCATTTGTACTTTGTTGTCAATTTCATTTGTTATTTAATCCTTATACACTCATACATTTATTATATAAAAGTATTTACCTTTCTTTTGTAAACTGTTACTATTTTATGTACTATTTATCCACTACATGCTATTAGTTTAGTAATGTAAAAATAACAGTATTTCAGCCTTCTCAACTCATATTTCATTGATAGTAATCCCATATTTCATCAGTACAAAGTAGGGGACCTACTCAACTATGAATGTTTGCTAATTATTTAAAAAAAATTATGTGGATATCCTTTTCAATGCATGAAAAATTAAATGGATCAAAAATAAAAGGAACTTCGCCTCTTTTAAAATCTTAATTTAAGCTATTGAAGAAATCTATAATTGTCCATTTTCTAAATGAGTTTTAACAGGAAAAATAAAATAAAGTAAAAGGAATAATTAATATCATTTACTGGTATATGATATGTAATCAACAAAATGGAAATAAATTACAGTACCGTACAACTAAATTCCGGACTTAGCTAATTTGAAGGTTCAAATCCTTCTATCATACTTTCATAATTAAAAAATCACACACATGAGGTATTCAGAAAATAAGACAATAACAAATGCAAATTGTTTTCATGCATTACTACACCAAGTGGATGCATATATATACAACTCGAATAGGTTATTGGAACACAAAGTTAAATCTACAAATCAAGCCAGAACACCTTCTCTTGATTGGTAAAATGAATCTTTAACAGTATTAGTTTAAAAAAATTTATACCATTCTGATAACAAAAGTGAAGTATCTTTTTTTCTGATTGATATGGGATCTTTCTCTGAATTTATCACTCATTTCCTCAGCAGAATTAATGCACAGTAATTTTTAGGATGTATATGGTAGTTTTCCATCTTCATTATTACAATCTAAAGTACTTTTACAAAGAAATGTTGAATTTGGATGATTCAAATATTTGTTAAAGAGGAAAGAAATTGATTAATTGATTCAATCAAATCAATTAATTTAGTTGGTATATGGAAGGATATTTTGAAGGAAACTAATTAATTAGTCAATCAATTAATTAGTCAATTTGTTATATGAAGAAAGAAATTGCTGATGGAGATTCAATCAAGGAAAATTATGGAAACCAATCACCATTATCCATTTACGTAGAAATTAAATCATGGATATTTGGAAAGGTTTCAAAACATAATCTGTAAATTATTTTTCTTAATCCCTAAGTAACTCCTTCATTGAGTCTATTTAAATGAAGGAATTATATCTTCATATGTACAAGCAAGTGTAGTATCCACCATAATTCTTTACTCTTTTGTACTCCTTTCTTTAGTGAAATAAAAAGTTGTTGGGTCTCCGTGGACGTAGGATATTCATATCCGAACCACGTTAAATCTTCTGTCTCTTATTTCTGTTTTTTTTCTTCTGTGAGACTGCATAATTCTTTTTAACTGTCATTGGTATCTAAATAGGCAATACTAGATCCTGAACAAATAAACCGCTTCCGCTCAAATTAAATCAAAATTCACTACAGTTTGGTATTAGAGCTAGTGTTATTGTTCCTGTTTGGATATTAATGGCTACTTTTAGTAAGTCTGTTGGTAGATCTGGTGTCAATTATGGAGTAACACGTTTTGATGGAAAAGGAGACTTTGGAACTTGGAAGATGAAGATGGAGGCCGTATTAAAGAAGGAGAAGACTTTTAAGATAATTTCTGTGCCTGAGAAGCTGAAAGAGTTAGATAGTGAAACTTTAGAAGAGATGGAAGATGAAGCCCTAACTACCATCCACCTAAGTCTTTCAGATGAGGTTCTTAGAGAATTTTCTCAAAAGAAAATAGCAAAGGAATTATGGGATGCATTATCTAATGCATATCAGGACAAGTCTCTCACTAACAGAATAATTCTGCAACAACAACTCTATTCGTACAAAATGAAGCTTGGAGCTGATCTCATGGGGCATGTGGATTCCCTAACCACCTTAGTAATGAATTTGAAGGCAGCGGAAGTTGAAATTACAGATGAGGCTCAAGCAGTAATCCTTTTATGTTCCTTGCCTAAGGAGTACACTGCTTTTGTTAATTCTATGATTTATGGTCGTAGTAAAATTAGCCTATCTGATGTTAAAGCTGGACTTCATAATGAAGTGTTGAGGGATAGATTAGCAAGCACTAGTTTAGACAGTGATACAGAGGGCTTATCTGTTCAGAGAGGAAGAAGCCAAAGCAAGTCAAAATATGGTGGAGGTCGAAATAAATCAAGGTCTCAGTCTAGGGGGCCTAATAAATTGACTTGCAATTATTGTAAAAGGCCAGGGCACTTTGTAGCAACTTGTCCCAAGCTTGAAGGTAGAAGAAGAGACCCAAAGCAAGCTTCATCATCTACCGCTGAGAAGTCAGATACAGAGAGTGATACCGATGTGTTTACAGCTTCTGGCTCTTCTAGGAAGAGCAAATTATGGCTGATTGATTCTGGCGCATCCTATCATATGACACCTGATAGGAACTGTTTCTCCACTTACTGTGAGATTGATGGAGGAGAAGTTCTGATGGGCAATGATGCTTCTTGTCGTATGATTGGTGTTGGTAGTGTGAAGGTTAGAATGTTTGACGGTGTTATTCATACTATTCGGATGTTAGACATGTACTTGATTTGAGAAGAAATTTGATATCTATTGGGGCTCTGAGTAGGCTTGGTTTGAAGATTGTAGTTGAAGGAGAGAAGATGAAAATATCAAAGGGTTCTATGATAGTTATGAAAGGAGTAAGGGCAGGAAATCTTTATCTTTTGAAGGGCACTACTGTAGTTGGCGAATCAACATCTGTTACTTCTGTTGATTCAGACTCTTCCAGATTATGGCATTTACGGATGGGTCACATTGGTGAGCGCAGCATGGATGAGTTGAGAAAGCGAGGTTTGATTGATGGTGTTCATCATTCAAAGCTTGGCTTTTGTGAAGAGTGTGTTCTTGGGAAGCAGACGAAGATTTCTTTTGGTACTGGAGAGCATAAGGAAAAGGCTGTCTTAGAGTATGTTCACACAGATGTTTGGGGACCTTCCCCTTGCCCCTCCTTAGGTGGAGCCAGGTATTTCGTTTCATTTATAGATGATTTCTCTCGTAAAGTTTGGGTATATTTTCTACAGTCGAAGAGTGAAACTTTTGACAGGTTTCGAAAGTGGAAATCTACAGTTGAGAAGCGGTCAGGAAAGAAATTGAAAGTTCTCCGTTCAGATAACGGCGGTGAATTTGTATCACAGGAATTCATCGATTATTGTGAGTCTGAAGGTATCAAGAGGCATTACACCACACCTGGCGACCCGTAGTCTAATGGAGTTTCTGAAAGAATGAATCGGACATTATTGGAGAGAACTCGTTGCCTCAGATTGATTGCAAAGTTGAAAAAGGGATTTTGGGCAGAAGCTTTATCTATGGCGGCTTTCCTCATCAACCGCACACCTTCTACCGCCATAGACATTAAGATACCAGAAGAAGTATGGAAAGGAGAGCCTGTTAGCTATTCATTCCTCAAAGTGTTTGGTTGTCCAGCTTACGTACATGAGAGTAGAGGAAAGCTGGAACCTAGAGCTCGCAAGTGTATCTTTCTAGGTTATAGAAGAGGAGTGAAGGGATATAGATTGTGGTGTCCTATTAGTAGGAAGATTGTTACCAGCAGGCATGTGACTTTTGATGAGAAGGCTATGTTGAAGGTGGAGCCTTCCTCATCAGATGACAATGAGAGGACAAATGAAGAATACCAAACACAAAGTAAGTCATCTACTGTTCCTTTTCATAGAAATTCTGAAGGTGTTTCCGATGACACCGTGGTTGATGAGGAAAGTACAGAGATTAGTACAGAGGATCAGACTCAAGGTGGAGCTAGTTCAGAGATCAGACCTGTTAGACAGAAGAAGAAGCCTAATTGGCTTAATGATTTTGTTGGATTGAGCATCGAAGACATTGACTTCGATGACATGGCAACATATGCTTTGAATGTTGTCCATGACGAACCCAGAGATTATAGAGACGCTATTGCTTCAGTTGACAGTTCCAGTTGGTTAGTTGCTATGGAAGAGGAGATTGAATCTTTGCAGAAAAATCATACTTGGGATTTGGTGCCTCTTCCCACCAACAAGAGAGCTATTGGTTGTAAGTGGATCTATAGAGTAAAAGACGGCGGCGATGGAAATTTCAGATATAAAGCAAGGTTAGTAGCAAAGGGGTATGTTCAGAAAAAGGGAGTTGAGTATCATGACATTTTTGCTCCAGTTGTTAGGCATACCTCCATTCGCATTCTATTGGCATTAGTGTCTCATTATGATATGGAGTTGGAGCAACTAGATGTCAAAACCGCATTCTTGCATGGTGATCTGGATGAAGAAATTTATTTACGGTAGCCGGAGGGGTTCATTGATAGTAGCAGGCCTGACTATGTTTGTAAACTTAACAAATCTCTATATGGACTAAAACAATCACCTAGACTATGGTATAAGAGATTTGATAAGTTTATGCTTTCATAAGGATATTCTAGAAGCTTCAAAGACCAATGTGTTTATTTCAAGAGATGTGATAATGATTTAATATATCTGTTGTTATATGTTGATGATATGTTAATTGCATCTCGGAGTATGGTAAGAATTATGGAGTTGAAAACTGAACTTAGCAAGGAGTTTGATATGAAGGATTTGGGAAAAGCACAAAGAATATTGGGTATGGAGATTTGTAGAGATAGAAAGCGGAGAGAGTTAAGGCTCACTCAAACGTAGTACATCGAGAAAGTCCTCGCTCGATTTGGAATGGAGAAAGCCAAACCGGTTGGCACTCCATTAGGCTCTCATTTTAAGTTGTCAAAAGACTTATCTCCCTCATCGGAAGAAGACAAGAGGTATATGGCTGATATACCTTATTCTAGTGCTGTTGGTAGTCTTATGTATGCGATGGTGTGCACAAGACCAGATTTGGCCCATGCAGTGGGTGTTGTGAGTCGATATATGTCTAACCCAGGCAAAGAGCATTGGCAAGCTGTGAAGTGGGTTCTTAGATATCTTCGAGGCACTTCTTTGGTGGGCTTGTTATATGGTGGAGTGGATGGTGACATCTTTCTTAGAGGATACCGTGATTCTGATTATGCTGGGGATAGAGATGCTAGGAAGTCAGTGTCAGGCTATGTTTTTACACTTGGCATAGGCTCGATTTCATGGAGATCAAAGCTGCAGTCTATCGTAGCTTTATCGACTACCGAAGCAGAGTTGATATCGATTGTGGAAGCAACAAAAGAAGGATTATACTTACTTCAGTTGTTGGATGACCTTTCAATGGTGCAGCGGACAGTAGAGCTATTTTCAGACAGTCAGAGTGCGATTCATCTTGTAGAAAATCAAGCTTATAGTTCACGGACGAAGCACATTGATGTTAGAGGTTTCTTTCTTATGCTTGAGGAAGAACGAAGCAAGATCAAATTGTTGAAAGTGAGTACTTTGGATAATCCTTCATATATGATGACAAAGTCACTTCCTAAGGACAAGTTTGAGCATTGCTCAAACTTGATCAGTTTGATACCTGTTACTTGAGCGCCATGGGGCGCTAGACCTAACAACTTATATGTCGATTGCTTGATGATAAGATGAAGAAGAGAGATTGTTGTATTTGAATCAAGGTGGAGTGTTGAATTTGGATGATTCAAATATTTGTTAAAGAGGAAAGAAATTGATTAATTGATTCAATCAAATCAATTAATTTAGTTGGTATATGGAAGGATATTTTGAAGGAAACTAATTAATTAGTCAATCAATTAATTAGTCAATTTGTTATATGAAGAAAGAAATTGCTGATGGAGATTCAATCAAGGAAAATTATGGAAACCAATCACCATTATCCATTTACGTAGAAATTAAATCATGGATATTTGGAAAGATTTCAAAACATAATCTATAAATTATTTTTCTTAATCCCTAAGTAACTCCTTCATTGAGTCTATTTAAATGAAGGAATTATATCTTCATATGTACAAGCAAGTGTAGTATCCACCATAATTCTTTCCTCTCTTGTACTCTTTTCTTTAGTGAAATAAAAAGTTGTTGGGTCTCCGTGGACGTAGGATATTCATATTCGAACCACGTTAAATCTTCTATCTCTTATTTCTGTTTTTTTTCTATGAGACTGCATAATTCTTTTTAACTGTCATTGGTATCTAAATAGGCAATACTAGATCCTGAACAAATAAATCGCTTCAGCTCAAATTAAATCAAAATTCACTACAAGAAACATATAGGTTATGACAACAAAACAAATTAAAAAAAATAACCATGAGAATACAACATAAATTGCAAAGTTCTTTTTTCATTTTTCTCGGTTTTCCAAGTATCATCTGAAGTGATTACAAACTAAATTTACTAACTAACAACTAAAACATACCTTACAAAAGGCTTGATATAATGCAATAATTTACAATGAAATAAATAATAACTTAATGCGAATAGTTCCTTATTAGTCATATTTCTTATTATGGGAAATTAAGCAACATGTTTTCGAAAACTCTTAAGGATTTGTGATGCATATTTGCACACTAGTCTCCAACTTTAAACATAGAAGTTGTGTTTAACTTGAATCTAATTATCCAATTCAATCAGATTTTGGAGCTTATCAGCTATTGATATGCACTTATTTAAGGTCTCTACTTTTAGGCCAATGAAGCAAATGCTTAGGGCCTCAAAACCCGAGGAACCTATAATCTTCTCAATGTACGTAAATGGAATAATTATGGTAAAAACTGTAGTTGTAACTTTCAAACTGATTTTTGTGCAAGTAACTAGTTTTTTATGTTACTGTAAGACTCTCCCTTATTTACTTATAATATAACCACCTTATCCACTTAAATTTACTTTTTTAAAACATATAAAACATGTACAGCAAAAGAAGCCAAAAAAAGGCCTACGATTTCCAAACTAGGCTTACAATTTTGGCCCAAAAAAGACTATATATTCTTATAGAATTCACACTAATGAAAAACAAGTGACAGCAAACAACATATGTATTGTGAGTACTGTAAGAATACAAGCCATGATAGCAATGCAAAAACTTAAGACATGGACAAAGAGAACTAACAGTAATGTGAGTACAGATTAGCTAAAATTATATCAGTTACTAAAATATATTTCCTCTCTATACTAAAATATATTAGTTAAAATATGTTAATGTGAGTACAGATTAATATTTGCTTAAGCAGTCTGGACCAATGTTTTCGAGTATTGAGTTACAAGGATAATAAGTAAATTGTATCAGTTACTAAAATATATTTCCTCTTTATACAAAAATATATTAGTTAAAATATATTAATGTGAGTATAGATTAATATTTGCTTAAGCAGTCTAGACCAATGTTTACGAGTATTGAGTTACAAGGACAATAAGTAAATTGTCCTAGAAAACCATTATAATCTGCTAAATCTCACGCTTTGTAAAGGTATTGGATGCCCATAGAGAAGCTAAAATTACAAAGATATTCATAAGTAAAATATAAGGGTTACATAAGACATGTTTGACATTTAGTTTGACAGGTAAACAGAGTAACTATACCCCCATGCTTTACCAAATCGCAAGGTTCTCTATTGAAACTTTACGTTCAAATCCATATAATTTATGAATTGTATAATTAGCTATGGATATTTACTAATCCTCTTACACAATTTTACATTCAAATATCTATAAGTTTACAGTTCTTAAAACTGTTTACAAGGTTTTCTTTAGTTATCTACTACTATATTATATATTATAATTTGTAAATTCCAAGGTCAATTACAGGAGTTTCTTCAAACCACTGGTTTAATTTTACATTCTAAGTCCATGAGATTTTATTCAGCATCAAATTGGTATTTCATAAAAAACAGACAAAAATGCGATAACTGAAATGCACAATTTAAAACAAAAATAATCTCAATGAGGTGAACATACCATCTCAGTTTCAGTGTCCTTGTACAAATTAAAATATATCAGTTAAAATTTGCTTGCCTACATTGAATTTTAAATGAAAGTGCATTACAATTACACACATTCATCTCGACGACAGCTGACCAGGTACACACACAATATCGCAAACACATACTTTCAAACACCTGACATGCAGGGAAAAACAAGGCACAATATACTTACACACATGCAGCTAAAGGAGCACACGTCTCCACCTAAACTCAATAGCAAACTCTGTATACCCATCAAAATCAATAAGTTATGATACATAGGGTTCAGTGATGTAAATAACATCAAGGACTGATAATATTCGAAGTAAAACAAAATGAAGAATAATGTACTAGTATTAATTTTTGATACACATGTACCAAATTCAATAAATCAAACACAAACAAAATGAAGAATAGTAATAACTCTCACCGAAGCTGTGCAGTTAAAGCGCTTGGCAGATTCAATGCAGTGGAGGTCCAAAAAGTCATAGCGGGGATGCAGCGAGGATATAGCGGGATATAGCGGATGACTTTAAAATAACATATAAAACTCATACTTAATGTTTTTACAAATATATAAATGGTAATTAAATGAAAATTTAACATTCAATTGAATTATAATTAATACATAAAATAATTTTAAATAAAAACATGTGCGAATATACTGTAAATAAACATAAAATTGTTATATAACATAATTGAATTTAGCAGAATATTAGAGTATTTTCATTTCTGAAAATATATTAAAAAATCAATTAAATAAATTAATTTCATAATTTATATAATGTATAAGTATCATTTTTCAACTCATTTCTTTTAAAGAAGATATAGCGAAAATAGTGGAGTATAGCGGGAATAATGGGATATAGTGGAAATAACGGGGCTTAAAGCAAAAATGCTATATTTGGGGCTATATGGAAAAATTGTAGCGGTAGAAATGCGCTATGAGATATAGCAGGGTTATAGTGGAGTAATAGCGGGGAATTAACTGCACAGCACCGAAGTTCATTTGGATTTTTGGAGATGCTTGTTCACACAGATATCAGTTCGCACAGGAGACACTTTTAGGGATCTGGATCGACTGTGTAGAGAGACATTATGCCATCGATCGACTTACGCGACTGGGATTTCTAGAGGTGATGACAGCGATTAATGTTTTTTGGAGGTGATAAAGTGAAAGGACGAATATTTGCTGGAGGAGAGGAAGTAACAAAGCAATACACAGTCATTTAGTTCCCGCGTTTATTTTGTTTCTCGTCTGTTAAAATGAATAGCATTGTAATGAATTTATCAAGGTAAATAGCGTTGGAGACCCTAGTTTGCATAGTATACCAAGGAGATATGCGGAAACGCTATAGGTTGATGCTATCAAAAGTCCATTTTGTTGTAGTGCATCTACGTTTTAATGTCATAAACATAATATTAAAATTTCAAAGCATTTGGAGAAGGTTAATTACTCTAAAACATGTCAAAAGCAATAATTCTTAATATCCAAACATGTATAGATTCTAACTATATATTCAGTGCATGTTTATTATTGATACTACATATTATGAGTGTCGAGCAGCTAAAGAGAGCTTGGAAAAGATGAAAGATGTCGAACCTGAAGAAAATAAAGTTATCAAGCATTTAACATTTATAAAAGGACGACGAGCTTCTAATAAGAGGGTATCAAACATCTAATAGCAAAAGGTGCCGAGTTTCTAAAGATGTCACACGTTCAAGTGGTTAACAAGCAATGGAGAGGTACTGAGTCTCTAAGGGGTAACGAGCCTCTATAATAGTAAGTGTTGTCGGTCATTTAACAAAAGGAAGGTGATGTCAAACATTAACGATGAAGAATGGTGTTGAGCGCCTATCAATAAGAACGTGTCGAGTTTCTGAAAGGCGATGAAGATGTTGAACTAGTAAATGCTTAGAGATATCGAGCTATAACAGACCCGGAGGAATAAGCGGTATGAAGCTTCTATAGCACAAAGGTTCTTGGGTCTAAAGATAGCAGGGTTCCAAAGACGTAGGAAGGGATGTCGAGCCTCTACAAAATATATTGTTTTAGAGTATGTAACAAAGGAAGGATGCTGCACCACTAAAAGATATCGAGCATCTAATCACAAGGTAAAGTATCGAGTTTCTATGGAAAACAAGCCATTTGATACAATAACCATTATCGAGCCTTTACAACAGTAACTGTTATAGAGCATCTATAAACATCAAGTTACTTCAACAAGGATAACGAATTCTAAAGAGATAACGAATTTCTACATTGGCAAAGGGATTCGGGCTTTTACAAGTAACAAGAGACGCCGAACCTCGTAAGACATATGGGTTGCCGAGTATCAACCACATGAAGTGACGGTGAGGGGACATGTGTCAGCCATCTTGCCTTTTAGCCATTTCTATAAGTGGGGGAAATCGATTCCTTCTCTATTTATCAATTTTTAAAGATGTAAACCCTAAATCAAATTAGGGATCTGTAGAGCCGATTGTAACACTTGAATTTTTTGCACATAAGGATATTGAGCATAACCTCCTTGAAAGAGAGATGTCCTGAACCGCTAGACGATGGGGGTGATTCTTGTTTTATATATGACGTTTATGCCTAAAATTCATATATTTTGTGCTTACTTGTTAAAAGCTTAATTCTAAATTAATAAAGAATTATTTGTAGAGGATAATTATATGTAATTAATATTAAGTCTGATGACTTACTTGCAATTTAACGTTGTGAAAATTTGGAGTTTACTTGCAAAGTGGTTAGGTCATGAACAGTAAAATTCAAAATTGATATTTGTAACTGAAGCTTAACTAAAAGTTGGATTATAGGTTTAAAGAAAGCACTATAAGGTACTATTATTTCCTTGTAAGCTCTTATAATGCTGGCAGCCAATGATTGTTTTTTGTTACAATGCAGGATCTTCAAGAACAAGCTGCAAGAGAAGTTGAGGAAGATAGTAGAGAGGAGTTGATGAAGGTGTGGAAGGAGATTGTTGATTTCCATGGTGAAATGGCGCTTCTTGAGAATTACAGTGTACTCAACTACACTGGTATTGTCAATAAAATTTGTTAAACTCATTTTATCGGTTTAGTTCATTGCTAAAATTCAAATAAAATCCTATATGAGCAATATATCTATGCAACTTCTTGTGCAATATAAACTGGTATTGTCAATAAAATCTGTTAAACTCATTTTATCGGTTTAGTTCATTGCTAAAATTCAAATACAATTGAATATGAGCAATATATCTATGCAAATTTTTGTGAATTATAAGTTATAGCAACTTGACTTTGCCTTTTGACTTTTGTTTTTCTCTTGTGATATTGGATGTTGTATTCCCGGTATGTTTTTTATAAACCAATATGGCACCATTTCCAAAATTATTAGATTTTTATATATCCTCACCGCATGACCCTTGGTTTATATTATTTACTTTAAATTCTTATTTTTGCATGGACGTAAGTCCATGCAAAGTCACTTATCTATGAATTAAACAAGTAACAGAGGAGGGATTGAAGATGACAAGCCAAAAGTGCTTCTCCAATTGCTATAGGATTTATATTTATAGGGAAATCATCTAGTAAAGTGCAAGGCGCATGAAATACCAAGTTCAGATCTAGAGCCGAGAGTGTATGAGGGGTAGATCAGGCCCACTAAGCTGTAAAATCAATTCAGTACCGAACCGATCAGAAATTGTCAGTACCGACTTGATTTTTGTAGTAGAAATCATGCCTTCTTCCCTCCTTTGATCTTCTATCCCCGATCCATTGTGTTTCGAGCACTTTTCCTTAGAGATGACGTTGTTTACGAGAGGTTCTATTAACACTTGCATTTGATTTCTTTCCTTCAAATAATTTTTAGATTTGTTCATCTATTTCTTGAGAAATGCGCTTTAAAACGATCACACAAGCCATACTGCGATGTGTCGGAGCCTCAGGGGCTCACCGGAGAACCAAAAGTGGTCGGTATCGAGTGATTACTTTGGCTCCAATTCCTTTGCAACTTCTTGAGTCCACTCCCATAGTCCCTCCAAGCATCTTTCCAAGTCCATGAGTCATTTCATCCATGTCTTAACATTCAGATTCAAATTGAAAGTTTGCTTAGCAAAAACCCGGGTAACACTTGCCCCTTAGAGTATGCTTTCGTTGCTCACGAAGCGTGCTCTGCAATAAGATAATCATCTAATATTATCTGGGTACTTTCATTGGTTATATAAGAGTTGCTTCAAAGCGTTATGTCTACTAGATGGGCATCAATTCAATCGCTTCATATGGTAGGAATTTCATTCTTCGCGCTAAGGAGAAGATTTGCACTCTAGAGATCGTTCCACGTCTTAGCAAAGTATGCTCTACTTTTGCCATGCTCCTTTTCCAATTTTTGCTCAAAAATTCTAAGAAGTACCAAGCGGTTCTTCTCCAGCAATTTGGGTGTTGTGCCATTTTTGGTGTCATTAACAACGAGCAAAATAGTTGTAAAAGATTTTATAACGATCACTTGTGACGGTAACTTCGTTTAATATTACTTCTCTACATATTTGTAGCTCCTGATATATTAGACAAAAGTTTATATCTACATATTTGGTTCATTTGGCAGAAGAGAGAAACAAATTTTTATATAGAAACTTGTAGCTGATATCAGGATGCTACAAAATAAACGATGCTAAATAAAGTGGCCAATGATCCTAGCTTTATATATATATATATATATGAATATGTATGTGTGTGTAAAGGATGGTTCAGTGGCATCCCAAACAACGTGGCATCCTTATTGCCTTCTAATTTCCACCAAACAATCCAGGAATAGAGCAAAAGCCTTATTATTTAATTCAAATTGTGTGGTGAAAATCAGGAGGCAACAGTGGTGCTGCACTGTTTGGAATGTCATTGATCCCTCCTCATACACACACACACACATATACACACACGTACACAAACAAAAAAATCCGAAAAGAGAGAGAAAGGCTTATTATTTAGTTCGAATAGTGTGGTGGAAGTCAGGAGGCAACATGGGTGCTGCACTGTTTGGAGTGTTATTGAACCCTCCTCGTATATACACATACACAAATAAATCCGAAAAGAGAGAGAGAGAGAGCCTTATTATTTAGTTAAAACTGTATGGTGTAAGTCGGGGGCAACATGGGTGCTGCACTGTTTGAAGTGTCATTGAACCCTCCTCATGATACATATATATAAATGTGTGTGTGTCTATATATATATATATACACATACTATAAAGCAAAACCTTGGTCAAAGCGGTCAAAGCGAAGCCTTTTATCCACTCCCCAAATTGTCCACCGTTCATAATAGAAAGAAATCGGTATAGAAGGGCAACTCAGTCTATTACCGACCGCTTCCTACATTTCCCACCTTCACTGTCTGCACGTAACCTACCTCTTCTCCTTTTCTTCCTCTTTTCCCTTACCCTTCCAATTTCTCTTCTCATGACCAAAAATGGCAACTCTGTTTCAACACCAGAGAGTACTCCCCGCCCTCCCAGTCGTGGTCGTCCATCAATGGACCACTCAGCCCATACCTAAGACGGACGGTGCCCAATTACTATTCGTAGCTCCAACAACCGACCGCCTTTGTTTCCCGAGGTAAGATCTACTCTTTCTCCCTCTTTTCCTGAATTTATTTCTCAAAGTAAGATCTAAAACTTACTTTAATGATTTGGTTTCTATAGTTTTGTCTTCGCTCTATTAGGCTATGATTCAATTTTCTGATTTATATATTTGGAGATTTATGTCCGACTCATTTTGTTCCTTCTCTTTCTTTTCATTTTTTGCTATATAGTTAATAGGGTTTAAGCGGTGGTTTTATTTCTCATCCTCCTCCGTTGTTGTTTTCTTCTTAATTACAGGTTAACTATCTTGATTGTAAATATCAATTCTTTCATTTGCGTTGTATTCGTTGACTAATTTTATTATATTGGCTGCAATTTGTTCTAATTATTTTTCTTACTTTGCATAATGGGAAGCGGTCCAGCTCCACATTTTCTGAGATCGAAAAGAAAGCAAGAGGCAAGCATTAAATTTACCATTTTTATTGTGCGTTTTGCCTATGTAATTTGATTTTTTTTCATAGATATTGGTCGATACGGTTGATTTTTCAATTTATATCCTATGTTGATCGTATAGTTATAGTTTTGTTTTATGTTTCTTCTCATGAGTTTTCTTATGTAATGCAGATCTCTTGACATGAGATTATAACGTTGATAAATAAGTTTTCTTTGTCCACGGTTAGTGAAGATGAATTGGTAAGTATTGGTTATCCTTTTTGCTGATTATTTTGCATGCCAGTTTCTATCTATGAATC
This sequence comes from Allium fistulosum, assembly GCA_030737815.1. Classification (NCBI taxonomy): domain Eukaryota; kingdom Viridiplantae; phylum Streptophyta; class Magnoliopsida; order Asparagales; family Amaryllidaceae; genus Allium; species Allium fistulosum. The sequence goes on from CM060904.1 coordinate 1,087,040,563, forward strand.
CTGTGTAGTTTACTTCTTCTTCTGGATTTTGAAGTAAGTGCATCTCCAACCCCTGCCTAATGTAATATCCCAGCATCTTTATTATGCTAAACATCGTTATTATGAACTAAAATTACAATATAAATGCATGCCTTGGGACAGTGGCGAAGCTAACATAGGACTTATGCTACGCTTCATATTTATGTGTATGGCATGTGTGCATTTATGTTTGAATGAGGGTCTGCATATCCATATAATTATAACATGCGGCTGTACAAATGTTGGTGTCTAAATTTATATAACAGTGTATTTTCTCAGATCCTAATTTTATTTATTTAACCGCTATTTTGAGATTTTGTATGGGTTAATATTTGAGTTTAAACGTGAGTTCCTAGGTATATGGGTATACGTTAGAGTATAAATTGGTATATGTGTCCACATCTTGGTATTTATTAGTTTTGGTGAATATCAGGTATTAAGTTTTGTGTGTGCATGAATAAGTACGTGGACCACATGTTATCAAACGGGCATTAATATATTCAATGGTAAGGTGTACTACATGCTTTCATAACCACATATTGTAATATATAATGTAATATTTATATGGTTTACATCTTGAATAAAAATTTTGTGTGCTGACATTTAAGGCTTGCATGCTATTGAATTTTAAAACAATGTCCCAAGGCTTTAGTTGATATATACATTTATTTAAGAGAACGCTTGGTGCCATCATGCTTTAAACGCAAGTTTATGCAATGGACTAATGCACATTTATATATATATATATATTAAAAAACTGCAAAAAACCTAATATATAAATACACATAAAAGTAATAATATTATATTATATATAAATACATTTAATAACTCTAAGAAAAAAAATTCCTGAAAGTCATAGCGTAACTATACCCCCGACTAAGTTTTGTCTTAAAATTAACAAGCACAGTATATTGTTGGTTTTCTTTCACTTTGGTTGCTTGGAGCTTTTTTGAATTATTTTGCATCTTCTCATCAACATCTCATTCTTTCAATAAGATGATAAATTACTTCAATAAAAATTAGTATATTTTCATCTCAAGTAATTATGCAATGAGCTCAAGGACTTGAGATTTTCAATCAAATGAAAATCTGTAATATGCCAGTTCAAGTTTAGATATTGCATAAGCCATGACCTCTGTCATCATTTTGTATGAGCTTTACTCTAAAAACATGCAATGAGCTCAAGTTTAGTAATTATGCAATGAGCTCAAGGACTTGAGATTTCAATCAAATGAAAATCTGTAATATGCCAGTTCAAGTTTAGATATTGCATAAGCCATGACCTCTGTCATCATTTTGTATGAGCTTTACTCTAAAAACATGTTTGTTTTCATCTTTTGTCACTAGAAAATCCTACATTTGTTAATGTAATGTTGAGGAAGATATAGCTTGATGCTTTGGAATATCATAACATTGTCTGAACATGCAAGTGCCTAGGTTTGAAAATTTTAAAAGACTTTTGACAATCTACCTAAAGAGTTACAAGCAATATGGGAGGGTTTGCGTTGTAATATATTTTAAAGTATTATCAATTTTTGGAGGTTTTGCCTTGAGTAACTTCTGAAGTATATTACTATTTGGTAGGAACTTACGCATATGTTTAATTTATTATTGCAGACATCATATACAATCCATTGGCAGTCGGTGATGAAGCACCAAATAGTGGCAAAGAATTGATGATGTTTATTGATATGAAGAGTAGCATTAGTAGTGACGTGTTTTATTATTATGTACCGCAATTATTTTTACATAATTACATGAAAATAGAAGCGTGCAAGGTGTTATTATACAACGTAAGCATGTTATATTTCTGTGTACATTTTTAATTAATTTTTTTATTTAAATGAATAATGTGATTATTAGTTTGTGCGCTTAATAAAAATTATTAATCAATAACATGCATTGATTAAATCTATTAGCTTTCACGTTCAAAACGAGTTATACTCGCTCCCTTTTTACTCACGTGCAAAGCATTAATAATTTATGCGTTTATATATCCACTTTAGTTTTTTTTTCAAAATGAGCGCAAAAAAGCAAAAGGGTCATACATAATTCTCTCCATATTTTTGTCCTCATACCCGTAATTAATATCATATGTTCCTTCTTTCGAAAACGACGGACGACCAATTTTAAATAATATTAGCTCAAAAATGTTGGAGACATTGAAGAAATTTTTCTACACTGAATATGAGGATTATAGCATCAATTCTAATATTTCACGATTGTAGCATCAGAGACGAGCAATTCAATTTCTATGGTTTTCCTTTGAATTTTAGAGATAAGTTAGTTTTTCATTATCGGTTTTTTTGCACCTTTGTTCGTACTGCTTATGAGCATGTCCTTTGATACAGTAGGAGCTTGATATTTGTACGGATTATCTTAAACATACAGTACATCTAATATTACTACAATCTGTATGGTTTCCATTTTTATTTTCTAAAGTTGAATAGCCGAACATCTTTTGGTTTTTCAGTGCATTAACTCATTTCCTAATGGCCATGGCATCGGCCATTCATATCCTGCGGGTCCCCATACTGCTACCAAATCTTCAAATAAACATAACTGCATCGTTAGAACTTTTATAAATTACACCATTTAAGTTAATATATCATAACATAAGAATTTGTTTGGTTTACTGCTCACATAAAATTGTGGTTACATACAAATATTCGTTATACAACATTTTTAACTCCGCCATCTACATATTATATGTCAGTCTCAAGCTCAGGAAAAGAAGAAGAGAAAATGAATTTAGTTGTTACGGATTTTTTTATAAGCTACCGCTGTTTATAACTACCTTGAAAAAAGCAAAGTACGTAAAAATATACCAAATTTTATATATTTCAAATTCATTCTCACTACAACAAAACTACCTTATTACAACTGTATTTTTACAACTATCACAAAATGACAGTTGTAATAAAGGTTTTTTACAACTCTTTTTTTCAGAAAGTTTTAAAAAACTTATTTTCAACAACTCTTTTATTTTGCCAGTTGTAATAGATGACTATTACAACCTTTCTTTTTTGCCAGTTGTAATAGATGCGTATTTTTAACAACTCTTTTTTTGGCCAGTTATAATAGATGGCTATGGCAACATTATTTGTTTGCCAGTTGTAATAGATGCCAATTTTTAACCACTCTTCTTTTTTGTCAGTTGTAATAAATGTTTATTACAACCTTTTCGTTTACTTATTGTAACAATATACATTAATAATTATAATGGAATAATATTACTTAACCATTAATAATTAAATAATTAATAAAAAATATTAATAATTAATAATTACTATTTAATAATAATAATTAATATTTTGAAAATATGAAATAATTAACATTAATAATTACTATTCAATAATTGATAATTATTAATTAATATAATAATTAATAATAACTATTAAAAATAATAATTAATAAATATGAATTAATTTTAAAAAATGAATAACTAATATTAATAATTAATAATTAAGAAGTAATAATTAATATTAATAATTAAGAAGTAATATTTAATATTTGGACATTAAATTTTTATAATTCATAAAAAAATTAATGATAATAAAAATTTAATATTTAATAATTAATAGTTTAATAAATAATACTTAAATAATAATTATTATTAAATATTAGTATATATTAATTAATATTTACTATTAAATAATAATAATAAATTCGGAAATATGAAATAATTCCTATTAATAATGAATAATAAATTATCAATTAATAATTAACTAAAAATCAATAAATTAATAATCAGTAAATAATAAAATTTAATTAAAATTTAATAATTTATAATAATAATTACTATTAAATAACACTAATTAATATATAATAAATTTATTTAGAATAAATAGTAACTAAGTAATATTTAAAAGTTAAAAATAATATATTAAATAATTAGTAAATTTTAAAAATCGATAATAATAATAATAATAATAATTAAATTAATAATAATTAAAATTCAATAAAAATTAATATTAAATAAATATTACTTGAATAATAATAATTAAATATTAATATATAATAATTAATACCTACTATTACATAATAAAAATTAATAATTAATTTGAAATATGAATTAATTCCTATTAATAATTAGTAATTAATAATTACTTAGTAATAAATAATAATAAAATAATAATCAATAATCAGTAAATAAATATTACATATTTAATATTTAATTTATAATTTATAAATAATTCACTATTAAATACTAGTAATTAACAACTAATAATGAAATTTTTGTAACAACTAATAATTAATTAAATAATAATTAGATAACAATAATTAAAGTAAAAATTTAATATTTAATAGTAATAGTAATAAATTTAAACAAATAAATTGAAAATCCTGATTCATTATAAATCAATTTTACTACTAAAAATATTAAAAATAATAAATACGTGAAGAAAAATAATTTCAACCAGTGAATATTGATCTTTATACACATGTTAAATTTTTTTACTTATATAAACTAGTAAATGATAATCATTATATCTATTAAAATACATGAAAATTTAACTATAATCTTGATTAAAACCGGATAGATAATTATTGGATGCTAATGTGACCATATCCGTATTCGTATTCGTTTTTCAAATATCAGATAATTTATTATATTTTGGAAATGAATACAGACGAATTTCAAAATTTTCAAGTGCTTATTGACAACCTTACGTTGGACCTAATTTAAATAGAATGTTATATGTTGAGGGCAAACAAATTGCTTTGGCTCCAAAACCAAATTTCCCTTGGCTCCAAAACCAAAATTTTTGGCTCCAACCCTAAATTTTCACATATAATCGCCACTCCCACTCTCCTCATAACTTCAACCTCCACATCTCCAAATGTTCTTCCTTTAAACCCAAGCACCGTATGAAGCATGCTAACATCCCTTCTCTTTAACATCCTACCCTTCTCCTTTTCCTAGATAATACCTAAAATTTTCCTTTTCATTTATCATACACTCACTAATGGCTGGAATCTCTGACAACATCAACGCCAGTAACAAAAAATGCAAAGAGGACAACGAAGTAGAAGAAATTCAGTGTGTGCCGGAATCTCCAGAGGCGAAGCGGATCTAGGAAACACTTATCACTGTGATGTTAACTTTGGTGGTAAAACTTCGGTTTATGACTTAGAAGCGAAGATTTTAGGGATTAGCGATGGTTTTAATTTTAATTTTTGGTTGTTTGTTGATGTTGGGTATGATCAAGATCTGGTTGTGGTCATGGAGTTGTAGACTGATACGCCAAAGGTTGGGGATTGCGTCCTTGAACCTAACGGCAGTGTGCTGGTTGCCTAGCAAATATCAGACAGGTTCGCATCTTCTTCCCATTCACACTTATCTGTTCTTACTGCACTTCTCCCCATCGTTCACTTCAAGGTATCTCATTCACTACACCAAATACTGAGATTTGCAACTAACCATCCGCGCATTTGGCAACGGTTATTAACCGTTGCCATTTAGAAACGGTTAATCACCGTCTTGGTTCAGTTAGCAACGGTTTTTTATCGTTGCTAATTGGGAACGGTTATTAACCGTAGCTTCTTTGGAGACAAATGATGGCGGTGAATTTCATCCTTTCGCGCCATAATTTTTGGCGCGCTTCGTTCCAACTAGCAACGGTTTTCAACCGTGGCTAATTAGCAAGGTTTGTAACCGTCGTAAATGTTGTGGCATATAATGGGAGCCAAAAAGAATTGGCCCGTCACTTTTCCTTCCCTCCTTTCCTTTGATATTCGTTTCGTCCTCTTTCAACGAAAAGAAAACCTAAATAAATAAAAAACCCCAATTCCACCAATTCGATTTGCTTCAACCCGCTCATCTTTCCATCTAATCGTGAAATCATCTTCCATCCAACCGCGAACCCATCTTTCCACCTAATCGTGTCCAGCTGCGAACTCATCTTCCTTCCAGCCGCACCAATTCTTCCTTCATTCAACGCCAATCAGTGGCCCATCAGACGCTGGCCTGGGGCAACCCCCGTTAGACGAGCAACCCCCCGCGAAAAAAAAACCCTACTTCAAAATTCGCGACTCAAAAAGAAATTAATCGCGATTCAGCGATTCAGAAACGCACGAAAAACAAAAACGAAAAGAAGAACAAACCCTAGAATCGGCGCCAACACAAGCACAAGCCGGCTCTGCCTATCACCATCAACAAACGCCGATTGTTCACTGGTCGCACTGCACAGCTGCTCTTTGAGTTTGCTGGTATGTTTTAAATTTTTTAATTTTGGTTGATTGATTATCTTAGGATTAACCGTGAATTGATTTCATAATGAAATCGCTAGAAGCAGGATACAAGCCATGTTTTGCAGTTTTGCAATTTTATGCAGTTTGACTTTGCAGCTTTTATTGTTTTGCAATTATATAAACAAGTCATATGATTGTTTGAGTTTTGCAAAACTGCTACAAGCCAGTGTTCAAAATGCAAAGAAAACGATGTAGTTTAAAATGAAGAATGTCAACAACACTTCTGAAGCAGAAGGCATACAACAGGCTAGTGTTGTGCCTTCTGCTGTTGCTGCCAGCTGACATGACTATTTTTTGTTTAGAGTGTAAGAAACTAGAGAAGATGTATTTGATTTCTGAACACTATATTTATCTGCAATTTGTGAAAATTGACTTATCACAACTTAGTTAAAAGATTGTCAAATGCAATGATAACAAATTAATCTGTAATCCACACATGATTAATAGAAATCAGTAAATTATTTGGAAAACAAGCATGTATGTTTCTACTCAGTGCTTTATATGTATTATCGACGACTGGCTGTCTGTACACGGTGAATCCATTCGTTTCTATGGTTGAATAATAGGAAAATATTACATGCTTATATTTGTAGTTTAGAATAATAAAGAAAGGGATGCAACACAAGTTAAGGAACAGTTTATTTCCTATAATGCTTGCTTATGGGTTTGTTTAGTGTTACCATATAAGCTGTCATTTGAGTTCCATCATTATCTTCATCTTTTAGGATTGATGTTTCATTAAGTTTTTGGGGATTGATTATAGTCAATATCTACTACTCTTTAACAGTTTTCCAAAGTAGAGATGCACCTTCTAATCTGAACCATCAGAATACATATTTGATGTTTTAAGTGTACAGTGTTAGAGAACCAAGAAACAATTGGTTATGCAAAGGATGATCTTTTTACATTTATATATGATTTGTTTTACAAATTGTACAATGTGAGATAATCTAACACGTCCCCGTACGTGTGGTGTATCATCAGCCAAACATTGCAACATGGAAGAGAAGTAGTGTTGTAGTGTGCATTCTCATATTTACTAAAGCTTAAATGTTGTACTGTACTGCATGCTAGTTAGACATAGTTGCTTATAGTGACTGCTAGGGTATAAGTTGATGCAATGAATTTTGTTTTACTAAATATGAGACCATATTTAGTAAGTGGATAAAATTGTTGTTAATAGCGCAAGCCAAGTATCAGGAGAGGGGTAATGCACAGACATTACTCTGGTGCTACAAAATGGCGCCGTTGTAATGGCAAATTTTTTGGAAACAGTTTGATGCTAATGTCAAATTTCAAGTGAAATCAGAAGAATATACATCTGTTTAGTTAATATCAGAGTTGAACTTGGTGGAAAGCCATAAGATATTGTTACCCATGATTTCTTATTAGCTCTTGTTATTTTCTTTCAGTATGTCTTTTAGTATAAACAAACAATGGATGAATCAATCTAATCGAAGAAATACAGAATATGTGGAAGGTGTGAGAAATTTCGTTAAATTTGTTGCTGAAAACGGTGGCAATAAGGAAAAGTATTCGTGCCCTTGCACGCGGTGTAAAAATGAAGATACATTCAAATTAAATGACATTCATTTTCATTTGCTTAGATATGGTATTGTTCAATCATATACCGTGTGGTGTTTTCACGGGGAAAGAATACCGGAGAAGCCAAAACAACAACCGGTTAGTCATGCCACAAATACTGATGAGTCCGAACATATTAGGATGGAGGATTTGATCAATGATGCAGATAGATTCCATCATTTTCAACCTACAAGTCAGTTGCATGATAATGCTAATATTGGTGAGTAGTTTACGGATAAATCATTTTTTGATAGTGCAACTGCAACAGAGCCATTGTATCCTTCTTGTCCAAAAGAGATTACAAAGTTGTATGCCATTGTGAAACTGAATACAACTTGAACGGTAAATTACTAATTTTAGTTTTGTACATAATTATTCGATTTAAATAGCTATTGATGTCTACATTTTACAATTATTCATCTTCATAGGTTGATGAAAACATATAAAGGATATGTGCGCAACAAAAGATATATTGAAGGGTGTATTGCAGAAGTATATATTGTACAAGAAGCTAGTCTTTACTGCATGGAGTATATGCCAAAAGGAGGTGATGGCACTCATAAACATACCCGTGAAGCGTTTTTAGACGAGGATGATGAGTTTGCTGATGAAATAGCACTAGATAATGGTAAAGATATAACGTTAACTCAGGTGCAATTTCAACAAGTGCTTAAATGGATCCTTGATAAGTACGACGGATTGGATGAATGGAAGAAGTAAATTCATGAATTTGTTCTGAATTCTTATTATTGTAAATCAATTCATATATATAGTATTTATTGTGTGTTTTTCGTAGGAGGTATAACCCCTATGTTCAAAGCACCAAATCTCAAACTCGAGGCGGGGGTACATCTGGGGAAGCTATTAAAAATTTCACTTTTTGGTTATGTGAGGAGGTATATGTATTAAATATTTAACGTATTTTCAAGTTGACCATACACCTCCTTGACAATGTTTTTTTACTTAGTGTGTTTGTTGTAGTTGTTGAAGACCGTCGATGTTGACTCAACTCTTTGGCGGTTAGTTAACGGGCCGAAGTTTGATGCCTGTAGTTATATGAAGTACCAAGTGAATGGGTTTTTATTTTCTTCGAAGAGTTATGAAGAGCGAAAGCTAACACAGGATAGTGGTGTATGCATGAGAGCAATTACACAATTTAGAGCGAGTGGGAAGGATAAAAATTTTAAGGAAGCAGAAACAACTTATTACGGAGTCATTCAACAGATAATTGAGTTGGATTACATTGACTTCAAACAAACAGTTTTTTATTGTGATTGGGTAAAGGTCTAAGATAAGATCAATGGTTGTAAAATAGATTCTGTTTCAAGCTTGATCACAATTAACTTGGGAAAATTGAAGAATAAAGATAGCGTGAATGATGAGCCATTTATTCTTGCATCGGAAGCGAGTCAAGTGTTCTACTCAAAAGATTTAAAAAATAACGGATGGTTTGTGGTTTTGCATACACCAAAACGGTTGACCATAAATGCGGATGCACTGAGTTTCCCACCGTTTATCAATCAGCTTTTGAAGACAATGAAAAATTAGAAGATCTTATCAAATGCATATGTTAACTTTGTATTTCAGAGCAGTTATTGTACCTTAACAAAATATTTATTTAAAATGGTGTAAAATGTAAAATGGTGTGTTATATGATAGTAATAGATGCATTATATTTTTTATTAGTGCCATTATAATATCCTTATGGATCCATAAGGATGGATATATTGCAAGAGTTCATTTTGTGTTTGTAGTTGTAGGTACTTACATATGATCACATACATACACACATGTACACATACATACATATGATCAGCTTGACTATTCTTTCTTTCTTTGTGTTTGTAGGTAGACAGGCAGTTCAAGATATTGTATTTGCACCCTTTAGTTCAGCAGTGCTAAGGTAATATATTTTTGTATTTGCATCCTTTATTTCAGTTAGTATTTTAGATATTGTTTTGAATCCGCTTAAGTTTAAAATTCTGGTGATGTAGGAAGACTTTATCACTGCCGCATAAAAGTGAATGTTCCCCTTCCCGCCCATCCCTGTGATGCCTGATTGCTGTTAGCCAAATTATTGCACGGATTCCCCTCCATAACAAGATCAAACGCATTATATGACTTAATAAAATTGCTCCAAGCAATTACTGGTAAGCTGCTCTACATCTGATATAGTAAACAACGTCCCCTTCTGATTTGTCTGGTCCCACCAGTTTCTCATCACATTACGATTTATGTCAGTCCGATTATTGTCAGTCGGACTAACAAAAATCGTAATGTGGTGAGAAACTGGTGGGATCAGACAAATCAGAAGGGGACGTTGGTTCATATATCAGATGTACAGCAGCAATAAGGGGACGTTATGGAGGGGACTCCGTGCAATAATTTGGCCGACAGCAATCGGGCATCACAGGGATGGGCTGGAAGGGGAAGAAATGTACGTCATAATGTTGTTGGGATTATTTTAGGATTTTAGACTTTGCAGGACATAATGTCACAAGATGCCACACCACCGTCAAATGATACAACTTCACAATCATCCACTTTAAAACGGGAGAAAATTGATATAGACAACTACGGTTCTCCAGTCGGAAAAAATGGTTCAAAGGTCGCTATGAAGATTGGTAAACTAGTAAGAAATCATGTGCCAATCTCATATCCAAGTTGGAAAAAAGTTCCGCCAAATTACAAGGAAGACGTGTGGAATCAATTGGAGGTAAGTTCTCCAATCTCATAACCATTTTTATGTACTGTTTCTGTTTGTAAAATATAGTCGTCTAATTGTAATATGCACCCTTTTTATGTACTGTTTCTGTACTGTTTCTGTTTCTGATTGTAAAATAGGCCTGAATGAGCGAGGGTTCATATGAGACCATATTTATGTACTGTTTCTGTTTCAAGATATATTCTTTTATGATATTTATAGGATATTTAGATTGATCACTTTATTCATAGAGACTGATGAAACTATATACGTTGAAATGTAAAAATCCATATACTTTGAAATGTAAACTGTGTACATGAACTTAGATGGTTTAAATTCATTTATAATGCTTTCAATACATAAATAAAAAATGGTTTACATGCATTTTTTGTTATGCAGAAATATTATGAGCTCGATCCTCTATCAAAGGACCTTATTATGAAAAAAATGTCCGAGGCTTTTAGGAGACACAAGAATGATTTGCGCAAGAATCATTATGACCATTTCATCACTGACGAAGAAAGAATGAGAAATTGTCGACCGAAAATTGCTCAAGATGATTGGGATGAGTTCATAAGAAACGAATCAAAACCCAAGGCGAAAGAAAAAAGGAAGCGAGGCAAACAAAATAGATCAATGCTCGAATATGGTCATCATTCGGGACGTAAGAGTCACGCTATGATTACTCAAGAAATGGTATGTGTCATTGAATTGGTGCATCACATTGCATATACCATTAGTTCTAAATATAATTTTAGGTCATTGTATGCAGGTCGATTCAAGTAGTCCGAGAACAAAAGTATCACGTCTTCAAGTATGGGAGAAAATGCATAAGAAAAAAGATGGCAGCACGTCAGATGCGACATCTTCCTACTTTGTAAGTTAAACAAATAATAATGCCTCTAAATTAAATTTTCATTATTCATATATATGTATTTACTTTTTAGGACAAAATTGAAAAAGAAAAGGAAACGACGAGTGGTGGTGATGAAGCCGTCTTTATATCAGTGTTTGGTAAAGATGTAAAGGGCAGGAGCCGAAGTATTGGGACCAATATAGCTCCTAGCCAAGTTAAGAGTGCTGCCATTCCATGCAAACGGCTCAAACAGGCCCAAGGAGTATATGAGCAGCGACTGCAAAATGTGGAGCAAAAATTGATGAAGCTGGACAATATGGATGATAAACTGGAGCGTCTTCTCCGCATAGCCTAAGATAATCGTCAAGTAGGCAGTGAAATCGCATCTTCTCAGTTTGCCACTCTGAACAATCAGTTAATCGACCAAAGATGTGAAATCCTGAACTTCGAGGACGAAGTAATTGCAATAGGTACTATTTTAATCGACCAATCGGTCTTTTTGTGCTTCAACCGAGTTTATTGCTCTCTGTTATTGTGCATATAAACAAATTAATGAGTATTAGTGCATGTGTATTTATAGATTCCAAATTATCTTTTGTTATAGAAAAAGAGGTTAGGCAACAAAGGTTCACGTTTGACATGTACGTCATAATTAGGTTCACAAGAGGTATATACAACATTTTCAAATCCAAATTAACATAATCATAAGATATAAGAGAATATTTAGCAATATTTATAATGCTATAACCATAGTATAGAGCAAATTAAGCAGTTTTAAGTAGTTTTAGCAAATCAATAACAATGATCACATGGATAAGTTCTGGTGGGCACAACCTTCACTAAATTCTTGCTTGGCTGAAATTACAGTGTTATTTAAAAAAAGGTTGTGTTCATGATTAGATTTGAGAAACAGTGAGAGATAGCAAGAAATGATGAAGAATCACGTAAAAGTTCAAAATGCTATTGCAGAGCTGGAGTTTGAGACAGCGAATGAATGACAGAGATGAGAAGGAATTCATTGTCAATAGCGATCTAGTTTGTATACTTATACTCATCGTAGTCTTTATCTTATATCTGTTTTGGTTTCAAGTTTCATTGACACTCACAATAGCCATTATGTCCAAAAATAAATCAGTAAACTCCAAAACAAAAAAGGGTATAGAAAGATCATAAAAGTTTACACCTTCCATTCCAATCTTGCATGATTTTAAAGATCGAATATCGCATACACAATGGGTCTAGGACTTGTGTAGCTCTGCACAATGGTCTTAAATGTTTGGGAGCTTGTTAGTTATGTAAATGTGATTCCATATATTCACTCCAGAAATGCTTATATAACAGGTACTATATGCCGAGATTTCGCAGCATTAGTAATTCATGGAAAACCAGTACCACCCACATATGAAAAAGTATTGTTGGACAAAATTTTATTGCCGGATGAGCTAACCGCCAAAATATGTCGACAATTTACCGAGACCTTTGGGGATGTTGGAGCCGGAGGTTATGTGAGCCATTAAAAGGGTTTGATACGATATCTTTAGTCGGAGGTATTGATATTTCTGACTTGTTCTTTGCATATATTGCTGATTTTCTTTTGTTTGCTGTATATGAAATTTGCATATGCAAATGCATGTGTATTTTGTCCTGGTCTGTCTTGTTTACAAGATAATCGACAATTTATCAAATACTAGGAAGTAAAGTCAAAATTCAAGGACAAAATCAAAAAACAAAAAACATGAACTTAGATGTACATGAACGATGAATGGAGGTCCAATAAACTAAAAATTGATTAGCTAAAAAAATTTATGTGTGTATCGTACTAATTGGGTTTAATGGGTGGTAAAATAATTTGGTTATGATGTAGGGGAGGGGACTGTAATGGTAGGGGACTGGAATGTTTGGTAGGGAACTGGAGTGGTTACTGGAGTGTTTACTGGTGGTTGGAGTGGTTGATACTGGTGGTTTGTGGTAGAGTTGGTGAATAGGAAGTGGGAGGCAGTTTGTAATGCTGGAGTTCATTGCAGAATGTAGTACTTAAGTGTGGATGAGATGAAAACAGAGAAAATGAGGAAGTTCTGTAGTGTGTAGGAGTGTGGTTGTGAGTGGAAGTGTATAGCAAAGGGGATGGGATGAAGTTGAAAGGCAGTTTTTTTGTTAGTGTTGTTATAGTTGTTTAAATGTTTGCTGCCACTTTTACTTGTGCATTATTATTGCTTACACAGGAATTCCGTTGCTCTATTAACTGAACTTGACCAAGCTAAAATTCACTGTATGATTTGAGTTTAAAACCTGTTTTTACTTTTGCGCAGGAATTGGATAGAATACTGTATGCACCACCGCATGAGCCAAAGAAATATCAGCTTCGGCTAACCTGCTCAGCATCCTTTTAATGTGTTTATTATATGTAGACTTCACTGCTTGCAAAACAATGTAGTGTAATTAATGAAATCTTTGTAGTGTAGTGTAATAAACAATGCAGTGTAATAAGTATGATATTCCGGCACGGTAGCATTCTGTTTGCAAAACAATAGTGTAATTATAAGTTTGATAATTTTATATGTATGGTATATGTGCGATATGTTTATAGTGCTTGTGTACCAATATTTTGATATTCTGGCATATTTTGATATATATTGATATTCTGGTATATATACTGAGATATGCGTGTAACGCAGTAGTGAGTTACAGATGTGATTTTGTAGGAGCAGGAGCACACACTATGTGCAACGGGTGTTAACCGTTGCTTTATGTGTGACTTTGGGCATAAAGCAACGCTTGCACCCGTTGCTTTTGGACAGAAAGCAACGGTTTATATCCGTTGATTTTTTGCCCATTAAGCAACGGTTCGTAACCGTTGCCTTTTGTACATTAAGCAACGGTTTATACCCGTTGCCTTTGGCCCAATTTGCAACGGTTAATACCCGTTGTCTTTGGCCCAGTTTGAAACGGTTTATACCCGTTGCCTTTGTCCCAATTTGCTACGGTTTATACCCGTTGCCTTATGGACATAAAGCAACGGTTTTCTCCCGTCGCTAAATTCAACCACTCCTGTGTTGAAGACGGTTTTTACCCGTTGCTTTTGGACTTAACAACGGTTTTTACCCGTTGTTAATAGCTTATAATGGTGTAGTGATTTTTCATTCTTTTGCACTATATTTCATAGTTTGTTGTTTGCACTTTATGTCCTAGTTGTGAATTTAAGGTTGTTGTGGTTACATCGTGCAATAGTGCACATAAGATTGATGATAGAATGCCTATTAAAATGATTAGTTAACTTCATCAAAAATGTCTCAGTTGATTTACTACTTATTTAGAGTGGGATTTGAATATTTATATATATTGATGGATGGTCATCATTATATAATTTTGAGAATAATGCTGAGTATTGATACTTACCACAACAGCCTGAAAAAGTGTGAGGAAAATGAATGTAGGTTGTGAAATTATATGATATATTAGAAATTAACTTGCATGGATGATGTCTAACTAATAAAGGATATGTACTTGAAATATGGTTCTGGCAAAATCTGTTATCATGATTTGGGACTACTATTTGCTGTGGTTATCTAATAATTGATATTTACTTAAAAGGTGTAAGTAACATGTGAATGCTGAGTTTGTAACCGTGAATTTAAATGAAAATTCATATCAATTTCACGGTATTATGGATATATAATTATGGGCCCATAGCCATAACAATTTTTTGGGTTGTCCAGTTCTTATTAAGAGGGATAATAAATCGGTAAGCGGATTGCTTCTAGGTAATTTACAAATTGAAAAGGAAGCAAAAATACATGGCAGACCTGCAAAGATGGGACCGACCAACTAAAATTGTAAAAGGCTTCTAACAAATTCAGAAATTACCAGTCAAATAAAATAGTGACTCTGCTATGCAACTATACAACAATGTCATCGTAACTAGATGGGACTAACCCACGGTGCACTGAATCTTGTATATGGATACCTTAAAATAACAAGAAGAACCGGTACTTTAGCTAGAAAAGCACCAGTTCTAAATAGAATAAGGTGCGCTCTAAATGTAGTTGTGCCCTCTGAAATCATAAATAGGATGTTAGAAGAAATCAATTGGATTTGTAATTCGGAAAACTAATCTAAAATAATGTAGTCACAAATGAGAGCGGGCTTCAATATCTTTCTTTTCTTCTGAAAGCATGTGATACGGCAACACATATCAGGCCTGTGTCATGCCCAGCTGTGCATGCATCAACCAGCTCAAATATTGCCACAACCAATCCACAAAGGTGCACAAGAATCCCTAGCCGTTACAGGGAATAATCTGCACGTGATGACAGCTCATAAAGCATAACTAATTTCCTACTTTCAATAATTGTTAGTTATTAAATGAATGGTGAAAAAGCATAGGCAAATGGTAGGGGGACACCAGTCCCAGGTAGTTATGCAATGATTTGTATCGGTTGTTATATATATCAGTAAAAGAGGAATGAAAAGCGTGGTTGAATGAAACTTTTCTTCAATTCTTTGTCTTCTTCCACTTATTTTCTCCTCTAATTTCTTATTTGCAGTAAAGTTTGATAGCTTGAGACCTTGTGCACAACAATTTGGTGCTTTCACTCTCCTCCTCCTACCAACCATCATGACCCGTTTTGAAGAACTATTCTCACAACTCACCAATCAACAAGCCACCACTGATTCCATCAACACCACCATCGCTGCCCAACAAACCTCCCTTGCTAAATAGGAAACTTCCCTCGCCGACCTACCCGACATCAAACGTTCATTAGCTACACAAAACCAAGCTATACAACAACTTACCCAAGCTGTTGCAGAAATATCATCCAAATTCGCTTCTATTTCTTCCACATCGACGGCTTCACCCCCTCCGAATCCACCATCATTCTTTGTTCGCCAACCAGCCCCTCCCCCTCCTCTGCTTACAACCCTTATCAACAACCAACACAACCCCACACCAATTCACATCCGCTCCCCAAAATGCGAACTCACAAAATTCGACGGCTCCAACCCTTTTGATTGGATATTCCAAGCTGAAAGGTTTTTCAAATATCACTCAACCCCCGATGAGTATCACATAGAATTAGCTAGTTTTTATATGTCGGGTCAAGCCTTAACTTGGTTCCAATGGATGTATAACAACCAACAACTATCCTCTTGGCAATCCCTTACCCAAGCCATCGAAGACCGCTTCGGACCATCTACCTTCATCAATCCACAAGCATCATTTTCAAACTCCAACAAACAACATCCGTCGACGAATATCAATCACACTTTGAAACTCTTTCAAATCGAATAACTAACCTCCCTCCCGACGCCATATTGCATTGTTTCCTCTCCGGTTTAAAACCACAATACAAAACGAAGTTCAGCCCCACAATCCCACCACCATCACCAATGCAATCGCCCTTGCTAAGCTTATCGAACACAAATTCAATGACACCAAGAAATTTTTCAATAAAACCATTACTACCCGAAACAACCCACCTCTGCTTGCCAATCACCCCCTCTTCTTGCCCTTCCACCACTCCCAAATCCTAATCAAAACCCTACTATCAACTACCCAATATGTCGACTTACCCAAACCGAGCTCCAAAATAGAAAGGCGTAAGGTCTTTGCTATCACTGCGATGAGAAATTTTCGGTCGGCCACAAATGCTCAACAAAACAGGCACTACTACTCGTTCCGGATGACAACGAAGACAACCCTGATGTGGATACGCCGAACAGTTCACAACCAGCAGAACACGCCATCTCCTTTCATGCTTTGGTCGGCTCTTCACATCCAAGATCAATCAGATTAGAAGCTGTCATCAATAATAAGGCCATTTCTATTCTCGTTGACTCCGGAAGCTCCCATAATTACATTCACCCAAAGGCGGCATGATTCCTGGACCTCCAGATTGAAAGCACGCCGGAATTTCAGGTGACCGTGGGCAATGGAGAAAAGCTTCGCTGCCTTGGAGCTTGCCGTTGTGTTTTGGTACAGATCGGTATTTATGAATTCTACCCTGATTTTCTTTTACTTCCAATTTCGGGAGCTGATGCCGTTCTTGGCATTGAGTGGCTACAAAGTCTTGGGCCTATCACTGTTGATCACAAAAAAATGACAATGGAATTTAACTATCATAATAAACATGTGTTATTAGTGGGCCAAAATTCATGTGGCAGCCCATCCGAAATTTCAGTTCAGCAATTAAAACGGATCCAATCCACCACTTCTATCAACTGCTTCTTTCATTTGGAATTGATAACAGCTCCAGATCACTCCACGGCCTCTACCAATTTATCCGTACACTCTGACATCTCCATGTTATTAGATCAGTACCCAGACCTCTTTCGCAAGCCAACCACTCTGCCACCGAATCGTGACCACAATCACCATATTAATCTACAACCAAATTCTCAACCCGTCAACGTTAAACCATACCGCTACCCATATTTTCAAAAAAATGAAATCGAAACACAAGTCCGTGACATGCTCAATTCCAAATTAATACAACCATCCACTAGCCCATTTTCTTCGCCCGTTCTACTTATAAAAAAAAGATGGCTCATGGCGTTTTTGCGTTGACTATAGAGCTTTAAACGCAATTACGATCAAGGACCGATTCCCTATTCCAACTGTAGATGAACTACTTGACGAATTACATGGCTCCACATATTTTTCCAAATTGGATTTGCGTAGTGGCTATTTCCAAATCCGACTACATCCGCCCGACATCCCCAAAACTGCCTTCCGAACCCACGAAGGTCATTACGAATTCATTGTGATGCCTTTTGGACTCACCAACGCACCGTCTACATTTCAAGCTGCAATGAATGATATCTTCCGCCCTCACCTTCGAAAATTCATCTTAGTCTTCTTTGATGATATACTCATTTATAGCAGGTCATGGGAAGCACACCTTTCTCACCTTAAGACAACACTGGATATTCTAACCTTACATCAATTTTATGCGAATGCTTCAAAATGTGTATTCGGACACAAAGAATTATTTTATTTGGGCCACATAATTTCACAACAAGGCGTTCGCGTAGACCCTGCAAAAATTGAAGCGATAATAAACTGGCCGATTCCATCGAGTTTAACAGCTGTCAGAGGGTTTCTTAGGCTCACGGGATATTATCGACGTTTTATTAAAGGATACGCTCAACTTGTTACTCCAATCACTGATTTACTGAAGAAAAACATGGAGTTTCATTGGCCTCAGCAAGCACATACAGCATTCACCACCCTTAAAACCATTGTTACCACCACACCAGTACTTTCCCTTCCCGACTTTACCAAACCGTTCGACATTCACACTCACGCCTCCACCACGGCTTGCGGTGCTGTCCTCTTCCAGTCCGACCATCCGATAGCTTTCCATAGTCAACGCCTCCCCTCTCGCCTGCTCACTGCCTCGGCATACGCACGAGAAATGTTTGCTCTTACGGCCGCCGTATAAAAATGGTGCCACTATGTAACGACCCGCTATTTTGGACCATTCAAATCGACAATAATCCACACACGTCTGACTTGAATAATTCAAAATAACAGATTGTAATAAAAATTTGGCAAAACTCAGCAAATTCAGTAAATAAATCAAACACAGAATCACAGACACAGAGTAATACAATAATACGCAGCGGAATAGATAAAATAGTAGTTCATGAAGCTACTAAATAAACATCAGAGTTAGAAATAAAATACAACAGAATATCTCAAATGTAGTGAAGTCTTCAGTACGAATAGATGACCTCTCTGAACAAATCAACTGGAAAGCTGAAAGCTGAATCGATGGTTGGATCTCCAAACGAAGCTCCAAACTCCAAAGGCGAGTCTCAAATGCTGTATCACTCGGTCTGACCCGAGCGTAAAGCAAAACACAAAACACTCGAGTCAGGATTAACATTCTTATACTAATAAATCCAACTCAAGTGAAGTATCAACTGAAATACAAGTAACTTAAAGGATGTTTGGGATAACCATCCTCTAAGGATCTTCAGAACTATCTACAAGGTGGAAATATACATTATAACACCGTGGTCATTTCAATTTAATTTATACTTCAAATCCCGAAATATCATTTCATTTCAAATATATCCATTTTTCCAAAATAGTATATATATATATATATATTAAATGATTTAAAAGGTAAAGTATTTAATTTTCCTCAAGTCTCACAAATCGATTCAAATTAACTCAAGTTCCAAATTCAAATTTATTCAAAGCTCAATTCATCAATTCAATTCAGTTCTCAATAGACCATTTAAATTTTTAATATATTTCAAGGCTTTAATATTCAATATTTTCAAAGTTAAATTTAACAGTTTCATATAGCTTTTGATTTAACTTCATTATTATTTAATCAGGGAATATTCACTTAATAGATTCAATATCATTTACTAGCCTTAAATCACATTTTTCTAAATATTTCCTTATACTTTATTTAAACAAGAAATATTCATTAAATTACTTATGAATCAAACCCAAGTTATAAATCATATCTTACATCTCAATTTCAATAAGTTTCTAATCGGTTTAATTAAATAAAATTCTTTATTGAATCAATTTCAACAAAATTCAAATTGTCTTCCTAACCTTAACTTATTCAAATTTTTACCAAAATCTATTTTTGAAATATAGATATAAGTACTTAACCATATTATAAGTATTCAATCAATCTTAATTAAATTTAATATTATAATTAAATCTATATATATATGTCATTACCATTTATATATAATAATTTAAGAATCAACATTTATCAAAACCATATATTTCTTCCCAAATTCATAGAATTTATTTTCAAAATATTTATATATGGACCAACGGTGTCTGTATATATATTAATCATATGGTTAAGTGATACGGATATTTATCATTTCAATCCGAAGTTTAAATATACATACGGGTAGATATCATTTCAACCCGTAATCCCAAATTCAATTCAAATGAAAATCGCTTGGGTTTATCATTTCAACCCATAACGATTTTTTCTATTCTAAAGTCCGTTCGGGTATGTATCATTTCAACCCATAGTGAATTCTATACTAACAGGGAACTTGCAGAGTGATAACAGATAATATAAAATATAACAACAGGCATATATCATCAATATAAATAACAGATACTGGTGTCAGATGTCATAGGTGAACATATACAGATAATAGTAATAACAGGCATATAAATACTAGATACTGGTGTCAGATGTCATAGGTGAACATATACAGATAATAGTAATAACAGGCATATAAATACTAGATACTGGTGTCAGATGTCACAGGTGAACATATACAGATAATAGCAATAACAGGCATATAAATACTAGATACTGGTGTCAGATGTCACAGGTGAACATATACAGATAATAGCATATATAACAATTTAAATAACTACAGCATCATATTTCAATTGTCGTTTCAATTAAAATCAAATTTAACAAATACAAGAACGTTAATCGTGAGTGATGGCTCACCTTTCGGGGTTAGAGAGATAGACAATGAAGTGGTTACGAAATCCAGGCATGAAGTCTCAACACAAGGCACGATTGAACTTGAATCGACGAATGAAACTGATAAATAGGGATTTACGAAATCAAGTCAAACTGGATTGATGATGATAATTGGTATAAGTAAAAATATATATACTATATATAACTACTTATATATAACATAAATACATATATATATATACCTATTGAAGTGCAAAATACTCGCATACATGCTATACCTTTTAAAATTAATAGTTAAAAATGTAATTGATATAAACTTGCTAAATTTAATACATATAAACCAACATGTATATATTATATATTGCAAACAACTCTATATGTGACAAATGAATATATGCCTATATATCCTCTTATAAACTGACTTTATATATATACATAACACATAAAATAAACCAAAAATTTATATCTTATATTAATATAATGCTCTCTGTACAAATTAGCAACTATTCAAAACATTTTCAGGTCGAAGGAACATTGTCAGGTCGACGAAAAGTTTGGAAGAATATTATATTTAAGAAACTATATTATAACTAACAGACAGTTTTAAACTTGTAAAAAAAAATTCTCTTATAGTGCATGTGATATGCGAAATCTTAAACTATCATACATATATAATACTATATAAAATAAAATATATACATATATCTATTTAAAACACAGTATACTTATATACTATACCTATATATATATACTTATGTAAACATATAGACAACTTCAAATATATAGATATATATACTAAGCTTCCGCACGCATATATCCTGGAAACGTATAACATATACTTTAACAAAAAAAAATTATTTATATATATACCTTATAAATAACTACATATGCACTAGACAAGCTCATAAATGTTGCTTTACTTCTATTTGTACTAATATGTATAGAATAAAGCGGTGACAGTGAAGAAAACAATAAAGCCAAGATGTATATGAAAAGATTTGTATAGGCAGTCACTATGCATATGAAACTGATTGTACATGCAGCTACCTACCCCTCCTATACGCGGCTTATAACATATGCAATCCTGTAACTATGTATGTATACTCACAATATAAACCAAATATAGCACTACGTATATATATAATAAAAATCAATGCAAACAAAACAGAAACTAACCAAATATATGTGGACCTATTAAAATATACATTAAATCATATATATACATACTTTATAACCAATATATATCAACAGTTTTTTTTTGAAAACTTGTATAAAACTTTACATATAAATATATATGTGTTAACATACCTTCATATATAATAAAACTAGTATATATATAAACTATTACAAATATGAATCAATTTATATATAATCAATATGAAACGTACAAAGCAATACACATATAATATTGTACCACATAAGAGTACATATATATCTCTCACATATATATTGTTTCAAACCAATATAAAACTATATTTCTATGCACAAAAGATATAACACAATACCTTGGCATGCATTCAACAGAGAGGAGAAACAGACGAAAGAGGAGAGGAAGGCAAGCGGGTCGCGAGCAGGTGGTTCGGGATGGATTTCCAAGTCGGCGGAGAGGCTGAGGCGGGTGGAGTTGATTGCGGGGTTGCTCTCGGTTTCAGGGAGGAGGCAGAGGCTGCTAGCGGTGATTGCTTGTTGCCGAGAGGGGATGGTCGACGGCAAATGGGAGGGAAGACGCTGGAGTGGGTTCTCGGTGGCGAAGTGGCGGACGGAGGAAGGCAGAGGGAGATGGTTGGTCGGGTTTTGGTTCATGGGGAGGGAGAGTTGCACGGGTTGAGAAGAGGAGGAGTGAAGAGTGAAGTTAGGCAATGTTTTGAACTTGAATTGAGCAGCTCAAAAGTCTTCAACGCATAGAAATGAACGGGCATAAAAATAGACGTGTACAAAATAAACAAACCAGTAAAATTGATGAAACGTTGGAATAGAAAAGGTCAAGGCTGAATAATAATAGTTGATGACCGTTTGAGTTCACGTGGATAACTGAAAAGGCAAAATAAACCAAAAGTTTCGAATGTGGAACCGGTACGACTGATCGGTTCACCGATTCCGTCGTGTTCCGAACTCCGAAACTCATGAATGAATATATCATAGAGATCAGCACGACGAGATGATCAGAACGGTATACAGATATTAGTGGTACGATCATCCAATCAAAATCGATATCGGTACCGAAAATACAGCTATTTGGTAGAAAATAAGATAGACGGAGCAATAGAAATCCAAATTTGACGAAATGAAGAATGATGTTTCACTCAGAAGATGATTTAGAAATTTATTGTATAAAAATATTCAAGTTTGGAAAACATTTTAGTTTCATCAAAATTTAACTGACTTAAATTGAAATAGAATTTCAAAAGAAAATAAACTTCAATATTATCAGATGAAAATTTACAAGTTGCTATATTAAAATAGACGCA
The DNA here is from genome assembly GCA_030737815.1 of Allium fistulosum. Classification (NCBI taxonomy): domain Eukaryota; kingdom Viridiplantae; phylum Streptophyta; class Magnoliopsida; order Asparagales; family Amaryllidaceae; genus Allium; species Allium fistulosum. The sequence goes on from CM060904.1 coordinate 1,087,063,879, forward strand.
TTCCAAATAATAAATTTTTATTTTCAAATTTTATTGTTTAAAATTTCACAAATTTCCAGTTAAATATACTTTTAAAACCATTAAATTTTACGGGTCGTTACCTCTTGGGCCGACAGTTCACTATCACCACCGACCATCAGAGCCTCCGTCAACTCCTCACCCAGACCATCCAAACACCGGATCAACATAAATGGTTATCCAAACTTCTCGGCTTTGACTTCGTGATTCGTTTCAAACCAGGAAAAGACAATAGCGTTGCTGATGGGTTGTCTAGATGGACTTCAGAGGCAATTATGGCTGCTCTGTCTTGCCCGACAATGGATTTCACTTCACGCATACGTGACGCTCTACAAAATGACCCTGAAGCACAACGCATTGTTGCTGCAACACACGGTTCCAGTTCGACCTCTCCTCAGTATACGTTTCGCGATGGTCTTCTTTTTCGTGGCACTCGGCTGTTCGTCCCTTCAGATCCCGCTCTACAACGCGACATTATGGCAGCATTCCATTCATCTAAAGTTGGGGGACATTCAGGTATTAAGGCTACAACAGCCAGAATTTCAAGCAGTTTTTTCTGGCCACATCTTCCGCGCTCCGTCCAAGAGTACGTCCAGACTTGTGATGTTTGCCTTCAGGCTAAACCAGAGAATACACCCAAGAAGGGACTACTCCAACCCCTGCCGATACCACATCAAATATGGGAAGACATTTCTATGGACTTCATTACCCATCTTCCCCCTTCATCCGGGAAAACGTGCATATCGGTCATCGTGGATCGTCTCTCCAAATATGCTCATTTTTGTGTGCTACCAACCTCGTTCAATGCCACTCAATTGGCTTCATATTTTGTACAAGAGTATGTCCGTCTTCACGGCTTTCCGAAATCAATAGTTTCCGATCGAGACCGGATCTTCATGAGTCAATTTTGGAGAGAGATATTCCGTCTTCATGGTACGTCACTCAAAATGAGTAGTGCTTATCATCCGCAGAGCGATGGCCAAACGGAAGTGGTAAATCGCTGTTTGGAAACGTATTTGCGAACCGTTGGCGGCGACCTACCCTCTAAATGGTCGAAATGCCTACCTTGGGCCGAATATTGGTATAACACGTGCATCCACTCTTCGACCAGCATGTCACCATACCAAGCTGTGTATGGCAGACCACCACCCATTATCTCCGATTACATCCCGAATGACACGCATCCTCCAGAGGTGAAAGAATGGGCACAGGCAAGAGATGAATTACTGCATATCCTCAAACTCAACCTGCAACGTGCTCAAGAAAGAATGAAGAGTCAAGCCGATCAACACCGTCAAGACAAAGAATTCTCCGTCGGCTCATGGGTTTATGTCAAACTACAACCGTACCGCCAACTCTCCATCCGCCACGCTCAACACAAACTGTCTAAATAGTATTTTGGTCCATTTCAAATCATCGAGCGCATCGGTCCCGTGGCTTATAAATTGCTCCTTCCACAAGAGGCTCGTCTTCACCCCGTCTTCCACATCTCACTGCTCAAATACTGCCCCAGCCCACAACATGTTGTTCCGAATCCGCTACCACCAGAGATCATCTCAGCGAACAAACCTGCTGACCTTGAGGACAAGGTCATTCTCCTAGGGGGGATAGTGATACGGCAACACATATCAGGCCTGTGTCATGTCCAGCTGTGCATGCATCAACCAGCTCAAATATTGCCACAACCAAGCCACCAAGGTGCACAAGGATTCCTAGCCGTTACAGGGAATAATCTGCACGTGATGACAGCTCATAAAGCATAACTAATTTCCTACTTTCAATAATTGTTAGTTATTAAATGAATGGTGAAAAAGCATAGGCAAATGGTAGGGGGACACTTGTCCCAGGTTGTTATGCAATGATTTGTATCGGTTGTTATATATATCAGTTAAAGAGGAATGAAAAGCATGGCTGAATGAAACTTTTCTTCAATTCTTTGTCTTCTTCCACTTCTTTTCTCCTCTAATTTCTTATTTGCAGTAAAGTTTGATAGCTTGAGACCTTGTGCACAACAGCATGTAACATGGATTTCGATAATAGTTATCTAAGGATGTATTTTAGTTTCACACTTTGTGCCACGTTAACTTAATCATACTTAAAAAATTGTTTCTTAAGTTCCTCAAATCAAGTTCCTGCTGAAATAGTTTCTTAAGTTTAGGTGAATTCTCTCTTCTCTTTTAAAAGCCTGTTCGAGTCTCCCTCTTTGAATTACTCTAGTGGTGCCCTCTGGAAATAATTACCTCTTAAGCCAATCACTTTTCATGGTCCATGCAAATCAACTGTTACTGTCAAGGTATAGAATTTGTAAAATATTCATGTTAAGCTACAATTAATATACTACAATACATGTATATATGTTCATATAATGGAATGTATATGTTCAGATAATGGGAACAATTCAGGCTCCTACAGACAGACCGATATGGAGAAAAAAATGCAAGGCACTGGATTATATTCAACCGCGTAAATAGTCTTTCTGTTGGAGGTGGAGGAACAATCGATGGAAATGGAAAAATTTGGTGGGACAATTCATGCGAAGTCGATAAATCTAAAGTAACTTGGCTTCTACTTTGCTCGTTTTTTCTTCTTCTTTTTGTTTTTTTAATCTCACTAACTCTACTAACTAATTTTATTTTTATTTTCTGTTTTATTCCCTCCAAGTTTCAGCCGTGTACGGAAGCTCCAACAGTAAGTCATAAGCTTTGTTATTGAATTAAAATTTGTACATTATTACACATAGAAAGGATTGATTTCTCCTTTTGACCATATTTCAAAACAAAATTTCAAATATTTAAACAACCTTAAAAACTATCTATGAAAACGGACCACTTTCGGTGCAAGTGGCAAAAAATAAAATTTTGTACCGAAGCTATTTGAAATAGCACTAGCACGATGTTTTTCTTAAGGAAAAACAATTACGTTGATGCTAATAAATAGCTAAGTGTATATTTATGGCCCAACCATCGCGTTTTCCAGTTTCAAGTTTTACTTCTCATGGCGTTGCCAATTAGTGTATTTTTATTTTTCATGCTGGGAATCATGTGTACGGGCATTGCTTATTACGTGCAATGAATTGTAGAGAGGTCTGGTTTTCGTTACGGCCTTCCAACCATTGTGTATGATCATAGTTGATGTTTTGGAGTCTATCATTCTTTTCGAAGTGATCACTTTGGGAAGGTATTCCTATGTTCATATCAGGCTTTCTGAATTATAGAAATATTAGTTTATCAAATAATATGGATTATTAATTTGGTCAACTTTTATGCAGGGTGATTGGAGCATTAGTCTACATTGCCTTGGGTATTGGGGTTATAATCCCTGCATCAATTGCTCCGTACAAGGCAGCTGCTTCTCTATCTCAACTGTTGATACCACCGCATTCAGAAGGTGTTTGATTCGAGAAAAAGTTGCATTTGTGTTTTAGAGTATTAAGTTTGCTAGTATTATGCTTAGAAACTAGGATCTTTTGCAATAAAAAAGATTACCAATTTGTTTCAGGTTACTTGTTGCGGTAAATCTGGATAAGTAGATGCCCTTCAAGCGGGTGTTTGTTTTTGCAATCATCTTTAACAATAAAGAATGGATATATATTACCGTGATGGTCTATAATTTATAGTTTGTATTTTGAATATAAAGTTGTGATGTCTTCTCTATGAATGAATTATGATCCCTTTGAATTTATGTCATTTTTTTGCCATTGGTTATATGTTCTTGCTGCATTGCAAAATGTGTTTAGAAATTAATTTTTTTTATTTTACATTATTTAACCACAACTGCCTACAGCAGTTGTGAAAAGTTCTTTTACAACTGCTAATAGCAGTTGTAAAAGACCTTTTTACAACTACGATTGACAGCTGTAAAAGACTTTTTTTACAACTGTCACTGGCAGTTGTAAAATACTTTTTTACAACGGGTAAAAAATTATTTAACAACTTCCGAAGACCGTTGTAAAAAAATATAGCCTTATTACAACTCTGGATACCACGACCGGCGGTTGTCCGTTGTAACAGACCTATTACAACTGTTTTTGGCAGTTGTTAAAAGGTGTTTTTGTTGTAGTGTCTGTAAAGTAATAATAAACTTACAAACGTTGGCTTCTAATACCAGTTACACATGCACACGTGCTGAAATACTCGTGTACGTGTGTGTGTGTGTGTGTGTATATATGATCAATAGCATCCCCTTATGTAGCATCATTTGGAGCCCCATGATGTCAGCCACACATTTATATTTAAATTTTACCGTTTCTCTCTTCACTCACATGCATCAAATATTTAAATATAAACGTGTGGCTGATATCATGGAGCTTCAAATGGTGCTGATACCATGGCTAATACGTCATAGTTAATGGTGAGTGGTTACAGAAAAATGATAAAATCCACTTTTAAACCTTCGCAAATCAGTATGTGATTAGGGCCGGAAGCTTGTTGCATCTGTCGCTAATTCCATGCTATATATCTTGGATTTACCAATCACTATTTATTAAAAATATTTTTACATAAAATATTGTTTTTATACAGATGTTACGAAAATGTATGTGATTTCACGCTAAATTCCATTGCTAAATCGACACTAGATCACCGACTATGAATTTACTGATTTGGGAATACTGTTGCAAATTCGTCGGTAAATGCAATTTAACGACGGATTTAGCCGTTGCGAAATCAATTTTTTTTTTTTAAGTGATAGATCTAATAAGGTTGAAATGGAAGAATTTTTTTTGAAATTTATCCACTAATCCCATTGTTTGCTGGTCTAGTTCTAACAGGTTTGAGCAGTGTCTTTGGTCGTCTATTGATGTTGCATTTTGATTATGAGAGTTTATTTCACTTAGGTGAGATTATGTATCGGGTATGGGTTATTTTCCTTAAGCTCAAATCTCTTGTCACATTTCGTCTGTCCTCCTATGTCATATATGTGAGCAGTTAATTTTTTATCATCATACATTCATATATACGATGGGTACACTAGTTCATTAGTTTGTAGCTAGATACAGTGCATGCTGCTCAGTTGCTAAAAAAATCAAGCTGCAGAAGGTAACCTGAATGATCGCAATCTTTTTTCTTGTCTATAAAAGATCTCATCGTTTGTCATACGCCAGCTTATTACTCTTTGAAGTTGTTATAAGCACTTAGTGCTGAAGTTTAATAAGAAGCAACCTCAAGAAATCAAGCTGTTGGAAGTTAGATATATAATTTAATCAAATAGCTGAATGCTAGATATATAAACAGCACACGGAGTTGCTAACAATTCAAGCTGATATATAAACAGGATACGGAGTTGCTAACAAATCAAGCTGTCGGAGGATAACATGAATGATCACCAACCTTTCTTGTCAAACCAAAAATCTGATCACATTTGTCATGCCTCAATATTTTATTCTTTTGAGTTAGTATAAGAGCATCCCAATAGGGGTCAGTCAACAAACCAATAAAACATGGACAAGGAGGAGGAAAAAGTACTTCCTATGATGGGAGGAAATGGTGAAACAAGTTACGCAGCCAATTCCAGGATTCAGGTTTCAACACTTTACTCCTAATTTCCACGAAAATTGCTACTTAATTAATACAGACGCAACATATATTATACATAAGACGCAAACTTTTCTGTTATGATGCGTAGGAGAAAGCAATTCTGGGATCCAAGCAGGTAGTTGAAGAAGCCATAAAAGATGTCTGTACAAAAACTCATGTAGAGACTTTTGTTGTAGCGGACATAGGCTGTTCATCTGGAACAAACACCTTTTTGTTTCTCTCTATGATCATAAACGCACTGGCTGACCATTGTCTTTCTTTGGGTCAAAACCCACCAGAGATACAGTGTTTCTTTAACGATTTACCTGAAAATGACTTCAATACTTTATTCAAAAATTTGAGATTTCTGGAGACGAGGATACAACAAAAGAAAGAAGCTATTGCAAGTGTGCCAAATTATTATGTGATGGCAGTTCCTGGTACTTGCTATGGGAGGTTGTTTCCTTTAAACAGTGTTCATTTCTTTCATTCTTCATCTTGCCTCCATTGGTGCTCTAAGGTTAGTTATAATTTGAATAGAGTATTTCATAGTGTTAGGGTGATTTGAATCTAATGCAAAACAATATCATAGCTGACTATGAACACTGTTTCTTGCTAAGTCTCTTTAATTTTAGGGTTCTGATAACTATGTGGTAAATTAGAAAAAGATTTATTATTTTTATTATTTTTCATTTCACATGCTGTTTAAATTTCAAACGTTGCAGGTTCCTGATGGAGTTAAACATGAGGAAGGAGTTGTTTTAAATAAAAAGAATATCTATGTAGCAACCACGAGTACACCAAATATAGTTAAATCCTATCATGAGCAGTTCAAAAGCGACTTTTCAAAATTTCTTGATCTAAGGTTTAATGAACTAGTACCAGGAGGAAGAATGGTTTTATTATTTTTAGGGAGAAAAAGCTTGGATGCTCGGTTTGGAGAATTCAGTTGTCTTCTTAGTTTGCTTGCAGATGCACTCAACTCCATGGTCCAACAGGTTTGTGTGTGTGTGTGTCTATATATATATATATATATATATATATATATATATATATATATATATATATATATATATATATATATATATGCGCGTCCCTGCAAACAGTAACCAGGTAAACAAAACGTTGTCTAACTTAAAATTTTCATCCAATCAAACTTTAGGTCAAGCTATAATAATAGCAGTAGGTACATTAGTAATGGCCACGGTCATACAATACTATTTTGTAACTTTACTTCTTTTTAACATAGGAGCTTGTGGAAGAGGGTAAAGTTGAGAGCTTTTACATTCCAATTTATACGCCATCAGTAAAAGAAGTTGAAGAAGTGATTATAAAACAAAGATCATTTCTTATTGATCAAGCGTACACTATGGCCTTAAATTGGAATCCAAATGATGACTCTTTCGATGATCTTAAACCATTTGACAATATCAAAAGTGGGAAAAATGTTGCAAAAATCATGAGAGCGGTCTATGAACCTATTCTTGCAAGGCAATTTGGATACATTGTCATGAATGAGTTGTTTGCGAGGTTTGCTGTTAATGTAGCTAGTCATCTCCTCAAAGAGAAGGACAAGTTCACATTTATTTTCCTTTCGTTGTTGAAAGAGAAATAAATAAATAAAAGTAGAAACCTATAGTGTCTGTTATTTATTTATGAAAAACTATAATTTATCGAATTTATGTTTGAAAAATATAATTCATTTGGCGTTATTAAGAAGCTGTTTTTCCATTAGAAAATAATCTTCACTTAAATATATAGCTTGATTGAAAATGAACTGCCATACATTTGAATATTTAGATATGTAATCGGTAGTTGTTAATGCATTAAATGAATCTATATCCACGTTATTCTTTAGTACTTCTCTACGCTAGTGCCAAAAATACATAAATTTACAATTAATGCATTGAATAGCCCATTAACTTAAGAACCACTGACATTCTAAAATGGATAAAAGGAAACATGGCTAACGATACAATGAGTTTGTAAATGCGTACTTTAATCTTTAACATGATGAAGGCACGTTTAAAAGTAGAACGTGTGACTCAACAGGAGCTTAGCACACAAATATACTACTAAACCAACCTTTTTATTGCATTATTATCAGGACTTCACATAATATTATATGTTCAAAGTACAGACACATGTGATGTTAATATTTTATTCATATATGTAAAGCTCATTTATTGAGAAATTGATGCTACATAAGTCCTAAAAAGTAATAAAATGAAGAAAAGAATCAGGCACTGGGAAATGAAAGGAAGTAATTACATTAAATGGACATATTATCACATTCACATAATAATCGAATAAATAAATTAAAAAAGAAAGATAGATCTTTAATTTTGTTACTTTTCACTGGATATACCTTAAAATCACCATGGCAATCAAAACCAAGCAACTCATCTTCCTAAACCATTGCCAATTTTAGAGCACTCCTAAAGTTAGCTTGTTTGTATGGTATGTACTTTCCCCTTCTCTTGGAAAGCCAACCTTCCATACGCATACAAACCTCCTCATACAATTATTTTAGTTATTGATATATCTAACCTATTTTTCACATGTTTATCCATTATCCAACTTATTGCTAACTTCTCCCATAAAAAAATACGTGCTGTTGAAGTAGTAAAAAGAAATTAAATATCCCAGAAACCAAAACAAATATACGAGATCAAATCACCTGTACCAAACCATCCCTATCCCCCTGTCTTCAACCAATCGGGGATGCCGATTTTCAGCTACTTTGCAATTAAACCCCTTTTTCTCTCCTGCTGTTTGGGGTTTAATTCCAAAATGGTTGAAAATCGACGTCCCCAATTGGTTGGGGACAGGGGGACAGAGATTGTTTGGTTCAGGGGATTTGATCTCCAAATATACCCGTATAATCTAATTTGCCTGCATTGAATCCCTAACCGTATTGAATAAAAGATCTAGCATGAAACATTTAAATGAACTTTTTTAGATTAATGAGACTTTATAGATCACCTAAAGGGGCAGTAAGGTTTCGACACTAGGTAGATTTTTATTGTCGAAAATGATCAATAATTGATGTACTATCAAAATAAAAAGTACATGAATTCAATAAATGTATTTCATATGATAGTAGAATATTGTAATAAATAAAATAACTACTTGCTATGCCCAATTGCAGGGTCAAGAAATTGCTCTTAGTTTATCCATTACCACTTTTCCATAGTTATTGCAGCTTCAATAATGATCATAGAGTTTAAATTCATTACTAAATCTTAGATTTAATGAATTAGAAATTTTTTGTAGACTGAGTTGCAAGGGTAATGAGCAGTGACTAAGAACATTCTTAAGTTGTCTTCTAATATATTTTTTCCTTTTTTGCTTCTAAAATTTCATTATGGAATATGAAGACAAATCATTAATGATGTTGTATGTCCTTTTATTCAAATGTTGTTATTCTCTATCGTTTGCGATTTGTAGTATGGTGTACATCATAATCAAACTATAGTAATATATTGGATACACCTGGAAAAATTAATAACCGATAATCCCTTCATTATTTTTTTGCCCGTTGCAAATGCAGCCTAAAGAAGCACAAAACAATATATAGGCTAGCCGCCTTTGTAACAACCCGCCTTTTCGATATTGAAAAGTCGACATTAATACATTCACGGTATTCAGATGTCAAACATTCATGTGTCGAAAAGACAGATTATTAGGGTGAAAGAAAGATAAGATAGAACATAATCTCATAAACGTAAAGAGTAGCATATAATATACCAATGATCTTTACGAAAAGAAAACCTTTTATATACATACACCAATCAGAATACTAACATATCATCAGCATGGATAGTTATAACAACCCGTCCTTACAATTTATGATAAATATGACAAGAACAAACAACGAAAGATAAAATACGAGAATACATCCTGGAGGATCCGGCTCGTCTTCTGAAGCTCCAAACTGTCCAGCTAAATCTAGTAAATATGCTCGGGTTGAACCAAACATTATATGAAAAATAATGTCCGGATTAGTCTAGTAAAATTAGCTTGAAAAACATAATCAAATGGATTTTACTTAAAGTTATAAAAACCTTTCAGAATTAAAGGTATCTTGTAAGACCATACCGCACATAAACACGGATGGTTTTTTACCTTACGATAACCATACCATTTTATAGAAAATCTTGTGATATGGTAATAATGTCAATGGTTTAGAATAAATATGAAATCATATCCGAAATTGTTATATTAATTAAATTCCACCATGATAGTTACACAATTCAATCCGTAAGGGAACGTATTGGAGATTGAATTTCCATTAATGACAAGGCTACTGGGGTACCGCCTGCCACAGTACACCACTAGAAAAATGTAGCAAGGGCTTCAAATGTACTCCTTGCGAGTCTAACCCGGCCCACTCCTTTAAAATGACAAGCCGGATTACATCATTCCCCAGGCACCGAGGCTACTATACAGCGTGCACCAGCCTTGGCCCCACTTTTTCCATACGCGTGCATACCAAATCTGTAAATATCGATTCTAGATTGAGGAATGACTACTCCTATTGGTAGCGAACCACATAGCTCTAAAGCATATCCCCTGTTTTAGTCATTACCGGGTTGTGAGGCTTGTGAGGTCACGATTACATTTTTCCTCCCTTAGCAAATTCCACGTGGAATGCTAACACTACCTTTTAGCCACAATGAAACACCAGCATTCCTTCATACAAGTTGTTCATGATAAAAACAAACTGAAGGCACAACTTTTACGACATCCATTTTGGAATCACCCTCAGGAATAGTAGCAAGCAGCCCTTGCACTTCAAAGAGCTCCATCTTCGATCATCTCAAACTAGTCTTGACCCTCTTCCAAAGCGTCGAATACATATATGGTTATGGAGTGGTTGCGGTTTCAAGTCATCTCATATAAGTACACTCCCCCAATTACCGATCACACCAAAACCAATGGATATTTCTAGTAAACTCAACTCTAGTTATTTTGGAAATAAAGAGACAATACATAAGAGCGGATATCACCACCTAATCTTTTAAGTGGATGTATTTCCTTATCATTTATCCTAAGAGAACAAAACGATATTTATATGCACAGTACAACATCATCGAAGTTGACTATGTCATATACTCCCGTGTTTCTCTTAGATATTTCTAGAGTTATATTTTTAGCCAAGATTTAATAATCGTTTATTTAACTATCAAACAAATAATCAACACATAGATTTAATTCCATATGGAATCCACTAAGTCTCTATCAATTAATCCTTCATAAATTAAAATCTCTTTCAATTATTTGATTCAAAATATCTTCACAAAAGATAATATTCACAAACCCCTTATAGTCCTTTCAATACTTAGAAAAACATTAAATATTTATCTCACCAGTATAAGTATATTACAAACCATTATTCTTTTAATACTTAGAAAATTTATCCATATACTTATCTCAACGTTATAAGTATATTAACAAAAGCTTAAGGAAGATTTCCTCTCTTCCAAATTCATATTTAAATGGGCCAAAAACAATTATTATTTAAGACATTGTTTACTATAAACCAAACCACCTATCCTTTAGTGTTAAATATGAAAAGAATGTTTCCATACCACCATAATTAAGAAGAATTAATTATCAAAATCAAATCTCATTCCCTTTATAAAATTCCCTTTTTATAAGCTCATTTCATATTTACAAATCCTTTTATAAGTCTCCAAATTAATTTATAAACTTCTTTTATAAATCTTTGAAATTTATTTATAAAATTCCTTTCTATTTATAAAACTCTTTCCTTATAAACAAAACTCTTTTATAAATCTTTTATAAAAATCCTTTATAAAATCCTTTACAAAATATCATTTATAAATCTCCTTTAAATAAATCCTTTTATTAAGTAAAATCCCTTTTATAAAAACAATTTGTTATTTGTAAATACCTTTATTAAATTAATTACCTACCTTTAAACATCATAAATAAAAATAATTAATTAACTTTGAAACATAATTAATAAAATAAGTAATTAACTTAAACCAACATTAATAGTATAATTAAATTACTTTAAACAACATTAATAATATAATTAAATAAATCTTAACAATCTTAACAATATAATTAAATAATTTTGAACATCTTTAATAAAATCATTTATAATTAAATAAACACTTAACCTCAACTTATTATACAATTTAAGTTGCTATTCAAAACCATAACCTTTCAAATTTAATAAAGAGACTTAGCGACCCAATGGTACTTAGACATGCTACCATTTAATTTAAATTTGGCTTTTCCAAGTCATATCACTGGTATTTACATAAGCATGAATATATGTAAATAAAATCAATAGTTCACAATCACTAGTTAATCCATCACTTACCCAATATTCATTAATCGGTATATGAATAAATGTCCAAATTAATATAATAGCAGAATAAGGATTTATGGTGTTAAACAGATGTCATCAATAATATATTCCGTTAATAATAACATAACAGTGTTTTATTCTGCAAAGTGAATGTCATTGATAAAATATAATTACCAAACGACTTAATTATTTTCTATGAATATTAATTTATTAATATTTTATACTTTAACAAATCTATCAAATAATTTCACAAGTATGATCTACTAGTTAATACGATCCTAACGTCGAAATCCATGGGTGAAACGGACATCGTAAAAGTGTGTTATCAAATTTTAAAGTTAAAACTAATTTAAATAACTAATTAAATAAATAACCTTCCCTAAATCCCCTAGGTTCAAGCCCAAACTCAATCCGACCCAAATCCCTTTCATCTCCTACAACAGTCAAGATCCCAAATCAAAACCCCAAATTAAAAACTGGAGCCTAAAAACTGGAGCATACCCATACATGCATGAGTGCGCGTGCGTGCTCGAACCACCACGCCGACCACCGTGCCCACCACCTCCACAATCCCTCGCTCGACTTGCCCGAACCACCATCATCCCCTCTAATGCCTCCAAACCATAATCGACCCAATTTCCCAAATTCAAATGGAAACACGTGCCTAGGAAATTTTTTAAACGCCTCGGTCTCCCATCTTTCACCGCCACCACCGACGTCGAAAGCTACCAACACCTATGCTAGTCGACTTACCAACCTCCCCATCACCTCCAACTGAAGCCTCATCGCACTCGACCTCCTCCATCATCTTCAACGTTTCCATTTCAAAACCTAAGATCAAAACAACCCTAAACCCCTAAACTGAGCTCTACCTAGCACCACCATCCACCAACGACCATGCCACCACCACCAATGTCTTCCCCTTGTCTCCAGCCTCCTCTCAACACCGCAATTCTCTCTCTCGACCCCCAGGTCACCAGAATTCACTAAATGGCAAAAATTGGATCATCTCTCCTCCACGACATAACCCCAAGCCCTAAAATCATCGGGCTGCATCAAAAAATCACAATTTGCAAGACAATCATGACTATGAACTCCATTTGTCGATTTATCATAGTAAAAAACTGACCTTTTTCAAGTACTTACTGTAATCGACAGTATTATCCCACCATACTCATCGAAACAACATACAACTATTTACAAAAAAAATAGACTCTAAGATGAACAACATTCTAGTTGACAGTTTTGAATTTGAACGGTTCATGAGAAAGTGATTTTTGAAAGAAGGGAAGGGGTTTATTTTCAAAGAACAGAGGATAGGAGGAAGAGAAAAGAATGTAACTATGTGTTTATAAATCTATCTATGTTTACAGTAAATTCATATTTTCCATTTCAAAAGAAAATGTCCATAACAAAGTGATATTTAGAACTATTACTTGAATATGAAAATCAATATACAAATCACCACAAAGCTATAGATATATTTATACAACAAACATTTGTTTCATAAAAATAGTAAATAATAGAAACCTCACCATATTTATTATTTTCAAAAGTATGTAATAAGAGTTTAATGTTCTTACCTTCCACAAATCCAAATCCAAATCCAAGCTTAAGTTTTAAAGTTTTGATCATTAAGTGTAAAAAGATAAGATTTTTCCAAAATTTAAAAAGGAACAAAAGATGAAAAAAAAGAGTTAAGAAAATGAAGTATAGAATGAAATATAAAATGAAAGGGGTGTGTGTGTATAAGATGAAATAAATTAAATAAAATAAAGACCAAAATGCCTTTTCTTATCAAATTTTCAACTACCACCTTATCACAAGCCACCCCAAATATAAATCTTTTGATAATATGGTGGATATTAGGCTAACCCATGTACCTTTGTTCATTTCCATACTTAACAAGTCTTTCAAATATCTAATCCATCTTTTCATATTTTCAAGTTATAAATATATTTACATTTATAAATTTCTTATTATTGCCACTTATTTACTCCTTTCAACATAAAATGTTTTAAACATTCCAATGTTATTTAAAATATATACAAAGGTTCAATAACTTTCTACAACTTGTCATTCGATAAAAGTCGAAAATCCGAAAAAAAGGTTCCGGTCACATTTTCTGTTTTTCATCGAACTATTTATTTTAGTAAACAAAATTCAAAAATGAATTTCCTACCATTAGTTATTAATTAAAAGAGGGTTATTTGATTTTTAAACCATTTATCGAATATTTATTTAAAATAAATTAAATATTCCTAAATCAATTTATAAAATTCTGGGTTGTTACACTTATGAAGCCAACATAAGGTTCAATTCCCTTAGATGTACAAGTGGCAATATAATATGTTCAGAAGTTTAATAACTCTGTATCAACAACAGAGAAGATTATAGTTTATATAAAAACAAGTCAAACTTTACTAGCATCAAAAACACGTGTGTCTAATTAAGCAAAAGAAAAAACAACATACAAAAACAGTAGGGACATACCTTTAAATGCATCATAGTATTCGCCAATATGAGTGCTTGGGGTAGATGACCTATCGTCCACGTGTGTATTGTTTTTAGGACTCATTAAGTCCTAAAAATCAGGAAAATCATCCAACTCTCCTTTACATTCTACTGGGACATTAAAACCTCCTTCCATTTCTTCCATATCAACATGCCCATTCCCCAAACTACTGTGATCATAGTTCCCATTTCTAACAACCCCATTTTCCAATTTTTCTTTATTACAATTTTCCTATAATTTGTTCTCCCCATTTTTCAGCTCTCCTTCATTCCCATTCTTAGGATCTAAATCAAATGGCAAAGATTTGGAAAAAACATGAATTTGAGATGAACTTTTAACTAGACAGAACCCTTGTCTTTTATGATTAATAATACAAGGAGATGGATGGAAAGAAGGTCGGGGAAACAACATGTGGCGGTCGAAAGGGATTTTCTTATTTTCAGATGGTGAATTTAGGGATAGCCTTACCGGAGGTGGGGGCAGCTTAGAATTAAAGTTAGGGTTTCTAGACCTAGGTTCCAATAAACTCTCGTGCTATGGCGGTAAAGGTGGCATGTAACAATCCTGGTCGAGGTTAAAATAAATAAATATATTGAAATGGATATTTTGGAGAATTAGTTAAACTTTTGGAATTTTTAGGAATAAAATGGATAATTTGATTTAAAATTCAATTTGGGATTTTAATCATGTTTTGTGAACCCAAAAGCCATTAAAAACTATATTACGGAAATTAATGACAATTGTGAATTTTGGGATATATCCTGAGAAATAAACAATAATTATTAGAAATGTGAACAATTTTTATATTATTGAAATAGTTGAGAAATTAAATCTATTTCATAATTATATGATGGAAAATAATAATAATAATTAAATAATTATGAAATTAAATAAATTATCCTGGTAGCCAAAAATAAATTGCAAAATTAAGTGTAAAGCAATTTCAACTAAATTGAAATATATTTTAAATAATAACAAAGTTTATATTTAAATTCAAATGTAAAAGAATTGAAATTTGAAAGCCAAGTGGAAATTTAAAATAATCCATTATCAATTCAAGCCCAAGAGCTACCTAAGCCCATTCAAACTAACAAATAATAAGACCCAGCCTTTACTCTTTCCATTTTCAAAACCCTACATCCTGATGCCCTAATTCCTAAAATCGAGTTCGAATGGAAAAAGAAAAAAAATGACTCTCGGCCTCGCTACTATGACCGACGTCGAAGTCGATGACCGCACGCACGCATGAGGAGGTGAAGCTCGCAGCAACCACGACATCAACGACAGGGGTGAGTGCGACTTCGATAGAGGATGGGGAATCGCCAACCCAGGAGATGCTGAAGGCATGAGCGGTGGTCGAGGCTAGCATCAGGTGGACCGATGTCAAAGTTGGAGCGAAGATTGGCATCGGCTGATGTTGATGGGTAGGGCAGTAATGAACTTGAAGGAGAGGTAGGAGGACTTAATTATTAGAGCTAGTACAAACTGAAGCAAATGCGAGAGTTTAAACAAGCTTTGGTTTAAGGTGAGTTATTTTAACTCATGATTCTATATCTATATATATATCTGTAGATTTGATTGCATGTCCTTGTTGAAATTTTGTGAGAATACCTACATTTTGAATCATTGAAACGGTTGAAATTCAGTTGCATGCTTTGAATTGTATTATACATCTTTTGTTTAGGTGGATAATTAAATGGACTAGAGGAATTAAATTGTTATAGGGATTGATAGTGTAGATTTACAAACATAACTCCATCCGTTTGTGAATTAAAATTTTGTAGTACGTTGATACTGGTATATCGTCGATCGGAGTTGTCGGAAAGCGACTCGGATTTCTAGGAAATTTTATAATATGAAATGATATTTTACAGAGCGTTGTTGGCTCTAAAAATTGCATTTTTGATGGATTGTTGTTTAAATTATTTAAATGTTTTTAAATGAATTTCAAAAATGAGGTTTTATCCATTTTTATCCTTATTGGAAATTAGTTTATGAAAAATATATCTAAATTATATTATCTTCTTAACTTATTACTTAACACAAAATTTCCAAATAAAACTTTCAATGATAGGTAATAGTTATTCACAAAATCATTTCAAAATTAATATTTATCGGTATAAAATTTTGGAAATGCTTAGAGACAAAAGATAAAATATAGAATTCTTTTATAAAAGTGATTATGAAAGTAATAAAATTCAATTTCAAATACTTTTAGTTATAAAAGCTGGTTAATTGATTTTAGAAAGAGTTTGAAACCCTTTGGAAAATTATATCTTTATTTATATGTGTACATATTCAAATAGATTTTCAAAATAAAATAAGTTATCAATTATGAAAAGTAAAGCTTTGTTTTAAAATAAATTTATCTAAGCTGTTTAAGTTTATAAATAGTTTATAGTTTTAAAGTGTTTATGAAGTAATATAATATATATATATATATATATATTTGAAATAAAGTGAACTATCAATTATTAAAATATTATTTTGATGCAAAGACCTAATAAAGGAATTTTATTTTAAGACTTAAAACTTTATAACTCTTCTCTCTCTCTCTATATATATATATATATATATATATATATGTATGTATGTATGTATATATGAGTTATTGGATTTTAAAAGTGATTTTAGAAAAATTATCTTGGTATATAAAAGAAAAACTAATTTAAAACTCTTTTAATTTATTCATTATGGATTAACAAAGGCGAGAAGTTTAAAAGTGAATTATAGATAAAATATTTTAGAAATAAATTTCTAAATGATAAAATTATATTAATTACTTTCAACCTATAAACTATTGTTGGCATTTATTGTATTTAGCTTTTGGCTATTTTTATGCAAGTTTGAATTGGATTTCTGATGAATTTCGTAATTTTCTATGAAACAAAGAATTTTAATAAACGATTGAATTGTCGGGTGGTATGGGACACTTTGTACAATTCTTTCGATTATTATTATAATTTGTTAAATAGAGTTTGTGTGGAAATTACTAGCTTTTAGTAAATACTTGAATTTACTTTCTGGTATGGGATAGTTAGCTAAATTCTTTTGATTACTAAAGTGATAGTAATTAACACTTAGAGTTGTATTATCTTAGGGTGTTCGGATTTCAAACTGATAGATCCCTGCGAGAAGATAACTCATTTTTCATCGATTTGAGAATCGATACATTTTTAGATTTGGGTAGGAAGATCTCTTTCGAAAGATCTGTTATGGTGTAAATACCGCTGTCTCTTTCGAAAGGTAGTTTTTTACATGAATCGTAGTCTATAGGTACTACAACCTATCAATTTATTTTGTTTTATACAGTAAGACAATGTTTACCTCTTTCAAAAGGTAAATTTGCATATGACAGATCAGGTACACGGCTGCTCTTTCCTTTGAGCGGTGTCCCTAATCTGCGGTCTCTTTCAGAAGGCTACCTTCCTATGTAGCGGGTCTCTTTCGGTAGATTTCGTGTCACTGTATTAAACTGATAGATGACTACCATTATTATTTCATTATTGATAATTATTTCTTCATAGATTTTTAGTATGGATATTCTACATCCGTTATGGCTCTGTGGAATTTTGAATTGGTTATCACCATATTTTGAGATGATAGTCTATTGAGACTTGATATGTATTTATGAAATGGTGATTTGTAGATATGCCTTATGCGAGTATTTGTTTTGGGCATATTTTATTTATGACTTATTTGTTTATTGTTAAGTCAAAATTTTGGGATCTGTATTTATTGGTTTGATATGCCTTTTTGGATTTCTGGGTTTTTGGCATATTTTGAGATGACTTATTTTAGACTTAAGTCGTTTATGGATTTTTATAGTGAATTTAATTAATATGATTTAGTATGATTGCTTGTTCAGCATATTTTATATGACTTATTATTTTAAGCCATATAGTTATGTATATTTATATCTCACCTTTTTATTTTGATATAGTCCGACCCGTTTATTATTTTAATACTCGAGTCAGGCCGAAACTTTACAGATACATGGACCCATTGACCTTTGGATTTTGGGCTAGCATTAAAGTAGACTATTTTGATAGTTTTAGATACTTCATACTTGTATATATTGACAGATAGAAGTTTATGCCATCTACATTATATAGTAGTGTCTTTGTACCTGATACTAGATTTTGGATATGATGTATATTATTCCGCTGTGATCTGTGACTCTGATTCTAATTTATCTATATTATATACTGTTTTGAATATTTTTAATCGATGTTTTTATTACTTTGTATTAATACTGTATACGTTTAAATTTCAGTTCAAATCCTCAAAAAGGCATACAAGACGTGTCAGTGTTAGTTTAAAGATATATTCATAATTCGATCGCCCTTAACCAGCTGTATTCTTCGGATTAGTAAACGACATTACTTGTAATGTTCTTTGCTAAACTAGGCATAGCGGTGGGGTCGTCATAGCTTGGTGTCAGAGCTGGATTTGATTCAGAACATTATAGAATATAAATTGCACAGAGTCGAGATCTAAACCTAGATGACCTAGAGTCCTGTCCCTTGGGTGTGTAGTTGCTAGTAATTTAATTTACTATTTAGGAATAGGAATATAAATTATTATTGGGAATAATCATTGGGACGTATTTGAAAAACTCTTTTGATAATACTATATAACTTATTGTTATGAAAATACTTGGACTCACATCTATAAAGAGTGAGATTTAATGGATATTATAAATAAGTAGATGACTTAGAATTAAATTATTGTGTCTTGATCTGTTAATGATCAGAGTTACACAACGAAAATAGATGAACTAATTTCGCTAAGTATATTAATTAATTTGTTCTGATAGAAATGCTTGTTTGATTGAGATGTATGTTATTTGCATTAATGTTTGTTTTTTTAAACTTAGTTTAAAAGGTGGAATAGAATAAAAAGTTATAATTCAAAGAATTTATAAACCCATTTGAGTTTGGATGAATCCAATTATTAATAAAAGTCAGCGGGTTCTCCAAAATAGAATCGCTGGGGAGTAATAAAAAAATGTCTAAGCAATTAATAGTTATAGAATATAGAATGATAATAATATGTATCGAAAGTATACTTAATAACCCTACCCCCAGGGGAAGTCGAATCCCCGTTGCCTCCTTGAAAGAGAGATGTCCTGAACCGCTAGACGATGGGGACACGGCGATACATTTATACAAAACTTCTACCCCGAGCACACGTAATAGAGCCATAGACAGTCAAATGAAATCCAATCCACGAAATAATTTGAGCATAACCTTATAATCAACAATCTCTTTCAAGGTAGGTTATGCAAAAAAAAAAGAATTAGAAAGGTAGAAAAAAAACTTTATTTTCATTTTTGATTTCGGGGACAACTCGATTCGAAGAAGAGCAACTTCCCTTATCCTTTTATTTTAGGTTTTATTCTATATTCTATTTTTCCATATACCTTTTTGTTGGTTTTTGTTGGGTTGAATTAGTTTAGTTAGAGTCGCGAACTTATAATAAACTCTTTATCTTTAATAAAAAAAACTCTTTATTTTATTAGTAAGATCGAAGGATCGTAAAATAATTCTATTTAATTCATATATGGTCGTATCATTCTAATATTTTAGGATATGGTTCTTATGGATGTTTTACACATCTATGATTTTTTTCGAATCTTTATGTGACCATTTTGCCCTTGATGATCATATTTCGGCCATAACTTTTGATAAGAGCCAAATAGATGTTCTAACCTATTTCATTGCTTCGGGATGGTGGTTTCATATTCCGTAGAGTGTTCATATAGGAAAATTGGATAAGTTGTCAGGAAGTTATAGCAGTTTTAAGTTTTAAAATCTGCTAACCAGAATTAGAAAGGGAATTAATGGGCTGAATTAGCAAGCCCATTAGTCTAGTCAGGTTTAGCTATAAAAATGAGGTAAGAGAGACCATTTGAAAGTTTTTCTCTCATTTGATATCAACCCTAAACCCTAACTCCTCTCTATTTCTCCTTTCATCTTATTAGATTTCATCTAATATCATCCCTAATTGAAAATTAGAGGCTTGATTTCAGCGAGGAGCTTGATTTCATCATTTGGATTGCATCTTTATCCGATTTGTCGCTATTCAGATTGGATCTTCATCGTATTTCATAGGTTTAGTAGATTTGGTGAGTGGATATGATCTCTCACTAGTCTATAATGGATTATATGTTGTCAATAGGTGATTATAAGTTAGGATTGTCAAATTAAACTATAAATTGATTAGACATAGGTAATTTCAGATTTAGAAACCCTAGATCGACCAAATTAAACATGTGATATGGATTGGATCATTTGCTAGTGTCATTTGTGCATATATGGCTATGTAATTCTATAATTTAGATTAGATCTATGCTTGTTTATGATCATTGATTGAATTGGATGACTTGAATATTTATGATTGGATGTAACTAAATTATTTGATATGTTTGATTCATTGTTGTGTTTGAAATTGCTTGCTATGCTTGATTCGTTTTCTAGTGTTGCGTATGTTTTAGGACTTAGATTGGTGATCAGAGCATATCGAGAGCAAAATTCGTCGGATTCGCACAAAACTTGGAGAATAGGCTCTGGAGCATGTAAGGAAGACGCCTTGAAAATTTCACGATGATTGGAGCAAAGTATTTGGATCAATACTGATCCAATCCAATCGGATCGGTACCGATCCGAATTTTGTGCACCAGTCGAAGTTAGATCTAGGGGGATGGTAGAGCATGGGTTCTAGTGATACCCTATGAAGTTAGATCGGAGGATAGGCCAAGTGTTGAAGATATGATGGATCATCTATGTTGGATTGGCTATGAAGCATAAATGGAAGGATCAAGAGGCTAAGAGGGAAAGCTAGGGGTCTATGGCATCTAGAGGAAGTGTACTAGAGGCTGGAAGTGAGAGGGAGCCAAAATTGGCTAAGTGTTTGGATCGATACTGATCCGATCCAATTGGATCATTACCGATCCAAATTATGGGCTCCAAAGTTGAGGAGATCCAGAGGGTAGACTCTGGGATGGTTATGATCATGCTGGAAGTTGTGGCTCGCTGATTGCTTTTATTGTTTGGTAGTTATGGCATGATGAAGTTTTAGCACTTCGGTCGAAAACTTGGATAAGGAGTGGGATCGAAGGAGTAGACTGATAGCTCGAGATGGATTGAGGTTGTAAGATAATGTACTGGGATGGGTACTAGGCTCGCGCCTAGAATTGGATTGGAGTTGTGGAAAGCTCTGAAGATTTAGGAGTGCCAAGGAACCGTGGATGACTCTGACTGTTCTGGTTGTGTTCAAAGCAAAGGTACTATATGTGGGGGCACCGGGGGCTGGTAGCGCCAGTCGTGTACTCTGGACCGACAGGGTCTAGGTTAGGTGGTACAGATGTATCACAAGAGATAACCGTGCAGGGTTTCTAACCGGTGAGTACGGTGAACAATCGAGAACCGGGATTTCCATTAGTCTATGTCAAAGCGAGGACAAGGCCATACGAGTTATCATATGTTCAAGGCTTTAGAAGACGATAGCTAGGTTTTGGATTCTATGGTTTCTATGGTTTCTATGATTTCTATGTCTGCTTTTGGGTAGGCTATCATCTATAGGAATGCTGGAGAAGGGATTGGGGATAAGGCCAATGGAGGAGGCTACTTAGATTCTTCTATCCTATTCTATTACAGTATCCTATTATGGTTTATTTTGTGTAGCATATTATATCTTATTATTATGTGCTAACTCTTTGGTTGTAGGGACAGGTCAGGTATGGTTTTATGTACCTGTCTAGTACCATATTTTCCATATAGCTTTTGATAGTTATTTACCACTCACACCAGACTGTTGTCTGACCCAAGGTTTTATGTTTTGCTTCTTATCATCTTGGGTGCTCTTAAATGAGCAGACTAGATAACAGGTTGGTGATGTCGCTGCTGTACGGGGACAAGCTTGGAGAAGCTATGGCGTATTACTCTATATTTCTAGTTTCTGCTATTTGTTGTTATGTACTCCGAGGGATGTAGTGAGGAAATGTTGTACTGAGACATTATGACATTTGTACCACAACTCATGATGTTCTAGTGGAGATGTTATCTTTCATTTGTTATGGCTCACTATATTTATGTTGTATACTTCCTATATTATATTTTATCCATGCACAATGAGATATGCAATAGATTTTCTGCTTTAAATCTCAACCTTGATGATCGTTCCATATTAGCCTGACACGGTTACATCGTTCTTTTAGGTCATTGATTTGCAGGTGGTATGGGGCAGTCATCACATTTGGTACCAGAGCTTTGGTTACGAGTTAACCGAAGCAAGTCGAGATTATAGGCTAAAGGAGAGAGCGTACTTGTTAATGAAAATATTATGCTATATAGTAATATTATATTGTATATAGTATGCACTTGAGTACCATTGCAGCTTTTCTTGGAATGAGGCTAATCATTCTTATTATAGATAAGAATAAATCGAAACACAAGGAATGCTGCTAGGAATAACTCCACTTCAGGAGTGGAAGAGGGAGCAGGATCGGAAGCTGCTACACCCAATTTTCTATCCATGTTCGATGCAATGATGGCTTCGTTGACGAGGAGAGCCCAAACTTCTCCTGGTGTGGCTTTAGATGGTGGTGCTCCTGTGCAAGTGCCTAGGATTGACTTCGCAAAGCTATGCAAGGATTATTCTACTCTTGGAGGGAAGCCATTCTTGGGAACAGAATCAACTATTGAAGTGCAATATTAGATAGATACTTGTGAATTCATTTTCAAGGATATGGATGTGGAAGATGCTATGAAGAGGAAGCTTGCTTCAAGACAACTACAAGGCCGAGCTATAAATTGGTGGAATTCTATTACCATTACTACTCCGAAATATCATATTTCTTGGGGTCAGTTCAAAGCTAGATTTGAAGAGAAGTTTATTCCAACGGCTCAGAATTCGGTGCTTTTCAAGAAGTTTGCTGAGTTGAAGCAAGGGTAGATGTCAGTTTCTGAGTATGTAGTGGAGTTTGATGCTTTATTGAAGTGCGTGATGCCTTTTATTGATACACCACCGAAGAAGAATGAGAAGTTCATTACTGGATTGGATGACCACTTGGGAGAGAAGCTAGTGGACCACATCGAGGTGTCTTTTGAGAAGCTTGTTGAGAAGACCCTTAGACATGAGAGTTTGTACCCGAAGAATAATATTGCTATTATGGCTGTTGCTAAAAAAAAGGAACCAAAACCGCAACATGGTGGTGGGGGTAAGAAGAAGTGGAATGGAAAGAGGAAGCAACAACAGTAGCAATAACAACAAGGAAAAGGGAGCTAGAAGAAGATCAAGAGTTCGGTTGTTTGTCGTAATTGTAGTGAGAAAGGTCACTATGCTAATGAATGTATGGTTGATAAAAAGTGCTTCAACTGTGATAAGCCTGGGCATATGAAAAGGAATTGTCCTGAACCGCCTAAGGATAAGCAGACTATGAAGGCATATGCTTTGGATGCTAATCCGACTTCATCTTGTGGTCCTACTGTGAGGGATAAGGGGAAAGGAGTTGCGGTGATAAGGGGAATGGAGTCATGGTGCAAGGTATGCTTTCCATCCGAGATGTTTCTGTTAGAGTTCTTTTTTATACTGAAGCTTTGCATTCTTTTATCTATGGTGAGCTATTATGCATATTATGTTTGGAACCCGAGATAGTAGACCGACCCTTGATTGTTACCGACCCTATTGGACGATCTACTAATCTTTGTATGATTTGTCGAGGCTTAGAGTTATTGAGTCATGGATGTTCTTTTGTTTGTGATTGCTTTGTACTTAATTTTGCTGGGTTCAGAATTATTTTGGGAATGGACTGGCTCAAGAGGTATGTAGCTGTAATGGATTGCGAGAAGATAGAGGTGACAATTGGGAATGTGTAAGGGCGAACAGTAGTGATACACTACTTACCAAAGGATGGGGTATTAGTCAGCTTTCTTTATTCGCTTGAGATTCCACAGGAAGGGTTGTCATCCGTGCCTATCGCTAGAGAGTATCCTAATGTTTTCGAGGAAGTGATAGGATTTCCGCTGCATAGAGAGATCGAGTTTCGGATCGACTTAGTGGATAGAGCCAGACCCATAGTGATGCCTTTGAGGTGTATGGCACCTAGAGAGCAGGAAGAGTCTGAGGTGCATGTGGACGATCTGCTAGAGAAAGGATTCATTCGGAGAAGCATATCCAAATGGGGTGCACTTGTTATATTTGCAACGAAGGCGGACGGTCCTCTGAGGCTATGTGTGGATTATCGTGAGCTGAACAAGGTTACGAAGAAGAATAAGTATTCGCTTCCATAGATTGATGATCTGTTTGATCAGCTGCATGAGGCAAAGGTGTTTTCTTAGTCGGATTTGGCAATGGGATTTCAGCAGTTGAGATGGGCTAAAGAAAGTGTGCCTCTTACTACATTTCAGACACCGTCAGGTTTCTACGAGTGGTTGGTGATGCCTTTTGGATTGACCAACGCTCCGTCATACTTTGTGGATCTTATGAATAGAGTCTTCGGAGGTCAGTTGAACAATTTCGTGCTTGTGTTCATGGATAACATTTTGATTTACTCCAAAACTGAGGAAGAGCACAAGACATACTTGAGGATTGTGCTTGAGATATCACTACACCAAAACAGGTGATTCCCAACGAGTATAACTGTCGCAAACAGTTTCAGCAACGCCTATTAGCGTCGCTGTAGAGGCATCGCAATTTATTGCCAACGCTGATAAGCGTTGGCGAGTTTAGTTTTCCAACGCTTATAAGCGTTGGAAGGTTGTATTTGCCAATGCTTATAAACGTTGGTGTATATTATTTAGCAACGCTTATAAACGTTGGAAAATTAACCATCCAACATTGTTTAATTTTCTATGCTGACGCTTATAAGCGTTGGTATATTTAATTGCCAACGCTTATAACGCTTTAACAGCATTATTATACTACATTCAATAGGAACCCAAAATTTACAATATTCATGATCAAATAACAACATAAATTTCATAGTCAACTACTTCATAACAATGTCAACTACTTCATAACAAGTACAATACATAATTAAGTTGGTTAATTCAATACATAATCAACTACTTCATAACAATGTCAACTACATCATAACAATGTCAAAACACTACCCTCTGCCATCTCCTCCATAAAACTGCTACTGCACCATACAAACACATCAACATAAAACAACTTCACCAACTTGCCTGCCATCAATCAACAAGCAACTGACATCACCTTGCCAACAAACCACACTTCTCTAACTATTGTCCCCAAACAATTCCATCACCTCACCAACATTATTCAAAACTGTCATCCACCATCATATACTCCAGTCATTTCTGCCAACAACATTACATCTCTAAACATCCCTTGTTCTGTTTCACTTCACCACCAGAACGTACATCTCTAAACAATACTTAACCGGCCTTCACAATTCAACCTCCCATACAAGCACCATATCACTGCACTTCCACCTACTGACCAGTCTCCATCCCACCACCCATGCCTGTCACCCTTGTTCCAACCATCTACTTACCACTGCCATAAAAACCCTGCACAAATCACATTGCACTCACTTCATTCACATGCAACAGGCTTTTTTTTCATGACAAATCAACCTCCAGGATCATAAGCAACAATTAGATAAAAAGAAGGGTTTAGTTTTAGGGGGTTTGCTCACCAGTCAATATGAGGAACAGGGCCTCTAATTTTGAAAAGCTTTTTAAATCTTTAAAACTGGAAATATTTTGCTTTTAAACTTTTAAACTTTGAGTTGCTTGCTGAAAACTTGAGTTGCAAATACTTCTTTGTTTCTGATTTAAAAACTGCATGCATGTTGATGATTGCTCTTTGATTTCCAGATTTGAAGAAAATGCAGATTGGTTTTCTTCTTGAAATGATTTGCAGTCTTGCTAAAAAAATGAGTTATAGGCTTTTATATTTATTTATTCCTTTTCTTTTTATTGAACCTCTTGAGTTTGTGATTTTAATAGTGGCCAGGTATGCATGTATACATACAGTCATATATTTACAGAGGCATGAATTCAACCCATATATAAATAAAACTCAGATTTCACAAGCTTCAACATAGAAATAAATCAAAGGGCGAAAGATTTGTTCACAGTGTATTGAGATTGTTGAGTTTTTTTTCTTCTCACTTAATAAAAATCATCTCTGTAATTAACTATTTTTAAAGTGAATTACTTAACTTCAAATACTTGAATTTAATGATGTCATATACATACAAACATTTTTCATTAAAAGGTTATAGCCTAAAGATCAGTTTGTTGTATGACTTGGATTTAAAAAAAAAATTTAAGAACCTGTAGCTTATAACAGGATTTAGATATCCATACCGACCTAAATATCAACTTGTGTATTCAGTCATGCAGGCAAAACAAACACATCATTCATCAATAATCATCACATGCAACACAAAGAAAAATGGGATTTAGAGTTGCTCACAGGCCTGAAAACAGAGAAGCAGTTAACAAGCAGACTTCTATATATGTATCAGATAAAAGAGGATGAAGGATTGCTCACCTATAGGTGTTGAAACAGAGAACTGTTTACACTCCTGACTGTTTTAAAATTTGAGTTGAAAGCCTGGATAATTTTTCTACTTTGATCTTGAAGTTAAATCTGCAACTTGTTAATACAAATCTTTTCTTAAATCTTTGTTGTATTTGTTTATTCAATTTATCAATAACAAACAAAGACCCAAGCTTTACTTACAGTTTGAATTTTCTTATACAACAGAGAAAGATTTGTTTGCTACTTGAAATGTTTGAACCTGATCTTGATTTTAGTTTTGAATCTTTATTTCAAAAGAAGATGCATTTTAAACCTTTTTATCAAATATAATAAATAAGTATGTAATATGTATATATTTTCTTTAAATAGCTTTTGTAAATTTTTATTTATATCAATTTTATAATATTACTTTTAAACCAATATTATTTTAAGCCTAGTTTATCTTACTCTTTGAATTAAAGCTAGTATATCTTTTTAAATAAATAATTATATTTATATATTACTATTATTATTATTTTACTTTTATTTCTTATTTTATATCCATTTTGTTTATTATTCCTACTTATATTAATTTAAAGAAAGAAATGATTTTAACTAATTATGTTTTAATTAAATAAACACATATAAAATAGTGTTTAGTATTGAACAATTGTTTTTCATAATAAAATCAATATATATATATATATATTATAAATACAAAAAAAATTTCCTATTGGTATTAAATTTGTAGAGTTTCGAAATCCAAGATATTTATAAATTTTTACATTTTGAATTTTCCCAAATCAAAATTTCATTTACAATTTTAACTTTTAATCTATATATATTTATTCAAAATTTTCAAATAAATTCACAAGATCAAATTTTATGGTTGATATAATTTTTCAAAATATTTATTTTTAATTTCCAATTAGAGATTTTATTTAAAATCATATCTATATTCATTTACATTAATAAATAAACAAATATCTATTTAAATTTGGAAAATACCAAATAAATCCACAATTCAGTTTCTAAAATTAGATAAATTTCCAATTTAAATTTTATTTAAAAACGGGAATGTTACAACGACCATCTCTTGATTAAAAATTACGAGATGTCCACCAAAAATCATCATTTCATGATGTTAATCTAATTATATAATCAGATTTTAAAAATCAAAGTTTCGATTTTTTTCTGATAAAAATGTTTTTACTGTGAAATTCAATTTTCTCAATATTTATACATTATTTTGACTTGGAAATATTTTTAAAATTTAGTTCACATCCATACCTTTATTTCATCTTCAACGATCTTACTTTAATAATGATCATAGGAGGAGCACTTTAGTTTTTCTCTTATTTTGAAGAGAGGTTTTGAAACCTGTAATCAACAGAGGCAAATCTTGCCATCAAACCAGACATGCACCCTCTCACATGTACTCAAATATATTCATTTAAACATGTTTTACAACATCATCAATATCATTCATCATCACAGAGCATAGATTAAAAATAAAAGATTGGGTTTTAAAAGGGGTTTGCTCACATTCAAACATTTTTCATATGGAAACCCTGGTCTAATTACATTTGGATAAGAAGATATGGATTTTATTGGTGAACTGGAGCCTGTAATCATAACAGAGGAGTAGATATCTGTTTATACAGACATGCTCAGATTCTTTCACATATATTTGTATATATGCAAAACACATTTACAAACATTCAAACATAAATCATCACATCTAGGCAAAGATTTGATCAAAGATAAGTTTGCTCACCTGGTTGCTGTTGAGACAGAGAACCAGAACCTGGAAACCTTTTTTTCTTTTACTTCCTTTTCCTACTTTAATTTTTTTTCTTTGAAGTTTAGATCTGCAAGTTGTAAATGAAAATTCTTGCTTACTCTTTGTTATATTCATTGACTTAATTCCTCAATAATAGCAATTTTAGATTACTTACAGTTTTGAAATCTTTTTATGCAAAAGAGAGCAGATCTGCAGCTTTAACCCAGAAATTAATTTTAATCTTTGAACTTGATTTGTATCCTGCAACTGATTAATACCATTGCTTAAATTCTTTGCTTTATTACTGATTAACAACATCAAATTCAAATTTATAAAAGAAATTCACTTGCCTTAATTTATTTCAGAAACCCTGCACTTGCTTTCCAGGTTGAAGGCTGAAACTTGATTTCAAGGTTTAGATTTTTATTTGCTTCAGGCTTTGATTTTTATTCTTCTGCGAGTGCGTGGCGGTATATTGCTTGTCGCAGGTGGAAGTTTTGATTAACATCGTTGGGGTTGATGATGAAGGAGGGGCGGTTGGAGAATGAACGTCAGAGAAGGAAACGATTTGGGGAAAATGCGGCCAGGGATAAGCGTGGCTAGGGTTAAGCATGATATGTTATTCAATTACAATTTTGCCCTAGTATATTTCAATTAACTCCAATTAAACCAAGGCTTACAATGAAAATAAGTGTCGCCGTATTTAAAAGTGTAAATTTTTATTTTCAGTAACACTTATATTGGATAGCGACACTTATTAGCGAGACTAAAATGCAACCCATATAAGTGTCGCCAAATGGAAAAAAAAAGTGTTGCCAAATGACTGTTTTGGTGTAGTGTATTGAGGAGGCATAAGTTGAGAGCTAAGTTCTCTAAGTGTCACTTCTGGAAGGAAGAAGTGAGATTCTTGGGACATGTCCTATCAGGACAAGGAGTTGTAGTGGATCCCGCAAAGGTGGCAGTGATCCAGGATTGGAATCTACCCAAGAATGCTACGTATGTGAGAAGTTTCCTTGGATTGGCAGGATATTATAGGCACTTCATAAAGGACTTCTCAAAGATTACAGCACCGTTGACCAACTTGACAAAGAAGAATCTGACTTTTACTTGGGATGTAAGATGTGAGCATGCATTTGTAACTTTGAAGGAAAGGTTGACGAGTGCACCTGTGTTGGTTATTCTAGGTGGGAATAAAGAGACGACAGTATACACGGATGCTTGTGGTACTGGTCTTAGAGCTGTGTTGATGCAAAAAGGGAGATTTGTCGCTTATGCTAGTCGATAGTTAAAACCGCATGAAAGAAATTATCCAACCCATGACTTGGAGTTGGCGGCGATTGTGTTTGCTTTGAAGATGTGGAGGCACTATTTATTGGGAGAAAGAATTGAGCCATTCACGAACCATAAATCTTTGAAGTACCTTTTCTCGCAGAAGGATCTTAACCTTCGACAGCAATGGTGGTTAGAGTTTTTAGCCTCCCATGACTTTGATATTTCCTATACTCAAGGGAAAGGTAATGCAGCGGCAGATGCACTAAGCAGAAGACATGCTGGATTAGGAACTATGTTTCTTGAATGGAAACATATGGAGTATATAGCTAAACTTAATTTCAGGCCACATTGTGAGCTTGAGCCTGAGATGTTTGCAAGTTTATCGATCAGACCTACTCTTATTGAAAGGCTTGGTACTAGTTAGAAACAAGATTCTATGCTAGTATAGATCATGGAAAAGATTGAAATGGGAATAGAATCTGAAGATTTAAAGAAGTACGAGATCGACCGAGATGGTTGGCTTCATAAGGATAAGAGACTGTTTGTTTTGGATGTCAATGGATTACGAGATGAAGTGTTAAGAGAATGCCATCATTCTAGATTAACCATTCATCTTGGTGGTAACAAGATGTATAGGGATATGAAGAGGACTTATTACTGGGAAGGAATGATAAAGGATGTTGGAAGTTTCATCTCAAAGTGTTTGAATTGTCAATTAGTGAAGGCTGAGCAGAAGAAGCCTAGTGGATTGCTACAACCACTAGATGTTCCTGAATGGAAAAGGGAACAAGTATCCATGGATTTTATAGACAGACTGCCAAGGACTAGAGTAGGATATGATATTTTTTAGGTAGTGGTAAATTGTTTGACCAAGAATGTAAGATTCATACCTTTTAAGTCTATCAAAATGGCATCCAAGTTGGCAGAATTATATGTTAAGTGGATTGTACGATTCCATGGTGTGCCAAAGAGTATTATAAGTGATAGAGACCCATTGTTTACTAGTGGATTCTGGAAGAGCTTACAAGAGATTTTGGGAACCGAGTTGCATTTGAGTACAGCTTATCACCTACAAACAGATGGCCAGACCAAGAGAGTGAATTAGATTTTGGAAGATCTTCTTCGAGCATGCATTATAGATTTTGGAGGGTCTTGGGATGATCACTTGCATTTAGTGGAGTTTTCCTATGACAACAGTTATCAAACGTGTATTGGCATGGAACCATATGAAGCATTATATGAACGACCTTGTAATTCACCTTCATGTTGGTGGGAAGCAGGTGAGAGCCGAGAAGGTAGAGATCATTCAGCAACGAATGAAGACTGCTCAAGATCATCAGAAGAGCTATGCAGACAAGAGAAGAAAAGATTTGGAATTCTCAGTTGGAGACATGGTATTTGTTAAGATTTGTCCTTTGAAGAATGTTGCTCGGTTTGGTAGGAAGGGAAAATTAGCACCCGGATTTGTTGGACCTTTTCCAATTATCAAGAGAATTGGGAAATTAGCTTATAATGTGGATCCACCTCCGAAGATGGCGGGTATGCACAATGTTTTTCATATCTCCTATCTACGGAAATTTGTGCATGACTCGGGTATTATGGTAGCACCGGATCATCTAGAAGAGATTGAGGTTGAGCCAGAAGTTTCAAGACCTCGTAAGCCGATTTGAGTCATTGGGAATGACACGAAACAACTTAGGAGGAAGATAGTTAAGATAGTTAAGGTGCAATGGAGTGAGGACGATAGCGATTGTACATGGAAAACCGAGGAGAGTATGAAGACGACCTATGCAGAATTCTTCAAGTGGTAAGAACCATATGTCGTATCTACTTACACTATTGTATCTTATACCATTAGAATTCCACATGTTAGGATAGGTTTTTCTTGCTATTATTAATTTGGCTTCTTAGTTGAATTGTTAGATGTTTACTAGGCATGCGGGATAACCTTGGTTACTTATGTTTGTTTAGGTATTTTGGGGGCGAGATTTCTAAAGGGGGAAGAATGTAACGACCTGTATTTTACGTATCGAAGGATCGTAAAATAATTATATTTAATTCATTTTTGGTGATATCGTTCTAATATTTTGGGATATGGTTCTTAGGGATGTTTTACACATCTATGATTTTTCATGAATCTCTATGGGACCATTTTGCTCCTGAGAATATTATTTCTGTCATAACTCTTGATAGGAGCCGAACTATATGTTTTAACCTATTTCATTGCTTTGGGATGGTGGTTTTCCATTCCGTAGAGTGGTCTTATAGGAAAATCGGATAAGCGGCTAGGAAGTTATAGCAGTTTTAAGTTTTAAAATCCATTGACTAGAATTAGAAAGGGAATTAATGGACTGAATTAGCAAGCCCATTAGTCTAATCAGGTTTAGCTATATTATAAGGTGAGAGAGACCATTTGAAAGTTTTTCTCTCATTTGATATCAGCCCTAAACCCTAACTCCTCCCTAATTCTCCATTCATCTTATTGGATTTCATCTCAAATCGTCACCGATTGCAAATTAGAGGCTTGATCTTCAACGAGGAGCTTGATTTCATCATTTGGATTTCATCTTTATCCAATTTGTCACTGTTCGGATCGGATCTTCATCATATTTTATAGGTTTGGTAGGTTTGGTCAGTGGTTATGATCTCTTACTAGTCTATGTTGGATTATATGTTATAATTAGGTGATTATAAGTTAGGATTATCAAATTAAACTATAAATTAATTAGACATAGGTAATTTTAGATTTAGAAACCCTAGATCGACCTAATTAAACATGTAATATGGATTGGATCATTGGCTAGTGTCATTTGTGCATATATGGCTATGTGATTCTATGATTTAGATTAGATCTATGCTTGTTTATGATCATTGATTGAATTGGATGACTTGAATGTTTATGGTTGGATGTAATTGAATGATTTGCTATGTTTGATTCATTTTTGTGCTTGAAATTGCTTGCTATGCTTTATTCATTTGCTAGCGTTGTGTATGTTTTAGGACCTAGATTGGTGATCGGAGCATATCAGAAGAAAAGTTCATTGGATTCGCACAAAACTTGAAGGATAGGCTTTGGAGCACGCAAGGAAGACGCCTTGAAAATTTCATGAGGATTGGAGCAAAGTATTTGGATCAACACCGATCCAAATTTTGTGCACCAATCGAAGTGAGATCTAGGGGGATGGTAGAGCATGGGTTCCAGTGATGGTTTATGAAGTTGGATCGGAGGATAGGCCAAGTGTTGAAAATATGATGGATCATCTATGTTGGATCGGCTATGAAGCATAGATGGAAGGACCAAGAGACTAAGAGGGAAAGCTAGGGCTCTATGGCATCTAGAGGAAGTGTACTGGAGGTTGGAAGTGAGAGGGAGCCAAAATTAGCGAAGTGTTTGGATCGATACTGATTCGATCCAATTGGATTGGTACCGATCCAAATTATGAGCTCCAAAGTCGACGAGATCCGGAGGGAAGACTTTGTGATAGTTATGGATCATGTTGGAAGTTGTGGCTCGCTGATTGCTTCTATGGTTTGGTAGTTATGGCATGATGAAGTTTTAGTTTGGTTAGAAACTCGGATAAGGAGTGGGATCGAAGGAGTAGATTGATAGCTCGGGATGGAACGAGGCTGTAAGATAATGGATTGGGATGAGTAGTAGGCTCGCTCCCGGAATCGGATTGGAATTGTGGAAAGCTATGAAGATTTGGGAGTGCCAAGGAACCGTTGATGACTCGAAGTGTTCTAGTTGTATTTAAAGCAAGGGTACTATATGCGGGGGCACCCGAGGGCTGGTAGCGCCAGTCGTGTACTCTATACAAGCGAGGTCTAGGTTAGGTGGTACAGAGGTATCATAAGAGACAACCGTGCAGGATTTCTAATCGGTGAGTACAGTGAACACAATCGAGAACCGGGATTTCCATTAGTCTCTAGCAATGCAAGGACAACGTCATACGAGTTATCATATGACCCAAAATAAGACATAGCAATCATAGCAACCATAGAATCCAAAACCTAGCTATCATCTTCTAAAGCATTGAAGGCTATCATATATAGGAATGCTGGAGAAGGGATTGTGGATAAGGCCAATGGAGGAGGCTGCTTAGATTCTTCTATCCTGTTCTGTTACAGTATCCTATTGTTGTTTATTTCGAGTAGCATATTATATCTTATTATTATGTGTTAAATCTTTGGTTGTAGAGACATGTCAGGTATGGTTTTGTGTACCTGTCTAGTACCATATTTTTCAGTATAGCTTTTGGTTGTCATTTACCACTCACACCAAACTATTGTCTGACCTAAGATTTTATGTTTTGCTTCTTATCATCTTGGATGAGCAGACTAGATGACAGGTTGGTGATGTCGCTGCTGCACGGGGACAAGCTTAGGGAAACTATGGTGTATTACTCTATATTTCTTGTTTCCACTGTTTGTTGTTATATACTCCGAGGGATGTAGTGAGGAAATGTTGTACTGGGGTATTATGAAATTTGTACCATAACTCATGATGTTCTAGTGGAGATGTTATCTCTCATTTGTTATGGCTCACAATATTTCTGTTGTATATTTTCTATATTATATTTTATCCATGCGCTGTGAGATATGCAACAGGTTTTCTACTTTAAATCTCAATTTTGATGATCGTTCCATATTAGCCTTGCTCGGTTACAATGCTCTTTTAGGTCATTGACGTGCGGGTGGTATGAGGTGATTGTCACACTATGCATAGAATATTTCCCTCGAATGTGCATAGTTGACTATTATTTAATAATGAACGTGCATATGACTTATCTTTGAACTCGATCTTGAACAGTCGACGTGCATATAACTTACCTTGCCTTTGGATTTGTACTTTAACTTAGACTTGCATATACTCCTAAGCTTGCACAAGGCCGCTTAAGCACTTATCCAAACCAACCTTGACTTGTCTTGCATATTGGGTTAGCAAAGAAATGTGTTAACATTTTGGCGCTAGAAGGAGGGCTCGAACCTCCATCGCCCTACATATCCCTACAAAGGACATTCCATATCCCGCATATCCTTATAGAGGACTTTCTGTATCTCGCATAACCTAGTAAACTACGTAATGACCATCTCTGAACAGGGATCCTCCAAGCCCCACCTAACCAAATCAGTTTGTCGAGCCACCTATAACCTTCAATTCCAAGAGGGCAAGTATTGAAGTTAAGGAATTTGGCATTGAAAAATCTACCAGAAAAGAGACAATTAATTCCTTATGATCCAGATAACTTGAGTATAAATCCATTCTATATAGGATCTACCCCAATCTTTGCTTATTATCCTACTCTGAGTAGAGAGAACAAAAGAAGGAATGACATGTGCTTAGAAATGAGAAAAGCAATATAACTCCAAGCTAAAGGAATGATCTTCGAAGGAGAAATAATAAAGTATTTTTATAATTTTACTCAAAAGTGAAAGGGGATAATCAATCTCTCACCCACACTAATCTAGATTAAGGATACTCAAAGAGAAAGCTCGCCAAAAAACTAATGAACATACCCAATATTACAAAAAATCCAAATGGGAACCAAAAGTACAATTCCCTAGAAAACCCCTATCTGCTAGAGCTTGTTCCTTTACCACCTCCTATGAAAATATCTATCTCCTAACAAAAGAAAGATTGTACTACTAGCCTTCAAAAAAGAGGCAATAAGGAAATAAAAGAAATCTCAAAAAATCATATTGTTAACACCATCAAGTGAATGGACACAATACAAATCATTGTTGAGCCCTTAGAGGGATGATCAAAAATTTCTTGGGAAAAGGAGAGCTCCAAGAGTTTGTCAACGAGACTTGAGCAAAGGACCATTGTATTTACAAAGATCAAATGCTTAATAAAGAGAAGTGCTTCATGAAAAAGACTTACAAAAATAAAGGAAAATCCTTTGATCCTGCCACAAGGGCCTGGTTAAAGCATTATAAGCCTTCAGTCCCGCCTATAAGGCCTGCCCATAGCACCTCCTAGAAGGAGATTGAAGTAAGCCTCTGGCTCCAACTATAAGGCCTAGCCAGAGCACCACAAGCCTTCGGTCCTGCCTATGTGGCCTGGTCGGGGTGCCTCCTAGAGGAAGGATGGAGTAAGCCTTTGGTCTCGCTTAAGATGGAAAAGCACCGACCGGCCTTCGGTCCCGCCTATAAGGCTTGTTCGGAACACCTCTTAGAGGAAGGACAGAGTTAGCATCCGGTCCGGCCTAAGATGGCTTGGCCAAAGCACTGACCAATGGCCTTTTGTCTCGCCTATAAGGCTTGTCCATTGCGCTTCCTAGAGGGAGGACGGGTTAGACTTTGGTCCCGCCTAAGATAGTTTGGCCAAGCACCGAAAAACGTAAACCTTATCTTAAAGGTATAGAAGGGGCAACCTTATGTAAAGAAATAAATAAGACAAATTAATTCCATCCTAGAGATGGGCCAAGCAATATTCTAGAGGAAGGGCAATCAAATCGATCAACCTTTCCTCAAGGAAAAATTAAAGCAACCTTCAAAGGAATGGGGGTAAACAAATACTGCAAGGCCCGACAAACAACTCTCAAATTAAAGCCTATATAAAGCATTCTTCGAGGAAGCAAAGAGCAAACAAATCTATGCTTAATCAAAAACCACGGATTATATTGAATCAAATTAAAGCTCTGAAGTGAATCACAAATCTCAAACAGCTCAACGAGTTCAAATATAAGACCGAAATAAGAAAGAAAATACAAGATCTATTCAAAATATCAACTTTTCAATTACAAAAGTTGTTTACCAATCTACATATTAAACGTTACAAATATCAAGAAAAGCCATTCAAGACTTCCTGAGGAGGAGGTGGAGGAAGCAGATGATGTTGGCATACTTTGTCTATCCCCTTCCACTCAACCTCAAGAAGACATTGATGACTTTCACTTGAAGCAGGCGCATCTATAAATAAAAAGGATGGCCTCAAATATTCTCGAGATGGTTCATTTTTGGATTAAGAAAGAATAGTTGACTTTTAAGTCAAAAGTAACTATTATTTCAAGCAAATAATCTACAAGGGAATCTAATCAAGGGTTCTCAAGCGACATCACCTCAGTTATTTTCAATTGAGACTCAAGGTCTTGCACTATCCCCTTAAAGACTTCAATGGCTGAGGAAGGTTCAGTAATATGATGAATCGCCACATCCAGAAGTTCTTTAACTTTCCTCTCCTTCTTCCAAATAATTATATGTATCATAGACAGAGCCAATTTGAATCTTTAATGCATGTTCAAGCATTTTATCAGCCCTTTAAATTTTTAACTTTTGCTCAAGAGCGCATTCCTAATTCCTCAACCTGAATTTGATAATTATTGAGATATTTTGAAACTTGTTCGTCCGACTTTACTTTTAGAAACTGGGTGCATTTATATTTATATTCTCCGCACCATCTAGTAATTTTTCCATCATCCAAACCCAAAGGCGGGTTTTCCAAAGAAGAAAATTTCTTTTTAGCAGTTGAGGATCTAGATCTAGTTATCCTTGTGGGGGTAGGAGTGGGAAGACAGGGTTTTCCTCCACTTGCAATAAGCTCTAGAGATTGGCAAGACACCTAGCTTTTTACCAAGTCAACTTCAAGGTTCTCAATTTTTTGATACAATCGTGTAATTTCTGACTCAACCTCAATCCTTTGGGCTGTGGGTCCTGATCGACCAACTATACATATTCTCTCTTTCAGTTCTTTAATCTCTTTGTCTTTCTCTTTGATTTTCTCTTCTAAACTCGAGGACATTTCAATCATACTACTTAATGTTGACCTTAGCTTATATTATTTGTTATACCATTTGCATGCTTCCGGGTTATCCAGAAATGGTATGACTGAAGCATCTTTAGAAGAGAGCTTCCCAATATCTGACATCAGCCTAGTTTTGAGTTTATTCAGTTGAGAGAACATGTCAGGGCAGCTGGATATAAGTATCAGTTGTTTTTCCTAGTAAAAAGTAATAAAAAAAAATAAATATCAACACTTAGGAAAAATACGTTCTTTGATTAACGACAACGAAGTATTACAAGCAAGAGCAAGTTCAAATTACATCAACAGCTCAAGTTTTATACATTCAATCCTTAATTGTAGAAGTAAAAATCTTAGCATTTTCGAGTGAATCCCTGGACATTGGGAAAGCAAAGTCAAAAGGAACACTAAACCCTTGAGGAGTATTGATTGGGGGAAACTGGTGATAATCCCATCTCTTGGCGGGGGGCTAGTTTCCCCGCATAACAATTTAGCATAATCGGACTAGATTTCTATAAGTAAACTATCCTTTTCGTCACTTAAGAAGTTAAATATAGATAGGGAAGTTGTGTGTAAATTTATTGAAGGTCCTAAGAAAACAATATTTTGCTAATCGAGAGGTTTTGATAATTAATATTTTCTCATTAAAGTCCCTTTTTAGCTTGACAAATTTACTTAAGAGTTCTTTTGAAATAGAAGTGCTCAATGTTTTCCTAACCTTTTTATTTTAAGAAAAACAGACTAAGCCACAAAGAAATAAGAACGTTGAAACTTATAAAGATTGTCTAAATTACATAATACAACAACAAAGTCACTCATGTTGATACAATATAGACCCTTTGTAAAATTCAGAGATAAATTTCTCTTTGTTGAATTTGACCTTCTCCGGAGGAGCTACAGGATGAAAGTGGAATGGTCTCAATCCTGGGTATTTTGCAGCATTCTCCAGGATGAGGAGCGGTCCCATAATCATTTAAATACCTATTATGCAAACGTCTAAGTAAAATCCCACTCATTTTCCCCAGAAAGTAAAAGTAGTAAAAAGATCTTTGGTATAAATTTAATAGAGGAATTCCACTAAGGTGTCCCTTTCTTCGATAAGTGTCAAGAAATGTGTGGTCAACTCCTCATTCTCATTTATAACTCTTTCCTGGCAAAGGTGAGATATTTTTAAGAGTGTTATTACCCGTTTTTCTTTGAAATCTATTAGTTGTTTAGTGTAAATGAGAAGGCTTGTATACTTTTCAGATAAACTGGTGTGATCTCCAATCAGTTTCTCAATTTCTCTATTCGATCGAAGCACATTTCCCTCACTCTTCTCGTGCCAAATCTCCAAGTGATATTTGTTTCTTTTCCTTAGATAAAATTATATACTTATTAACTAAAGCTAACAGATAATTGAAAGCATTTAAAGATGATAAGCTTTATGCTTGAAGCCTTGGAGCCTATGAGGAAGAAACCCAAGTATTTCCTTTTCTATGATTGCCAGGGGTATAGACATCTTCTGACACAGTGTCTTCATGAGAAGCGTTCTAGGAGTTAAGAGGATCAGGAAAGTCTGCATCATGAGCATATGGGCTCAAGTCATGGCCACCCGATCCATTACAGCCACTTCCCCGTCTACTGGTGTCTTTGTTACCATCACCCCATCCTTCTCGGAATCGTTATCATCATCTTCATCACCATCTTCATCTTCATCCCCGTCATTATCATCATTGTCACCATCCCCTCTATCATCGTCATCCCTATCTTTATCAAACGAAGGATCATCAAAAGATAGTAGTTCCTGAGGATTGATAGCTTCCTCTTCTAGGAAATCGTCTTGTAATGATCTAGGAACTCTCTCTAGTTTAAGGTCGAACTTCCTCTTGAACTTGTCTTTTATTTTTGGCGTTGAAGGGAAGTCTAACTCTAGATAATTTTCTATATTATCGAAATATGCAATGAAGAGGGCCTCCTCATAACATTGCTCCTTTATTTAAGGGAGGGCTTGTTCTATGAAAGAAGAGACTTTCATTTTGGCAGTTTTGATGATGTTTTTCATATAGACCAATGCACCCTCTCTGATTTCCAGATTTTCCTTTAAAGTTGCAAC
Source organism: Allium fistulosum (assembly GCA_030737815.1). NCBI lineage: Eukaryota > Viridiplantae > Streptophyta > Magnoliopsida > Asparagales > Amaryllidaceae > Allium > Allium fistulosum. Next base: position 1,087,103,666 of record CM060904.1, read on the forward strand.
TCGTGTAGCCGTTTGGGTGTTTTTAGTTTTGGCTTGCTCAAGTTCCTTTTCCAACAATTTCACCTACTCCTCGGCTTCTAGCCTCATTTTTCTTTCTTTATCCAAGTCAGAGGCAAGTTTACTCTTTTTAGTAGTATCCTCATCTCTCTTTGTTGCGACTTCAAGGATTTAGCCCTCAAGAGTCCTAACTTTATCCATCTACAATGAAATATGCTCTTTAAAATTTGAAATCTGATCAATAGACTCATAAGAGGCTCGTTGAAGAAAGAACATGTGCTTGGCCACCTAAAATATATAATATTTATGATAAACAAAGATATATGGAGCCAAAATTTGTATTAGCCAGAAAAGTAACGTGTAACACAGCTCTTTAGACCCTCATTAACAAAGGATATTACTATGCAATATCGTATGCTAATGGGGAGAATGATGTTTGTTAGGAGCGATCATCTGTAGTATTGCTTTGGGCGAGTATCGATACGTCGAACTGGGTGGATATATTTTACTTATTTTCTTTCCATACATGAAAGGATTCGACATATCCGATCCAGATGCAAAAAAATAATATAGTAGCTTAAAATAATTCAGAACAATATAAAATATTACAGATCATAGAATTATAGAATACAATAGAGAAATATACATATCCCATAAAGCTAAAAGAAACATGTATACATTACATGGAGTAGCCTACAAAATAGTGGTCATAAGTGGTCCACACAATACATAAGATGTACATAAGACAACCCAAAATAATATACAATAAAATTAGTCTCTATCTCAACATACATAATTGACTACATACACCACTAGACTACTAGTCTAATAAAGCATAAATAACTAGCACCAAACTAATCCAACTCTAGGGACATCATGCTATAGTACCTGAAACACCTCGGTCTGATAGAAGTGTTATAAAATAATAAACGGGTAAGTCTAGTTTTAATTCAAGTCAATATGAGATAGAAATGAAAATGGTATAATAAATATCAATAAGAACACATAGCTATATAGTGTTAAATCTGAGAAGAACATTATCATTCTTAATTTTCATTCACCAAAATCCAAATCAATATTAGCTTATAACAAGAAAATCCCAAGAAATATTCGGTGAAAAATTTAAATATCATAGAATCTAGAAATCAGTTGTAGAAATCCAGAAAACAAGGGGGAGGCACCTAAAATTACCTAAGATTGGTGAGCCTAAAAACTCACCAAACACGCACGTTATCCCACGATGGGTCGGTATACCTATAATCCCATGATGGGCATGAAAACCCATAAAATCCCATGATAGGCATAAAACCCATAACCCCATAATGGGCATAAAACCCATAAATCCACAATGGACATAAAAACCCATAAGATCCTCCTGTAAACGGGTTAACATAGAAGACAAGCCTGTAAACTCGTTAAAGTAAGTATTATGTACTTTTGAATAGTAATTATACGAGTAATGGCTGTACGTACCATACTGCACGAGTTTACTTGAATATTCACTACAAGTTGGTAAACTCCACTCATGAGTAAATAGAGGTTCAATCGAACAAGTTCAAGAATTAACTGATGAAATAAACGCAAGGGTTCCATACCACTTGTTTTACTAAATCGTTTAATTAAATTCCCCATCCGAACGACATAATAGTTTATATATTGAAAACCAATTTTGGAAATCCTTTTTAAAATATTTGTTTAGAAAGTGAGTTAATAATTGTAACACACCTAAATTTAAATAACATTATTCAGGAGATTTAATTAGATAAATTAAATAGAATAATATAGAGGTTAGAGTGATAAGGAAATAAGACAAGGGCAAAATGGGAATACCTGTATACTATAACCCCTAAACCCTTTACCATATTCTCATTCGCATTTTCATAAACCAAAAACATAAACAAAGAGAGTTGAAGGCCGGCCATAACCCAAAGAAGAAGAGGAGCATAAAATCCACTTAGAGGCTAAGATTCAAGCTAGATTAAAGCAAGAACAAATCTCTAGTTCCTTATCCAAATAAGGTGAATAATGATCTAAACAGTCTCAAATAAGTCATCTTGAACGATTTAGCTTGGGTTGAGATTTTAAACCATATGATTGGATGAATGATGATATGTTTCGATAGATTAAATGGATATATATGCTTATTGATGATTAATATGATTTAATATGTATTTTATGATATGTTTAGATTAAAAAAATCTATCATATGACATCCAAATGAGTTGCGTTTTTGATATATAGTCAAAAATATTATTTTAGAAGTGGGTTTCAAGTTTCATAATTTTTTAAGTAATTATGGATTTATTATGAATTTTTTATGAGAGAAACTGGCTAATTTCGAGTTTAAATTATTTAACGCAATTAAATAATGTTTTCAGGATATATATATATATCTTTACTACTAATAATAAAAGTTCTTTGAACATGATTCAACCGTGTCTTTTTAAAATACCAAAAATGCCCTTCCTGCTATTTTGTTCCGGTCGTATTTCGTCCACATCTATTCGCATACGCAAGCGACTCGCCGCTCATCGTCCCCAGAAATCAAACGCCTCCTCCTACTAAATCGCTCGCATCGCTCATCCTTCTCATCTCCAATCTTTAATCGCCAGTGCGATTCACCGCTATTCTCCTACTAAGTCGATCGATGCTGTTGCCCTAGATCAAATCCGCACTACCCAAACATCCTTCATCCTCCTCATCTCCAATCTCTAATCGCCAGTGCGATTCAACGCTATTCACTGCTATTCGCCGCTATTATCCTACTCTGGACCGACGCTGTTGCCCTAGATCAAATCCGCACTACCCATACATCCTCCATCCTCCACATCGATTGAAAACATCGTCGCCATCATCATATTTATCCACGATCGAGTCTAGGCTACCCATGAATCCTCCATCGTCCAGATCGATTGAAAACAATTTCTTTTTGGTATAAGAAAAAGGTGATCCACACAGAATTCTTGCTAAAACTGTGTATGTGCTCGTCAAAAAATTTCAAATTTGTTCGCCTAAAAGTTTCAATTTATATTTCGTCTATGATCACAGTTTGGTTGTAAACAATTTTATGTTAGGTGATTCTTTTTTTTTCAAATACTTTCCCAAGCTAATCAGCAAGGCATAGGGAAATGATACCGTGCATCTATGGATTTTCATCCAAAGTATCGGCTATGCAGGTTTGCTTTTCTATTTTATGTAATCAGTTGGAACGATTGCTCAAACAATATTTTATAAACCGTTTCATTTCATTTTATTATTTGCACCTTTGCATATAACATGCTTGGTCAAATGCATCAAGAAGAAAGTCAAAATTTCATTACTTAATACTTTCTTACCTCAGTTATTATAATAGTAGAATTTGTACAAAATTCCTTACTCGCCCAAAATGAGCACAATATTACAATGGAATTTTGTTTTGGTTTTAATTTTTGAATTTTTTTTCTAAACTCTAAAAACATTCCTACTTCGGTTTTGATTTTTGAGGTTTGCTATCTAAAGCACGAGGCAAACTCAAAATTTTTGTAATTACTATTCTAATTTGGTTAAAAAAACTTACTATACTCTAACATTTATTTAAAATCCATGACATCAGCTTAGATGTATTATCAGTTAAATTGCATTTTTGGAACTGCACATTTCATTTCTTTGCTGTTAAATAGATGTAATGCAAGTTGCATAACCATTTTCAAGTCATTTAGATTTCTGCCCAAAAAGACAGTAAGCGTAAATTTTCTTATGAAACAAAAATGAATTTAACAAAATTTGTATAAATTTGACTTTGATTTGTGAATATTGATGATGCTAATACAAATGTTAATGCCAAGAATAGTGATAAAGAGGAACAAACCTAAAGTAAATATATTTTAGATTATTATCACTAATTTCAAAATTACTAACAATCTCAATGGTTTATACTTTATTTTTGCACCTACTTGCTCATTAAGTACCATGATTTAATCAATTAAAACTCCAAGTTTGATGGATCGATATTCAAATTCAATTGTTGTTTACAGAGTAATTATCGTCTCTCACTCTCACACACACGAACTAATTTAATATTTCTTTTTGGTATAAGAAAAAGGCGATCCTCATAGAATTCTTGCTAAAACTGTGCATATGTTTGTTCAACAAATCAGTTTAATATTTACTTCATTGACAAATTCAAAATTTATTAGTGGTTTACTATAAATTGCAAGTTACACAACATACCTGATCATGCAAGAAAGAAAATTTATATCAGCGATTGTTTCCTTCCAACTTTTACAAGGTAATTCTATCTTCTACTTAATCATTTAATATGCTAGCATGTATGCATGTTCTGATACATTTTTAGTAACACATAATATGCTATCCAAAATTATCCATTTCAGGAGGAAACTGAAAGTCAAATTAGATGGCATAGATCCTTTAAATTATGAAATGGTCGTTCATTATTGATTCATCTTACCATTCTTCCAAATTTAGCTTCAGCTTACTCATTATGTGTTACTATGCTTGACACTTTGTTTTTATTGAATATATTATCATACTATGGATCATCTTTTTAGTCCAAAATGTACCGTTCGATGAATCAATTTTTTATTTCGTTAGCTTTATGAAACCTTAATACTATTAAATTTTAAGTGTTATCACTTGACCGACCTCTATTTTGGATAATAATGGTATTTATTTTCATAAGTAATAATGTCACAGGAGTAGTTTATTTTAATAATAATAGCAACAATGTTCCTTAAAGCATTTAAAAACAGAGGTTTCCATTATTGATATTGATTGTGTATTGTTCAATAAAGCTATTGTTTTCTGTAACTTTTTATCTTCTGTGTAAAGGCATGTATATGTTTCTCATGCTTAATTTATTTTACTAGCTTTTGGAATTTGGGATTTTGTTCCTCTTTTTATTTATTACTTTAACTATATATTCTATCTATGCTTATATGGACCAGTTGGTTATAGTAGATGTTTCAATGAGTATCCATTATACCATAAAATGAATGTAGATCAAGATAAGTTAGATACCTATTGTTCGTGCTGATGTACCAACATACATTATAATATAGATCAACGACACAATATTTTTTTTGCATAAGGTAATACATTGATATTTTTGACGTTTTTATTTCACTTCAATGATTCATATGGCTGCTCCTTTGGAAATAAACTGTTAACGATAAATTTTCCAATATTTAGATAGTTGTCATATTATGACCAACTAAATTATCCCATTAGCTTTAAAAAAATATTTATATTCACAAATGTTGTGAACCATTAAACAATTTATCCATTTCAGTTAAAGAAATTTTACCATTGCTATTATTATAAATACACCTTTATCAATTTTGTTTTCAGGAAATAAAAAAAATGATCAACAACAAATCAAGCGATTGAGGTCCATAAATGAAGAGTTGTAAGTGGTAGTGGAAAATAAGGTTAGTACTTGATTTCGAAAATCAATTGTAATTGTTAGAATAGAAAAAGTAAAGATTTGATATTTCTCGATTAACAAAAAATATGTATATTTACATATTGAAAAACTACTATGAGGCAAGTTTTTGAGAGCTTTATATAATTTTAGCCCATTACTAATCTATGTGCATATTTAACATTTTGTATTTATTCTCTGGATATAAATGGTTATTTCAACTCATTTGCTTCCTTCATTAACTTCAAACTATCTAATATCTATGAAATATTTTCATTTGCATATCAGGCAATGATTCCAGTTGCAATTTGGTTCTACCATCATAGATTAGGTTGTGGTCTAATAGTAATAATAATCACTTTTAAGTATAAGGTTGAAAATACTTTGGTATGTTTGAATTTGACATGAAAGTGGTATAAAATGGTGATAATTAACTCATTTGGCATGCTCCAACTTAATCTTTTCAATGTCCAATTTTTATTATGGTGATTAATTTAAATTTACTCTTTTTTTATGTTCAAAATTTTTTGCACTCAATAAACTTTGTACCCATGCAACGCATGGGCTACCTACATCTATATGATAAAATTACTTGAATTTAACGGAGGAGACAAAGGATGGTTCGGACTAAATGTGGAGAAGGACATCAAATCAATGATATTGATCCATGTAGGAAATAAAACTAAGGCCATTTATTTACGAACACATAAACTATGTGATGTGTTAACACCGTTACTGTTGTTCTCCCACGTCTTAGCTTATCCACGATCTATTAAAACTTGCTTCTGTATTTTCCTTCCTAAATTAGATAAGTCTAATTTCTTCAATTCCCAACTTCTCTAAAAATCCTCATTCCTTCCATATTTTCCTTTTCACTTTGTATTTTGTCGAAACCTAATTTGGATCTATCGAAATCAAATTTCAATGAAAAAGGCGGTTCTCTTTTCTATTCGTTCCTCTTCTCCGACTTTGATGGGTATTTTATTTTACTTTAATTTTTTTTTTGTAATTTCATTCAAAAGTTTCATCAATTTTTTATAGGTATTTTGATTTTTTCAAATTTAATTTCTGGAATTTCAACCAATTACTTTGTGTTGTTATTTTTTATATATACTGTCAATTGATGCTTTCACGACTTAATCATGGGACATAAAGTGTGTGCCAATGATCTAACTGATAATATGTTTTTTGCAAATACAGGATTTGAACAAGCATGTAGACTGAGAAGCAGTAAACAATGAAACATGTAGGTATAACATGGTTTTAATGTTAAAATACTATATTGTTTATGTATATGTTTCCTCTAATGCTAATGTTAAGTTATAAAAAAGATCTAATGTCCATTTATTTGGATCAAAATTAAGCTAAAATTTAGTTTAATTAAGTCTTATTTCGGCATTGTTTACATATAAACAAGCCTGTATTTGCAATTGAACTTTTTATGTGATTTTAGCTTAGGTGCAGTTTAAGGAAATGCTTTGTCAAAGCACTCTTCAAGTATAGAAAGATAATATTCATGCAGGCATGACTTATGTTGGATGATGCTTAAAGGAAGTCTTTTGAATTAGGTCCAGCTTAGTTTTTTGGGGTAATCCTTTTTGACGTTTTGTTTTGAACAAAATGACAAGAAATGACACAAAATGCAGTAAAAAAGATATTTCACTAGCGGAGAATATGAAATGAATTTTTTTGCAAAAAATGCATTAAAAATATATTTTACCACCCGACCATATGAAATGCAAGGAAATTGCATACAGGTTACTTTTCACAGCCTAAACACCAATATTAATATACCCTTTTCATATTTCGTTTATGCTTTAGTTATTACTTATGCACATTTGATTGATCATTTTTCTTGCTACGTGGCCTGACATTATCATCATGAAAAATTTCTTATTCTGCACTCTAGGGTTTCTTAAAATTATTTTGTTCCTTCTTCAAATTAGAATCGCTGTCACTAGAAATTGCAGAATTTCTTCGGCCGTTGCTTTTTTTGGAAGGTACTTTCAGCTTTGTTATTTATGTTTACTGTTTAAATGTTGAAATTATTTGGTGAGTGGATATTGTGTTATCATCTTTTATTTTAACTTTCAAGCTAATGCCCCAAAGATCACATTTTTCAACAGGTCACGGTTAGTTGCAAAATTAAATTTACATATGCATGAAATAATATGGCACATTGAATCATGTTTTGGTCATATGATCCATAATTGTATGTCATCAACCCTTGCGGTACGCGTCTTTTAATCCATTACTTACAGCAAATAATCTTAGTCTGCTTTTCATAATTGATATGATTTTATTCTTACTATATATGTACCATTACTTACAACAAATCAGTTAACTCTTCTGAATCAATATTGACGTAAGTATTTTAGAGATGGCATTAGACGAATTTGATACACTCCTCAAAACTATGACTAATTCTTTAGCTACATAAATTAAATTCTTTAGCTACATAAATTGGGTCTCATTGCTGTAACTCGCTACAAAAGTTGGCATTAATTTGTACAATTAGCACTTTTGCAATCTACGACATATATCTTTACTACTAATAAAGAGAATTCATTGAATAGATTTACTCGGTGACTTTTTGAAATTCCAAATATACCCTTTTACACCTCATAGAGAAATAATATTCAAATATGAAGATATAGCCTATTAATTTCTAAGTACAACTGTTAGTCACCATGGAGAACTACAGTGTGCGCTCACAAGATGAAGTATCTAAGTGTACCATATTATCCGTAATTTAGGTAGGAGTTCATCGGTCGGAGTTTTGTCAGATTCGAAGTTAGTATGAAGAAGTTATTGCAGTCTGAACAAAAAAAATAGCGGCTTCTGCACTAGGCGGAGTTCAAATATGGGGATGTGGTACCATGTTATTTTCTAAGTAAACTATCAGGCCCCTTGGAGAGCTACGGTATGCGTTTACAAGATGAAGTATTCGAGTGTACCATATTGTCCGTAATTTAGGTGGGAGTTCATCGGTCGAAGTATCACCTAATTCCGAGTTAGTATGAAGAAGTTATTGGAGTCTGAACAAAAAAAATAGCAGCTTCTACACTAAGCGGAGTTCAAATATGGGGATGTATTAGCCTATTATTTTCTAAGTACAACTGTCGATGCCCTTGAAGACCTACAGTCTGCGTTCACAAGATGAAGTATCCGAGTGTTCCATATTGTCCGTAATTTAGGTGGGAGTTAATCGGTCGAAGTCTCGCCAAATTCCAAATTATTATGAAGAAGTTATTGCATTCTGAACAAAAAAAAATAGCAACTTATGCACTAGACGGAGTTCAAATATGAGGATGTGGTAGCCTATTATTTTCTAAGTACAACTGTCATTTCCCATGGAGATCTACAATGTGCGTTCACAATATGAAGTACCCGAGTGTTCCACAATGTCCGTAATTTAGGTGGGAGTTAATCAGTCAAAGTTTCGCTGGATTCCGACTTTGTATGAAGAGGTTATTGCAATCTGAACAAAAAAAATAGCGGCTTCTGCACTAGGCGGAGTTCAAATATGGGGATGTGGTAGCATGTTATTTTCTAAGTAAACTGTCAATCCCCATGGCGAACTACGGTGTGTGTTCACAAGTTGAAGTATCCGAGTGTACCATATTATCCGTAATTTAGGTGGGAGTTCATCGGTCGAAGTTTTGCCTAATTCCGAGTTAGCATGGAGAAGTTATTGCAGTCTGAACAAAAAACAGCGCTTCTGTCTAGGCGGATTTCAAATATGAGGATGTAGCATGTTATTTTCTAAGTACAACTATTAGTCACCATGGAGAATTACAGTGAGCGTCGAAGTGGGGATATAGCCTGTTATTTTCTAAGTATAACTGTTTATCACCATGGAGAACTACAACAAACGTTCATAAGCTGAAGTATTCGAGTGTTCTATATTGTCCTTAATTTAGGTGGGAGTCCATCGGTCGTAGTTTTGCCCGATTCCGACTTAGTATGAAGAAGTTATTCGGTATGAACCAAAAAAATAGCGGCTTCTGCCAAGGTGGAGTTCAAATACGGGGATGTAGCCTGTTATTTTCTTACAACTGTTAGTCACCATGGAGAACTATGGTATACGTTCACTAGATGAAGTATCCGAGTGTTGCTTATTGTCTGTAATTTAGATGGTAGTCCATCGGTCGAAGTCTCGCCTAATTCCGCGATAGTATGAAAAAGTTATTGCTGTCTAAACAAAAAAATAGCGGCTTCTGCCTAGGTGGAGTTCAAATATGGGGATGCTACTATCAAATCTATTTCTGCAGGTACAACTAAAAATGCATGCGCGTTGTGATTAAATGCAGGCCCACCTGGGCGTGCATATGTACTCGTATATATATATATATATATATATATATATATATATATATCTGTGTGTGTGTGTTAGAAAACATATTTAATGTGAAATATTGTGATTTTTGGGAATTTTCCTAAGTTCTTTACTTAGGTAAATAAATTAATCAAGCTAGAGGGGCTTAATTGTTATTTAAGATTTTAGCCTATTTTGTTAAGTATAAAATGTTTCAAATATTTTAAATTAATGTGTGCAATAGTTTTTCAGAAGAGTATATGATAAAGATTTCATAGCCAATGAAATTTTGACGAATATGATGGTTAGGTAAAAAAAGACCTACTTTAAAGGCAAAAATACATTTTTTAATTTAATTACAGCTTCGCCACTTACCCTGTTTGCTTCCGTCACCATACAACCCTTCGACACCGTCAATACCTATACACACGATAACAAGAGTCTTGGTATATAGTGCATTGAGTTTGGATGGAAGGGAATTGGGTGGTGAAGGCATGCATTCGAAAGGGGTGAAGTTGTCTTTCAACGCTTTCAATCCTATAGACTGCCTTTGTTTAAATTATGCTTACAAAAGGGTTTCCACTTTTGAACCCCTTCGATAACCTAGCTGCCGCCTTAAAACCTTTCGCCTTAGTAAGAAGCCGCTTTTATAACTCTTGAAATCAATGAGTTCGGAGGGTAGGGTCTCGAATCAATACCCTTTCGTAACCATTGAAGCTGCTTTTCTTTCAACTTATACTTGCGAAAGGGTGGGTGTCGTTCCCTTACCTTTCAACATGAAAGAAGTCGTTGAAACACTTTTTACCTACACCAAATACTATCGAAAGGTATGCTTTTAAGTGTTTCGAAAGGTATGTTTTTAAGTGTTTCAAAAGGTATGTTTTTAAGTGTTTCGAAAAGAATGTTTCCAAGTGTTCTAAAGATATATTTCATGGTTTCGAAAAAGGATGTCTAAAATTTTAAGCACTGAATTCGAAGTGTCTTGCCGCTAAAGTAGAATGGCGAAAAGGGCATAACTGCTTGCTTCTGACCTATTAGTTAAATGGAAGGGGACAGAGGGCTTGGTTGCTCTATGATTTCGAAAGGGAGAGTGGTGGAGGGTAACTCATGATGTCACAATGATCCAAAGGATATAGTCGAAAGCCCTAGTTTTCAAATTAGAGAACCCAATCTCATTTTTACAGAAAACCCATGGCAATGTAAAAGAGTTTTGAAATGGCATTTAACTTTAAATTTTTAGAGAAATCTTTCCTTGCTTAAGATAGTGGGTTAAGGGTATTAACCATATTTCATTAGAAAAACGATTACAAGGAATTTAACCATTGATGTATATATTGTTGTGTTATTTGATTAGTTGTCATGAATGCATGTGTAACCATATTCACTTCATTTATAAACCATAACTGCATCTTGGGGTGTTAAGGGCAGAATAACAGGCTAGGTTGACCCAGTAGTGAATGTACATTGAATTTAACTCCTATGTGAGTATAATTGCATCCAGGAGGTCAGACAGACCAGAATATAGGATGCTCAAGGCTGACCAAAGGATTATTGGTTTAGACAAGTTCTTAGTAAGCCCATTAAAACTATGTTATGGAAATTGTTATTGGCAGGAGCCAATAGGTTCTTAATGATCCCATGAAAACTATGTCTGGTATAAGTTATTGAAAGAGATCAATAGGTTCATAGTGATCCCATGAAAACTATGATTGGATAATAGTATCTGTAGAAACCAATAGGTTCATAGTGATCCCAGGGAAACTATGAAAATGGATATGAAGTTTATAAAGAATTGAACAGGTTATTAGTCAGCCCATGAAAACTATTAGGTTAATAGTGACCTTGAAACTATAACTTGAGACAAATAGTGGGGTGAATGGGGATGGGATGCCCAGAACATAATGCATGTTTGCATATCATCTTGATACATTTTATTATGTTATGTCTTAACCATTATGGATGCATATGCATAGTATATGGTTATTATAAATTGGGTTAAGATGCTACTGAGGGGAAAACCCATTCCTCTAAGTGGCGTGGTCTTAGTAGATATCTACATGGTTCGAGATGGTAGGTTATTATTCACACCAGAATTTTTGTCTGGCTCGAAGTTTATGTTTTCCCCTTAAACTCTCAGTTGCTTAATTAATTTTGATTAGTTTGAGAGTTAAGGTTTTTAGGTTCTCCTATAGACGAATAAGCTTCCAGAGACGTGCGGGAGGCAAGCTAGCTATTAGGTGTTCTTTCTGTTTGATTCCACTATGTAATTGGATGTAATGGAAAAGTTGTTTAGTGCCTATATTTAGACTCTGATCAACCAAGGGGGCATCTTCATATGTCGCTCTTGGCATATTTTGTAATAAATTATAATTTCTCTTAACGTGGCTTACTTATGGGATTATGTAATGAATCTGAAATGCTATTTGTAGTGAAATGAGAAACTTGTTTTGATTTGAGTTTAAAATTTCTCATATTAATGTGTTTTTGGTATATCAATGTATCTAACATTACCGCATTTGGTCACCGATAATTAATAACTATGGATGATTGTAGCATCCGTAGCAGTTAATTTTGGGCCTCCAAATGGGGGATGTTACAATAATCTTTGAAATAAGATTATTATACAATAAATAGTATTTTAACATTTTATTTGAAAATTGGATATTGAATTGTTTCGTAGATAAATTTCACTAAAATTCTTTTTGGAAACTTCATGAAATCTATATATGTTTATATATAAAATAGACATTAATTAAAACTAGGAAATGTCACAAAATCAAATCGTCAACGATAAGAATTCAAATCCTGAAAAATGAAAAGCATTTGAGAACATCAAGGTGATCAAAACAAGGCAACAAACAAAGGAACAAGAGGCAAAATAGGACAGGAGCACGATCAGGAAGAGGAGCAGCAACCTGGAGCATGCATTGCCCCAGGTGCTCGAACGGTCGACTTGTCCTATATGATCGGTTGATCGGTGGTAAGACCTGGGCATACATGCTCCAGGTTTCGGTTCACCATCAATGACCAGTTTGCTCTGACCTATTTTCTTTGATTTCCGGTAAGAAAAGTTGATTGTCAATACCCAAATATTTACATGCACATAATCAATAACTGATATAGCAAATAGACAAGGAAAACATAGTTAAGTTCAGTATAGAGGACCGAGTTTCTGACAGAGAAACAGTGAACAGAAAGAACACAGAACTATGATCAAATTCAAACCATTTTCTCAACCATTCAAGTAAATATTCACATGCATATGAATTAGAACTAGATTTTTGAGATTACTTACCTTATTACTCTAGAATTGGCTGCTTATAACCTAAAACCAAATCTATTTCTTCTTAGCAACAGCTCCTATAATTTATCTCAGAAGAAACTAGGAAACCCTATTTTAAACCATGGAAAAAATGAACTAAATTTCCAATAAGATGTATATGAGACCAGAGATGATTAGCTGAAACTCTCTAGCTTCAAAAGCAATTAATTTAACTAAGAATTGGATTGATTTAGGATGTTTTTATCATAGGGTTTGAGAAAGAGGGAAGAATATTGGTTTACTGCAAATTCTGTTTACTGGAAATGGGAAGTGAGAAATGAGAAGGAAAAAATAAACGTACAGTTTTCTATTCTCACTATTATCTTATTTTCCAACTCTAATTGGCCCAAGGCTATTATTTGCTTAACAAAAGAAATAAGTAAGTTCTTTTATATTTCTAATTACAAAGGAAAATGCTTCTTATAAACATTGTTTTAAAATATGAATTGATTTTGCAAATTAACTTCATTTTTATAAAATCAACACTAGTTCATATACATTTTATTTGCGACAAATGAAATAAATTCACATCTCAACTTTTTAATAATAAAAGTTATTCTTTTTGGTTCTTAATTAATTTTAAAACAAATAGCCTATCAAGATATAAAAATTTATTTTGAAAAGAACCATTCCCTTTTTAAAATTAAATATATTTTCTTTAAATTCATTACCATGTTTTTACTAGTGATAAAATAGGTTATGTAATTTCAATTGTAATTAAAATGGATTCAAACCTCATTATTCCATTATTTTAGTTTTTCTAATTTTCTTTTCTTATAAAATAAAAGAATTAAACCACAAAGAAATATTATTACACTTAAATTTTACCAAATAATTATTTTCCACTAGAAAAATCATTTTAATCCAAATTCCACTTTAATTTGGAAATAAAAATCCCCAAACTTCATAATTATTTAATTATTACTATTTTAATTTATATTTTAATTTAATTTCAAGTAATCTAAACCAGGGTTGTTATAGACTCTCTTCTTACAAAAATTGCATCCTCGCAATTCTCTATAGAGGAAAGTCAGTAACAATCTGTAAGTGATACATCTTTTAAAAGATAATTTTGCCAAGGATAAGAGAAAATTTAGAATAAAGAACTCACCATTAACGAGCTTTAGAAAATAATTCAGGGTGCGTTCGCCCTATTAATTCTTTGGTTTCCCAAGAGCAGTCCTTAGGATTGTCGGACCATTGAACTTTGACGACCGGAACGTCTTTATTTCATAGCGTTTAACTTCCGAAGGTACAATACGAATAGGGTTCTACTCATAATTCAAATCTGGTGAGATCTAAGCTCTTCTAGGATTCTGGGATCAAGGATAGAATCCGAATATTTAAGGCATTTCCAATGTTGAGATACATGGAAGAGATCATGGATACCAGAAAAACTGGGCGGGAAGAAAGACTCGATAAGCAACTGGGCCAATGCGTTCAGTGATTTGGTAAGCTCCAATGTAGCGAAGAGCTAACTTCCTTGATCGATTGAAATACATAACACCCTTCAAAGGTGAAACACAAATGAAATCTAAGTCTCCTACAGAAAATCCCAAATCTCTTCTTCTATTATTTGCATAGGATTTCTACCTACTCCGAGACTCTTTCATCCTTTGCCTAATAAGTTCAATCTTCTTAGAATCTTCTCGAACTGAATCAGGACCTAAAACCAACTTCTCACTGGTCTCAAGCCAATAAGAGGGTGATCAGCATGGCCTTCCCTAGAGGGCTTCAAAAGGTGCCATCCCGATACTACATTTAAAGCTGTTATTATAAGCAAACTCAACAAGATGAATATGACCCTCTCAACTCCCACCGAAATCTATAATACAAGAATAGAGTAAATCCTCTAAAACTTGGTTCACTAGCTCCGTCTGACTAAGGATGATAAGTAGTGCTAAGATTGAGCCTTGTACCTAATGCTTTCCGAAGACCCTTCCAGAATCCACTAGTAAATAATGGATCCCGATCACTGACTATGGCACTGGGAACGCCATGCAATCTAACAACTTCCTTGACATAAATCTTTGATTACTGAGGAGTGGCTCAATTGGACCTAACAGGAATGAAGTGGGCTGACTTCGTTAGTCTATCAACAATCACCCGCAAACTATCATAACCATATCTAGAACAGAGAAAACCATCAATGAAATTCATGAATACCTGACAAGAAAATGATAAGATAAGGTACGATTACTACTGGATCGACATAAGAAATTCGAAGATGAACTACACTCTTAAGTTCACGTTACCTGATCACACTTCCAAACTGGAACATCCAATGGTTGCAACAAACCACTAGGTCTTTGATGCCCCACTTTAACAAGCTGACAAGTCATGCAACTCTTCACAAAGTTAGCCACATCTTGTTTCATCCCTTCCCAGTAGTAAAGTTGCTTCATGTCCGCATACATTTTACTACGACCAGGGTGGATGGTCGTCTTTAGCGATGGCACTCCTCTAAAATATCTCTTTAGAGATTCCCAACATTAGGCACTATAAGTCTACCCCGTCTCCAAACACAACCACAAGCATCCACTTCGAATTCCTTCACTTCATCCACTCTATTCTCATTTCTGCAACTTTGACTGAAATAAAAAAGATCGGGATCTTGCTTCTAAGTTTTAGCTATTCGATCCAAAAGAGTAGGATGTGCTTCCAAGCTGAACAACATAAAGGAATTGGAATCTGGAACATGTCCTCTAATCTCATAAGAAGATAAGGCATCAAGATCCTTCCATTCGGCTAACATCATGGAAACCACCACCTGATGTTTATGACTTAGTGCATCAGCCACTCGATTCCCCTTTCTTAGAGTACACTGGATATCAAAATCATAAGATGCAAGGAATTTAAACCACCTTTGATGATGCATATTAAGCTCTTTCTGAGAGAACAGGTATTTTAATGACTTGTCGTCGATATATAGCACATACCACTCGCTTAATAAATAATGTCGCCAAATCTTAAGGGCGAATACAATAGCCGCAAGATCTAGATCATGCGTGGCATATCTGACCTCATTAGGTCTTAACTGCCCTGATGCATAAGCAGCTACTCAATCCCTTTGTATAAGAATGTATCCTAAATTTTTTTTACTAGAATCAGTATAAACCATAAGGTCTTGGTTCCTTTCTGGAACTACTAAAATAGGAGCATGGATAAGAAGTTCCTTCAATCTCTAAAAAGCAGCTTCACACTTATCCAACCAAAACTACTTAACTCCCTTCCTCGTTAAACTTGTGAGAGGTAAAACAATCTTAGAAATGTATTTTATGAACCGATGGTAATAGCCCACCAATCCTAGAAAGCAATGATTCTTTGACACATTATACGTCCTCTTCAAGTTCTAAATAGTTTCGACCTTAGATGAATCCACAGAAATCCCCGCCCTAGAAATCACATGTCTTAAAACTGAAAGTGTGCTATGGATCGTGTAATATGGATATATGATAATATATAGTGTAGTGATGATATCTATACGGTAAATAGTGTGGAATATAAAAGCAGTATAGTAAAAATGACACCAAAGATTTTTATACTGGTTCGGAGCACCGTCCGACGTCCAGTCCCAGACTCGTTCTGGAATTTCACTAAAACAATAACCCTCACTTAACCCGGAGGAACAAGTCTATACAACCCTTGAGCAGCCGAACAAGGACCTGAGCAGCGGAACAGGATTTCGCCTCAGCTGCCGAAGAGGACTTCACACGCCTGAGCAGCAGAACAGGACTTCAACAAATACAAAAGATTGTTTTGAATTTGTGCGTTCTAATAACATGGATTTTTCACTTGTAGTATACCCTTCCTATAATCTTCTCCTCGAGTATAAATATATATATTTGAAGTTTATGAAGAATAGAAAGGTATAGTATTGCTTTAATGCAGAATAATTGAAAGTATGCTAGCAAATAGATTCCAGAGAGTTAGATTAGAGAGATATGAAAATTCAGTTGTAATTCAGTAATTTGGAATAAAAATGGAGTTTGTATTTATAAAGGTTAGAAAGCAGCGACTGTTGGTGAAGAGTTTCGATCGAAGTGTTGCGTCCGAATCTTTTCGTTAGAGGTTCGCAACTGTTCACAAAAGTCGTGTCTTTTCGAAAAGTGGCTGTTATAGAAATTTAGTCAACTAAGCCTCTAGGTCAGTCGACTGAATATTCAAAGTAATTATTTAAATTTAAATTCGTATATCTATGTATCTGTGCATGCTGCACAAAATTCCCAGTGTCAGTCGACTGGTTATCTGGGTCAGTCAACTGACCTGGTTAAATTTCTGGAGTAAGCACAGTTTACATAGATATATTAATTTCTATAACTTTAAAATTTTTTTATAATTAATTGTATGCTTATATATGTATAAAATATTTGATAAATACGATGATTAAATATATAAGCTAATGTAGATGTAATCAAGGAGAGATTTTAACAATATTGACCTAAGGCTTAAACAACAAAATATCAAAGTTGATGCATCGATTTTGAAGTCTTGTCTCCTTGTAGTATATATTCTCTTTTTATCATAACAGTTGTCAAATCTGTATGTCGTAGTGATAGCTTTGTGTCATGAATCAAAACCAAGTCTCAACATTCTGCCCCTTTTTGATTGATGACAACCTGTAAATAGATATAGATTTCGACTGTATATATATAATATAAATACTTACTCCCCCTGAATCTTTGATACTCCATATCCTGCATTCTTAATGTTAGTAATAATATTTCTCCCCCTTTGTCATCGACAAAAAGGAATAAGAAAGTAAAGGTATGAAGCATTGATAGATATTATGAAAGAAACGATTGTTCATACATTAAAATACCATTAACAAGAGTCTGGAAATAATATGAATAAAGTGGCTATTTAATAAAAGCCATACGAAATAAAGACTAATGTTTTTATAAAATAAAATAACAACTTACTCCATCCTATGCTTACCCCATAATTTGTACTTGCATTGTTTATTCCTGCAAATAGTGTTAGAGCAATATCTTTCTCCCCCTTTGTCATCGACGAAAAGGAGAGTTTATATGATAAAAAATATTATATTCCACATAAGTGTTAACAATATAGAACAAAATAACTACTACTTATAATGTAAGGTATCAGAAAACAATGAATATTTAAAGCATGCGATACCCAAGGTTCTTATAATTTCCTAATTTTTAGGAAACCATACCCATTTGGGTGTGGTTGAATCTTTATAAATATAATTTTTATTATTAACTACCATATCAAAATAATCATTAATGCATTTTTCTCTATTTTTCCAATTAACAGGAACCCAAATGCTTAGGTAATTTTTATTCATATTTCCCGTCAATGATTTTGTACTTCTAGAGAAATTATAAACATTATTGGTCATAACAGTGTTTGAATTTCTATGAAAATTTGATTTCGACTTTACTCGAAATTTAGTAGTAGCACTAACATTTTTATTATACATAAAAGCGTATCTAGTGTTATTTCTACGATTAGTTTTATTATATCCTAAACCATTTTTATTGTTAACAGGTTATGAATTCTCAATAAGTCTAGATAAATTTTCTCTTCCTTTATTAAAATTTGAAACGTTTTTAGTGATTCCTTCTAGTTTGGTCTTTAGACTTGAATTTTCTAGTTCAACCATTTTAATATTAGTTTTTAAAACATGATTTTCAGAAACAAGACCATCATTCTTTTCTTTTTGAGTTTCAATTTCTTGACTCAAAAATATAAGTTGAGAATTAACATTTGAAAGTGATTTTTGAGTTTTCTCAAGTTCTTCTTCCAATATTTTCTTCTCATCTTTAAGCATATCTCTTTCGAATTCTGCCTTGTTCTGATTTTCTATAGCCTCTTTATATTTTCTTTTGAGACTTTTTAAAGTATCTAATAATTCAGAATTTATTTCTATCATATCATCGAAAGTTAAATCACTAACCACATTATCTTTGGCCATAAAGCATACATTGGCTTGTTCATTATCACTGTTACTCTCGCTTTCTGATGAGGAAGAGGAGTCTGAATCATCCCATGTAACTAAGAAAGCTTTCCTTCTGAACTTGTCCTTCCTTTTATTGCGAAATTCTTTCTTTTGATCCGGACAATCCTTCTGTATATGCCCCTTTTTGTGACAGTTAAAGCACTCCTATACTGATGAAGACGGTGGTTTATTACTTTTTGAGCTTTTCTTGCCATTATTTCTGTTTCCTTTTCTATATTTCAAGAATTTCTTGAAATTTTTGGCAATAAAGGCTAAGTCGTCTTTGTCTGAATCTGATTCTTCTTGTTCTGCATGGAATGCTATATTCTTTTTATCTTGAGCTTGAACTCGTTTAGCCTGCAAATTTACTTCATAGGACATTAGATTTCCTATTAACTCTTCCAGAGTTATTAGGGAAATATCGTTTGCTTCTTCAATTGCGAGAACTTTTCTTTCCCATTCATCCGTTAAAGAGTTAAGAATTTTGGATACAATATCAAAGTCTGAATATTTTTCTCCTAGTCCTACTAATGAATGGTAGATATCCTGAAATTTTGAATACATATCATTTATAGATTCATTTTCTTTCATTCTAAAGTTTTGAAACTGACTTTTGAGCATGGATATTTTGCTTTGTTTGACCTTGTTGGTTCCTTCATGTGTAACTTTGAGTGTACGCCATATTTCATATGAAGTATTACACATGCTAACACGATTAAACTCATTTTTATCTAAGGCACAAAACAACATATTCATGGCTTTTGCATTAGCTATGGCATCTAGTTTCTGTGTATTTAACCAAGTAGAATACTCCTCAGTAGGAATAGTGTATTCTTTCTGAGTAATATTCCAAGAATCAAAACCATTTGCTTGCATATATATTCTCATTCGTGTGGCCCAATAGTTATAATTCATGCCATTAAATAGTGGTGGATGTGCAGTGGATTTTCCTTCAATGAAGCTAGTGTTAATACTAGTGCTAGTGCTAGTGTTAGTGTCCATATTATTAGATTATCAGATAACTGTGTTACGGTTATATGATGACCTGCTCTGATACCAAATGAAAGTGTGCTATGGATCGTGTAATATGGATATATGATAATACAGAGTGCAGTGATGATAGATATACGGTAAATAGTGCGGAATATAAAAGCAGTATAGTAAAAATGACACCAGAGATTTTTATACTGGTTCGGAGCACCATCCTACGTCCAGTCCCAGACTCCTTCTGGAATTTCACTAAAACAATAACCCTCACTTAACCCGGAGGAACAGGTCTATACAACCCTTGAGCAGACGAACAAGGACCTGAGCAATGGAACATGATTTCGCCTCAGCAGCCGAAGAGGACTTCACACGCCCGAGCAGCAGAACAGGACTTCAACAAATACAAAAGATTGTTTTGAATTTGTGCGTTCTAATAACACGGATTTTTCACTTGTAGTATACCCTTCCTATAATCTTCTCCTCGAGTATAAATATATATATTTGAAGTTTATGAAGAATAGAAAGGTATAGTATTGCTTTAATGCAGAATAATTGAAAGTATGATAGCAAATAGATTCCAGAGAGTTAGATTAGAGAGATAAGAAAATTCAGTTGTAATTCAGTAATTTGGAATAAAAATGGAGTTTGTATTTATAAAGGTTAGAAAGCAGCGACTGTTGGTGAAGAGTTTCGATCGAAGTGTTGCGTCCGAATCTTTTCGTTAGAGGTTCGCAACTGTTCACAAAAGTCGTGTCTTTTCGAAAAGTGGCTGTTATAGAAATTTAGTCAACTAAGCCTCTAGGTCAGTCGACTGAATATTCAAAGTAATTATTTAAATTTTAAATTCGTATATCTATGTATCTGTGCATGCTGCATAAAATTCCTAGTGTCAGTCGACTGGTTATCTGGGTCAGTCAACTGACCTGGTTAAATTTCTAGAGTAAGCACAGTTTACATAGATATATTAATTTCTATAACTTTAAAACTTTTTTATAATTAATTGTATGCTTATATATGTATAAAATATTTGATAAATACGATGATTAAATATATAAGCTAATGTAGACGTAATCAAGGAGAGATTTTAACAATATTGACCTAAGGCTTAAACAACAAAATATCAAAGTTGATGCATCGATTTTGAAGTCTTGTCTCCTTGTAGTATATATTCTCTTTTTATCATAGCAGTTGTCAAATCTGTATGTCGTAGTGATAGGTTTGTGTCATGAATCAAAACCAAGTCTCAACAAAAACTTCACTTGACTCTACCACAATGACACTTTATGAATTTTGCTTTCAATTGATTTTTTTGAAGTATTTCAAAAAAAATTCTAAGGTGTCTTTCATGCTCTTCCTTTAACTTAGAATAGACCAAGATGTCGTCGATGAGAACAAGAACAAACTTAAACTCTTGGAACACTCTATTCATAAGGTCGACGAAATAAGCCGAGGCATTCGTTAAACCAAAGGGCATCATGAGCCACTAACAAGATCCATATCTAATATGAAAAGAAGTTAGAGGAATGCTATCCTTTACAACACTGAGCTGATGAAGACCGGTCGCTAAGTCTAGTTGAGAAAAGACCTTAGCACCACAAAGCTGATCAAATAAATCATTGATCTCGGGCAATGGATATTTATTCTTTATCGTGAGCTCGTTAATCTTACGATAATCTCTGCAAAGCCTAAGAGTTCCATCTGCCTTTTTAACAAACACTACAGCTGCGCTCCACGGAGAAGGACTAGACTGAATAAATTGCTTTGCTTCTAACTTAGATAATTGCTTCCTCAATTCCTCATTCTCTTTTGCCGAAATCCTTGTGGGAGGTTGACTCGCTATCTAAGCACCAGGAGTCAAATCAATTCAAATTCAATTGCCCGCTTGGAAGGTAATCCCGAAACGGGTTCAAAGACCATGGAATTCAAACATGACAGGAATTCGTTCTATATCCTTGTAACGATCTCGAATTTTATTAAGTTTAAATTGATAATTAAAATTAATTTTTGAATAAAAATTTGTGAAAATAATTGGTAATTAATATAAAATAGTTGTTAAATTAAGGATTGATTGAAATGAATCTGTATATTTGAACTTATGTTTATAAAATAAATTGGAAAATTTAATTGGGATTTAAATTTAAATGTCTTAGAAAATAAATTTGAGTTTGAATCTTATATATATGTGAATACATATTGGATTTGAATTTATATTAAATATATAAGTAAAATAAAATAAACTTACAAAATAAAGTATAAAAGTATATATACAAGACAATTAGTATGTGAGTCCAATAAATATTAGTTAAATTATGAATAAATTTATAGTTATATAAAATATGGAACGAACATATAAAATTTCTGGAAATAAATATTTAAGTTAGAAATACATCTTTAAGTTAGAAAAATAAATAAATGTATATAAGATAAATTATTTATATAAAAGTCAATCTATTAGATAAATTATAACAACATGTAACTAGAACTTCATTTAAATTACAAAGCAATAGAACAAAAATGTATAGTTAAGTATGTATTAACTTGCAAAGTAAAACAAAAATATATACATATGAGTAAAGCTTGCAAAAGAAGAAACAAATGTATACAAGAAGAATTCATCAATCTGGAAAAGCAAGATGATAATGCATGTAAACAAAAATGGAAACATATGTACTTAAACCTATCATATCAGCCGAAGTCAACAGCAAACAAAGGTCATTCGAAATGTTTAAAATCATTTCAGCCTCCATAAGCAAATAAAAAAAATCTCTGATCTTGTTTTGTACTAAAAAGAAAAAAAATATCACCCTGTACAAAACTTTATAACCAGTAAACACCTCCCCTCTGTAAACACTATCTCTCTTTATATATACATCTATTTTAGTCTTTGTTCGTTTATAAACAACTAAGTAAAATGGAAGTAAACAACAGCTTGAAAACTCAAACAACATTCCATTGAAAAAAGCAAACAAATCCATGCACCCAGAGAATCAAACTAGGAAGTTTCAATTGCAAATTCAAGACAGTTTCAAAATCTAATGCTCTGTTCTTCCTTTTCCAAACAAGTGAGTAACTTAAATTTAAAATGCTTAAGTATATTCACATATGTTGCTTATGTCTGAAATGAGTATGTTATATGTATATATATATTTATGCAATTCTGTGTATATGATGCCTGCCTGTTAAATGATCTGGAAAACATATCTGTTTACAAAATTTTAAGCTCTGGGTTAGTTCAAAAATCATTACTGCTTAACCTATTGATTGTTGGAACAAAGTATATAAACAAAATATGTTTGTTCAATCATAAAGTGAATTTTAAAATTTGAATTCAAGTTAAACGAAGTAGGTCTGCTCTGGAAACCTTAAAGAATAGTTAAAGTTTGAGATAAATGATATTTTTAAATATCTTGGATTATCAGTTCAAGTTTATAAACTGAATCTCTAAGCAAAAACTTGATTTTTAAAACTAAAATCAAGAATTTTAGTAATAGGGGTTAAGAGCAGTTCGTATATGAACTAAAAATGGAATTTTGGAAATTGTGGGTGATCTCTGCTCTCTGGGTGGTTGGGTTTTCTCGTGGTGATAGAGGAGGCTAGGGTGGAGATGGGAAAAAAAGTCGGAGGAGGCCACAACCACGGTGGTGACAGGGGCAAGCGGTTGAAGTTGGTAAACCTAGATTTTTGCTTTGATTATGTTTGGTCTCGTTCGATCACCAGAGACGATCGAGCGTTATGGGATTTTGGGAATTTGTAGAGGGATGGTTGACGAAGCCATGGCCGGAGGTGATGGCTCTCTGGTGGTCGGAGGAGCGAGGGCGAAGTGATGACAAGGTTCGAGGGGGAAAACTGGTTATGTTTCCAGGTTTTGATTTTGCTCGAATTTCGTATACGTGACTATTTCGAGAGTCAGACGATCGGAGTCTGGAATTGAGGCGAAGGTCGACTTGCTCATCGATGAAGTGCTGGCCGGAGATGGCGAACTAGGTTATACATGTGCACGAGCACGTTGGTGGATCTGAAGTGTTTGCTTGAGTGCTTCAGGATTGAACTCGAGATTACTCGAGTAGTTCGAGTGTTTTACTCGAAGTAGTGAACGGGGAAGACTCAAAGCGATTTCGAGGGGACTCGGGTCAAGTATGGTGATAGTTTCAGGTTTGAAACTGTTCTCTGTTTAAAGTTTTTAAACTAAATTAAATTTGTCAAGCAAGGTTTAAAACTGGGTTTAAATTCAAAGTTAAGTTAGTTTTCAAATAAACTTTTGAATCCTAAGATTTTAAAATGAATTTGGATTTTAAATCAAGAATTTAAAATCAAGGTTGAAGGCAAGTTAAAACCAAAGTTTTTAAATCAAAGTTAAATATGGATTCAAGTTTCTTGAATTCAAAACTGTAAATTAAAATCAGTTTTTTTATTTAAAATCTGAATGTTTAAACAAGTTTAAACCAAATAGCTTTTTAAAGTAATTTGTTTTCAAATAAATATTTCAATTGGATTTTGATAAAGTTCTTTTATAAAAAGGATTTTGAATATATAATCATTTGGAATCTTAAATTCAAAATGAAATTTGAATCTAAATTTAGAAGTGTAATGTTTTAAATACACTTTAATATTTATGAGATCATTAATAAAGGAATAATTTATCTTAGAGATAATTAAAAATATTGAAGTGGATTAATTAATAAGATAATTAAGGAATGATTTATTTGTCAACCTTATAAATTAATGATCAGATTAATTAATTAAGATAATCAATTTTAAATTGTTAATTACTTAATGAAAGTAATTAAGGGATTAATTACTTATTGTAATTAATGTTGGATATTCTAATAAATTAAAGTTAATTAATAATCACTTGTTGTAATTAATTAAGAATGATTAATTAAAGGGTGATTAATTAAGGGTTGATTTATTTATTAATGAATTAATTAAAGGAAATTAATTAAAGGATAATTGAATAAATAATTTAAGGTTAATTAATTTAATTAATAAATGATTAAAGGATAATCAATCAAATTATTTGAAATTAATTTATGTTAATTAACCACGATTGATGACTTATCTGATTTAAATTAATCAGATAATTAATTGAGCTTACTTATGGATGTTTAAATTCTATTGATAGTCGAATTGTTTGATATTCTGATACATGATACTTTGTGACATATCCTAATTTTATGTTGTGATCTGTAGTATAATTGATTATCTGTGCTGTAATTGATTATCTGTAATATTTATATATCTGTGATCTGTGAATGAAAGATGAGCGATATAGTTTATACCGCTTATCAACTATATTTCTGTATTTGATCTGTGATGATTGAATGATGTTGCACTATTGTGTTAAACCCCTGGACTACACTTTTACACACACAAATATGGATTCCACGAGGAAATTGGTTAAATCACAGATGATTTAAATTTGATGTTTTTGAAATTGAAATTTTAATTTCAATTGATTTTGAGATTGGAAATTTGGGTTTAAAGTGAAAAGTTTTTGAAATGGAATTTCAAAGATAAGTCTTATTTTCGAATAACTTGATTAAGTTTTGAAATTTAAATAATTTGACTTAAATTTGAATTCAATATTTGGAATTGAATTCAATGATTGGAATTTTGATTAAAGATATTATAAATATGTTTTATATGAATTTAAACCACTTTTAAAATATTGGTTTGAGAATTTGATTTTAACCCAAGAAGAACCTTAACTCGTATAAATGAATCAGATTTTCCAAAATGAAAACTGTTTGTTTTCAAATGATAAAAGCTTTCATATAAGAAATGAAATTCCAATTTAATTAAAAGAATTTCATGTTTGAAATGAAAAATGGTTTTTCCAAGTTATGAATGAATTCTTTTTGAAAGCTATGAATTAAATCTGTTTATTTTTAACAAATTTAAAATGGTGGTTTATTTAAACCATTCGAAATGAAATTGTTTTGAAAGCTATTAGTTAAATCTTTGTTTTAAAGATTTAATGAGTTAATCAAACTGAAATGGGAATTAATTTGGAAAATCTGTGAATGAATCTTTTGTTCAAAAGATTAAAGTGTGGAAATTGTTTAAACCGTTGAAGGTTGTTAAAATGAATCTTTTTGTTTAAAGATTTGAAAATGGTAATTTGTTAAACCATTTAAAAAGAAAGTTTGGGTTAAGTTGTGACTTAACTGAAATTCCATTATCCATACGATTTTAAAATATTACGCTCACTATTTGGTTTAGCCGGGAGAGAACCTTTGTGTCATATAACCCATTCCGAATAGTGATCCGTCGTATATGGATAGCATTTGAAGACCGGTGTTGAAGACCGGGTGTTTGCGAGAACGAAAGGATAACCTATCGATTGTCTCTGCACTGAGTTGCTCCGGTATAGAGATTCCCTAAGTGATGGGAAGTCCGATCGAGATTGTGAATACCCGGATTGCAAGGGCTTCTTTAGAAGTGCCTTCGGTTCTGTTCGAACCCGGAACAGACTTGTATGGTTACATGTCTGACATTACATTTTGAGATATAAAGCAGATTTCTTTCAAATACATTTCTGTTGGTGGCGGAGAATTTATTCTCTTAGCTTAACACCCTTCTTTGAGACGTACGAGCTCAGAGGTTATGTAGTTGAAATTTATCAGCAATATACTCCCAATTTGGTAATGTGACATGCTGAGTGTTGCTGTGTGATGATCATTGTTTGATCATTTGTGATATGATCATTTTTTTGATCATTTATCTTTGTGATCATTACTTTGATCATCTGTTGACCCAAAGCATGGCTTTGTGACAAAGCGTAGCTTTGTGGACGAGACTTCATCAGACCTCACAACCCGGAAATGGTCGAAACAGGAATATGCGACAAGGTTATGAGGGTCGCGCCCGTTAGGGTATGTCATTTCCTTCTGGAAAAGGGTGGTATCATGGTATGGAGCCCAGATACTTACTCATGTGGACACACTTCATTTATTATGTGTGATGTTGGTTACCGAGGCCTCGGATAAAGGTCCCAAAGGACCGGGGGGTGGCATATTCGTGAGTTACCTGTTACAGGGGTAACCCGGCCTTGTGTTGGCAGAGAGCAGTTTGTCTCTTGGGACGTCCAGCCAGAGGCGATCCCATTCGGCAGTAGGAAAGGAAGTTCCTTAGCCTGACCATTTGTTGGAAATCCATCTTCCAATACGAACCAGTACGGTTTTAGTTGTAGAACCTGCCATTTACTTATGGTGGCGCCCCACTGTTTAGATGGTAGCTATAGTAGGCATAGTTCAGAATGTCTATGCTGGCTAAGATTAATATTATACTTTCGAAATGTTTTTCTCCACTATGCACTAATAATAATAATCCAATGATTTGCGTAGTAAGCATCTTTGACTATCATAAGGAGAAATCTCCTCCGATTCTGCGTTTGCACTGTATGTGTGTGCGGGAGGCCTTATGGTAGTTTCATTTTCCAAAAGCATTGCGAATATTTTCCACTTTCTTTGTTGTTGATTTAAAGATAATAACTATTTTTGTTACTCACACCAGTCCCACGACTGACTCAGAGTTTATTGTTCCTTTCCTAAACTCTGGGTGCTCATAATTTTCTACACGAGCAGTCTAGAGTTGGGGTTTTCAGATATTCAGGTTGAGTAGATTATCTGGAGCTAGTCAGTCCTTGGACGACTGACCTTGCTTTCCGCTAGCTATGGATTGGAGCATCCTATTGGAGATATTCTATCTGCTTCTGGTGTTATCTATTTTCTTTCCGCTGCTATTTCTTGTATCATATCTCTGATGTATAATGATATCTGTTGTATCATATTGTATCAGATTTTGTATCTGTCATCGTATCAATGTTATATATATTGATATATTCTTTTTATTCCGCTGTGTTGTTATACTTAATGGTGTTATAAGCTCCGGAGAACCAGATTCGGCGTTTGAATCTACGGCATTTTGAGTACAAGTGAAGTACGGATGTCGATATTCGAAGGTCGACTTTTGGGTCTTTACAATCCTCTTCTTCTCGAGATTCAAGAGAAAATAAAAAAACTTATAAATCGAAATTGATACCTTGAAGGGTTACTAAAATTTGCTCTTCCAAATTAGGATGCTAAAGTTAGATAGTTCTTTTAGGACATGGAATATGAGCTTCGTATTTACTAAGCCAATCCATTCCCAAAATCATTCCGAGGCTAAGATATTGGATTACATGCAAATCAGCAAAGAAAGAATATCCACATAAGACAAGCTCGATTTTTACAAAGCATGCCAAGATTTGCGGAACCACCAATAGGGTTCGCAATCCTTAGCAAAGCGACCAAGCATACAACATCCAAAGATAAGGCATCAACGATCTCTTTCAATACGAATGAGTGAGAAGCACCCGTATAAAAAAGAACTCGAATATGAAGATTTTGGAATAAAATAGTACTCTCTAAGACAGAATTGAATATACCTCTGTGCTGACCAAAACTACCAGAAGATCCCACTATATTCAACTTTCCTTCTTTATTCCCATAAGTTGCTCTAGGAAAAGAGGCAATGGTATGACCCTCTTGCCTGCAATAACGAACATAATAGGTTTCAGACAAGCCTTAGCAAAATACTCCTTAGAACCATAATTGAAACATCCCCACGAACGAATGGAGTACTCTTGAACTCTAAACCCTACTTCTTAGCCTTCTTGTTGGAATTGAAAGATTTGGACTTACTGAAAGGATGCTTCTTCTTCTGACTGAAGTTCTTCTTCTAACCTCTAGCCTCATCACTGCTATCTCTCTCCGTTTCTTCAAGTTTGAGTGCAGTATCGACTAACCTATCAAAAGATACTCTAACTTTAATAGTAAAGCTTTCTTGAGACTCTTCTTCAATCCATAAACAAATTTCTAATTTTTCTTTAACGGGATATTAATATGCTCAACCCCATAATTAGATAGTGCCTCAAAAATTGCCACATGCTCTGTTATTGAAGATTTTTCTTGCTTGAGATCTATAAACTGTCAATCCAACACTGCCTTCTTAGCCTTAGGAGTAACTTCATCTCAAACCTCTTGCGAAACTATTCCCAAGTAAGCTCTGCTTCCACCTCCTCAACTATCAACAACTCGTACCAATCCAACGCTCGCTCCTGGAGCAGATTCAAAGCCACTTGAACTCTGTGCAAATCAGATAGGCCAATGCAAGAAAATATACGCTCGTCTGTTCTAAGCCATGCCTGAACCTCCATGACTCCTTCCTTGCCTTTAAATGGATTCCCTCCTAAATGTGTAAAATCACTACACATGTATTCTTAATTCATGTTACGGGGAGGAGAATCAAAAGCGGGACCGGAAGATTGGGCGTCCTTCACTAGTTCCATAAGCTGCTAGGCAAATATAAACACTCCATCATGGTTGGGACTACTAGAATGTCTAGTACCGAAACGTGTAGCTCTACCGTCGGCCATCTCACTTTTGCTTAAGATAGGATTCAATAAGAGATTATTCCAGAGTTATTATTCAAAGATAGAGTAATAAAAGTTTGATATCAAGATATTTCTTATTCCTAATAAGAAGGAATCCTAATATCCTAATCAAAATCCTGAAGGATGGCCTATAAGACATACCTAGGACAAGATTCTCATCTTTAATATTGCATATTATTTCGAACCTTGCTCTGATACCAAGTTGTAACGCCCCACCTTTAGACCCTCATTAACAAAGGATATTACTATGCAATATCATCTATTAATGCAGAGAATAAGGTTGATTAGGAGCGATCATCCATAGTATTGCTTTGGGCAAGCATCGATAGGTTGAATTGGGTAGATATATTTTATTTATTTTCTTTCCTTACATGAGAGGATTCGACGTATTCGATCTAGGTGCAAAACAATAATACAGTGGCTTAAAATAATTTAGAACAATATAAAATATTATAGATCATAGAATCACAGAATACAATAGAGAAATATAAATATCCTATAAAGCTGAAAGGAATATGTACACAATACATGGAGTAAACTATAAAATAGTGGTCATAAGTGATCCATACACAAAATACGATGTACATAAGACACCCGAAAATAATATACAAAAAAATGAGTCTATATCCCAACATACATAATAGACTACATACACCACTAGACAACTAGTCTACTAAAGCATAAATAACTAGCACCGAGCAAATCCAAATCTAGGTCATCATGCTGTAGTACCTGAAACACCTCATTCTGACCCGAGTAATTAAAAATAATAAACGGGTCAGTCCAGTTTTAATTCAAGTCAATGTGAGATAGTAATGATAATGGTATAAAAAATCTCAATAAGAACACATAGTCATATAGTGTTAAATCTCGAAAGAACATTATCATTCTTAATTTTCATTCACGAAAACCTAAATCAATTTTAGCTTATAAAAAGAAAATCCCAAGAAATATTTGCTGAAAAACTCAAATCTTATAAAATCCAGAAATCAATAGTAGAAATCTGGAAAATAAGGGGGAGGTGCCTAAAATTACCCAAGATTGGTGTTCCTGAAAACTCACTGAACATGCCTGTTATCCCACAATGGTTCGGTAGACCCATAATCCCACAATGGGCATGAAAACCCATAAAATCCAATGATGTGCATAAAACCCATAATCCTACCATGAGCATAAAACCCATAATCCCATGATGGACACAATAACCCACAAGATCCGCTTGTAAACGGATTAACATAGAAGACAAGCCTCTAAACTCGTCAAAATAAGCAATATACACTTTCGAATAGTAAATATTCGAGTAATGACCGTAAGTCCCATACTGCATGGGTTTACTTGAATATTTACTATAAGTTAGTAAACTCCACTCATGAGTAAATAGGGGTTCAATCAAACAAGTCTAAGAATCAACCGATGAAGTAAACGCAAGCGTTCCATACTACTTGTTTTATGTAACATCCCCTATCTAGAGGCCCAAAACTAAGCGCTACAAATGCTGCAGTCATCCATAGTATTAACTTCCGGCGACTAAATACGGCTATGTTAATGGTATTCATAATATCAGAAGCAAATTAATATGAAACAAAATCACAGATTCAAAAACTTTATTTTTCTGATTGCATTTCAAGACACATGTTTCACATTCAAATTACATAATCCCATCGCTTTCCCAGATTCAGATAAAATATAGTTAATACAATATTATGCCAAGAGCAACATATGACAATGCCACCTAGTTGACTAGAGTACTATATATACAATACAGCAAAATCAATCCAAAATATATCAGCAACTGCTAATTAGCTATCCGTCAGCTACCTGCTCGTCTCCGGAAGCTTTATTCGCCAACCTACTAAAACCTGTAAACCTCAACCCTCAGCCTACTCAAATCAATTTTTGAGCACCCGAGAGTTTAAGGAAAATAAACTTCGAGTCAGACATAAATCCTGGTGTGAATAATACTATACATCTCGGTTATCAGATATTAAGTGAGACTACGCCGTTTAGCAGAACGGACTCCCCTCCTTAAAGAATTTCATCCTCGAAATTACAATAAGGTACACATTAAAACAATCAAAGGGAAAACATACCATCAAACAAATCAGGATAAGTATCTCTCATCCTGTTCCCAGTCTTCCAAGTACAGTCTCTGTCACCGTCGCTCCACTGGACTTTCACTAATCTGACTGTCTTGTTCCTGAGTCTCTTCTCATCTCTTGTGACTATGCGAACTGGCTTTCTAACTATAGTCAAATTCGGCTCTACGACTAAGTCATCTAACACAGTCGGAGATATAGTAGTATCTGAATCACGAATACACTTCCTTAGATGAGAAACATGAAAAACATCGTGAACTCCTGCCAAACTGCTCGGTAACTCTACTCTATATACGAGTTTCTGTTCCTCTTGATAATAGGAAATGGTCCAACGAACCTCGGTGCCAACTTCCATGATTTTCAAAACCGAATCACACCCTTCATCGGTGACACCTTAATGAAAACACGTTCTCCAACAGAAAACTCTAAGTCTTTCCGTCTTTTATCCACATAACTCTTCTGCCTAGATTGAGCTTCTTTCACTCTAGCTCGACTTAACTCAACCTTTTCTGCAGCTTCTCTAACCAAATCCGGACCAAGAACTAACCTATCCCCGGTCTCTAACCAACAAACTGGAGATTTGCATGGCCTTCCATACAAAGCTTCAAATGGTGCCATCCCTATACTGGAATGATAAATGTTGTTATACGAAAATTCAACTAGATGTAGATGGTCTTCCCATGATCCCCCAAAATCTAGCACACAAGCTCGTAACAAATCTTCCAAGACTTTGTTAACTCTCTCTGTTTTCCCATCAGTCTGTGGATGGTAAGCCATACTCATCTTGAGCTTGGTACCTAAGGTATCCTGTAGACTTTTCCAGAACTTGCTAGTGAATAATGAATCTCTATCACTCACAATACTACTAGGAATTCCGTGCAGTCTAACTACATTCTTCATAAACGACTTTGCTAAGAGAGGTGTCGTTCTGGTTGACTTAATTGGAATGAAATGGACACTCTTAGTCAACCTGTCCACAATGACCCATATGCTTTCATTTCCTCGATTAGACATTGGCAACCCGTCAATGAAATCCATAGAAATAGAATCTCATTTCCACACTGGAATGTCCAAAGGCTGAAGCAACCCACTTGGCTTATGATATTTGGCTTTTACTCGTTGGTAGTTCAAACACTGCTTCACCCATAAGCCAACATCCCTCTTTATACCTTCCCAGAAGAAACTTCTCTTCATGTCCTGATACATCTTAGTTCCTCCCGAATGACTAGTGAACTTCGAACGATGGCATTCCTCCAAAACTTCCTTCCTAATTTCTCCCACATTCGGAACACACAATCTTCCTTTCTTTCTCAACCACCCATTCTGGTCAAGATTAAAATCCTTAAGTCATCGCTCTCCTTTCCATTTCTTAGATTTCTAATCCGTTAAGCCAACATTGGATCCTCTAGCTATTTAGATGCAACCTTTTCTATCATAAATGGTCGAACTTCCAAAAATGATAACAAAGCTGTTTCTGTACTTGAACTACTCTTAGTTCTCCACTGTACCCTGCAAGTTGCTAACGCCTCCAAATCTTTCCACTCAGCTATCATCGCTAACACCACATTCTGATGTTTTCTGCTAAGTCCATCCGGAACCTTGTTTCCTTTCCCTAGTGTGTACTCAATACCGAAATCATAAGCAGCTAAGAACTCTAACCACCTCTGTTGTCTCATGTTAAGCTCCTTTTGAGAGAAAAAATACTTCAACGACTTTTGATCCATATACAATTCAAATCTTTCTCCAAAAAGATAATGTCTCCACACCTTCAATGCAAAAATCACTGCATCTAACTCCAAATCATGGGTTGGGTATATGACTTCATGCGGTCTAAGATGTCGAGAAGCATAGGCAATTACTCTACCCCTCTACATTAACACAGCTCCTAACCCAGTCCCACATGCATCCGTGTACACCACTAAACCCCGATTCCCTTCGGGAACAACTAACACAGGTGCATTAGTCAATAAGTGTTTTAGCTTCTGGAATGCCTCGTCACACCTATCGATCCAAATGAACTTCACATCTT
This sequence comes from Allium fistulosum, assembly GCA_030737815.1. Lineage (NCBI taxonomy): Eukaryota > Viridiplantae > Streptophyta > Magnoliopsida > Asparagales > Amaryllidaceae > Allium > Allium fistulosum. Next base: position 1,087,137,235 of record CM060904.1, read on the forward strand.
TTCGAGTCAACTTGGTCATTGGTGCCGCTATCCGCGAAAAATCCTTAATAAACCAACGACAGTAACCAGCCAATCCAAGAAAATTTCTTATCTCAGTTACCGTTTCTAGTCTCTTCCAACTATTCACGACCTCGATCTTAGCTAAATCCACTGATTACCCATTCTCTAAAACCACATGGCCTAAAAACTTTACTTCTTTCTTCCAAAAGTGACATTTCGAAAACTTCGCCTTTAGCTGATGCAGCCTCTGCGTTTCAAGCACTACTCGAAGATGAACTTCATGCTCTCTTTCATCCTTAGAGTACACCAAAATATCATCGATGAAAACCAATACGAACCTATCCAAGTACTCTTGGAAAATCCGGTTCATCAATCTACAAAGAAAGCTGGCGCATTAGTCAGTCCGAACGGCATCACTAACCATTCATACGACCCATATCTGGTTCTAAACGATGTCAAAGGAATACTATCCTCTGCCACCCTAAGCTGATGGAAACCTGTCGCTAAATCCAACTGCGAAAATATCTTGGCTCCACCCAACTGATCGAACAAATCGTCAATCCTAGGCAATGGATATCGATTCTTTATCATTTTCTCATTCAACTTACGATAATCGATACATAACCTTAACGATCCGTCCGGCTTCTTAGCAAACACTACGGCTGCTCCCCATGGTGAACTACTAGGTCTAATAAAATTCTTGCCTTCCAAATCCACCAACTGCACCTTGAGCTCCCTCATTTTGGTAGGTGTCATCCTACTTGGCGGTCTACTAACCGGTTCTGCTCCAGGCACTAAACCTATGAGAAACTCAATGGTCCGTTTCGGTGGCAATCCTACTACGGGTTCAAAAATATCCTCCAATTCTCTGACCATAAAAACTCGATTCAGCTCACCTTCTATTTCCACAACACCCAACAAAGCACTTATCTCACAGGTAGGGTTTTCTATGGTATATACAATCCGCTCCCTACAATTTGGATGTCTAAGCGATATTTGCCCCTCATAGAAAAATATCCTAGCATCGTATTTACTTAACCAATCCATACCCAGAATAATTTTGAATCCTACGAAGTCAAACACATGCAAATTGCAAACAAAATTATGACCTAACAAGTCAAACTTTAGGTGGTCACATCTCATCCCAAGTGTTGCATACCCTCCTATCGGATTTGCAACCCTTAAGGAAGTAACTATGTATGAGGGTTCTAGGTTAAGCTTATCTACTAAATAATGAGATATAAAAGAATGTGATGCACTAGTATCAAATAGAACACTAACTGCCATACCAAGAATCATAAGCGTACCTCCCAACGCTGCTTTTCTTTTTTCCCCTGCCGTGGGTCTCGAGATAGCTGGCTCCAATGCATATACTTTGCCCTTTCCATCCTTAGCAGGCTCCTTGCATTGGCCCTTGTAATGACCCATATGATCGCGGTTGAAGCATTTGACATTCTTCTTCCCAGTCACTTTCTTTGCTTCTCCAGAATGACATTAATTCGTATAATTCCCTTTCTTGTCGCTCTTAAAACAGATAATTTTTGACTTTCCCTTCTTCACGGCTCCACCCTTCTGGGCTCCCTTCTTAGGAAAGAACTCCCTTTTTCCGACTCTGTCCTACTTGGACTTCCTTCGCCTTATTCTTCTCCACCGAAGTAATAATTTCCTCATGTCTTAGAGCCATCTCCACTACAACATCACAAGGATCCCTGATATGAGGTAATGTAGCCCTGGCCAATTCAGGTTTCAACCCTATAATGAATTTCTCATTTCTCTTAATCACGGTATCCACAATAGCATGACCATATCATGCCAACTCCTCAAACCTCGTAGCATACTCTAACACAGTCATCTCTCCCTGTTCTAACTCAGCAAGCTTTCTGAGCAAGGTAAACTTTGCCATCACAGACATAAATCTCTCCTCGAACCTCCTCTTAAACTCAGCCCATGTCATGATTCCTTCATCCACTCCAGCTGTCACACTATTCCACCAGTATAAAGTTTCTCCTTGAAGCTGCCTCGAAGCGAGCCTTCTTTTCTGCTCATCACTAAGCCCTAAACCTGTGAAAATCCTCTCATAGTGCAACAACCAATTCCCCACTTTTATGGCGTCTTCAGTCCCAACAAAAGGTTTTCCTCTCAACCTAGCATAGTCCCTACTCAAAGCAGCATAATTGTTGACTACTGGAGCTTCTTGGGCTCCTCCCCCAACTACTCCAGCAATAACCCCCGCTTGCATCATATTCACGAAAAACTGATACATGGCTCCCATATCAACTTGCGGGGCTTCAGCACCAGTATTTCCAGCTCGTGCCTGACCTAGATTCCTTCTAGTATCTGGTTTAACATTTCCATCTACAGCGGTGCTTCTTCCTCCAACATTATCTCTTTGAGAATACATATCTGCATTCGAACCTTCATGAGATACATAAAAATAACCTAATAGAGATAAGAGACTAGAGATAAAGTGCATACTTATATATGGCAAATACAAGTACGTTACTATAGCGTTATCCCATACCCCAATCTTATCTCTAATTCCTTAGGATTATGTTTTCAAAAATCATCTTTTTTGTTAAGGTTTTTCATAAACCTAGGCTCTGATACCAAGTTGTAACATCCCCTATCTAGAGGACCAAAGCTAAGCACTACAAATGCTGCATTCATCCATAGTATTAACTTCAGGCGACTAAATATAGCTATGTTAATGGTATTCATAATATCAGAAGAAAATGAATATGAAACTTAATCACAGATTCAAAAACTTTATTTTTCTGATTACATTAAGACACATATTTCACATTCAAATTACATAATCCCATCGCTTTCCCAGGTTCAAATAAAATATAGTTAATACAATATTACGCCAAGAGTGACATATGACGATGCCCCCTTGGTTGACCAGAGTACTATATATACAATACATTGTAATCAATCCAAAATATATCAACAAATGCTAATTAGCTATCTGTCACCCCCTGCTCTTCTTCGAAAGCTTTATTCGAAAAACTACTAAAACCTATAAACCTCAACCCTCAGCCTACTCAAATCAATTTTTGAGCACCCGAGAGTTGAAGGAAAATAAATTTTGAGTCAGACATAAAGCCTGGTGTGAATAATACTATACATCTCAGTTATCTGATATTAAGTGGGACCACGCCATTTAGCAGAATGGGTTACCCCTCACTAATATACCTTTTTAAAACATATATTATGCAACTTAAAATCTTGCAACCAAAATTGGTTAAATCTATAAAGCAAAGTCGTGCATATGTACATTTCAATTATTATATGGACTATCTGTCCATACACTATAGTTTTGTTTGGCTAACTACTAACCCTTGGCTGACTCGAGCCTACTAGAAAACATAAAAATCTAACAACTGTTAGATACTCCCCTTCTGGACGGTCTGTCCTTACTTACTTCTCCAGGTCTATCTGATCCTAATGATTTTGCAGGCTTACCAATAACCTGTCTTTCCTTTTTAGATTCCTTTCTGTGTGTAACAAAATTTTAGTCTCACTTTTGACAAAGCCCTACACACTAGAATTTTGGACTAAATTAGCTAGGGGCCGATAGCTAATGAGTACAGGGCATGGCCCTACACAAGTCCCGTCTGGTATTCAAATTTGAGTCATTTTCTTAGGGTTATCTACCCTTTAAATTTTTCCTTGAAAACCTTATCAAATGATTTAAACCTTTAAATCATACATATACAAGGAAAATATACTCTTTGCTTTACTCTAAACTATTTGCCATGTTATATATATACTTTACCCAAAATAATGTTGATGAAATTATTAAGGATTTTCCCATCCTTCCAAAATAAGTTAAAGCCCTTTTTAACTTAAAAACACTTAGGCTATATTGCCAAAACAACTTATTCGAAACCTTTTTTAAAAACATTTTAAACAATCCTTTCGAAACCATTGAAAGAACCCCTTTCGAAACCTTTAGTATCCATTTCAATACAAGCAAAATCTTAGGCCAAAGGCCAAAACATACCTTTCGAAATCATACCTTTCGAAACATTTATCTTTATCCTTTCGAAAGCATTGAAAAACACCTCCTTCGAAAGCTTTAAAACCTTAGACATCCTCTTTAAAACACTTAAACATTGCCTTTCGAAACCGTTGGAAGCATTTGGATTCAATTTATAACATGTGAAAACACCTTTTGAAACCATTAAAAACATCTCTTTCGAAACCATTTGGGTTATACTTTTTATAGAGAAAAAGGTTCATTAAAACATTTAAGTCGAAAGCATCTCTTTCATAAGCATTCCTAAGTAAAGAAGTGATGGTGTCGAAACCATCCCTTCGAAAGCATTAGAGAAGCGGCTTGGTTTTAAAAACAAGATAACCCTTTCGAAACCAATCTGGGTCGAAAGGTAAAAAGTGGCAGTCAGGGGCTTCGGCCTAATCGAAAGCAGTTATTTATAAACAAAGGCGCAACTTCTTTAAAACCATTCTTTTTAAAGTCATTAACCCAGTCGAAAGCAAACCAAGTTGAAAGCTATTCGGTCGAAAGCAAAGCGGGCGCAGTTTCATTTAAAACCAAAGTAGCGCTTCAACCCCTTCAGAACCCCTTGGTTCCACCCAATACCTTTCGCCTTCCTCCAATTCATTACGTACCAAGTATATAATTCCATGTTCATTAGTTTCGATAGAGTCAGATTCGGAGGTAGGGAGTCAGAACTTGTTGGTTAGCATTGAAACAGGAAAAAGCATGTAGATTTGACTTTTTAAACTATTTCTTTGTACCTAACCTGCCTTGTTTGTCAAATTATAATTGGTTGCACATTTTTCTTTTCTAAAAGTACTGCCGATTTTTAGAAATAAAGATTTGAATTATTTACAAAATACCCCTTCTCGTTTTTATAAATATATAAAACATTTAAGTCACGTACCTTAAATAATTTTATATATCCATTAAAACACTTAGGAAAATTCTACAAAAATTCCAGAAAATTATTTTAAATATGTTTTCCAACATATATAAATTTTAGACCCTAAGCCAATATAATTTGGCCGTAATTAATTTTTAACCCAAAATAACATTTTCTTCACTAGAAAATTCATATAAAATCCACCTTAATTCGAAAATTATAAAAACTGAAACTCATTTCTAAATTATCATTTCTGACCTAAATCTAAATTCACAAGCAATTAGATGTCATTTAATACGTTTTCTAAATCAATTCTCATCATAAAATGCTTATAAAATAGCCTAAATCATCAACATGTATATACATATCCATTTATCATTCAAACCATGGCAAAACAATTCCAAATAATTTTGGAATTTATCTAAAACCAAAACCAATCAAAAATATGAGATGTATTCATTATTCAACTTAGCTTTTTGATTAAGGATGTGAGATTTGTTCTTGATTAAGAGATTTGACTCTTCCTCTTAAATTCTTCTTCTTCTTTACTCTTCCTAATGGTGGCTGGTCTTAGCTTTTATTTTTGAATTGTGAAAAATGAAGTGAACGTGAATGTTGAGGGGGTTAAGGGTTTAGGGTATAAGGATATGCCTTGTTCCTATTTTTCCCTTGCATATTTCCTAACCTTTTTATTCTCTTTCTATTTCTTATTTCACTTATTTAACATGGCACGACTACCCCTTATTTAATCACAAATCTCAATCCATTAATCATCTTACATTATTTTATTTAACTTAACTAATTAAATATCCTAAATAATGTTACCAAAAATATGAGTGTCACATTTTACTAGATCGTTTAATTAAATTCCTCATCCGAATGAAATAATAGTTTTCGTTTTAAAATATTTGTTTAGAAAGAGAGTTGATAATCTTTGAAATAATATTTTTATATAATAAATTCTATTAAAACATTTTATTTTAAAATTTGGCATTGAAATTGAATTGGTTTGTTAATAAATTTCATTATAGTTCTTTTTGGAAACTTCATGAAATTTATATATGTTTATATATAAAATAGACATTAATTAATACCAGGAAATGTCACAAAATCAAATCATCAATGGTAAGAATTGAAATACCCAAAAATGATAAGTATTTGAAAGCATTAAGATGATCAAAATAAGGTAACAAGCAAAGGAACAAGAGGAAAAATAGGATAATAGCACGACCGGGAAGAGGAACAACAACCTGGAGCACACATTTTCATTTTGTAAGAAAATTCCATTCCCCCGGCCAGTACTTAACCAGGCCGGGTTATTACATTACTTCTGATTAATCATTCATTTCATATATCAAAAGATTTCATTTTTTGTTATAATAAAACAAATCAAAGATACTTGTTATTGAAGTTATTGAAGTAACAATAAAGATAATTTTTATCTCCATTCCAAGTGTAATTTCTTAGTATTAGTAATATAATACTATAGAAAATACTATAAAATATGAAAATGAAAGAATATTAAAATTAATAATTTTTTTTATTAGTATTAAGTAGTATTTTGAATTAAGTAGTATTTTGAATTTTGAGTCTTTTTTCTCAATTTAGTTAATTATTTAACTAGAAAAAAGCACATATAGATATTAAATAATATAATATAAAAAATGAAACATACATATGCTATAATGACGATGAATTCCTCATTTTTTTTCTTTCCCTTCAACTGATGTCGATTGGTCCTATATGACCGATCGACCAGTAGCGAGACCTGGAGCAAGCATGCTCTATGTTTTGGCTCCTCAACGATGACCGGTTTGCTCCCACCTGATTTCTTTGATTTCCGGGAGTAAAAATTGACTGCTAATACCAAAATACTTGCATGCACGCATTCAATAACTAATATAGTAAATAGATAATGTAAACACAGTTGATTTCAGCATAGAAGAGTGAGTTACTGATAAAGAATCTAAGAACCGATAGAACCCAGAATTGAAATCAAATTCAAATCTTTTTCTCAACCATTCAAGCAATTATTCACATGCATATGAATTAGAACTTTATTTGTGAGATTACTCACCATATTACTCTAGAATTGGTTGCTTATAACCTAAAACCCAGTCTATTTCTTCTTAGTAGCAGCTCCTGTAATTTATCTCAGAAGAAACCCTATTTTAACTATAGAAAAACTGAACTAAATCTCCTACAAGATGTATATAAGATCAGAGATGATTACCTGAAATTATCTAGCTTCAAAAATAATTAATTTAACCTAGAATTGGATTGATTTAGGAAGTTTTTATCTTAGAATTTGAGAAAGAGGGAAGAACATTGGTTTACTGTAAATTCCGTTCACTGGAAATGGGAAGGAAAAAATAAACGTATAGGTTTCTATTCTCACTATTGTCTTATTTCCAACACTAATTTGACAAAGCTTATTATTTGCTTAATAAAAGAAATAAGGAAGTTCTTTTAATTTTTCAATTACAAAAGAAAATGCTTCTTATAAACATTGTCTTAAAATATGAATTGATTTTGCAAATTAACTACATTTTTATAAAATCAAAACCAGTTCATTTATTACACCTTATTTGCAACAAATGAAATAAATTCACATGTCAACTTTTTAATAATAAAATTTAGTCTTTTTAGTTCTTAATTAATTTTAAAATGAATAGCCTATCAAGCTATAAAACTCCATTTTGACAAGAACCATTTCCTTTTAAAATTAAATATATTTTCTTGAAATTCATTACCACATTTTTAATGATAAAATAGGTTATGTAATTTCAACTGTAATTAAAATGGTTTCAAACCTCATCATTCTGTTGTTATAGTTTTTCCATTTTCTTTTATTATAATATAAAAGAATTAAACCAAATAGAAATATTTTTACACTTAAATTTTACCAAATACTTATTTTCCCTAAAAAATTATTTTAATCCAAATTCCACTTTAATTTGGAAATAAAAGTCCTTAAACTTCCAAATTATTTAATTATTACTGTTTTAAATTATATTTTAATTTCATTTCATTTAATCTAAACTAGGGTTATTACATAAAGATACGCACCACAAGAGGATGTTGAAAGAGAATGTCGAGATGGTACCTAGAAAAGGCCGGAGGCTGTAGTCGCATTAGAGAAGCCACATATAGGGACTAGATGACTGAGCAAACAAAAATCATCAAAATCTAAAGGGATGGGTTGAGCCGGAACTTCACAAAAATGAGATCCAAGGGGAAGAGGAGTCAAACCTAACTCCCGATACCAACGTTGTATGGTGATCGCGGATAATGGATTCATGATGTCAATAATAGGACTCGTGGTGTGAGCAATTTCTATCTGGTTTTAAGGATTCTAGTCTAGCAAGCTTAAACCAATAACATTGGAACCTTGGCTAATTATGGCCGTAGCTGCGTTCGGTTCATCAGCAATAGCAGTAAGAGTTTGATCTTCTTCAAGTCTGGCCCTTTTAACCGGAGGAGTAATTGATGCATAAGACAGATTGTTAATGTCCTTCTTCCTTTTGCAACCTTCAATTGCCTTGAGGGTATCAACAATAGAGTCAGCAATGGGGACGACTTTAGCAGTCACAGCTAGAGAGAAGGAGGAGCTTTAGCATCCTTCATCTTAGAACCTGAATTGGTAAGATTTTAACCAAAGTCAAAGGGAGAATCATAAAATGTCAATATAAGAGGTTATTGTAAAAACTATGTTAAGAGATTACCAGAAGAATTATGTTGAATGGTGGAAGAAAGAAAAAAAGTGTTTTGGTAGCCAATAACTACAGCTTAGTTCCCATGGGCATCCTTCTTGACCATTGGCGGCTCCCCAAGCACTTCGTAATTCTTCAGAATCAAGGAATACTTTCAAAGATTGGTTTTGGTTAAGAGTTTAAGCCTATCCCCTCTAGTGTGAGATGCTAGATTTAGAGCACTGATTGTACTAGCGACAGAAGGATTTGTCCCCTTAGAAGCAGTGTCTGAAAGAGAATAGCTATCGTAAGTGAACAATAAAATATAGTATAACAATAGAGAAAAAAGAATAAGTCTTACTAAGGGTAGAGAAGGACCCCTTGATTCTAGGGGTATGACCCTTGATGTAGAAGAACCAAGTTTCCTAGTCCTTGGATATGTTAATCAAATTAGTAATCAAGCTCTTTGGATGAGGAAGAAGGTGGTACAGGGTACCCATTGGTTGTTTCCCTACTTTAACAAGATTTACCAATTAATGAAGAGTTTCATCATCGAGCAAGGGGAGGTCAGCTTCCCTGGCAAGTATTTCCAAGAAACTCAGATAAGTATAAGAGTTAGGAGGCAATTATGTTAGAGAAATTCCCAAGTGGTCTAAGAATCATACAAGGAATTCTGAAAAAGGAAAGTAATTCGAATGCCAAATATAGATCGGAGTGAAAGCAAAAAAATCCTTCTAGAGGGTTGTCTATCCTTCCGGGGTCAGCCATCGTAGCTTCCACATTGATAATTCGTAACTATTGAAGGATGATATCTACTTCATTTTGAGAAGTTATGGAAGATTGGATAAGTATGTAATCTTCTTTGTCTAAAGCAGGAGATTTCAAGCGCGCCTGAGAAGGAAAAGGTTTAGAATCTTTCTTGCCAGCCATATATCTGTCAAATAATATAATGCAAAAGTCGGGGAAGTATCATATACTTTATGAAAGTTTAAAATGATTAAGAAAACATTAAGGAAAAATGGACAAATAGACGTCGAACTCATAAACAGTTATCGGGTTCATAAATAATTGATTCTCTAAATAATTATGGAGTTTATAACTAGTTGATGATTCTCTAAATAGTTATCAAGTTCATAACTAGTCGATGATTCTCTAAATAGTTATCGAGTTCATAATAAGATATTGAACCTACAACTGGTTATCGAGTTAATGATCAAATGTCGAACTTACAAATAGTTAGTGAGCTCGTAACTAGATAAAGATTCCTTAATTAGTTGTCTAGTTCATAACAAGAGGTCGAACTCATAACTAATTATCAAGTTTATGACTAGGTAGCAAACTCAGAAATAGTTAGTGAGTTCATAGCTTGTTGAAAATTCTTTAATTAGTCATCGAATTCATAACAAGATGTCGAACTCATAAATAGTTATCGAGTTTATGCCTAGGTATCAAACTTATAAATAGTTAGTGAGTTCGTAGCTATTTGAAGATTCTTTAATTAGTCATCAAATTCATAACAAGATGTCGAACTCATAACTAGTTATTGAGTTTATGACTAGGTACCGAACTCATAAATAGTTAGTGAATTCATAGCTAGTTGAAGATTCTTTAATTAGTCATCGAATTCATAACCAGATTTTTAATTTATAAAAGTTATCGAGTTCGAAACTTATTAACAATCCTATAAAAAGATGTCAAATTTTAACTAGATAACAACTTTTTTGATGGTTAAACTTGTAAATAGTTAACAACTCTTTAAATGGTTTTTGAGTTTGTAAATAGTTAACAATTCACTAAGAAGTTGTCGGGTTCATATCTAGTTATCGAGTCTCTAACTTTTTGTTGAATCTCTAGCTAATTGTTGAGTTTACAATTAGTTAGTGAGCCTGTAAGTAGTTAGCAAACCTCCAGCAAGCTATCGAGACACTAAGTAGATATTGAGCCTTTGACAACTATCAAAACCCCAATTGAGTGCCGAGTCCCTAGAAAGTTATTGAGTTTATGATAATTATCAAAAATCCATGAATTCTAAGGTTTCTATTATCACTAGGGATATGTATTGCAAACAATGTTCGAATCCAAACACAAAAGTTCCTAAATCATGAGAAGTGTTTGAATCCAATCGCTAATCAAACCCAAACGATTCATAAACACCCGATTGATTGAAACCCTAATTCTACCCTTTTTCTATATTTAAATCGATCGAAATATAACTCGTACTTCTAATTAATTGAATGCAGAAGGAATTGAAATTTTCATTTTGGAAAGTACGAGATTAAAGAAAACGTTATAATTGCAATTTAAGTTTTAAAGTTGCAGGTAAAGCTTTTGGAAGAAGCAAGGCAAGTATTTATAGAATAAGAGGGAAACAACACGAAGTATTGGCCTTACTTGAATGAATGGATGAGATTGAAAGCTTCAGAATACCAATAGGTGGTAGTGTGAAAAGTAGATTATACAAAAGTATAATATGCTTCTTCTACAAAGGGGAGGGTAAATGTTACTACATATTATGAGCATCGAGCATCTAAAGAGTACATGTCGAGCTTGGAAAAGACAAAAGATGTCGAACCAAAATAAATAAAGTTATCAAGCATTTAACATTTATAAAAGGATGATGAGCTTCTAACAAGAGGGCATCGAACATCTAATAGCAAAGGGTGCCGAATTTCTAAAGATGTCGAACGTTCAATTGGTTAACAAGCAATGGAGAGGTACCGAGTTTCTAAGAGGTAACGAGTCTCTACAATAGTAAGTGTTGTCGATCATTTAATCAAAAGGAAGGTGATTTTGAATATTAATGATGAAGAATGGTGTGGAGCGCCTAACAATAAGTAGGTGTCGAGTTTTTGAAAGGCGATGGAGATTTTGAACCAGTAAATGCTTAGAGATATTAAGCTACAATAGACCCTGAGGAACAACGGGTATCGAGCTTTTATAGCACAAAGGTTGTTGGGTCTAAAGATAGTAGGGTTGTCAAAGACGTAGGAAGGGATATCGAACCTCTACAACATAGACTGTTGTAGAGTATGTAACAAAGGAAGGATGCCACATCACTAGAAGATGTCGAGCATCTAGTCGTAAGGGGGTATCGAGTTTCTATGGAAAATAAGCCATTTTATATAGCAACTATTATTTAGCCTTTACAATAGTAACTGTTGTAGAGCATTATAAACAGCAAGTGACTTCTACAAGGATAACGAATTCTAAAGGGATAACGAGCTTTTACACAGGAAAAGGGTTTCGAGCGTTTACAAGTAATAAGAGATGTCGAACCTCATAAGGCATATGGGTTGCCGAGTATCTACCACATGAATTGATAGCGAGGGGACACATGTCAGCCAACTCGCCTTTTGGCCATCTTTATAAATAGACCCCTCCGTTACCTTGTAGGAGGCAATTGATACCTTCTCTATTTCTTAAATTTTAAAGTTGTAAATCCTAAATCAATTTAGGGAATTTAGAGTCGATTGTAACACTTGAAATTTTTACACATAAGGCCTTGGACATTTAACTTTGCATAGAATATTTCCTTTGAATGTGTATACTTGAGTATTATTGAACAATGAACAAGACATGACTTATTGTAATAACCCTGTAATTGATTACCTAATTAATTAAATTTAATTGTGCTTAATTAATTATAATTGTGAAATTAAATCCAATTTTTGTAAATAGTTGATTTGAATTATCTTAACTAATTTTAAGATTTTATTATGAAATTTAATCTGGTGTGAATAATTGATTTAATTTATGGAATTCGATTTAGTCGAAATATTATTGAAATCGATTATTGGATTTTTAATTTTTGAAATAGATTTGCTTGTGAAAATTTGAATTAATTTATAGAAAGATAATCTATCTTAGATTTGGTGATTTAATTGGTTAGGCTAATTAAAACTATTGATTAGGCTAAAAGAAGGAATTCATTTTATTTTATTTTGGGCTTTAGTGAAGCACAAGCCCATTAGTCTACCCATATCCATTTCTAAGTGAATAAGAATACCCTTCTCATTTTTCTTACTTTTTGAAATCATGTACGTTACTTTTCTCCTCTCTAAAAACAAAAGAAACTAGGGCTAATTCCTCTTTTCAATCAATCAAAATCCACTTACGTAAATTAGCGAGAAAGTAATAGAGAAACAAATAAGAGCAAGGTCTAGGGTTTGGAAGCTTAAGCAAAACTGAAATGGAACCTCTTAGCTAATCAATTTATGGATTTAAGGTGAGTTAATCACTCACATATCTATTTCTAAATCTTTATTTTCTGCACATAATTGTTTGAATAATTTGTTGATTGAATTGCTTGCAATATGGTTGTGAACTTGGGTGATTGTTTGTTTGTTGTTTGCTGGAAATTTGATGTAAGAATCACTGTAGTATAACAGCGATATCATAATGTAAAATAATCTAAAATGGCTCAATCTTTTTATGGTAGAAAGTACATTCGGTTAGCTACAAATTCCCATTTAATCACTTTTCGAAATTCTACAATTTAGGGGGTCCAAATTGAGTTTCAAACTGATGGTGTAGCTCTGCCCTGTGCAATTTTCTTAGTTGAAATATGTTATCCCGCCTTTTGGCAAGGCCGTGACACCGTAGATTTGGTTAAGAACAGTTGGTTACTAGCCTTGAGAATCAGCTATATACAGTATTATGTACAATGGTCGAACTTATTTGGACCGGGTCCCAATCAATGTGTAATCAATATGAAGCGACAAGGATGGCCCTTTGAGGCTACCTTTCAAATTTCAAGCCAATCGGAGTTTGTACGCTCAAATTATGGACAAATGAAGAATTTATATGGATCGATCTAGAACGATCCATGAAACAATGTAAATCGACGAAGATCGATCAATATCTCAAAATTTATAAAGCCAGTGCACTTGAAACTTTCATAAAATCAATATATTAAAGAGTGGAGCCTACAAAAACGATCGCAGGACAAAACTCCCAAATCTTGGAAACAGAGGCCAATCGTCATTGGAACGATCGTACGAATCACCAAAACGATCCATATTCAATGAAGGCTGGATGATATCTCACAAACGATACGTCGAAATTGTACAAAATTTGGAGAGCAAGTAATTAACATCATGAAGAGCCTACATTGTCGTTCGCACAACAGAATTCAAGAAAAACATAAAAAGACACCGATCGTTATTGCACGATCAATATAACGATCGATGTTCTACAAAGAATGGGCGATATCTCAAAAACTATAGCTCAGAATGACACCATATTTTGGAAGCAAGGCCTGGAGGCCTATGGGACCATCCACGAACGGTTGCACATTGATTGGAGCAAAAAATAATGATCGGCCCTGATCGTTATTTGTAGAATTTAGACCACCGATCGTTCTGGTAGGCTCCTACGGATCTAGAGATTCTTCTGGCGAATTTTCAACCCGATCCAACCACATCTTCCCCTATAAATACAGCTACCATTCTCCATAAAGAGGATCCTTCTTTTTGCTGCCCAGGCTCTGCCATATTTATTCTTCACTCTTCTACTAATGGATCCCAACTTATCCAAACATTCTTGTAATCATAATCCAGTGCAAGATCAATAAAAATATAAAGTGGACGTAGGCCAAATTTTCCAAACCACTATAAAAATCTGTGTGTTTATTTATTTCTCTGCCCTGTTTTAATTTCATTCATTATTTAATCATTACGAGATTCTATTAGGTGTTGATACCCATTTTTGGCATCAACAAAATCTGATATCAAAATCACCATAACTTTTGATTGGTTGATCAAATTTAGTGAGGTTTTTTTCGGTTGAATGTATTTTTATAAGGAACAACTTTTATGCTCATCACTTTGTGTAAATCTGCAGTTTACTAAGAGTAATATAGGTTAGAAGAAGAGGTAACCTCTCTGTCCTGTGTTTTAATCTTAGCTTTAAAAAGCAGAAATTGTTTTGGCCATAACTTTTTAGTTACTTATCATAATTTGGTAATTCCAGTAATTCTGGAAAACTTAGGCTCTGTGCTACAACTTTAATATTTTGAGTTTTGCATAATTTTGAAGTTTAAATGGTCAAAAACTCATTTAATAAATGAGTTTTGAACTTATTTCGATCATAAGTTTTGCATAATTTTGAACTTAATAAAATCTGAAGTTTAAATGCATATTTTTAGTTACTTATCATTTCTTTGTCGCTGTCATGTAAATGAAAAATAGATTTAATAAATTTAAATTTGAAACTTATTTCGATCATAAGTTTTGAACCGTAAGTCCAAATTGGATGATCTTTTTAGGCTTAGACTTTTATCTACAACTTTTATGCTTTGAGTTTTCCAAGATTTTGAGATTTAAAGGATCTAAAATGCATATTTCTAAAACTCCAAAGTATGATTTGTTATATATTATAACTTGGTTATATGCTCTTATGATTTTAGTTTTGATAAGTTATAATTGAGATGGTTATATACAACAGACCTAGTTTTCTAATTATAATTTTAAACACTTGGTTAATTGAATTAGTTTGATGCTTGCTTTAAGATGAATGCTTTGCTCATTTCAATCGTGCAATTACAGTTGATTCCTTCTATGTATGTTGTTTGTATATGTATGGTTCTATATACCATACAATGATGTTCAATGCAAATTGTTACATAGGCATTGCTTTGCTTTATGAATCCTAGAATTTGTTTTAGAAATGTTATTTTCTAATTTCGAAGAACACATAGTTTTAAAAACCTGAGAATTTGTTTAACATCCATCTTAAAGAATAAGCTTGTTTTCTACATATATATATATATATATATATATATATTAGTATATGCATATTTAAAAAAAAATATTTTTAGGAAATGGACTTATAAATATTCATGGTTTAAAGTAATTACAAAGAAATATTTTAGATATATCAATATAGATGTTAAAGTAAAGCAAATTATCAATTTGAAAATATTGTTTTGATTCATAAATTAAATAAAGAAAATTTATAATTTAAAAACGAGACCTTCTAATTCTTTTTCTTTTATATTTTCAAATAAATAAAATTTGATTGATTTATATTCTATTGAATTTCATGCTTTTCTATGAAGTAAATAATTTAAATAAATAATTGAATTATCGAATTGGTATGGGACTTTTCGTACAATTCTTTCATTTATTTCTATAATTTGCTGAATAGAATCTAAAGTGAAAATTACTAGCTTTTAGTAAATACTTGAATTTACTTTCTGGTATGGGACAGTTAGCTAAATTCTTGTGACTACTTGAGTGATAGTATTTAACACTTAGAGTTGTATTATCTTGGGGTATTCGGACTTTGTTGATGTGCCGATAGATTTTTGAGAGAGAACAACTCATTTTTTTATCAACCTGAGAGTTGATACGTTCTTAAATTTGGGTAGACAAACCTATATTGTTTTGGATAAAGTTATGATGATGTATTATCTATATCGCTCTGGATAGATATTTATATGCATCATGGTCTATATTGTTATGGATAGATATTTCTACATTGTTCTGGGTAGCTCCTATATAAATATGCAAGTCTATATTGTTCTGGGTAGACTTTTATGTCGTACTGTGTCGAACTAAAGAGGACTACCATATTAATTCATTATTGAAATGTTTCTTTAGACATTTTATAGTTGGATAGTTTATTATCTTTTGAGCTCTAAAGAATTTTGATTGCTGTCACCAAATTTTAGATGATAGTCTATTATGACTTGAGATGAATTTATGAAATGGTGAATTTGTTTGTTATGCCTTATTATTATTAAGTTGAATTTGGCATATATATGTTGCTTGGGTATGTTTATTCTTTATGACTTATTTTGTTATGGTTAAGTCATATATTTTGTTAACATGCATATATATATTGCTTGAACATACCTATTTGATATAACTTATTTTGATATGGTTAAGTCATATATTCCTGTTATCAGTATCTCACCTTTTGATATTTAGAGATAGTCTGACCCAATGTTATTTGTATATATTTTGTTTGAACATACCTATTTGATATGACTTATTTTGATATGGTTAACTCATATATTCTTGTTATCAGTATCTCACCTTTTTATATTTAGAGATAGTCTGACTCGAGTGTTATTTGATGTTCGGGTCAAGCCAAGAGTTTTCAGGTTACAGGTTAACCTTCGGATGATTGGGCTAGCTGGGAGATATACCTTTAGACTTTAAGTTTACCTCATTTTAGCCATTTGGACTTTGTATATTTGAGATGTATAGTTGAGATTATAGAATTGTCACTTGTATATTATGTGAGTCTAGTGTTCCATTTTGTAAACTTACAGTTGTACAAGTTATGAGATTCATTATTCTGCTGTGATCTGTGTATCTCTGATATTTGTTTTCATATTTTATACTGTTCTGAATACTTTCAAATCGATGTGTTTATTACTTTGTATTAGTATTGTACACGTCAAATTTCAGTTCAGATATTAAGGAAAATGTATAAATGATGTGTCAGTGTTAGTATAAAGATATATTCACATTCGATCGCCCTTAACCAGCCGTATTCTCCGAATTAGTCGACAACATTACTTGTAATGTTCTTTGCTAAACTGGGTATAGCGGTGGTGTCATTACACTTATCTTTGAACTTGGCCTTGAATATGGATGTGCATAGGAGTTATCTTTGGCTTTGTACTTGAACTTAGACTTGCATATACACCTAAGCTTGCATAAGGCCACTTAACCCCTTATCCAAACCAGCCTTAACTTGTTTTGCATATTGGGTTAGCAAAGAAATTTGCTAACAATTATCATTTAAATCATCACACCACATCAAAATCCAAATGTAAACAGGTTTGGATGGAAAATAGGGTAAGTATTACTCACTTGGGTTTGAGATTTGATGAAAAATATTTTTCTCCTATTTAGAAATTTAAGTCTAGTTTTTTCCTTTAGTTTTTCCCTCTTTCTCTCCATTGGTAATAGCCGACCATAGGTTTGTTTTTTCTTTCTTTTGTTTTTAGTAGAATGAAATGAATGAGAGGAAGAGTGTGTTTGTGTATGTATGTATGTATGTATATTATGGGTATATGAGTTAATAATTTAGGCTTGGGGAAATAATCTCTTCTTGCCTAATCTTATTAATTCTTTTCCTTTATTATAAATTCCCCTTCATTAAAACATTCTATTTTCTTCTCCTTATTAATGATTGAATTTAATTAATATAATTTATGCTGGTCAACTCAATTTATCATTTAAGTGTCCCTTCTTAATTAATGAAATTCCCCTTGAGCAATTTTCTTAATGAATTATCTTAATTATAAGTTAATAAATTATTATTAAAAATTTAATACTATATCAGGGCACTTCAAAATATGAGGCTTTATAGTCTCCCATACTTATAGAAATTTCATATTCAAAATTCAGATAAGTCAAGATAATAACCACTATCATCAATACGAATGTACACATAAGTACAACCATTACACTAGTTCCCTACTACTAAATCATCAATCAACAATCATAATACATTAGTGTCAGTACCAATACATAATCATATCATAACACAAAATACACTAGTGTTACTACTGTTCATACACTACACAAACAAAGCATACTTTCTTAAACATACATATCTAAAACAACTTATGATATATATTCCTAATCTTATCCTCTACTTTCTAGATATAATCATAATTATCGTCTCTCCATTAGACATGAAAAAGTTCAATAACCTCATTCCCTAACTCTTATGTATCACGACCTACCATCCCTTTTGGTCGTCTAACCTATTTCAAATTTGGTTCTACAAATAAATATTCGATCTTCCACGGTTCCACTATTGTAATAGATTTATGCACACATTTCCTCAAATGCAATATATGAAAAACATTATGCACACTTGCAAAGATTCTAGGCAACTTGACTCGAAAACAGATTTTACTAATCCTCTCAATCACTCGAAATGGTCCTACATATCTAGGAGCCAATTTCCTCACATTCCCAAAGTGCATAATACCTCACATAGGTGAAATTTTCATGAAAGCATGATCGACTACTGTGAACTCCAATTCCTTTCATCTCTTATCGACATAACTCTTTTGCCTCGACTGTGCAACTTTCCTTCACTTGCAACTTTCCTTCTAGAGTGAATCGGTTCTATCTTCTCATAGCATCTCATACCAAATTGGACCTAACTCGAGTCTATCTCCCATGTCCAACAAAAAATTATGTGACTTATAGGTCTAAATAAAGAGCCTTAAATGTTGTCATTCCAATATTTGACTAGTAACTATTATTATAAGAACACTCTAGCAAATTTAAATGATCTTCCCATGATCCTTCAAATCTAGGTTACATGCTCTCAGCAAATCCTGTAGAACTCAGTTCACCCATTCCGTGTGACCGTTTTTCCATGGGTGCTAATCCTTACTCAAGTTCAATTCCATGCCCATAGTACTCTATAAACTTTTCTTAAATTCAGTAGCAAACAATGGGTCTTGATCACTAAAATGCTGCTTGAAATCCCATGTAATCTCGCAATATTCTTCATCTAAATCTCCGCTAAGCTAGTTGTCATTCTTGTTGACTTAGATAAAGTGGGCGCTTTAGTCGGTCTATCGACTATTATCCATATGTTATCATTCTCATCCTCGAACTAAGCAACCCATATATAAAATCCATAGATATAGAATCTCGCTTCTTAATCGAGACTTCCAACGGTTGAAATAATCCACTTGGCTTTTGATGATTTGAATTAACTTGTTGACATGTGAAACACTTCTTTACACATTAACCAACATCCCTCTTCGTCCCTTCCCAAAAGAAGACACACTTCACACCGAGGTACATCTTTGTTTCTTCGAGGTGAATCATAAACTTAAACCGAAGACTTTCCTCTAAGGTTTCCTTCCAAATATCTCCCATATTTAGGATACATGGTCTTCCCTTCTTTCTAAGCTATCCTTTCGATTATATCTCAAATCCTCCTGGGTCTTCTACATCCACACCCTTCTCTAGCCGCCAAGTTATTTCGGCTAATCATGGGTTCTCTCTCTACTATGCAGAAGAACATCCAAACTTGCTATTGTATCTGGATTTTGACTCGATCATGCGCTCATCCTAAAGTGTACTCGACCTGAAGCTAATGCCTTTAATGCCTTCCATTCCTTAATCATGGATAGCACCTCATTCCTTTATGCTCAAAGCATAGACAACCTTGTTCCCTTTTCCCGATGTATTCTCCGTGTCAAAGATGTATGCCACCAAGAATTCCAACCATCTCAGTTGCCTCATACTCGACTCCTTTTGAGATAATAAGTACTTAAGAGACTTATGTTCCTTATATAACTCAAACCATTCTGCCAAAAAAGTTAATATCTCAAAATCTTCAATGTATGATCAATATCGCCAACTCTAAGTCATGGGTTAGCAAGATTTATATGGCATCAATTACAGAGATGCGTAAATTATCACCTTTCCTCTTTGCATTAATACCACTCAGAATCTAGTTCCACAAGCATCTACATAAACAACCAGATCCTAGTTCTCTTCATGTACGATCAAAAGGGCCTTTTGTCAATAACCTTTTCAAGTCTTGAAATGATCGTTCATACTTATCTGTCCATTCGAGCTTCTTGTTCCTCCTGGTCAAATTAGTCACGGGCACTGCTATACAAGATAAATCTTTAATGAGTTTTCTATAATATCCAGCTAAATGCAAGAAACTTCTCACCTTTGTAGTCATCTCAGGCCTCTTCCAACCAGTGATGGTTTCAATCTTTAGTGGATCCATTGTCAATCCATTCTCTTAAACAAAATGTCCAAGAAACTTGACTTCACGTTTCCAAAAATAAAATTTCAATAACTCAGCCTTTAACTTATGTTTTCTCATGGTTTCTAACACAAACCTAAGATGGAATTCATGCTATGGCTTGTTCATTGTGTATACAAAAGTATCATCAATGAAGATTAACAAAAATCTATCCAACTGATCACGAAAGACCCGGTTCATAAGCTCCATAAAGAATGCAGGGACGTTGATCGTAATGGCTTAGAAATTCAGCACTTCTAATATTAAAGTAATTAAAAATGAATTTTTAATAAAAAGGATGAACTAGATGTGGTACTTATAACTACTGCGAATGTCTCTTTGACCTAATCGGTTTGATTTTTTTAATGAGTTTGGAGTTAAAATTTGCGAAATAATGGCAATATAGTGTTTAAATAAAGTACCCAGCCACTTTTAGGCTAAACGGTTAAGCATAACATAACTACCTCATTACATATATAAACGATGCTTAGAAACACTAGAAAGTAGTCGCCACATCAGTCTATTTTCCTTAGTTTGGAAATTCCTCTTAGTTGTATTTTGATGGTGGATGAATTTTGCTAATTACAAATTAATTTAAAAATCAAAGTGTCCAAACCCTATCCAATAATATATGATTCAAAGCACTTAACAAGGTGAAGAGGCATCTGAAATTCGCTTTCCATTGAAGCCTCAGTTGATCAAAATGGTAAAGTATTTTCTACTGTCCACTTTAGTGTTTTTGATTCAATAATGAAATGACGACAATTGGACAATCGGAGGATACCAGAGCATAGAGGGGAGTTGATCTATATGATTGGATAGATGAGATTGGCGTTGAATTTACCAAAAAACATAACTAAAGACACGACGGAGGCTAGGAGCTTTAAGCATCGATTATGGAGCATGGGTGGTTGTAGTGGGCCAGGGTGGTGCGACTAATGGCAGGCTACATAGCGGTAGGTCCGGATTAAGATGATGATGCTTATAGCGATGGCGGTAAGTGCTCAAATTCAATGGTAAGGGGATTTCATGGTTGAAAGAGTGTTATAGACGAGAGTAAATTCTTCATTTTAGCCCATAAATTTTATTAATTACATTTTAAACCCTGGATCTTCTAACCTCCGTATCTTTCACATACAAACTCCAATTTGACGCCAACTTTGCTGAGTTTTGAGGCTGTTTACAAAAGTGCATTGGTATGATTTATTTAATTTAATTTAGTTTATTTTAAAATATAAAATGCATATCTATTGATAAAATTATATTTATTTATATATGTTGTGTTCAATGGATGATTGTTTGGTTATTATGATGTTTTGGATATGTTGTGCCTTGATTAAATAGTTATTGTTTATTGTAATAATTTTGGATGTTTAATTAAAATAAATTTTGATTCGAATTGGAAAATAATTAATTGAAAAAATGGATAATAAAGGGAAAATTAGATAAATAAAAGATAAATTAGGTTATTTACAGGTTTTGAATGGTATTTGTAAATAACAATAATTTTAACAAATTTTATTGAAATTGATGTATGGAATTTAAGAAGGTTATTATTTATGAATATAACCAAAATTAACTTTAAATTAAGATTTGAGAAGTTTATTATTATTCATCAAATATAATGAAATTTTACATAATAATAATATGACTTTTAGTGAAAATAGTATTATTTATGTAAAATGACGAAATGATTGATTTTATGGTATTTGTAGTGGGAAAATATTATTATTATTGTTTAAGTAATAATATAAAAAGGTATCTAGATAATTATAGTAGTATTAAAGAAATGTTATCAAAAAGTGTCTTTGGATAAAGTAATTACTATTTTGAGATAAATGGAGATAAAACTGTATTTCGGTTATTTAAGATAAAACATTTTTATTATTGGAGTAAACAATAATAAATTGGTTTTGGAAAGTATTAAATAAATTTTAATGTATATTATTATATTGATGCAAATTAATAATATTTTTTATCTTGAAAACTAATTTGATGAAGATTACTAATTTTGATTTAAAATACAATTTTTAGAAGTATTTGAAGAAATAAAGGTATATAATGGGTGTTTGGAGTACATTATCATTTTTGAAAGATTACTATTGTTTCAATGTACATAAGTCAAGGTGATTTTATAATATAAAATGGTTTTTTACTTAAGGGGAAAACAATGGTCATAAATACATTGTTTGGATGGATGTAATATATGATATGTGTAACATCCCAAACCTTCGGACACACCGATCCAAAGCCCTAAAGTGGCTTCTAAACTTGCATCGTGCCAAGAAGTATGAGTCATGGGGTTGTTTTGGTTTACATGATTCTGGGATAATTATAAATTTAGAACATTCTACACTTCCAGATCTCAAAGTAGAAGAACATAAAATTATAAGTACTAAAAATCACCAAATCAAATAACAGTCTTAACTTGAACATGGTCCGTACAACATTTTCTCCAAATGGCAATACATAAGAGTTTGACTAATAGATATAATATAAGGTACATATAGGAGTAACTATAAGTAAAATAAATCTCTAATGCACCAGGTCATTTCCTCCTCGTACTTTGTCTTTCCTGCTTCACCTACTACTCTTACCTCCTTAAATAGAGATATAAAGGAGAGATGGATAGGGCTAGATAAAGTCTGGTGAGTGAATTATATTATCTGTGGTATGGTATTGACGAGTAATCAAGGTTCAGTTATAACCAACACCTAAGGGTGTTCTTTAGTGTGCATGTTTTATATATGTAAGGGATCAGTTAGTTTCATAATATAGGTTGACTATTCTTAAGGTAACTAAATCCAATTTTAAATATGAAGGTTTCCACCTGTGGGTGGAACTTGCAAAGTGAATAATTCCTAGAAACGTCTCGAGTGTATGACCACCTATCTATTTATTGAGTTAACATTCTCAACGCTAATCATTTGAGTTCACCTAATTGAGTATAGCTCACCGTGCTAAGCTTACACATTCGGGTTAACAATCTTGATATAATCTTTTGGGTTAACAACCCTAATATAATCTTTTAGGTTAACAATCCCAATAATGACTAGTCACTTAAACGATTAGTGCATGTACCTATGCATATACCATTACACAAGTAACAACAAGGGTTGATTAATCAATACAACTCCACTGTAGGATTAAAAGATCCAACTATGATGAATTTCTCTACTTACTCTTTCCAGCCTCCACCAATAGGTGCTTAGAACCGGCTATGAATGATAAGAGCTTCTAATTGTGATGTAATCGCTCATTGCGTTGAATGTCACGTTTAACAACTGCACGAAGTGAGAGCCTAGGACGTTACTAGGTGTGATACTTTTCCAGCTTGTTCCACGGCTTGATTAACCTATGTGAACCCTTGGAAGACAAGGAAGTAGTATCCTCGATCCATCCTACTTGGCCTGTACCAGGTCCAGCTTTAACTTGGGCTTGCTACTGTAATTCAGACATCTGAATTTTAATACAAGCATATGATCCTCTACACAAAATTTAGTTACAGGCATTCTTACGTTTGATTCCTTATTCAGATGTCTGACTTTGATTCCAAACGTCTGAATAAAGGTTCAGATGTCTGAATCGGGTCAGATTTAAACTATTTCTTTTCTTTTTCGTGTTCTCTAAAATTTAGACATCTAGTGCAAAATTCAGATATCTGAGTTCTTGTTTCCAGGTCAGTTATCTTTTTCTTTTTGATTGTTTTGTTCGTCTTCTTCACGGATTCAAGTATACATGTTAGATTTCGTTTTTAACAAGTGTTTGCCTACGACTTTCATTTGTTTATACCCAACAACTATATCTAGTATTTTAATCAATTTTCTGCGTATATTTAAGGCTATATAGTTAAATCTAGGTAATTTCAAAAAATATATCCATTTATTTTTTACTTATCAAAATTCATCCAAACTTTTTATATAAAATCAGATCTAAATAATTAGATGTATATTCAATCCAATTTTCTATTCCCTCTAAAATTAAAATAATTATTCTAAAATTCATTACCTAGGGGTATTCCGGTCATTTCAATTCAGAAGTGTTTTTGAATAAAAGCATTAATTCAAGATTAAAAATCATATTTTTAGTTCTAAAAAGGTATATAAATGAAAGTTAACTACTTATCTACATCATAGTCATTTTGCAAAAAAACCCTCTCAACTTGAAAAGTTATTTGAAGAAATTCTTTTTCCAACCCGATTTGAATTGGTGTCTCCCTTCCTCTATTCCTTGATTTTTTTGTGCTTCTCCTTTTTTTTCCTCTTTCGATTTAACACACACACACTCTCTCTCTCTCTCTTAATTATAATAATCTTCTTTGATTTTTTTGATTTAGAATTTTAGAAAAGAGAATTCGAAATGATGTTTGGATTAAGGAATTTTGATGAAGAGGAAGAAAATAAATGTACAAAATTAAAGAGGCGGGGGCTAGGGATTAGAATGAAGAGGAGTGAGGATCAGGTCTATATTTATAGGTGAAAACTATTGTTATTTGGTAAAATCCTGAAATTTGTATTTATAGAAATGCCATTGGTCTAGTTTCCCCTAATTTTGACCCGTTTTTTCAAATTCAACAAGTTACATTTTTTCCTTTTATGTGGAATTGTGTTTTTTAACCCTTATTAGCGTTTTACTTCATTTGTTAAAGTTTATGGAATGCAACATCCTCCCCTCCTTAATAGAATTTCATCCTTGAAATCACCATGGATGGAAAAATGCAACTTGCTTGTAAGAAAGCCAATATTTACAACCACCTACTCAACCATCACCACTTGCAAACATTGTCCTTAGTTTAAAATTTCTAATGCAACATGTACTTATAAGTATGAAAGGCATATGAGCATATAGGTAATGTAAAATTAGGCGATCTCCTAAACTATTCATTCTCCTGAAATGTAGGTGCTTATGTCATGTATCCAAAATGTATACAACACCTTATATGCTTGCAATTCTATATGGATAAGTAACCATTCAATACATATTCAAAAATGCGACAACCATTATGCATATAATTGATATAATAAAAAGGACAAGTAGATGCATGTCGTAGACCAATACGGATACATCAGCCCATATGTGCAATACTAACTAATAAAATGCATTTATTGGCAACCATCGTACATAATATGTCCTAATGAAACATTCACATCAATACTTAGCATCAAAACACACTTACTTATGGAATATACTAAGCTAAATATTATGCGTTTAAGCAATCATATTAACTTAAAGGAACACAATAGAAAAGTGCTTCGGATGGATAACTCGAATTTTCTCCTCGAGCTCCCGAGTACTCTTTGCTGGATCATCTCCTTACCGGACTCTACCTAGTCTAATTACTTTATTGCGGAATCTCTTTGTCTCTTGATCAACAATATGGGTGGTGCACGAAAAATAGTGACTCTCTCTCCATTTCAAATTCTTCTAACTAAATCAGTTTAACCATAGTAGCCAAATCATGTAAACACTTTTGCAAGTGTGACATATGGAAAACATTATGAACCCCCACTAGCTTTATAGGAAGCTCTACTCTTTATGCTAACTTCCTACTCTCTCTAAGATTGGAAAAGCCCTTACAAACCTCAGTGCTAGCTTTCTCAAACTACCAAACTTTATAACGTGTCTAAGCGGCGAGACCTTCACAAAGACCATATCGTCCACTCCAAACTCCAACTCTGTGCATCTCCTATCAGCATTTAATTTTTCCTATCATGTGTAGTCTTCATCCTTCTACGGATTAAATTTACTTTCTCCAAAATCTCCTTAATCATATCTAGTCTAAGAATGATTCTATCCTTAGTGTCCTACCAACAAGATGGAGATTTAAATGGCCTACCACACAACGCCTAGCATGGTGCCATTCCAATACTTGCTTGATAGCAGTTATTATGCAAACTCTACTAATAGTGAATGATCCTTCAAAAAACCTTTAAAATCCAAGATACACATATGTAACAAGTCTTATAATACTCGATTCACCCTATTAGTCCACTCATCCATCTATGGGTGATAGGCGGTACTCAAATTTTGTTCAGTGCCATGGCCTCCTGAAGGCTCCTATAACACTCACTAGTGAAAAGCGGAATTTGGTCACTGATAACATGGAGAAAATCCATGTAAACGAACCATCTCCCTTATATATAAGGTCTTCAAAGATGCAGCTGTCTTCATACTCCTAACCAAATGAAAATGAGTGTATTTGGTCAGTCGATCGACTTTGACCCAAATACTCTCATCCTCCCTTCTACTCCTAGGCAGCAGTAACATCCCTTACGGAAAGTTAAGAAAAAGATCTTTTAGCATAGTGGTTAGAGCATGGTTTTGACTTTCAAGGTTGCATGGATTTGAATCCCCTGGTCATCACATTCGGTGTAATAATCTGCACCTTAATAAATCCAATTTTTTGATTAAATCAAAAAACCCAAGTCCATTAGGATACGAATCGTTAGTGTTGGTAACCTATAATAAATATAAGTATATCAGAGAACCATCTATACAAACTCACAACGGAATAGTAAAATATAGTAAAACATATATATCGACTAAGGCTACTACCTTGGATATCTGGCCGTCTTGTCAGTGTAGAGCATGAATGAGAAGATCAATCCACCTACTGTAAACATATTGTATTAGAATCATGTCCTTATAAATATATCATGTGAGTTATAATGAGGAGAGAGGTCAGAACAACAATCTATTGATTGGTAAATTACATACTTTATCCATAACACTAGTTTATGCCGATTGATTTCTATTTAGGTATTATGTCTACTATTCACAAATTAGTCATTTAGTTCCTTTTGCATGTATGATATGTCCAACCTACTCCATGGTATTAGTATTTATATGCATAACCTAATCTGAGGTATAACTATCTATTTTGGTGTATATATAGGTGCGTCTGTTTAACAATGAACCTTCTATCGGACTAGAAAATCGTCAAAAAATTGTAATAAAAATAACCGCAAGCGCACGGCGTACAATTTTTGTACGTGGCGAGTATGGGTCGATCCATAGGAAATTGAATTGATTTTAAATCCCACTCAATCAAATTAAACCAAGATTTGAAAGTTTTTTTAAGCTAAAAATGTAAAAAACTAACAAAAAGAAAGTGAATAAAAATATGAGAGTAAAAGGCAATTTAGAGGTAATTCCCTTCTCAGGATCACATAAATCAACATAATGAAATTATGATCTCTCTTTTTGGACAATTGTGAATTTAGTTGATGTGTTTATCATAAGTATGGTCTATTTGTGCTATTAATTAGCCTCACATAAAACATCAAACTTTAACACACCCTCCAAACCACTTGTTAACTCTGATGAAAATGATAATGAAGTCAAAAATAAAATCTATTCTAAGCATGATCTATTTACTATTGATTAGTAATATAGACCATCAAATTTTGATTCTAAAATCCACTTCATTACCAAAATTATATGTAGATAAATAGGTAATTTGTGTTTATGTTTGTTTAAGCATAACATTTTTGGTGTCAACAACATAGGCTATCAAATTCGAAGTTAAACACAAAATATTTACCATATCAAATATTTCCATTAAGCATAAAAAGAGATTATAAATTAACAAATAATTAAATCTACATGATTAAGGGAGCTTCATTACCCCTAAATTGAAGGGGTTTAGCTTCTCATATTTGTTATCATTTCAACAAATGCAGATTTCAACATAGAAAACAAAAGGAGTGCAAGCTAATTAAAATAAAAAGAGTGCTAAACTACTTGCATAAATTAAAGCTAAATCCTAACATGAAAGGAAAAAGAGCATGTAAATAAAAATGAGCATGAAAATAAAATAAAAGCAAAGAAGATAAAGAAGAAAAAGAGGTTTAGGAAGCCATTTTATTTCTCATATAATTTGTTGCTACCACTAAACCAAACTAAAAGGTGGTGCTAAGAGCTTCATTACATGAAACATAAAGGGTATTTATACATGCCTAAAACCCTAATCAATATTTAAGGGGACTACCCAAAATACCCCTCTAGGAAATGTAACCTCCAAGTAATCATTAGCATGTGCATAATCCTCCATTTAAATGTGCATGTAGCTTTAATCTCTACTAACATGTGCATTAGCTCCTAATTGTAGATCATTGTAAGTGGGTAGGTGGGGTCCTTCATGTTACATGAATTGATTTATTTCCATCTTCATTTGTCTGCCTTCACTTGTGCATGCATGAATACATGAAGCCTCTTCTAATTTCCATCCAATTTTCCTACATATAAAAATAAAATGTGCAGGTAAATTTTATCAAATTAAATCATGCACAAAATTATGAATACATGAAGGTAAATTATGAATACATGAAGCCTCTTCTAATTTGCTGGAAAAATGGGAGATAGTTTGTGGTCAGAGGGTGGTAGTGAAGTTCACATTCACAGTTTGGTTTGTAGTTTGTGGCACTGTGCAGTGTGTTGATGAAGGAAATATTCAGGCAGAGGTTGTATGTATGGGATTGTGCAGTGTGCACTATGAGGTGGCAGTAGTAGTTGGCTATGTGAATGGTGGTGAACTGTTGATACCAATTGTATGATAAGGCAGTTTTGAAGGCAGAGGATGGGTATTTGTTGTATGAAGTGCTCAGGTGGGGTGGTGAAGCCAATGGCAGTGAAGGTTGCGCAGAAAGTCAGGCCATGCAGAGTTCAGGGTAGTATATGTACAGTAAGGTAAAATATGCACAGTTAAGTTCAAATTTGTAAATTGACAATGCAAATTGCAAAGAAAATGAAAAATTGTAAAGAAAATGAAATGAAAATTGTAAATGAAAAGGAAATAAAATATTTTTGTTTTTGATTTGACATTATGTATGTTTTTTTTAAACATGCAAATGCAAATGAAAAAACAATAAGCCCACAACAAAATGAAAACAAAAATTGCACACAAACACACAATTTTTTTTCAAATTGCAAATTAACACACAAAATGAAAACACTCAAAAATCAAACAAAAATAATTCGAAGAGTAAAAATTAAAATCAAATCTATTCCCCGACAACGGCGCCAAAAACTTGTTTAACGACGAATCTTCTATCGGATTAGAAAATCGCTGAAAAATTGTAATAAAAATAACCTCAAGCGCATGACGTACAATTTTAGTTCGTGCAAGTACGGATCGATTCGTAGGGAATTGAATTGATTTTAAATCGTACTCAATCAAATTAAACCAAGATTTGAAAGTTGTTTTAAGCTAAAAATGTAAAAAACCAACAAAAAGTAAGTGAATAAAAATATGAGAGTAAAGGGCAATCTAGGGGCAATTCCTATCTCATGATTACATTAATCAACATAATGAAATTATGATCTCTCTTGTTGGTCATTTGTGAATTTAGTTGATGTGTTTATCATAAGTATGGTCTATTTGTGCTAGTAATTAGCCCAACATAAACTATCAAACTTTTAAACACCCTCCAAATCACTTTTAAATTCCCATGAAAATGATAATGAAATAAAAAAAAATCTATTCTAAGCATGATCTATTTACTGTTGATTAGTAATATAGACCATCGAATTTTGATTCTAAAATCCACTTCATTACCAAAATCATACGTAGATGAAGAGGTAATTTGTGTTTATGTTTCTTTAAGCATAGCATATTTGGTGTCAACAACATAGGCTATCAAATTCGAAGTTAAACAAAAAAATATTTACCACATCAAACATTTCCATTAAGCACAAAAGGAGATCATAAATTAACAAATATGTTGAATCTACATGATTAAGAGAGTTTCATTACCCCTAAATTGAAGGGGTTTAGCTTCTCATATTTGTTATCATTCCAACAAATGTAGATTTCAACATAGAAAACAAAAGAAGTGCAAGCTAATTAAAATAAAAGGAGAGCAAAACTAATTGCATAAATTAAAGCTAAATACTAACATGGAAGGAAAAAGAGCATGTAAATAAAAATGAGCATGAAAATAAAATAAAAGCAAAGAAGAAAAAGAGGCTTATAAAGCTATTTTATTTCTCATATAATTTGTTGCTACCACTAAACTAAACTAGAAGGTGGTTCTGAGAGCTTCATTACATGAAACATAAGGGGTATTTATACATGTCTAAAACCCTAATCCATATTTTAGGGGACTACCCAAAATACCCCTCTAGGAAATGTAACCTCCAAGTAATCATTAGCATGTGCATAATCCTTCATTTAAATGTGCATGTAGCATTAATCTCCACTAACATGTGCATTAGTTCCTAAATGAAGATCATGGTAAGTGGGTAGGTGGGGTTCTTATTGTTGCATGAATTGATTTATTTCCATCTTCATTTGTCTTCCTTCACTTGTGCATGCATGAATACAAGAAGCCTCTTCTAATTTCCATCCAATTTTCCTACATATAAAAATAAAATGTGCAGGTAAATTTTCTCAAATTAAATCATGCACAAAATTATGATTTTGCCCCTAAATGAAGATGAATGAATGATGATTTGATAACATTTGGATTTTGGTATAAACATGCAAAAATACCCTAATACGATCATTATTCAATTAAAACAAGATTAAATATGTGAGTATAAAAATACACATTTACATGCATATCAAATACCTCACACTTGTCTTTTTATTCCTCCTCGAATTAACTCAAACTAAGATAAATCTGTTTTCATAGGAAAAAGGATGGCATTGAGCGTATGCAACAAGCCGTTAAACCTCTATGTGTCCCTAGTAGGACGGGTGTTGTCTCGTGAGGGTTTTCAGCAGATACTACCTACTAAATCCAAATGCAACATGAAAATTTTCTAAATGCAAGATTTATTTACAAAGGGATGAGTGCAAGTTTTTGAAAATATTTACAAATGAAGAATTTACTTTTAAATTGACACAAGTAAGTTAATATAAGTTCTGGTCACTATCAATAAATTTAAGTCCTTTTACTTATCAAAATTTCCAAAAAAAAAATAAGTAATCATCACAATTAGACTCTAGTTTGGCTAGTTGTTTCAGTCGATAACATAGTGCAACTATGAAATTGATCCTTAGTTGATTATCAAAGTTTTTTAAAGTGGTATTTTTATTTCTTTTGAATAACAAGTCAAATCACATAAGTGAAAATAGTGCTTGAATTTCAATTTCTTACTCTCTCTTATTTGAAAATTTTATTGATATTAACAATATTTACATATGCCTAACTTAGAAAACTGAGGCCAGATATACTACCCATGCACAGCCTTATAGGTTTATGTGAGGGGAATACAGAGCATGGCGAGTGTACAAGTATGTACACCTATCGACTGTAGGCGTTATTAATGTAAGAATTTTTATATACATACACCTAACTCAGATAAACTGAGGCCAGATATACCGATCATGCACTGTCACGCGGGCTTACGTGAGAAGGGTACAGAGCATGGCGAGTGTGAACACTTGCATGTGAACACATGACTCTAGGTGTTTCTTATTGTCACAAAAACCATTTTTTTGTTATATATATATATATTAAGACAGAGTTTTGCAAAACCATCTTAGCACCACTTAACTTAGAAGATCAAAAATGTTATAGCCTTTACTTTAAATTAAACATTCTTTTAAATAAGGATTTCAATTAGAATATACTTCATAATTAACACCCATGAACCTTCCTATATACTAGTTAAACCATAGTTACTTGTAATCAAACTTTACTTTTATTTTTGTTGAGACAAATAAATTTTCAAAAATTTCAACTTAATAACCAAAAACATATACTTATCCTATAGTGTTTCTTCAAAAGTAAATCAATATGCTAAAAAGAAATTTTTTTTGGGGATTTTTTTTTGAGTTTTGGAAAGAAAATGCAAAAAATAAACCATAAAAAATCGAAACTGAAGATGAGACTCCCCCTACACTTGATTTTGACTGTGTCTCCACAGTCAACCCATGTGAAAGGAGAAAAAAAATATGACCTATATTTACATGAAAATGAAACGATTGTTATTTACATGACATCAGAAAATATACCATTAAAGAGTAAATGAAACAGTCTTCCAAAGACCAATTCATTTGTCTCGTTAAGTATGACAGACATAGCTTAAGCACAGAAAACCAAACCATAAAAGATTTCAAAGTTGAATGTTGATTTGGGAAAACGAATGTCGTTTTGTTAAAAATCGTATAAGTTTTTTTATTTTTGATGATTTTTGGGGTAGATAAAAGTTTATTTTCACCAATTTTAAATTCAAACACATTATTGACAAATTCTTCAAATTATTGATTTTAGGATCAAAATGGTGATTTAAATCTACCCCTTCAGAATTCAACAACTCATGTTTGAAAAATCTAAAAAAATTGTGTTCGCTTAAATTATCTTCCTTTGTTGAATTATTCGCAACTTCATTGCATGTATCATGTTCAAAATCTAAAGTTGTTATATTCAATTTTTCAAAATCGGAGAAAGAAAGATCGAATTTTAAATTTGGTTCCATACTCTCAAAAGAATTGAAATCCAACTCAATTACCGCATTTTCAACAAATTCATTATGATTGTCGTTTTCAATTTCAAAAGTTGTTATTTGAAAATCGTCAAGTTTGGTAAAAGGTGGATTATTATTTAACTCGTCACATGTTGGGATTCGATTTTGTTGCTCATGTTGTTTCATATATGTTTCAAACAACAAATCCATGTGATCTTTGTGAATTTCTTCCATTTACTCAACAAAATCAAATTTATAATTATTAATTTGAGAATTTTTAATTTGAAATTGTTAAGAGTAAAAATCGTCAATCGCACCATAACTGAAATTATTCTCATTGCTAAAATCATTTAAAAAGTGGTTCACATTTCCATTTTGACTTTGAAATTCATTTTGGAGTTTGAAGTTGTATTGGCATGAGTTATTATCGAAATCATTTGAATTTTGAAGTGAATTCAAATTTTGATTATTTTGAAATCCCTGACTTGAGTTATTGCACAGATTACTAAAATTATTTATCATTTTATTTCGTTGTTCAAGTAAACACCAAATCGTTTCAATACTATTTTCAAGAGTTGAGGGTTGGTCATCATTTTTAGAAGTTTTTTCTGCAAAATTCGAATTGTTTGTACAAAAATTGTCATTAAAATATCCATAAGAATTTGGTGTGAAATTATATGGATCATATTGATTTTCACAACTGTTGTAAAATTCTTACGAGTAGGGAAATTCTGACATTTTCAAAATGTTTTTTTATAAAGGAAAAATATTTACCTAAAAGAATTTATTTTTCAAAAGGGAAATTTGATTTTTGTTTTGTTTTTTTGGATTTTCAATTTTTTTTGTTTTTGAAAAGATTATTAAATTTTTTTTTGAATTTTTACTTTTCTAAAAAAAGCTAACTTAATTTTTTTTTTGATTTATGATTTTGATTGAAAAATTTCAAAGGAAAAGATTTACAAAACTAAGTTAAGGAAAATTTACAGATTTTTTTTAGTTTTGGACTTTGAATTTTTTTTCTAAAAAATGCATGAACTAATGCAACTAAATGAATGCAAGGAATTAATTACAAATTTGATGTCCTTAGTAGCTCCTAACCCAAAATTGTATAATCACACTTTGTCTTAATCCAACAAAATAGTTCTTAGTCAGGTTACAGACAGAAGTTATCGGTGCACCACGAATCACCGTAGCAATACAACCGAAGGTTTAAGTACCGTTAGTGACAATCAGTATAATATTTACGAATCACTGTAATATTTATAACTGATTATTACTCTGCCGTATCCTAGACACCAAGAAAATAAGTTGTCAAAAGAAGACAACTTATCAAGATACAATTAAGCCCTAAGTGAGCTCGTGACACTCTTAGGTCTGAAGTCTAACCATTATTATTAGTAAATTCTAGGATGATATGCAATTTGTGGGCTAAGGAAGGGGTGATGTAATCCCCCACCTTATGTGGATTTGGGTGTTGCCTTTAGAAAAATAAAAATAAGATGTAATGAATGCAAACTGAAAATAAACGTGATTTAATGATGCAGCTACGAATGAAGTTTGTTTTTTTTGAATTTTTTTTAAAATGCAAGCAACCAACAATGAAAGGAAAATAAAAACAAGAGACGAGGGCACGATACCAGAGCGTGCAGAATTATTAGCAATTATTTTTTAGCAGCGATTTATATTAGCAAGCAAAGCAATTTTTTTTAGCAAGCTAATCTGGGCAGGGCAGGGCAAGCACTACTTCTCCTTCTACTTTCGCAACCTAAAACTAAAAACAAGATATATACAGTTTTTTTATATATCAAAGAAGAAACTAAAATAAATGAAAGACAAATCAAATTAAACTAGAACAATTGCAAACACTTTATTAAAAAATTTTCAATTAAACCAAAACAAATGAAAAACAAAACAAATTAAACTAAAACAATTATAAACACAAAATATATATTTTATTTTCAAGGGAAAAACAAAAGAAAACTTAAAATAAAGAAAACTTAAAAGAAAAATTTATAAATCTCACTCAAGCCCACACGCAAGAGCCTACTTAAACAAGCCAGATTCCAAAATGGAAAACACCCAAGCTCACAAAAAAACAAATGAAAAATCAAAATTCGAACCAATTTCCTAGCCAAAAATTCAGAACAAAACTTCGAAGTAAATTCCAGATTTAGGTGGTTGGGTGGGATGCGAATGGTGGCTATGACTGGTTCGGGTGTCGGTGGTCAACGATTGAGGGTTGCGGGTGATTGGGGACTGTGTTTTTGGAATGCGATTGGAAGTCGGAGGGTGGTTGTAGTTGGCTGAAGAACATTTTGCGGTGGGGTATTCGGTTGGAGTAGTGGTCGAAGGCGGTGATTTCGGGTTTGTTTGAGGGGGACTTGTTCGAGTGAGGTAATGGAGGTGAAGTAATGAAGTATTTTGATGGATGATGTGTAGCTGGGTGCAGTAGTTTTGTTGGCAGGTTGAATTATGGAGTGTTGAATATATGCAACAGTGTTGATGGACACAGAGATATTGATGGATGAAGGCTGATGAATTATTGGGAAGTTGAAGCAATATTGAGGAGGGTTGTTGTGATAGGCAGTGAAGTGGTTGTTTGTAAATGTTGGAGGAGATGAGGTGGTGGTTTTCCAGTAGTGGTAGTATTGGGGAAAGTGGTGGCAGTAAGGTGGTTGGGGCACTGATAACAGTAGCAGCAGATGACAGTGGAAATTTTGTTGGTTGATGGTAATTGTGATGATAGTGAGGGGCTGGTGTAGCACTGTGCAGTAATGATGTTTTGAGATTGGTGGCACTGTCCAGGTGGTTAATGGTAGTTGAGAAATTGTTGTTGAGGAGTTGTTGTATACTAGTTTTGGTGGCAGTTTTCGGTGAGTTGAAGGTGAATGATGATTAGTAGCAGTGAGGAAGAGATGAACTAACACCAGGTTGATATGCCAAGGCAAGTGTGATTGCAGTAAGGTTGTATATATGCAGAGCTGTGAGGCAGAGGAGTGGATGTTGATGTAGGATGTTGTATAAAGTGCAATATTGTACTGGTGGTGAAGTAAAACAGTCAGGTGCATAGTATATGGTGGATGGTGAAGTGTATCAGTTAGACGATTGAATGTTCAGGTTGATTTTCAATGTTCAGATTGAAATGAGACAGTATATGTTGTAAGCAATATATGGTGATGGGTGAGGGTGCAGGAAGAAATGTGGCAGGAGGTTGTAGATGCAGGCAGTGGGAGGTTGTTTGGGTAACCGTTGATGATGGTTCTTGTGTTCAGGCAGAGGTTGGGCACAGTGCACAGAAATGTTGTGTGCACAATAGTTTGTTGAAGTTTGTTGAATTGCTGCAGTTTTTTTTGGTGGTTGATAAGTATGCAGGGAAGTTGAAGGTAGTTTTGTTTATGCAAGTTGGAAGTGGTTAGAGTTTGTGCACTGGTTTGTGTGCACTGTTGTGATGATGTAGTGATGGAGATGTAAATGGAAGTGTATACGTTTTTTGTATGGTGGGGGACTGCTGTGATGAATTGTTGTGGAGCAAGGCAGTGGGTGATGATATGTTAAGTGATGGAGTTGTGTGGGTGTAGAAGGAAGATATGTAGGCAGGGTGATGTTTGGTCAGTGGAAAAGGAGGTTTTTGGTTGAAGTGTTGAATGATGAGGCTGGGATAAGAAGATGGTGAAGTTTGAAGGCACAGTTATGACAGTGCACAGAACTGGAATGCACTGAGATATGTGATGTTATGGAGGATGATCTTTGGTTTGTTGATGGATAATTTATTGTAGCTGAGATGATGGTGGGGATGACTGGTGTTTTGCTGGAAAAATAGGAGATAGTTTGTGGTCAGAGGGTGGTAGTGAAGTTCACATTCACAGTTTGGTTTGTAGTTTGTGGCACCATGCAGTGTGTTGATGAAGGAAATATTCAGGCAGAGGTTGTATGTATGGGACTATGCAGTGTGCACTATGAGGTGGCAGTTGTAGTTGGCTATGTGAATGGTGGTTAACTGTTGATACCAATTGTATGATAAGGCAATTTTGAAGGCATAGGATGGGTATTTGTTGTATGAAGTGCTCAGGTGGGGTGGTGAAGCCAATGGCAGTGAAGGTTGCGCAGAAAGTCAGGCCATGCAGAGTTCAGGGTAGTACATGTACAGTAAGGTGAAATATGCACAATTAAGTCCAAAATTGTAAATTGACAATGCAAATTGCAAAGAAAATGAAAAATTATAAAGAAAATGAAATGAAAATTGTAAATGAAAAGGAAATAAAATATTTTTGTTTTTGATTTGACATTATGTATGTTTTTTTTAAACATGCAAATGCAAATGAAAAAACAATAATCACAAAACAAAATGAAAACAAAAATTGCACAAAAACACACAATTTTTTTTCAAATTGCAAATTAACACACAAAATGAAAACACACAAAAATCAAACAAAAATAATTCAAAGAGTAAAAATTAAAATCAAATCTATTCCCTAGCAACGGCGCCAAAAAATTGTTTAACGAATCTTCTATCGAATTAGAAAATCACCGAAAAATTGTAATAAAATAACCTCAAGCGCACGATGTACAATTTTAGTTCATGCAAGTACGGATCGATCCGTAGGGAATTGAATTGATTTTAAATCCTACTCAATCAAATTAAACCAAGAATTGAAAGTTGTTTTAAGCTAAAAATGTAAAAAACCAACAAAAAGAAAGTGAATAAAAATATGAGAGTAAAGGGCAATTTAGAGGCAATTCCCATCTCATGATCACATTAATCAACATAATGAAATTATGATCTCTCTTGTTGGTCATTTGTGAATTTAGTTGATGTGTTTATCATAAGTATAGTCTATTTGTGTTATTAATTATCCCAACATAAACCATCAAACTTTAAAACACCCTCCAAATCACTTTTTAATTCTCATGAAAATGATAATGAAATCCAAAAATAAAATAGTTCTAAGCATGATCTATTTACTATTGATTAGTAATATAAACCATCAAATTTTGATTCTAAAATCCACTTCATTACCAAAATCATACGTAGATGAAGAGGTAATTTGTGTTTATGTTTATT
Source organism: Allium fistulosum (assembly GCA_030737815.1). Lineage (NCBI taxonomy): Eukaryota > Viridiplantae > Streptophyta > Magnoliopsida > Asparagales > Amaryllidaceae > Allium > Allium fistulosum. The sequence continues at coordinate 1,087,175,043 of CM060904.1, forward strand.
TAAGCATAGAATATTTGGTGTCAACAACATAGGCTATCAAATTCAAAATTAAACAACAAAATATTTACCACATCAAACATTTCCATTAAGCACAAAAGGAGATCATAAATTAACAAATATGTTAAATCTACATGATTAAGAGAGTTTCATTACCTCTAAATTGAAGGGGTTTAGCTTCTCATATTTGTTATCATTCCAACAAATGTAGATTTCAACATAGAAAACAAAAGAAGTGCAAGCTAATTAAAACAAAAGGAGAGGAAAACTAATTGCATAAATTAAAGCTAACTACTAACATGAAAGGAAAATGAGCATGCAAATAAAAATGAGCATGAAAATAAAATAAAAGCAAAGAAGAAAAAGGGGCTTATGAAGCTATTTTATTTCTCATATAATTTGTTGCTACCACTAAACTAAACTAGAAGGTGGTGCTAAGAGCTTCATTACATGAAACATAAGGGGTATTTATATATGCCTAAAACCCTAATCCATATTTTAGGGGACTACCCAAAATACCCCTATAGGAAATGTAACCTCCAAGTAATCATTAGCATGAGCATAATCCTCCATTTAAATGTGCACGTAGCTTTAATCTCTACTACATGTGCATTAGCTCCTAATTGTAGATCATGGTAAGTGGGTAGGTGGGGTCCGTCATGTTACATGAATTGATTTATTTCCATCTTCATTTGTCTTCCTTCACTTGTGCATGCACGAATACATGAAGCCTCTTCTAATTTCCATCTAATTTTCCTACAAATAAAAATAAAATGTGCAAGTAAATTTTCCCAAATTAAATCATGCACTTACAATTTTTCCCCTAAATGAAGATGAATGAATGATGATTTGATAACATTTGGATTTTGGTATAAACATGTAAAAATACCCTAATATGATCATTATTTAATTAAAACAATATTAAATATGTGAGTATAAATATACACATTTACGTGTACATCAGCGTCATTGTAGTTCCTAAAAGAAAACCTTGGGCACTTAATACTTTTTAAATTAGGAAGAGGCAAACGCAATGGTCATTTAATACTTCAATCCTGAAGCGGCCCCTTATAATTATGGAGTATATCAGGTTCAATAACCCATCTCCCATCCAATTATATCCTAACAATGCGAGAGAAAGTACGTGGGTCACATAAGATCTTTTAAATGGGAATCAGGCCGACTCTCTAGCCACTTCATACCTAGACCACATGCAAACTCTCTAGCCATTTAAGACCTATCCAAGGCGAATTCCTTATGCTAATTCGTAGTTACTATCGTAATGTTAACTGGGTTTTTAACCCAGCAAAATTCAAAAGAAGTTAGAACATTCAGATTAATCCAGAACGACTCGAGACTTGATCGGAAGGCCTAAAAATGCAAGGCAAAGGACCCTAAGAAGTTTGGACCATTTTTATGCCAACATTTCGGATAGGTACCAAGCCGATCCAATTGGATTAGCACCAATCAAAAATATTGCTGTATTGGATCTTCATTCCATTTTTCTTACACTCATATGTCTCCATTAAGCTTATCTACCAAGTTTGGTAACATTCCAAGCATTCGAGTTCAAGAAATAAAAACTTACCCGATTTTGATTACAGATCAGTCAAACCCATAGGTGAATCACCATCAAAGCAAATCAAGAAGCTATGAAATTACATGAACAACATCGTAACGAAGTAAGAAAGATAGCCAAATAGTCGTAGCATCAAAAATTCTCTACTATTTGGATCGGTACTGATCCGATCCAATTGGATCAGTACCGATCCAAGTAGTGAAGCGGCTCTAGCCCAAGTGCTCTCCAACTCCTATAAATACTATTCTATCTGCAACAAAAAGAGGATCTTCTGGACTGGCTGCTGCAACTCTACCATTATGATTCTTCACTCCTCTTCTCCCACACAACAGTCACAAAGGAGCAACTGAGATCCTCTGGCTGTCTCCAAGTACTTGTGATTCAGATCTAACCTAGGTGATTTAATCATATTGTAAACCAAATCAATCTTGTAACAACAGTCAGCCGATAAAAGCTATAAAGTGGACGTAGGCTTCATTAACAACCGAATCACTATAAAAATCTCTTGTCTCTTTACTTTTTTCTGCGATTTACTATTGATTTTTCTATTTTATTTGTCTTGATAAATAGGGCTGGTGCTTTCACACACAATCTAGGGTGTTGATCCATTTTTTGGGTTAACATTTTAGTGCTTTCACCGAGAACAAAGCGAATTCAGGCATAGATCTAGTTTTCCTCTTTGGATCCGCTAGATCCAGAAACTAGATCCATCAAATCAGCTCAAGGAAGTTTGAAGCTTGTCGTTGAAGATCAATGGCGGGAAAAAAGATAATTGCTTCTAGAAAATCCATAGGAGTTGTTTTAGCTGGAGAAGAGACCAATCCTCATAAATTTGACGTCAACAACGCCAATAATCTGCTAATTGGAGCGAATTCTGGAGCTAACACCAAAGATCAGGTGCTGGGATCTTCTACTCAACATGAAGTCGTCACTAAAGGCGAATTGAACAAGATAGTTGATGAAATCAACCAAAAAATGGAGAATAGCCAAAAAGCTCTTGTAGGAAAATTAAATGCCCTACTAACCTTGTAATCACTAGCTGCTCTAAGGACCATGCCAGAGCCCGCAGCTTCCATAGAGGAGGAAAACTCTTCCGTTTTTGGCCTAAACAGGAGAAACGGAAGGCGGAAGCAAAAAGGAGTAATGGGTGGAGCTGTAGGAATCACCATATAAAGGAAAAGCAAGAACTCCACTAGCTACAAAGAAACCTGCTACAAACTTGAATCTAGGGGCGAAAACCCCATGGGAAGATATAGCAGTGGATCTCTTCGACTCTGAATATGGTGGGCAACTTGACGATGACAAGTTAGAAGAAAATACTACTGCGCTCAATACCGCCAGGGAGGTCCAAACTGCCCCTACCCGACCAACCACAAGCCAATGGAACTCTGAGGGAGTGGCTCTCCTGAAGACAGGAGGGCCTAGGCTTCAGCCCACTTACCAAGTTCATTTGCAAAATCAAACACTTGGCATAGTCACTGACAGCCAACCAATGGACTAAATATCAGAGGCATATATCGTGGATTTGATCAAGCGCTTGATGGACGAAAGTAAGGATAAGAGAGATGACGAATGAGGATCTTCTCCAAGCTGGACTCCCTTTACTGATGACATTCTGAATGAATGGTATGTTCGCTATGTCGACTATTTCATCCTACGTTAGAACTAGAGATCTGAAACCTCACTTGTACAAGTATAGTTGGTACATGGACGGAGAAAATGCTTCATATGCTGTTCGATGTAGATGCTTTCCAATCTTTCTAGAGGGAATTGCTTCTATGTGGTTCACCAGGCTCCCACCAAAATCCATCTCCACTTTCAATGAATTAACAACAAAATTCCTTGATCAGTTTAGGCTTCATACGGCACAACCAAAAGACGGATGTCCTTATCTGGCCTATTTCAGGGACGAAATGAATCTTTGAAATCCTTCATGAGTCGGTTCAACACCGCGGTGACTGAAGTAAGTAACCCAAATAAAGATATGGTCTTCATGGCCCTGGTCCGCGCTATCCACCCCGGCACTGAATTCGGAAAATGGATCAAAATGAAACAACCTATCACTAGGAAGGACTTCAACCAAAAGGCAAGCCAGTACTTAAGATTGGAAGAGGTGGAGGAGCTAGAAGGAAAACCTGCTCACCCACAACTAACCAACCTTGGCTAGAATGGTATGGCAGCTAACCAAGCTGCAAACACCATCGGGACCGCTGTAGGAAATGTGGGGAAGGATGGGAACCAGTAAAGGAAGAACCAGAATTCCAACAAGTGGAATGGAGGTAACAAGCGACTTAAAGGCTTGAGGCCCAAAGACTACACCCCACTTAATGATACTCCAGAAAACATCTACCTTTCAACACAAGAGATGGAGGAGTACAAGAGGCCACCTAAAAAGGACGCGACTGAATAGCAAAAAAGTTTCGGAAAGTACCGCCGCTTCCACAAAACACATGGTCATAACATGAATGAGCGCCAACACCTGAAGAACCTGATTGAAGAGCCGATTCGGGAAAACAAGCTTCAGTAGTATGTGATGAAACCAAAAATCTGACCAGCCTGCTACATTCCAAGCTCCTAGAGACCGGGAAAACCAAGTTGGAACCAACGAAGAAGGAACCAGACGGACAGACCAAAGACTCGCCATTGGAACGATATTTGGAGGACCTCATCCCACGCAAAAGTGGTGGGGGAGAAATGGAGCGATATGTAAGCTCATTGAAACATGTTCCAAAAGAATCATGCTTCGCGGTTGAAGACAGAACTTATGCTAAGCAGCAGAGAACCCAGAATGATGATATAGTATTCCATAATCGAGACAGTGAAGGAATAGAAGTTCCGACCCTCGACCCCATGGTCATGACGGTAGGAATCGGACCAGCCATCGTCCGATGAGTATTGGTGGACAGTGGTAGCTATGTCAATATCCTGTTCAAACACACGTTTGATTAGATGAAGATCAGTATGAAAGACGTATCTGCTTGTCGAACAAAAATCCAGGGATTCACCAGTGATCCTAAGCAACCTGTCGAAACAATTGATTTGCTCGTAGAAATTGGGGAAGGCGACCGAAGAGTCATCCTCATCCAGACATTTGTGATCGTAGATGAAATATCCATCCACAATGCTCTCTTATGTCAGCCTGCTTTAGTAGACTTTAGGATTGCTTTAGCTAAGTGGTGTCTAACCATGAAATTTCCAACAGAGAATGGAGTTGGGGTGATCAAAGGAGACCAAAGTGTCGCTAGAGAATGCTACATCGTAGAACTGCGCGAATCTGGAAGAAAAGAAAAGGGAAAGAATGTAAGAAGAACTCTCCACATTCGTGAACCAACCGCATACCAACTACAGAGCCTCCCCTAGCTTAGGGACCATAGCTGATTCGACATGGCTTTGAACCATAGAAAGAAGAGTTCGGGAGAGGATCGGGCAGCACCGGCCGAATTAACAGTGCCTGTCCCATTCGATATGGATGACCCAACTCGAGTCCTGAAAATTGGGTCTCATCTTGGAAACAAGATGCGACACGAACTAATCAAATTTCTTCATGCTAATCTAGACGTATTCGCTTAGACGCATTCTGATATGTGTGGGGTGTCCCTGGAGATTGCATGCCACACACTCAATATCAATCCCAAGTATACACCAGTAAAGCAGAAGAGGCGCAGCCTAGGACCTGAACGGTCCAAAGCACTAAGAGAAGAAGTGGATAGGCCGATGGCGAATGGCTTTATCCGCGATGCAACCTATCCCAAATGGGTATCCAACCTGGTCTTGGTCAATAAATCCAATGGGAAATGGCGAACTTGTATCGACTACTCAGACCTAAACAATGCATGCCTAAAGGTTAGCTTTCCATTGCCTAGAATCGACTAGCTCATGGACGGGATAGCAGGACATGAATTGCTATCATTCATGGATACTTGATGGGGATACAACCAAAACAAGATGTATGAACCAGACCAGAAAAACACCAGTTTTATCACTGATCTAGGATTATAATACTACAAAGTGATGCCGTTCGGCTTAAAAAATGTTGGGGCAACTTACCGGCGGTTGGTAAACGCCATGTTCAAACATCGGATCGGAAAGACTATGGAAGTCTATGTATATGACATGTTAGTTAAATCGTGCATAATTGCAAATCGCTTGGACAACCTCGCTGAAATGTTCAAGATACTCCGTATATATAGAATGAAACTCAATCCACTTAAATGTCACTTCGGGGTAGCCTATGGAAAGTTCCTAGGATTCATTGTAAGTGCCAGAGGCATCGAAGCTAATCCCGAAGAAAATACCACCTTACGGGAAGTTGAGGCCCCAAGGAACAAGAAAGAGTTGCAAAGCTTGAATGAAAAAGTTGCAGCACTAAGCCGGTCCATCTTGAAAGCAACTGATAGATGTATATCGTTCTTCGACACACTAAAGAAGGGAATGAAGAACTTCAGATGGAATTAGGCTTGTCAGACTGCCTTCGAAGAACTGCTGCGACATATGGAGACTCTGCCAATCCTATCCAAGCCGTTAGACGGAGAAGACTTGTTTATCTACGTAGCAGTCTCGCCCCATGCATTTAGTGCCATGCTCGTATGAGAAGAAGCTAGGGTCCAGCGACCCATATATTGCATTGGTAAATGGTTCACTGGAGCCGAGAAGATATATCCAAAGTTGGAAAAACTAGCATAATGCCTCTTGATCGCATCCAAAAAGTTATGACCATACTTTCAGGCACACCCGATCAAAGCACTAACAGATCAACCTTTGAAGCAGGTGTTGTACCGCTCCGAGACCTCTGGACGGCTTATAAAATGGAATATTAAATTGAGTCAATATGAAATCACTTACCATCTATGAAGGGCGATCAATGGGCAGGCCCTGGCAGAATTAATTACCGAGTTTACAATATGAGATAACGAAGAAGAAATTACTCCGGAAGTGGAGACACACTAAAGTTGTTCGTCGACGGTGCATCTAACAACTTTTGCTCGAGGGCAGGAGTTGTGCTCGAAATTCCCAAAGAACGATCTGTTTACTATGCATTACACTTGGAATTCCCTACAACAAATAATGAAGTAGAATATTAAGCATTGATAGTTGGGCTCAAAGTTGTGAATGAACTCGGGATAAAGTCCATACATATCTATAGCGACTCTCAACTAGTCGTCTATCAGGTGAGAGGGAATATCAAGCCCGGGAAGAGAACCTTGCCCCGTATCAATCCAAAGTGCAGGAATTGATAAACGAAATCGAACATTACACCATAACTCATATCCCGAGGAAACAAAACACAAAGGCGGACTATATAGCTAAACTAGCCAGTTCCGAAGAAGCTCAGCTAATGGGACCGGTCCCAGTTAAAACTCCGACTGCTCCAAGCATAGGCGAGATGGATATTGACTGGATTTTTGAAATGACCGAAGAACCAAAAACATGGATGACACTGATCAAGGACTATCAGCTCAGAGGAACACTCCACGTAGATAAGAATCAATGGAAATAGCTCATTCGAAAGGCACCATGGTTCGTAATACAGGATGGGATACTCTACCGAAGGGGATTCTCTACCCCCTTGCTCAGGTATGTGACCAACGACGAAGCTCGAATAATCCTCAAGGAAGTTCGTGAAGGCGACTACGAAGATTACGCCGGGGGGCAAACCCTTGCAAAGAAAATTCTCTGTTATGGGTATTTTTGGCTAACATTCAACCGCGATGCAGTAGATTAGGCCAAACGGTGCAACCAATGCCAAAGATTCGGCAAGATCAAAAGAACTCCTTCAACAGAGCTAACACAGATGGTCAGCCCGTGGCTATTCGCAATCTGGGAATCGACTTGATTGGTGTATTGCCAATTACCAAAGGAGGAGCCAAATACACTATCATTGCTATTGACTACTTTACTAAATGGATCGAAGCAGAACCGCTGGCCACTATTACCATAAAGAAGGTTATTAACTTTGTCACTAAAAACATTATTTGTAGGTTTGGCGTGCTACATAAAATCATCATGGATAATGAAACTCAATTTGAAAGTGCTGAATTCAAAGACTTTTGCAAACGCTTCCAAATTGAGAAAAGCTTTTTCGCTGTTGCACATCCGCAGGAAAATGGGCAAATAGAGGCAGTAAACAAGATCATCAAGTCCACCATTAAGAAGCGGCTAACTAAAGCTAAAGGAAATTGGGTTGATGAACTTCCACTTGCACTATGGGCTTACAGAACAATGCACAAATCTACAACCGGGCACTCTCCATTCGCCTTGGCATATGATTTAGAAGCAATGATCCCAGTCAAACTGGAATTCCCTTCTTATTGAAGGCAAAACTTCAATCAAAGGCAAAATGAATAGCTCCTGCTCGAGTCGCTCGATATAGTCAATGAGAAGCGGGAAGAAGCCGAGCTAAGGACCGCTGCTCACCAAAAAAGGGTCGCACGACATTTCAACTCCAAGGTTCGTAACCGTACTTTCAAAGTAAGAGACCTTGCCATCAAATGAGTCTATCCTATAACAGGAACATTCGGACCAAACTGGCAAGGGCCCTATGTAATCGGGCAAAAGCTAGGGGATGATGCATTCAAGCTAACAGCCGTTAATGGAAACCAAATTCCCCGTGCTTGGAACAGCGAATCGCTTCGTCATTAATTTATCTAGGATTATCTTATGTATTTCCTATTTTCACAAATAAGCCATCCCGGGATACCCAAAGCATTGTAAATAGGCAGAACTTGCCCAACTATTATTTCAATTAATGGAATTGTTTTTCTTTCTGAACCAATAAAACCGTGTTCACATAAGTAACATGCCGAGTCGATGGGGTCAAATCGACTCAAAACCATCCGATCGCTACTTGAGATAGTGGAACCTCGCTCAAGTACACCCCATCTACCCGCCGAGTCGACGGAAGCAAATCGACTCAAACCGCTGATCGACGGAACTTGATCCCGGCCTTCTAAGGACCGATGTTGCTTCGGCAACACCGGGAAGGTCCAAATGAAAGTAGCGCATCGCCTCTTGGATTGTGGAATCAAGTCCAAGTGAACACGATTACCTAAGCCATGCATCTCGTAAGCCGCGCATCCTTTCTTGGTTCGTAAAACTACGACCATGCAGGCCTCGATCCCATTGTGCGCATTTCGTAAGCCACACACCACTACTTGGATCAGCAAAATAGCATCCAAAGACGAGGAACTCTCATACTACAAATATCTACGTACCACCTCCGAAGCCAAGGAAATAACACTCCAAGGAGCGGCACGTATGCACAATATCCTGAACGCCAACATTATGATGGAATCACTTAACATAATTTCAAGTAATCGGTGTTGCTCTGGCATCACCAATCACTTAGATCCCAAAGATAAGAGCTAACTATTTGGATTGGTACCAATCCAATTGGAGTTGCAGTATAAATCTAACTGGGGGCATTAAAAAAGACCACAAGGGACACCCAGTCTCGTATCAAGTGTTCGGAGTAAACAGTCTCGTGAACTAAGGTGCGCACACACCAACACTCAACCAAAATATCAGATACTCTACAGTTCTATTGCTCCAAACAAAGAATTTTGGCAATAATTGCGGGATTAAATAAAAACAGTATAGGAAAAAGCAGTGCTAAATAAAAAACAGTGGTATAAAAAGGCAACAGTGAATGGAATGTAGATAATTAGACAAGTGAAGTTACAATACTTATATTGTTTTTCATGTATAACAACAAACAGCGGCGGGCGTACTTACACAATATCGACTAAGAATAGGAAAATACAAATACCACTATTGCAACAATAAGAAGAAATGCTAAGTGATGGCTCTGCACTTGTACGAAAAGCAACCAAAAAAGCAAAAGCTTTGCTTCACGAATGCACGAACAGATCAGGGTTACTTCTCACTACCTCCCCTACCGCCTTTCCCACCTCTGATCGGCAACTTCTTGAGCTTCTCCCCTCCCGAGGTAATCTTGTTTTCTAAAACATTGCCACTACAGACCCTCCTTTGCCTTTGTGCTTGCAGGTTTTGTGAGAACTCTTTGACGACCTCTTTTGCTCTTCAACCTTCTCCTTCTTCACCTCTACCATTTGCTGCTCGGTCAACGGTTGCGCGTCCTCTACTTTGTCTAGTGGGCTAGCTTGATCTGCCTTCTCCCATGTGTCGGTAGCTGCGAAACCCTCTTTTTGAGATACAGAGGGGTCATCCAAACCATGCAGTGCTGCAATTTGCTCGTAGTGCGACCAGGTTGTGAGCCAGATGTAGAGACGGTAGTTGATGCGGTCAGAATGGCAGTAGATCCGGCACCGTGAGGAGGAGATAACTCGGTAGGAAGAGAGGGTTGGTCTATAATATCAGAATAAATGGCGGTTATCTCGGCAATTTCATCAGGCGTAAATTAGAAGTCTTCAAACACGAGAGAGATAAGAAAATCACCTGCTGTAGGGGTTTGTTCTTGTGCCACAACTTCGAAGCCCTCGTCGTTGCCTTCTTTTGATGGCTGCATAATTACGGGAGAAGTAGAAACGATCCCCTCATCATTGCAAAGATGTGAAGATGGCTCACCAGGGCCTGAAGGAAAATGCCCGGCTATAGCCTTAGTAGCGGCCGCGTCATCAATAGCTTCTCGTTCCCTCTCTAGTCTCAAGATTTCCCAGCCCTCCCTAAAAGTTTGACAGGACTCTTCGTTCAAATATGCTTGAACTAACTCCTCTTTTGTATAACCGCTACCTATATCCTGAAATCAAGCCAGAATCTCTTCCCAGACTACGACAAGCGTACGAGGGAAAGACAGACCTAAGTAATTAAAACTCCCCTGATGTAGCACAGAGTTGACATAGAAGCGCAAAATAGAAGCATCCAAGCCTTCCATCTTCTTTGTGAAGGTACCTTGAAGTTATGAAAAGCTAGCATCCATGTTAGCCTTCTCTACTGCCAGCTGTTTCTTCTCAACATCCAAATTCAAAACTTGTTTGCGAAGTGAAGCAATTTCTTGACCCTACTCGACGATGGTTTTCTTCTGCATCTCCACCATCGTCTCGCTTATCCTCAACTTTTTTTTAAAGCCACCTCATCTGTATGGCACTTCTTTATCTCATCTCTAAATATGATTGCGGCTCAGTCAGTGGATTCTTTAAGCTCCTTAAACAAAGAAGCACTTTTGCTCCCCCTCTTAAGGGCATTGTCTCTCTCTTTCTTTACCCTCTCAATCTCCGCATCGCGATCTGCAAGCTGCTTCTCGAACTCATCCTTTTCGGACTTAAACGAGAGGATTTCCTAGTAGTTGTTCCAATTAATAGTAGACATCTGCATGCATAATTTTTCCTACACCTCAGCTTGCTCCAAACCACTCTGAATTGCTTGAAAATGGGGTGAATAAGATTCGGCACGAACTGACTTTAGGTTAGGCTTATCAAAAAAACCTATTAAAGAACAAATTAGGGAATGTAGTTTACAGATACGGGGGACGAGCATGAAGAATGTAAGGTGCACGCTTAGAAATCTAGGGAGAGGCATTTATGACAGTATGAGTGGAGGAGGTCACGACACCAGAAGCAGGGACATTTATCCACGTAGAAGCAGGAGGCTGTGAAGAGGGTTCTCGCTCTTGGTCTTTTTTCGGCCTCTTTGACAGATCTCCCTGCTCGGTCGGGGTCTTCCTATTCTCATAGCCACTTTCTCTATCACAACCTTGATCTTTCTCGGCACGACGACGCTCTTCCACCTCACAATCATTCCTCCTTTTCCTCTCCTCATCGGTCTCCCGGGGAGCATGGTACCTTGAAGAGTGTCTCTGCAAACGCTAAGACTCTAAAACTCGATCAAGATCGCTGTAAAAACCACGAGATAGGATTCCTGCAGCAAGCGATAAAATGGCTTTAGGAAAGAGACGTCTGGTAAACTAAAACATTCAATAATAATAATAATAACAATAATATGAAGTGTGCGATTCTAGTGAAGTGTGTGTTACAATTTAACGACCCCAGTGGAATACACAAACCAGATCGATCACCAACTAATGTCAGGACGTTGCTTCCTACAGGGATAATCTGAGTAGACTGGGAAGGCAACCCTTTTGAAGTGAAGTCATCCATCAAGTCACCCATGTTCACAAAAATGTCACTCATATCTCCTAAATCAATGTCAGCACGTTCGTTAGAGAGCTGGATACAAGCTCGGTCTTGGGAGAAGCTCCCTCAATAGGCTCTTTCAAAGATGGTGAGGGTGCATGACTAGGTCTTAATTCCGAAACCTTGTTGCCTAATTTTGCATGACCCTCGTCTGTGTCCCAATCTATTTCTTCCTCATTTAGAGGGTGCTCCTCACTGATTTCTCCTTCTTCCATCTCTTCAACAAGCTGAGCCTTGCCCTTCTATTGAATAAACTCTTCCTTTTTCTCTTCTAGAATTGATGGCATTTTGGATAGACTATTGACCCCGACTTGAATTTGGATCTCCTTGCGGGTCTTCTCTGACTCATCGGATGGGCCACATTCTTCTTCATCATCATCAACATCTTCGCTAGAGTCATGGGAAGAGGAAATTGAACTGGTTCGGGCTCTAGAGCAGGAAGGGACGCTAACAAATCCAACGGATCTCCCAGGATGTAAAAGCCCACATCGACGAAGGTTCTCATCTGTGAGCAAGAATCTAATCGTGCGCTCATGAGCATCGACCGCTTTCAAGTTGCTAAGAATGATGCCGAGTGCCGGGTCCTTGTTGATCTTGGAAGAACTGCTAGGAGTATATGATTGTTCAAAAAACTTATAGCAATCAAAGGAAACTCCAAGCATGGTGAAGTAGACTTACCCCGTAGTCCATAAACGAGTGAATCCTTTTGGACACTTAGCAAAAAAGAACTGATTCTTAAATGAAGGAGCTTTGTTGGGAAGATCCAGTGTAAGTTTCCGGCTACGCTGCGCTTCAATATAAACAAGTGATGGATTAGCCTCTCTATTCTTGAATAATATAAGATACTGCAGCTCAGTGAAGCTCGAGGCACGATTAAGCGTCCGCATGAACATAACATATAAGCACGTCAACATGGCTTATCCATTTGGAAGAATCTGAAATGAGGCCAACAATATGTTCTGAAGTGTTGTCATTAAGAAGTGATTGAACGGGGGCACTACACCGTACATGCACATATATCGGTGGCAAGCCACGTATCCAGAAGTTGACCTATGGGCAAATTATCCTCTCGATGGCAGAAGCACATCATCCTTTGGGATACCATATTGCGAGCAAATGTTTCGTAACATCCTATGTATAATAATTGTAAGAGCTTTCTCCAGAGGACCAAGTAAGACTTTGAAATTATGAGGAGTGAGACCGACGATGGGAGCGACTGGAATCAGACGACCATATTGACTTGAAGTTATGGAAGCGGCCGATCCAGCTGGCATCGACAATGATTAGGCTTCAAGAAGATGAGTTCCCCTCAACTGATTTGCATCGAGAAGATTTGCACATCATTCTATATAAAAAGCTTGTGTTCAAAATGGTCAGGTACGCCTAATCTCTAAACTATAGACCCTTGCGTAGTTGACACTTGAAATCTGAGAGATAATTGAAATGTACCAACCACCAATCGTATTCCAAGTATTAACGGAGAATGTGTGTGATGTGTAATCTAAGTGAGAATGGGTCCGATGTCCTAAATGCTGCGATCAAACCATTTCGTGTAGATGGCTCATTCACGTTGGAAAGAGCGATCGGTATCACCTGTTAATTTCATTTCTTCTATACTTACCCATTATCGATCAATGATTGATAATGGATCCGTTGTCCGAAGCGACATAGAAAGCCCTTCCTATCCCAGGTACACCAACTGTGTAATGTCAGGACCAATCCGAAGTGATAAAATATAGATCGATGGGTCCGAATCAAGTAAAAAATTCTCAGCATAAGTCGATTTTAGTTCTCTGGAAGGTGATAACAGCATGAGCTACACACAAGACGCTACCCTAAGCTATTTTCACCTCCCAGAAAAACCAAAATTAATTCGCAAGACGCTGTACCAGGATTGACTGTGTAACTCGGTGCAGGTCAATTCTGACTCGGTTGCTAAAGATAGCAAAACATATCGAGTACCAGGGCAAAACCCAAGCTTTGTCCTGTGAAAAATTCAAGACTCGGTTTGTTATCTTCTTCCACAAAGTCACAATCAACTCGAATCTTCCACTATATCCATCACCAACACAACTTTATCACCAATCGCTAATGTAGTAATACGCCAAAATACACATCACCAACCTTCAAAATTGAGAAGAATGATTTGATCCCTAGTTCAAGATAACCCAAACTAGGGTATTGGATGGATCAGATTGGCAACGCCTCAAAACGAAGGTGATCTCAACGGTAGGACCCACTTATAACGACGGCAGCGGCTCCAAGAGGCGTCGGTTGATGGTGCTGATGGTGAAGATCGTCGCCAATGGCTTTTTGGTGGTTGCAGGCTTCGGATCGGCAAGCTTGTTTTCTATAATAAATTATTTACTATGTAATAATACATCTTTTTGCACTTTTCGGACATATGAGAAAGAGAATTAAATGATTTAGTAAAACACGTGGTATGGGACACGTGAGTTTACCTTTAAGTTAATTCCGGACTTGTACAATCGAAACCTCTTGAGTATATTGTTTTGAGTTGATAATTGAGTTTCTAGCTTCATCAAATTTCAGTTCTGAATCGATCATGTAGCCACCATAGTAGTGTATTAAATAGGAATTAAGTATGTCAAATACTTGTGATGGAAAAAAAAAGAGTACAAATATCGACATACTTAGCTCTTATCTAATGCAAGACTATGATGGTCGCCCTTAACCAGCCCTATTCTCCGCATTAGCAAATAGAATTACTAAGTAATTCTCTTTGTTAATGTGGGTCTCGGGGTGGGGCGTCACAGCTTGGTATAACTATGACGCCCTACCCCGAGCTTGAGAATTCAACAGGCCTCCTACGGTTGTCCGGTAGGATTTCTGGAAAGTCACAAACAACAGAAATCTGAGACACATTACCATCATCGTCTCGAGATTCAAGAGAGAATAGAGAAGCTTCGAAATCACCATTGACGTCCCGAAGTATAAGAGACAACTGAGCATGAGGCCTCTTGAATTCTCAGTCTCAGGGTGGGGCATTACAGCTTAGTATCAGAGCAGGATCAAAACAAAATGTAATAAACACAAAACAATATACTCAAGAGGTTTCGATCGTACAAGTCCGGAATTAACCGAAAAAGTAAAATCGCGTGTCCCATATCACGTGTTTTACTAAATCATTTAATTCTCTTTCTCATATGTCCGAAAAGTGCAAAAACATGTATTATTATATAGAAAATAATTTATTATAGAAAACAAGCTTTTAAAACTATTTTCGAAATCGTTTGGAAAATAACTTTAGAAATTCTCTTATTATAGATAATGTATAATTTTAATAGCTTTAAATTAATTATAAATATTGTAAAATATTTATTTTGAAAGATAAAAAAATCTTCCAAAAACGGTTTAGAAAGCACGTGCAAAGAAACAACAAAAATCAACAAAAATTCAATGAAATTATTCATAAAATCGTCATACGAAAATCTCCTAAAAACTCAAAAATCCAAAATACAGATAAGTGGTAATATTGGCTCTTCCTTCTTAGGATCAAGCTGATCAAAAACATCAGCGAAAAAAAAATCCATATAAAACAATTCAAATGTTCAACTGGAGCAAAACATGCTCCGATTCAAAGTTCCAAGCAAATTTTCAACTAGTTACAAAGGTTTAAAAGCCTTGAAATTCTGCAGGCATAGAGTTCAATAGCGCTACTTTAAAAAAAAGAACTCATACAATCAAACAAGAAACGATAGAGATATGATCTCTCAAAGTTGGACTTGCAGCCAGATTTCACAGTCAACAGCTGGAGCAAAACATGCTCCAATTCAAAGTTTGATAGTACGTTTCTATAGGCTACAGAGGTCGGAATGGCCTGACATATAATATCCGTAAAGCTCAACAACTATACTTTAAAGTGCAAAAAGAATCACGCAATTTAAACAAGGTATGAGAATGTTATGAAGTCTCAAAGTTGAACCCAGGAAGCGTTTTCACTGTAAAAATCTGGGCAAAAACATGGTCCGAATCAAAGTTCGGTAGCATATTTCTATAAGCTATATGGGTCGAAATGACCTGAAATTTGGTATGCTTAATCTACAAAACATGGTCTACAAAAAAAATCCGACAGCATTTTGTTTCCGGAATAGAGAGATATGACTGCACAAAGTTGCAACTCAAGACAGTTTACACAGAAAATCAAAATAGTTCAAAAACGAATTTTTTTGCAAATTTTTGAAGTTAAAAATGAAGTTTTATGTAATTATTATGTAATTTGTGCATATTACTGTAAAGGTGGATTTATGTGTTAATTTCTCTTTTAAGGCCAAATTAATTAATTTTTGGGCTTAGCCCACTTAGAAACCTAACCAGAACACTTGAGAAACTTCTTTCTCATTTGGTACGTACTGTAACTTCATCTTTCTCAAATAGAGAAAAAGAAATTCAACTTCTCTTTCTAAAAATAAAAACCAAAATCTCTAGATTTTCCTCAAATATTTGTTGTAAATTATCAAATTAGGTCAATTTAGATAGGTAATCAACTTCTAAACCTAATTCCTTCATCAAATTTCAGTTTTGAAGATTATTTGATTGTTTGTAACTTTGTTTTGGCATTGCATGTCTATGTACATTTCATTCTTAGGTTGTTGAAGACTAAGAAGCACTACCAGAAGCCTTTGCCACATTCAGATTACCAGAACGAGCATCCTTCTTCTTCTTAAGGCAAGTAGAAATCATGTGTCCTTCTTGCTTGCAATAGAGACACTTGCGAGGATGAGGACAATCTCGAGCTAGATGATCTCGAGAATCACAGTTGAAGCATGTTGGGGCAAATGGATCGACCCGGATCGAATGAAGTAAAACGAAAAAGGGGTAGATCCAACCCTTTATAAAAAAAAAGAGGAGTTTGGAAAATTTTCTCAAGTACTTGGATCGGCACCGACCCATATTTACTACTCCATATAGTCCCAAATTTTCCATATGCGACCTACTCGATGTTCATATTCATTTTGGAAATTAGCAAGTTAAGATCACTCCATAATCATGAACAATGGAGATTCACACTAAGGGCTGAACAGTTAGCCAGTACTTTATGGATAGCTTTTCAAGATAGCTCAACACGATCAATGAAAATCCTTTAAAATGAAACCCAGAGATAGTCAATTCCAGCGCAGACAATGTTTTCAATGAAAGCGTACTCTAGGGAGCAAATGTTAACTGGGTTTTTAATCCAGCAGAATTCAAAAGGAGTTAGAACTTTTAGATTAAGCCAGAATGATTCGAGACTTGATCGGAAGCCTTAAAAATACAAGGGAAAGGACCCCAAGAAGTTTAGACCATTTTTATACTAACATTTCGGATCGGTACCGATTTGATCCAATTGGATCGGTACCGATCCAAAATATTCCTTTATTGGATCACCATTCCATTTGTCTTACACTCCTATGTCTCCATTAAGCTTATCTATCAAGTTTGGTAACATTCCAAGCGTCCGAGTTCAAGAAATAAAAACTTTCCCGATTCAGATTGCAGATCAGTCAAACCCATTGGTGAATCACCATCAAAACTAATCAACAAGCTATGAAATTACATGGACAACATCAAAACAAAGTAAGAAAGACAGCCGAATAGTTGTAGCAAAAAAAATGCTCAACCCATAGGTGAATCACCATCAAAACAAATCAACAAGCTATGAAATTACATGGACAACATCGAAACAAGCAAGAATGACAGCCCAATAGTCATTGCATAAAAAATGCTCAACTATTTGGATCGGTACCGATTCGATCCAACTTGATCGATACTGATCCAAATAATTAGCTCCTATGACCCTCAAATTCTCTAGGCTCCTTCTTCACACTAGTGTAGGATTTTGGTGAAGCGGCTCTGGCCCAACCACTCTCCAATTCCTATAAATACCATCCCATCTGCAACAGAAAAGGGATCTTCTAGACTGGCTGCTGCAACTCTGCCATTACGATTTTTCACTCTTCTCCTACACAATAGTCACAAAGGAGCAACTGAGATCCTCTGGTTGCCTCCAAGTACTTGTGATTTAGATTTAACCAAGGTGATTCAATCATATTGTAAACAAAATCAATTTTGTAACATCAGTCAGCCGATAAAAGTTTTGAAGTGGACGTAAGCTTCATTAACAACCGAACTACTATAAAAATATCTTGCCTCTTTCTTTTTTCTACGATTTACTATTTCCTTTTCTATTCTATTTGCCTTAATAAATAGGGCTAGTGATTTCACACTCAATCCAGGGTGTTGATCCATTTTTTGGGTTAACATTTTAGTGCTTTCACTGAGAACAAAGTGAATTCAGGCATAGATCTAGTTTTCCTCTTTGGATCCGCCAAATCCAAAAACTCGATCCATCAAATCAGCTTTAGGAAATTTGAAGCTTGCCGTTGAAGATCAATGGTGGGAAGAAAGAGAAGTGCTTTCGGAAAATCCATAGGAGCTGTTATAGCTAGAGAAGAGACCAATCCTTAGTTAAGTTGAAGTCAACAACGCCAATAATCTGCTAATTGAAGCGAACTCTGGAGCTAACATCATATAAAATCCCTTCTACTCCACTTAATACTTCTTAGATAGAGAAGAGACAAAACCAATGATCATTTAATACCTCAACCTCAAAGCGGGCTTCACTTAAGGGTTTTCACTAATGCACCTGAACGATAATCCCGACCATTTAATACTTGTTAAATAGGGAAGAGGCAGACTCAACAGCCATTCAATACCTTAACCCATACACGAACGTATATCCCCACTTGTGCAGTTAAAGTCTCGCTAAAGCTCCGTAAAATCCTCACTATAGTGCGTAGCACTCTTCAATCGCTACGCTTTTTCAATATAGCGCTATTAAATAATCGATCCACTTTAAGCCCTACTATTTTTGGCTACATCTGCTAAATCAAGGCATTTTAGCCTCCCCATTAGCCACAATAATATAAAAAGTTTGATTTGACTAGTTCTTATTTAAACTAAATCAATAAAGTAAGGGTAACGACCTAATTTTAAGATAATCGTGCAATATAACTCAGAAATCTATTGTAGTCACCAAATTTAAACATTATAAATCATGATATTCTTCGATTTTATTGTAGAAGATTATACAATAATTTTTTTCCCACACAAATGATGTAAGAATGATAATAAATTATGCAACGACTCAGAATTTAGCCACTTTGATTTTTGGAATATTTAATTAGTTTTAAATATTCAATTTGGGGTTTTTATAATAAAATCCATGTTTTAAAAAATTGTTCGAATTTTGATAACGTATTTTTAATTTAATTCATAGAATTTTTCCATAATTTTTAATTTGGGAAATATTTATATTTTCGTTTGATGAATTTTACGTCGAACGTTGGCATTTTTGAAAATTTAACAGGGCTTATTAACCGACGTGTTTTATTATTCTTTTGTGATCATATCACATTGATGTGTGCGATCGTATTTAATTTTATATCATTCGTGCCTCGTACATAAACGTTGGGATGTGTAGCGGATACCGTAATCAATTCGAATTCAAAACACAAAATATATACAAGTACACAACCGCATACAATAGCACAATGCAGCCACATTTTTGTTCCCCTTCACCCTACCCACTGCCAATGTCCTCTTGTCCCCCTTTTCCTCTTTACATTAAAGTTCCTATGCCATTGTTAAATGCCTTGACATGTCTCTACCTCCTTATAATTCGAATGCCTATATCAGAATTTTGCTTCATTCCAATTTATCATGTTACAGAAAGTAAAAATACAACCATCCACCACTTTAAAAATCAATACCACCCCATTCCCTCACATTTTGATAAATCTTTTAACATGAGTGTTGTCCGTCATGCATCTCTAGTATTTTTAGGAAATGGTTGCTCGAATTTTTATCGAAAATCGAGCAAGATATTGTCAATTTACTTAAAGAGGAAAATAAATTTCATAAACTTTTAAAATTATTATCTCTCAATCCGCTTCGAATTGGAGGTTGTCATCCACATCATTGGGCTCGTACGACGAAGGAGGATTTTTGGTGAAGTTTCGATAACTTTTTGTGATGGTCAACCATGGAGGTAGAAAATTAGGTTTTGAGATGATCAGAGATTTACGTGGCGATTCGTGAAATGGTGCTTGGATTGGTGATCAGGATGGAGTAGCGAGTCGGAGGTGATAATTTGGTAGAGATAGATGACAAAATTTGTCGTGGCATTTTTCTTATAGTTCGATCGGCTTTGGTCGGTTATTGGTGGGGGAGTGCGCGCGTGTCGTAGCGAGGTGCTGAGGAACGGGTTCGTGAAAAGAAACTTGCATGTGGGGTTTGATCGTTGTTTTGGTAGAAGTTTTCGCATGCACCACGCAGGGCCGTGCGTGTACATATGGGTTTCCTGGAGATTGATATTTGGGATGGAGGAAAGAAGAAGAAGAAGGGGAAAGAAGTGGGTTCGAGTTTGCTTTGATGGGCCGTGCCCACGTATTTTGGGTAAGAAAAAATTAAAAGTTATTTTGTTTTAAATTATATTTTTCTAAGTTGGGTTTAAAACCCTATAACTTGCACATTAAAATCTGATCAACATGCAGATATTTGTGTTGTACTCGTATGGATGAGTACATTATTGTAGTGAAATTCGTTAACGGTTTTGGTAATGTATAAATTTATGACATGTTGATAAGGGCTAAATTTAATTACGTTATTCTACATAATAACGTCGTTAAATTTATCATATCTTAATTGATTATATATATTTGGCCAAATAAACACCGTATTATTAAAGTAAATTGAATAAGATAATTTGGACACCCGTTTAGCAGAATAAAACACCTTCCGCTAATTAAATTAACTTGACATTTAATTAGAAGACCTCATTTTTCTATTTTATAGATTTGAACATCTTATTATATATCGTTAATTGATATGCCATTTTGAATAAGTGATATGTTAACCAATGATGGTTAAGTGTTTAATTTATTTATATAGTCGTTGATTATGTAAATATCAGTTAGTAACTTGAAAAGAAAAATTGAATGATATAGTAGCTTGCATATGTACCATTGTGTTCGTTAAGCCTCTTTCAAATTTGAAAAGTTAATTATTGATTTGAAATTTATTTTAAGAATAATTATTATTTAGTAAGATTTAAATGGTAATATCTATTTACTAACAAAGTTTCAAAGATAATTAATAATTGATTTTAATAATGATCTAAATTTAACTTCTTTATTAATATGATTATGAAAAGTTATTTCTTAAAATTATTTAAGAATATTTAATTATTATTTCAAAGTTATTTAATTATTTTTTTAAAATATTTTAATTATTTATTCAAAGTGAATTAACTATACTTTAATTTTTAATTAAAGTTATTTAATTATATTGATTTAAGTTATTTAGTTATATTTGTAGGTTAATTAATTATCATATTAACATTATTTAGAAGTTAATTGATTATCGTATCAATAACGTTTTAAAGTTAATTAATTATTATATTTATATTGTTTTGAAGTTTACTTATTAATACAATGATGTGCTTAAAATTAATTTAATATATTATTAACGAGATTCTAAAGTTATTATTTTGAATGAGGTTTAAAGATAATTACATAGAAGGGTGTTTAATAATAACTTGTTATTTAAAGTTATTTCAAATAATTTGTTGTTCATCAATGGAACTTTATTGACTTAAAATTTTTATTAAATAAGTTTTGTTTTAAATAAGGAAAGTTTATAAAAGAAGTTTTATAAATGATTTCGGATATTTCGAAAGGAGTTTATAAATGATTGAAAATTTATAAAAAAAAGTTTATAAATAAACTTGGAGATTTATAAAGTGTTTTATAAATAAATTTTGAGTTTAAATAAAAGAGATCTCATAAAAGAAAGAGGTTTATTTAAAAGGATTCTTGAAGAAATTTGTAAAAGAAATTGAGATTTGATTTCCCTTCAGTGACCTCCTTAATTATGATGGTGTGGGCCATTCGTTCCATACTTAACATCGGAGGAATAATGTTTGGGTTTATCTTTATCTCCGTTTAAACAACATTTGGGGTTGGTTATTTTAATATGATTTGAAATAGGAATTTTTCTAAAAGTTTTTGGAAAATATACTTATACTATTAATAAGTATGTAAAAAGGGTTTCCAAGTTTGGAAAGGAATGGTTTGTGAATAAACTTATACCAATGGGATAAGTATATGAATATTTTAATAAATATTTGAAATGTGATTTTAAGTAAATCGAAGGTTAATCAAAGAAGCTTAGTGGTTGCCATGAGAAATGTATTCTCTGTTTGGAATGTTTGTTTATTTGATAGTTAAATAACCGACTATCAAATTGTAACACCCTTAATTTTAAATAACATTATTCAAGAGATTTAATTAGATAAATTAAATAGAATAATGTAAAGATCAAAGTGGTTAAGAGATTGGGATTTGTTTAAGTATAAGGTAGTCGTGCCTTAAGAATGGGTAAATAAATGAATTAAGAAAGAAGTAATAAGATAAGGGAAAAACAGGAATAAGTCATATTCTTATACCCTAAACCCTTAATTCACTTTCAATTACAGTATTCATAAGCAAAACTAAAACAAGAGCAAGACCGGCAACCATTAGAAGAAGATAAGGGGAAAATAAACAAGATTTCAAGAAAGAAGCTTAAGCAAATTAATCAAAGAGCAAATCTCAACCTCCTTGACAACAAGCCAAAGGTGAATAATAGATTACATCTCATTTTTATGATTTCGGTTTCTAGATGAGATCCGAACTTATTTTGCAAATGATTTTCCATGTTTTGATTGTTAAAATGGATATATATGCTTGTTGATGATTTATGCTATTTCATATATTAAGATAAGGATTAATTTAGAAAATCTATTAAATGACATCCAAACAACATGAGTTTTTTAGATAAGATCAGAAATATTATTTTAGAGATGGGTTTCAAGTTTCATAATTTTCTAAATTATTGTGGATTTTTTATGAATTTTCTAGTAAAGAAATTGGTTAAATTGGGTTTAAATTAATTACGGCTATTATTTATTAGCTTTGGGTCTGGAATTTAAATATGTTGGAAAACATATTAAAAGTGATTTATGGGAATTTTTGGATAATTTTCCTAAGTGTTTTATTAAGTATATAAAATTATTTAAGGTATGGGACTTAAATGTTTTATATGTTTACAAAAGGAGAAGGAACAGTTTGCTAAATGTTTTAAATTATTAAATACAGAATTTTGCAGCACTTTTAGAAACGATTTTGAAAAAGAAATTGGCAACCAATTATATGATGACAAATAAGCAAGTTAGTTGGAAAGATATTACTTTATAAAGTAAAAAATTAGTTTTTGTAAAGGTTTGTTGTTTCGCCACTTTCGGCAGCTACTTTTCAACTTCATACTACCACCTCCATCCTAGTCGAAACCAATACACAAGGTATCAATGCCTTGGTATGTAGTGGATTGGAGATAGGCGAAAGGTATACGGTCGAGGCCTTTTTTTGCTTTCAAAAGAAATGCCGCTTGCTTTGCTTTCAAAAGAATAGATTTTAAAGGGTTTTAATATAGCTTTCAACAGAGGTTGCGGCCTTTTTGTTTTAAACAAGCTTTCGACAGGGTCGAAACACTTGCTGTCGCATTCTACCTTTCGACCCAGTTGAGGCCGCTTATGCCTTTAAACATTGGTTTCGAAAGGATGCTTTCGCCTTTAAATAAGAAGCCGCTTCTCAATGCTTTCGAAAGAAATGGTTTCGAAGCCATCTACTTTCTTTTACTTAGGAATTAAGCTTTCGAAAGAGTTGCTTTCGACCCAGTTGTTTTAAGACCCTTTTGTTTTATTGAAAAGTAAACCCAAAGGTTTCGAAAGGAATGTTTTAAATGGTTTTGAAACTATGTTCCAAAAGCTTTTACTTGAACCCAACGCCTTTGAAAGGTTTGTTTTAATTAAAGGACCTTATTGCTTTCGAAAGGTATATAAGAAAGGTTTTGAAGGGGAGGTTCCCAAATGGTTTCAAAAGGTACTTTAAGTATTCAAATGGAAGATTTCCAGTGCTTTCGAAAGGCAAGTTTAAAGAGTTTTGAAATGAGGATGTCTAAGGTTTATAAAGCTTTAGAAGGGATACCTTCAATGATTTCGAAAGGTTATTTTAAAGGTTTGAAAGGTATGTTTTGGCCTTTTGGCCTAGTGTTTCAAGGTACAATAATTTACTAATTTTGTAAAGGGTACTTTCAATGGAATCGAAAGGTATTGTTTAAAGTTTTAAACATAGGTTTCATATAGTTTACCTTGATTTTATGGCCTAAGAGCTTTTAAGTTAAAAGGGGTTTTAACTTATTTTGGAGGGATGGGTAATCCCATTATATTTCATCAACGTTGTTTTAAGTAAAGTGTATATAACAGGGCAAAGAGATTTGAGTAAAGAAAAGAATATATTTTCCTTGTTTAAGTATGATTTAAAGGGTTAAATCAATTTGCAAGAAATGTTTTCAAGGAAATTTTGATGGGGTAGTTAATCCTAAGTAAATGACTTAGATATTAGAATACCAGATGAGACTGATATAGGGTCGCGCCCTATACTTTAGCTAATAAGCCCCTTAGCTAATGTAGTCCAAAATTCCAGTGTGTAGGACTTTGTCACACGTAAGACTAAAATAAGTTTACACACACAGAAAATAATATACAGAGAGAAGATAGGTTATTGGTGATCCCGCAAAACCATTAGGTTCAGTTGACCATAGAAGAAGATTGTAAAAAGGGCAGTTAGCCCAGAAGTGTGTCTAACAGATGTTAGATAATTGATTGTGTCTGGTAGGCCTGAGTCAGCCAATGGTTAATAGTTAGCCAAACAAAATTATATTTTTGGGACAGATAATCCACCTGATTTATATGCTTTTAAAAGAGATATTAGTGAGGGGAAATCCGTTCCGCTAAGTGGCATGCATGGTTTCACTTAATATCAGATAACCGAGATTTATAGTATTATTCACACCAGGTTTATGTTTGACTCAAAGTTTATGTTTTCCCCTTAAACTCTCGAGTGCTCAAAATATGATTTGAGTAGATTTAGAGTTGAGGTCTTACAAGTTTAGTAGGTTGGACAAATAAGCTTCCGAAGACGTGCTGGAGGCAATGTTAGCTATATATATGAGCTATTTTGTTTTACTTCCGTTGTGTTGTATTGAGACTGATTGTCTATTTAGTACTCTGATTATCCAAGGGGGCATCTTCATATGTCGCTCTTAGCGTAATTTGTAATAATTATATTTGATCAAAACCTGGGAATCGTTTGAGATTATGCAATGGAATTTGAAACATGGTTTTGCAATATAATCATTAATGTTGTTTTTTTGAATCTGTGATTTTGTTTCATATTCATGTGCTTCTAATATATGGATACCTTTAACATTACCGTATTTTGTCACCAGAAGTTAATACTATAGATTACTGTAGCATCTGTAGCGCTTAGCTTCGGGCCTAAAAATAGGAGATGTTACAACTTGGTATCAGAGCATAAGTTTATGAAAACTTAAAAGAAATTTAAACCTAAAATGATTGTTGAAAACATAATCCTAAGGAATTATAGAAAAGACTGGGGTATGGGATAATGTTAAAGTAACGTACTTGTATTTGCTATATATAAGTATATGCCTTATCTCTATTCTCCCATCTCTCTTAACCTATTCTTCTGTATCTTACAAAGACTCGGATGCAGATTTTATGGACGTAAGATATGAATGCTAGAAGTGGAAGGGTTAACCTTGGTGGAGGAAGCACCATAACCAATGGAAATGTCAGACCAAACACTAGGAGGAATCCAGGTCAGTCTCAAGTTGCTAATGTTGGTGCTGCAGTGCCACAAGTGGATATGGGGGCTATGTATCGGTTCTTTGTCAACATGATGTAGGTCGGAGTTGCTGCTGGGTTAGTTGGAGGAAATGCCGAAGGAGGAAATCAGGAAGTCCGGTGGTCAATAATTATGTTGTGCTGAGTAGAGACTATGCCAGGCTGGGAGGAAAACCGTTTATCGGGACTGAATATGCAATTGAAGTGGAGAATTAGTTACTTCATTGCGACATGATCTTTGTTGATTTGGGGCTCAATGATGAGCAGAAAAGGAGGCTTGCTTCTTGGCAATTACAGGGAGCAACCCTATTTTGGTGAAACAGTGTTACTGCCGAAGTCAATGAGGAGACTATGACATGGTCTGAGTTCAGAAAAAGATTTGAGGAAAGATTTATGTCAGAAAGTGCTAAGTCAACTTTGCTTAGGAGGTGTATGGAGTTGGAGCAAGGAGACATGACGGTGCTTGAGTATGCAACCAGATTTGAGGAGCTATCCAGATACGGTTATGCTACGATTGGTACAATTATTAAAAGGAATGATAAGTTCATTTGGGGGTTGAAGCCTGAGCTTGACAAGGCCACGTTATCGCATATTAGAGATCAGTGTGATGTAGTTGTGGAGATGGCTTTAAGGCAGAAAGAGATGCTTTCTTATCTGAAGGAAACAAGGCAAAGGAGGCTCAAGGAGGGCAGAACTAGAAAAGGAAGTTTTTCCATAAGAAAGGAGGCTCAGAAGAGTAGAGCTGCTAAGAAAGGGAGAAGTTGTCTATTATAATTGTGATAAGAAAGGACACTATGCTCATGAATGCGGACAGGCAAAGGAAAGAAAGCTGCTGACAAGAAGGGAGCGAGATGTTTCAACTGCGATCAAGTTGGACATTATAAGAACCAGTGCAAGAAGCCAGCCAAGGATGGGAAAGGCAAAGTGTTTGCATTAGAACCAGCTACCTCGAGACCAATAGTAGAGGAAAACGGAAAAGATGTGTTGGGAGGTACGCTTTTTATTCATGGTATGTTAGTTAGAGTTATATTTAATACTGGTGCATCACATTCTTTTATATCTCGTTTTTGGTAGATAAGCTTAACTTAAAACCCTCATACCTAGTTACTTCCTTAAGGGTTTTAAATCTGATAGGAGGTTATGCGACTCATGGGATGAGATGTGACCACTAAGAGTTTGAATTGTTAGGTCATATATTTGCTTGCAGTTTACATATGTTTGATTTCGTTTGATTTGGAATTATTTTGTGTAATGACCCTAATTTTTAGTAACATTATTTAGGATATTTATTTAGCTAAATTAAATTAAATAATGGGATGATTAGGGGATTGAGATTTGTGATTAAACTGAGGGGTAGTCGTTCCATGTAAACAATGAACTAAAGATGAGTTAAAATAAAACATAGAAGGGATAAAATAGAAAAAGAGTATTCTTATACCCTAAACCCTTAGGAATTCATTTACACGTTCATTTCAAAATCAAAGACAAAGTAAAGGCCGGCCACCATTAGACAAGCTAGAGAAAGAGAAAGCAATTAAAGGAAGAAGAGTAATCAAAATCAAATTCATTCAAATCTCAAACTCCTTAATCTCAAAGCTAAGGTGAATAATGACTACATCTCTTGTTTTCTTAATTGTTTTCGGTTTTAAGGATAATCCGAATTTATTTGCAATGTTATGCCATGATTTTGAAGGATAAAATGTTTATATATGCTTGTTGATGATTTATGTTCATTCATATAGGTTTTATGATATATTTTAATGTGAAAACCCTATTTAATGACATCCAAATGCCTTGCGATTTTAGATTTAGATCGGAAATGGTATTTTAAAGATGGGTTTCAATTTTCATAATTTTTTGAATTAATATGGATTTTATATTAATTTTCTAATGAGGAAAATGATTATATGGGTTTAAAATTATTTACGGCTAAATAATACAAGGTTTTGGTCTGAAATTAATATATATTAGAAAACATATTAAAAATGATTTTCTAGAATTTTGTAGAATTTTCCTAGGTGTTTTAATGGATATATAAAATTATTTAAGTTATGGGACTTAAATGTTTTATATATTTATAAAAGAAGAAGGGATATTTTGTAAATTATTTAAATTGTTTAATTTTGAAATTTTGGTAGTTCTTTTAGAAAAGAAAATTAACAACCAATAATATTTTGAAAAATAAGGCAGGTTAGTTGAAAAGGATTTCTTTTTAAAGTTAAAATCAATTTTTACATGCTTTTAGCATGTTTCGCCACTTTCGGCACCTAGGTTCCGACTTAGTAGTTCCACCTCCATTACCATCGAAACCAATGCGCATGGCATCAAAGGCGCAGTGAATTGGATATAGGCGGTAGGTATTGAGTCAAAACCAGGGATTCCGAAGGGGTCGAAGCGCTACTTTGCTTTCAAATGAAAAAGTGCCTGCTTTGCTTTTGAAGGATATGCTTTCGACTTGGTTGGCTTCTGACTGGGTCAAATTGATTTAAGGAATGGTTTCGAAATGGATTGTTTTAAATAAATACTTTCGTCGGGGTCGAAACCCCTTGCTGCCGCTTTTCTACCTTTCGAAGTTAATGGTTTCGAAAGGGTGACTTTGTTTTTAAATCCAAGCCACTTCTCCAATGCTTTCGGAAGGGTTGGTTTCGACACCATCACTTCTTTACTCAGGAATGCTTTTGAAAGGAATGCTTTCGACTTAAATGTTTTAACGATCCTTTTGTTCTGTTGAAGGTAGAATTCAAATGGTTTCGAAGAAGATAGTTTTAAATGGTTTCGAAAGGTTTTCCACATGTTTTACTTGAACCCAAAGGCTTTCAAAAGGTTTGATGTTTTAATGCTTTCGAATGATTTTAATGAAGGTTTCGAAGGGGTGGTTCCCTAATGGTTTCGAAAGGTTTGAAAGGAAAGATTTTCCAATGTTTTCGAAAGGCAAAGTTTAAGTGTTTTAAAGATAGGATGTCTAAGGTTTTATAGCTTTTGAAGGAAAGGTTTTACAATGGTTTCGAAAGGTTTATATGAATAGTTTCTAAAGGAATGTTTTGGCCTTTCGGCCTAGGTGAAAGAAAGGAGTTTACTTGGTTACGAAAGGGGTACTTTCAATGGATTCGGAAGGGGTAATTTCAAAGGTTTAAATGTTTTCATCAACTAAGATTTGAGTAAAGTATATATAACATGGCAAGGTGATTTTGAGTAAAGCATAGAGTATATATTTTCCTTATTTAAGTTTGATTTTAAGGTTTTAAATCAATTTGAGATGAAAAGGTTTCCAAGGAAAGTTTGAGGGAAGATTACCCTAAGTAAAATAACTCAGATAATTGTATACGAGGTGGGACTGGTACGCACCCTATACATAGCTATTAGCCCCAGCTAATTAAGTCCAAAATTCCAGTGTGTTGGGCTTTGTCACGGGTAAGACTAAAATGACGTTACACACAGAAGGGAATATATATTTGTACAAAGATAGGTTATTGGTGAGCCTGCAAAACCATTAGGATCAGGTGACCCTGGGAGAAGATAAGTTAGTGACATACCATCCAGAAGAGGAGTGTCAAATATGTGTTAGATTATTTGTGTATATTGTGTGGTAGGCCTGAGTCGGCCAAAGGTTAGTAGTTAGCTAAACAAAACTATAGTTTTCGGACAGATAGTTCATTTGTTACCTGATATGTATGTTTACATGATAATGCTTTACAGTTTTAACCGGTTTTGGTTGCAGGAAATGATTTGCAAAAGATATATTTTAAAAGGATATTAGTGAGGGGAAACCCATTCCGCTAAGCGGCATGGTCTCACTTAATATCATATAATCGAGATGTATAGTATTATTCACACCAGGCTTTATGTCTGACTTAAAGTTTATGTATTTCCCCTTAGACTCTCGGGTTCTCAAAATTGATTTGAGTAGATTGAGGGTTGAGAATTTTCAGGTCTTTAGTAGGTGGATGAATAAAGCTTCCGGAGACAAGTAGGTGGCTGACGGATAGCTATTTAGGAGTTGCTATTTTATTTTGCTTGATTCCACTATATTGTACTAAGTCAGTTATGACTATATAGTACTCCGGTCAACCAAGGGGGCATCATCATATGTCGCTCTTGGCGTATTTATGTAATAATTGTATATGATCTGAACCTGGGAAACGATTGGGATTATGTAATAGAATATGAAACATGTTTTGTGAAATGTAATCAGAAAAGTTTTTTTTATGAAATTTGTGATTTTGTTCCAAATTCTTCTGCTTCTGATATTATGGATACCGTTAACATTATCGTATTTGATCACCAGAAGTTAATACTACGGATGACTGCTGCATCTGTAGCGCTTAGCTTCGGGCCTCCAGATGAGGGATGTTACATTTTGAGTATGGATTGGTTAAGTAAATACGATGCTATGATATTTTTCATGATAGGGTAATACCACTTAGACACCCTGACTATAGTGATCAGATAGTACACTCCGTAGAAAACCCTAGTTTTGAGCTGAATGTTATATTGGGTGTTGTAGAGGTAGAAGACGAGTTGAATTGAGTTTTCATTGTTAGAGAATTCGTAGATGTCTTTGAGCCTATAGTAGGACTGCCACCGAAATGAGCCATTGAGTTTCGGATAGATTTAGTACCAGGAGCAGAACCGGTCTGTAGACCGCCAAGCAGAATGACACCTACTGAGATGAAGGAGTTAAAGGTGCAGTTGGTGGATTTAGAAGGTAAGAATTTTATCAGACCAAGCAGTTCACCTTGGGGAGAAGTCGTAGTGTTTGTGAAGAAACCGAACGGATCGTTAAGGTTATGTATCGAGCATCGTAAGTTGAATGAGAAGACAATAAAGAATCAATATCCGTTACCTAAAATTGACGATTTGTTCAATCAATTGTGTGGAGCCAAAGTATATTCCCAGTTGTATTTGGCAACAGGATTCCATCAGCTTATAGTGGCTGAGGATAGTATTCCTTTGACGGCGTTTAGGACCAGATATGGATCATATGAATGGTTAGTGATGCCGCTCGGACTAACTAATGCGCCAACATTCTTTATCGATATGATGAACCGAATTTTCCGAGAACACTTGGATAGGTTCATATTGGTATTCATAGATGATATTTTGATATACTCTAAGGATGAAAGAGAGCATGAGATTCATCTTAGAGTGGTGCTTGAGACGTTGAGGCAACATCAACTAAAGGCGAAATTTTTAAAGTGTCATTTATGGAAGAAGGAAGTGAAGTTCCTTGGTCATGTAGTCTCAAAGAAAGGGTTACCAGTAGATCTGGCTAAGATCGAGGAAGTGAATAGTTGGAAGAGACCCGAGACACTGACTGAGATAAGAAGTTTTCTTGGATTAGCTGGTTACTATCAAAGATTCATTAAGGATTTTTCGCAGATAGCGGCACCGATGACTAAGCTAACTTGGAAGGATGTGAAGTTCGTTTGGATTGATAAGTGTGAGGAAGCATTCCAGAAGCTGAAACACTTATTGATGAATGCACCTATGTTAGTTGTTCCAGAGGGGAATCATGACTTAGTGGTGTATAGGGATGCATGTGGAATAGGATTAGGAGCTGAGTTAATGCAAAGAGGTAAAGTGATTGCCTACGCTTCTCGATAGCTCAGACCGCATGAGGTGAGATATCCAACTCACGATTTGGAATTAGCTACAGAAATTTTTGCATTAAAAGTGTGGAAACATTACCTGTTGGGAGAGAGATTCGACTTGTATACGGATCATAAGTCGTTGAGGTATTTATTCTCTCAGAAGGAGTTGAATATGAGATAGCAGAGGTGGTTAGAGTTTTTATCCGCTTATGACTTTGGTATTGAATACACACCGAGAAAAGGCAATAAGGTTGTAGATGCACTTAACAGAAAACATTAGAATGCGGTATTGGCCATGAAAGTTGAGTGGAAAGATTTAGAAGCGTTGACTGCATGTAGAGTGCAGTGGAGATCTAAGAGTAGTTCTAATACAGAAACTGCTATGTTGTCATGTTTAGAAGTTCGACCGGAGATGATCGAAAGGATTGCTTCTAAGCAAGGTGAGGATCTAGTATTAGCTGAATGGATCATAAAGTTAAGAAATGGAACAGAGAGCGATGACTTGAAAGATTTCAGTCTTGACCAGAATGGATGGTTGAGGAAGAAAGGACGAATATGTGTCCCAAATGTGGGAAACATTAGGAAGGAAGTGCTGGGAGAGTGCCATCGTTCGAATTTCATTATTCATCTGGAAGGAACTAAGATGTATCAGGACATGAAGAGAAGTTCCTTTTGGGAAGGTATGAAGAGAGATGTAGGCTTATGGGTGAAGCAGTGTTTGAACTGTCAACAGGTAAAATCCGAACATCAGGAACCAAGTGGGTTACTTCGACCTTTAGAGGTTCCAATTTGGAAATCGGATTCTATCTCAATAGGTTTTGTTTAATCGGCTAAATCTCTATCAGTTTAGAAAATAGCCGATCAAATTTTAAATTAAGATTACCACAAGCGCCCGGCGTACGATTGTAGCACGTATGCGAGTACGGGTCGATCCGTAGGGATTGTTTAGATATTAAAATTTCTATTCAACCAAATTAACCAAAGTTGAAAATTGTTTTTAGCTAGAAAATATTTAAACACTAACTACTACAAAAGTGAATGAAAACTATGAGATTAAAAGACAATTTAGAGATAAATCCACTCTCTTGATCACATAAATCAACACAACATGAAATTATGATCTCTTTTTTTGGTCATTAGTGAATTCAATTGATGTGTTTATCATAAGTATGGAATATTTGTACTATTAATTAGCCCAATATAAACCATTAAACTATAACACACCCATTAAACCACTTCTTAACTCTCATGAAAATTGCAATGAAATTGAAAATAAAATCTATTCTAAGCATGATCTATTAACAATTGATTAGAAAAATAGACTATCAAATTTTGATTCCAAATCCACTTCCATTACCAAAATCAATTAGTTAGATGATGATGTAAATTGTGTTTATTTGAGTAAGCATAGCCTATATGTGATTAACCTCATAGACTATTAAATTCATTAATAAACTTACATCAACATGCAACTTTTCAATAAGCACAAAAAGAGAACATAAATGATCAAAATGTGTTAAATCTTCAAAATTAGAGAGCTTCATTACCCCTAAATTGAAGGGGTTTAGCCTCTGATATTTGTTATTACTTCAACAAATATAGCATTCAACATGAAACAAAAACAAGAAGAAAATGCAAGCTAATTAAAATGAAATAAAAACTAATCTACTTGCATAAATAAAAAGATCTACACTACTAACATGAAAAGAAAGAGAGCAGGTAAATAGAAAAGAGCATTAATTAACATTGCATAAAAGAAAAATACATGAAAGAAAATGTCTAAGTAGCCATGAAAAAAGAAAAAAGAATTTTTTGTTTATTTTTGAGCCTAAACTAAACTAACTAAAGAGAAGGCTCAATGAAGGCTCAAAGGAGGCTAAGAGAAGAGAGTTTAATTACATGAACATATGGGGTATTTATACATGTTTGGAAACCCTAATCATATTTTTTGGGAACTACCTAAATTACCCCTCTAGGAAGTGTGGCCACCAAGTTATCATTAGCATGAGATAATCCTCCATTTAAATGTGCATGAAACTTTAAGCTTCATTAGAATGTGCATTAGCTTCTAATAGGTGATCATGGTTGGCGGGTGGGTAGGGTCCTCCATGTTGCATGGTTTGAATTATTTCCACCTTCATTCCTTTGTTTTCTCTTGTGCATGCATATTTTCCATGAAGCCTCTTCCAAAACTCACTACTACAAAGTAACATTAAAATATCCAAGTAAATTTTCTCAAATTAATATATGCACAAAAATGACCATTTTGCCCTTAAATGAAGATGAATAAATGATGATTTGAAAATAATTTGAATTTTGCTTTAAACATGTTAAAACACCCAATATGCTCATTTATTTAATTAAATTAGATTAAATATGAAAGTAAAAATATGCACATTTACGTGCACATCAAATACCCCCGCACTTTTCTTTTTATTCATCCTCGAATAAAGAGAAACTAGGATAAATCCGTTTTCGTAAGAAACACGATTGCATTGAGCGTATGCAACAAGCCGTTAAATCTCTAGGTATCCCTAGTAGGACGAGTGTTGTCTCGTGAGGGTTTTCAGCGGATACTACCCACAAAATCCAAATGCATAATGAAAAATTCCTAAATGCAAGATTTATTTACAATGATATGAATGCAAGTTTCTGAAAATATTTACAAATGAAGAATTTACTTTTAAATTGACATGAATAAGTTACGTATAAGTTTTGGTCATTATCTTGAAAATTTTAAGTCATTTACTCATCAAAATTTCCAATAAAAAGTAAGTTATCATAACAAATAAACTCTTGTTTGGCTAGTTGTTTCGGTTGATAACATAGTGCAACTATGAAATGGATCCTCAGTTGATTATCAAAGTTTTTCAAAGTGGTAATTTTATTTCTTTTCAATAACAAGTCAAATCAAACAAGTCAAAATAGTGCTTGGATTTCAATTGCTTACTCTCTCTTTATTTAAAAATTTATTGATATTAATAATATTTACATATGCCTAACTCAGAAAACTGAGGCCAGATATATCACCCATGCACTGCCTTTCGGGCTTACATGAGGGGAATACAGAGCGTGGCGAGTGAACACACAAGTGTGAACACCTATCGACTGTAGGTATTATTAATAAAAAGAATTTTTATATACATACACCTAACTCAGATAAACTGAGGCTAGATATACCGATCATGCACTGCCTTTCGGGCTTACATGAGAAGGGTACAGAGCGTAGCGAGTGTACACATTTACGTGTGTACACCTGACTCTAGGTGTTAATAAAAATATATATACATATATACAAATATATATATATATATTTCTAATTATTTTTTTAAAATTTTTTTAAGAGAGAGAGTTTTGCAAAATCATCTTAGCACAATCTAACATAAGATAAAAATATGTTATATCCTTTACTTTAAATTTACCACTTTTTTAAACAAAGATTTTCCATTAGGATATACTTCATAATTATCACCCATGAAACTTCCAATATACTAGTTAAACCATAGTTACCTGTAACCAAACTTGATTTTTGTTTTTGTTGAGACAGTTAAATTTTCAAAAATTTCAATTTAATATCCAAAATCCTATAGTTTTCCTATAGTGTTAAAAGTAAATCAAAATGCTAGAAAGAAAATTCTTTGGGATTTTTTGTTTCTTTTTTTTAATTTTTTTTTGAGTTTTGCAAAAAAATAAACCATGAAAAATCAAAAAGAAGATGAGGCTCCCCACAGTCAACCCAAGTGAAAGGAGAAAAATAAAATAAAAACATGACCTATATTTACATGAAAAGATTATTATTTACAAGACATCAGAAAATATGCTGTTAAAGAGTAAATAAAACGGTCTTCCAAAGACCGATTCATCTGTCTCGTCAAGTGTGAGGGACACAGCTGAAGCTTGGAAAACCAAACCATAAAAGTTTTCAAAGTTGAATGTTGATTTGGAGAAACAAATGTCGTTTTATTAAAAATCGTATGAGTTGTTTTATTTTCGATGATTCTTGGGGTTGATAAAACAATTGGTTGAAGTCCAAGTTTATTTTCACCAAATTGAAATTCAAACTTATCATTTAAAACTTCTTCAAAATTATTGATTTCAAAATCAAAATGGTGATTTAAATCTTCCCCTTCAGAATTCAACAACTCATTTTCGA
The DNA here is from genome assembly GCA_030737815.1 of Allium fistulosum. Taxonomy (NCBI): domain Eukaryota; kingdom Viridiplantae; phylum Streptophyta; class Magnoliopsida; order Asparagales; family Amaryllidaceae; genus Allium; species Allium fistulosum. Next base: position 1,087,210,279 of record CM060904.1, read on the forward strand.
AAAGTCCAAAGAATACGTGTTCATTAAATTCATCTTCCTTTGTTGGATTATTAACAACTTCAGTAGATATATCATGTTCGAAGTCCAAAGTTGTTGTATTCAAATTTTCAAAATCAGAAAAAGGAAGATCGAATTTTAAATCGAGTTTCTCACCCTCAAAAGAATTGAAATCCAACTCAATTACCGCATTTTCAACAACTTCATTAAGATTATGATTTTCAATTTCAAAAGTTGTTATTTGAAAATCGTCAATTTTGGTAAAAAGTGGATTATCATTTGACACGTCACACGTTGGGATTTGATTTAGTTTCTCACGTTGCTTCATATAAGTTTCAAACAATAAATCTGTGTGATCATTGTACATTTCGTCCATTTGCTCAATAAAATCAAATTTATAATTGTTAACTTGAGAATTTTCAAATTGAACTTGTTGAGAACAAAAATTGTTTATTGCACCATAATTGAGATTATTTCCATTGCCAAAATCATTTAAACAGCTGTTTCCATTTTCATTTCGATTTTGAAATTCATTTTGAAGTTCGAAATTGAATTGGCATGGGTTATACTCGAAATCGTTTGTATTTTGAAGTGAATTCAAAATTTGATTGTTTTGAAAACTTTGACTTGAGGTATTGCACAAATATGAATTACACAATTCATATATCATTTGATTTTGTTGTGTAGAGAGTTCAAGTAAAAATGAAATTGTTTCCATGCTTTTTTAGGAGTTGAGGTTGGTCCTCATTTTGAAAATTTTGTTGTTCGAAATTCGAATTGTTTGTACAATAGTTGTTATTAAAATATTCATAAGAATTTGGAGTGAAATTATGTGGATTATATTGATTTTCACAACTATCGTAAAATTCATGTAAGTTGGGAAACTCGGACATTTTTTCAAGAATGTTTTTTTTGGATTTTTTTATAAAGGAAAACTATTTACCAAAAGGAATTTATTTTTCAAAAGGAAAATTTGATTTTTGTTTTGTTTTTGGATTTTCTATTTTTTTTTGAATTTTTCCTTTTCTAAAAAAAACTAACTAAATTTTTTTTTTGGAATTTTTAGTTTGATTGATAAATTTCAAAAGAAAGGATTTAAAAACTAAGATAAGGAATATTTACAATTTTTTTAGTTTTTGATTTTGAATTTCTTTTTTTAAATATGCATGAACTGATGTAACTAAATGAATGCAAGGGTTTAATTCCAAATTTTATATCCTAAGTAGCTCCTAACCCAAAATTGTATAATCATACTTTGTCTTAATCCAACAAGATAGTTCTCAACCAGGTAATGGACATGATTTATCGGTGCACCATGAATCACCGTAGCAATGCAACTAAAGGTTTAAGTACCTTCAGAGAAACAACCACTATAATATTTACGAATCCTCGTAATATTTATAAATGGTTATTGCTCTGCCGTAGTCTAGACACTAAGAAATTAAATTGTCGAAAGAGGACAACTTGTCAATATACAGTTAAGCGTTGTAGATGTCTAACCGTTATTATTAATCAAAACTCTAGGATGAAATGAAAAGCAGAAAATAAACGTGTATTAACAATGCAACTACGAATGAAATTTTTTTTTGTTTTTGTTTTTGAAATTGTTTTTAAATGCAAGCAACCAACAATGCAAAGCAAATAAAAACAAGGGATACAAGCACGATACCAGAGCGTGCAGAATTATTAGCAATTTAGTTTAAAGCGGCAAAAATTATATATATATATATATATATATATATATAAGCAAGCAATTTGTTTTTAGCAAGCTAAGCGAAGCAAGCAACTTTTCCTATCTGCTTTGGCAACCTGAAAATAAAAACAAGATATATATATATAGTTTTTTTTAATATATAGGTATGGAACTTAAAACAATTTAAAACAAAAGAATTTTTTTTTAAAGGGTAAAACAAAACAAAACTAAAACCAAATTAAACAAAACAAATTAAGAAAATTTGTTTTGTTTTTAAATTATGATTAAACTAAAAACAAATTAGACAAAGAGAAATACCAAATTAAATAACCAAACCAATTGAAACAAGTTAAACAAAACCAATACCCGGCCCACTAAAACGTTTTCTCTCTGTTTTTTTAACTGTTTTCTCTATAAAACTTCTCACGCTTATCCTTATCCTTCTTTTAAAAAATAAGAATTAGAAATTGCAAATTGGATCACAGAAATAAGGCGAAATCCAATGGAGTCTCGTCTTGGGTTCGCGAATTCAAAGTCGGGTTCAGGAGGGTGCGATTGGTTTGTGTTGTTCGATCGGGGTTGTAGGTTGCGGTTTTGAGGTCGATGAAGGCTGGGCGATGGATGTTCAAGCAAGGAGATTGAGTTGAAGGAGTTCGTGTTTCTGGGATGTGGCAAGGAGGAAATACAAGTGGATGTTTCGATTTGGGTCGTGATGATCGTGGATTGGGGGAATCTGGTGATTCGTCGGTGAGGAAAAAGGCATGGGGAAGAGGGGAGTTGCGTGAATGCTGCAGTGAGGTCGATCAGAGGCTGTTGAAGTTACAGTTGTAATATGAGGCAATTAGCAGAGGGGTGGTTCACAGAGATCAGTTTGCAGTGTTGTGAGGAGAAGGAAGTGATGATAGGGGTGGTTGGCAATGTGGAGCAGTAAGACAGGGCAATGTAGTTGTATGCTTTGGCAGTGCTCGGGGGTTGTTGTTGCTGGTTGATGTTGGTTGTTTGGTGATATATGCAGTGGTGATCAGGTAGTGATGGTTTGTGGCAGAAATATGATAATGGAAACAATGTATGATCAGGAGTATTTGCAGAAGTAAAGGCCAAGCAGTTTGTGGTAATGAAGCAATATGGTTTATGGGGTGAAGTATTGAAATGGTATGAGTTATAATAGACAGTGGGGAGTATGTTGGCTGCAGCAAGTTGTGGTGCGATTTGTATGTATTGATGATGTGAAGGGAAGAGTGGTAGTTGAGGAAGTGAGTAGGTGATTGATCAGTTGCGGATGTGCTGCTGTTGTTTTTGTGATAGTGTGGTCACTGGTTGAATCAATGTTTGTGAGTTTGTAGGGGGTGTTGTGAATGGTCAGGTGAAAGAGTTTGTATGTAGCAGTCAGGTGAAAGAGGGGCAGTAAGGGAAGAAAAACACAGTGGTAGTTTGTGGCTTCTTGATGAGAATGAATGTTAGCAATTGGTGATGGTTTTCAGGTGGAAATGGGTAGTGCTTGTTGATGTATGTGAAGTGTGTGTTCAGTGGAGCATTTGTGTCGGCAAGTTGGAGTTGATGAATGTTATGGTGGCTGTGATAAGGCAGTGAAGTGATTTAGAGCTTGATGTAAGTGTGGGATGTATGAGTTTGATGTGCACGGTTTGGTGTGTGCACGGTTTAGTTTGATGAAGCAGATTGAATCAAAGAGGTAGTAGCGGCAGTGTGTATGAACTGGGTAGCAGTAGTAGGGGGAAGTCTGAAGGTAGAAGTTGTTGAAGGGGTATTTGCAGTGGTGAATGATGAAGCAAATGCTGTTTTTGACAGTGATGAAGAGTATGAAGTGTAGCAAGTTGAAATTCTGAAGTATGATGACCTGTTGCAGTGGTTTGTAGTTGTCTGGGCACTGAAGCTGTGTGATGGTAGGAATAGTGTAAGAGGTTGATGAACTGTGACTAGTAGATGATCGGAATAGTGCAATGGGAGGTAGAAGTTGACCTATAATGAGTAGTATGAAGTGCTACAGAAGAGGATTTTGGGTGGTAGTTATATGGACAGAGGAGGAAATGTTGATGAAATGGAAGGGAGGAGCAGTTGTTGGCAAGAAGGGTGATGGTTTGTAGTGAACTGTGAAAAGAAGACAGTGAGATGGTATTGAAGTGGAATGACACTGTGCAGGGGTACAGGCAGTGGTGGTTTGTTTTGCAGTGGAGATGTATGAGCACTGTGTGTGGTTAGTTTGTTTTGAGAATGTGGAGGATATGTGGAGGAAATGTGAAAGGCACAGGGCAGTAAGCAAATGATGTTGTTTGGGCAGTAGCTATGTGCACAGTCCACGGTGCACAGTGTATTTTTCTTTTTGTAACAAAAATGAAAAAAAAGAAACTTGTAAAATCAAGATAAAAAATGTAAATGTGATGCAAATGTAATAAAAATATTTTTGTTTGAAATTGTGTATGCTCTTTTTTTTAAATAGAAATGCAAATGCCAAATGAAACTAGAAAACAAGAGAAGCACACAAACAAAATGATAACAAAAATCACACACAAACACACAAATTTTTTTTAATGCAAATTATCAAACAAAACAAACACACAATAAAATCAAACAACAATAATTTGAAGAATAGAAATTAAAATCAAAGCAAATTCCCCGGCAACGGTGTCAAAAACTTTGTTGAATCGGCTAAATCTCTATCGTTTTAGAAAATAGCCAATCAAATTTTAAATTAAAATTACCGCAAGCGCATGGCGTACGATTGTAGCACGTATGCAAGTACGGGTAGATCCGTAGGGAATTGTTTAGATTTTAAAATTTCTATTCAATCAAATTAATCAAAGTTGAAAATTGTTTTAAGCTAGAAAATATGTAAACACTAACTACTACAAAAGTGAATGAAAACTATGAGATTAAAAGACAATTTAGAGATAATTGCACTCTCTTGATCACATAAATCAACACATCATGAAATTATAATCTCTTTTTTGGTCATTAGTGAATTCAATTGATGTGTTTATCATAAGTATGGAATATTTGTGCTATTAATTAGCCCAATATAAACCATCAAACTATAACATACCCATTAAACCACTTCTTAACTTTCATGAAAATTGCAACGAAATTGAAAAATAAAATATATTCTAAGCATGATATATTAACTATTTATTAGAAATATAGACCATCAAATTTTGATCACAAATCCACTTCCATTACCAAAATCAATTAGTTAGATGGTGATGTAAATTGTGTTTATTTGAGTAAGCATAGCCTATATGTGATTAACATGGACTATAAAATTCATTAATCAACTTACATCAACATGCAACTTCCTAATAAGTACAAAAAGAGAACATAAATGATCAAAATGTATTGAATCTACATAATTAGAGAGCTTCATTACCCCTAAATTGAAGGGGTTTAGCCTCTCATATTTGTTATCACTTCAACAAATGTAGCATTCAACATGAAACAAAAACAAGAAGAAAATGTAAGCTAATTAAAATGAAGTAAAAACTAATCTACTTGCATAAATAAAAAAGTCTACACTACTAACATGAAAAGAAAGAGAGCATGTAAATAGAAAAGGGCATTAATTAACATTCCATAAAAGTAAATTATATGAAAGAAAATGGCTAAGTAGCCATGAAAAAAGAAAAGAGAATTTTTTGTTTATTTTTGAGCCTAAACTAAACTAACTAAAGAGAAGGCTCAATGGAGGCTAAGAGAAGAGAGCTTAATTACATAAACATATGGGGTATTTATACATGTTTGGAAACCCTAATCATATTTTTGGGAACTACCCAAACTACCCCTCTAGGAAGTGTGGCCACCAAGTTACCATTAGCATGAGATAATCCTCCATCTAAATATGAATGAAACTTTAAGCTTCATTAGCATGTGCATTAGCTTCTAATATGTGATCATGGTAAGTGGGTAGGTGGGGTCCTCTATGTTACATGGTTTGAAGTATTTCCACCTTCGTTCCTTTGTTTTCTCTTGTGCATGAATATTTTCCATGAAGCCTCTTCCAAAATTCACTAAAATTCCTACAAAATAACATTAAAATATCCAAGTAAATTTTCTCAAATTAATATATGCACAAAAATGATCATTTTGCCCCTAAATGAAGATGAATAAATGATGATTTGAAAATAATTTGAATTTTGGTTTAAACATGTTAAAATACCCATTATGCTCATTTATTTAATTAAATTAGATTAAATATGGAAGTAAAAATATGCACATTTACGTGCACATCAGATTTTATAGACGGGTTGCCAAGGTCAAATGGAGGAAATGAAAGTATTTGGGTTATAGTGGACAGATTGACTAAGAGTGCCAATTTCATTCCAGTTAAGTCAACCAGGACGGCACCTATTTTGGCCAAGTTATTCATGAAGAATATAGTTAGACTGCACGAAATTCCTAGTAGTATAGTAAGTGATAGATATTCCTTATTCACTAGCGAGTTTTGGAAGAGTCTACATGATACTTTAGGTACCAAGCTCAAGATGAGTACTGCTTACCATCCGCAGACAGATGGGAAAACGGAAAGAATTAAGAAAATCCTAGAGGATTTGTTAAGAGCTTGTGTACTAGATTTTGGGGGATCATAGGAAGACCATCGATACTTGGTCGAGTTTTCATATAACAACAATTATCAGACTAGTATAGGGATGACACTGTTAGAAGCTTTGTATGGAAGGCCATGCAAATATCTCATTTGTTGGTTAGAGACCGGGGATAGGTTGGTTCTTGGTCCGGAGTTGATTAGGGAAGCTGCAGAAAAGATTGAGTTAATTCAAGCAACAATGAAGGAAGCTCAGTCTAGACAGAAGAGTTATGCAGATAAGAGACGAAAAGACATAGAGTTCTCCGTAGAAGTTCATGTTTTCGTCAAGGTATCACCAATGAAAGGTGTGATCAGATTCGGAAAATCAGGAAAGTTGGCACCGAGATTCGTTGGGCCATTTCCTATTGTAAAAAGGAACGGGTAACTCGCATATAGAGTAGAGTTACTGAACAGTTTAGCAGGAGTCCACAATGTTTTTCATATATCTCATCTAAGGAAGTGTATTCAAGATCCAGAAACTACTATTGCATCGACTGTGTTAGATGATTTAGTAGTAGAACCGGATATGAATATAGTTAGAAAGCCAGTTCGTATAGTCATGAAAGATGAGAAGAGATTAAGGAACAAGACAGTCAGATTTGTTAAAGTCCAGTGGAGTAACGACGAGAGAGACTGTACTTGATAAACTGGGAGCAGGATTCGAGACACTTATCATGACTTGTTTCATGGTATGTTTTACCTTTATGATTGATTTTTATGAGTACCTTATCGCAATTTCAAGGACGAAATTCTTTTAAGGACGGGAGTCTGTAACACCCCTAATTTTAAATAACATTATTCAGGAGATTTAATTAGATAAATTAAATAGAATAATGTAAAGATCAAAGTGGTTAAGAGATTGAGATTTGTTTAAGTATAAGGTAGCCGTGCCTTAAGAATGGGTAAACACATGAATTAAGAAAGAAGTAATAAGATAAGGGCAAAATAGGAATAAGTCATATTCTTATACCCTAAACACTTAACCCACTTTCAATTACAATATTCACAACAAAACTGAAGCAAGAGCAAGGCCTGCAACCATTAGAAGAAGATAAGGGGAAGATAAACAAGATTCCAAGAAAGAAGCATAAGCAAATTAATTAAAGAGCAAATCTCAACCTCCTTAACAACAAGCCAAAGGTGAATAATAGATTACATCTCATTTTTATGATTTTCGATTCCTCAATGAGATCCGAACTTATTTTGCAAATGATTGCCATGCTTTGATTGTTTAAATGGATATATATGCTTGTTGATATATTGGTTTCGGAAGGACGCTTCGCCTTTAAATAAGAAGCCGCTTCTCAATGCTTTCGAAAGGGATGGTTTCAAAGCCATCTACTTTCTTTTACTTAGGAATTAAGCTTTCGAAAGAGTTGATTTTGAGCCAGTTGTTTTAAGACCCTTTTGTTTTATTGAAAGGTAAATCCAAAGGTTTCGAAAGGAATGTTTTAAATGGTTTCGAAACTATGTTCCATAAGCTTTTACTTGAACCCAATGCTTTCGAAATGTTTGTTTTAAGTAAAGGACCTTATTACTTTCGAAAGGCATATAAGAAAGGTTTCGAAGGGGAGGTTCCCTAATGGTTTCGAAAAGTACTTTAAGTATTTAAATAGAAGATTTCTAATGCTTTTAAAAGGCAAGTTTAAAGAGTTTTGAAAAGAGGATGTCGAAGGTTTATAAAGCTTTAGAAGGGATACCTTCAATGATTTCGAAAGGTTATTTTAAAGGTTTCGAAAGGTGTGTTTTGACCTTTCGCCCTATTATTTCAAGGTACAATAATTAACTTATTTTGGAAGGGGTGCTTTCAATGGAATCGAAAGGTATTGTTTGAAGTTTTAAACAAAGGTTTCGAATGGTTTACCTTGATTTATGGCCTAATAGCTATTAAGTTAAAATGGGCTTTAACTTATTTTATCCCATTACATTTCATCAACATTGTTTTGAGTAAAGTATATATAACATGGAAAAGAGATTTGAGTAAAGCAGAGAATATATTTTCCTTGTTTAAGTATGATTTAAAAGGTTAAATCAATTTACAAGAAATGTTTTCAAGGAAAATTTTGATAGGGTAGTTAACCCTAAGTAAATGACTCAGATATTAGAATACCAGTGGTATAGAGTCGCGCCCTATACTTTAGCTAATAAGCCCCTAGCTAATGTAATCCAAAATTCCAGTGTGTGGGGCTTTGTCACAGGTAAGACTAAAATGAGGTTACACATAGAAAGGAATATATAGAGAGAAGATAGGTTATTGGTGAGCCCGCAAAACCATTAGGTTCATTTGACCCTAGGAGAAGATTGTAAAAAGCGCAGTTAGTCCAGAAGTGTGTCTAACAGATGTTAGATAATTGACTGTGTCTGGTAGGCCCGAGTCAGCCAATGGTTAATAGTTAGCCAAACAAAACTATATTTTTGGGACAGATAGTCCATTGATTACCTGATTTATATGCGTATATGATACTGCTACTCTTGCTCTAATCAGTTTAATTGCATGATTTTGGTTTGCAAAAGGTATGTGTTTAAAAGAGATATTAGTGAGGGAAAACCAGTTTCGCTATGCGGCACGGTCTCACTTAATATCAGATAACCGAGATGTATAGTATTATTCACACCAGGCTTTATGTCTGACTCGAAGTTTATGTTTTCCCCTTAAACTCTCGGGTGCTTAAAATATGATTTGAGTAGACTGAGAGTTGAGATCTTACAGGTTCAGTAGGTTGGGCGAATAAGCTTCCGAAGGCATGCAGGAGGCAATACTAGCTATATATAGGAGCTATTTTGTTTTATTCCGCTGTGTTGTATTGAGACTGATTGTCTATTTAATACTCTGACCATCCAAGGGGGCATCTTATATGTCGCTCTTGGCGTAATTTGTAATAATAATATTTGATCAAAACCTAGGAATCGTTTGGGATTATGTAATGGAATATGAAACTTGGTTTTGCAATGTAATCAGTATTGTTGTTACTTTGAATATATGATTTTGTTTCATATTCATGTGCTTCTGATATTATGGATACTATTAACATTACCGTATTTTTTCACCGGAAGTTAATACTATAGATGACTGCAGCATCTGTAGCGCTTAGCTTCAGGCCTTAAGATAGGGGATGTTACACAAATCTTGGCCTAAATATGCAATCCTTCTTAATTTTGGTGCTATGGAAATATTCCCTACTTAACACCAAAGAATTTTAACTCTAAAAATATCTTGGGGAAACACGGGAATTATATGGTACACTTACCGTCGGTGGTGTTATACCATACGTATAAACTCGTTTTGTTCTTCTATGACAAATGATGAGGAGACCGTCTACCTAAACGGTTAAGGGGTGATCCTCACTCTTTTGTATTGTCTGATTATTTCCCAAAAAACCAGTATTGAGCATTCTAGAAAATCGACAATTGGTTTTTGGCACGTCCGTTAAGCGGGGGAGTGTACTCATAAGAGATGGCTTGTGAAGTAACCACTCCAAAAATCATATACGTTCTATGGAGGAGTTACGTGATATATTAAGATGTTGGAATCCATGTGTGATTCTGAGACCCCTTGGGGTGTGGGAATCCATGTGTGATTCTAAGATCTGTTTTGGATATAGAAATCCATATGTGATTCCGAGACTTGTTGAGGTATGGGAATCCATGTGTGGTTTTGAGATCTGTTCAGTGGGTGGTGCGTGAGCTAGAATGCTGGACGTAGCCTGACCAGCGATAATGACTAAAACAAAAGATAGGAGGCATGGCTATTAGGATTGGCATACCCATAGGATGCAGTCGTCTCCACCTAGACGTTACCTTAAGTTGTTATGCATGCATGGAGCGATGCACCCGGTTTTGGCGAGACCAGCTATGTTCTTCCTATACTACATCACTAGGGATGTATTGTTGCTTCGAAAGGATAACTTTGATCCTTGTGCTAGAGGACCATTTCTCAAAGTATTGAGAGCACCTCCGTGTAATCCTACACAATTAGCCAACGCACCTTATCGGTTTTTGACTATATACCTAGTATTGTTGTGATGTACACTCACGAGCATCAACAGCTACTTGATTATTTTTTATTTTCACTCTTAGACATTATTATAATATTGTTGGATTTTCTGATATAAATAATTTGGTTATCGTAAGGTAAAAAATCGTCCGTATTTATGTGCGGTATGGTCTTACGAGATACCTTTGATTTTAAAGGATTTTACAAGTTATAATAACTAAATTTCCTTATGGTTTGAGTTTCTCACTCTGGTTTTATCAGACTGACCTAGACGTTGTATTCTATAATGCTCGAAACAGCCCGAGCATATTTTCCAGATTTACCTGGATGCTTTGGAGATTTTAGGGGACACTACGCCATAGATGGCCTACTGCAACGAAATTACATGGTGTTGCTAGCTATAATGTAACGATAGGTATGCTGATTTTTGTCTATTACAACACTCGCTTCAAGGTGTTAGCATAGGTATCAACAAGATGTTGCAGTAGCTATAGATGTATTCAAATTAAAAAATTAATAAAATTAGCAATCCGCGTGAATACGATCCAACGGTCTACATTTAATCCGATTGTTAAACTGGATCACCGCTACAATTTGCTCCAGATTTTCGTTTTCCCGCTTTACTTTTCATATCATTTTCGTTCTCACCCCCAATTTCCAAATCCCTAATTTCTAAATCATATTTTCGTTTCTTTTTTTTTCTTCCAAATTTGCTGGTGGGTTCACAATTTGCTGGTGGGTCGTCGTTACTTCGCGGTCACCGTTACTCCGCGGTCAACGGTGTACATAAAGCTCGTTCTTCACTCTCTGGGTCACCGTTACTCCGCGATCAACGACCTTCTTGTGGGTCGCCTCGACGCTGCTGGCGATTCATCTCCAGCGATCGTTGAGGTTTTAGACGCCATTCCTCTTTCACACTCGAAAATCGTTGGTTTGAGCATAGTAGGATACTATCATGCGAATGAAAGGGCTGGGGATTTGGAATTGGGTAACATTGCAAAAAGAACCGAGGATTACAATTTCAGATATTTTCCTCGAGCTGCAGTCCTTTTGGTGAATTCTTATTTTAATATTTTCTAAGACCCTTTTGTTTTGTTTGTGTTTTGGTTGTAATTGGATATTATTTTTCCAATTAGTTGGACATTGAGAAATTGAAGGAGCTTCCAAATAAGAAGGGACGAGATCCGGTGGTGCAGGTTAGTCTGTTTATTTTGCCTGTTAATTTGACCGATGACTCAGTAATTTTGGTTGTTGCTCATGTACTTCATACAAGGTTGATCATTTTGCTTCTAGAAGCAAACAGACAGTGTAACCATTTTTATTTAATGCTTCTACTTCCTACTGCTAAATTTTGAAGTTGGTCTCTTTATTGTGTCAAATTAGAGCATTTGGTAAAAACCTTTTGTATGATATGATGATTCTTTCACAATGAGTTAGCAATCGACTTATGAGGCCTCAAACTATGTTGGATATTCATAGACATTAAAGTATATACCAAAGTAAGGATATCAAATGATATTTCGACTTGAGTAGCATAAGGTATGTGGCAAAATCCAAGACAAATTCATGTATCTTATTTTTTTTCTGTTGTTTTCTGTTTTAGATTTCTGTCTGTATTTATCAGCAAATTGTAAGGATGGGTTGTTATAACTATCCAGTATTGTTGATGGGTTAGTGTACCCTAATCTGTGTTATGTATGTATAATAAAGATAATTTTTTTTGTAAAGATCTTGTGTATATTATATATTTAGCTTATCACGATGTGAGATTCTGTTCTTTCTTCTCTTTCTTTCACGCCACAACCTGTCTTTCCGGCACTTGGATATTCGGCACGTGAATACTGTGGATGTATTAGTGTCGATTTCTAAGGGTCGAAAAGGCAGGTCGTTACATGTAGTATCAAAGCTTAGGCTGAGCAAACACCTAGGCCTTGATGGGGTAAACTCATTAGAGATAAGATTAGTAATATCCAAGAATGAGTTTAAGAGTATATATATAAGAGCGCATATTTATTATTTTCCTAAAAAGGTTTTATATTGTGTTGTTTGATTGGTTGAGTGGTTTGTGAATTCCGATCTATGCATTTGGCCAATGTTATTGATAGGGATTCCTAAACAATTGAACAAGGCCAACCGACACAATATTATTTTCAAATTGGTAAATGAAATAATTTTACCTTGGAATATATTTTTTATATATAAAAGAATAATTTTTCAAAAATTTGATATAGTTATTCTTGATTTTGGGTTGTTTGTTAGGAATGATAATATTACATTATTATCATCTAGAATTTGATTAATCAGGCTCTCCCAGTTTTGAGCATTGACTATTATTCGTTGATGTATTTGAAATCTTCTTTTTCATAACATAAGTTGGGTAGGTAGAAATTTTGTGAACATTGAAACCGAACACTCGGTGAATTATGTTTCACAATTTAACTATAAGGCATTCGTTGATAATGGGGTTAAAATTGAGTTTTAATAAATGGTATTTATTAAAAGGAATTTGGAATATTTTGAAATAAATATTTTAGAAATGATTTTATATAAAGTTGATTTTATAAAAATTAGGTTTTAAATAAATGTTGTTTTGTTAAAAGGAAAGCTATAATATTTCTGAGATAAATACAGTGAAAAATGATTAATATAAGGAGCTGATTTTATAAGAATTGATTTATAAAATCGTGTCTTACAAATACAATGAATTTGAAAACTTAAATCCCGTTGATTTTGGAAAAATGGTTTTCAGGGTTTAGAAGAAAACAATAGTATTATTTGAAAATATTTTTAGGATAAAAATATTTTGAAGGATTTTCATGGACGTATAAATCACGGAACTCACTTCTGTCGCTAGAAAATAATTCCAATGATGACTGCACCATCATTGGTGTTCATTTTTGAGTGTCTAAGTGGGGGATAGCTACAATAAGGATTTGCTATTGAATTGTTTTGGTAAAATAGATTTTGATTTTATCCCAGAAGCATGTTTTGATTTACAAAAGGAAATAATGTATATTATTATTTCAAAAGATTCTGGAAATAATAGTGATAGTTTACTTAAAAATATTTTTAATTATAAATACTTTTGAAAAGATTTTTTTTTTAAATGAAATTTTTTTCTTTGGATTGGTTTGAGAAACGAGTCCCAATTTGTTTTGTGATGATCAAAATAATCTTCTAAGTGACAGTCTGATGTTTGCATAGGCGAACATTATAGTATACTTAGTAAATTATTCTATTTGTCATTGTACGATCAAGACGTGTTTGAATCTGAATTTATCCAAAGCAAGTTGGCAATTGATATTCTGACTATATGTTTGGAAATATATAAAGTATTGATTCAAAAGGAGGATTTTGAAAATAGAAAAGGTGTTTTTAAATTAACTGGTTCGAGTGGCTCGAAAATAACTAAAAATTGGCAGGGGATGTATCCAGATGGTAAACACTTCTCCTAAGTATTACCCTTCTTGGTAAGGGAATATATAATACTATTTGGTAGTACCCAGGTCCTTAGATTCATTTTGGGGTTACTCGGGCTATATATATATTTGTTGTGGATTAAAATATATATAGTGTCATTTCAAAGGATTTTTGAAATAAAAATCCTGGTATTTGGCTCTTAAATTTTCAAAATATTAAGGTATTTTGATTAAAGAGTGGGTTAATAAATGATGTTTTAATTAAGTCAAATCTATTAAGAAGGTTTAATAAACTTTGTTTTATTAAACCATGTCTTTTGATTTTAACATCTAGGAAGTTAAAAAAATTATTTGATGTTATTGGGTTAGCTAATAAACATTTTTACCTTTGAGTGTCTAAAGAAAAGTAGATTCTAGGATGGAGTTTGGATACAAGCATTCTGCTCTTCTTAGCTACTTACCAGACCAAACGTGTAAAGAGTTTGTATTGGTAGACTTAGTTTTAAGACCCAAATTATTTTAAGCCTCCATCTGAATAGTTAAAAGTGAACAGAATTAAAAATTAGATATTTTATATATATTCTTAGGTTGTAGGAGAATATTGTACAAGTTAATAAAGTAAAATGATCTTATGAAAAGGTTTCATAAATAAAGTTGTGTCATTTTAAAATGTTGAACCTAAATTGGAATTTTGTGAAATACTTTCATAAATATTTTTGGAAGAGCTAAAAGTGACTGGGTTGGTAAGAATCTTTGGATAAGTACGTAGGTTGTACGTGGATCATTTCTCTTTCTTACATAGTTTCGATCCAAGATTTGAGTATATGACTTGTGGTGTTTCACACCATTTCGAATAAGGATTTATCATTCAATTTTTATGGCGAACACTTGGTGAGGGTTCTTAATAGGGAACCAACAAGTTTTCTATCATAGTTTATGGCTACGCAAGGAAAATAGAGGTTTCTAATAGAGAAGCCTAATTAGAATTTGCACTAGTAAATCGGAGGAGCGATACTAGTTCAGAAGAAAAGGCTATGTATTCAAGTAAGTGATTGAATCAAATTTCATGAATGGACGGTCTATATGCATCATACGAACTGATGAGTAGTGTTAAGTGTCTCAAGGTTAGGATTATTGTAAATTTCGGGGAGGAAATTCTTTTAAGGGGAAAGAGTGTAATGACCCGGAATTTTATCACTTTGATTTTTGTAGTAATTAATTTGTTTTAAATATTCAATTTGGGGTTTTTATAATAAAATTTATGTTTTAAATGATTGTATAATTTTTGATAACATATTTTTAATTTAATTTATAGAATTTTTTCATAATTTTTAATTTGGAAAATATTTAAATTTTCGTTTGACGTATTTTACGTCGAACGTTGCATTTTTGATAATTAAACAGGACTTGTTAACCGATGTGTTTTATTATTCTTTTGTGATCGTATCACATTGGTGTGCACGATCATACTTAATTTTTTTTTGTTCGCGCCTCGTACGGGAACGTTGGGGTGTGTAGTGGACACCGTAATATACGCTAATTCAAAACACAAAATATATACATGTACACAACAACACACAATAGCACAGTGCAACCACGTTTTTGTTCCCTTTCACCCTACCTGCTACCATCGTCCTCTTATCCCCTTCACCTCTTTACATTTAAGTTCCTGTGTCATTTTTAAATGCCTTGGCATGTTCTCCACCTCCTTACAATTCGAATGCCTGTATCAAAATTTTGCTTCATTCCCATTTATCATGTTACAGAAAGTAAAAATACAACCATCCTCCACTTTAAAAATCAATACCTCTCAATCCCCTCACATTTTGATAAATCGTCTAACATGAAAGTTGTCGTCGACATCACTAGTATTTTTAGAAAAAGGTTGCACAAGTTTTCATCGAAAATCGAGCAAGATATTTTCAATTTACTTAAAGAGGAAAATATGGTTCAAAAACTTTAAAAATTATTATCTCTCGATCCACTTTGAATTGGAGGTTGTCGACTACGTCATTGGGCTCGTACGGCGAAGGAGGATTTTTGGTGAAGTTTCGGCAGTATTTCATGATGATCAACCATGGAGGTAGAAAACTAGGTTTTGAAATGATTGGAGTTTTAGGCGACGATTCGCGAATTGGATCTTGGATTGGTGATCAGGATGGAGAGACGAGTCGGAGGTGGTAATTTGTTGGAGATCGACGACAAAATTTGTTGTGACATTTTTTTGTAGCCCGATCGGCTTCGGTCGGTTACTGGTGAGGGAGTATGCACATGTCATGACGGGGTGCTGAGGAACGGGCTCGTGAAAAGAAACCTGCCGGTGGGGTTAGATCATCGTTTTGGTAGAAGTTTTGGTGTGCACCATGCACGGCCGTTTGTGTACATATGGGTTTCCTAGATATGATATTTGGGATGGAGGAGAGAAGAAGAAAAGGCGGAGAACGAAGTGGGTTCAGGTTTTCTTTGATGGGCCGAACCCATGTATTTTGGGTGAGAAATAATTAAAAGTTATTTTGTTTTAAATTATATTTTTCTAATTTTGGTTTAAACCCCTATAACTTGCTCATTTTAAATCCGATCAACATGAATAAGTGATATGTTAACTAATGACGGTTAAATGTTGAATTTATTTATATAGTCCTTGATTATGTAAATATCAGTTATTAACTTGGAAAGTAAAATTGAATGATATGGTAGCTCGTTTAAGTACCATTGTGATTGTTAAGCCTCTTTCAAATTTGAAAAGTTAATTATTGATTTGAAAGTTATTTTAAGAATAATTATTATTTAGTAATAAGATTTAAAAGGTAATAACTATTTATTAATAATTTTTTAAAGATAACTAATAATTGCTTTTAATAATTATTTAAAGTTAATTACTTTATTAATATGATTCTTAAATGTTATTTCATAAAGTTATTTAAGAATATTTAATTATTATTTTAAATTTATTTAATTATTGTTTTAAAATGTTCTAATTATATTTTAATTGTTTATTCAAATTGATTTAATTATACTTTAATTTTTAATTAAGTTATTTAATTATATTGATTTAAGTTATTTAATTGTATTTATAGGTTAGTTAATTATCATACCGACATTATTTAAAAGCTAATTTATTATTGTATCAATAACGTTTTCAAGTTAATTAATTATTATATTTATATTTTTTGAAGTTAACTTATTAATACAATGATAGTGCTTAAAATTAATTTAATATATTATTACCGAGATTCTAAAGCTATTATTTTGAATGAGGTATAAAGATAATTACATAGAAGGGTGTTTAATTATTTATTGTTCATCAATGGAACTTTACTGACTTAAAAAGTTTATTAAATAAGTTTTGTTTTAAATAAGGAAATTTTATAAAAGAAGTTTTACAAATGATTTCGGATATTTGGAAAGAAGTTTATAAATGATTTGAAAATTTATAAAAAGGTTTCTATAAATAAAATAGGGGAATTATAAAGTGTTTTATAAATGAATTTGGAGTTTAAATAAAGGAGATTTCATAAATGAAAGAGGTTTATTTAAAAGGATTTCTTGTAGAAATTTATAAAATAAATTGAGATTTGATTTTCCTTAACTGAGCTCGTTAACTATGATGGTATGGGACATTCGTTCCACACTTAACATCGGAGGAATAGTGTTTGGGGTTATCTTTATCTGTGTTTTAAACAACATTTGGGTTTAGTCATTTTAATATGATTTGAAATAGGAATTTTTCTAAGAGTTTTTGAAAAATATACTTATACCATTTTATAAGTATGTAAAAAGGGTTTCCAAGTTTGGAAGGGAATGGTTTGTGTATACACTTACACCAATGAGATAAGTATAAGAATATTTTAATAAATATTTGAAAGGTGATTTTAAGTAAATCGAAGATTAATCTAAGAAGCTTAGTGGTTGCCATTGGAAATGTAATCTCTGTTTGGAATGTTTGTTTATTTGATAGTTAAAAAACCAACTATCAAATCTTGGCCTAAATATGCAATCCTTCTTAATTTTAGTGTTATGGAAATATTCTCCACTTAACACTGAAGGATGTTAACTCTGGAAATATCTAGGGGAAACACAAGAATTATATGGTACAGTTACCGTCGGTGGTGCTATACTGTACGTATAAATTCATTTTATTCTTCTAGGACAAATGATGAGGAGATCCATCCACTTAAAAAGTTATGGGGTGATCCCCTCTCTTATGAATTGTCTGATTATTTCCTAAAGAACCAGTATTGAGCATTCCGAAAAATCGACGAATGGTTTTTGGAGCGCTTGGTAAGCGGGGGAGTGTGCTTTTAAGAGATGACTCGTAGCGTAACCACTCCAAAAACCATACAGTTCTATGGACGAGTTTCGTGATATATTAACATGTTAGAATCCATGTGTGATTCCGAGACCCATTGGTTTGTGGAAATCCATGTGTGATTCCGAGATCTGTTTTGGATATTGGAATCCAAATGTGCTTCCGAGACCTACTAAAGTATGCGAACCCATGCATGGTTCCGAGATCTGTTCAGTGGGCGGTGCATGAGCTGGAATGACGGACGTAACCTGACCAGCGGTAAAGACTAAAACCAGAGATAGGAGGCATGGCCAGTAGAGTTGGCAAACCCATTGGGTGCAGTCATCTATACCTAGACATCACCTTCAGTTGTTATGCATGCATGGAGCGATGCTTGGTCTTAGCGAGACCAGCTATGTTTTTCCTATAATACATCACTACGGATGTATTGTTGCTTCAGAAGGATAACTCTGATCCTTGTGCAGGAGGACCATTTCTCAAAGTACTGAGAGCACCTCTATGGAATCCTACACTATTAGCGAATGCGAGTTATCGATTTTTGATTATACACTTAGTATTGTCGTGATGTACACTCACGAGCATCACAACTACTTGATTATTATTATTTTCACCATTAGACATTAGTATAATATTGCTGGATTTTCTGATACAAATGTTTTGGTTATCGTAAGGTAAAAACCCGTCCGTTGATTTTAAAGAATTTTACAAGTTATAATAAATAAAATTCCTTATGATTTGAGTTTCTCACACTGGTTTTACCAGACTGACCTGAACGTTGTTTTCTATAATGCTCGGGTCAGCCCGAGCATATTTTCCAGATTTAGCTGGATGCTTTGGAGCTTTCAGGGGACGAGCTAGATTCTCTAAGACGTATTCATGTATTTTTTTTGTGTTCTTGATTTCTATTTTTATTTATCAGCAAATTGTAAGGACAGGTTATTATAACTATCCAGGGTTGATGATAGGTTAGTGTACTCTGATTTGTGTTATGTATGTATAATAATGATGATTTCCTTTTGTAAAGATCTTGTGTACATTATATATTTAGCTCATCACGATGTGATATTCTATTCTTTTTTTTTCTTTCAACTAATAATCTGTCTTTTCGGCACTTGGATATTCGGCATGTGAATACCGTGGATGTATTAGTGTCGATTTCTAAAGGTCGAAAAGGCGGGTCGTTACAAATTAACTTTAAATATTTAGTTTTATATTTAATAAAGCTTTTTGCACCTTCGTTTTATCCCAGCTTTATCCACGCTTTATCGCCGCTCTAATGTTTTGTACCTCCACCGCTATGGAACTGCTGAGCACTTTAACTACACAGATCCTCACATGTCCTATAGTTCAAGA